>CM072803.1:79644459-80945292 GCA_037013495.1 Hippophae tibetana
TTTGTAGTAGTATAAAGAGCAATAAGTTTTATTTATAAGAAAAATTAAATCCTTAATCTTATGTAATTGATAAATATGTTTTCTATTATAAATAGGATCGGTAATATTTACTAATTAATAATATTATTATTTAAAAAAGAGTTTTTTAAAATTAGACTTATTAATTATGAAAATTCTTATTTAAAAAAGAATTTATTTAAAGTATATTTTATGCTAACTATTAAGCTAAAATTTAGCCTATAATATAGGGTATATCATATATAATATTTTAACATATATGTTATTCTATATTTTAGTTTTATGTGTTATAGTTGTAACAGATATACTGAAGTACGATTCTCTAAAATTCTATTATTTTATTCGACTTTAATTGATAGACTTTCCAACATGAGCGAACCTTTTCGAAACTAGTTAGGAATGGGCGCAACTATCCCAGCCCGGATCCAGCCAAGTACTATTGATCATGTCCCATTCCCAACAGTTGTACCTTGTCTTGGGGCTTGGCTTTACGAGAGAAAGCCCGCCGGAGAAAAAAGTCTTTCTCTTCCCGTCCTGGATCATATTTCGGTGCGTCCACAGAAGAGAAAATCGCAATGCATCTTGCTCAGGAGGCATAGCTTGGAGTGGGAGTGTAGTGTGGGTAAGGTAAGGAAAGTGGCCGCAAGAGAGATAGTTAGTTTAAAAATAAATTTAAATAAAAATATTTTGACTATAAAAATAGCAAATATTTATCATCCTTACGTTTGCAAACTCATGTGTCGTGTACTTCGGTAAGTTCATGTGAAGTATAAGGAAATATGGGCCATATAGCATATGCGATATTCTGAAAATCAAGTTTTTTGAAAGTATTTCTTGAAATCAACTTTAAGTGGGGTTGAATGATTTTTTTTTATTGGATAATTTATTCAATTTTGGCTTTTGTTTTGTTATACTGGTCACTTTCTTAATTAGTCTTTTCAAACTAAGTTTGTTTTTAATATCAATTGACTTGATTATATTTTCTTTTAGCTCCTAATTTTTAGTTTAATTTTTATCCATTAGACTTCTCTTTGCCTGGTATTTGTACACATGTGACTTCCAACCTAGTTATATTTCCTAGTTCTTTGATTATTTTAGGTTGTGGTTGAACTATGAAGCTATGTAGATCTGAAATTTTATATGTACTGATTTTTGCGAATGGCCAATGCTATTGTTATCAATTATTTTCAGAAACAGTGTTGGTAACAATTTTATATCCTTTAACTTGTGATATTGAAAGGACTTGAACAACTTACAGTTTGTGTCGATGACTTATATGAATGGCTAAGCATCCTGAATGTTAAACTTAGAAATAAAAGAGAGAGCATTCATTCGAGAGGGATGTATATATTCATATGGTTTGGTTTTGTTACATTTCTTTTGTTATCAATTTAATTAAGTAAACTTTTCTACTATATGTGATGACATTTATTGTTTTTAGTTGGATGTGAGACCTAGCACTTTTGTTACAATGTGAAATAACTTATTACATATGTTAAGCTGGAAACGAAGAGCAAATGTATCAATATACGTTACTATATATGTGAATGATTTCTAATTACAATAATAAATAATGCATTGTATAATCTTATGTCAATTAATTAATCATATAACTAATAATTTCTTTAATTATTCTTTGCTGTAATCAAGAATTTTCGTTCAAAATGGATCAATATTTGCTGTGATTATTAGGGTTGTGCAAAAAATCTGATCATTCGATTAATCCGTTGATTTTTCATCCAATCCAATGGTCGGATTGGATAGAGATTTTTTCCATCTGTTAAGTGCGGATCGGATGGCGGATTTCACTATGATTCATTCGTAGTGAAATTCGCCATCTGATCCGACCAAAATTAATTATATATATATTTATTTAATTTTTTAATATTTTTTAAGTCAAATAATTTTATCTTATGATTTATGTAAAAATTTAAAATTTTATTTAAAAATACAAAAAATAGAGTTAATTAAATTTATTAGTCGGATTGATCGGATGTCATCCGAATAGTTTATGGATCGGATTAAGCGGATATAAGAGGTGATTGAATCGGTTACAGATTAGGATATTTCAATTTGAACGGATGGTCGGATCAGATTGGATCGTATGAGTGTAAAATCAACGATTTCGATCCAATGAACATCATTAGTGATTATTAATGTATGACTTCTTTTGTTTAAAATGTTGTAATTAAATATTTTTCAATTAATTAAATAACTATTAAGATTTTAGATTAAAGATAGTCTTAGAAGTTGCATCAACGATATTTTGTATTATGAAAAGTCGTCTAATCTATTGTAAAACATTTTTCATAAAAATGTTTCTACGATGAACTCATGATTTGACCTTAAAAAGGTTTTTTGGACTATTAATTTGTCATTAAAATCTTTCTCCTACAAAATATTTTATGACAAAATTTTATTGAGAAAGATATTTTTTGGAAAAAAAAATGGGAATAAAATTAGATATTTTTTGAGCAAATATTATCTTAGAGGTGACTTGTGTATATTGCATCACTGTTTTTGTTGATGATATTTTCTTTTAGCTGATAAAACATTTTGTATAGAAAGGCGTATGTTTTCCTAACAAATTTGTCTAGAAAAAACTTTCTACCATGGGGATATTATGACCATAATTTTTGTGGAGAAAAACTTTTCCTTGACTAATCTTGAGTTTTTATTGACAAGTGAGTTATTGTAGAAAACAATTTCCTTTGTAGCGAGAGGGAAGGGAGGGTAGGTGAGAGAAAGAATGAGTGAGTAAAATGGAGAGAGAAGGAATTAGTAGTCTCTCGTATAAGATAAAAAAGCAACATGATATAACCTATGGCTTATAACGGGTCGAGTGGAAGGACCATTGATTTAAAATTAAATTATATTTAAATATATTTACATATTTTCAAATCTACTAGATATAATTAACATTAATAAATATAATAGGTTAATAAGATCACAAGTTACTAACTATACAAATACTATAAGGCACTATAAAACCCACTAATTAAGAATAGAGTTATGGTACGATTCGTGTATAAGTGACGATTGATACGATATTGTAACTTACGGGTTAAGTTGGATTATGTTGTTTGATACTTCCATAAAAGAGTAAGTGAACAAAAATAGATATAAAATTTTTATTTTAACTCTAATAAATAAAAGTATATGAAAATTATAGGAATAAAATTTATATATTTTTTTTATTTCTAATTATTTGAGCTTGTGGTATAAAACAAATAGATGGGTTAAGAGAAAATTGTTGGGAATAAAATTGGATATGATATTGTTAATGAATTTTACTACTGTTTATATAAAGTATTTATTTTATCTTTAATATTAATAATATATTAGTATTACTATTAGGTAAAGACCTAGAAAATTGATAAATTGGGAGTTATATATTTTATTTTTTATTTTGAGATAATGGTACAATAAAAATAATAATTAATAAAATATTACACCTAGTAAAATACTAAATCCCTTAAAAAAGTATAAAATATATAAAATAAAATAAACTATTGAAATTAAAAGTATTATTTTTTATGCTGTAAAAACAACTAAAACTACTTTAATTTTAATAGATTTTTAAAACTTTAATTTAATAAATCGGAGAAAAAACAAGTTGTATTTTGCAGCTTTTAAGCATCTTTATAGATATTAGAATAAAGTTTTTTATACTTTTAGATAAATGTCAAAGTTTGGATTAAGATTATTATTGATTTTAGAAATCTATAGGAACACATGAAATAAAAAGATATATATCTAACAAAAAATAATTATTATTATTATTATATTAATTTTTTCAAAAAAGTTGTAGCGGATCGCGTGTCCCCAAAAGCTTTATATAATTACATCTCTAATCATAAATATTAGATAAATTTGTTATTAGTAAATTAATTGTTAGGAAAATAAAAATTTATATTATAATATTACCGTTAATCAAAAAAATTTGCAACCTTGCTATAATTTATTTTTTATTCTCAAAATCTTTTTTATTAATTATACCGGCCGGGATACAATCGTATCCAATTGAATTTGTTTCTTTTATTTTTTCGATGCACAGCATAAATTCCCTATAAAACCCGTGTTCCTATTTTGCGAGACATATAACCTACCTGATTCTTAATTATACGGATTAAATATATAATTATATAATTAAGTGGCAACTAAAAAAAAAAAGTAGTGCCAATTAATTAAAAACAAACACTAATCATAAAAGCCAAGAACATATAAATCAATTAGCAAATAAAAGGGAAAGAAAAAGTTTGTATAGTGTGATAAGATCTATGAGTGCCATCCATTAAATTTAATTGTGTTTTTACTGTCATCCATTTACTCTCAAATTAAACAAATCACTTTTCCCCTCTTCTCATTCTCCATCTACTTTATAAAAAATAAAATAAAAATAAATTCTATATTTCAATGATAAAACAATTTTCTCACCATGCGATGATGTCTCTTTATCCCTTCCTCTAACTTTGTTTCTCTACTTTTCTCGAAAAACTGGAAAAAGGGATGGAAAAAGATAAAGAAATTACACTGTATAACATAAAGTCATGAACTCGGTATAACATTAAAAGATTACCTCCTTGATCTAAATCTAGTTGGGAATATATTTCAATCCAAACTATGATGGCTTAATTTACTTTATTTGAGGGTAATAGATTAAAGGTTTGCATTTATCAAACTATCTCTTTCCATCAATTTCCAAGTTAAAAAAGGCTTCTAACCAAAATGGGGGGACTATAGTATAGAAATATAAAGTGATTCAATAAAAAGTAGGTGAGCCATGAACTTTATATATTCTACTTATGCATGGAATCATATTTTCTCCATTTTACCCGTTTGTTATCCACCAAACTAGGTTAACCATGAGTTAATAATTCACTTGCTTAATAGATGAGTTAAAAATTTAGATGATATTTTTTAAAATTACACAATAAAACTTCATTAAATGAGTGTATGTAATATAAAAAATAAAATTCAATAATTTTATGAACTTTTTACGAAAACAAAAATTATACTAGTGATATGAGGATAAGAGTTTTTCCTATTGTATTTTAACTTAAAATTTCAAAATTTATTTTATATAAATTAAAAATAACGTATGTTCAAAAATATTACTCGATTAGTACAATATGTTTTAAAAAAAATTAAAAAATTTAAATGTTTATATAATGGTATTATTATATCAAATCATTAATTTTCGTACATTAAATTAATAAAAATATATGGTGTATCATTTAGTTAACATTTGTAAGAGTATTTAATTAAATCTTTTTCTTGACAAGAAGGTAAACTCTATTTTAATATTTTAGGTTATTAATTTATCGAGTTTGTAAGGAATGTATCAAAATACTTATATATTGTTACAATTATAGACTATCATTAACTTGTGTACACTAAATAAACATAAATATATAATTAAGTGTAACCTATATGATCATACATCTAGAAGAATTTTGAATGATTAGTTTTTATTAAGTACAATACTATTACAAAAATAGGTATTTAAGTCGATACGTAAAGTCGGTTTTTAACCGACTTTAATATCACTTTTGTAGTAGTGCAAGTTAAAATAAAATTTAAAAATTCTGAATTATATGGGCAAATGTTCTCGTTATGATCTCTTCCCATTTGTGCCTATTATGAAATCACCCTAGCGAGGGCAGGTCTGGAAGGTTTTGAGTAATCAAACTCGATCATCTTTTAACCAGGGGAGCAATCTACAATAGTCATTCACATACGTATCTCACTATTCACCCAAAACTTGGTATTCAAACTTAAACTTTTCTGTTTTTAAATTTTTTTTAATTTATGAAAATTAATTTCTAAAATACCTTCAAAAATAATCACGTGGGTGATCCATAATCTATTTATGTTAATTTAGTAAATAAAAACTAATAATTATATATTATTGTATCTATTTAGATAAATTATGTACATGACTTCAATACATATAAATACATATAAATTAGTAAGAAAAAACTCTTACAAGATGTGATATTAGACATAAAGATGTATTGTTAAACAGGTCAAAGTCAATTACCTCTACCAAATGTTATATTTAACAAATCTCAAGGAGTATGTTTCAGACCGATCATCACGACCTAATTTAGAATGATCATCACAGCCTACTTAAGATTGTCACTCATCACAACTTGCTTCAAATTGTTCATCATTACCTGATTTAGATCGACCTTCATAACCTGATTTAGATTGGTCACCAAGTGACCTAATGCGAAATGGGAGAATTAAATCATCCTTAAAACAAGTTAATCAAAATAAATATTTTTATCAGAGATAACCTTAGCTTAAGATAATGTATATGTATCCAAGGTCGATCCATTCAACTAGTAGGTGAAGACATCTATCAATATTTGCATGTACCCATTCTTTAGGAGATTTGATTCCTTATGTAAATATCTATCTAAAAAATTTATTGTATTAATTATTCTTTAAACAGTACTATTATATAAATGTTTTAGGCAGTTGTTACAAGTGAAATATTTTGTGAGATAAATGCATAGGTTACCTTTTACTAATTAAGAGATATTTTTCAAATTAAAATACACTAAAAAATCACGTAGGTAATAATGTTATACTTATATGTTAGCTTATGAACAGATGTTAAGTGTTATATAAGATAATACTATTATAAATAGATGAGGTGAAATTAAGTTAATTAAATTTGTATCTTTAAGATATTTTATTTTCTAAATCATTGATTAGTACATTTTAGTGTCTAAATTATATTCATATGTAATATTTTAGGTTCTAACTCTAAATTAAAGTATCACTTAAAATTTAAAGAATAAAATGTATCAAAAATATAAATTTATAGACTTTTTTTAAACATAACATCCTAAATATTTAAAGTATTGATATTTAAGTATAATAGTTGATAATTTAAGGACTAAATTATCTCAAATATATAAATTTAAGATTACATAAATACTTTTTTATATTTATATATATATTTGTTATAGAAAACATACAAAATGATTATTTATAAAGTAACAAATAAAAGATACTTTTATATAATAAAATAATAGAGTTAATTGATTTTTCAAAATAATTTTAATTTTTATGTCTCTTTATTTCACATATATATATATATATATTAAAATTCTCAATTTTATATATTTAATAAATTATTTATTATTTTTAGAATATATAATTATATAATATTTTAAGTTAATAAAATTTAAAATTAATTTAATTTTTTAAAAATAATTAATAAATAATAGATGAAAAAAATCAAATTATTTAAAAATATATTTTAAAAATAATAAACAACAGTATCATAATGCTTGACCAGGGCAATTCATGCATCGACAAAAGAGCTCAGAAGACCGGTCGAACCAATCAACAACTCCGATCTAGAGTAGGCAGAATTCAAATTTGAGTAGTTTGGTTCAGACAACACAATGATTGAAATGCAATTAATGAGTCTAAATTTAGTATATTTTTGTATAACGAATAGAATCTATTTATCTAATTCCAAACAGACTATAATACTTATAATATATTATAGTAATATTTGTATTAATTAATATAAAATATTATTCTTATACGTTATATATTTTAAAAATATGCATTATTTTATCTGATATTTTTTATTATATTTTAATTTTACTTTAGTTACTTATCATTTTTTGTGACAATGTCTATGTATTTTTTAAAAAATTCATTAATTGTTTTTACCTATTAATTGATAACACTACTTATTTAAATCTAAAAAAATAGCATTAAAAAAAGATAAATTTTATACTATTTATAAACGTTATATTAATATTTTTTTAAACTAATATATGAATTTTTTTATATACTAATAAGAAACAATTTTTTAACTATAGAGGATAATAACGTTAAAATTAAAAAACGATTTAAATCAATGAATATTATATATATATATATATATCATAAATTTAAATGTTACTATATTTTAATAAATATAATTAATTATTCAATATTAATGATTTTGTTATTGTACTGGGACTATATAAAATTAATACATTAATTTATATTAATATTTACATTAATTCATGTTACATTATTGGAATTATTTTAAAATTTAAAATATAGATTTAATTTTTAAATAATATTAATATATATTATAACATAAAAATATGTTCGGATACGTTTAAGTGACATTAATGTAATAACCAAGGATGTCGCAGCTTATTAGACAATAAATTGTTAATGGCAAATATTAGTTCCAATATTAATAATCCTCTACTTTTAAGTAAAAAAAAACGCAGTAGTTTATTTGTTTTAATTTGAGTATTTTTTTATTATAATTAATATATATATATATATATATATATATATATATATATTTATATATTTATATATTTATTTATTAATCTTAAAAATACGTAGATGTATATGAGTTTTATAGAATTAAACTTTTAAGATTAAATTATACATTTTTTAAAATTATAAGACAAACACTATAATTAAAAATAATTAAATTAAAATATTTCTTTTATGAAAATTATGTGATCTCCCGTATCCGGCAACCATGTTAAAAATAAAAGCGATATCAGAGGATTATAGGTTAGAACTCATTTTATTGTAATAACCCATGGGTTTTATTGGATATATGAAATGGTATCAAAGTAAAAAAAAAAAAAAAATTAGCTTGTCAGTGACATGTTGGGTTGTTAAATTTGAAATAAAATTTCTAATTTTATAATATAAAAAATACCTGATTAAGTTGCCTTGTGTTGAAATATAAGCTTTTCGAAAATAAAAGCAAACCAATTTCAATATAATAAGTTAATAGGTTATCGTTCTTAATTGCAACATAGATAATAAAGTTGAAAAATAATGATGGAGGACTTTTTTTTTATTTTTATGAAATGTTATATGACTATTTTGGTATAAAGAACTATAATTTAAAAAGTTTTTTTAAAATTAAGAATATCTTGTTTTATTAATAAAATGGACCAATAATAATAATTTACTATTTTGAACGTTTAAAACATTGAACTCAAACATTAGCATTTTATTATTTAGGAAACAAATAGCATCTTATAAGTATAATGTATATACTTTTTATCATATCATATTATTATTATTTTGCATCTTTTATTAAATGTTTATTTTTTAAAAAAATTACATTAATTTTAATTTTCAACAATCAGAAAAAATAATATATATATATATATATAATAAGTTAAAAAAAATACTATATTATTATATATTCTAGAAGAACACAACAATCAGAAAAAATATATATATATATATATGTAAATGTAAAGCTACAGTTTGTCATTTATATGATATATTATTATCGAGGACAAAAACAATTAAAAAGAAAAAAAAAGGGAGAGAATGAAAGCCTTAAAGGTCGTCCGTGGACACGTGCAAATGATGACAATGTCTTTGCTAATGATGGAATTCCACCGCTTCGTCCACTGCATGGGATCCACTCTTATCATGCCACCCAACTTCACTCTTCATTTCCTCCTCTATTTTTCTTTGACCGACAAATCACTCTACAGTTATGAGTATTGACGAAAATAACAATTTTGATAAATAAAAAATATTAACATTCTAATTTTATAAAAATACTATCAATATTAATAAATATTTAAAAATTATAAAATTCATAACTACTTTAAAATTTTCTGAAAACTTTTTAAAAAATAAATATTATAATCGATTAATTAATTTTTTATTTAAATATTATATATGAGCCTAAAATACGAGCTAAGATAATATGCTAATATTAAAATATTGTAATTAATATTATTTTTATTTTTATTTTATAACATTTATATAAATTATATTATAATTAATAAAAAATATATATGTACTGGTGGCAAACATGTTAATCCAGACTTTAGCATGAGAAATTGATATTGAGAGATTTAAAGAAAAAAATATGTGTAAATTAAGGAGTACTTTCATTTTAGTTATAAATAAAAGTTTCGAATTTCTTTTTTTCTTCTTTTTTAATATGCGTTCAAATCACAATGTTCTATTACTCTAATTTTGGCAACAAACGGCGACTCAAATATCCAAAAAAAAAATTATATTATAATTTTATGAAAAGTATTATATTTTTTATATTATTTTTAATTATGTTTAAATAATTTTATTTTTAAATATAAATTTACACCATATAAAAATAAAAAAAGTAGTGTAAAGGGGTAATAAAGCTAGCCGCTCGATATCATATCAGGAGCAAAACTTGATAACGTCGAGATTGTAATTTGTAAGTATGTAGGGGACGGATTGTTTGATTATAAAAAAAGCGGTGGTTTTTAAGTTATTTTGTTTGCGTTAGGTAATATTTTATTTATTTATTTTTGTAAAGAATATTTAAGTTATTTTTTCAATATAAGTTAGTGATTTTTTAAATAATATAATATTATTGTATTAATAATTTTTTTTAAATAATAATAAAATATATTTAATGTAAATAAAATTGTCATTTTAATTTTTTTTTCTTTTATGCCATTCTCTTATTTTCTTGCACAAGTTATGAGGCTATTTTTCAACTGTATTGTGAAAAATATCAACATTTTTAATTTATTTTTTTTCATTTTTATAAACTTTTTTGCCAATTTTTTTCTACTATTTTCATAATTAAAAAAATTAATTATAATATACTAGTTTAAAAACTAATTATTGCTCCAAATTATTATAATAGTAGATATATTTTAATATATTTTCATTTTCAGTCGTGGATAGAGAATTAAAAAAACTCTACGAAAAAAAGACAACATAGTAATAAATGACGTCAAAATTGAACAAAAAAATGAAAAAAAATACAAATGATGGAAAATTTTAAATTATAATTTTTTTCATTAAATATATTTTATTAATAAAAATAATTAATTTATCATGTTTTTATTAAGAGAGTGATTTAAATATTTTTATAAAAATAAAATAACTAATGCAAACAAATTTACTTTAAAAATTCCTAATTAAAAAAATAGAATCAAAATACAAGAGTGGTGGATTCAAGCTCATCAAGCTCATAATCTCAAGCAAATATGCATTATGCAACTATAGTCAACACTGATATCATTATCTATCCCACATTTCGTGTCAAAACTAAAATTACACCTGATCAATAATAATTTCTTTGCAGTTCCAAAAATAATTTCAAAACGTAAATTTACACGGCAAAATAAATTATAAAAAAAATTCATGTTACTTGTACACGTATACGTATAATGAATTTTTTTTATATATATAATTTATTTTTCCGTGTAAATGTACGTTTTAAAATTATTTTTAATAATTAATAAATGAAGAGGCCATAAATTTTAGCAAAAGGACAGAAACTAAAATACATCGACGAGGACCCACCTGAAGGAAATTAATTTATTTATTGGAAATGTGTTGCGCCATTAAGAAAAATGCACCTAATATTAGTGTTTTTTTTCTTTTTCTTTACCAAAAAAGTATTTGTGTTTTTTCAGATGAAAACTTGAATTAGTGGTGTCAGATATGAAATGAAAATGAAATTATAAACATATATATATATATATATTCTGATGTATTTTCTTTAACATTTTTTCGATCTTGACTTTATAACTATCATAGACTACATAACTACAGTCACCAAAAGTGCGACGAAAATGTCTTCGGTTAGGTAATTTGTTTACTCAATAAGATAAAATGATATTACTTTTAAAACTAATAATGCATGCATCCAAATTAATTTTCATTTTAGAATGTTAAAGTGATAGCTAACTTTTAAAAAAATCAAATTAGTGACATGAAATAGTGATCAGTGTAATTATTATGTAATTTTTACTGTAAAACTATTAACTTTTGTTCTGCATTACTTAACTTAATTAGTTGATGTAATTATAATTAATTTTCAACATCTGAAATGAAATTTTATATGAGAAGAATTGAACCGATTAAATAAGAAAGTAATTTACTTATTCAATTATTAGTGTGACATTTTATGTATTATTAGTGATGATAAAACATATGGATACAATGTAAATTTTGTATTTAATAATCACTTATGTTTTCAATAGATAAAATGACAAGCAAAAAATAGATAGAAGAATCGGAGTGATGAAATAATACTAAGCTTTGATCTCATCAGCAATCTTCTTGGCGTCAATTATTAATTAGCTATTAATTAATAAGATTTGTTAAAGTAGCATAGAATTATAGCCCTAAACTAAAACTTTAGACTAAAGTCATCTTGTAATTTCGAGTATTTTCTTTTAATTGAGATTTAATTCCTAAACGTAGATGTTAAATAATAATACTCTTATTGTGTTTTTGTATGTACGTAATCATAAAAAAAAATCTTGATAAATGGGTAAAAAATTATAATATAATATTAATGATTGAAGATAGCATCTACAAACTACTTATTTATTAAAAAAAAACTAAAATAAATTAAAGCTATACTTTTTGTTTATACATGCAGATTAGAGAATCCTAGTATTTATACGGAAAACATATATGGCTAAAGAATATATATAGCTGAAGAAAAATGAGGAAGAAAGTGAGATCCTAAAAGATTTTATGTCCGAGTAAAATTCATACTAGTTCAAGATAAGTAGTGAGCTAGCTAACTAGCTGTTTGGCAACCTTAATTAACCGGTGCATGTCTGGATTCTTCAAATCATAAATAACTAGTAATTGGAATCTTGTTGTCCATACTACTTGCTAGTAATAGTAATGATCTAATGTTAGCTGCCTATAGGGAGGTAGGATGGATATAAAAGAGTCACATCATTCTTGCTCCCCAACATTCATGCATAATTCCATGTTTATCGCCCTTACTTTGGAGGATATATGTTGTTACATTTTCCAAGTTAAAGATTTTTTTTTTCCAAATATTAGGTAACATGCATGCTTCTATTTCAATTTTTTCTACAATTATAACTTTTTTTTTTTTAATGTTAGATCATAGTATCTATAAATTTTTTTATATATAATATCCGGATATTTTATTAAATTTTAGATTTAAACATTACAATAATAACATCATTTATTTATATAAAATTAATTAATTAATACATATTTAAAACTAAACAAATACAAATAACACACCGTGAGGAAAATGAAAATGATTTTACTGCTACAAGTACCACCAAAATATTATGAGTTTCATGATCTTGCTCAGCTTGATGTATTTTTAATAATTATAATTAAACAAAATATATATAACGAGAAAATATTATAATTATATCAATGAATTATTATATATTGAACAAAATATATATATCGAGAAAATTTTATAAATATATTCATAAGATCTGATATAATCTTTATAATTAAGGTTAAATTAACAAAATGAATCACCAAGATTAATGGTAGGAGATTATTTATGAATAAATATATAGTTAAACGCATTGAGGATAGCGCTCTTAGAGAAGGCTCCCCCTCCAATAATCCAAAATTAGAAAGAAAAATAAAATAAGAAACAAGGTGAGAAAAATAGAGAATGAGAAATGTGAGAGAAAATTTCTAGATCAAAGGAGTAGCCTCTCTTTCTACAACTCAAGTTTTATATAATAAAAGTAAATATCAACGGTAAAATATCTCAACATCCATAACATTAATAATAATAAAATATGATTTTTTTTTAATTATGAGTATTCTAATAGCTTGACATGTCTAACAATTTTATGTTAATTAATAATTGCATAAGATTTCAACCTCAACATGTTTAAATTTTTATAACGTTATGCATGCATGTATATTCAACATGTTCATTAATAACTTTGATATATTTAATTTATGTAACATCTTCAATCATCTTATCTTTATGTTTAAGAAAATATATTTAATACTATAAAATTATATATTTTTTAAATTATTTAGTTTTGATTGTTAACATTAATAATGTAATGTTTTTCTATCGAAATTAACGGAAGAAAAACTTGTGATATTATTTTTTTCTTTAACAAAGAAAAATCTTATGTATTGAATATTTTGAATGTATTTAATTTTAATCATATACAAGAGCGAAAAGTTAATGGTAATCATAAGAATGAAATTTAACGCGTTAATTTAAGATACAATGTATATATAAAGCTAGGTGCTAACACAATGCCTACCAGGTGTTTTTGATAATTCATTACATCCAATGGTTTCTTGATTATTAATGCGATCGAGTGTGCCGTGACCCATCAACCACACGTGTAAGGTCGATCTATCAGACACAGATGATAATATAATTGAGTGCAAATTATGTATTATACAAGGCCTTTGATTGATAGATGCTCAATTTCACTCAAAAACTCATATGATCATTAGTGATCTCCAGATGGTCAGACTAAAAATAATCTCTCTTATTTATTTATTTATTTATTCATTTACAACGAGAATAAAATACGCGCTATGTTCTATTCTGATGTCGAGCTCAATTGGCATACATTGTGGGGTTTGGTGATTTTTATATTTAATTAATGGGAGGTTCTCAAGATTAATTATTTTCATGAATGAATCTAACTAATAATTTAAATTAGTTTTACAAAATGCTATTAAATTTTAAAATAAAAATAATTAACATATAATTAAATATTCAGTTACCTCATATTTGATTGATTAGAATTTGATTAAATTATAATTAATTCTTCTAATTTTATGTTTAATTAGGTTGAAAAGTATGAATATAATAAAATCGATTCTTAAAACAAAATTAATCAAAATTTATTCTTCCATTCAGAAATCATATTTTCATTCTCATCTCAATTTTTTTGTTTAATTTTACGCTAACTTCAAATATAATCTTAAATCTTAAATCTTAAATCCTAAAATTTTAAAACATACTTAGAAAAATAATTATTTTAATCTTAAACCTTAACCAATAAATATAACCATAAACTCTAAACCTTTAACTACATATTCCAAATACTAAACCCCTAAATACTATTTAGAAAAATAATAATGTTAACCCTAAACATTAACCCAAAAATATAATCCTAAACCTCAAATCTCAAATCTCAAATCCCAAATTTCAAAACTCAAAAACCTATTTAAAAAAAAAAAAATTTAACCCTAAACCTTAACCCACAAATATAATCTTAAATCCCAAATTCTAAAACCCAAAACTTTATTTAGTAAAATAATAATTTTAATCTTAAACCTTAACTCACAAATATAACCGTAAACCCTAGATCTCAAACCTCAAAATCCTAGTTAGAAAAATAATATATTTTATTTTTAAGTAATAATTTTTTAGAAAAATAATAATTTAATAATGTATTTTGTTTGATGAAAAAATAATAATTAAATATTATTATTTAAACTTTACTGAATACATGGGTATTAAATAATTTTTTAGAAAAATAATAATTTAATAATATATTTTGTTTGACGAACAAATAATAATTAAATATTATTATTTAAACTTTACTGAATACAACGGTATTACATAATTTTTTAGAAAAATAATAATTTAATAATGTATTTTGTTCGACGAAAAAATAATAATTAAATATTATTATTTAAATTTTACTGAATACATGAGTATTAAGATAATATGCATTATTTTTCATTTCATTTTATTTTTAAACAAAACATTATACTAATGATTCTTTCTTTGATTACAATGGTTAATCCAAACAAAACTATTTCTTTTCAATTTCAATTCTAATTGCCATCACCTAAAAGATTTGAATAAATCAACGGTAATATATGATTGGTTAAAGTCTTTAACCCTAATCCTTAATTAATTGTGTCGTTATAGGGAAAAAATTATGCATAATTGCCATTATACCTCTAACAGCTCTAACAACATATAAATGTAGAAACTCTCACTAATAATGTTATGTATTCAAGTAAAGTTTTAGATTATGTATATTATTATTAAAACACTTAGAATTTTATATGGATTAGGTTCATGGATAACGTGTAGGAATATATTATTTATTTTACATTAATATATTTAGTTACTCATTTTATGTAGGTAGTAATGATACATTTTTAAAATTATTACATTTAAGTTCGAATGTAACATTATAATTATTTTTATTTAATAAAAAAAATTAATGTTTATTTTAAAAAAGATACATGCACTACGTATTGATGCATATAACTCATACAATTTTTTTTTCTCTTAAACATACATTTTAATTTTTAATATAAATTAACTAGTTAAAAATAAAACTCAGTGTACGTACGAAGAATAAAAAAATCTCCTCTGTTTTATACATCAATCTGGGAGATTGGAGCTACAGTTACCAAAGAAAGAGGCCAGTTGGGATTTGGCATTGATTTCAGAATTAGTAGTTTTCATGTCATTTTTCAAACATTCTATACATCATATTTTTAAGAAGACGGCATTCACCAAGTCTATCTAAAAAACGCATATATAAACATGTTAATATCAAATATCATATTTAACCTTATCTTGAAAAGCAACGGATGTGTTTTCTAATGCCAATACAAATTCAAGTTAGATCTAGATTGGAGGAGTATTTTTCTCTCATTCCCTTTCTTACCTTCTCGCTTTAACAGTGAAAAAAGTTAATATCAGAAGCAAAGAGGCCACCGAAAAGCAACAAACACGAAAGCAATGACCCAAAATAAAATAAAATAAAATAAAAAAATCCGAATTGACGGGCCAACACACACGTACATTCACTTGATCATCATCATCAGTATTCAGTAATCACTACTAATACTTTCTACTCAAAACTAGCCCCGCTCATATATATACTGTTAAAAATGCCTTTTTTTTTTTTGCATCTTTCTTTTGTCTAAACTGTAGATCGTGGGTCTAGCTCTTTTTTATTTTCTACATATATGTTATTGGCTTTTGTGTCTTTAAAAGTAAAATAAATGGAAGAAAACCAAAGTCAACCTCACCTCATCATTTGGTCTTGGTTTCCTCTATCACCACCTCATTTCCCACTCTTTAATTTGTAACTATTTACTCATTATCTCTCTATATATCTTAATCTTCTATATAATTGCTACTACTCTATCATTCAGTTCTTCACCATACATGGGAAGCATGAAGGTTCATCATCAGTTTGCACGTGGACTGTGGGAGCATGAATCACCTTCCATCACGCTTGATTGCAAACGCTTACGCCCTCTAGTTCCCAAACTACAAAACCCCTCCCAAAATCTTGCTATGACTACTACTAGTAGTAGTCATATTGCTGCTTTCGACCTCAAGAGCTTCATTCGACCAGACAGTGGCCCTAGAAAACCCGGATCTCCTCATCATCAAAGCAAAGATCCTCCTCAGGTACATATATTATTATTATTATTATTATTATTATTATTATTATTATTATTATATATATATGGATATTCCATCATGAACTAGCCTTACTTCTATATATTATTATCATGTTATTGTATACAACAATTGACGTGACATGACAAAATATATATTCTTAATTGTGGAGTCAAAAAGTTTGTTAATGACACTTGTTTTGAAAAACGAACCATGTATAGCAGATAGCTGAGACTCATCCAGGAGGGACACGGTGGAATCCAACGCAAGAACAGATCGGGATACTGGAAATGTTGTATAGAGGAGGAATGCGAACTCCTAATGCCCAACAAATAGAGCAAATCAGTGTTCAACTTGCCAAATACGGCAAGATCGAAGGCAAGAATGTGTTTTATTGGTTCCAAAACCACAAAGCTCGAGAACGTCAGAAACAGAAGCGTAATAGTCTGGGTCTTAGCCACAGTCCCAGAACACCTCCCTCACCAACACTACTTACTGGTGTTACTTTGGAATTCGACAATGCAGGGGTATATTTATTTAATTAATATCATCCAATTTTTATATAACATATGTTTTCTTTGTAAAGGTGGTTAAAAATTTCATTAAATCCAACTGTTATATAAATAATGTATCACGTAATATCATGTCAGTATTATTATACAATTGAATTAAATAATCCAAATTTGCAGGCAGCAGGAATAGTGGTGGAAAATAGTCCTAAAGAATTAGAGGAGAGTCCGTACAAGAGAAAGTGTAGGAGCTGGGAATTTGAACGCTTGGTAGAATTAGAGAGTAAATCATGTTCATCATCTTCTTCTTCGTATTCTAGAGAAGAGGAAGAACGGAACGGAGATAGAACTCTGGAGCTTTTCCCTTTGCACCCAGAAGGTAGATGATTATGAAGGACGAACAGACCAGGCGTGCCCTTTGGAAAAGATTTAAGTTGAAATTTCATTTAACTTTAACATTGACGATTTGCAGCTTTGTTTCCCAATGCGATCTGCTTTCATATGTGCTTTTTAGTACTACTGCGTCTTTCTCTTTCTTCTTTTCTTTCTTATTATTCTCTCGTTTCGGGAAAAGAAGAAAGAGCAAGTTGTCTCTATGTACCCGCTCTTTTCCATCACTGTACTACATACTCTTTTTTCGAATATTGTTCTCACTCCGTTGGATATTACTGTTTGCTTGCTTTTCTTTTCACTAGAGAGTAGATTCCAAACTTGCTGAATCAAAACTTTTAGGTTAAAAGTGACAACCTTTTAGGTTGGGCTATAAGATCACGAAGTCCACGCATCTACTCTTAATTTCCTAACCCTATTATTTATATATATATATATATATATATATATTTAGTGTAAATTAAACCAATCAAACAATTGATTGAAAAAATAATCTAATAGATGTTATCTTAATAGATAAGCATTCACAAACTAATATAATAAGTATTATCTTATAGATGACATTGTTATTGAAAAAATATGTAATATCTTATCCTCTATGTATTTATCCTATACACTTCACAATCTCATTGGATATCTCATAAAAGAACTTAACAAGAGACAAACACTACAATATAAAATATCTTCCTAAATTTCTTTTAATTTCTCTAAATCACAATGAAGAAATACTATTTTTCTCTTAATATTGGTACTTATTTAAACATTACAGGCGTCAAAAGCTGTTATATCCGATGGTTTAATGGTGTGTTCTTTCTATTAGATCCATGTAAAATAGAGATACTAATTAATTATCAATATTAAGCAAAATCAATACCAATTTATATGAAAGTCATAATTTTTATAAACCAGGTACATACAAATAAATAGATGCATGTGTAAAATATTAAATGAAAAAGTTTTTCACCATATGTTTGAATGAGGTTAATGTAAAAGTTATTAATTGTTATAACAGAGAATTTGATTGGACGTGTGAGACATAATTTTAAGAATTTAAAGATATTAAATATTCAACTAGTCAATCATTAATTCAAGAAATTATTCTAAATTTGTGATATAAAATGTCTCTCATCAACTGCACCTTCGTTTGTTTTCTTTTCATTTTCCCTGATAATTAATTGCATTTGGAATTATTGGAAAAGATACACATCAATACCACAATTTCAAAAGCCTTTCAAAAAAAAATTGTATTAAAAATTAAGCACTTAGAAGACTTTGATAAAGTGGGATATCATTTTGTGAATGGACATGTTTGAAATCATTGACATGCTGTTCACTTTTTCTAAATAAATTTAGTTAGTGTTTGGCGGGTCCATTTTGTTATCTATGCTAGTGAGATATGGAGGGAAAATATTAAAAACACAGATAACGACAATTTTAAATGTAAAGATCAAATGAAAGATTAAATAGATTTTTTAATACAATAATTTTATTATAAAAATATCATTAAATTTTGTTTTATTATTTTTATATCATTAAATTATACAATTATTATAAAAATATAATTATTTTTATACCATTAAATTTTATAAATATAACAAAAATATCATAAGTATAATTTCTGTTAATTGATGGATATTAATAACATTTTATAAAATTTAATGGTATGAAGGTAACAAAAAAATTTTAACGATACTTTTCTAATAATTGCAAAATTGAATGATGATAAAAATATCAAATCAAAATTCTATAATATTTTTATAATGATCAATAAAAAAAAACTCACAAATTGAAAAAAAATACAAACACTCAAATAGAAAACTTTCAACTCACACTCAAACTAAGAATACAAAGACTTATTTTTTTTAATGAGATGATTAAATCAAATACAAGTTAAGCTATTTATAGTAATCATCATGCAATTTACATCACACAAATATAAGATTACGAAATAATTATAGCCACACAAATATTATCTACACACTTCTGTTTTCTACATCCTCTAACCACCCTATTTATTTTCCTACATCCTTCAACCATTCCATTTATTTTCCTACATCCTTCAATCGCTCTATTTATTTTCCTACATTCTTCAACCACTTCATTTATTGGGTTGGTATTGAAAATCAACGTTCTCCCTTAACACCAACTCTCACTATTTTTACTATGTCAAGTTGATGGCGAAACATTTTGAACTTACCAATACTTTAGCTTTTTGTGAACAAGTTTGCAACTTGATCATCTGTCTTGATTTGTCTCATTTTAATTTCTTCTTACAAAACTTTTTCTCTAATAAAGTGATAGTGCATTTCAACATGCTTAGTTTTTGTATCAAAGACTAGATTCTCTGTGAAATGAATTGCCAATTGATTGTCATAGTAGAACAAAACTGCATAATCTATTAGTTGTTGTAGATTATTCATTAGCTGTATCAACCATGTACTCTCTTAAGCTGTCATTGCCGCTGCTCGATACTCAGCTTCATTGGTTGATAATGATATTATCGGTTGTCTCTTGCTACACCAAGAAATTGTTCCGGAACCAAGTTTAAACACATACACAGTTGTTGATCTCCTGGTGTCATGATCTCTTGCATAATCAGCATCGTAGTAACCAATTAAATTATCGTTTACACCCTTCTTGTACAAAAGACCATAGTCAATTGTACTTTTCACATATCTCAATATTCGTCAAACTGCTTCCAAATGAGGCTTTTTTTGGATTTTTCATGTACCAACTCATTACACTAATTGCATAAGAAATGTCAGATCGAGTTAAGGTTAAGTAGATGAGACTGCTTACTAATTTTTGATACATTGTCGCATCTTCCAAATATTTTCCTTCATGTGCACACATTTTGGCATTTGGTTCCATTGGCATCAAAATTGGTTTGCATTCAAACATTCTGAACCTCTTCATCAAATATTTGGAATATTTTTGTTGACAAAGAAATATTTCTTCTTATGTGCGGTCAACCTCTAGACCAAGGAAGTGCTCGAGTTGTTCAAGTTCCTTCATTTGAAAACGTATTGATAAATTCTCCTTTGTTCGAAGAATTTCTGCCTCATCATTACCAGTTATGATTAAATCATCTACGTATACTAGCACGATAGCTAGCTTTCCTTCATTGGCTTTTACAAACAAGATAGAATCTGCAAGTGTTATTGAATAACAACTTTGTGTTAAAAATTTAGCAATCTTATCATACCATGCCTCAACTGCGTGTTTCAATTTATAAAGTGTTTTTCGTAGCTTACACACATATTCAGGATGATCTTAACTCTGAAAACCCATTGGTTGGATCATGTAGATCTCCCAATCCAACTCTCCATGAAGAAAAGCATTCTTCACATCCATCTACCATAAATTCTAGTCTTTGTTGGCTACAAGTGCAAGTAAGACTCGTATAGTTGTAAGTTTTGCCACCAGACTAAACATTTCATCATAGTCTAGTCTGCACTATTGAGAGAAACCACGAGCTACCAATCGTGCTTTATATCTCTCGATTGACCCATCTGGATGATGCTTTATCTTGTAAACCCACTTACAGGATATGGGTTTCACATCTCTTGGTTTTCGTACCATATCCCAAGTTTGATTTTACTGAAGTGCACTGATCTCTTCTTTCATAGTTGTCATCCACTCAGATCTTTGCGATGCTTCTCTGAACATCTCAGGTTCTATTGCTTCTTCAACTATGGATGCATTGGCATATTTGGGATTTGGCTTCTGTGTTCTTGTTGACCTATGGTTGAGATTGTGGAATTGATTCTTCCATTTCACTAGGCACACCTTCTTCATTTAGTTGTTTATATATACCAGTTCGCCAAGGATTTTGAGTTACTCTTTGTTCGGTGTCATAATCATTTAGATCTTTGGATTCGTCTAAATTTGGTTAGAGTTGAATAGGATGTTCCCATATATTTTGTTGCAACTTGTCTCCAAATTTTCTCAAGTTTGGCAACACCTTATTCTTTGAGAACCACCAAGAAGATGCTTCATCAAACACCACATCTCGTGAAGTGTAATATCTTCCACTTGTTGGATTGCAACATTTTCACCTCTTTCTCTGGCTGTCGTATCCCACAAAGATACATCTAATAGCTTTCTTATCAAACTTGCTCCGTAAATGATCATGAACAAATATATAACATACACAGCCAAATACTCAAAAATAGTTAACTGTAGGTTTCATATTCCATTGTTTCTCAAAGGGTGAAACAAATCCTAACCTTGGTTGAGGAAGTCTGTTGATCACAAAGGTTGTAGTTCTCATCATTTCAGCCCAAAATCACCCAAGTACATTCTTTTCATGTAGCATACTTTGAATTTTTTTTGCAAGATACCGATTCTTTCTCTTCGTTACACCATTTTGTTATGGCGTTTTGGCACAAGTGTACTGATGACATATTCGACATTCCCTTAGGTATGGAGAGAACTCGCTTGAACTATATTCTCTGTCGTTGTCTGTACGTAAGCAACAGATCTTCTTTCCTACTTCTCATTTAGTTGACTCTCTAAACTCTTTAAACTTTGAGAATACGTTAGATTTTTCTTTCATAAAGAAAACCCACACATACCTTAAGGAGTCGTCAATGAATGTCACCATGTATCGTATACCGCCAATTGATGGTTGCTTAACGGGCTCAAATACATCAAAGTGAACTAACTCCAATGGTTCTTTTGCTTTAAACTTTGATTCCTCATATGGAAATTAGTGAGCTTTACCATACTAGCATACTGCACAAACCATGTATGTTCGCACGTCTAGTTGAGGAAGCTTTTTAAGCATTAAATTCTTCATCATCACACTTAGCATGTAATAATTAACATGACCTAACCACATATGCCATAGGTCTGCTATCTCATTTCTTATTGTCTTGTTTACATATATAGATTCTGCTAACATTATCCAGTCGTTGCCCCTCCATTGTAGGTGTTTCTAAGATTTTGAGATCACTATACACCTTCACGTCTCGGGTACCAAACAAGACATAATGGCATTATGATATCAATTGAGCCACATATAGCAATTTTTTCTTCATTCTTGGGACATGATAAACATATTGAAGTGGTACTTGTTTAGTATTATATCGAGGCGTAACTATCTTCTTATCGATGTGGGCTATCGGTAACCTTGAGTTCTCAGCTATCACCACTACACGACCACCTTTGTACTCATACATGCTTTTCAACTTCTATTTATCACCCATCATATGATCCAATCATTCTTGTGGTCAATCTATTTTGATGTTGTCACCATAAGAACTAATTGTTCTTTCTGTGTAGCGAATAATGCTTTGGCATCCCAACCATCTTTGCTATGATCCTTAGAATTGGAAGTAGCTGTATTACTTTCAATAAGTTTTTTCTTACTCTAACAATCTTCTGTCATATGACACATCTTTCCGCAGTTGTAACATTCACCATCAAATTTTCTATTGTTACTGCAATTCTTTGAAGCTCCCCTTAGACGAAAGCCTCTCTTTCCTTGAGGAATTTTTCTTCTATCGTCATCATTGTTAGATCCACTACCATTATACCGTTTAAAAGTGCCTCTACTTTTGCTAGTGTAGTGTGTTTCTTCCTCACCCTTCAACGAGACTCCTCCCATTTGCTTAGCCATAGCTTCTTAACTGGCCCTCAAATTCTCAAACTCAACAAGAGATGGTTGTGTCGGTCATCCTTGTATAGCAATAACAAACCCTCGATATTTAGATCTTAAACCATGGATAGTTAATCTTTTTATCCTGGTTTCACCAATAGGAGCTTTCGAATCTAAATTTGAAATTTCACCGCATAAAGATTTTACCTTATGAAAGTACTAGAAAATCATTAAGTCACATTGCGTCATCGATAACAACTTGTTCTCAAGAAGTTGCAGTCTTGTATCATTCTTTTTTTAAAAGAGTGTAATAAGATTGTCTCATGCTTCCTTCGGTGTCTTGGCATCCCAAATTTGCTCCAAAATTTTTTCTTCAATTGTGGTCTTTAAAGCAAACATCGATTTGCCTGCTTTAATTTTTCACTTCCACAAAATGCCGTTTGCATCTTTCGCTGTTGGTTGTGTAAATTCGTCACCACCAAGAACCTCCCACAAGTTTTGACCTTGTAGGTAAGACTCCATACATGTTGCCTATGTGTTATAGTTTTTGTTGTTGAGTTTCTTGATTCCTCCAACTACTTGAAGATTACCCATCGTGTCGGTAATACTTCGACTATACCGAACAAGCTTGAATAATAAACTTGTAGAGTACCAAACTCCTCACGACTCAAGATAGCTCCACTAAGAACGATCCTTGACTATCCCGCTTTGATACCAATTGTTGAGTAAAATTTAGAATACACAACTCTAAATTTATTAATATTGGATCCAAACAAATAAACAAACTACTTATATTATATCCACAATAAAAGATATTATAACACCTTTCAAAGGCAACTCACAAATTGAAAAAAAAATATAAACACTTAAAGAGAAAACTTTCAACTCATACTTAAACTAAGAATACAAAGACTTATTTGTTTTTTATGGGGTGATTAAACCAAATGCAAGTTAGGTTATTTATAGTCATCACCGTGCAATCTACACCACACAAATATAAAACTAAGAAATAATTCTAGCCACACAAATATTATCTACACACTTCCTTTTTCTACATCATTTAACCACCTCATTTATTTTCTTACATCCTTCAACCACTCCATTTATTTTTCTACATTCTTCAATCACACCATTTATTTTTCTACAACCTTCAACCACTTTATTTATTGGGTTGATGTTTATTTTCAACACTATTTACTATACTTAAATACGAAATAATTAATAATGAGATGTATTCCTTTTTATCCTTTAAATTTTAATGGAATATTCATATGATTTTCTAAGCCTTGCGATCAATGGTATCAATGGTGTGGTGAGGAAAAAAATTTAGACATTTAGATTGTGCATAAAGTATATTAAATGTTAAATATAAAATCCAAAAATTAGAGACAATAGGCTATAACATAACAACACGAAGCTCATTTAAACATGTTGAAATTTTAGAGTTCAAATCTTATTTACGGGTCTAAGAGTTTTTTTTAAATTATATTTCATTTATTCAAATAAAAAATACATGAATAATTAAAATAATAAAATAAAAATATGTCAAATTATTTTGCATTAAAAATTAAGTTCAATTGTAAAAAGAGTAATTACTTCCTAATATTCAAATATTATAAAAAATAAGTTGTAATTTTTTCCTACACAGTGAATGTGCAACATGATAATTTGGTGAGTTTACTTTCACAAATTTGATACATTAGTCACATTTATTAAAATTAATAAATTTTAGTCATATTAATATTACATTTTGAATGTTTTAGTCATTTCTTGTTAATTCTTTTTTTAAGGATAATTTTTGTTACAAAAATTTAAGTTAAATTAAAATAAATTTTACAAGCACCTGATGGAACTATGTAGAGACAAGAAAGGACACTAACCCCGATTTACTTTTGATAACGTGTATTTTAGGTATAATATTTATATAATAATAAATAAACTACATACATAAAATAAGTGTGTGTTCCTTTGAAACTTCATTTTTAAGGGTTTATAACTTAAAAACACACTAAAAATTCAATTCTTTGAACATATTTAAACTCAAATGAGATATATATAATATTGTTTGATAAAAATAAATAGTAGCTAAAAATCAAGTAATATTATTTTTTACTATTTATATGGTGTACCTTATGAATTAAACTTTTATATCTGTCACTACCTCCAAGTAAATATTTGAAGATAAAAATATCTCAATTTTTTTTAAAAAAATAGAAAATAGAATAAATTAAAATTATCAAAATTTACCTAAAATAATAAAGTGCTTACAAATATAAAAGTAATGTGATTAAAGTTCAACAACTTAAAATAAAGTTACTAATATATTCAATTTACAAAATTAAAGTGACTTTAGTACAATTTTTTTAATCATTTACTTTTAAATTTTATTAAAGATAAAGAAAAGAATATGACTTATATGTGAGCTAGAAACTAATAAGTTTTGAATAAAATGTTGATCGAGACTTAAGTTTGTTATAACCTCTAACGTGGCTATGTTACTACGTGCAATGAGCTTTAATTAGGAGAAATTATTCATTACTCTTAGATTATGTGATGATGTGATACTACATGTCAATGATGAGAAATATATTCCAAAAATAATTAATAACAATTTTTTAATTAGTTCAAATGTACTTCATGTTTTGATCTTACTTGTTTATATATAATTTCTACCTTTATACCTTTTCATTTGAATTTTTACTTGAGTTTACTTGCTTCGTGATTTACTCAACCATTCCATGAAAATCAAGCTCTCCAAACATTACTAATTTAGGCCATGTTGGGTGTAAATTAACCTATGTCATGTGCCATAATATGATAGATTTTAGTTAATAAATAACTCACATGCCAACTTAGTATGTATTGAGTTATTAGATAAGCATCATTATCAGATAAATATCTAACTGGATAAATGACTAATAAATAGACTACTAATAATCCAATAAAGAGATAATTATAGAAAAATAACTCCAACATTTAGATAAATCTATCACACTAAGTAAGGATTATCACTATGTAGTATCGTTTCCTAAATATTCAACATGTATACTTCACACAACATCTCAAACCTCATAATATAACTTGACAAGTGACAAATATTACAATACATAATCTCTCTATAATTATCTTCATTTCTCTTGATTGATCACCGGAAGAGACGTTGGTTTGGTCATTTCTCATCAATTACCTATATCTACTTAAGCATCGGAGGGTCAAAGGCCGCCACATCCAGTGATGGTCCGAGGTTCTAAGGTTGGATTCTTTATTCTCAAGTCCACATTAATGAGAAGTACAATCAATCATCAATGTTGACAAAAATTAACATCAATAGGTCATGTTTGATAAACATTTTTTACTTTTAATTTCTAATTCCTCATTTTTGGAATTGAATTTTCAATTCCAAAATTACATAGAAAAAAAATAAAAGTTTGATAATAAATTTATAGTTTCAATTTTGAAAAATGTAAATTGAAATTTGGATATTGGTTGATTGATAACCAATTTTTAATCTTTAATTTTCAACATTGATTGTTATTTCAATTTTAATTTATAATTCTTTAATTTTAGAATTGAATTTTGAATTTTAGAATTTTGGAAAGCAAAAAAAATTGTTTGTTAATTAATTCAAATTCAATTTTAAAAATTAGAAATTAAAAATTGGATATATATATAACCAATTTTTAATTTTTAATCTTGAAATTCAATTTTAAACTTATTATTGATAAAAAAAATTGATTCTGTAATGGTACATATGATTGATTATAGTTGGGTTGTTAATGTTTAATTTCATTAATTAAAAAATAGATATTTGATTATAAAAGTGACTTTTTTTTATTTTTTAAATTTGAAGAAATTTCAAAATTAGATTTCAAAATTTATAAAATAGAAATTAAAATGAGTTATCAAACATAATTAATTTCAAATTTTAAAATTTGAAATTGAGAATTATGAATGGAGATGGTTATCAAATCAATCATAAGCTCTAAAATTTTGATTTTAAACTTATTTTTGATAGATTTTCATTAAATTTTGACTTTTAAATATTTTTTTGAGTATGAATGAGTTATTAATTTTTAGTATAAAGAAATACAAAAATTTCATTTCAAAACTAACTTTTTTTAAATTTCAAAATTGACATATTCTAAAACTAAATTTCAAAATATAGAAATTAAAATAAGTTATAAAACTTATATAAGTTTAAATTTTATAAAATTTGAAAATTGAAAAGAGAATAAGTATTTCAAATGAATCATGGGCATTCCAAAGAAATGTAAATTGATATTTTAAAAATTCAAACAAATAAATGAATAAGTATTATCTGATTCTATTCTCACTAATGGAACAGGCTTACCTAGCTTGTTAATTCTATTATTTATTTTTATTTCGAGCTTGCATGGTTGTAAATTTGAACCTGAAAAACTCTTTTAGTAATTGGAATTCTTAAGGCAGTTTAAATTCTTTTAGGTTGAAGTAGTTGCTGGGAGGATTTTGGTGGTCCTACGTTTTAGGAATTTGTCGATTAAGGAGGGGCGAATAGAATTGGGCGTTTGGGCAAGGTGTCCTTTCGTCTCACCTGTCTGATCGACACGTGTTAACTTTATTTTTTAATAGCAATTCTAATTGAAATCTTAATATTGTTATTGTTTTTTTTTTCAGATAAACACGATATTTTTCATTTTTTTTCATGTAATAAGTACAAAATTATTCCAATACTCAACTCTAATTTCAATTAAAATTTTAAATTTATATGTAATTAAAAATATAAAATAACAAGTTAATAAAAATTCAAACATATATATTAAGGTTAACGTCTTTATTTTCAGAATAAAAAATAACTAAAATGATATTAATAAAAAATATTGAAAATAAAATTAAAAATATTATTATTATAATATTTAGTTTAATTACTTAAATAAAAAATGAAATCAATTTACCATTAGAACGTAAACCAATGAAAAACATTCTATACTATATTTGTTTTGAAAATTACTAGTATATTAGAATTTTTTTAAAAAATATTAGAGAGAAGGTAAATTCAGATTTTTTATTATTAATACTAAGAGAGTATATATAGATACATAATAAAATAAGTGTTATTATTATAATAATAGATGTTCATACGAAATATCAGAACTAACTCATATATGACAAAATTACAAAGAGTAACCAAGTCACTATATACATACTGTTATTTGATTTGATTACGAAATCAATTTATCATTCGAACTTAAACCAATGAAAAACATTCTATACTATATTTGTTTTGAGAATTATTAGTATATTAGAAATTTTAAAAAAATATCAGGGAGAAGATAAATTCAGATTTTTCATTATTAATATTAAGAGAGTATATATAGATACATAATAAAATAAGTATTATTATTATTATAATAATGAACGTACATATGAAATATCAGAACTAACTTATATATTACAAAATTACAAAGAGTAATCAAGCCATTATATACATGCTGTTATTTATATGCCACACAAGATGTATGCTAGATAATATAACAGGTCTTGTTCATCTGGTCATATGTTATTGGGTAAATTCGAGAATATCCATAAGAGCTACAATGAATGCCTACAAGCAGCATATCGCTTATATACGAATTGTTAAACGTAAATATCACATTTATCATATGAACAGGTGCCAACACTAAATGTTAGCTTTTCTATTCTTTTTAACTTTAAGAAGTTAAGGGAATGTGTAATTGAGATAACATGATACTTCTTCGTGAACTTAATGACTCCAACTTCTCTTGCAAGTTTGGACTTTTAGATTCTCTTGAATGATTCTAGTGAATCTCCTTAGAAATGTAAATGTTGTTAGATTGCTTACTTCAAACAGCAAGCTGGATCCTAAAATATCTAACTCCATCTTCCTGACTTCTTATGTGGTGTACATATTATCTATAATAACAAAAGTCTACCATGTGAATAGAGGTAGTCTTTTCATACTTTTGAGGCAACTAACATAGAAGAAACACCCAGCCAATTATATAACTTAGGCCGATTCAAAATATTCAGAGAGGAATTTATCAATTTAAGTGACAGAGAGGTAAAGAGTCAGAAATGAGCTTGTATTCTTCTACATCATCTACTAATCAATAATAACTTCTCTTTGTTCGTAAATTACGCAAATTCCCGATAAGTTAAATTTATGAGAAAACAAGAATAAAAATAACACACAAATTTGATAACGGAGTTCGGCCAATCTTGCTTACGTCTCCGGACTTACTGTAGATCTTTTTACTGAAATAAGAGAAATTACACAAGGTGTTTACAACATTCACAACTCACAACCCAATTGCACCTAAGAAAATTACTCTTAATTTTCTTTCACAAAAACTTTTCTCTCAATTAGAATGAACACTTTGGATGATTAATTCATTACAATTACACATCTATTTATAGGAAAATTCACTCCTTGAATTACTCCTTAAATTAATGGTTTCTTGAATTACTCCTTGAATTAAGCTCCATGTTTTGCTCCATGTTTTACTCCTTGTTTTGCTCCATGTTTTGCTCCTTAAATTAAGAAGCTTTATAACAATCTCTCACTTGAAGACTGATTTCAATCTGTCTTCACACCTCGATCAATGCAGTAGTTTTTCTAGTATTTGTTACTCTAGCAGACCAACTGAAGTTGAGCACAACTTCAGTTTGTCAATAATCATCACCTTTGTTAACATATCTTTTGGATTTTTGCTTTCTTGAATCTTCTCCAGTATTAACACACACTACTACAAAAAAGAGCATTAAAGTCGGTTCGCCGAACCGACTTTAATTTTTTTTTTAAATTTATTCATTTTCAACCTATATTCTAGCAGAAAAAAAAATAAAATCAGTTTAACAAATAGTTCAAATAATACAAATATTTGAAAAATAAAATATTAATTAATAACAAAAAAATTACCATGGTTTTGTTCGATTTTATTCAAGATCGTCATATTCTTTTCCTTATGTTATAATACAAACCTACATATATAATACAAAAATCTATACACATAAATAATAACACATAATAACAGAAAAAAATATGAATAATAGGGGATCTAAAAGATTAGTTAGAGAGGAAGAAAACTCACTAACCGATGTTGAAAATGGTAGTCGTAGGTGACCGGAAAATGAGAAAGAGTGGAGGAGGAGGTTTTCGGTTTTTTAGAGTTCTGCAACGCTAAAAATAGTTTTTGTTTGGAAAGAAAGAAGAGAAAAGATTTATCCACGTGTGTAGCGTCGGTTGACGTGGCGAACCGACGCTATGTTACGTGGATAGCGTCGGTTCCAGGTGTCAACCGACGCTATGCTACGTGGATAGTGTCGGTTCCAGGTGTCAACCGATGCTACGTTCATGCATAGCATCAGTTCGACACATCAACTGACGCTACGTCCTACGTGGATAGCGTCGGTTCACCACCGAACAGACTTTAAACCAATTTAAAGTCGGTTTTTGGAAAAAACCGACTTTACGTATCGACTTAAATACCCATTTTTGTAGTAGTGACATCATCTTCGAATAGAGATCTGATGAAGTGATAACGAAGTCCAATATGCTTGGTTCTAGAATGAAATGTTGAATTCTTCGCCAAGTGTATTGCACTTTGACTATCACTATGCATAACATTCTTTTCCTGTTTGAATCTCAACTCAGTTAACAAACCTTGAAGCCATATCATCTCTTTACTAGCTTCAGTTACTGCTACATACTCAGCCTCTGTAGTGGATAGAGTGACAATTTTTCTGTATTTGTGACATCCAACTAACAACTGTAGTTCCAACAGTAAATATATAACCGGTGGTGCTTCTTCAGTGATCAACTTCACCTCCAAAGTCTGCGTCTACGTACCCTTGTACTTTTAACTCTCTTTTACTAAAGTACAAACACTTTTCTGTGGTGCCTCGCAGATACCTCAAAATCCACTTGACTGCTTCCCAATGAGTTTTCCCTGGATTTGACATAAATCTGCTAACAACTTCCACTGTATGGCCAATGTCTGGTCTCGTACAGACCATTGCGTACATCAAACTTCCAATGGCTGAGGCATAAGGAACCTTAGTCATGAATTCTCTCTCTTCCTCTGTCTGAGGGGACTGATCCTTAGATAGGCAAAAATGACTGGCCAAGGGTGTGCTAACTGGCTTGGCATCGCCCATATTGAATCTTTGCAAAACACGATTGATGTACTCTGCCTGAGATAACTACAAGGATCATTTCTTCTTATTTCTTGTGATTTTCATTCCAAGAATCTTCTTTGCTGGACCCAAGTCTTTCATGTCAAACTTCTTTGACAATTGTTGCTTTAACCTTTTAATATCATCCATATATGAACCTGCTACTAACATATCATCAACATAAAGTAGTAAAATGATATAATTGGACCTATATCTCTTGAAGTAGCATGAATGCTCAACATTGCACTTTTGGAAACCTTCCTTGTGCATGAAGTTGTCAAACTTTCTACACCATTGTCTCGGGGCTTGTTTCAAGCCATACAAACTCTTCTTAAGTCTGCACATCATATTCTTCTTCCCTCTTTCTGAGAAACCTTCTGGCTGGTACATGTATATCTCTTCATCTAAATCTCCATGAAGGAATGCAGTCTTCACATCCAACTGTTCAAGATGAAGATCTTCAATGGCTATAATACTCAATATTGATATGATAGTATTGAGCTTCACAACGGGAGCAAAAATGTCACTGTAGTCAACTCCTTCCTTCTGTTGAAACCCTTTGACAACTAGGCAGGCTTTGTATCTCTTGGAACCATCATACTCCTCTTTCACTCGGTACACCTATTTGTTGTGAAGTGCCTTTTTTGCCATAGGTAACTCAGCTAGTTCCCATGTCTGGTTGGAGATGAGAGATTTCATTTCTTCTTTCATGGCAAGCTCCCACTTGCTAGAATCTCGAGTCTGGAAAGCTTCATCATAGTATTCAGGCTCCCTTCCATCAGTCAGTAACATATAGTTCATGTATCTCCTATTAGGCATATGAGGTCGAGAAGACCTTCTCAATACATGAGCTGGAGTAGGAGGTTGTGGTGTGTCGGACTGCTGCGTACTGCTCTGTCCAACAAGTTCCTCTGGCTGAGGACTTGTTACAATTTGGTCCGTTGCGGAACTATCTGGGAAATCATCTGCATCTGCAAATACTGACTCATTCTGCTCTGAGTCATTGGCATTTATTTTTTGCATGTCCTTATACATCACCCTTTCGTTGAAAATCACATCTCTACTACGGATAACTTTCTTGTTTTCGTCATCCTAAATGCGGTAGCCAAACTCATCCTCACCATAGCCGATAAATGTGCATTTCTTGGATTTGGGATCAAGCTTATTCCTACCTTGATCACTGATATGCACAAATGCTACACAACTGAAAACTTTTAGATGTGATAGTTTCACCTCTTTTCCGCTCCATACCTCATTTGGTATTCTATGCTCCAATGGAACAGATGGGCCTCGGTTGATCAAATAAGCTGTCGTGTTGACTACTTCTACCTAGAACTACTTCGGTAGACCTAACTATTTACGAATACTTCTGGCTCTTTTTGTCAACGTTTGGTTCATACGCTCAGCTACACCATTGTGTTGAGGCGTGCCTGTCACAGTTCTTTCCATTCTGATCTCGTGCTCATAGTATAAATTTTTGAATCTGGTGTCTTCATATTCACCACCATTATCGGTTCTGAGCTTTTTGATTTTTAAACTCGTCTCATTTTCCACCATAGCTTTCCATTTTCTGAAAGCCTTAAATACTTCAGACTTATGATTTAGAAAGTAAACCCATACCTTCCGAGAGTAATCATTGATGAAAGTCATGAAGTAGTGTTTCCCACCAAGATGAGACGATCGTTGGTCCCCAAACATCAAAGTGAATAAGCTCTAGCCTTTCCTTCTTTGAGGTTCTACAACTTGTCTGAAAGCTGACTCTCTTTTGCTTTCCAAGTATGCAATCTTCGCACATGTCTATCTCCGCAGACTGTAGACCTGGAAGTTTTCCCTTTGAGTGCATAATCTTTATCCCCTTCTCACTTATGTGGCCTAGTCTCTGGTGCCACAAATTTGGTGTTTCATTGCCTACTGCAACTGTGATTGAACAACGTGCCTCTGATGTCATGTAAAGAGTGCCACTTTGAAATCTTCCAATCATCACCATGGAAGATCATAGTGTAGCCTTCACTGGCCAACTGCCCTACTGAGATTAAGTTCCTTCTTAGGTCAGGAATATGCCTGACATCCTTCAGCTTTCAAATAGACCCGTTCAACTTAATCTTCACTACACATTTTCCAATAATAGCACATGGTTAATCATCACCAAGATATACCTTTCCAAGGTTTCTGGGGACATATCTCTCGAAGAATTCTTTCTGTGAAGTAGCATGGAACGATGATCTATAGTCTAACACCCAATATTCTTCCTTACTCTCCAAAGAGCATATCAATGCATCATCCCCTCCTAAGGTGGAAGTAACATTTGCCTCAGCCTTTACTTGTTTGTCCTTCGGTGCACTCTTGCACTGATTTTTGTAGTGCCCGGTTCTTCCACAATTCTAACACTCGATAGTCTTCGAGTTATGGGAATTATTAGGATTCCTGGATTTGGACCTCATGTCCTTTGATCTACCTCAGTAGTTTGTTGTGCCACGTTCATTCCCTTTGGTTGAATTTCTTCCTCTTGACTCTGTATGCAAAACTGAAGAAGTTGACGATTCACCTGACTCTCTACGTCGGATCTCTTCACTGAGAACCAAATCACGAACATCGTCAAATTTTAACTTATTGCTTCCTGATGAGCTACTCACAGCCGTGACAGTAGCATTCCAGCTTTCTGGCAGAGAAGACAAAAAGTATCAATGCTCGTACTTCTTCATCGAATTCAATTTCCACTAAACTCAACTGGGTTGTGACTGTGTTGAGTTCATTGAGATGTTGAGCTACCGATGCGTCTTCCGTCATCCGCAAATTGAACAAACGCCTCATCAAGTGCACTTTGTTTGAGGCTGATGGCTTCTCATACATATTGGAGAGAGCTACCATAAGGCCAGTTGTGGTCTTTTCCTTTGCTATGTTGAAAGCAACATTACGGGATAACGTCAATCGAATAACTCTAAGGGCTTGTCTGTCTAGAAGATTCCAATCTTCTTCCTTCATAGCTTCTGGCTTCTTTCTTGAGAGAGATTGATATAGATTTCTTTGATACAGATAATCTTCTATCTACATTTTCCAAAATCCAAAATCTGTGCCATCAAATTTCTCGAGTTTCACCCTTCCTTCATCTGCGGCCATTGCTTCCACTCAAATCTGACTTCTTTCGGATCGTTTCTGACTATTTTTGTAAACCACCGTGTATTAGAATACCTCCGTCAATGAACAAATATCGTCGAAAAATTTCACTATTCACATAATTCACTATTTACGTAAATAGTAACCTTGTAGAAAATTGACAGAAATCACCACCAATAGCTCTGATACCAGTTGTTGGGAAATTACGCAAATTCCTGATAAACCAGATTTATGAGAAAGCAAGAATAAAAATAACACACAAATTTGATAACGGAGTTCGACCAATCTTGCTTACGTCTCCGGACGTGCTGCAAATCTTTTTACTGAAATAAGAGAAATTACACAAGGTGTTTACAACACTCATAACTCACAACCCAATTGCACCTAAGAAAATTACTCTTAATTTTCTCTCACAAAAGCTTTTCTCTCAATTGGAATGAACACTTTGGATGATTAATTCATTACAATTACACATATATTTATAGGAAAATTCACTCCTTGAATTACTCCTTAAATTAATGGTTCCTTGAATTGTTCCTTCAATTAAGCTCCATGTTTTGCTCCATGTTTTACTCCTTGTTTTGATTCATGTTTTGCTCCTTAATTTACTCCTTAAATTAAGGAGCTTTATAACAATATCCACACTCTTATATTAGAAGTAACATCTATCTGAACTTTCTCGATGTAATCATGTAAAGGTCTTCAAAATTATTTGGGTTTGCCTCATAAAACTTCGATCACTTAGCTTCTCTAGTCCACTATGGATTCCCATTGAATCCTTCTTATCTTACACTATTGAGGTCGAGGAAGGACTTTGCAGTACACTATGGAGAAGAGGTTACCTGCGGACTATGTAGTACCCTTTAATTAGTTTGATGCGTTAATTTTGACAATATTTTTTGTTGCCTTTCTTCAGGCTTGTTTGGATAGAGCTCCAAGAAATTCTTTTGGATAGCTCTTTACATATACGTAATAAAATTTGGATCAAAGGTAATTCTCCTCATAATGCTAATCATGCACATTATGTACTATCTCGCGATGCTAACTATTTATTTTACACATTAGTTTCCCCACCTTCAACACGTAGAGGTCTATAATTATTGTTCTTGTGTCCTTTGATTATGAATTTGATGTTTCTTGTATTGTTTGTCATGATACACATCTTGCCTTATTGTTTGAGGAGGGTTTGTTTGATAATTTCCACGTCACAGATGAGACATATCATCATTTTGGTACCTTAGAGGATTGGACGAACATTGATAATTCTTATAAAATGGTGAAAAGGTTCATTATGGCATGTTAACCATAATGATTTACTAGATATTAGGTCATGTGTTTCTAACACCTTAAACACCCTTTCAAAAGATAATAGAGGATACCTAGTGTCACCATTCTTAAGTAAAGAGGTGAACCAAATACCATCATTATCCACCCTATATATTGGTGGAACAAATCATGAACTCTCATGTCTGCTCTGATCTCCTCACCAAGTTGGGCAAAGATATGGGCTGAAATGTCCACCCTATTTATATTATGAATTTAGATAAATATACGGCCTGACATAAGTATCTTGTTGTTATAGGACAAACTAATGTCGTTGTTGAGGTAGATAATGACAAACTGACGGTGTCTGGAGTTGAGAGTGAACTTCTCCTGTTATTAAAACATGTTAGCCCGCATATGGGTACGATCTTTGTTTCTATTAAGCGAGGTTAAAATAGTAGACTAGGTAGTCTATTTTCAAATGGGACGTTTGGTAACCTTCTTGTCCAAGATGACCTCTATCATCACTTCGGGATTCCTGCTTATTGCTCTCCTATATATAAAGGTCGTAAAAGAGTAAAATGAACTATAAAGCACTTAATGGTGAGGCATGTCCTTGATATAAGTAGTATTTTACCTAAGTAATTGTATCTTTGAATGATGATTTGATCAAAACTCATACTCAATGAGACAAATACAAAAAGGAAAGGGACGATCTCTGTAAATTAGCTAAATATTGGAAACAAAGAGCACTAGAGAAGGGTACCTACAAAGAACCTATTTTCAAGAGTACTAGCTTACAACCTGATGAGACAATGTCAGCAAATGCAATGCCAATCTTGCGGATATTTTGGTTTTATATTTTTAAAATTCTCGCAAGTGCACAAATCATTTTATAGAAAATAATAAGTATACTTCCAAGATCAATCTAATTAAGGAATATATGTGGTTTTTAATTTATTATTCAAAATCTTAAAAACGAAATTAAATCCTAAACATTCTGTCATGATATTTTGGTTTGTTTGTTTTCTAATCTAAAAAGATAAAAAATAAACATAGATATGAGTTCAATAAACAATTATGTAAATTTTAATCATTCATAACAGTGGAGTATTTATGAATATAATAATTAATTTAATAATGCTTGCTTATATTATTTAGGTTATTAAAGATATAAATTGATATTTATTGATTCTCTCATTTTTTATATGAATATCACATTTGATAGGGTTATATATTATTTGTTAATTAAATAAATCAATTAATATCTATGAGTGTGGTTGATAATTAATGTGGTTAATTAAATTCATTCACTTTTTCTAAGAGATTAAAAATAAACCATTTAAACGCCACATTTGGTGGGGTTAAACATTTTATTATTCAAGGTGTTCAAATTAAACTAAAGAATTTAAGTATCCAAGTACTAACTTTCAAGTTTTAAAATCATTATTAAAAATATATTGTCAATACATTTTTGAATAATAATTCTTATAAAAACTTTTGAAATGGAGTTTCATTCTAACTACCGGGTGATTGTACCAACAAATAAAAGAACACTACTCTAAATTAGATCGGATAATTAAATTTTAAAATCTAATCTTCATATTTAAGTTTATAATGAAAAATAATAAATTTCTCTCTAAAATCCTTAATATAAAATCTTGAATAAAACCAAAATCAATTTATTTTATAGAAATGTTTTACCTATTCAATATTTTGCAAGCATAAAAACGTTATTATTATATCATATTTACAAATAGCTAGTAATTTTAAATTTAATCATAGACAAATTAAATATAACATATAATAATAATACATAAAAATAATTGTAAAAAATTTATTTTAAAATTATATCTCAAAAGAATCCTTATAACACTTTGATGTTAATTCTGTTGTTAGAAAATATTCAAACGGATTTTCATTTTCGTTTATTGAATCAAAAACTAAAAATCTATAAAATATAGCGAGTTCTTTGCAAAAAGAGAACTTTAAAACTAAAATAATTATAGAAAGAGAAAGAGCTCAAAAAATTGTGTTTTATAATTGGGGGGGAGTGTCTTTTCATAGGTAAGGAAAAAGCCAAAAATGGTGATAAAATATTTTAAAATTTGAATTTGTATGCGTTTGGATAGGTTGGAACGCATGTGTGCCATAAAAATTGCGACAGATGGGTGTTTGGCACGCTATACACCGTGCGGACATATGCTGGCACGCGTAGGACACAACGCAACGTGTGTCGGTTGAACCCGTGCGGGATTATATTGGGCATGTGTTAGGCATGCTTGTAGGGCTCGGCGTGGATGGGCGACTGCGCACGAGACTCGGTGCAGATAGGTAGTTGTGCATAGGATTTTGACTTTATTGACATTTTAGATCGTTTTGTCTAATTTTCCATCATTTTGATCTTTCCTCATTTCTTTTCTCAATATATTTGTGATGTATTGCCTTTAGTACTTTTCTTCAACTTTTTGAGTTATTTTTGAATGAAAATACCTAAAAAATAATAAAAATATTTGTGATTATGAAAAGACAAATTTATATAAAATATAATAAAATCATACAAATATAAATCTATTTAATCAATTAAAGTATATTAAATCATGGTAATTTTAGTACTTTTTAAGCATTCATCACAACCCCACCCATAAAGATAATATATAATAAATGGGACTATTTTTATTAATTTTTTCCCTTTTCGTATTTCACTTGGAACTCAATATAGCACTTCTTTCTACAATTCAATTTTTTAAGAAAGAATATCCACTTTTGTGAACTTATGATTCTTTCTTAGGACGATGTCATGTCTTTTATACTTGTATCCCAATTAAGGGAGTCCATCTGGCTATCTCACTCCGTACTAGGGTTATCACATTGTCTTTTCTCAAGATAGGAGACAATTAAGGATGAAATTGAATCCAATCCTTGCACGTGCTTCCCAAAAAAGGGGTTCAATTTTATGAATTCAAAGACCTTTCTTAGGATAGGTGTCATGCCTCTTATATTTGCATTTGGGTATCTATTTGGCACATTAATCCATACTTAGGGGTTATCGTTTTGTATTTTCACGAGAAAGGAGACATTTAAGGGTGAAATTGAATCTAACCCTTATATGTGCTTCCTAAAGAGAGGGTTTGTTTTTGTGAACTCAAGATCATTTCCTAGGATAAGTGTCACATCTGTTATACATACCTCCCAACTAAAGGATCTATTTGACAATCTTACTCCATACTTGGGGATTATTATGTTGTCTTTTGTGAGATATGATACATATAAAGGTGAAATTGAATCTGACTCTTCCATGTGCTGGCCAAATAGGGGGTTCACTTTTGTGAACCCAATACCTTTTCTTAGGATGGGCATTATGTCTGTTATACCCATATCCTAAGTGGAGGATCTATTTAGTCACATCCCTCTGTACTTGAAGGTTATCGCATTGTCTTTTCATGAGACTGGAAACATACAATGGTGAAATTAAATTCAATTGTTGCATGTGCTTTCTAAAGAGGGTATTTACTTTTGTGAACTCAGAACCTTTTATTAGGATAAGGGTCACATCTCTTATACCCGTATCCAAAGTAAGGGTTCATTTGGCCACCTCTCTTTGTACTTAGGGGTTATCGCATTATCTTTTCGCATGACAAGAAACATATAAGGGTGAAATTAAATCCATTGATTGAATGTGCTTCCCCAAATAGAGGGTTCACTTTTGTGAGCTCAAAACCTTTTCTTAAGATGGACATTGTGTCTCTTATACTCGCATCCCAAATAGAGGGTCCATTTGACCACCTTACTCCATACTTAAGGGTTATTGCATTGTTTTTCACGAGATCAATCCTTGAATAGTGAATTTTATTCATTAGGCTTAGCATTTGTACATATGCTCATTACACCCGCATCACAAGTGAAAGGGGACCATTTCGCCTCCTCACTCCAAATAGGGAATAATATATAGTTCCTCAAGTTTGGAAAATTTTATAAGTGTTATCAGTCTAGGTTAACTACTTGTTTTTGTTTGACATAATATAATGATAAAAAGCATAACTAAAATTAATCAATCATATTTTAATTATAGAGTTAATCTTCCAACTTTGGCATCAATTCTTACCATCCTTAACTATCTTCCTTGTTTTCTTCAAAAAAATTACGTTGTGAGGTGTCATAGGTTATACGTGCGAAAGTGCATTGAAGAAATTCTTTACTATTAAGGATATTCTCTTATAAAGTTGACAACCATGATTAGGTCTCGATACACTTTTTCTCTCATTCTATCTGACTTGATCTCCATATATCTTTTAAGGTTTACAAATTAAGAGAATCTTTTAAGGATTAGGGTGTTGAATTCCTTACAACTCTTTACTCGTAATGTCTCGATTGATAAAAGGTACCTCGTTGATAAGATGTACTATCTTGATAGGTGGTACCTCACTCATAAGAGATACCTTATTGATTGGAAATTGATGTATAAAATCAGCATCGGGTTACCAATACCGATTTTACAGATACTTTGATTTGATATTTGTAAAACTTTCACAAGTGTACAAATCATTTTATAGAAAATGACAAGTATACTCCTAAGGTCCAAGGTCGATATACAGAAGGAATATATGTATTTTTAATTTATTATTCAAACTTTTAAAAACGAAATTAAATCCTAAACATCTTGTCACGATATTTTGAATTTTTTTTGTTTCCTACAAATAAATATAGATATGGATTCAATAAACAATTATGCAAATTTGTATCATTCATAACAATGGAAGTATTTATGGACATAATAATTAAGTTAATTATGTTTCCTCATATTATTTAGGTTATTAAATATATAAATTAATATTTATTGATTTTATCTTTTTATATAAATATCATATTTGGTGGGGTTAGATATTATTTATTAAATAAATAAATCAATTAACACCTATGGATATAGTTGATAATTAATTTGGTTAATTAAATTAATTCTTTTTTTCTAAGATATTGAAAATGAAACATTTAAATGTCACATTTGATTGAGTTAGATATTTTAAATTTTATTCAAGATATCTAAATTAAATCTAAGAATTTAATTATCTGAGTACTAACTTTCAACTTTTAAAATCATTATTGAAAATATGTTATCAATATATTTTTAAATAATAGTTTTTATAAACATTCTTGAAATAAATTTTTACTCTAACTAGCGATTGTATCAATAAATAAAAGAGCAATATTCTAAATAAGACTGGATAATTAAACCTTAAAATCTAATTTTCAGATTTAAGTTTGTAATGAAAAATAATATATTTCTCTGTAACATCTTTAATATAAAATATCGAATAAAAACAAAATTAATTTATTTTATGGAAATGTTTTACCTATTCAATATTTCACAAACATAACAACTTTATTATTATATCATATTTACAAACATTCAATCATGTTAAATTTAATCACATACATATTAAATATAATATATAAGATTAATACATAAAAATAACTGTAAAGAATTCATTTTAAAATTATACCTCAATAGAATCCTTACAGAACTTTGATGCTAATTACATTTCTGAAAAACCTACAAACGGATTTTTATTTCTATTTATTGAATAAAAAATTAGAAATTTACAAAAGTATAACTAATTCTTCTCAAAAAGAAAATAACTTTAAAGCTAAAAAAACTAGGAAAGCTTTATATAGAGAAAAGAAAAGCTAGAGAGAGAGAAAATAGTTGGGATTTTTAGGCATGATTTTTACAATGAGCAATAAAGTCCTTTTAAAAATGAGAAAAGGATAAAAAAGTGGAAAAATATATCTTGAAAATGAGTGTCGAACGTGTTTCAAACAGGTTGGCACGTGTGTGGGTAGAGGTGTGTGTAGTTGGGCATAGGACTCGATAGGTGCGCTCAGACAAGGGCGTGGATATTGGCATGGCGTACATGGGCGCCGACGGATTGGGGCATTTTTAACCATTTTAGCCCATTTTGTCCATTTTTTTCTTTTTTTCTTTTTTTAATTTTTTCTTAACATATTTGTGATGTATTGTCTCCAGTATTTAAATTATTTTTGAAGCGAAAATACCTGAAAAACAATAAAAATACATGTGATTTCGAAAAGATAAATTTATATAAAATATGATAAAATCAAAAAAAAATAAATTAATTTAATCAATTAAAATTTATTAATTATGGTAATTTTAGTGTTTTTTAAGCACTCATCATAAATGTCTTGATGATAAGAGGTAACTTGTTAATAAAAGGTATCTTGTTAATAAGATATGCCTTGTTGATAAGAGGTATCTTGTTGGTAGGAGATAACTCATTAATAAGAGATAACTTGTTTATAAAAGATACCTTATTGGTATGAGGTAATTCAATAATAAGAGGTACTTTATTAGTAGGAGGTAACTAGTTAATAAGAGGTACCTTATTGATAAGATGTACCTCGTTAATAAGATGTGCCTTGTTGATAAGAAATACCTCATTGATAGGAGGTAACTCCTTAATAAGAGGCCTCTAGTTGATAAGCGATACCTTGTTAGTAGAATGTAACTAGTTCATAAGAGGTACCTCGTTGGTAGGAGGTAACACATTGATAAGAGATATTTCATTGGTGTAAGGTAACTCATTGATAATAGATACCTCATTAATAAAAGGTACCTTGTTTATAAGAGATACCTACTTGATGAGAGATATCTCGTTAATATGAGGTACATTGTTGATAAGAGGTATCTTGTTAATAAGAGGTGACTTGTTGATAAGAGATATCTCATTGGTAGGAGATAACTCGGTAATAAGAGATACCTCGTTGATAAAAGGTATCTTGTTGATAAGAAGTACCTTGTTAATAAGAGGTAACTTATTGATAAGAAATACCTTATTGACAAGAAGTATCTTATTAATAAGGGAAACTTTGTTGATAAAAAGTATCGTTGGTATGAGGTAACTTGTTAATAAGAGGTATCTCGTTGATTGATTTGTAGGTGTGAGTTCTCCGTATATGGGTCTTGGTCATTCACGGTGATGCCTTATTAGTTTACAATAAAGTGTTTGTTGAATTAGAAACGATTGTCTTGGTAACCTTTGACCTTCTAACCTATGGGCTAATGGCTGAATGAAGTTGTACTCCAATCTACGATGTGGTGTGAAATGAGCTGCATAGTGAGGTACATGTTCATCGAGGTCACTTCCATGAACTTGATACATGAGATGGTTCTAAATGCTGTTTCTCCTTGAATCAGAGGTAGTATAATGGTAGCTCATATTGACAGGAATGAATTTTTTTATGACATGGGCTAATTCTCTTTAGATATGAAATGTAAGGTCTCAAATTCTAACTAACTACTAGAAATATTTAAATCCCCACGGTAAACGTCAATTATTTAAATAATTTCTAGTGTGTTAGATTTTCTAGAGAGATATTAGAGAGAAATAAAATTTAGATCCCTTAGTATTGATATTGAGAGATGTATGTAGATACATAGTAAGGTAGGTGTCAATATTACAATGATTGGTACTTTGTTCGAGATGTCAGAGCTGACTTACATATGATAAAATTATAAAGAATGGCTAGGTTGTTATAAACAGACTACTATTTCTAGTTCGCACAAGATAAATGCTAGATAATGGACCAAATCTTGTTCATCAGGTCATATGTCTTATGTCGTATGTTATTGGTTCTATTCGAGAACCTCTATAAGACCTAGAATGACTACCTCTAAGCACCAAGTTACTTACATACAAGCTGTTAAACGTGAACACCATATTGATCATATGAACAAGGTGCCTTATGTTATTAGAGTTTTGTATCTATTACTTGGACAATACCAAGCAACCTTAATACCTTATGTTTAATAAAATTTAAATAATATCATTTAATTGTTATTTTTTTTTGTTAAAAAGAATATATTATTAGAAATTATTATTTTTCTAAATACTTATTACTTAAAAATATGATTTAATCTTGAATAAAAGTTAAAAACAAGAAAAAAAAATTTAATAATTTTTTTTCTATATTATTTGTAAAATAACACACAAATATTAATATATAGTTGTTGAAAGCTATTGTTGATTTACTATATCACCATCAAATATTACATAATTAAAATTGAAAAAAGATTTAAGGTTTGAAGGTGGGTTTTAGGATTTAATATTTTTGGATTTAAAATGTAGGATAAAATTAAAATAATATATTTTTATACAATGAGAAGTGAATGGAATAACAACTTCTAAAATGGACGATGGAATAATAATTTCATGTTTTAGTGATTTTTCATTCTATTTTATATCTATGACACAATAAAACTTATGAATGTATGGAAACAATTTCATTAATAATCTCATTCTTTACAATCAAACTTAACAAAGTAAATTAAAATTTTTAATAAGAAATATAACATTTTACTTATTATTTTTGAAAGAAAAAAAGTCAATATATTTATATCCAGTTTCATTTTGATAATTTTTTTTAATAGAAATATTAAAGTATATTATTAATATTCAAATTTTAATTAAATTTATATATAATTTTTTACACTTTTAAAACATATTATTAGGTATTTAAAATTTTAAATTCATTGATATTTTAAATTTTATAATTTAGTCCTTAAAATTTAATTTTAAAATTTTATCTGTAAGTCTTAGCTTAGTTACTAAAATACTTATTTATGAATAAAAAAATTTAAGATTTATGTATAAAATTTTAAATTTTTTAAAAAATATATATAAATTTAATTAAAATTTAAAGATTAATCCATTCCCATATAAATTTTTATCAGTAATATATCAATAGATTAATTTCCATGATTTTTCTTCCCTTCTTATTACTCGCGGCAAGCCGGCAACAAGGGGATTAAAACGTTTTGCTAGTCATTGTCCATTTTTTGTTTGTTTGTTTATGTAACCGTATTTTGCAAATTGTTAAGTTAATAGCAATGCCGTGTAGAAAAAACAAATTAATAGCAATGTTTTTATTTGTAGATATATTAAAGTTTTAAATTATTAATCAAGTTTACCTGGTTTATAGTGTCATCTTATGTTATTATAGTTAAACAAAATTTTTGATTATAAATTATATAAGTACGTTGTGTTATAAAAATAAAAAAAATAGTATGATTTTACAATGTTTCTAATTTCAATAAAAAATATTATAAAAACTTTAATAAATTTTTTATATAATATTTTATAAATTATTTAAATGATATTATATTACTAATAACTTTAATTTGACATATAATAATTACTTAGTTTAGATAATTTTTTTATAAAAATAAAAATAATTATAAATTTTAAACTAATAATTATTAATAATTTATTATTTAATTAGTAAAAATAAGACTTAAGACAATTAACTGTATAAAAGTATTAAAATAAATTACATAGCATTTAAAAATATAAAAAACAATATCTTCAAACAAAATAAAATATTTCTAAATAAAAAAATAAATATGGAATGTATAAAATATAAGAAAATAAATATAATAACATTCTCATAAAGCTTATAAATTTTGGAGATAAATAAAATACATCTATTTTACTTACTAACATAAATAAATATTTATTATAATATTTAAAGTAATGTAAATTATTTACTAATAAGTATATATTATTTTTTATTTTTTGCAAAATATGAAGTCTAATTTTTTTTCTAATAATTGTGTATTTAAAATTACTTTCAGATTATAAGAGTTATATTTAAATTAAATAAAATACATAATTTTTTTATTTTATATTTATCTTCTAGAATATTAACAATATATATAATTTTAGTAAAAAAATGGACAAATATTTTAAAATAAAAAATTACTTATAAATAAATATATATAATAATAAGTTAATTATAGAATCAACGGCTATAATTTATTATATTTATATATTGAAATTTATAAAATAATGGAGAGATAAAATAAATCTTTAATTTAAAAATATTAAATGTAAAAGTTTCAAATATTAATTTTATCTCGATAAATTTAGTAAATTTTTTAATTATTGTAACATTAATATTTTCTTATTTTTTATGATATATTAGTTTTTTTCAATATAGAAATTATTTTTTCTTTAAAATAATATATCTTTTAAAACTTTTAATTATAAAAATAAATCATATTTTTATAATAAAAAATTAGCTAATATATTATAAATTAAATGTTAATAAAATTTAATTATAATTAATTAAACTTATTTAATTATTAATGTTAAACATGAGATAATTTAAATTATTTAATATTATAATTAGTTTAAATATAATATTATTGATTATTATTTTTATTGTGATAGGATTTAGTATATTATTTAAATTAAATTTTTATTTTTTAAGAAATTTTTCTAATACTCAAAAAATATAAATAGATGTTACTAAAAAAAATATTATATTTTAGTTAAAGTGTATTATTAAAATATAAATTTTTAAATTTTTAAATCTTATATCCTAGTTTTTAAATTTTTTATATAAATTATAACTTGATTATTAATATATATATGAAATTAGAAATTTATGTTTTAGGTATAAAATTTTAAAAATTCAATAACTAAACTATATGGTTTAAAGTTTTAATAATTTATATTTGAAATTTAATTTTTTTATAATAAATAAAGTTTTATATTTTATGTATAAATTTAATTAAATTTTATCGGAGTATTATATCAATTAATCTTGAATTTTACATTTAATTCTCTCATTTTAAATAGCAGTTGACGGACAAAACGGGAGCAAAACTGTAAATGTGACTTGCCAGCTGGAGGTATCATTGAAAAGATCGAACGGCCGACAGTTTACGTTGGGAAAAGAACTAGGGTTAGCGCGAAAGATCCGATTGAGTTGCGTATATAAGCCGCACAGTTACGTAATTCCAGTGCGGTGCAGTTCCATTCTGCGCTCCCACTCTCTATCCCCTTCTCTCTCTATCTCTCTAGCAAAAAATAAAAAAATAAAAAATCATAAAATAAAAAAAAAAGTGGGGAGAAATCTTTCTGTTTTCACTGTGTACTTCGTATTTCGTCTGGAAGTTTTCGGATTTCCGGCGATATATCCCCGTTACGCTCTTCGAGTTCTTCGTATTTTTCCCAGAAAACCGAAACTTTTGCAGTGAAAGTTTTTGGAGTTATCTTCTCGGTCTGTCTGTTTGAGTCCTTAGGGTTTCAATTATCAGTATCAATTTTAGTTTATTCCCTTTTTTAGTGAGGAATACCAAAAAGAAGGATCTTCTAATTTCTAGGGATTTGTGAGATGGCGCAGATTCAGTTACAGCATCAGGTTGCTCCGAATGGCGTGACTTACGACCATTCCGTTACGACGTCTTTGTACGTAGGAGATCTGGACTACAATGTTACCGACGCTCAGCTTTACGATCTGTTCAACCAGGTCGGTCAGGTTGTATCTGTTCGTGTCTGTAGGGACTTGACTACTCGCCGGTCCCTTGGCTATGGCTATGTCAACTACAACAGCCCCCAGGATGGTTAGTATGCTTTTGGGAAACGATATATTTGTTTTGTTATATTTGTCCATTCTGTTGGTAAGTTTGAATGTTATATGATTATACTGGTGATCACTGTTTGCATTTGATGTGTATGTATTCCGTGGCGAATTTTTCATATTCTATGATATCCCTCCAATCTAGCTATTCCGCTGACCCTTGTAAAGAAAATATAAAAACATACAATCATTTATGTAGTATGAAAAATGAATAAATGTTTTTTTAATGAGGGGATTGAAAATGAAATTCCATGTATGAGCGGATACGTCATACAATTAAACCAAATGATATTCCTCTTATCATTTGTCGTGTTTTAGTTTGAACACACAGTGTGTTTTTTACTGATGCAGCCGCAAGGGCATTGGACGTCTTGAACTTCACTCCATTGAATAGCAAGCCCATTAGGGTCATGTATTCTCATCGTGATCCTAGTATTAGAAAGAGTGGGGCCGGTAATATATTCATTAAGGTATGTACCATCCTTCTCCTCTCATAAATGTTAACGTATGTGGAGTATTCTTTTATATATGGAAGATGATTGGCCCAGTTTTTTTCTTTTATTGCAAATCTACTTGCAGTTGGTGCGGATTTGAGCCTTAGAATTTTGTATATTTAACGTTTGAAGGTTTTTTAACCATATTTTTTCCGTTTCTATGAATGAATTCGACTTTTCTGTTGGCTGTTTTGTACATGAATCCAAAAACCCATAAGGTGCATGAACTAAAATAGACAGCCGTCATAATTATCCAGAAAACATAAATCCAGACATTGTACTCGATTCATGAATTATATGAAAATAAACAACAAATGCATGCACCATAGACTCTTAGGTAGACCAAAGGTCTAGATCATACTTATTTGAATTTCCAAAGTCATTCCTAATAATTTGCAGCATTATATCATCAATATCCGTCTTTTGTAATTCTCTTTGTTATTTGGTTTAAATGCAGAATTTGGACAAGGAAATTGACAACAAGGCTTTACATGACACATTCTCTTCTTTTGGGAGTATTCTTTCTTGCAAGGTTGCTACCGATGCTTCTGGTGTGTCCAAAGGCTATGGTTTTGTACAATTTGACACTGAAGATGGTGCTCAGAAGGCAATAGATAAGTTAAATGGCATGTTGATTAATGATAGACAAGTGTTTGTTGGTCACTTTCTTCGCAAGCAGGAAAGAGACACAGCTTTGAGTAAGACAAAATTTAACAATGTGTATGTGAAAAATCTATCTGAGTCCACAACAGATGAAGACTTGAAGAAGATCTTTGGTGAATATGGAACCATTACCAGTGCTTTAGTGATGAGAGATGGAGATGGAAAGTCCAAGTGTTTTGGTTTTGTCAACTTCGAAAATGAAGATGATGCTGCTAAAGCCGTTGAGGCATTGAATGGTAAGAAATTTGATGAGAAGGAATGGTATGTTGGAAAAGCCCAGAAAAAGTCTGAAAGAGAGCTTGAACTGAGAGCTCGTTTTGAGCAGTGTATGAAAGAAGCTAGTGATAAATATCAAGGGGCAAATTTATACATCAAGAACTTAGATGATAGCATCAGTGATGAAAAGCTCAAGGAATTATTCTCAGAGTTTGGTGTAATTACTTCTTGCAAGGTCTGTTATTATCTGCCCTCTTGTTGGCCCTTTGAGTTCTTGTTTCGTTGACTCTTCCCTTTGTTCAACTACTGAGAATCTGTTTCTTCAACTCCTCACCCTGCAATTAACAGATTATGCGTGATCTAAATGGCATCAGCAAAGGTTCTGGTTTTGTTGCTTTCTCAACTCCTGAAGAAGCATCACGAGCTGTATGTACATGAACATCTACCTTCTAATTAATCAATGTGTTATCTCAATTCTCAAGCTCCCTACTAAAAGACTTTCCTTCATTCTTTTAATTCAGCTCTTAGAGATGAACGGAAAAGTTGTTGTTAGCAAGCCCCTCTACGTTGCACTAGCACAGAGGAAAGAAGAGAGAAGAGCAAGGTTGCAGGTATCTATGACTGATGGTGGAACTTTAGCTTTTGGTTCATAATTGTGTTGCGTTAATGCTCGTTTAATTAATTATGAAATGTAAGTTGTGGTGATATAGATTGCTTCATCTCCTGCTGTATTTATCATGATTTTTGACAACTGTAGCTCTCTTTGTTCTGACTATTTTGGAGTACTTTCAATTATTTATATTCCTGGTAATTTTTCTTGTCAGGTGCTTTATTCTCATCCTTCCAAGTTACTGAATCTTGGGGTTGACTTTGCAGTTCATGATATTAAACTTATTTGTCCTTTTCCTTTCCAGTTCATCATGTTTCTCTGTTTGACAGGTTCAATTCGCGCAGATGAGGCCTGTTGCCATGCCACCTAACATTCCTCCTCGTATGCCAATGTACCCTACTGGTGCTCCAGGTCTTGGTCAACAACTTTTATATGGCCAAGGACCACCAGCTATAATTCCTCCACAAGTGAGCACTTTATGATTTTTAGTTGTCTTGATATTTTTAGTATTTTATGCAACTTCTTGGAGGTTAAAGATTGTTCATCATTTCTGCACCAAAGATGCCTTTATATCACATTGTAACTGTTAGGCTTAAAATGTTCAGATATTCTATTGTGATGGATATTTGCAAATATCAAATCACTATTAATGCTTTTCAAATCTACTTAATAGTTTATTCACATGGTATTGTTTTTGGCTATTATAGTTGGCTTTGTCATGGTTATTTTATTATGTGGTTCATAGAAATGATAATATATAAATTTACACCCACTTTTGTATCCACACGTATTATATTGAGCCACGAGTTTGAATTATTTTGGAAATTGGAGAAGTGATTCTTTTTTTTTATAGAAAATATTGAATTGTGGCACAAAACAAGGGATGTGTGCAAATTGTCATTCTCATGTGGTTTATATTGTATTGGTGTGCGAGTCAAAGTTTGAAGTGTCTCATCAGTTTCTTCGTTTATATTGAATGTGCTTATTCTCTTCAAATCTGCTTGAAGTATATTGACAGGATATTGATATTTTTTGCTATAATAGTTGGCTTTGTTATTTTATCATGTGGTTTATATTGCAATAGTGTTTTTGGCTAGAAGTTGCAAACATTTGATCATTTCTTTGTCATTGAAAGTTATTCTTCTCTTGTTGCCTGATATTCTGGACTACTATGAGTTTGTATTGTTACTTCTCTGAACCTTGTTTTTGACAGGCTGGGTATGGTTATCAGCAGCAACTCATTCCTGGAATGCGACCTGGTGGAACTCATATGCCAAATTATTTTGTTCCAATGGTTCAGCAGGGTCAACGCCCTGGTGGTCGGCGAGGGGCAGGTCCTGTTCAGCAATCCCAGCAGCCAATGCCACTGATGCAGCAGCAGGTTGATTTGAAAATCGATTTCAATTGCATTATTTATAATTTTTTGATTGTTTTTATTTTAATGTTAAATTTTACTTCTTGTTTTTCAGATGTTTCCAAGGGGTCGTATGTATCGCTATCCACCAGGTCGCAATATGCCAGAAGTTCCAATATCTGGTGTCGGTGGCATGCTTTCGGTTCCTTATGACATGGGTGCCATGCCAATGCGAGATGGTTCAGGACAGGCAGTGCCCATTACGGCTTTGGCTTCTTCCCTTGCAAATGCTACACCTGAGCAGCAGAGGACGGTAGGTCAAAGATTATTTCCTTTCTTGTAAAGAACACCCCTTAAAGTCTCCATTTCTATTCTTGCATTCATTCCATAAAGGGGGGAAATAAAAAAATACATATGCTTGTCATATGCAGATAATAATTGTCTTTTCTCTTTCATGTTTGAGCAGATGCTGGGTGAAGCTTTATACCCACTTGTTGATCAGTTGGAGCATGAGTCAGCAGCGAAGGTGACTGGCATGCTTCTGGAGATGGATCAGACTGAGGTCCTGCATCTGCTGGAGTCACCTGAAGCTTTGAAGGCGAAAGTTGCAGAGGCTATGGATGTCCTGAGGAATGTTGCAGCTCAACAGGCTAATGGTCCAGCTGACCAGTTAGCTTCATTGTCTCTTAATGACAACCTCGTCTCTTGAGTGGCTGCTGATGGAAAGAGTTGCGTTTGTTGAAGTGAACTTAATTTTGTCATAATTGTCTCTTCATTTTCTTGAAACCTGGAACAGTTGTTTTGAATTTATTTGGATTTAATCACCTGTTTAGGATTTGAATTTATTTGATTTTGCTTTTCGAATCAATTTATTTTATAAGTTTGTTTATTAATTTATTTGTCTTCTCATTTTCTTGATTTTATAATGAGCTTTTGATGGCCATTATCGAATGCCTATGTCTATATATAAATGTCAATTTGCTCATCAAATGGAGCAATATGTTTAGCGTGTTCGATTATTTGGAGGTTCTTGATTGGTGAAGTTCAGACCAGACCTGGTGATGAAATAAATCAGTAACAAACAGAATCTGAATTAAACTAGATCGTGATCTGGATGATAGCAAGTGTTTCTCACTTTGTTACTTTAGATGGAGCATATAAGGATTGTAGATGGCGTTTTGAGATGCATATTTATTGTCTGCATATTAAGAATTGATTGGCTCGGTATCCTTAATAGCTTCGATGACTAGGTCTTTCTTGCTCTAGGCATTGAGCTCTAATATCCAATAGTATTCTTGTAATCCGACTAACCTTGTTGTGCTCAATGTGATTCCCATCTCTGTCTTCTTCATGTAAAGTTGGATTGTAAACAGTACAAGTTTAAGCATGGATGTTCCATCTCAACTATACATTATCTTCCAAAACAAACAAGCCGCTTGAGTCGTAGCTATTATTAGACCAACAATTCTGACCTTGGTAATTTCTTTTGTAGGAACGTTCTACAGTGATGGTGGAAAAGGCAATCTGTAACCAATATAGTAACTCTTTTTGCTACGAAGTCTCTTTCTCTTACATTTTCTTTTAAAAGGAGTAAACTATGTTAGACTGATTAAATTATTCGTATTTGCACCTTAAAAATGTCACATGGATCATTTAAATGAACCACGTTAACCAAAGGTAAATTTGCAACGAGTCATGATCTTTTTGTTTTTTTTTAATCAGCTCATTTAATTTTCATACTCTCAATCTTACTTCTAAATTGCTCCATTTGGGTCTCTGTTCATACCTGGCTAATTAATTTTTTTCTTCAAAAATATCACTTTGTATTTTCATGAGTTGCTATCCCTCAATAAAAAGGCTGCCTCGCAAAGTTAAGTTGGCAGAAAAAAATAAAGAGGAGGATGAGGGTTAAGCTGCCATGGAACTTGCAACCAACTTGCTTATCAAACCAAATGATAATAATTATGCGGGTTTCCATCTCCCTCTAGTTGAGGAGGTCAAAGACCAATCACCTTCACGAAGTTTAAATCCCACTTAAATATGGATCGGCCTAAAACAAAACAAAATGAAAATTCAATAACGAAAAATGTTAGGGGGACACACATTTTTACACTTTTATATTCACACAATTTAAATTTTTACACGTCTAATATTATTTAGAAATTAAATTATTTATCTAATTTATTAACCAAATCTTAATGCATAAAAGATATGGGTATAAAAGTGTGTAAAAATAGTTACTACTAACATTTTTTATTTAACAATATATAAATTTGATTTATAATTTATAAAATAAAAAATGATAAAAACACACATTTGCACTCATATTTATATTAGTATCATTTATATTCTGATACTTGGTAGAATTATTTTTAAAATGGAAAAATTATCTTTTTTTTAAATAATTTAACACAATATAAGGAATATAAATGTAAAATTAAATATAAATTTAATTTACCATAATATTCATCTTTAATAACTTTAACATATGTGATAACCCGTTTGATTCAAATATATGTAAATTTGATTATATTTTTGAATATATTGTCATATATTCTATGAGCAACTCTTCTCTTCTCTTTTTTTCCTCTCTCTCTATATCTCTCCACATGTCTTAGGTTTTCTTTAATATTTAATTTTTTGAATATAGTCACAGTTGATTGTACTAACATATAGACTTCATATTATATTACAAAAAAAAAATATAATTCATATTTGTATATTTATATTTTAAAAATGCAAAAGTAGCCATCAAAATTAAACAATAGACATAGTATGTTCTGTTTAAGGGGCTCGGGCGTGCTTGGTTTGGCGCTTTCTTCGCCGCATTGCTCAAACCAACGGTAATGACCTCCTCAACGGACCAAAACTGCCCCTCTACTTTCTCTTCCTGAAACAATACCTCTTCTCTCTCTACTACCCTGTTAGTTTTGGCTTCAAGGTCAAAGTTTTTTTTTGGTGGTCTTCACCTTCATTTCTCTGGGGACCTAGATCGGAATCTAGGGAGATCCACCGAATTTCTGGTGCCCCAACTCGGATCTTGACGGACCCAAATCGAATTCCGATCTGAATTCAGATTTGACCCATCATCCTACACTGATAACTCATTGCTTGTCACGGTAAAGCCTTGAAACGGTAAAGAGGGGTCTACAGCGTAGTCCTTGATATAATGCGAGGATAAAATGTAAAGTCTTGGTTTTCGGCTCAGTTTTTGATTCAGATTCATGGGGATTTGTTTCAGTGCTCAGGAACAACTCTCACAGCCTATCAAGAAAAGCAAAGGTATATTAATTTAACACTTTTTTGCTCTTCATTTACATTTCTTAATTTGTTATTTAAATTTATTTGTTAGTTTTAAATGCAAGTGACAGAAAGATTTTTTCCTCTCCCTATAATAGAAGTTCAAATTATTAGGTTTATATTGATTGTATGACACACTCATTGTTCTATATCATATGAGGTTGATGGATAAGATGTTGCTTTTAATTTTGGATGATAAGGATTCTCTGTTTCGCTCTTTTTATGCTTTTAATTTTCGTAGTGCACAAAGCAATTGCCATTTTAAGAAATTCTGTTAATAGACGTATTGTCATAAAATCTTACAGAAGTTGGTCATGTCTTATTGTCTTTACGCTATTAACGTTGAACTAAAGTGTCATTTTGTACAAATTATTGGAAGAATAAAAAATGTGATGTAATGATACCCAATACCAATATTATTATCTTTTTTTAATTAAATGTATCTTTTTTCTATTTCCTCCCTATTTGGTTTTCTGATTTTTTTTGTTGTTGCAAAAAGTATGTCTATGCACTTTCGTACATGTTCGGAAGATTAAGTCATTTTAATAATTGACTTTGTTATTGCAAGTGATGATAATGCCCAGTCCTTTAATTTAATATCAATAAGACTTTTAAGTGTTTTGAACTTTACATGTTAATGTATATTTTAATAATTGATCTGGGTCTGAGAATTACTATATAATATCTGTATACAACTAAAGCTTTCTGAAATCTGAATGCCTTGGACTCATCATTTTATATGTCTCTGTAAGTTGATTTATTGACTATTTAGTAAATTTGGATGAAAATGAACTCTATAGACATAGAAAATTAAAACTATGTTCTGTTCAGTAAATTCATATATATTTGTTCCATAGCAGAATTCAAGGAGTGATTATCGTCCTAAACTAAATTAAAAAATTTAAATTGCCAAGGAGTAGAAACATCTATGTAAGTGCAACATAAATATTATAATTTATAACTGATTATGATGAAAATTTAGTTTCATTCAACCTATGCAGTATTTTAGAAGAAGAAGAAAAAAAAAACGATTTATGAATTTTGAGGAATCTCCTTTCAAGAAATTATCTTTTTCTATGTTCGACTGTTCTAGCTCATTATTTAGTTAAACATTTAATTCTACCTGTTTTAAATTTTAAGGACAAAATAATCAATGCCAAATAACAGTAGAACTAAATGCAAAACCAATGGAGAGATGCAACCCAAAGTAAAGATTCACAATGATTAGGGCATCCAACATTTCTCTTATACCTCTTATGAAGAAATTTTCATTTCTTAAATAATGGTTTGTCAGTCCCTTCTTGCATGGAGGAGAGAGAACAGTATTTGATATTAGCTTTTTCTTTTGCTTAACAATGTTTTCATTTTATTTATTTTTTGTGGAAAAAAACCCACTTAATATAGAATGTGGACATGATGCATCACCCGAACCAGATAAAATTTCAAGCCGCACTGCCTTGGCTCCTAGGGATATTAAAGATCTCCGCCGAAACCCTGGAAACAGCAATGTTCACATTTTTAAGTATGAGGAGATGAGGTTGTCTACAAACCGTTTCCGGCCTGATTTAATCCTTGGTGAGGGCGGGTTTGGAGTTGTATACAAAGGAGTTATTGACGAGAATATTAGACCAGGTTTCAAGAGCACACAAGTTGCCATTAAAGAACTTAATCGAGAAGGCTTCCAAGGTGACAGGGAATGGCTGGTATGTGACTTATCTTGCCGGTTGTGCTTTTTTTCCCCTTCCTATGCATGAAAATTTTACATGGGTAAACTTTTCTGCTAAAAAAAGCACAGAACATTTGCTGCAAAAAACAAAGTACAAAGAAGTTTCTCTGATGAATATTAGAGGTCTAAGCATCCTTGTATAAGGTTGGAATGGCTACTTAATATATGGATTGAAACTTGAAAGCCTGATAAATCTTTTGAGATATTATGTTTCCTCTGCTGTCATTTCCTTAGCTGCTTAGAATCAAGTCCTGTCTGCGGAGCTTGTCTCTTTATCTATCATCTTTTATTAGTAAGCTTCAAATGAAAATGGTACTTCAAAGAGAAAAACAAGCCATCGGCAGGATGCTCAGATGAATTATAATGTAGTGTTCTATAGGACAAAATTATTGTCATCAAACAAGTCAATTTGCTGGAATTATTTTATTTGTTTATGTTCCATGAACCAATTTTCTTTTTCTTTGTTCTTTGCAGGCAGAAGTTAACTATTTAGTGCAGCTTAGTCATGATAATCTCGTAAAGCTTATTGGCTACTGCTGCGAGGGTGACCACAGGCTCTTAGTCTATGAATATATGGCAAGCGGCTGCTTAGAAAAGCATCTATTTCGCAGTAAGCTTCTTATCACTTTAAAAAATTTATGCTGAAATGCATGGTTAATCTTTTAGGGGATAAATGAACTCTGTTTTATGTACTAATGCTATATTCTAACAGAGAGTTTGTGCGAAACCAACATACATCCTTTACCCAGGAACTATCCAATTACGTACTTATGATATTTGTATATGGGGTTTTATTGTTATAGATGAATTGAAAGTTTCATTTTTATTGGTCCAAAACAAAAGTTATTGATCCACTCTGATATTGTTCCCTTGATTCAGTTCATTAACTGGTGAATTTTTTCAAGCAAATTTTTTTTTTTTTGGTTAAATCAAAGAGTTCGATAACTGAATTGTATGGATCACCAGTTTTATGTTTGCAGTTTTCGTGTTCACTTTCTTTTCCTGTCTTCCTGTTCTGTTTACATTTATGTGATCTTTGTACTATCTATATGTGATATTTCAAGGCTTATGGTGTTTCTAAGGGTAAAATTTCATTTTACCACTTTTACTATTTTCCATTCAATTCACTACTTTTACTCTTATAGTATTTATTTTGTTCCAATCGCGTATTCATGCCAATTGATCTAACCAAAATGGACTCGTATTGGGGATTTTTTTAAGTAGTAAAAGAAACCTTTGTACTCATACCAAAATGGAAGTCAAAATGGATTTTCAAAACAATTGGATTAAACATTTTACATCCATTAGTAACCATTACCAATATCTCTTCTTTGTGCTCTGTTGTATTTAATGGTTACTTTATGGAATTCTACACAATCTATTTGAGACAGGCAATATTTTCTTTGAGTGTAATATTATTTACACTGGACTACTAGTATGGAAGAAATGAAATTCTTTCCACTTCACAAAACTTGTGTGGCTCTAAGGTATTTAGAAGCATAATATTTTTGACATGTAACTCTTGTTATTCTCTATTAAAGTATGATCAATGAAAAGACAATTTTCTTAAAACGCATATTGATCCTTGAACAGTTTTTATGTACTTCAGTGTATGGTTTTTGAACATAGGAGTCTCTTTAAAAGTATTTCAATTGTACTTTGCCCTAACGCTCTGTTGGCTTTGCAAGATGTAGATCTTTTGACATCTTGAAAAATTAACTGTCCATGTTTGGAAAGAAAAATGACGGTCATCTAGAAGATGACATGATCATTAATTTATTTCTTATTTATTACTGTTTGGATGGCAGGAGTGGGTTGCACACTAACTTGGTCTAGAAGAATGAAGATTGCTTCTGATGTTGCAAAAGGGCTTGCTTTTCTTCATGGTGCAGAGAGATCCATCATATATCGCGACTTTAAAACATCAAACATATTGTTAGATGAGGTCAGTCATATCTTGTATATTGCTCCTAAAATAAACTATTTATTTACTAGTTGCTTTTAGGACGAAACAAATAAATTTACCTGAAAATCAGTTTTCAGAAGATTGAGCATGATGTTTTTAGTTAGAACTCTATGAAGAGAGCCAAGAGAGCAATAACTTAATGATAGAAATACATGAAAACTTTGAAAGTACAGTCTATGCAAATTAACAATCTATGAAAACCATAAAATATGGTTTCCTTTTGATTGAACTAATATGCATGTGCTTTTAATTTGACATGCTGATTTATGCTGCTGAAAGTTAATGAACAACATGCAGAACTTCAATGCCAAGCTTTCAGATTTTGGCCTTGCAAAGGATGGGCCTATGGGGGATCAAACCCATGTTTCAACACGGGTGATGGGTACATATGGGTATGCTGCTCCTGAGTATATTATGACTGGTGAGTTGTTTCATGATTTCACCGAGGTATATTAAAGGAGACATTTTTTGAAGTACTTGTCGCCGCGCCAAGTAAATATTAGTTAAAAAAGAACAATCCTCTTTTGAATGGCTGTAGTGTGTTTTCCATTTAAGATTGATGTCAATCATTTGACTGTTCCTGCCTTCTTAACACCAGCCCATATTGTGATGCGGTGAGGAATTTGAATACCTTTCAAAGAAGCAATTTTATGACACTGAGGCAATTGTACCAGTTTTGCTTTTCTATGAGAGCAATTACCTGGATGTGGCATTAAATACTTTACTGCATTCATGTCAAATCCAATTTATTTTATATGACTGTACCTTTTAGAGTACGAGTATTGAATTTTATTTCATTTTCATCAAATCTCCACTAAGGTTGTTTATTCAAAGCATATTATTTCGAGAACTAAGGTGATTAATTCGTACAGGACATCTAACTGCTAGGAGCGATGTGTATGGATTTGGAGTTGTGCTGCTTGAGATGCTTATTGGAAGGAGAGCAATGGACAAGAGCAAATCTAGCAAAGAACACAACCTTGTTGAATGGGCTCGCCCGCTTCTGAACTATAATAAGAAGCTTCTTAAGATTTTAGACCCAAGATTGGAAGGGCAGTACTCAGGTAAAACTGCAATGAAAGTGGCCCATTTAGCATATCAATGTCTAAGCCAAAACCCAAAAGGGAGGCCCCTCATGAGTCAAGTGGTTGAAATCCTGGATACACTTCAAGCAGAGGAGGAAGATCAAGAAGATGCAACATCTCAAAGTGGAGGCCATGGTGTTATTCTTTATGAGGCTCTCAAGAAAACACCAACATCTTCTGTGGAGAATACAAATCCGACCAAAAATGATGGTGGAAGGGGAGTGGAAGAGGGTCAACAAAGCATCCAAAAAAGGAGCAAGAGTGAACCTCCCACTGACTTAGATCCTTGTATTCAGTCTCCAGAATTTAGGTCCGATGAGAGATCAGCTTCTACAAGAATGTGATCTTGTACCAAATGTAGATAGACACTGTAACTGTCCGTACAAGATTTTCAGCTGACCTATCCATTTGGTGTTGAGATCAATTTCTTGTCGGTTTGGTAAAGCTTGAGAGTTTTGAAGCCAGATATAGTACCCTTTTTTTCTTTTATCCCGTTGTTCCATTATGTTATTGTTGAGGAATCAATAATAATACGATAATAACTTGCATTGGAATCCTTAATAGTGTTGATTGTCCAGCAAGTGACAAATTCGTAGTACACTCAAGGGCAAACAACTGAACAGTTATATCACCACTACTGGGTAAAGCATGGAAAACTAGATTTTGTTACCTTGTATTACTTAAAAACCTGCTTTTTGCTCCCCCATGCTTAACCAAACCACATCTTCACTCCTCTAGGTTTGCTCAAAACGTTAACTTTTCACGTAGAACCAGCTATTCCTAAAACTTGGGTTGCCTGAGTTCTGATAAAATCAGGAGCAATTTCCCGCGAAAATGCAAGGTTCCGTCAGCAGCATATTAAGGGCTCGGTATTTTTGTTAACAGAAGAAAAAAGGTACATTTTGACTATCAGATAAACATGATATTGCAATTTGAAACAATTACTTGTATATTTAATTGGAAAGTATATAAAAGCATACCTGACAAAGGATAGCAAATAAAAAATAAATTAATAGTTCCACGTGATTGAACAAAAAAAATATTGACAGAAGACAAACAAGATACATGACAAACAGTCAATTCAGGACAAGTTACACAAAAATCATGATTACCATAAATGTCGCCCCAACTTCTGTGTCTCACAAATCAAAAGATCTAAACTCCTATTATTAACTTTATTTGACATCCAAAAGTTATCATTATGGTTATATTTATAAACAAACAAAATTTAAAAATGATTCATCACACGTTAAGACTCACTCCTCCATTATTATATCACATGAGATATGTAATGTGTTTAAAAATAGTTTATGTTTAGTATCTATGCTTTAAATTGTATTACAAAATTATCACCATTAATCATTATACTTACAACTATCTGGCATATTTTATATTCTTTTTTTTTTACTATAATTTTTGTAAATTTGAATACATGTTCGATATTAACACATAAATTAACACAACTCCTTTACAGTAATCCTAATTAAATACAAACACCTTATATTTTTTATAAGTATGAAAGTCTCCTTAAGATTACAATAAAATATATGAATTAAATTGCCACATTTTTGAAAAAGGTTACAAAAACACTGTCAATAGGGAATAAGAACGGTAAAAAATAATTTGAGATGAGAAATGCCAAGATTACGTAAATTTTAATCTATATTTGCACTTACAATAATTATGTCATGACATGTGTTTAAATTTAACCTTTTCCAATTCCAAAACTATTTAAATATATATCATCATAATTAATATAAATTTACGTGTACATATCATTTATCAAATATGCAAATATTAAGCACAAATTGGTAAACACCCTCACAATCATTCAATAATCAAATGTAAGGAAAGAAAAGTTACTCTTACCATAGAGCATAATAGGTAACTGAAACTTTAAATAGTTTAAAAATACTAAAACCTGAGTCCAACATGAAATTCAGATCTTCAAACACATCCTAAAATAACATAAAATAGCAAAACTTAATTCATTCTCCTGATGAGCTCATTGATATAATTTTCCCGATTCCCAGCGTCTCCTCCTTCGACATAATGGTTTCTCTTCTTTTTAAGGCCACCCAGTGGTGCCTTGAGCTGGAATGGCCATAGGAAGTTGTTCGCCTCCCTAAAATGAGGCCCAACGGTCAAGATTTCATGGATTAAATCTTCCACGCAGATGATGTTGTGTTTACCCAAAGCCTGTAAAGACATGTAAAATGTTAGCAGACATATTTTGACGATTGATACAAGAAACGAGTAAATAATTAGATACTCAGACCTGTTCGACAATAGAATTGTCAGTCAAAGCAATTCTATGCTTGTCCAGCTTTCCATAACCTCTTTTATATATCAGCTCCTTTACGCTCTTTAAATTAGGGTATCTAAAATCAAGCACAAGCAACATTTCAGTCTCAAGTCAGTAAACACATACTGGAATACAGGTAACAAATTATTTGAAGTGAAAACTCATACCCATATGTCACATATGGTTCAACCCTACGCAGCATGTTAATTGTAGCTTTGTTTACTTTGAGAAATACCCCATTGAAGATCTGTAATGGACCAACAGAAAGGTAATTTAACAGATCAGACATTTAGACCGTGGGCTGAATTCATTGAAGGAAGTCTAATATCAAAATGTACATGAACATATGTGTCCTAGTAACTGTCCAAGAAATTGTTTCACAAGAACGATAATAACTTCATGATTACAATATCACAAACATATCATTGAAAGAAAGGATCCAAGCACCTGATTTTTCCATACATGACCCTAATCATTTGTTGAATGCTCTACCCATATTTCAGACCATGTAAGCTTGATTTAAAGTGGATACACCATATTTTTCATTAATAATGAGACATGTTTGAAGAGCTTATTTGTCCTTAAATTTTGTACACTTCTATGGATTGAAAGGATACAAAACATAACGTCATTTTTTAAAGCACCAACCAGATTAAGACAACAAGAGTGGCAATTCAAATATTAAAATTTTACATAGCAAAATCAATCAGTATACGATGGACAAAAGTAACGAGACGCTACAGAAAGGATAATGGTCATTCAACCACCATGAATAAAGAAAGAAAAATAATCAGATTAAGTATTTTACCTGTCTCAACCGCAAGAGCTGCAAGATTTTTCTTGTCTTTGGATCAACAGCATTGATACTGAAATGAAAGAAGATTTAGAAGCATAGATACAACTTTATGATAAATTTCAATTGAATTAAAAAAGAAGAAGACATACCCACGAATACGAATAATAAAGAGTAGCTTGGCTTCTGGGTCAACATAAAATCCTCCTTTCAATTTAGCCTCACGCTTCAACTGGATAAGCTCCTTTTCCTATTTAAAGAGAAAAGGTAATTAATAGTAAGTAAATATAGAAGCGGGACTCCATTTCTTTTAGAATAATTCTTCAAGGGGAAAAAATGTAGAGTATTTACCTGTTTTTCATATTCTTTGGCATACTGCTTAGCTCTATTGTATATGAGCTTACGGTTCTCGGCACTCTTTTTCTTTGCAGCCTCAAGTTCTTGCTTCTTTGCTAACGCCCATTCTTCTTCTCTTTTCCTCTTCTTCAATACAGACTCTGGAACAATAGCCTTCCCCTCAACCCCCATCTCTGCACAAGATAAATGAAATTAAGCATATCAAAAAGCGACCCACTGAGACCCAAAACCTGCTTATAAAAAAATAAAGGGGAACAAATTTCGACGCATGTATTTAGACATAATATTAGCTGAACTATAAATTTCAAGTAAAAAAATTACATAGGATTAAACCCAGCTTTTCCACATAATTGATTATTTAAAGGACACGGGAAACAAGAAAAAAGAAAAGCATATATGACATCATATGTTTGAATAACATATCACTTGACAGAAGTATCATTATCTAAGGAAATTATACAAGTCTAAGGGAAAAGGAAATGTCAGGCATGAAAAGGCTTCAGAATCAGTAGAAACTGCAAAACTTGTTCATTTATTCTACCGACAGCATTCTACTATAATTGAGATCAGATAAATAAACGAAATAACTGGTTTACAAAATCAAAATCCCTTAGTGACTAAATCCTATTAACTCAAAGAATGAAGTGTAAAATACAAGATAGTTGAGAAACCATAAATCTATAAGAAGAGCAAGACATAAAACCTCCAAAATCGTCAGCTCATTGTCTTTACCTTATTTTCTCTTACAAAATAAAACAATTATTCCTTACCTTAAACAAGATTACGGCATACAAATTACCAACAAGATTCTACAAACAGCATATTAATTTTCTCAATCCAAAACTACAAAACCAGTTAACGCTAGAAATGCATAATAAACATAAGGCCTAAGGATAAAAAGGGCGAAGGAATAACCTCTTGTGTTCCGCCGAATGGAATGGAATGGAAGTGCTTGATTCGTTAGGGTTTCTTGGGGGATATGTGAGAGAGTGAGAGAGCGAGGGTTTATCCTGGCCGTTTATAATTCCTTTCATTTTTTTAACCTGTAAGGATGTAACACGAGTGTTCCGTAGTTGACCCGGCCGTTTGTCCCCTTATTTTAATTACAATTAAGTATTATTTTAATTTAAAATTTATATTTTAAGTTTTATGATTTAAATTTTAAAATATAAAATTTGAATTTTAAAATTTAATATTTATATTTAAAAAATATACCTAATTATCAAGCAATATATAATAACATTTTTTTACATATTAAGCGACTTCCCCACCTATATATATATAATTAATGTTAAAATATATTCGTGTATTTCGTACTCTATTGTAATAGAATCCGTAGATTTTATTTTCAAATCGAGATACGTTAATGATTTTTTTTCGCTTTTCACAAACATCAAATCTGGGACGTAATCATATTTGTATTATCTTAAATGTAAATCAAGCGTACCTATTAGTTCATTTCAACGAGTGAGATAAAAAATATAATATTTTAGATAAAGATAACCATATCATAGTATTAAAATATTAAGGGTAAACCTTAAAAAATTAATGAATTATTGTATTTATTTCGTTCATACTATCGATTAATTTTTCACCTCATTTATACCATCGAATTCTTAAAATGTTTTATTTATATCATTTGTTAGTCTTTATCTAACGACGTCGCAAGTCGTGGTACAAATTCTTATTTTAAATATACTACTTAGCTATATGAGTTATTCTAAATTTATCACTAACGTATGACGTCATTAGATTAAAAATAACAAAATGATATAAATGAAATTTTATATATAATTGAGTAGTATAAACGAGATAAAAATTAATTTAGTAGTATAAATAAAATAAACACGATGATTCAATAATATTTTTATAAATTTATTGAAACATTCGTGTTTATAGGACAATCGCTCATTTCTAGCAACTCGTAATGATCAGAATGATAAGAAAACGTGATTACAATGAATCGATAGAATAAAAAACGAACCAATAGAATAAGTCAAAAAAATGAATCGATCGAATTATAACAAATATATGACGAATGATCATGAATAAAAAAATCACAATATGTCCATAATATTAATGAAAATATCAATTTAAATGCATTAAAAAAAAGCCTAAAAGAGCTCCATGTGCCATTACAAGATTTTTTTGGTTTATTTACTTAAACATGTGATATTTATTTTTGACAATAATAAAATTACGAAGAATTTAATTATGAAATTCTCTTCATTCTTATTCATGTATTTTAATTTTTATATATGATAATACTCTAAACTAAAATAGTATATGATATACTAAAATAATATATAATATATATAAATGAAATAGAGTCTCGGGCCTAGCTCTTATACAATCCATACATTTCAAAAACTAAAAAAATGCAAATATAGTTGAATGTTAAATTTTTTTCTTGTCAAGGAGAATATGTAGGTTCAATTCCTGCTATCTGCTCGAGATAATAAGTTAAGGGTCGATGTATTTTATTTAATAGATTTAATATGATAGATAATAGTTTATCACGATAGTATAGTAGTTCTATATATGATAATACTCTAAACTAAAATAGTAGATAATATATATAAATGAAATAGGGTCTCAGACTTAGCTCTTCCTCGATACAATCCATACATTTCAAAAACTAAAAAATGCAAATATAGTTTATCACGATAGTATATTAGTTCTATATTCACACTCTTTTTCTACCACCTAAAAAGAAAAATGGTAAGTAATCAATTAATTATTAGTCACTAGAATCATATGTCAATATTTTTTGTCAAACAAATGTTGCAAATACAGGATTTGAACCCATGACCTCAAAGTTATGGGCCTTGCAAGCTACCAAGTTGTTCTATCCCGTGATGAAGAAAAGAACCACAAGGGAAAACAAGGATTGAATGCGCCCCTCTATCAATAAGTAGAATAATAGAGCAAGTACAAGTATTAGTGGTATAGCAAAAATACATTCCTCATCATTAATATGTTTGCTCATGGTAACTATGGCCTCTCGAGTGAATCGATGACTACATCTTTGGTATACTTGCTAGTACTAGTACATCTGAGAATACTTAATTGGATAAGCCCCAAACTATAGAACAAAGCCTGAGCCTATGTTTGGGTATTGACAATAATTCTCAAATATCGTTGAATAGGATGTGATGAGATAGAATTCAATAGAAACAAAGACATAGGGAATAGGTTACTTGTTCTTAACGATCCAAGCGAACCCTTTCATTATGAATTCTTTAATTCAGAATGAATTAAATCTCTTCAAGTAGGATTCGAACCTACAAACAATCAGTTAACATTCGACCGCTCTACCATTGAGCTACTATGGAACAATATGAGATTAGATCTTATAGAGTTCAATTCTCATTCTCAATCCATGACCAATATGAGCTCAAAATTTCATTTGTAACTCCCAAATTTCTTTGTAATGGCTCCGTTTCATGCCTTATTTCATAGGAAACCTCAACGTGGTTTTATTTCATTATATTCCATCCATAGAAAAAGATTAATTATTTAGTGAAAGAATTTTTAGACCTATAAGAAGTGGAATTTGTGCCTATAGATTATTGAGTAATCGAAAATGAAAAAGAACCATTTTTTTTGTGAATAATGTGGGGTCGAATTTGTCGATTCATGGATACAAAGATATCACATGGGATACGTCAAAGTGGTACGCTCAGTAGTCCATGTATGGTATTTGAAACATCTTCCTAATGATATCGTGAATCTTTTATATAAGCCTCTTAAAGAATACAATGTCTCAATTGAGTCATATTATGTTAGCTCCGATATGGGGTCTTATCAAGCTGTCTTATTTCATTTTATTACTCATGCTTATTCAAAATCATTATTATTTTTAAGATCCGGATCCATTATTTATTCAATGGAAACTATTATTGGATATTCTCTAGATAAAAGTTAGAATATTATTCTTACGGGCGGGTTAAGAAAACATATATCAAATACAAACCCTGATTTTTTCTTAGGAACACTTTCTCGTTCTGGTATTCTCCCCTGCCTATTTTTGGTCTAAATATGAAATTCTTAACAATAGTTAGTTGTATTCACTTATTTTTGCAATAATAGCTTGTTCCATAGCGGGATTGATTGTATTTTATATGTTTTTGAATCTTTTTACTTACTTTTGAGGGTCATTTAAATGTTCATTTTCAAACTTACAGTGGCAAAAAAATAACTCATTCTATTCAATATCTTGAAAGAAGGGAATAATTAAAAACATTTTTCATGTATTACCTTCATTAAAATCAATAATAATAAAAATCTTTCTTTTAAAAAAACATTTTGAGTTTATAAGACTTAAAAAATTTGATGCAGCCTTTTTATTACTCTTTCTCATTTTCGTACTACAAACATTTTTTCATATTCTCATGAGTCGGACAATACCATGTTTTTTTTCTCTCCTTTAAAAAGAACGTTAATATTTCATACATATTTAATAAGTTTTTTGGTTGAAAGCACTAGTCTAATGGGGTTGAAGGGTATAAATACCCCAAAGTATATCAAATACAGTATAAATAGAATCCAGCCCCATCATCTTTTTATTTTCTTTATATGTTCTCTTTCTTGATTTTATCACATGTAACTTTCTAAAACCTATTTAAGTGATTATTTAATGAGCATCTTGTATTTAATAAAAACTAGGAGCAATGTAATCTTTACATAAAAGCCATCCTTGCCAAATCATGAATTAGTAACTGCATTCAATCTCCAAAAATCCTAATCCTTACGAACTTTCTCTTTTTGGAATGAGATTTTTACATAATCTCAATGAATAAGATCAAGCCTTATTCCATGGTACTTACATAAGGTTCCTCTTTCTTATTCTTAAACAAGTCCCTAGGATGGCTTAATTAGTCCATGATTTATGTTTTGTCTTTCATTTCCTTTTCATTTGTTTCGAGAAATATATCAATCAATTTCGATTCTTTATTTCTCTATTGATTTTTTTCCAATCAAGATGTATGGATTCATGCGTTTATATGTCTATATAGATCATGTTAATGGATTAACGAAATTGTGTAAAAGCTCTATTGGCCTCCGCCATTATATTAGTCTCTTTCTTTTTGCATATGACATCGCCACTCCTTTAGCAACATCCACTAATTTGAAACTTAATTTGCTCACCATATTTCGACATGGACATTTTCGAGATGCCTCTAATAACCAATGAATGGCAAGTGTTTTTCTTTGTGTAGATCATATTTCAATGAAAACTTGATGAATTGATTTGCCTACACATCTTGCTTTTAATGATATATCGTGCCTCCTTTTATATTATAACTTTACTCGGAACAAGTATCTCTTAAGTTTTATCAAAATTTTAGTTTTCTATATTCATCTATTTCATTGAATGAATGATAAATTTTAAAAATTTCTTAAAAATTAGCTTTACCTCTTTACCTATAGGCATCATATATAGATAAGATATATGATTATCTAATATATGTGTAACAATTTATGTTTATATTATGAGATTTACATATACCCATAAATGTTGTTATAATTGAAATTGAGAAGGCTTTTTTTATTGGAAAAAATCGAGATTGATTAGTTATGTATTAATTTTGATTTTCTTATATCATTAGTCAAATGCAATTTTAGATTCAAATTCAAAAATCATGTATGAAGTCATAGTAAATAATTAATGGTTCAAATTTGTACTCATTTTTCCTTCAGTTTTGTGTTACTTATTGTATATTTTGATATTTATATATGATAATTTCTTAAACATATATTTATACATATTCTTCTTTAACGAGTTCTTATACTCAATATACTACTTAAACACAAATGCATATATATTTCATTGTGTATTGACTCCTCTCATTAACGTTCATTTTTCCCCCTACATGATCACGATTTTTTTTATTATAAAAATGTAGTTTTTTCTTTCAATAGTTTTATGAAAAGTATAATATATCATTAATTGATAAAGAAATTATATTAAATAAACTATCCAAAATTTTCCAAAAATTAACAGCATTCAATTGCCTCCAAGAACAATTTCAATGCACTATTATATCATTTGGACTAAAACAAACTCCAAGAATTTTTTAAAGATATATTGATAACATCTTTAAAAAATTACAAAATATTTACTGTGTTTATATAGATAATATTTTGATTTTCAGTAATAAATTAAATAAACACTATTGGGACATCATTAATATCCTACAAGAAAGAAGACATCATACTCTCAAAAAAGATAGCAGTATTTGTTCAACAGAAAATCAAGTATTTAGGGTTTGAAATTGAAGATGAAAAACATAATTTACAACCCCGTATATTAAAAAATATTCAAGGTATTCTTAGTAAATTAAAATAAAAAAGTCAATTACAAAGATTTATAAGATGTTTAACATATGCATAAGCATATATCAAGAAACTTGTAAAAATGCGAAAACCTTTACAAGCAAAATTGAAAAAATATCATATCTAGAAATACCCAGAAGAAGATATTCTGTATATGGATAAAGTAAAAGCAAAGGTAAAAAATTTACCAACTTTATATCATCCAAGGCTAGATGATAAAATGATAATTAAAACATATGTTTCACAGGAATATTGGAGAGCAATTATGAAAGCAAAAATAGATGACAAAGATGAATATCTTTGTATATATACATCACGATCTTTCCAATATCTAGAATTAAATTACCACATTAATGAAAAAGAATATTTAGTTGTTGAAAGAGTCATTAAGAAATTTGCAATATATGTTATAAGCTCTAGATTCATTGTTAGAACAGATAACAAGAATTTTGGTTATTTTTTAAGAACTAATATTATATGTGATTACAAACAAGGAAGATTAGTCAAATGGCAACAATGGTTCAATAATTACAAATTTTATATTGAACATCTTCCATGAAATAAGAATAGTTTAGCATATGTTTTTCATAGAGAATTAACATCACTAACCATTTTTATGCTTTCAAAAATTGAACATCTTAATATCAAGATATAGGAAAAGGAGATAAAATCCTACAAAAACAACTCGAGATGTTATACCTCGAGAAATCTCTTATGGAGACAGGAAATAAACATGAAGAACTTAATTGTTCAAAACAACTTCTAGAGTCCAAACCCTCAAAAGAATAATCTTCATTAAAAATTCAATCTAAAGAAAACGAAACTTCTAAAGAAAGAATTCAAAATGAGAAGGAAGAACCTAATAGTTCAAAAAAGAAAAAAATTCTGAAACTAAAAAGCTCAACTGGGCAGATAAGATAGAAAAAGAAGAACAAAAAAAGGTTTACGTGGTCTATAATGGCCCAAGACCATGAATTTATAACAACTCGGAAAATTTAGTGGAGTAACTTATAAAGCCTTAGTTTGATACAGAGTCAATATTTGAGGAAGGTAATATAACGTTTTGGTATGAATGAACTGGAAAAACCTATAAGTACTCAACTTGTTCCTCATTTCAAGCTTAGTGCTAAATTATCTCCTAAGAATGATTCAGAACGAGGATACATGGCAAAAGTATTGTATGAAAATGCGGTTGGTATAATGATGTACGCAATGGTGTATATGAGACCTGACGCTTCATATATAGTTGGTACTATAAGCATATACATGTATGATCCTGGTAAAGAACATTGGTTGGCTGTGAAATGAATTCTACGGTATATTTTAAATACTGTGGATGTTGGTGTAGTATTTCAGCATGATAGTATTGTTGGTCAATGTGCAATTAGATACTATAAATATGACTTTATTTTTTCATTGTTAATCATCCAAAAAATAGAGAAAACTTGTATGAGAAGTTTTTGAGTGAGAGAATTTTGTTAGAAAATTCTTTTGGGCTTGTAATTGCTTTTGTCTTTTGGATGTGTGAAAAAATTAATCAGTGTGGTTGTAACAATTTTTCACATAGTTAATTTTTTCTCTAGTTGTCTTTTGACAACGAAAATGGTTTTTCTCCAATTTAGAGTTTCTACTATAATTCTTGTATTGTGTATTTTTTATTTTTTTATTTTTTGATATTCTGCTAAGAAGGATCTTCGAAGGGAGAATTTGTGATTATACCATTTGATCTAAATTTTGATATCAGAGCCAATTTCAAATAAAGAAGCAGAAATGTCAGAAGTTAAGATTGACATTAATAAATTTGATGGGAGAATCAATTTTGGTTTATGACAAGTACAAGTCAAAGATTTGTTGATCCCATACAGGTTACATAAGGCGTTAAAAGAGAAACCAACCCCTATTATCGGTATTGAGTCTAGTAAAATCGACATAAGTGATAAAGATTGGGAAGATCTTGATCTAAGAGATGCATGTGTAATTCGGCTTTGTATGGCCAAAAATATTCTTGCAAATGTGCCTGGATGGCCAAAAATACTCTAGGAAAAGCTTGAATAATTATATCAGGCAAAAGACATCTCAAATTGGGTGTATCTAAAGGAGCAAGTTCATACTTTGCATATGAATGAAGGAACTATTATGTCTGACCATCTCAGTGTTCTCAATGGTATTATCTCAAAATTGTAAACTATTAGAGTTAAACTTGATGATAAAGATATAGCTTTAAGGCTCAACTAGTCTCTTCCATCTTCTTATGAACACACGAAACCTATCTTGATTCATAGAAATGAGAAAGTTGTTTTCTCAAGAAAAAAGGCTGAGTGGTGAAAATAATGTTTCGCCTTAAAACTCAGCATTAGTAGCTGACAGTAGGAAGAAAAAAAATTTCATGAAAAAAAGGTAATGTGTTACGGTGTGGACAATCTGCAACGGACGGATAGATCTGCAACGGCGGCGTGAACTGGACAGTGCGAGAACATCATCGTTTGTTATTGAATTTGGGTTTCAAACTCAAAAATACTATGCAGATGTATTGCGACAATCGAGCAGCCATTGATATATCACAAAATCCAGTACAACATGATCACACTAAGCATATAGAAGTTGATTGTCACTTTATAAAAGAGAAAGTAGATGTCAAACTTATTAGTTTTCTTTTTGTTTCTACTGAATAGCAACTTGTAGATATGCTTACCAAAGGAGTTTCTAAGAAAGTATTATACGGTTCACTAAGAAATTTGAGCATGATCGATATCTATGCGCCAACTTGAGAGAAAATATTAATAAATCATTATTAACGATATATTAGTTGTATGTAACTAATATACTTATAAGTTATATATTAGTTTTATACAACTAATATACTTTTCTTAAAAACATTTTTTTCTAAAAAACATATTCTTATTTTTTGTATTTATACTTGTATTATCATTTATTGTAATTATATTATAAATATATTTTCAGTATATTCAAGTGATTATGTACATTAGAACTAGTTTCAGTACCCTGTTTTCTTGTAACACCACTTAATATTTCAATAAGCCAAAAACAAAAATAGGATTTTAAATTAAATAATAGAGAGGGGAAAAAAAGGTAACAAACAAAACTCGAGTAAGAGAGACTCTTACCGTTTTTGTAACGCAGTTTAAGCCCTTGAGGATGCTAGCCGGGATGGCGAGAGTGATTCTACTGCATAATTACGAAAAAAATTATTTCGTTTTTCGTTTTTCAATTCTCTTTTCATTTTTCTATTTAAACATGGTTTTGAAAAGCTTCAAATCCAAAGACTACTTATTTTTGGTGATAAGCGTCCATCGCTGCCATGACACATGTGGAGACTTTAGTCGTATTTTTTTATTGATATCGTACTTACTACTTACAACTTTTGCTATTCTAAAAGAATACTAATTATATTTTTATTATTAATTATAATTTAATATCATAACTAAATAATAATATCATCAATATTTTAATAAAAATTTATCTTAATAGATGTATAAGGTTTGAACCATACCAATTATCTAATTTAAGATATTTTTATGACAACTCATCATATTAAATATTTAATGCAATATTATTATCACAATTTAATTTATTATTTTTGATTGTAATTAATTATCACAATATCATAAACAATTCATATTTTTTATGATAATAAAATAATTATCCTTGTAACAATTAGAATGTAAAAAGTGGTTCATTGCAAAATAAAACAACTTCTCTGCTATTATACGAGTTTATGTAATGTGTTTAAAAATAATTTACTTTGTGTGATATTTATGTTTTAAATTGTATTGCAAATTGTCTTCATTAATCATTATACTTGCAACTATATTTACACATCTTTTAATTTCTTTATTTTACTTTATAATTGTTGTTAATTTAATTTTTTTTTTTTTGCAATTAATTTTTTGTTAATTTGATAACACATAAATTAACATGACTCAACACTTCTACTTATATTTTTAATAAGTACGAAAATCACCTTAAACTAAAAATAGCATATATGAATTAAATAGACACATTTTTGGACGGGTATCAGATTGGTAAAAGAGAACGTGATAAGAATGAACAGATGGAATTATAAGATACATATGATGTTACTTGACCACATATCACATCCTCGTTCATGTAAGTATAAACTTATATATCCCTAGTATTATTCAAATATACAACTAACATTAAGCAAAGGTTGGTAAACAACCTCACAATCATTCACTAAAGTAATGAAAGAAAAGTTACTCTTCTACCATCGAACGTAATAACTAATAGGTAACTGAAATTTTATAAAAGTAAACAAAATATTCTGAAATAGTTTCAAAATACTACAAACTGAGTCCAAAGTCATGAAATTCAGATCTTGTTCAAACACAACCTGAAATAACATAAAATAACAAAACTTAATTCATTCTCCTGATGAGCTCATTGATATAATTTTCCCGATTTCCAGCGTCTCCTCCTTCAACATAATGGTTCCTCTTCTTTTTAAGGCCACCCAGAGGTGCCTTGAGCTGGAATGGCCATAGGAAGTTGTTGGCCTCCCTAAAATGAGGCCCAACAGTCATGATTTCATGGATTAGATCTTCCACGCATATGATGTTATGCTTACCCAGAGCCTGTAAAGACAAGTAAAATGTTAGCAGATGTATTTTAACGATTGATATAAGAAAAGAGTAAATAGCTAGATAATCAGACCTGTGCGACGATAGAGTTGTCAGTCAAAGCAATTCTATGCTTGTCCAGCTTTCCATAACCTCTTTTGTATATCAGCTCCTTTACGCTCTTCAAATTAGGGTATCTAAAATCAAGCACCAGGAACATTTCGGGCTATAATCAGCAAACACATACGGGAATACAGGTAACAGATTATTTAAAGTGAAAACTCATACCCATATGTCACATATGGTTCCACCCTACGCAGCATGTTAATGGTAGCTTTGTTTACTTTGAGAAATACCCCATTGAAGATCTGTAGCAGAAAAAAACAGAATAAGTAATTTAAGAGATCAAACACTCAGACCATGTGCTGAATTCATAAGAGGAGAATTCTAATATCAAAATATATCATATGAACATGTGTCCTTGCAACGATAATAATTTCATGATTATAATATCACAAACATATCATTGAAATAAAGGATCCAAGCACCTGATTTATCCATACATGACCCTATGCATTTTCTGAATGCTCTACCCATATTTCAGACAATAGTAGGCTTGAGTTAAAGTGAATACACCATATATTTTCATTAATGATGAGACATACCAGTACATCTGAAGAACCTATTCATCCTTAAAATTTTCTCACTTCTACGGATTGAAAGGATACAAAACATAATATCATTTTTCAAAGGACCAACCAGATGAAGAAAATTACATTGGCAGCTCAAATATTAAAATTTTACCTAGCAAAATCAATCCCTACAGGATGGACAGAAGGGAATAGACAATACAGAAAGGATGATGGTCGTTCAACTACCATGACTTAGAGGGAGGAGGGGGGGGTCATAAAGAAAAATAATCAAATCAGGTATTTTACCTGTCTCAACCGCAAGAGCTGCAAGATTTTTCTTGTCTTTGGGTCAACAGCATTGATACTGAAATGAAAGAAGATTAAGAGACATAGATACAACAACTTAATGACAAATTTCAATTGAATTAAAAAAGAAAAAGACATACCCACGAATACGAATAATAAAGAGTAGCTTGGCTTCTGGGTCAACATAAAATCCTCCTTTCAACTTAGCCTCACGCTTCAACTGGATAAGCTCTTTTTCCTATATAAAGAGAAAAGGTAATTAATAGAAAGTAAATATAGAAGCGGGACTCAATTTCTTTTAGAATAATTCTTCAAGGGGAAAAAATGTAGAGTATTTACCTGTTTTTCATATTCTTTGGCATACTGCTTAGCTCTATTGTATATGAGCTTACGGTTCTCGGCACTCTTTTTCTTTGCAGCCTCAAGTTCTTGCTTCTTTGCTAACGCCCATTCTTCTTCTCTTTTCCTCTTCTTCAATACAGACTCTGGAACAATAGCCTTCACCTCTACCCCCATATCTGCACAAGATAAACGAAATTAAGCATATCAAAAAGCAACACACTTCATCAAATCGCGAGAACGACAAATAATAATCAACCTTAAACCAACAATAACAACTTAAGAAAATGAGTACTATCATATCTCAAGCTGAGACCCAAACAACTAGCTTATAAAAAAATAAAGGGTAACCAATTTAGACACAGGTATTTCGACATAACATTAGCTGAACTAGAATTTTCAAGTAAAAATAGTACATATGATTAAACCTAGTTTTTCCACACATGTGTTTGAATAACATATCACTTGACAGAAGTATCATTATCTAAGGAGATTATACAAGTCTAATGGAAAGGGAAATGTCAGGCATGAAAAGGCTTCACAATCAGTAGAAACTGCAAAACATGTTCATTTTATTCTACATACAGCATTCTATTGTAACTGAGATCAGATAAATAAATAAATGAAATAACTGGTTTACAAAATCAATTGGAAAAGATTAAATCCACAGAGGCACTGTCCATGGAAACAATCCAGTCAAGTCGTTCTTGAAGAAACATATTGCTCGTAACCGAAAATCAAAATCCCTTGGTGACTAAATCCTACTTAACTCAAAAGAATTATTCCTTACCTTAAACAAGATTACGGCATGCAATTTACCAACAATATTCTACAAAGAGCATATAATTTTCTCAATACCCAAACTAAAGAACCAATTAACGCTATAAATGCATACTAAACATAAGACCCAAGGAAAAAAAGGGATAAGGAATAACCTCTTGTGTTCCGCCGAACGGAATGGAAATGCTAGATTGGTTAGGGTTTCTTGGGGATATGTGAGAGAGTGGGAGAGAGAGGGTTTATGTCGTGGCCGTTGTTTATAATTTTCTTCTTTTTTAACCTGCAAGGCTGTTGCACATATGGGCGTCAAAGTGGGCAGGCTATGCTTGACACCTTAAGTTGTGCTTAACGGGTTGATAAGGCCCATGTTCCGATATAATATAATATTTTACTATTTTATGAAAGCCACCGATGAATAGTTAGAAATAAATAAAAATTCACGTTAATACATTTAATTGTGTAATAAATATTTAATTAATATATTTAATTATTTCAAATATAATCACATAACTTATACAATTATTACAAATTTATAAATATGAAAATATGAAAATATTATATTAACTAATGAAATGATATAAATGAAACTTTTTAAATTAAATAGTATAAATAAGATAAAAAATAATTTATTTGTATAAACAAAACAAACACATTAATTCAGTAATATTTATACAGATGTATTTAAACATTTATGTTTTTAAGACAATGTTTATTTATAACAACTAACAGTGATCAAAATGTTAAGAGATAATGTGATTACAATGAGCCAATAAAATAAGAAAAAAAAAATGAACCCATAGATTTATTTCAAAAATATAATGCAACATCATCAAAGAAAAAAATCACTATATATCTACAATATTGATGAAAATATCATTATAATGTATTGAAAAAATGTACCTTGTAGTAGCTTCATGCTACACAACATAACTTTTTTGTTTATATGTTTACTTACATAAAATATTTATTTTTAATAATAATCTAATTATGATATTATTTTCATGTATTTTGACATTTATATATGATAATTTTTTAAAATTTTCTAATATATATATCTTCAACACGTTTCTATACACAATATATTAGTTAAATATACGTGCATAAGAGTACTTATTATTCTAAAATTTTAACATTTTTTTATTTATGTAAAAATTAAAATATAAAATTATATTTGAGTTACATTCCCATAATAAAACTAGCATGTTATAAAAAAATTAAACATGTTAATTTTATAAATATTTTGTTAACTTCATTATAGTAAAAAATATTATTTATTAGAATAAATACGTATATATTTTTCTTCCTCTTTAAAGATATATATCTTGATTTTGAAGCTTTAATTTAAAAAAACATTACAAAATTTTATTGGTTTATAGGGATAAAAATAAAAATTATAGAAAATATTATTTTGTTTGCTTTAGGACTATCATCGTTTGTTATCTAACAAAATTATACTTTAATTATTTATGTGCAATAGACTTATACATTATTATCTAACAAAATTTATAATTTTTTTATATATTTATTTTATACACAGTACCAAAGTTTAAAGCCTATATGTTTGTAATATGAGGAAGAGAAATATTTTATTTACTTAAAATGAACTATTGATTAATTTTCATATTATTTTATTTACGTAAATTATAATAACAAATTAAGAATAAACTTCATAAAATTCTAAAAATAATAAATATTATAGTGTTTGTAAAAATATCATTCAAATAAAATGGATATAAAGAAGAACATAAAAAATTACAAATATTAAAACAAAAAATGTAACTCGTAAAAAAATCTTGTAGTATTCTAAAAAATATTAGGAAAATTTGGAGATAAATAAAGATATTAATTTTATTTACTAAAATAAATAATTATTTATCATAATATTAAAATAATATAAATAACTTATGAGTTATTGTGTGTATAAACTTTTTTTGGCAAAAATTGAAATCTATAGGTTTTTTCTTTCTAAATTTCTTTTATGATTATGCATTTAAAAAACAAAAAACAACGTGTGAAATGAGAAAAAAGAAACTTTGAAAGTATAAGATAATATTTTAAGAGTCTTATTTACGGTAGAAATCATAAATAATGAAAAATACATTATTTGATTTTTCTTTTATATTTATCTTCTATAATAGATAGTATATGTAATTATATCTTCTAGTTAAATGCACCCTGTTTCTTATATAATTTTTATTTTAATTATATAAAAATAAAAATAAAAATTATATTTTTCGAAACACTTAATTTTAATAGTAAGCATATTAATCACGTAAAATATATGTTTAATTAAAAAATAAAAAAAAATGCATTAGTTCATATATAAGAAAAAAAATTAAGCAAAAATATAAAATAAAATTCAATGTAAAGGGTAATAGACATCAACGTATGAAAATATTGTTTATTTGAATCTATGTTTCGTAACAAAATCATAAATAAAATAAATTTTAATTTTATATATGAAAATATTTTTATATCAAAGGTATTCAAATTTACTCATAACTTAATAAAAATAAACTCAATGTTCATTGAAATAAATTATAATAAATTATATACTTGATATTTTACATATAATATTAACAAATATAAAACAAAATAAAAATAAATAGTCAAATTATATTGAGATAAATAGATACATCATAATAAAAAGTTACTACACTTTAACACTTAAATATACACTTGAAAAAATAAATACATTAATACTATGAGTAACTTGTTTTTTTGGAATAAAAGTACGACAACACAAAATATTTCAATTTTATAAATATTTTGTTAATTATATTCTTATAAAAATAATTTAAAATATTTTAAAAAAATAAGTATATATATTATCCTATCTCATTTGATGAAACATATGTAATTTTTGAAACTCTAATAGATAATTATTATTAAATTTATTTGTTTCAATGGATGGTTATAACATGCAATATAGAAAAGATTATTATCATGCTTCAAAAATTATTATTATTTCTTCGTATTACTTGTTCATTGCTAGACCAACGGTTAAGGTTACGTTAATTTAATAAAAAAGTTATTCTATTAAATATAATTTTTTTTAACAAAAAATATAATTTATTTTTAAATGTACACATATATAGCAAAACAAACAATTAAACATGTCTTTTAAAATTAACATTTATAATTAAATGAATTAGAGAATTATAGAACTTGTATAAATTTTCAATTAATTAATTAAGATTAAATATAATCATATAGTTATTCAATACTAATTTAAGAATAATTGACATAAATACCACTATCTAATAAAATATATTATATTTTTATATATTTATTTTATACACAATAATAAAGTATAAAGGAAATATATATGCAATATAAGGAAAAAATAAAATGCATTTATTAATTTTCACTTTATTTTACGTAGTTAAATTAGAATCACAAATTACAAAACTTATATGGTTAATAAGTTAGTAAAATAGTAATCACATTATTAAAAAATATAAATTCTATAGGACACTAAAAATAAGAATTATAATGTTATTAAAAGTCTTTCAAATAAAATGCTACTAAAGATGAATAAAATAGAATAAGAATAGTAAAACAAAAATGTAATACATAAAATATAATATCATTCTCATAAATATTAGAAAATTTTGAAAATAAATTGAAGAAATCAATTTTATTTACTAAAAGAAATAAATATTTATTTCAATATTTAAAGTAGTGTAAATTATTTATGAGTAAAGACACTTTCTTTCTTTTTGGGCAAAAGATGAATTATAAGGTTTGTTTATTTCTAAATTCCTATTATGATAATTATGCATTAAAAATATATAAATTGGATAATACCAATAAAAACTTAAGAAATAGAGAGAAAAGATCTCATTCTATTATTTGTAATTTAGTTTAGACACCTCACTTACATATTATTTAAAAATATTAATTTTTTACCTTCAATATTATATTATACAATTGGACATATGTTCGATTAGAGATGATAGAATTAAACATATATCCAACTAAAAATCAAGAAAATTGTTCTATGTACATGTGTTTAATTTTATATAGCATATCTAGACAATTATAAAATCAAGTATATGAATAAATACAAAGAAAATATATGTAATCAATTAATCTAATATATATTAACATAAATAAAATCAATACATAAGTATGAATTATGCTCTTTTATTGTGACAACTAATTAGATGTATACATGTGTTAAAGTTATGATTGGGAACATAATATGCATATACTATATCATTGAATAATCTCTCACGTACAAATCATTTTAGGTGGACAAATGATTAGTTAAGAAGGACTTGAATTAGACTATTATCTCAATATAATGAACACACAATTGGATATATGTCTAATTATAAATAAAGGACCTTAAATTCTTTCCAATTTGGCCCCATCGATTAAGGTCACCGATTGATTATAATATGATAAGTTGGATAATTGTCCATCTTAATTCAACACTTGTCCAATTCAACTTTGGTAATTAGGTTACATATCGATTAAAATTCAATCAATTAATCATGTGTCTAATGTAGCTCTAATGAGTACAATCACCAACCAATCAAAATATGATTGTTTGGACAAATGTCCAGCTTAGTAAGACATATTTCCAACTCTATTATAGTAAGTAGAGTCACCAGTCAACCAAACTCTGACCTATTAGACAATTGTTAATTTAGTCGATATGTATTCAACTCAGATCTAGTGGAAGTAGTCATCGACCAACCAAACTTTGGCTAGTTGGATAGTTGTTTGAAAGAATTTGTGACCTAGTACATAACAAGGATAAGGAAATATAGACTTCTTAAGGGCTCAGTCCTAACTTGCAATAGTATAATAGTAGACAAACAAAAGCACAAATAACATACCATCACATAAGTAAATAACTTTTAACAATAGATATTATATATATATATTCAATTGAAATTAAACAAGAATATCAAGGCTTTATAATCATAGCATAAATTTTAATATATGGGAATATACACACTTTAAATTCATATTGTACTAGCATAATAATAGATCATACACAACAAGTGATATAATGACATAAATTCACATAGAAACTCTATCTATGTGGTAACATCTTGAGTTTTCTTAAGACACCTACTCAATAACAAACAATTCACTAAACAATAAATTAGTTACAATTCTTAAAGAAATAAAACTATTATTACCTCTATTAATTGAGACCTATGTCTGAACTCCCTATTGTTGTTTTTGCAATGATATGGTTCAACACTCGAACCTAGCTATCTTCCACATCCAACACCACCCAATGTAGTGAGACAATAAGTAATAAAAAGTGTAATTATTCACAACCTTGAGGGACACACAGTCTATTACTAATGTTAAATCGTGTACGAGAGACACATAATCTACTATTAATGTTAAATTGTGTACGAGAGACACACAGTCAAATCACATATGCACAAAATTAACGATTTGACAAATAAGCTCAATGAATAACCCACACTCAAATGTAAGCTATCCAAAATAATTTAAGAAACATATATAATTCTCATTGCGAATTTTGATAGAGTTTTGGTATTAAAATCAATGGATAAAGAAAAGAGATAAGTATGGGTTATTTATAGAAATCGATTGACTACCTCGCCATGGACCTTGTCAACCACCTTGCTAAAGAGGGTGGCAAGGGTTGTGGAGAGGTACTAAAAATGTATTTTTTTCGTTTCCAAAAATGTACCATAAATGAACCAAAATCGACCACTTTGGACCTAACATGCATACTAAAATAATCAACCTCATAGTGTGTGAAAAACATGTTTTCAATCATAATGTTCTTAAATATGTGTGTGTACATTATTGATTCACAGTAACCAACCTTACACAGAAGATAACAGAACATTTAGTAAAATAAAATAAATATTATGTTTTGCACACAGGAAGCTAATATACATACACGAAGAACAACATGATTTACATTCTCTCAATTTGAATTTTTATCTCAAAACAATACATAACTACATGTAGATGCACATCTTTCATGAGATGATCATGAAAATAACCTAAAGACTTTGGATCTGATGCGACATATACCCAAACCAAAAAAACACCTACTCCAAGTGCATCCATCTTCATGTATAAACTCATCCAATCCTCTATCACTTTGAAAAACAAGGGACTCAACACCACTGCACACAACACACTTGAAACATGAAGACTTCACTCTACACATGAAATCAACATATATCTTATGAACATATCATGCAAAAATAACACGTAGTCTAACCACATACTATCATGTTACTCCTACACGGGTACATAACGATAGGAATTTTTTTGCATAAATGCACAAATCTCTCTGACTTCATATAACACTCCTTCTGAATGCATGCAAATTAGTCAACAATATGTAATGCATCCTACACTCACGGTCCATGCAACACACATCATGATAACAACCATATAGTTATGCATAGAAACTTCTTTCCTTTTTTAACACTAAATGTCAAAGTAACAACTCTAAATAAGGGAGAGAATGCATTCAAATATTCAATAATCCTAACATTCATGCACCACAATAGAGAGAAAAAGCATACAAATATACAATAATTTTAATATTCATACATCATTGAAGTGAAAAGGAATACAAATATATAATAATCCTAACACTCGCGCACCAAAGTAGAGAATATTAGAGCAAGCATAATAAGAAACAACATATGCAGTCATACGAAAAAAAACAACAAACTAAATGTAATAAACAACAAATTGAATGCACATCCATACCAAGAGAACTACAGACATAAAATATCTTCCTAATGTGATAATTAGTTGGGAGCTCCACGCATATACGTGTTATGGGAGGGTATAGAAGAGCTTCACAATGTGCTTATAACACGTCGATAGGACTTACGATCAAACACAAATGACACACTCTTACTGGTTCAATTATCTTCCTCTAATAACACTTGAGTGTATTTAATCATACAATCTAACCTCATACTATACACATACATACATAAAGATATCCCAGTTCACCTAAGAAAACATATGTAGTGCAATCCAAACATAGATATTAGGATATGAATGACATGTGATAAGCATGCAATAACTCACTACAACAATAAAACAAGCAAACACATAGGAAGGCGTGTGAAATAGAAGAACATAAACTATGCATGTAACATGTCATACTATAGTTCTATTTACCCAAGGTTCATACAAATAGATGTCAACAGGAATGACACATCATAACATAGCAACATAGCAAAAATTGATAAACAGGACAAATAATGAGGATGAAAAAAACATAGCACTCTCCTTGCCAACTTGCATTTTATACACACTATCCCCTTAAAAGTATGCATGTGAGGTAATAAACATGTTATGCATTTTACACTCTCAAAACTCCCCCAAAACAAAAGCATCGATATACACACAGTAGAAAACAATAATACAAAAATAAGGAAGCAAACTAAGCATGCTTAAAGAACTAGAAGGTTCTTATATATTAACTGATATACTCAACCTAAATATCCATAGTCATCAATCCAAGATTCATTCATGTAAGGGTATTGAAGACTTTCATACATAGAAATAACTACATGAGGATCAATTGTTCTTATGACTCAAATAGGAAACTAAGACCTAGATGAGGAATGGAGACGCCAACCAAAGGAATATTTTCGCTACTCAATATTAATTGAGCAATTAACAAAGCTAAAGTAAAAAATATCATGCTCATTTCAATACAGAACAAAAATAACACGCACTAAAAAATAAGAAACTACATTAAACACATTAGTGATGGTATAACTCATAGGCTTTTATCCAGGCCAACAACATGCATAAACATAGTAAATATTACACAATATCCAATTATACATTACATATCAAAGCATAATAAAGAGTCTAACATCTGATACATTTTCAGAATAAAGAGATACATACTCCTTAGAGACTCGTGCAAAACTCGTATATAGATAAAAAAAGCAAATTATATTAACACACAATTTGATCAAGCATGATTACAAAGAACAAGTCTAAGACCTAACACAAGGTTAATGAGGTGTTGACTCCTTAAGGACTCAACCCAAACATGCAAAATAATAGAGAGATACACTCTTGACATATTTTAAATTTTGGTATGTTGAAACATATACAATTTAAACTTTAATTATACTAGCCACATATCTGGAGCATGCATAAAACCAAATATAACAAGGTAAACCCACATACAAACTCTATCTATATGGTAACATCATAGGGTTATTTATAGCAACTATTCGGTAACAAACAATTCACTAATCCATATAACAGTTACAATCCTGAAAGAAATAAAACCAATATTACCTCTATTAGCTAGAACCTCCGTCGTAACTACGTATTGTTGCTCTTGCTTGTTGCCACCATAGTGACTTGGTTCGACACATGAACCAGACTTACCTCCAAAGCCAACACCACCCAATGTAGTGTTATCAAAAATCACAGACTAGTAGTGTGTAATGTGGACTATCAACATAATCCCCCTTAAACACAAATACTCGTTAATCATCTCTTATTGCACACCACCAACAGATTTGAGAATTTATAAAACTTAGCTAAACTGATTCTCACAGAGTTGTTCTCACATAAGAAATAGTTGCATGATGAACACAACATCAAGTCCCCGGCAATGGCGCCAAAAATTTTATGAAACAAGATTGGCAAATATCGACCTTGCAAATACTTTGGTTTTATATTTGTAAAACTCTTGCAAGTGCACGAATCATTTTATAAAAAATAACAAGTTTACTCTCAAGGTCGATCTAATGAAGAAATATATGTAATTTTTAATTTATTATTGAAACTTTTAAAAACGAAATTAAATCATAAATATTTTGTCACGATATTTTGGTTTTGTGTTTCCTAATCTAATAACATAAAACATAAAACATAAATATGGATTCAATAAACCATTATGCATTTTTTTTATCATTCATAATAATGGAGTATTAAATATATAAATTGATATTTATGATGTTTTTATATATAAATACCACATTTGGTGGGGTTAGATATTCTATATTAATTAAACAAATCAATTAACACGTATAGGTGAGTCGATAATTAATTTGGTTAATTAAATTAATTCTTTTTTTCTAATAGATTAAAAATGAACCATTTAAATGTCACCATTAGTAAAAATATGTTGTCAATATATTTTTGAATAATAGTTCTTATAAAAACTTTTGAAATAGAGTTTTACTCTAACTATCGGGCGATTGTACCAACAAATAAAATAACACTACTCTAAATGAGATCGAATAATTAAATCTTAAAATAATTTTCAAATTTAAGTTTGTAATAAAAAATAATATATTTCTCTATAACATCCGTGATATAAAATCTTGAATAAAAACAAAATCAATTTATTTTATAGAAATGTTTTACTTATTTAATATTTCGCAAAAATAACAATGTTATTATTATATCATATTTATAAGCAATCAGTTATGTTAAATTCAATCATAGAAAAATTAAACATAACATAAGAGTAAAACATAAAAAAAAACTGTAACAAATTCATTTTAAAATTATACCTCAAAAGAATCCTCACAAAACTTTGATGTTAATTTTGTTGCCGTAAAACCTCCAAATGGATTTGTATTTTCATTTATTTAATCAAAAACTAAAAATCTATAAAAGTATAGCTAGTACTTCTAAAAAAACTTTCTAGAGAGTAGGAATGGACAAAAAAATTACGGGTTCGATTATCCACACCTGTGGTTCAGTTTTTATTCGATAAATTTCGGGGACGGTTTTAGTTTCGGGTAAAAACCGAACTTAAAGCAACAGGTACGATTCAGGTACAATTATATTGATAATTATACCCGCCCGCACCCAAAATTAATTATATTTATTTAATTAAATTATATATTATTATATTAATTAGGGTTTTCTATTCTTCGCACAGGCGAAACTTCTAAAATTAGATTCAAAAATTCAAAAAAATTGTATCTTGTGTCTCTACCGCTCTTGTCTCATCTCGACTCTACCCTTTATTCTTTGCCCTCTGCCCTCTGCCCTCTATCGTTCTACATGTGTCACTAGCTTTCCATCCTCGTCTTTGCGTCTTTACATCTGTCATCTACGGATGGTAGAGAAACCTTTCAAAGAAATTGAGGTATAAGTTTTGGGAAATATTGTACTAAACTTTGCAGTTAGCTTTTCCTCTTTCTTTTAGTTTATGTTGCACCCTTAATCTCTCGTGTAAAAGCCAACGATTGAGATATAAGTTTTGGGAAATATTGTACTGAACTTTGCAATTTGTTTTCTCTTAGTTTATGTTGCACCCTTAATCTCTCATATAAAAGCCGACAATTAAAGCATCTAACTGTAATTCCATTTTTGTTTTATAGGTGATGCATGAGGCTGATTTGCAAAACAATGCTATTGGAAGTGGTTTTCCAAAAAATTCCTATCGAAATCATTCTCTACTTTAGAAGAACAATATATCAAATCAGGCTAGAACTTGAACAACTTTCCTAGGCCTCATGGATTTGTTCTCTCTTATCAAAGCAGTGATATATTAGGATATTTTGGTAATATTATATTAAATTAGTTTAGTTTCTCATGTTTGTAAAAGTTTTGAAAAATGGTTTTTTTTTTGTATTTTTTAAAAATCGTTACTCGTAGGTAAAAAACCGTCCCCGAATTGTAATGGTTTTCGAGCGGTTTCGGGGATAGGTTTTATAATTCGGTTTGGGAATGGTTGTATCAAAAATTGACCCCACTCATACCTGTGCCCATTCCTACTAGAGAGAAAGAATTGAGAAAATTGTGTGTTTTACAATGAGGGAAGAGGGTGAGAAAAAGGCCAAAAAAGGTGGAAAAATATTTCAAAATTTGATTTTGGACACATTTGGACATGTTGGCACGCTTGTGGGGAGCGAGAATTACGGTAGACGAGCGTTTGGCATGTGCAGGCGTGTACTGGTGTGCGTGGAAATCATCGTTATGTATGTTGGGTGTGTGTTGGGCATCTGTTGGCTGCGTGCCCTAGCTACCCTCGTACGGGCGTGTGCGTGCTCGTGGGACTTCAGCATGAATGGGAGGTTGCATGCAGAATTTTGATATTTTTGACATTTTTGACTCATTTTGTCCAATTTTTTCATCTTTTTTAACTTTTTCTCATTTCTTTTCTCAACATATTTGTGATATATTACTTCAAGTATTTTTCTTTGAGTCTTTAAGTTATTTTTGAACAAAAATACCTATGATTCAAAAGGACAAATTTATATAAAAATATAATAAAATTATACAAATATAAATCTATGTAATCAATTAAGCATTCATCATTGCACGAAGGCAATTATCGGTCAACACATAGGTCAAAAATAAAACTCATTCATAAACACCATCTCAAGTACTCACCACTCAAAAACATGATTTTGCTCACACAGTCACGAATCATTAATATCGAACAAGACTAAAGATATTAGTCATCTAAAAAACATAAAAATGAAATATCAATTTGATAGAGTTTCACTACTTTTTGAGATAATGAATAAGAAAAAGTTAGGATATTTATATAACTCGAATTTACCAATTCGCCACCCATCTCAACAGCCACATTCAATGAGGATTTGATTCAATCAACCAAAGTTATTTGAATTAAGTATCTATATATATTTATATTGCATGTAACTTTATACATTTATAGTTGTGTTATATAACTAAGGATAAACATTTAATTGTGTATAATTGAAACCGTTGTTATCTTTAAAAATTTGATGATTTTTCCAAAAATAACCATGATCGATAAGGTGTGAGGCGGGGATGATCATTGCAATTCCAAAAATGTGGTTAACTGAAGCCGAATATGTATTAATATTATTATTATATATATAATTACATATAATAGTATAATTTTAACGATAAAACACACAATATTTTGTATAATTAGATAAAAAATTACTTATTCTTACTTTTTATTTTTTTATTTTATTTAGAAACATGTACTAAATAGTTAAAAAATAAAAATTAATATCAATATTTTAAATGATATAATAAAGATAATTAATTAACATTTAATTTTTTTAAATTAAATATATTTTTAAATAAATATTAAAAAATAAAAAACATAGATTAAAAACTATTACCTGATCGATACTCATTAATCAAATGTAACTAATACAAAATACTAATACAAAATAATTAGGATTATTAGTATAATCCTTCCTACTTATTTATATATATATATATATGTGTGTGTATTATTTTAATATCCACTAAAAATTTATAAAAACTTCTAATAATTTTTTACAAATATTCACACACATATATATATATATATATATCTTATATAATATAAATATGTGTATTACTATTTATTTTAATACCTACTGAAATTTTATGAAAACTTACAATAATTTTTCATCCATATGAATAATATTTTAGATATTTTCGTAAAACTAAAATTTCAATATTTTTATAAAATTAAAATCTAGTTATTTCCATCTATATCCTCATTTTCGTCCATTCACAAGATGCAATTGCAGTAAGTAAAAGTGCAAATAAATATAAGAAATTAAAACCGTCGGATCCTATATTTATTATAAAATTATATTTAAATACTATAATTATAATAAAAATAACAATTAAATCTTATGATTATTTTTTATAATAACTAAGTCATTTTTATTAAAAAATAAGAACATAAAAACAAAATACATTTTTTTAATTTATTTTTGAATTTTTTTAACTATGTTATATAGTAATAGTTTTAATTTAAATAAATTATGAATGAAAAAATAAATAAAAATATAAAAATAATTGTTTGTCCTTGAAAATTTGTTTTTTCATCATAAATATGCAAATAACATGACGCACAGGTAACTGAAATAAAATCAAGCACAGGTTGGCATTAAAGAAAACATTAAGCACAAATGGTTATTTGAAAACACAATAAGCACAGGTTGGTAAAACTAATCAAATGTAATGAAAGAAAAGTTACTCCACCATCTAGCATTATAGGTAACTGAATTTTATAAAAGTACACAAAATATTCTGAAACATCATGAATTCAGGTCTTCTGCAAACACATCCTGAGATAACAAAAAATAGCAAAACTTAATTCATTCTCCTGATGAGCTCATTGATATAATTTTCCCGATTTCCAGCGTCTCCTCCTTCAACATAATGGTTCCTCTTCTTTTTAAGGCCACCCAGAGGTGCCTTGAGCTGGAATGGCCATAGGAAGTTGTTGGCCTCCCTAAAATGAGGCCCAACAGTCATGATTTCATGGATTAGATCTTCCACGCAGATGATGTTATGCTTACCCAGAGCCTGTAAAGACAAGTAAAATGTTAGCAGATGTATTTTAACGATTGATACAAGAAAAGAGTAAATAGCTAGATAATCAGACCTGTGCGACGATAGAGTTGTCAGTCAAAGCAATTCTATGCTTGTCCAGCTTTCCATAACCTCTTTTGTATATCAGCTCCTTTACGCTCTTCAAATTAGGGTATCTAAAATCAAGCACCAGGAACATTTCGGGCTATAATCAGCAAACACATACGGGAATACAGGTAACAGATTATTTAAAGTGAAAACATACCCATATGTCACATATGGTTCCACCCTATGCAGCATGTTAATGGTAGCTTTGTTTACTTTGAGAAATACCCCATTGAAGATCTGTAGCAGAAAAAAACAGAAATAGTAATTTAAGAGATCAAACACTCAGACCATGTGCTGAATTCATAAGAGGAGAATTCTAATATCAAAATATATCATATGAACATGTGTCCTTGTAACTGTCCAATAAGTTGTTTTACAAGAACGATAATAATTTCATGATTGCAATATCACAAACATATCATTGAAATAAAGGATCCAAGCACCTGATTTATCCATACATGACCCTAATCATTTGTTGAATGCTCTACCCATATTTCAGACAATAGTAGGCTTGAGTTAAAGTGGATACACCATATATTTTCATTAATGATGAGACATACAAGTACGTCCGAAGAGCCTATTCATCCTTAAGTTTTTCACACTTCTACGGATTGAAAGGATACAAAACATAATATCATTTTTCAAAGAACCAACCAGATGAAGACAACTATATTGGCAGTTCAAATATTAAAATTTTACCTGCAAAATCAATCCCTATAGGATGGACAGAAGGGACTAGAAGCTACAGAAAGGATGACAGTCGTTCAGCTGCCATGACTAGGGGGAAGAAAAAAAACAGAAAAATAATCAAATCAGATATCTTACCTGTCTCAACCGCAAGAGCTGCAAGATTTTTCTTGTCTTTGGGTCAACAGCATTAATACTGAAATGAAAGATGATTTAGAAACATAGATACAACAAATTTATGACAAATTTCAATTGAATTAAAAAAAGAAGACATACCCACGAATACGAATAATAAAGAGTAACTTGGCTTCTGGGTCAACATAAAATCCTCCTTTCAACTTAGCCTCACGCTTCAACTGGATAAGCTCCTTTTCCTATATAAAGAGAAAAGGTAATTAATAGAAAGTAAGTTTAGAAGCGGGACTCACTGTGTTTTAGAATAAATCTTCAAGGGGAGAAAATGTAGAGTATTTACTTGTTTTTCATATTCTTTGGCATACTGCTTAGCTCTATTGTATATGAGCTTACGGTTCTCGGCACTCTTTTTCTTTGCAGCCTCAAGTTCTTGCTTCTTTGCTAACGCCCATTCTTCTTCTCTTTTCCTCTTCTTCAGTACAGACTCTGGAACAATAGCCTTCACCTCTACCCCCATCTCTGGCATTAGATAAATAAAATTAAGCACATCAAAAAGCAACCCACTTCATCAAATCACGAGAACTACGAATAATAATCACTATTGAAAATGGCCTTTTGAGGCGTGCCTTGAGACCAGCCTCAAGGCAAGGTACACAGAAGAAGCATCGAGGCTATAGCCTCGAAATTTAAGGTTTACGCCTTTTCTTGTGAGGTGTAAGCCTTGAGGTGTTTTAGCCTTAACCTTGACGCAGTTGAGACTTAAGCCTCATAAAATTACAATTTTTTTAAAGTTGGATTGCAAATAACTAGTCTCAATTCACAAGACTTTATTAAAAAAATAAAAATTTAAAAATTTAGAAAATATTAAAAAAAGTCAAAAACTTAAGTCATACAAACCAAATTAGGAAAAGTTATTTTTACTTCTGCCAACACTTTACTAATAATTTTCTTGTTAATTTCAATGTTTGATCAACTTCTTATGTACTAATCTATTAGAAATTTGAAATACTTGTATCACAATTAGAAACTATGGAATATTAATTAGCTTTCTTTTAAATAGTGGTGAAAGTTCATGGTGTTATTATTTTTTTCAAGGAAGAAATGTTCCCTATTTTAAGAAAACAAAAAAGAATAAATGTTTACTAATTGGATTAATTTTTTTGTGCTACAACTCTAATAGAGTATCATATACTTATCTTGATTAATTTTTATTTTCATAATTATTATTATTTATATCTTTAAGGTTTCTTTTAAAGTTATAATTGAGGCCTTTTCCTCGCCTCATAAGACAAAAACATCTTGATACTTAAAAAATAGTCTTTTACAGCATTGATAATAATCAACATTAAACCAACAACTTAAAAAGGATAAGTATTACCATATCTCAAGCTGAGACCCAAACAACTAGCTTATGAAAAAAATAAAGGGTAACAAATTTCGACATATACTTAAAAAATAGTCTTTTAAAGCATTGATAATAATCAACATTAAACCAACAACTTAAAAAGGATAAGTATTATCATATCTCAAGCTGAGACCCAAACAACTAGCTTATGAAAAAAATAAAGGGTAACAAATTTCGACATAATATTAGCTGAATTAGAATTTTCAAGTAAAAATAGTACATAAGATTAAACCTAGCTTTTCCACACAATTGATTATTTAAAGTAGGGGTGAGCAAAATATCCGATCAATCCGATAAAAATAAGTGGTTTCGATCCGAAATCGGATCGGATTTGATTTTATCAATCCGTTCGGATTCGGATTAGAAATATTTAAATCCATATAATCCGATCTGATCCGATATATTTAATATATTATTTAAAAATATATATATAATAATTAATAAACCTAATTATTATTCTAACCTAACCTAACTTAGACGTATATATGATTCTTAACCTAATCTATTTTCCCAACTACCTCCCTGCCTCCATCTCTCTTTCTCCCTCTCTTCCTCCATTGCTAATTTCAGACTTGAAGGATTCTGCTTCTCTACTGCTGTTGCGCCTTCTCTGCTTGTGATTCTCTACTTCGCTGCTGCTCCTCCCTTCTCTGCTCCCTACTCGTTACTACTGCTCGCCGCTGCTGCTCATTGTTCTTCATCACAGTACAAACAGAAGGTTGTATTTGTTTGAACTTTTTTCTTTTTCTGAATTTTGATTTCGGATATAATATTCAAATGCTCTGTTTTGGCTGGCTATTGATAGTTATTATTTTTGTTTCAAATGAATGTGTGAAGCAATAAGCTATCTAGAACATATTGTGTGATTTACTATTTTCTTATAATAATTTTTAAGAGCTATGAGATGAAATTACGAGTTTAAGTGAAAATATGATTGTGTTGGGAGATCTGTTTTGGATGAATTTTTTTATGATTACATGTAACTTTTTGATATCTAGGCACACCAAATGGTCAAAGGCGATTTGTCCTAAGTTTTTCCACAAAAACATTATTTTTAATGTTTTAATTGAGTTACAAAAAATTTTAAGCTACTTTTAAAATATTAAGGTCTATCGTGGCTTGATGGAACAAATGTGAACATTGTAATATATCATGGTTATTTATATAATTATAAAAACCAATATCATACAACATTGTTTTATAAATGATGTGTGTTAATTGAACATTTCATTCGTATTATTAAATTTTTAGTTATATTATATATAAATGTTCAATACATATTTTAAATCACATGAAAGTAAACATGTCAAACATCACCCCACGTCTATGTGCACATTTTTACAATTATTTATTACAAATGTCTAATATATTTTTCTACAACTATACAGATGGTTTTAGATAAAGATAATGATACAATTTATGTGATTGAAGAAGTAAATAAAGATGAAAGTGCAACACAACCAACTCAAGAAGAAGATTCTGTAAGTACTCTAATTCCTTACCTATGCATTGCTTCTAAAGAAGAAGGTAAAAAAGTTTCTTCTAGATCTAGTAGTGAAGCATGGGCTCATTTTACTATAGAAGGAGCAGGGCAACATCACAAAGCTATATGCAAATATTATAAGAAACAATATAAGTATGTGTCAAGCAAATTCGGCACGTCAAATTTGCTTGCACACATTGCCATTGGATGTGATAAGTTTCCTGGTAGAGTTCTTAAGAAACAAAAAAACTTTAGCTTTCTATAAGGAAAGAAGTCTTGTACCTCACAGTTTTAATGCTGAAAGATGTAGAGAAAAATTGGTAAGGATGATAATAAAAGATGAATTGTCATTTATTATCGTAGAAAGTGAAGGATTTAAGGAGTTTATTGAAGAGCTACAACCTTTGTTTAAAATCCCTTCTTGATGGACCATTGCAAGAGATTGCTTGAATTTGTACGTTACTGAAAGAGTAAAATTGAAAGAGTTGTTGAATAGAACTAGTAAAAGAATATGTCTTACCACTTATGCATGGACATCTTGTCAGAATTTATGTTATGTGTTTAACTGTTCATTTTGTTGATAATGGTTGGAATTTACAAAAGAGAATCTTGAACTTTTGTCAAGCTCCAAATCATAAAGGTGATACACTTGGTAGAGCGATTGAAACATGTTTGTTAGATTGGGGCATTGATAGGATATTATGTATTACAGTTGATAATGCAAGTTCTAATGATATTGCACTTACTTATTTGAAAAAATGTGTTAATGGATGGGGTAATGCAATTTTAGAATCAAAACATATGCAAATGCAATGTGGTGCACATATTCTGAATTTAATTATTGAGCAAGGTTTGAAAGAGTATAGCATATCAATAAATAGGATTCGTACAATTGTAAGATACGTGAGAGGATCACCAATTAGACTGCAAAAATTTAAGAGTGATGTTGAAATGAAAAAACTCTCTACTCAAAAAGCGTTTGAAAGGTTAGAGATCACTGATTTGGGATACTATCAAGAGTTTTATCGAGGTGAAATTAAACAAGCTCCGACTATAATGGATTGGGATAATGCTAGATATTTTGTCCAATTTTTGAAAGTTTTTTATGAAGCAACATTATTATTTTCTGGATCTTTGTATGTGACTTCTAATTTCTTCTTGGATCGTATTTGTTTTATTCATGATCAACTGGATATGTAGAGTAAATGTGAGGATTACATTATGATGAAGATGGCTAGTGATATGAAGGTAAAGTTTGACAAATATTGGGGAGGAATATCTAAAACGAATATGATGTTATTTGTGGATGTTTTACTTGATCCTAGGCATAAAGAGTGTTCTTTATATCTAAGTTTGCTAGAATTGTGTAATGGGGATGAGATTGAGGCATCAATGAGTTCAAAAAGGGTGAAAAAAACTTTGGAAGATATGTACGAGGAGTATCATAAAACTTATTTTCCATCAAACACAGAAGAATCTTCTCAACCTTTAGAAATGGGTACAAAAGGTTTTGGTTTAGAAGCAGATGCGTTCCAACTTTATGCTTCTCGTAAGAGAAAGCATTTAAAGGAAGTTAATACTATGGAAAACAAATCTGAGTTGGAAAAATACTTACAAGAAGCATTGGTTGATATGGATGATGATAAATTTGATCTATTAAGTTGGTGGAATGTTCATTCCTCAAGATTTAAGATTGTCTTTGATAGCTCGAGATGTATTGGCTATACTGGTATCTACTATAGCATCTGAATCTGCATTTTCTACTGGTGGTCGTACAATTAGTCCATACAAGAGTTCCTTATCTTCTAAAATTGTACAATCTTTGATTTGCACTCAAAATTGGATTCGTTCATCTCCAATCATTAATATCCAAGAATCACTTGATGAAATTGAGGCTCTAGAATCAGGTATATTGCATAAAACTTTGAAATATATATAGATTTATTTGTTATCAAATATATATTATTATGTTTATTAGCTCATTATTTATGTATATTTGTAACTTTTTAATTTTGATCATGAAGATGTTCTTGATGGTATTGGTGACTTAAACCTTGAATGATTATTAAAAAGTGTTATTGTTATTATTAATTTTGGAGAGTGAAGTTAATTTATGTAATTGATATTTAATTTTTTGGAGTTAAATTATGTAATTGATGTTGAATTTTTTTTTTTTTGTTGAATTTTTTTTAATCATGTTGTCTACTTTTTAATTTGAATGAAAAATATTTTTATTTTAGATTTTTTTATTTTATGTAATTTTTCATTTTATATGTTGAAATTATATCAGATTTGGATTTGTTTGGATTGACATTTATAGTGGTTCGCATCATATTGATATTTCATAATTTGCTTATTTATGTAATTTTTTTAATAGATTTAAATTAAAATTTTGACCCTATCAATCGGATTGGAATTTAAAGCGGATTCAGATTGATTTAAAATTTGTGGATTCGGATTTGTTCGAATTGTCATGTACAATGGATCGGATTCCGATTGATATTTAAAGCGGATTCGGATTGAATAATTTTTGGATTGGATCGAATTGGATTCAGATTGACATGTACAACGGATCGGATTCGAATTGACCTAAAACTTGCGGTTTCGAATAGATGCTCACCCCTAATTTAAAGGACATAGGGAAACAACAAAAAAGTAAAGCATATATAACATTATGTTTTTGAATAACATATCACTTGACAGAAGTATCATTATCTAAGGAGATTATACAAGTCTAATGGAAAGGGAAATGTCAGGCATGAAAAGGCTTCACAATCAGTAGAAACTGCAAAACATGTTCATTTTATTCTACTGACAGCATTCTATTGTAACTGAGATCAGATACATAAATAAATGAAATAACTGGTTTACAAAATCTATTGAAAAAGACTAAATCCACAGAGGCACTGCTCATGGACCACCAAACAATCTTTTCAAGTCGTTTTGAAGAACATATTGCTCAAATAATGAAGTGTAAAATACATGATTGTTGAGAAACCATAAATCTATAAGAAGAACAAGACATAAAAGCTCCAAATCGTCGGCTCATTGTCTTTGCCTCATTTTCTCTTACAAAACAAAACAAAACAATTATTCCTTACCTTAAACAGGATTACGGCATGCTATTTACCAACAAGATTCTACAAACAGCATATTAATTTTCTCAATACCCAAACTAAAAAACCAATTAACCCTAGAAATGCATAATAAGCATAAGGCCTAAGGAGAAAACGGATACCTCGTGTTCCGCCGAATGGAATGGAAGTGCTAGATTAGTTAGGGTTTCTTGGGGGATATGTGAGAGAGTGGAAGAGCGAGGGTTTACCGTAGCCGTTGTTTATAATTTCTTTCATATTTTTTTTAACCTGTAAGGCTGGAACAAATAAGGGTTTAAAAGTGGGCGGGTCGGTTAATTAATATGCTGTGTCGGTCCGTACGAATAGGAGATTTAATATAATGAATATTTATCTTTAATATTAAAAATATGATTAATAATTAAAAATCATACATTTTACAAAAAAATGTATATAATAAAACTAAATAATTTTTACTTATATCAACATCAAATCTCTAATAAGTATCAATAAATATATATATATATATATATTTATTACTGATATATCAATATTTTTTTATTTAAAATATATTTTCTAATAAATAATCATTTATTATTCTGTATTGTGTTCTTGAACACAAATAATATTTATATTAATCACCAATTTCAATTTATAATTCGTTAGCCAGTGTGTTTTGTTAATTTGTGATCCGTATATGGAACGTACTTTGCCTTTACTCTTAGGTTGCAAGCTTTAATTGACAATGTCTTGCGTAGTTGATTGGGTCATTCTTAACAGGTACATACGACCCGTTTCCTATTTATTTTATTATTTTGTATTTTTATATATTATATAATAATTATTAACTATGACTTTTTACTAAATAAAATTTTTTGAAATAATCGGTTTACTTGTGTGAACTCCCATCCCCTTGTACATGAACAGCCCAAATTACTCACAATTTTTATAATATAATCACATATTTTTATATTTATTATATATTTTATTTAAAATGAATTTAGGATAAATAATTCAGGTCAGTTCATTGTTGTCGCACGTTATGGGCCAATCATGTTATCTTTTTATGCTTATATAGATCATGTCATGTTATGTTGATTTTTTAGTAAATCGTACCGTATCTATTTAATGAGCCAATGGATCAAACAGTTACCAAATTGTGTTGTGACTGACACCTTCACAAAATAGGTTCACTCGAATTGGATCTATGCTGAGCTGAACTTGTATAACTAATTTGGGCTTACTTCTTATTAAGTGCTTTTAAATAGGCCACGATTTTTAAGCAAGTTAGCCTACAAATTTAAATGTTGAGTTATTCATATTAAACTTGTCGGGGAACTATTATTTATGACTTATGAGCTTATAGACGTACTCTTTCTTTACCTCACGATTTCTATTAACTCGTATAAAAAGTAAAGGTTAAAATACAAGAGTATGTTTAATAGGGATGATAATGTATCGGTTTGTGATAGATTTTACTTTAATTAATTTAAAGTGAACCGTTTCAAACAAAACATATTAGTATGAAAAAATACAATCATCCTATTGACCCATATGATTTTTTATTTTTATTTTATTTTAAAATGAAAATGAAAAATTAATTTTTTGTATAATTGAAAAAAATAGGTACCTAATGAATCTACGAAAAATTAACGTCCTTTTTTACTTAATATTTATTTGTTTTATTCAATAAATAGTGTTTTTATGATAAAAAAAATATTAAAATATAAAAAATTTAATGAAAAACATTTCAAAAATATAATTTTTAAGTTTTTTTGGGATTTTTCATGAATTTTTAATGCATTGTTAAGTAGAAGTTGCCACGTTTTATGCCACGCATACACATGAGCTGACTAGGCAAGCCACGTATACGCCAACACGGAGAACGAACCATGTTACGCTGCGCGTGAGGAGGACGAAACGTATGCCACGTGTTAGAACGACGTTCAATCTGAGTTTGAAATTTTGTCAATGCAACATGTCACGTGTCGCTATTTCATTGCTATGCTTGTTCCACCAGTGCACCACGCCATTTGTCTCTATGAATCACGTTATGCCACATGTCACTAACTCAAGGAGCGTTGACTCTGACCGATTTTCCTTGCCATGCGTTGCTCCCTGATTCGCCCAATGAATTTCCGATGTCATGTGTCGCGTTGTGATTAGGTGGAATTGTTAGTTTTGATTGGTTTGATCGTTGCCCTTGATCTAACGGTTCAGATTGAAGGATGTGTGTTTTAAAAGTTATTCTTTTAAATAAAGATTTATGTATTGTTCATGATTTTGAATATTATGTATTATTGTTCCTTAAGGTTAACATGTTTAATTTTTGTTAATTTTTGGAGCTAAAAAAAGAGAAAAATGCAAAAATAATTAAGAGTTGACACAATTTTGGTGGAGATTGAAGAGGAGATTAACACTATAATTTAAGATATTAATTGTATTTCTTGTTCTAATTTTTTCTTTATTAATTTTATGTCTTTCTTTATGAAAAATATGAGTTTTATGAACACAATTATGTATAGTTAATTTATTAATCTACAAATCTTATGAACCCAATTTTCACCATATGATGATCTAATATTTTACCTAAATTATAATGTTAATTTAATTATATTATTTAATCTGATTTGTATGCTATTAATTATTTGTCCAACAATTTATCTATAAAGGAAATTAAATAGATTTAAGATAATTATTTAATTGTTTGTCTTTATTAAATAACATGCATAGTTTTTAAATAGAGATGTATGATTCTTATGTATATGATCAATAATTGTTAAACTTAATAAGTAGTATGCAATTTAATTGACATGAGAGTGTGAATAAATTAATTATTACATGATGTGTAGTTTACTTGAGTGAGTAAATAATATATACTAGGTTAGATTCAATTGATCATGTAATTAATTGATAATTATATTTAGGAGATTTTAGCAATTCACATGTTTAGAAAATTGTGAGATTAAGTATTTTTAGATATTTTTTCATATATCTTTTAGTTACCAAATTTTATATAATTAATTATTACTATTTACTTTTAGTTATTTTAATTTTATTTCCTTAAAATATAAAAACATAAAAAATTGATTTTTATTTATTTAGTTTAAAAAATTAGTTTATAATAAAATAATCTACGTGAGAACGATATTTTATTATCATTATATTACTTGTTACGATACATATAATTACGTATTTATTACAAACACTTTGTGTGCGGCGATTAAATTTTTGGCACCGTTATCGAGTATTATAAATATTAGAAATTAATAAATTTTTTTCTTTACTTTAATTTTAAATTACTTATTTTTTCTAGTTAATTTATTTTATTATTATTTTTACTTATTTATTTATTTATTTTACTTTAATTTATTTATTTAGTTGTTTATTTTTTATTTTTACATATTTTTTAGTAATGTAGAAACATATTAGAGTTTATTGCATGAGTAGAGTTCATAAAGAAATTATTTTACCTTTAGATCTTGAAATTGAACGTATTTTGAGATTAATTAGAAAACACTAATTCACTTAAGAGTAAGAAATGACTAATCCAATATAAATAAACAATACTTAACTAAATTTGAATAATCAAATGCTTTTGATGGATGGTAGAGATAGATTTATGAATGAATATGTAATGTTTACATTTAAAGAGGTGAATACAAGTATTATAAAACCAAACATTCAAGTTAATCATTTTGAATTAAAGTCAGTAATGTTTCAAATACTACAAACAATTGTTTAGATAATGATAAGTAATTGTAATATGAAAAAATGTAAATATTTTAGCTATTAATAATTTATTTCTTAATTTATATTATTTAATTGATAAAAAATAAAATTTAAGATACTGAGATAAATAACCTTATATTAAAAAAGTAAGTAGTTTTAATATAAATAATTATTAACATTTTAGTTAATAATAATTTATTATTTAATTTATAAAAATAATATTTAAGATAATTAATCTAAAAAATGATGTTATTTATGTATAGTAAGATAAATATTTAATTTATATATAAAAAAAATATGACCTAAAATAATTAATAAAAAAATGATAATTTTTTTAATGTTGCTTGAGATAGCATATAAACATAATTGAATCTTACTGATCTTATCATTTCTCTCTACTCAAACAGTGTATCAATTCAAATAAAAATAAATCTCACTCCAATTATTCAATCTTCCATGGATATCTTTCTTTTGGCATTAATGCAACTAACAAAAAAGCAGTTGAATATATGTTTTTTTATTATCAGGTATGAAGTCACGTGTTACTTATTTAAAAGTAATTTATATTTTTGAATAATTATTCAATAAAAATGATATAATTAATAAAAATTTAAAATTTAAAATAAAAATGAATGATATTATAATTTTTTTACTAATATATTTTTTAATTATATATATATATATAATGCATGTGTATATAATATTTAATTGTTTAAAAAAATTAAAACAATTAAATTATTATCTATAAAAATAACTATCGACTTAAATAATAATATTATAAAAATAAATTTAATTGTAATTGTAATTTATATATAAGTTAGATAAAAATATAGTCATGACTTCGTGATAACGAGATAAATGTAAAATGTCATTTATAAAAATATAAGTTTAAGTTTTAATATTATTATTGATATGTATTATATTTAAAAATTAATTTTTTTAAATTTACAGTATAAATTTAAAAGTATTGATATTATCAATTTGTTTAAATGATGTTTTAAAAATATAATTTATATAATTTATTTTAAGAAGGAACTATGACAGCGAAGCCTAAGCATTATAGTTAAAAACCTTATTTTTAAATTTATTATATAAATTTAAATTTTTTGAAATTATTATTATATACAAATAGTGTTTTTAAATCTAATTTCTAAAATTTGTAGTGTGAATTTAGCTTCTTAAAAAAAGGATTACGTTGACGATAACAATATTTATTTAAGTGTAATTAAATTCATACATTAATTAAATAAAAAAAATATAGTCTTAACTTCATAGGGTATTCTATATAAGATTGTAAGTTTAAGTTTTGATATTGTAATTATACGTATTTTATTCATTAAAGATGAGTAAGTGAGAAATAAAAAATTAAAAGACGTTAATAAATATAATAAAAATAAAACTTATTTTGATAATTAATAAATAAATAATTATTTAGATGTAATTTAATTCATACATGAGTCATATAAAAACTTAATCGTAATTTAATAGTCAATTAATAAATATAAATTATCACATTTAAAAGCATAAGTTTAAGTTTTAGTATCATCCCTATACGTAATACAATAAAAAAATTGATTTTGTAATTTTATATTATAAATTTAAGAATATTAATATATTATTTTAAATGAAATATTGCTTTGAATGTTTTTTTAATTTATTAACCATAAAAAATACTTTAAGTCATAATTTTATAGTTAAGTTGCAAGAGTAAAATGACACTTTGAAAAATATAAATTAAAATCTTTATATTATCATTATACAAATTACATTTAAAATTATAATTTTTAAATTCATAGTATAAATATAATAATATTGATATTATTATGTATAGATAATGCTTTAAAAATTTAATTTTATAAATTTGTAATATGAATTTAAGAATGTTCATATTATCCATGTATATAACTAGTATTTTAAAATTTTAATTATTAAAATTTATTAACTAAAATAAAAGATGGATGTCAAGTGATAAGGTAATTTAAAATTTTTATAGTAAAAATTTAATTTTTTTAATATTATCATTATATATAAATTATATTTAAAAATCTAATTTTATAATTTATTAACTAAAAGAAGGTTTACGACAATAAATATATATATATATATATATATTTAATTTATTAACTCAAGAAAGAAAGAGTGACGACATTATCAAATGATAAATATAAAATATCATAGTTAAAAATATAAATTTAAGTATTATTTTTTATCATTATGTCTTACATTTAAAATTTATAATAAAAAATTAAAAATATTTTTATAAGTTAATTTTTTAAATTTATTAACTTAAAAAAAACACGATCAGATCTTTTTATATAAATTAATAAACATCTCACTGATTAGAGGTGTCCATGGTCTGGTCCGATTCGATTTTTCCTTAAAAAAATTAATCAAACCGGATAGTTTGAAACGGTTTTAAGAAATAAAAACCGAACCAGATCATTTGATTTATAAAACGATTTGGTCTAATTTGGTTTCCGATTTGGTTCGATTTTTTAAAAATTTAATGAAGAATAATATTAAAATTTTAATATATTATTAAACCGGTCCAGTCCGGTTCGAACGGCTTAAAATTAGTATAAACCGGACCAGACTATTTGATTAATAAAACCGTTTGATTTAGTCCAATACGATCCGGTTTTACGGTTTGGTTTGGTCCGATTCAGTTTATGGACACTCCTATCACCGAAAGACTACTATTGTCCCTTTAATTAAGCAAACTTAATTTTCGTGGTTTAATTGAATTGCAAAATAAGAATTAGATCCAATTAATGTTGCTAATTTATAGATTCTTGACAAAAAAATATTCTTTTGAAATGGAATAATAAAATGGAAAGAATAAAATATAAATTTGTATTTTATAATATAAGGTGGAAAAATAATTATATATTATATATTTTAATTTTAAGTTATGTTTTTATTATTTTAAAATGTTAATAATTTTATAAATTTTATTATAAAATATATTTAAATTTTAAAAATATAAAATCTTTATTATTTATAATTTATTCTTATTATTTTAAATTAGTTTGTAATAAAATTTTATCAATATTATTTATTATAAAAAGATTAAGTATTTATTATCACGTAGTTTTTATTTTCTCATTTTTATAAAAAAGTTATTATTTTTATTCTCATTATAAAATTATTATTATTAATTTAGTTTTTATAATTTTTTCTTTATAATAAATATTAAAAATATTACTTAAATTTTTGTTCTTCATTTGAATTTACCGAAATTCTCATATGTCAAATATATGTGAAGATAGTAGACAAAATTAAAACGAAAGATGAAAAGTGGAAAGGATTCTCCTATCCTATCCCGTTATAACCCTAAACCCGACAGTCTGCTGCTTCTTCTTCGCTTTCATGTGGACGGTGTTTCCATGACATGCTTTTCATGCTGCCAGTAGCATGCTCTTACCAGTTACAACATATATATCGATAACAAAATTCTGATAATTTCCTTTTGTTATTTTTTTTTAAAAGAAAAAAACTTCTAATCATTTAATTTTCTACCCCTTATAATATTATTTTTTTAAATCCATTTAATTAATGTGAATTATATATATATAATCACAAATTCATTATCATTGCAAATATATATATATATATATATATATATATATATATATATATATATATATATATATATATATATATATATATCAACTTTAAAATTTTATAAAAATAACGAAGTTGTAATGTTACAACTAATAGATATGTGATATATATATATATGAAAAATATTAGTCTAAATTTGTTATATTTAAAGAAAGTAGATTTTCATCCTATACATATTATGGACAATACAAGTCCAAATTAAAAGAGTAATATGAATCTATTATATTTATAAAAAAAAGTGGATTAATTCTGTTATTTTATAAAATAAAATTATGTGATTCATTTTGTAAATATAGTAGATTTGTACTCTTTTAACTTATAATTACGGTTTTAAAATACACATTCCTTAAAGATAATAGATTTAAAGTATCTATATGTATTAAAGTGGTTTTTTTTGCACGCTTTGTGATTTTTTTATTATTCAGTGCTTTTGTGTTTTGTGATGTATAGATTCTTTCTAATTGTCAAAAATAGAATGACGAAAGAAAGAATATATATTATACTAATAAAAATTTACACGATTTATAGACAATTAATATATAAACTTTTAATAAGGAAAAATACAATCAAAAAATAAAATTTTAGAAATTATTTTTCTCAACGTAAAAAATTAAATATGTTGAATATTATAACACACTTTTTTTTTAATAAATATAAACATAACATACACCAAAGAAAAACAATAATATTCAAAAATTATAACACACAAAAAAATTAGAAATGAATAATGATTCATTCATTAAATTTAAATTTACAAAATAAGTTATATAAAGAGAATATTTCTTATCTAAAATTGAAGGCAAAACATTTGCTATAAACATACGAGAAGTTAAAAAAAAAATACAACAAATTTACAAGAGACAACGCAATTAAAAAAATTTGAAACTGAATAATTGTTAATTCATTAAATTTCAGTTTACAGAATAGGTTATATAATGGTAACATTCATTACTTAGATACAATTGAAGGCAAACCCTTTGTTCTAAATTGGATATGAGAATTTAAAAATAAAACAAAATCAAAATAAATGCAATTCAAACTTTTTTTTTAAAGTATCAACATTTTGTAATAAATAAATAAATGTATTGTTTGACGAAGAATAATGAAAATAATTAATTTTCAAAATTATTTTTATCGACCAAAATAAAATAGCATGTAAATTAAAATGTTTAGGAAAGAAAAATTTCATAAAAAGTTTATGGAATATATAAATACCTTAGTGAAGTTTGGTCCTAAAAAGCTCTCAAATATTATTTTTTTCAAAGAAATTGAGCCATTAAAGAAAAAAAATCATTTTTAAGAAGAAAAATAAAGTAATTATTATTTTTTATACAATAATATATTAGATTTTTACGAAAAAATAGTGTTTGGAGCAATACACATGCAAAGATTGATTATTTAAATTTAATAAATATATGATAGTATTAATTATCGAACATTAATTATTATTATTTTATAAAATAAAATAAAAAATAAATCTTTAAATATAAATTTTTAACTTATTTATATTATAACTAAAAATTGATGTTGAAATGTTTTATAAAGTAGTTTGTAGAATACTCTTAAAGTAAATGGTTAATACATTTGTTACTTTAGTGACGAATAAATATATAATAGTAATTAATTTATAAGTAATAGAATCTAAATATAACATATAGATCACCAATTTATCAAGATATGGATAACAATTGAATAATTTTATGTACGAAATAAAATAAATATTTTTCAATAAATATTTTTACTATTTAAAAAGTTAATAGAAATGACTTGAAGTGGATAATAAAAAGTTTTATAAAAATAAATTAAATTAGTATTAGCAATTAATTTAAACATATGTATTAAATAATATCTTAATATTTTTATTAAAATATATGATTTTTTTATAAATTATATTTCAAAAATAAATGAATATTTACTGTGATTTTTTGCTAATTATTGACGTAGATTTGCTGAATGAAAAATACTAGTTTAAGTTAGTTATTGTAGTGAAAATATAATTTAGTTTCGTATTTATTAGATAATATAATATAAATATATTATTTTTACAAAAATAATTATTAAATTTTATTTTATAAAATAATATATTTGTAATATTTAAATTTTAAAATAAAAACGTATGACAATATAATTATATTTTTACAAAAAATATTGTAATTTATTTTATAAAAATGATAAATTTGTAATATCTTATTTAATAAATAAGAATTACATTATTTTTATTAAATTTATAGGACTCTTTTTTATATATTATATCTATACGTAATAATATTCGTTGCAAAACTACGGTGCTTACTGGATTTGAAGAAAATTTTCGCCCCATGTACATGGGACTAAATGACAAAACGTCGAAAAGCAAAAAGTCGCCTCTGAAAAGCTTTAGATTATAAAAAAAAAATTAAAAAAAAATCAGATTATATGATCATGATTCATGACCATCCAGGACGAAACTTGGATTAAATTTTGGGGAGCCAAATTATATTTTAAATGAAAATTTCAACATTATATTGTATTACTAGGTGAGACTTTTGTAGCATAGTGTTTGCTAGTATCAAATAATATTTGTATATTTTTTATTAATTTGAATTTAGTTTGATGCTTCTGGTCCATACAAACTAATTCAAAGGTGATTGAGTTGAATTTTTAGGATAGATAAGATCGAATCGTTTTTAAAATTTATTTATAAATTATTTTTATATATAAAACACGATATATATATATATATATAATATTTAAAATTTAAGTTGATGTATTTCCTATAAAATTTATTATTTTTAATTATAATTAAGAAAAAAAATGTTTAGATAATTATTAAATTATTATAGGGATTTTATATTTATATTTATTTTAAAATGAAAAAATAATTTAATATAATTATGATATATATAATATTTAAATATAACACAATATAAAATAAATTTATATTTATTTAACATATTACAAAATCTTTCAAATTAAATCTAATCTGAATCCAAATTAATTGTATATTTCTCAATTAGAATTCGATTTACATATAAAATTTGTAAATTCAATACAATCCAAATCTAATATAAATTATATTTATTAATTTAAATAGATTAATCAAATTATTTGATCATCTATACTTTTAAATATAAAAAAAAGTTTAATATTTAAAGCAAAAAAGAAAGGGGAAAATAGAGAAATATATATAAATTCTCAAATTATATATTTTTTTCTCAATTATTGCTTAAGATAAGGAAATTGAATGCTTGTATATTAATAATTAAATTTTGTTACCGAATATTGTTGAAATGCGCCTTCAAATACTCAAATTAGAAATGCGCAAAATAAAATAAAATACTCAAATAAGAAAGACGGTGTAAAGAGACAGCCGAACGTCATATTTATAACGGCATCCTTATTATCCTAGTAGCATAATTAAAGGAGAATTATTACTCCTAATTAGGGTGGTAAAATTTTGCAAAAATTATCCACTTAGAGATAAAGATCATAACAATAAAATTGATATTGAGAACAAAATAGATATCGATATTTTATAACATGAGATAAAATAAAAACGGAGATTGTATTCATTGTACCATTTTTTAAAATTAAATATTTTAATATTTTTTTATAGATTTAATTATATTTAAATACAAATTAATCATAAGTTATATATTATATATTTTTATTAATTTTTCTTTTATAAAATTTAAATAAATATTTATTTAAATTCTAGAATTCCAAAATCTCGTAGTTATTTTATAATTTATTATTATTATTATTTTAATTTACTTTGTAATAAAATTTTATAAATATTTTTTAATATAAAAAGAATTATATATTTATGGTTACATTTATTTTATTTTACTTCCTTTTACTTAAATATTTTTTCATTATTATTTATTGATTAAATATTTTAATTTTTTGGATATAAAATATTTATCATTAGTTTATTTTTTTATAAATTTTTATTTATATTAAAAATAAATAAGAACGAGGGACAAATTTTAAATACTAATTGAAAATGAAAAGGGATCTCCCGTCCCGGCTACCCCATTGACAACTTTACCACTCACAACGTTTACCTCACATACATGCAGTAAGTCCGTCACTTGGGGTAATTTTGTCATCTCGGTGGCATCTATATAAAGACGTATTTGCATAGCCATAATCTCTTACAGCCAGTTTTCTTTGTATGCAAAGAGAATCATAAGAAGCCCACTAGCTAGGCATCCCCATTTGCCGTGTACGTCTTTTGAGTTGTAAAGGTATAAACAACGTCAAATCACGCACACAAACAGAAAATAAAGGGAAAAAAGAAAAAAAAAAAAAAACAAAGAAGAAGGTCTATTGGTTGGTAGCTATTTAATTTTGTTCCATCAATTCTACATCTACCATTGTTTGTGACATATATGTCTCTGTATAGCTTATTTTTAATTGGAATTCAGTAGAGTAGAGTAGGATTTTTTTTAAAGAAGGCTACCATAAATTTTGAAGTTGATAAATGAAACTAGGTATATTTATGTTATTTTATTTTATAAAAATAGTGTATTTGTCTTATTTTATTAAATAAATATGAATTTAAAATATATTTTTATTAAATGTAATAGAATTTGAAGAAATTATATATATATATATATATATATAATCCGTGGTATAGTATAGAGAGATAGACCTACCTGGATTTCCTTTATGTTTACATATAACCATTGTACTGAACTTATTCTCATAGAATAGAGATACTATATATGTTTATATGAATATTTTTTATTAAAAATAATTGTATGTATATGTGAAATGGTAATCAATTTTTGTTTTTGTTTAATTGCATAGTTTATAAATAAATTTTTATTTTTAACCCCTAAACGAGTTACACATATGTTATTTTTATTACATATTTTTTTGTATGTTTAAAAATATTGTTCAAATATATTTTTCTTTTGACTAAAAATATGTATGTTTTTTTAAAAGATATTAAAATTGAAATTATATAAATAAGTCAGCAATATATATAAAAAAATGGATTAATTTTCTTATTATCTTTTTACTATTAAACTTTTTTTTTTATCTTTAACCGATCGAAATGATCATGTATAGTTTGTGAATAGCTAGCTAGAGATAACATAATGTGGAAGCTGAAGCTTTCTGAAGGAAACAATAATCCATGGCTTAAAAGTGTGAACAATCACATTGGAAGACAATTCTGGGAATTTGATCCAAATCTTGGAAAACCCCAAGAGAGAGCTCAAGTTGAAAATGTTCGCCAAGAGTTTTGGACTAATCGTTTTCAGGCAAAACATAGTTCTGATCTTTTAATGAGGCTTCAGGTCAGCTCACGTACATAGTAACTAAATAACTTTTTAATTTTTAATTTTCAATTCCTTCATTTTGGAATGAATTTTTAATTTCAAAATTCTTTAAGAAAATGGAAAGTTCTTTGATACTAATTCCTATATTTAATTTTAAAAAATATAAGTTGAGAATTGGATAAAACTTGTTCGAATAAGATACCAATGATTTTAATCAATGAACGTAACAAAACGTACTTGGTCATTAATTTATTCAAATCTAATAATTAATATTTAGTTATGTTATTTAATTTATCTTAAAATTTAAACTGTGATAATATATACACCATTAATTTAAATTTTTCAATATTTAAAATAATTTGTAAGATTCAATTTCCAACATCATTTGTATCTTTTTTTTTTCTAATAACTAATTTTTAATTTTCAACTTTAATAATTTTTAATTTGTTTTTGATAAATTTTTATTAAAATTTGTCCTTTAATAATTTTGAGTAAGATTAAGTTTTGGATTATTGAATTTTATTAAATTTTAGTAATATATATATTCAATTCTAAAATAGAAAATTTTCTAAATTCAAAGTTTGGTGAAAATTTTAAAATCAAATTTCAAAATTTAAAATAAGTTATTAAACATGACTATAGAATGATAATAATATTATCACAATTAATTTTATCATTAATGTAATAATAAATTATTAAATGTCCAATATATTTTAGTGTCATTAGTATTAGAAAATGTATTCTTAAAATAAAAATAATTAGTAGTGATAATAATTTAATTAAATAATTGCTAAATTCCTTTTATCATTTGTCAAAATTGATTTATATAGTTTGCGAAGGAGAAAACTTGTGAGGGAAACATTACTCAGGTGAAAATAAAAGGTAAAGAAGAAAATTTGACAAAGGAAGCGGTGGTGATAACGTTAAGAAGAGCCTTGAGATTCTATTCAACTTTGCAGTCTGACGATGGATTTTGGCCCGGTGACTACGGCGGTCCTTTGTTTCTTTTGCCTGGCTTGGTAATTAATTATATTCATTTTATACACCTTTTAGATCTCATCTAATATTCATTTCGATATATTTTACACAATTAATTTTATTTTTTCTAATGTTTTAAAATATCATTTATATACTCAGTCACTCACAAATACAATTATATATATATATATATATAAACAACATGGTGGTGCTTTATATGATCAAGAACTTTCTAAACCATATTAGGCTTACCTTTAGTGAAGGGTAAAAAAAAAAAAAACAACGTAGACTAATGTATTTTACATGTCTAAAGAATATATGTATGATAGATGAGGACAATTATGATAATAATTATAATCAATTTGTATTAATTTTGAGTAACATAGTTATAATATCCATTTATGCATTAATATTTTCAAAAAATGATATTACTTGTATGTATTAGTTAGTATCATCTTATCTTATCTTTTGTATATATTTATAAAAATTAACGATTTAAACTATAGATATTTAACTCTATAGAAATCCTGTGTGAAAGTGATGCCAATTAATTGATTTCAGATTAATACACAAGGACCACAAATCCTCAACTTATTTTAGTATTTCATTACTATAAAATGGTCTCATTTTTTTAATTTTTTAAATACTAATAATTTATTACTTTATTTATATTATTTAATTGATTTTAAAAATAAAATTTAAGATAATTAACTAAAAGATAATGGATAATTATTTATGTTGTTTAAGATAAATGTTTAACTGTATAGCATAACTCTTCTTCATCTATTAAGTTTAAGATAATTAATCGAAAAATAAATAACTATTTATGTTTAAGATAAATAACCTAATATAAATAATAATAATTGTAATATAGATAATTGTAAATTTATAAAGATGATTAGTGAATGAAATATTATTACACATTAATTATGTTCAAGTTCAATAATTTTCATTTTTATTCGATTAATAATCTGATTCCGATTTTATCTTAATAAACATATCTTAAATAGAAAAAAAAAAATAAGTCTTCCGCTACCACAAACCTTGCACTGAGATAGTGTGTGAGAAGCAATATTTGAACTCCAAACTTAGTAGTATAGATTCTTACAAAAAAAAAAAAAAAAAACTTAAGAGTTTATACTATTGTCTAATGAGACCGAGAACATGCATGTATGTAAATTGGAACATAAATCTAAATCGACCAATTTATTTTTTATTATAAAGTCGAAGCCTAATATATCATACAGGGTTGAGAAAATAAATATTATTTAAAAAACATACTCATATATACCATTTTATAGAGAAATAATAAATAAATTTTATCTTTATTATTAAAACTCGAACTTACATTAATCACTTAGACGTGAGTAAATCCTTTTTATCACTTTTGAGGACAAATAACTTGTACTGTATGAAATATATGAAAAGTATGAGTTATAACATAAATAAAAATTACATACATAAATTTATACTCATATTAATTAATAATATTCTTATATTTAAAAATTATAAATATATGCAAATTTATTTACATTGTATCATTCTCGTAGAATGATTTCTACATAAAAGAGTTAAAAAATATTTTTAGAAAATATCTACATGTATTTTTTTTATTAAAAAAATTTGATATAATATTTCAATTATTTGAATTAAAATATGATCATTTAGATAATTTTAATGTACAATATCATACAATTAGATTACGTTTAATATTATTATAACGTATATTTGTTATTATAAATTTTGAAGATATTTTTTAGATAAATATAAATATATAATCTTTTTGAGACATAAATTTACTGATATAGGGAGTGAGTGTCCAGCTTACATCTAAAAGATAGGCACCACTAATTAATTGGCAGTATTTGATGTCTTATGCGTATGTCCTATACAAAGCTCCTAGCTAAAAAATAATAATTAATATTCAACAAATTATGGTGTCATAGGTAATTGGCTTATATGTAACGGGGGGCCTCTATACTATCTTTCCACACGAGCATCAACGGGAGATATCCCGCTATCTATACAACCATCAGGTATTTATTTATGCAGAGAAATACATAAGTTAATTTATTCTAATTTCCCACAAGATGATGTATTAGGTACATGATATTAATGTTTTTGGTATTATTCAATAAGTACAACAAGATAATATAAACCAGCAATGCATAAACAACATATAAATTAAATTATCATTTAAGTTTTCTGACAATAATTCATAATCTTATTACGAGTTCATACCAATCATTGTGGTTTTTGGTGGGTGATGTTCACACCTAATTGTAAAATATTAATTTAAATAACACTCAAATTTATATAAATATTTACATCCAAAATTATTCACTATCAGCGTTTCGTATTATAAAATTATTTAAAGTTAAAAATAAATGATTTTATTATTTGTCAAAATAATACTAATCATTATCACTATATTAGTGATTTGAGATTAGTATTAATCTCATACTAATTAATACTCTTATTAAACAAAATGGCTGACTTTTTAGCCTCAATTTAAAAGATGCAATTAAATTAACCTTTAAAAGTGAAAAGCAGTGCAGCACATTACCAAATTTAAACTCTGCTTATTCCTCAAACCATAATTCAACTAATACCTGTAAAATTTACTTCTTTTTATATATTAATTTTTTAAAAAATTGTGAAAATATTATTAAAAAAATAAAACTTACACATATCAATTGAATAACAGTGCACGTGAAAATTGTTAAGTGAAAATTGTTAAGTCTCACATCGACCAAGGATGCTAGCCTAGTGTTGGTTATAAGGTTATGACAACCTTTCTTCTTTAAGAGCTCTTTTGGAGTGAGTTAGGTCATGACTTTCTACATGGTATCAGAGCAGTTCCCTGGTGTGATGAGTCTCTTCGGACTCATCTCACAGTTCCCCTGCTATGCGGTGTCCCTGTCAGGTGGAATTGATCTTTGTCATGTTTTCGTCCGATATGAGGAGGAATGTTGAGTTCCACATCGATCGGAGATACCAACCTAATGTTGGTTATAAGATTATGACAACACTTACTCTTTGAAAGCTCTTTTAGAGTGAGTTAAATTATGACTTTCTACGAAAATAAGAATATAATTAAGATTTTTTCGTGAAAGCATTTAATATTTTCAATTTACTCTACTAATAATAGTGTGTATCTATCATAGAAAGCTTAACTTTGAAAAAAAAAAAAAAATTTGTTTTCAATTACCTACCAACCAAAACTCAGATTTTTATCTGACTACGGGGAGATAATGAATACCTTCGCAGTCCACAGACATCACTAACACCTTTTTTTTTTTTTACGTTTTTAAAATATTTTTATATACTATATATATGTTTTTTTATTACGTATATTTTTCATAGGTTTAAAAAATGATTAAAAAAATAAAAATACATATAAATGTTGCAGAATAAAGATGGAGGTTGGGGATTACACATAGAAGGGCCAAGTACAATGTTCTGTACTGCTCTGTCATACGTCTCCCTTAGATTGTTGGGAGAAGAATTGGACGGTGGAGATGGAGCCATGAAGAAAGCACGAAGATGGATACTCGATCGTGACGGTGTTAACTTCATTCCATCTTGGGGGAAGATGTGGCTTTCAGTAAGTATTTTATACTTTCCAGAGTACGTGGTCCTAAATTAATATGATCTTCTTTGACCATTTTTTTTCTTTTAAAAAAAAAGTGGTCCTAAATATTTTTCATTTGACTAAAATTTAAAAAGCGGTCCTAATTATCTGATTTGGTACGAATTATAATAAATAAACAAATTAATATTAATAAATAACTCCATCAAAAATTCAAAAGTATTTATTTTTTAGGGTGGTCCTTGTTATATTTGGAAACCTGGTTAGCCATAGCTCACAATTCAGAAAGAACAAAGATTTATAATCAGCATTGTCTCATCAATGGTCCTGCTGATAGCAAAGTAACAATTGCAGTTAACATTGAAAAACTAATATATAGGTCTTAGTATGTATAAATGCTAAATAATTATGCATAATGATTTAAAAACTAATATGTATATATATCCTTTTATTTTCATGCGTCATTATTTTCCATATTTTATTGCTTAAATAGCTAAGCTTTCTAAATTAAAAAAAAAAGTTCTTACTTGGATATATATATATTATACAAGTATGTTTTTCTTTCACTAATTTATGTTTTATTGGTGCATTACTGTGACCAACTAATTAAATGCTAGCCAGCAGTAGCATGCATATTATTTGACTAAATGCCGTTAGATAGTATAGTAGCAAGCAATTATACTTAACTATGGTAACTTTACCATTTAATTTATTTGGTATGATCAATCTAACTATTTTAAAATATATAATTTAATTTCTAATTTATCACAAAATTTATAAATTGATAATTCATATATTTCAATCCACAGACTTAATAGATAAGTATAATACCGTTAAATAAATTTAATAAAAATAAAAATTTACATTTGTAGGTACTGGGTGTATATGAGTGGAGTGGCAACAATCCTTTACCTCCAGAGCTATGGCTTCTTCCTTACTTTCTTCCTTTACACCCAGGTCGATCAACTGTTCATTATTAATTAATTAATTAAATTTTAACACTTTTTCATGATATTAATTCTCTGTTTAATTAATTAAGTCTTGATCACTAGACACAAAGAACGTTGTATAAATTAATTAATTTGAAAAATTAAGTTAATCACATAGAAAATTAAATTAAAAGAAATATTGAAGAAGGCACGTTGATTCAATTGGTGGATGGTTGGTGAATGGTGATACAGGAAGAATGTGGTGTCACAGTAGAATGGTGTATCTGCCAATGTCATATTTATATGGAAGAAGATTTGTGGGACCTATCAATGCCCTTGTTTTATCTCTTAGGAGGGAGCTTTATACCCTTCCCTATCACACAATCGATTGGGACCAAGCAAGAAATCTATGTGCAAAGGTACTTAATTACTCTTCTTGATTGACACCTTTAATAATTTTAACTTTCAGTGGAAGTAGTAGAAAGTATTTTTTTGAAATTTACGCATGCAGTAACACAATATTAGAAGGGTTTTATTTATTTATTTTCTTTTGAGTTCAAACTATTATAATCCATCAATGCTTACGGTGAGGGGCAATGTTAAATAATCTATAATATTACAACATTGGAATGAAATTTTTTCAAATAAAAAATAAATTAAATATTAAAGTTAAAAATTTTAAAATGATTTTTTTTAAGCTAATGAGTTTCAAAACGTGGGTTTATTATTATTATTATTATTATTGCATTTTAGTTAAAAAATAATAGAATTTACATATAAAATTTTAACTTAGAACATTCTACCATTAAAATATGATCTTAAAGCTAGCTTAAATTAAGAGAGGTATTACATGTTAAATATGATAATTTATATAAAAATTACAAAATTTTATATCAAATTATATCTTTAATAGGTGAGACTGAACAATCCCCTTTGATTATCATTTGCATCCGTCGTCCCTGAGTACTTATCGATATAATTCATAAAATCCACACTCAAATGAAAATTGATATAATATGATGTAGTGATTAACACAGTACTGATCTTTTTTTAAATATCGATTTTAATTTATTTAATTATACTGAAACATATATAATGATTGTGGTGTGCTATTAGCATAGGCGTAGATAGGTCTAAAGTTGGAGAATATATATATATATTTAACTTTTTAATTAAAAATGGAGAATTAGTTGCAGGTCGACCCCTCAAAATTTGGTAGTCATGATACTAGCTAATTAAGTGGTTTTCTGGTTAAAAAATACAAAATAATAATAATAATAATAATATAATAATGGAAAATCAAGCTATTTAGTTGTGAAATATGTACGTATATATTGTATAAAAATGGAAATGGCCTCATATGCATACTTTATTTTATACTATAAATTGGACGGTTGAAAATATTAATTAAATTCAATAAAAATATATATATATATATAAAAGAATAAATTTGTATTATTGGAATTTGAGAATAATGTTGTTGCAGGAAGATCTGTATTACCCACATCCAATGATACAGGACATATTATGGGGGTCTCTTCACAAGGTTGGAGAGCCTCTTCTAATGAAATGGCCCTTCTCAAAGCTCAGGAAAAAGGCTCTAGACACCGTAATGGAGCACATCCACTATGAGGATCACAACACTAATTATATCTGCATTGGACCTGTTAACAAGGTCTCTGTATTTTTCAAAAATATAATTAACACTTATTTTTTTCTTACTAAAATTATTACTCAAAATGCAATATATAGATATTGTTTTATTATAATAATTAGGTTTAATTACGTAGGATAACTTCTTTCTAGTTTTATTAAAAAAATGTGTTTATTATTTTTAACGTAAATAAATATATGATTTTTAATGTTATAAGAAAATGAACACATATTTTTTATTAAAATTAAAAAAATAAAATCAGTTAAATAATTAAATAATTTATTTATTAGACTGTATTAATTATTAAGGGATAAAAATGCCCAAATCCATCCCTTAATCATATTCACCTAAGTGTTAAAATCTCTTTGACCACTTCGTATCAGGTTGATCAACTGTGGTTTCTAACCTCATTATAATTTGTGTTTCACTTAATGTTTATTATTTTAAAGTCATAAATTTAAACCTTACAAATTATTAAATTGTTTGATGTATAAAAAAAATACCATTTTTCAAGATTAAGACCCTATATGTAATTAATTAAGTGGTATAAACTAATTTTCAAGTGTATGGTGTTTATTTTGAGCATTATATAAATTGAAGTATCTTGCACACAGAATATTAAAGGAAAACAAGCACAACTGTGTAACTAATTGCTGTGAAAACTAGCTTAGATTATATTTGATAACAATTTTGATTTGTGATTTCTAATTATTTTTTATTTTATAAAAAATAATCATCAATATATTTGATAAAAAAATTTACTTAGTGATTTTAAAGGAAAAATAAAAAATCACCTATAAATTCTTTGATATAGCTTTATGTTCTATTATTTTTTTTTCAAAAACTTAAAAATTAAAAAAAAATTATAATTTTTAAGTTTCTTAATCATTTTCTTCTTGTATTTATACATACAAAAATCATAAAACTTTATTTACTCTATAAAATATGTTTAGTGAAAATGAAAAAAACCAGATATTTGAAATTTAATTTTATATTTATTTTTAAAGATTTATAAATCACTCTATATTTTAAGAATATTTTCTTACAAATATAAAAATAAAAATAAAAAAATAGTTATATATTTGATTAAAAAACCACTTCAAAGAAATCCAAAAGTAATGAATTAAAATCATTATTGAAGAAACCTAAATTAATTAATCATGTTTGATTTTATAAATATATGGAAAAAGGGTAGTAAAGATCACTTTGTTTGTGAAAATGTGCTATATAATAATAAAAAATTATTTAATTTTTCGTTAAATATAACGAAATAACACATGTGATATACATATATTTTTATTTTTTTGAAAGACATATATCAAATGAAGTAATTTTTTAACAATTTTTTCAATCAAATTAAAATTAATTTTCATTATCTAATGCATAACTTTACGTATTAGATAATGAAAATTTTGTTTAATTTTATGTATAAATCTATCAAAAATATAAAATACATATGATATATATACTATTCCGTTATATTTAACAAAAATATGGATGAAAAATTAACGTTTTCATTGCTTGACACATTTTTTTACAAATAAAAAGACTTAGTGGTCAAACAATATGTTTAACCTAAATGAAGTTATCATTTAGACATTTAATCTTAAATAAATAAATATTTTTAATAAATTATGTATATACTACTGATGTAGGTAATGAACATGATTTGTTGTTGGGTGGAGGACCCAGAATCAGAAGCATACAAATGTCACCTCTCCAGAATCAAAGATTATATGTGGATAGCTGAAGATGGAATGAAAATGCAGGTAAAGAATGATAAAAAAAAGTTAGATTATCAAATATAACAAATGAGGGATCAAATATCATGAAAATATTAATCAGGGGACCTGTATTAATTATGATTAAAAATTAAGGGATGTTATTTAGCGTAGTCATATATATATATATATATATATATATATTATATGAGATAAATGTTATAATTTTTTGCTTATTGATCTGTTCACATGCATGATATATCTGAAGAAATTCGTGGTTGATAATGATATATAGGGATACAACGGATCACAGCTGTGGGATGTTACCTTGGCTACTCAAGCAATACTTGCTACCGACCTCGTCGAAGAATACGGTTCAATGTTGAAGAAAGCACATAATTTCATTAAAATTTCTCAAGTATGCTATACACTTAATTAGTTCTTTCATTTAGTAAATTTCTCACAAATCTGATTTTCGTTTAACCCAAATTTTTATTCAAAATCTTAAAATTAAATAGAAATTCAAAAAATAAAAAACAGAAAACATTTATAACAAATAACTTATATATATCAGAGCAATATTACAAATAGTATATATGTGTATCAGTCTGTAATTGAAATGCTTCGTTTGAATTAATTAATAAAAAATAAAGGTTAGAACAAACAGCTCGGGCAATCTGAAGAACTGGTATCGCCACATTTCGAAAGGTGGTTGGCCCTTCTCAACTCCAGATAATGGCTGGATTGTCTCAGATTGTACAGCTGAAGGCTTGAAGGTAACCCAATTGCTGTGTTAGAACAATTTTTAAACTGGTTGTGTAAAATTGTAAAAAGTGTAAAAATTTCCATCCATTTTCTACTACAATTAATAAGGACTTATTCTAGTACATCGAGTCACATGATAGTCATTTTTCATCAAAAATATTATCCATTATTTTATTTTTGTTTTGATATCTTTTTTTACTCGTATGTATGTTCAAGTGAGATACATCAATTTTAATTTATTGAGATTATTATTAAATTTAGATAAAAAATATAACAGTAAATTAAATAGGATATTTCATGTATATCGGTTGAGAATATAAATAAATAAAATATAAAAGAAAAAAATATATGTAATCTAAAGGTAACAATTTCTTAGGTATTCTTGTTATAAACAATTCGTTTTCTATTAGTTTATTGATTATAGTTTACTGAATATTTTTGATTTCTGAATTATAGGCAGCAATGTTATTATCAAACATGCCATCCGAAATTGTAGGAAAAGGAATTGAAGCGGATCGACTGCATGACGCTGTTGATGTTATTTTATCGCTGCAGGTACATCTTACACTGGGCTTTTATAAATGAGTTTGGTTTTCTTGAACTTGCACAAATGACATTAAATCTTTATTCATTTAATTATCTTTGATTAATGGTTGTCTTTAATTACCTTTTAAAAATTCCATACTTTGTATTAAAATTTTAAAAACCATCAAAACCAATAAACAAAGTTACTTAAGTGGATGGTATCTAATATCATTTATATATATTTTATGTATCTGTCAAGTGAAAGCCGAACCTTCTTAAATAACATTAGTTTACTATTTAGCCAAATTAATTGAGATACTTGAGAAAATAATTATAGTTTATTATTATCTACCTTTTTGCTATGGAATTTTTTTTTGTCAAGTTCAAACATAACTTTTTTTTTTATCAAATCTTCGTTAAATCAATATTAATAACAATCTAATTTAAGTTAACAATATTTTACGATATATTACTGTTACTAATCACGCTACCATTCACGATTTTTTCTCCCAATCTTCACTTTTATATAATGTATGCATACACGTGCGAAAATTCTACACACACATGTAATTCTAGTAAGAAATGATACATTAACAAATAAATTAATAATAAAATGTATTATTTTAAATCATAAATACTTAAATATAAATATATATATTGTAAATATAAAATTTAAATAGAGTAGAAGAAAGATCGAGGTTTGTATATTACATAATGTCATGAAGATAATTTTTTTCGCTCACCGTGAGTATTAGAAAATTTTGAAAACTTATCTTCTAATATACAACGATCAAATAATAATAAATTTATAACACATTTTATTATTCCATGAATTTTTAAGTGTCTCAACTCTCTTGAATAAATCTAAATCTAAATTGAAAATACAAAAAAAATCTTTTCTTTTTTTCCATGCCCTATTTTTTTGTTTTGCTTATCTTTTCTTTGTGCTATTTATAAACATTTGTCAATATTTTGTTGACAATTTAGGGACAATATCCATAGTATCCACTATATCTTGATAAAAAATAATTTTTTCTCGATATTTTCTCTACAACGACATTTTGTAGACAGTTGTGAAGTTCTTTACATTTTAGCCAAAAACAAAGATTGAAATTTTGATGATATCATGACATTGTCCCAATATTATCACTTTTTTGCATATCCTGATATCAAAATGTGATATTTATGTATTTTAGCTAAAATATAGAGAAAAAATATTTTTTTGTCAAAATATCGTGGATACTATAGACATTTTCAACAAAATATTGTTTCATGTTAATTTTTTATTTTTTATTTTTCTAAATATTTACTTTTAAATTTATATATTTATAGTTTTTTTATCCTCAATCAAATATTATTTATTTAGAGCAATATTTTATACTTATGTTCATGTATATATGTATATATATATTTATACCTTTATTATTTAAATTATATTATAGTTTATAGATTTATAATAATATTATAAACTATAATCTAAATAATTAATATAGATTTTAACTAATTATTCTGTAATATTTTGATTAATTAGTTGATTTATTGATCAAATTAAGTACCTTAACTTTTATAAATATGAATTAAATAAAAAATTTGTTTAAAAAATATAAGTAATTAATTTTTTGATATTTTATAAAATTTTATAAACAAATTTCATTATTTTGATATAGTTTCTATAGTTTTCATAGAAATTTTGAAAATTCTTGTTGAAAGTGACGATATCTTAAATATTTTCGTAATTTAAGTGTCGATATTTATTCCGACATCAATATTTTAAACCTCGTCCAAAAGATATAAATATCACATTTTGATGTCAAAATGTGTAAAAAAGTTATAATATTATGATAATATTGACGATATTATTAAAATTTCAATTTTTGGTTGTCATTTCTACGTGTCATTCTCAATTAGTTTTGAACACAATATAATTATGACATAATTTTGAATTAAATATGATAATAAAATCGGATTGAATTAAATTGAAATTATTTATTATAAAGAGTTTCATGATGTATAATGTACATAGTTTTATTAATTAATAAACATATTTTGTAAAAAAAACATCTAATTAAAATAATACTTCATTTATGTTTTGGTTTTTAACATAATAAAATAATTTTATTATAAAAATTTATTAAAACAAGTATTTGATTTTTTTTACATTTTTAATATTTTTTTTAATTTGAGATGAAAGGCCCTAGAAATAAATAAATGAAAACTTGCTTTTAGAATTGAAAATTCATCAAGTCAAATGTCCAACTACACCTTCTAGTGGACCAAAATTTATATCAACACTAAAAATTTTATTCATTACAATACAATTTGATTTCATATCTAAATATATAATTATCTAAAAATTATACAATCAAGATATTTTATATGGTTAACAAACATATCATTGATGTTCCAACGATCCTATAATGTTTACAGAACAAGAATGGAGGATTTGCTTCATATGAACTCACAAGATCATATGCCTGGTTGGAGGTAAACATTTATTTTTCTGTTACCTTTGTGGCTTTGTATAATTGTATTTAGTGGGGGAGTGAGGAATTTTTTTTTAAATATCACTAAATCGTATATGTTTTAAAATATTAAATAATAAATATAAGACTTATAAACAAGAAAGTTTAAAGATGAAAGTCTCATTTACAAGTATATTAATTGAAGGTATAAAAAATCCAAAAAATATTATAGACATAATTCATAATTATTTAAATTCTAACCATAATCGTATATAATTGATATATTAAATATAAGACTGTTTTATTTACAATTATATATCTTATAAACCTCTAGATATAATTATTCAATATAATCATTATATTTTAAAAAAGAAAAATATCACCATCTAATAATACATAATAACAAGTATTATTTTACAATCAAGAAATTTTGTGAACTAATATGATCTATAATTAAAATATAATATATATTAAAAAATAACCATTATTAATATTAATTAGATATATAAATATTGTGTCTATGGTTTAAAGTTTAAATTACAGTATTTTTTAATTTTAGAATCAAAATAATTTATATATTTATTATATTATACAAATTTAAGAAAAAAATAAACTGTAATTGTACATTTAAAAACTAGTTTTTGATAATAAATAAGAATAGTCACTTTTTAATTCTTAAACATACAAAAAAAAATATAAATATTTCATACATGTTACAAATTTATCTTTAAATTTTATTTAAAATAAAAAATAATAATTTATACGTGGATTAAAGGTTAATAAGTCATGTTGACCAAAATATTAATCAAGGTTGAAGTCCAACCTAACCCATTAAATAACTACGCCATTGATTTCGCTAAAAGCTACCTCGATCATACTATAAAATATTTAATATTTTTTTAATGAGATTAAGGGTAGTAAAAGTCCTATAAGTTAAGTCTCTAATGATTATTAGTTCTTTAGAAGAGAAATTTTTTTTTTTATCTTGTTACTACAAAATGGGTGATAGAAGGATAAAAAGTGAAATTTAAATAAAATATATAATAAAATATTATTATTTAATATATGTGATTAAAATATTAGTATTTAAATGATGATGAAACGAATATTAAAACTAAAAATTAAATAAGATAATTAGAGAATGATACATTCAAGTATTAGAATTGTTGTTAAATAATAAAAATCATTATTAAAATGATAACTTTAACCATTTATTAATAATTTCATGTGTAAACTAAGTGATAAATTTAATTAAAAATACTTAAAAATTAATTTTGTACTTAAACAACCCCTTTTAAAAGTATCCAGATAAAAAAAATTTCATTATTAAAATACAAAACTAAATCATCCAAAACTATGACTCTTTTAGTATGTTTAAAAATATGTTGTAATTTTTTTTTATAACTTAAATTTTTTAAAAAGAAAATAAAATAGTGTGAATAATTATATCGGATAAAACTTAGATGTTTTTTTTATTATTATTAATTTGATGCCGTGGAGTATTATATTTATTAATGTATGTTACCTGCACAGATGATCAATCCATCGGAAACGTTTGGAGATATCGTTATTGATTATCAGTAAGATTCTACATTCACCTAATTACTTACACGTATGAGACTTTCAAGTAAATTACTAAATTAGTAGTTAATTGGTTATTAAGGGTCAGGATTATTAGTGTTAAGTTATATTTATTTCACTTGTATTACACTTCTACTATTTCACTTGTACTACACTTGTATTATTTCACTTGTACTACACTTACTATTTCACTTGTACTGCACTTGTACCACACTTGTACCACACTTGTACTACACTTGTACTACACTTGTTACAACTCTATAAATAGAGTTCTCTATGTACATTCTAAGATACACCAATACAACATTAAATCATTCTTTCTTCTTATCTTTCTATACTCTTCACATGGTATCAGAGCCTCTCATATACCTCTAAAATTTCTATCAAAATTCCACCTCTCTTCATCACAGCCAATCCGGCTCACCCTAACTTGGTTCATTCTCAACCCGGCTCACCTCAACTCAGCTCACTCCAACCCGGCTCACCTCAACTCGGCTCACTCCAACCCGGCTCACCTCAACTCGGCTCACTCCAACCCGGCTCACCTCAACTCGGCTCACTCCAACCCGACTCATCTCAACTCGGCTCATTCCAACCCGGCTCACCTCAACCCGGTTCCAGGCTTGTTTTCAACTCCTCTTTTTATTTTTAAGGATATCTCATTTATACTATTTCTATAAATTTTCTTTACATTTTCTCCATTATTTCGTTAAAATGGACCGAAATGATGTCCCAAAACCAATCTCTACCACCCTTGATGATACTAACTACCTAGCTTGGGCACAAGCAATGAAAAGTTTCTTGAAAGGACGCAAGCTATGACGTTTCATAACTGGTGATATCTCTATACCCATCCAAGAAACCACTGAAAACAACTTCTTATTTGCTGACCGCCTTGAAGACTGGGAGAGTAAACACCATCAAATTATTACCTGGTTCCGTAACACCACCTTACCCTCCATCCATGGTGAATTTGGGCGTTTTGACACTGCCAAAGAAGTTTGGGAATTTCTTGAGGCTCGTTTCACTACAACAGATTTGGCCAACCAATATCAACTTCTAACAACTCTTCATACCAAACGCCAAAGGGCTGATCAAACCATTAACCAATTTCTCTCTGAAATGCATACTATTTGGGATCAACTCGCTCTCTCTGAACCAACTTGGACGAACAAGATTGATGCTGAGATGTTTGCAACTTACCGTAATCACCAGCGTCTTGTTATTTTTCTCATGGCTCTCCATGATCGATTTGAACCTGTTCGGGCTTCCTTACTCCATCGGAGTCCTTTTCCATCCTTAGATACTGCTGTGACCGAGCTTCGCTCTGAAGAAACTCGGATGGTGGTTTTCAAAGTTCATCATACAGATTCTGTTCTTGCCACCCCCTTTTATCGCCCTAAAGAAGGTTCAAAAGAGGACTTCAAACATCAAGGTTGCACCTACTGTCACAACCTCAATCATGAGCTTCTTACATGTCCCATTCGGGTATGTATATATTGTCACAAGAAGGGTCCAGGACACTTTAACAGAGATTGCTTTCAGAATCTCTCTTAGCATTCCTCACGGAATCCCTCTCAACATTCCTCACGGAATCCCTCTCAACATTCCTCACGGAATCCCTCTCAACATTCCTCACGGAATCCCTCTCAACATGCTTCAGGTAACAATAGTAACTCATCTATCACTGCTGCTGTTTCTGAGGATAATCATGACAAATTTACCTTCTCTACTCAAGAACTTGAAGGTCTTCTTAAACATGTTCTCTCACAATCTAGTAATCCTCCTTCTACTGCCTTGTCTCTCACATCAGGTAAATCTTTATGGTATTTTGATTCTGCTTGTTGTAACCATATGACTCATGATACTCACATCTTCTCTCCCACACAATCTTCCATCTTCAAACCTTTAATTCAAACTGCCAATGGTTCACATATGCATGTTAATGCTGTAGGACAAGTTTCCACATCTTTTATATCACTTTCTGACACCTTTCATATTCCCAACCTTACTCTAAATCTTATCTCTGTTGGTCAATTATGTGAACTTGGTCTTACTATTACTTTTTCCTCTTCTGGTTGTCATGTGCAGGATCCACAGACAGGACAGATCCTTGGGATAGGCCGTAAGGTTGGACGATTATTTGAACTTATCGACCTTCATCTACCCAAGTCTCCTCATACTTCCATTGTTGCTTATACTACTCCTATCAACCTATGGCATGCTCGTCTAGGCCATACGTCTATAGGATGTCTTCGTCCCTTAGCATCTTCTGGTAAATTAGGATCTGTTTCTATTTCTGATAATGTAAATTGTTTGCCTTGTCAATTGGGAAAACAACATGCTTTATGTTTTAATAAAAGTGATTCTACTTCTGTCTCCCCTTTTGACTTAATTCATTCTGATGTTTGGGGTCCATCCCCACATCCTACTATGGGGGGATGTGTTTACTTTGTCATTTTTATTGATGATTATTCAAGATTCACATGGATTTTTCTCATGAAACATAGATCTGAATTACCCAAAATTTACTATGATTTTGCCCAAATGGTTAAAACTCAATTTTCTCAAAATATCAAAGTACTTAGAGTTGATAATGCTATGGAATATAAAGAAACAAAGTTTTTAAATTTTCTTCGTCAAAATGGGACTCTTTCTCAATATTCTTGTCCTGGCACATCTCAACAAAATGGAAGAGCTGAGCGAAAACACAGACATATTCTTAATACTGTTCGCACTCTCCTAATTTCTAGTTCTTGTCCTGAATGCTTTTGGGGTGAAGCAGCTCTTACAGCTGTTTATACCATCAGTCGTGTTCCTATGCCTATTATTCACAATCAATCCCCTTATGAGCGTCTCTATAGTACTTCTCCGTCTTATGAACTGTTCAAAGTGTTTGGTTGTGCCTGTTTTGTTCTTCTTCACCCTCATGAACGCAATAAATTAGAACCTCGTGCTCGCCTTTGTTGTTTCTTAGGGTATGGAATAGAACACAAAGGCTATCGTTGTTGGGACCCTATCTCTAAATGATTGCGCATCTCTCGTCATGTCATCTTTTGGGAACATAAAATGTTTTCCTCTATTTCCTCATTTCATGTCTCATCTCCTAACTCACTCTCATTTTTTAATGACCCAACTATTGATTTATTTCCTCCTGACATTGCTCCATCGTCTACTACGGCTTCTCCTGATGTGTCTGCTCCTTCTGCTGATCCTACCATAACAACATCTTCTGAAGACCAACTACCTGATTGTCCAGAGTCATCACTTCGTCGTTCTACTCGTGTAAGTAGTCTTCCTTTTCATCTTTGTGATTACCAATGTTTCTCTACTATTTTGTCTCATCATGAACCCCAAAACTATAGAGAAGCTATTTCTAACCCTCATTGGCAGCAAGCTATGACAGATGAATTACAAGCATTAACAAAAGCACATACATGGGATCTTGTTGATCTTCCATCTAATAAATCTTTGATTGGTTGTAAGTGGATTTTCAAAATCAAAACTCATTCAGATGGGTCTGTGGAACGATATAAAGCTCGTCTGGTTGCAAAAGGTTTTACACAGGAATATGGAATCGACTATGAAGAAACTTTTGCACCTGTAGCTCGCCTCACTTCTGTTCGAAGTATCATTGCTGTTGCTGCTGCTCGAAATTGGAACATGTTTCAAATGGATGTCAAAAATGCTTTTCTCAATGGAGACATAACTGAGGAAGTTTATATGAAACCTCCTCCTGGATACACTCATTCACCTCATCAAGTATGCAGACTTCGTCGTGCTCTCTATGGCCTCAAACAAGCTCCTCGGGCTTGGTTTGCCAAATTCAGCTCTACACTTACTGACTTTGGTTTCACTTCTAGTTCTTATGACTCCGGTCTCTTTATTCGAAAGACTCCCACTGGTGTAACACTTTTACTCCTTTATGTAGATGGTATGGTCATAACAGGAAATGACTCTCATGGAATTATTGATCTCAAGCAGTTTCTGAGCCATCAATTTGAAATGAAAGACCTTGGTCGTCTTCACTACTTCTTGGGCCTAGAAATCTCATCTGATTCTCAAGGATATTATCTCTCTCAAGCAAAGTACTCATCTGATATTCTTAATCGGGCTGGCCTTACTGATTGTAAAACTGCATCAACACCTCTAGAAACCAATGTCAAACTTACTCCATTAGATGGTACTATTCTCTCAGATGCCACATTATACAGACAACTAGTAGGTAGTCTTGTTTATCTCACAGTCACTTGTCCTGACATTGCCTATGCTGTTCATCTGGTTAGTCAATTCATGTCTGCTCCACGGTCTACCCATTATGCTGCGGTTCTTTGCATTCTCCACTATATCAAAGGCACCATGTTTCACGGTCTCCACTTCTCCAACAAGTCTAATCTTCTTCTTTCTGCCTACTCTGATGCTGATTGGGCAGGTGACCCAACTGATCGTCGCTCTACTACTGGATATTGTTTCTTTCTTGGGAACTCTCTCATATCTTGGCGAAGCAAGAAACAATCCCTCACTTCTCGATCCAGCACTGAAGCTGAATATCGTGCTCTTGCTGACACCACTCAAGAACTTCTTTGGCTCCGTTGGTTACTTGCTGATATGTGTGTTCTCCAATCAACTGCAACTATCCTATATTGTGACAATCAGAGTGCTATTCAGATTGCTCACAATAATGTATTTCATGAACGAACAAAACATATCGAGATTGATTGTCATTTTGTTCGTCAACATGTTCTTCAAGATACTGTTTGTCTCAAATCAATATCCTCCACAGATCAAACAATTGACATTTTCACCAAATCTCATTTACAAGACAGATTTCAAGAATTAGTTTCCAAACTCAAATTGATTGTTTCTCTTCCTCCTTGAGTTTGAGGGGGGATGTTAAGTTATATTTATTTCACTTGTACTACACTTCCACTATTTCACTTGTACTACACTTGTACTATTTTACTTGTACTACACTTACTATTTCACTTGTACTACACTTGTTACAACTCTATAAATAGAGTTCTCTATGTACATTCTAAGATACACCAATACAACATTAAATCATTCTTTCTTCTTATCTCTCTATACTCTTCACAATTAGAATGTTCATTAATCTTTTATCTCCTATAATTTCATCACCATAAAATTTTCATTAAATATAATTTTTACGAGCTAGATTGTATTTATTATTAATTATGTACACTGACATAATATTGCATCATGTAATTTGAGTTATCTATAATTTTTGTAAGATGGTTAAATGTATAAAATAATATTAATTGATATATTAATAATAGGTATGTGGAATGCACTTCAGCTGCAATTCAAGGCCTTACATCATTCGTAAAGAAATATGGAGGATACCGGAGAGAAGAAATAGAAGCTTGTATTGCGAAGGCAATCCAATTCATAGAGAACATACAACTCCCTGATGGCTCATGGTTTAATTTCTCTCAATTTCCCAAAAATAAAAACTTGTTAATTAATCTGATTATAAATTTTCATATTATAATTATTGCTGTGAAATTGGCGGCTTTCAGACATTAATTAGTAATTAATTATCAAATTAAACAAATGGTAATAATTGATTAAAGCTAAATAAAACTAGGTATGGGTCATGGGGAGTATGCTACACCTATGCAACATGGTTTGGAGTAAAAGGGCTGGTAGCTGGTGGAAAGAGCTATAAAACAAGCTCCAGCATCAGAAGAGCTTCTTCTTTCTTACTATCCAAACAGCTCCCATCTGGTGGTTGGGGTGAGAGCTACCTTTCTTGTCAATACAAGGTTACTATTTCTTAATTTTCGATAATATATTTATTCATTACTTCTCCTAGTGTTAATAGAATATTCTTAGGGAAATTCATGTGCGATATATACAAAAATTTAAAATGTAGTTTAGTTGTGCAACTGTTTTTATTTTAAATAATAATAATAAATAAATAAATAAATAATATATATAATATATATATATTGCGAAATAAGTTAAATTAAACTAGTGAATTTTCGCATATCTCATGCCTATATTAGATGATTACATAAGATTCTATCCCATTCCTCCTTTAGGTAACAAGATCAAAATTGATTCACAGGTATACACAAATCTGGAAGGGAATAAACCACATATTGTGAATACGGCATGGGCCATGTTAGCTCTTATTGAAGCTGGCCAGGTGTTTTTTTTTCTCTTTCCTTTAATCTAAATTTTCATCCATATAGAATATTGATTTACGATATTCTAATAGTATTTAAATTCTTAATATAACATAAAAATACTCTTTTATAAGACAAGTTTGATATAAACACAATTAATATGATAGATAATTATTGATTAAAATAATAAAATCTATTTTTTTTAAATTATAATTAAGTGTTATATTAATTATGATAACACAACAATAATTTTTCTAAAACAACCAATGTGTTGGTAGAAAACAATTGATATTGTAAACAATTATGGGTTAAAATAATACTAACACTTTTTTTTAATTATCATAAATACTACAAAATTATTATTAAATTGTACGGAACAAATCTAATGGGTAAGCCTATACTATTCAAAATGGGATTATTTTAATTCTATATGGAGATGTTTGTTAAATATAGTTATGTGTTTGGTGTTTTGTTACGAAGTGAGATTCTATCTTATAATATAGAAATTATATGGTTATTTAAAAAATTTATCATACTAAAATATGTGTTTAAATTGTATTGAACACTTAATTTAATTTGTATGAACTTTTAATTTTAAAACTATTTGTCTCAAAATAAAAATGATATATTTTTTTATGTAAAAAAATACTTCAAAAATTTAAATATTGAATTAAATATATTTGTAATGAAATTATTTTGACACATAAAAAAAACTACATAAAATAAATAAAATTTTATTTCAAATATAAATTATTTTATTAAAATACTTACCATCAATTTTATCCATTCTCAACAAACAACACTAATTATAATACAATTTAAATTAATGCAAATATATTTAACTTATAGGCGAACAAATATGGCGTCAAATTATTATCGTAACACTTTAAAATAGCTATTTCTACGTTCTTGTTGTGATATATAATTGCATGAACAGGGTAAGAGAGATCCGAACCCCTTGCTCAGAGCAGCAAAGCTGTTGATTAATTCACAGATGGAAAACGGTGATTTCCCACAGCAGGTAACTAATAGAAAGAGGAAGATTCGTGGTAGCCTAACCCAGTAATTTGAATAGTTTAACTTAAAAATAACATTTTGCTTACAAAAAGAATGGTCAAGAAAGTAAAAAACTAATTTTTGACCATGTTTTTAATTAAACTCATCATATAATTTACACAAACTTTTAACAATAAGAATAAACTTATAATTTGAATCATAATTTTTATTATTCAACAAATTATGATAAATACTAATAATAATATTTTATTATAGATTTAATTAAAATTTGATTTTTTTATCAGTGTTTTCCACCTTTTGTAATAACACAAAAAACTCATTTTTTCTTAAAAGATTAAGTCACTTAATACCTAATAAGACTTTTACAACCCTTAATAATACTAATACCATTCATAATACATTCTTATGGAGAAAGCACGAGAAAACAAAAATGCTGAATTAGGACTGTTATTAGCAAATTTTCTTATTATTAAAACATGGTTTATTTATGCTATTTTTCTTCATATGAAACAAAAAAAGAAAGAATAAAATTACAATTTACAAACCCAATCGAGAAGTTCAACTCACTTTACGACATTTTTTCATCTTGAATTGAGTCCTCTCAGTTGCGTTCCTTCTTTTTTCCCCCACATGATCATGATTTTTTTATATTATAAATGTAGTTTTAATTTTTAATTTTTTTAAGGGATTACTTGGTGATTATTTATCAATTTGAATGGTTTTTAACAGAACATTTGTATAGAATAATTAAAAAATTTAATATATGTTTCCAGGAAATCATGGGAGTCTTCAATAGGAATTGTATGATCAGTTATTCTGCATACAGGAACATCTTTCCCATATGGGCCCTCGGAGAATATCTCAACCGTGTATAAATCAAGCTGAAACTATTGCAGTGTTATACACTCCGTTATACAAGTCGATACAAAAAAAAAATGTATAAATCAAGTTGAAAATTGAAACCAACAAATATCATGTACATATGTATGTATAAAAATAAACATGAACACAAGTGAATAATATATAATGATTGTACATCTTGGTGTTCCCATGGGGCACATTGTTGCTGTAATTATTATTCTGGCAACAAAAACAAAGTAAACAATAACAAAATCTTTTGATTGTATTTATCGAGTTGCTTGTAAGTCTATGACCTTCGGAGCTAATGCAAAAACAAAAAAAAATGTCAATTTTTTATTGTACCTATTGAACATTTTATAACCGTATATGACCTTTGGAGCTAATTTGTCCTCATTAAAGACCATAGGTCCATAGCAAAACGTTTCTCATGGAAACATTATCAAGCAAAAGAAATAAAGGGGAGAAAAATAGTTAAAATGAAAGTTTAGGGCAGTTTCTTCTGTATTGACTTTAAAATTTGAGTTTCCTAAAAACAACTAAAATTAGTTCTCAAATTTAGTGGCTAGCTAGCTAGGGATTCAGGGAACAGTAAAATGCATTTTCAAGGAATGGAAATGCCTGTTTATCATACATCTAGTAATATTTGATGTAAGCTCCAACCAGACGGATTGATATTGTCCCTTGATAGCAAGTTTATTAGGTTGAAGAACGGATACGTCAGAGCAACCATGGCGAACGCTTTTAAAGCTATGTTAACTAAATTTTTCATGAAAAAGGTCCAAGAAGGTAGTAATGAAAAGAGCCGAGAAACTTTTCAAATCTATTGATCGGTGTAGAAAACAACTTGGTTATAAACGTAAAATAAAAGATATAAAATGACCAAATAAAAAGGTACTCCAATCAATAAGAAGAGAAACAGGGTAGCATGAAAGCGTTTTCTTACTGGGACTTGTCCATTGTATCATTTGGATTACAAGATTGGGATCTAAAATCCTCGTTCTCTTGTGTTGCTTCCCCAGAATTTGACATGTTTGAAACAGAATCCTCGAGTGCCTCCAAAAAAGACAACACAGTGAACTTGTCTGCACAAATGTCAGGAAAGCCAAATTAAAACACATATTTGAGGAAAATGCATATAAATCAATCTATCTAATCAAATTTCATAAGGGCTCGTTGATGAAACCCTGAAGTAGTGAAAAAGATTGAATATAAGCTAGGAGCACAATTTCTACAACGTATATCATAAATAACTGATTATTTTTAAAATTTATTTTAAAAGATAACCCATAGATAAGCCGTGGCATGAGAAACACTCAGCGTCATAGTCTAAATGAACTGTTTCATATCCCCATTATTTCTAATTTTCTAACTTGTGTTTCATATTGTCATCAAAACAACAAATTCCTTGTAACACTGAAATTTGTTTTTCATATCCCTACTAAATCTCAACTTATCCCTGACTCTCTTTTTTTCCCTTTAGAATCGGATCAAACTGTTGTTTCTAACTTGAATCGGAAACAATATCAAGTATGAATTTAAGCAGATAAACTGCCTCAATGAGAGACATAATCCATGCTTACAGAAAAGTCAGCTTATTCGAACAAAATAGATCACTTACATTTACTGGGGTCAATTTCAAATTGAGACAAATCTATTTGCCCTGTTCGTAGTACCTGCAAGACATGTGCGGGAAAAATGAAATGAAAGCACACATTGCATTGTGAAAAAATTCAAGACTACAGCCATATTCTTACATAGGTAAATGAATCTACTTGTTGGCGAAACTGTGGACTTTGCAATAACTCCAAAATGTACTCTGGAGACCATTGACCCTGTTACCTCAAAAACAATTAGAAAAAAGAACACTAAAGTAACTACTAAAGGTTAAATACAATAATGCATACCTCAGGTAAGTAGCATGCCAAACGCTGCTCCAAAGGCAATGTCTCAAAAAATGGCATTATTAAATCAGGCCTGAACATATCTCCTAATCCAAAGCCTAGCCCATGAAAAGTATCAGTAAAATAAGTGCCACGATGAATTAGGATCCAAAAGTAAAATAAATCAGTATGCAATAATCACGGGTTTGACTGCCTCATTCTTATATTAAAAAAATAAAAAAAAATTAGTCTCCTTCCCAGGTTAAAATTAGTCTCCTTCCCAGGTTTAAATCGAGAGTTTCTCTTACCCCATGTTTTGGTTGGAGGGAATGGAATGGAATCAGAATTGATTTCATCCATTTTGTGTGTTTGGTTGGACGGAATGGAATCAGATTACTAAAGGAGATGGAATCACAATTCCTTCTCCCCCCTTTAGGAATGATGATTCCATTCCTGATATAAATTTATCGTTCCAATTTTACCCCTCACCTAAAATTATAATTCCAAAACTGCCCTTCCTTTATAAACGAAGAAGCAGATTGAATCTGCCTCACATTTTTCTCACCCACGAGCGTCGCGATTTCTTCTCCAGCTCTGCACTCAACCATCACGATTTCTTCTCCAACTCAGAACTCAGCCGTCGTCTTGCCTAGTCCTCCACAACTGGTGGTTTCCCTGACATTCGAGGTGAGTTCTCGTCCTCATCTGTGTCTTCTCGCTCATCTGACTCGCAACCCTAATTTCTTCACGAGTTGTTCTCTTTTTTGTTTTTTTCTTCTCGCTTCTGAATACATTATTTGTTTCCTGATATTGTGGGTTTTTCCTTTGAGATTGTTCTCTGTTCTGTAAATATTTATTTCTATTTTTAATCGATTCCTAATTTTGTTCTTTGTTCTAATCGCTGATACATTGTTCGTCTGAGGAATTGTTCTCTATTTTGTTGAAATTTATTTATATTTTGAATCGATTCATATTTTTATTATCTGTTCTGGTATTCTGGTATTTTGGTATGTGATATTCTTTGTTGTTTGCTTTGAATCGATTTATTGGTTTCATGCACTCAAACACAGCTTCGATATAAACATTCCTTCTACGTCCCATAAAGACAATACTGATATTGTTTCGAACAATATCAATATTGGTTATTTGCTAAAGTTTTCTGACTTAATGGCATAAATTGTTGTTAGGATTAATTTTGATAGTTTAAGTGTATAAGGTAACTAATTTTGGTTTAAACTCCATTGGAGCTGCATAAACTAATTGTTATGCTAATGAATTCAAAAACTGTCTATTAATACTTGCAGAGGTATTGTCTATTAATACTTAATCTTGTAGAGGTATTGTCTATTCAAAAACTGTCTATTGTTAGTGATATAATAAGTATCTTCTACAATATTTAATTTTGACAGTTTAATATAATAGGTATATTTTATCAATTTTATGAGTAAATTGTTGTTCCTAATTAAGTATTGTTTTTGTTTGTAGTTTAAGGTAAAATGGATGATTATAGCTTGAATGTGGAAGAGGTGGATGTTATTGTTGTGTACTTGATGCATATAATGTATATTGTAAAATTCTTTTTTGAGATGGTGGTGGATAAAAACAAGACAATATCTTTAAGGAGACAATTGTATGAGCTTGATTTTTTTTCAAATAGGAAAATTGTGCATAGATTGTGCTATGAGAGTGACATTACTTGTATTAATCAAATTAGGATGAGTATGAGTGCTTTTACCAATTTGTGTGCAATGCTTGAAACTAGAGGGGGGCTAAAACAATCAAAACATTTGTTAGTAGATGAGCAGGTAGCCATGTTTCTTCATGTGATTGCACACCATGTGAAAAATAGTTATAACTGATCGATTTAGAAGATCTGGAGAGACAGTTAGTAAGTATTTCAATAATGTCTTGCATGCTATCATACGGTTGCATAAGGAGTTATTGAAAAAACCTGAGCCTATTCTTGACGATTGTGATGACGATAGGTGAAAATATTTCAAGGTAGATATAGTATTTAATTTTTTTCTTTCTTTCTTTCTTTTTTCTTATTACCATGTAATATTTCTAATAATTAAATGATTTTACTTGACTTATTGGTACTAGGGTTGCTTAGGAGCACTTGATGGTACTCATATTAGAGTAAGAGTTCCTGTAGGTGATAAGTCTAGGTATCGAAACCGAAAGGATGAGGTTACCACAAATGTTTTGGGGGTTTGCTCTCCTGATATGCAATTTATTTATGTTTTACCCGATTGGAAGAGTTCAACAACTGATAGTAGAGTTTTACGTGAAGCTATGCGTAGACAGAATGGATTTAAAGTCCAACTTGGTAAGTAATATGTGAATTGATCAATTTTTTTAAATTCTATGAATATGAAATTGAACTGTAAAATATATTTAATATATAGGGCATTATTATCTTGTGGATGCTGGATATGCAAATTCCAATAGATTTCTTGCTCCATATCGTGGTTAACGTTATCATTTGAGTGAATGGAGAGATGGTTCACAACCTCGCAATCCATGTGAATTTTTTAACATGAAGCACTCACAAGCTAGGAATGTGATCGAGAGATGTTTTGGTGTGTTAAAAAATCAATGGGCTATTCTAAGAAGTCCATCATTCTATCCCATTAAAACTCAAAATCGAATAATTATTGCTTGTTGCTTGCTACACAACAATATAAGAAAGGAAATGTCATATGATCCATTTGAGGAAAATTGGGAAAATCTTGAAGATAGAGATGAGGATGTGGATGAGGAAGATACAATAAGAATTGTAGACTCTACACATGAATGGAGTGTATTTAGAGACAATACAGCATCAAACATGTACAATGAATGGAAGGAAAGGAGAGAGGGATAGATGATAGTGAGTGTTTAGGTTAATGGAAGTCGTGTTTTCTTATTTATGCTTGATTGTGGTTGTAATGAAGAGATTGTTTGATTGAAATTATTTGTAATCTTGTAAAACATTATGCTATTGGTCGTATTCTTTTAATTTTAAAATTATTCTCATTGGTTGCTAGGCTCGTCAACTTTAATATGTTTTCTATTTCTATTTTGTTAAACAGTTAGTAAGTATTTTTTTGTACTTACTTTTTAATTTTAGGATGTCATCTTCACAAAGTTTTACCTCAAGAAATCGAGGCCCTGGACAGAATAAAAGATTTTGGACAACATTAGATGAAAAATTAATTGAGTGTCTTGTAGAATTACACAATCAAGGTTCATATAGAGCTGATGGTGGTTTCAAACCTGGCTACTTAAATGCTATTAAGAAATCACTACTTCAAAAACTACCAGATTGCAATATGAAAGCTAAACCACATATTGAGTCTCGATTGAAAACATTGAAGACTCAATTTACTACTATACATGACATGCTAACTGGTCATAATAGTAGTGGATTTGGGTGGGATCCAGTGAATAAACATATAGCTGCTGAGGCACCTGTTTGGGATGTATATGTACAGGTAATATTTTCAATTTGATTATTAATATTTTCAATTTGACATATTTTAATATTTTTTAGAGTCACAAAGAAGCTGCTCCAAATGATGTTGTATAATGAACGGGATCAAGCGACAGTAAATGAAACTGATCCATTACATCAACATGTAGATGCTACCGACCAGTAAAACTCAAATGTTTCATCTATAGAAAGAAAGAGAACAATTGGAGTTAATGAATATGGAAATTCTATTGAGAGTGCAACTTCGATACTTGCAGAAGAGATGAAGAATGTCGGTAGCCTTTTGAGTTGATCCATCACAAAAGAAAAACAAAAAGAAGAACAAAAGAGGTTGTACAATGAATTACAAAGGACCACATCACTTAGCAACAATGAGCTTGATGTTGCTACAATTCTTCTTGTTGACAAACCCGCAAATGTATTTTTTGGAGTACCTGATGACAACAAAGATGGTTGGATTAGAAGCCTTCTTAGACGTGAAGGTGCATTATATTAAGTTATGAATATGTGTTATTACTATATGAATATTCGTTTGTAATTGTTATATTAGCCTTGTTTTGGTATCTAACTTTACATTAGTTAGGCTAATATCAATATTTTAATATAGTGTTTTCAATACTTGTATTTTGAACACTACGGAAATATGAACATTTGTGCTTCATTGAACAGATGATACGAAAATATTATGATCAACATACGTTTGTAATTCTGTTTATATTGATAATTTATTGTTTTGTAAAAATGAATAGCATCACTGTACAAAAACAATCCCACAGACGGTTTCAATATATTGAATGCTATCAAAAACAATCTTAATAACATCATTCATCTCTATAAAAGTTAATATATAATTAATTTTTTATGATATAAAAAAAGAAATATATATTTTTTACTTTAAAAATTAAAAATTAAAATTGTTATTTAATTTTTCTGACGAAAAACTAGTAATTAAATTACATTATTTGAACTTTACAGCATGTAGGGGTATTCAGGTCATTTACAGTTTTTTTCATTCCACTCCAGTGTCAAACCAAACACTGTAATCCTGATTCCGAGCTTGATTCCAGTGGTCAAACCAAACAAAATTGTTTCCATTCCATTCCCATTCCGATTCCATTCCACGAACCAAACGCCACCTTAATGAAATATCCTTGCCTAAAAACATAAGTCCACTAGAAAACCTCTAAATAATAATTGATATGGGAAATCACGATACTGCAAAACTAGTCCAACAATCCTATCATCTCTTATTCCTGCCTAAATATTGTGCATTCATCTAAACATTTTACTAATTTAGCTTGAGGAGAGATGGTGGTTTTGCAGGCTTTACCGCCATTTTGATTTTCAACAATCCAAAGGTTTTCAATGCATCAAAGCAAACTCAGCAAAAATTTAGATAAACTACCAGTTTTATTTTTCAAAAGTGCTTTGAAATTATACTTTGAGGTTTTGGAAACTCACATACATGGCAATGCACATGCACCAGCCTGTTCTTGAGCGATCTGATCTGTGGAAGTTTATTTTCTATAGTCTCGTACAAGTCAAACATTCTACAACATGAGGTTTACGATTGGGTAGTAAAGGACATTGGTAACTCTGGCAATCTGGCAATTATTTGGCAATCATCTTATACGACCTGGGAATAGTGACCTCATTTTTCTAATTATGTTATGTAAAGGTTAGTTCTGACATTTCAAACAAACCGCCTACCATTATTATAGTGACACCTGTATAGTATGTAATTATATATATCCTCTCATTATCAATAATAAAGGATCTAAACATTTTGAACATTTTCCTTCTCTCTAATATCTTCCTAAAATTCGTAACAAAAACAATTCTTTAAACAATTGGCATCTAACGTGGGACTTTAACTCTTTCTACTCCTTAGTTACTATTTGAAATCTTACATTTTATATCAAATGATAATCAGCCCGTACCATAAGAAAATTCACTTCTATTGTCATGACCAGTCATCACACACATATCTCGAATCAAGAAACAACTCTACTCATCCCACTCCTAAATTCGATTTGAACGATCACGCACCTCTTATCTCACCCATAATTGCCTCACATCACGGGATAGGATATGACCCTCCACAACCTTCCCATAAGACTTGGCCTAAAGTGACTAGAACAATTCCGCATACGACAAGTTGAAATAGTTATAGCTATGAAAGCTCACCCCTTTCAAGAGATGTAAATATGGAAAGATTACAACAAGTAACATAATTACAAGTTTTCATTAAGTCACAAAATGATAACAAGGAGCTCGGATCACTTTTGAGGCAAGACAATTATAAGGAGGTTTTTTTGAAAGTTCTTTTCAGATGCCAACTCCCCCCATAAGATCGCCCCACCCGATAAGATCTAAACAAACTTCTCATCAACCAACGAGATATCCTCACACGCATCATCCTGATTATACCTTCGAGCGTCTCGTACATACTGTTCCAACTCAAGAACTAGCACAAACAACCCACCAACACCCAACACAAACAACCTATCAACATTTGCCTATGTCATATGTTATAGAGGGCCATGTTCCGAAGGCACACCAAAAGCCCGATCCTTTCAATTATAATTTGGAAGGGAAGTTTAAAGAGATGGAGGAAAAGATGGAAGAAAAAATGAACGACAAATTGAAAAGTCAAGGAAAATTATGCCTTTCAATGATATAGAAACTGTGTGCACTCAGTTATCGTCATCCCTTTCTTGAATGATATCAAATAATGGTATCACCCCCTAAATTTTGTCCCAAAATGTCCCACTTGGATCTTGTGGTACATATGATCTATTTCAAGATGGCAATGGCCGCTGTAAGCATGCCAGATGATAAGAGGAAAGCCATGTTCAGTAAGCTATTTACCGCCACTTTTCAGGAAACGACGCAATAGTAGTTCATCGAATTACCCCTTAAGAGTAAAGAATTTTGATAGTCTAGTGAAAATGTTTGTCACCAACTATGCATGTAACAAGCTAATTAAGGAGTCACACCATCTATTTTCGAATGTCCAGAAGAACAATGAGATTATTGAGATCTATATGAGATTTAAAACAGAAAAAAATGTATCTCTCAGTGTCCAGATTCTGTTGCCAAGGTCTTTCGAAAGGGAATCAAGAAAGATACGAGTCTATTCATAGAGTTGACTAAACCTACCCTATAATCCTTGGATACAATCTATAAAGAGGACTAGAAATTTGTCGACCTAGAGAGAGAATTGAAACCACCCAAGAGATCATCGAGTCGATCTTCGAATAAGGCTATCACAAGCAAAAAAGAAGAAAGGAAACCCACTATGGATAGACACCCGAATCCTCCCCATTTTAAACTAATGGTAACACCTAAGGGAAGGCCTACGAGCTGAGGGAGAGCCTCATCTTCATTTAGGGGTCCACCGTTAAGGGTATCATTGGCTGATGTTGTTTAAAGAATGGAACACATTACTCAAGTAAATTGGTCACAACCTATGAAGGCCCCATTTAGGGACCCCAACAAATATTACGCATTTCATAAAGATAAGTCATTGGACAAAAGACTGTCGACACCTCAAGTGAGAAATTGAACATCTCTTGTCCGACGGATATTTGAGGGACTTAGTAGATGGAAATAGAAGTTCGAGAGGAGAAAATAAGGAGGTGAACAATCGAAGGGAATTTGTACCTCCCAATCCCCCTACGAAAACAACAAGCCTAATCAACCCCCTCAAAGAGATTGCGTGTAGTTCACACCATACATGGTGGCCCGACAATGTCAAGTGATACTTAGAATTCAAGAAAGACATGCTTGTGAATCGAGAGATTCATACCAACTTGTTTACAATTTAAAACCAGAAGTATCCATGTTCCCCATTATTTTCGAAGTGAAGTCTTACCACCCCATGATGATCCTTTGGTAATCATAGTCAGGATTGCACATTGGTAAACAATGGTAGTTCCTACGATCTGTTATACTTGTCCACACTATTGGACATAGGGATAGACCGCAAAGAGATTACACAGCAATAAATGTCACTGGTGGGTTTCAATGCCGTTGATCTATGGAAGTCTATTTCCTATAGTCTCAGGTCAAACATTTCATGACATGAGGTTTATGACCTAGTAGTAAAGGACATCGATACCTCTGGCACCATGCGACATGGTATCCATAACCTTATGGTTGTGATCCAGTTATTTAGCAATCAACTTATAAAACCTGAGAGTAGCAACCTTATCATCCTTTCTAATTTTGTTTTGTAAAGGTTAGCTTTGACATTTCAATCAGAGCGTCTATCATTGTAATAGTAACATCTGTCTAATATGTAACTATATATATCCTCTCATTATCAATAATAAATAATAAAGTATCTTGACATTTTGAATATTTGCTCTATCTCTAACATCTTTTTATAACCCTTAACACAACTAATTCTCCAAACAAATATAATTTAAGTAAAATGATTGGGATTTGTTCTTAATTTATTGTGTGAAATATGAAAAATACTCTTATGGGTAGTGGTACATACCACAACTCTTTTGAGTAGTTCTAGCTATCATTACTCTTTATTTTTAAGAATATGCAACAGTTCAGCATAATGGATAACTAGGTTATTGAGGAAGACTTAATGATGAATCTTCCCGAAGGAGGGAGGGAAACACTTTGATTTATTTTCTGTTCAAAAAGATAGCATATAGTTTGCATTCATCTTAATTGATCAATTCACAAACTTGTCATAACTGATAAAATAGACAGCAAGAAGACAAACAAAAACAGCAGATCATATTATCACCTTCATCTAGATCTTCAGCAACACCTACAAACCAGACGTGTGTCAGCCTTCAAGTAATTCAATATACAACAATTTATGTCATCCATATGTTAAAAGGCATAGCCTTCATTGAGGATAAAACAGGGTACCTGAAGGCTCAATATTACTCAAGATTCTTTGCAGGTCCTCCAATTTCACTGGCCCAGATGAAGAGGTTACTTCACTTATTCCTTCAGCACTTAAGTTTGAGCCAATCAAGGCTCCAGCTCTGTAAGGGATATTTTTTTTAATACAACTGTAAGGGATAAATAAAATCATATGGAAGTTCAATCTAACAAATATAATTAAACTTTGAAAGATCCCCATGACAAAGTGCAATACAATTCAATTACATCAAAGTTCTAGCCACATGAATGGGAATGTTTTAAGATTCATTTGCACTTGTTTCAACACTTGGAATACCATAAACAAGTAGTTTTTAATGGAGCAAGAACAACAAAAGTGCAGTAGCCTTTATTACAATTGAACTCTTACCGAAAACCATTGTGATTTGGAAGATATGATTACAAATTTGAAAATATAAAGTTTTATAAGTCAGCAAAAACATGAAGAACAGTCCATTAATGAAATGGAAAAAATACTTCAAGTACAGAAACTAGTGACTAGCACTATAGAAGTCGAAGACAGAAACATAAAACCCTATTATGAAGATCATAAAATACCAAAACATGTGACAGCCCATCTTTCCTTTTTTTCTTTTAAGATTAGAACTGCATCTTAAACACACATATTGAATGTGCTGATTGCATCTCTTCCCCTCTCATCCTATTAGCATCACCATAAAGAAAACATCACAACATAACAAAGGTTCACTACCACTATTTAAGCTTTTACAGTCATATATAAAAATGGTCTTCTGAGAGAGAGAGTTAATAAACCAGAGGAGATGAACAATTAATAATACAAAATAGGTTTCCCCACCTAGCATGAGGGTCCTGATATAAGATACAAAAGGTGTGAGTATTTAAGGGAAAAAAACTGGCAATCTTGGAGTTCACGTATTCTTCACGATAGCTCAGTTCAAAATAGGGATTCAAAAGCCGGATGGATCACCCATAGCGGATGAGCTTAATGGCTTGAACTATATCAAGTTAAAACACTTTAAGACATATTAACATCATATGAAAGTTCAAACACTACTACAATACCTTGATGAAATTTCATCTTCATTCATATCCTCCGAAACTTGTAGTGGATCTGAAGAATCAGGCTCTTCATCACCAGGGAACTCTGTCAAAATAGTGAGACAAACACAATATCAAAAACCCAACTCTCAGAATTATTATTTTTTGCTATTGTTTTCAGAATTTAAATTTGTCATGGTAAGAAGTTAATTTGATTTTAGATATCCCAGGAAGTGAAAAGGAAACCTGGGGTTCAGGTATCATGATATAACAATAACAGAGATTTAATACAGGTAGGTCACTGACATTACTTCTGTTGTCATTCACACATTGATAACATACTAGAAATATGCAGAATTAAGCACAAGTTAAGAAAGCTGGGAAATAAGTTACAAGACTACAGTAACAGCTTTAGACATTGAGGGAATGAAAACTTGTCATTAAACAGCAAATAACTTAAGCTAAATTAGCAAAATGATTTTACTTACTTAATGGTCGGTTTATGTAGTAGTTTACAGAGCTACATAACTGTGAATCATCTTCTGCCTTAGGCTCCTGCAATCAATTTTCCACTATTTCAAAAAAAGTTGCAGGTCAATAAATCACATATATGCAGATAATGTTCGATAAGCCTTGCCTGCATCCAGAAGAAGAATTTTCTATCGTCGGAGCTGAATTTCAATATGTAAACTCTTCCGGATGCTTGATTAACCTTAAAGAAAAAAAAGAGCAGACCTCACAAAACAATACAAAAAGAAAAAAAGAAAAAGAAAAAAGGAATATATATTGATTATAAAGACAAACAATCCAAAGACAAAGTATACCTTCTCAAAAACAGCTTCATGAGGAAAAATAATTTGATCCTGGGCAACTCTGTTAAAGAAAACCAGAGGGAGGGGGAAGGAACAAGAAAGAAATACAAGCCAAAATGACAAAACTACCTAGAAGCTGACAATAAATAAAAGGGAAAATATACCTTAATAGTCCAGTGGGCTAGACACTCTACTTGACTACTTTTTTCATATTATCCTAGAAGTCCACTAGGTTAGTAAAGCATGAAACTAAAACTTAGTCCATCCGTTGGTTTGATTGGCATTGACGTTCAAATAAATCTCCAATGGCAGCAATATCGGTGGCAGTGGGAAGCTCTCAATGAAAGAAGTTTAGTAGTGATCGATTCAATTACATATGAGTCTACAAACGACGTAACAAGGGTGGCAAAATTAAGTCGTTCGTAGACTCGTATTTAAGCAAACTGATTGCCACTAAACTCTTCTCGCTATTACACTGATATAGCCACATTGGAAGTATATTTCAAAAGTCAACAAAGGTTAACCACATACCACATGATGTACCACTAAGGTACTAGAAAAAGCAGGTGAAGTAAAGTGTCCAACTAGCCAAAGCTACCAATTTGGCACCACACCCTTAATAAAAAGCATACTAAACTAAAAATCTAAAGAAATGAGGAGGGTGAAGAGCTCAAGAAAATATAGAAAACAATGTTAGGAAAATATGGGAAAAAGCAAAGTTAGAAAACATGAAAAGTGGCATACAGAAAGCAACAAACATCACGATCTTAGATTCAATCACTACACTCATTGTATAGAAAAAGTTATTCAGTGCCTTCTAATCCTAGATTCAATTCTTATAAAAATACCCTAGAATTCAATCAGATTTTAAATCAAAATTCTTTTAACTTCAAAAGGTTACAACTATGTCCTTCAACAAAATCGTTAACTTTTAGGCCTTAGATATATGCAAAACTCAAAAGTTTTGAATACAAAACATAAGTCTAAATCCAAGAAATGTCATGCCAGGTATGACAAGCTCAATCATATCATTAATATGATTAAAACTTAGAAGTTCCACAATGCAAAGCAAATGGAATATATATATGATTATTTTTGCCTTCTAACTCATTGCACCATATAAGTTCTCAACTCCAATATCATATAGAAATCCAGCTTTTGCCATTGGCTTATGATTTTTATCTTTTCTAAAGATATCAAACACAAAGTTCAAGCTCAACCTTGCAACAGGAAAACAACACCTTCCAGATAATAATGAAACAAAGGAATGAGAATTTAAAAAATAGTAAAGATACATTCTCGACAGCATTTTGAGTTCGATCAAGCCATTGGAAATGGACTAGCCCCTCTTCACCCTGGCACATAGAGACAACATAGGCTTACTCTAGACGGGGTAAGTTGGACTTAAAAATGAATGGGTAATAGAAGGAAATAAAGGTAAGCAAAATATAAATTTTACCTTGGCTATGCGAACAAGTCCTTTACGGGGGTCAGGTACAACCCTTTTTCCCACAAAATGCATTTTACCAGCACGAAACTCCAGTATAATTTCCTGCCAAGTGCCAATACATGGTTCAAACAATCAGTCACATCAGTCAAATACTCGAAACATTGAAATCATGAACTATGGTACAAGCTCAATGCTTAACATTAACCAAAACCTAATTTTCCCATTCTCTATGCATACAGCCAGAAGAATTCTGTAAACTAATAACCAGCAAAAACAATTCATAAATAGTTAACATGCAAGCAGAAGAGAAAGGAACAAAGAAGTAAAAACCAATGAATAAAATAGAGGCTAAGACAGGTATAACATCGAGCATCAAATCAATCAATAAAATGTGAATATTCCACAACAAAAGATAATAAAATCCAAACGGTAGGTTAACTTCAGAAAATATTTACAGCCTTCTCAGCCTTCTCAGCCTTCTTATTAAGGAAAGACTTTCTCAAGGTTTAAGAAAAGAGGCAAGCAAGCTCAGCTTATATATCCCACTACCAATTCACATATTCATGTCATTTAACTATATATATATATATAACTGCAACAACTATCTTTCGACCTTCTTCCCTTCAAATTCCAACATATTCAAGCTTGGTATGCTTCGGTTACCCTACAGCTTGAGTTGACGGTATCTCATAATATACATTTAGCAGCGGGTCTTACACATCTTCATAGAGTACGTGTTCTCATAAGATTCAAAGTTAGATGAAGTGCCATCAGTTTGCTCCACTGAGGCTCCCAACTGAAAAGAGATATTCAAGCTCCGTACTTTTATAAGATTATTATTAAGACAAAATCACGGTAAAAGGACAACCTCAATGCACACAAGAAGCTTTAAACCGAAACAATAAATAGAAAACAAGAGATAATGCGAATAAACAAATAGTAAGATAGCGTTTCAACATTACCTGCATTTGGGGGAAATCGTCGGTTGAAGACGAACTCATAACTGATAGCTTCGTTTCTGAATTTAATACCTTCCAATATCCAAAAAAATATACATATAAATAGAAAAATACAAATAAAGTCGACTAAAAGTTGCTAGGAATTCATCACCAGCACTTAAATGTTCCCAATTTCTTCACACCAATGACTTACAAAACCCTAATTTTTTAAATCTATTTTTTGATTGCCTACAAAACCCTAGCTAAGAACATAACAAAATCCTGAAGTTGAAAACCATAATATTGCCGTTAGTACCTTTTATTTTGTTTAACTGAGCCTTCAGAACTCGCCCGAAGAGGAGAAAATGTTTTAATGGGAGTAACTAGGGACAGGAACTTAATCAAGCTTCACACTCGACAGTCGACACCATTGAATATTAGATTGGTCGCAGCTCGAGAGAAGTAGAAAAGATTAATTCAAATTGTGCATAAACTCATAACGGGCTGGCAATCCACTAATTTTATTATGGATTAAAATAAAAATACACTCATAATGGGCTGGGTAATTGCCAACTCAAATAGCACTTCATAACAAACAAACAAACAAAAAACTGAACCGTTCGAACCGGTTTCAACAGTGCAATACTAAAGGGTCCGGTTCGAGTTACGTCACCCCGTTGAGCTGGCTATGCATTCTAATTAGGGTTTTCAATTATTTTTAATAGTAAATCAGGATAATGGTGAATAAAAAGTGAGAAATAGAGAACGTATTTTAATATAAGTGAGAACGTATTTTTCATGTTAAAATTATATATTTTATTTTGATAAATATATAAATATATTTTTTTAATTTTTTTTAAAAAAATTAAAATTAAATTTAAATTATTCCTATATAATAATATATATTATATTTTGTTTTTAAATTATGTTTTTATTTTTTAAGAAAGTATAAGTAGTTTTTATCATAAAAGTTAATTATTTATTTAATGTAAAAAGATTATGTACATTTTATTTTATTTTTAATATATATTGTTAATTTTTACTTTTTATTTATTTAAAGTTTTTTTATCAAAAATATTTATTATTAATTTATTTTTTTATAATTTATTAAATTTAAAGAAATACTAATTGAAAAAATAAATAAATATAATTTGGATTCCGTTCCACTAAACGGGTTCCCATTTCTAGTTAGGATCGTGGATATGTCTCCATAAGAATGAGGATCGCCCCATTTAAAACCCTCCCAGTCGCCTTGATATTTTGTGGGCGCAAAGTTTCCAGTGTCGAAAAACTCAATTTTCAGATGGAAAGCTTTAACCAACTTCTAAACAAGGATTACGTTCAGTACCAACATTGTGACCCCTTCAGATTTACAAGATGGACTGCAAGGTTTTTAATTTATCATTTTATCCCTCTCTGCTTTAGAATTCCAGTTGACTAGTGAAAACTCGAAAGTGCTTTCTCTCTCTTTTTTTTCTTTCTTTTTTTTTAACGGGCAGAGAAAGCTTCGAGTACATGCAGTCCAGACCTTGGCATCAAGTCCTTGATTTTTACTCCAGTGTTGTAAACGATAGCCTTTCCTTGTCGACCTTGTTTGGATTTAAGGTCAGTTCTCGGTCGCTCATTGTTTTTAATTTTTTAATGTTTGTATTTATATGTGTTTGGATGTGATGTATCCACGAGGTGTCATAATTGAGGCACCCACGAGGGACAATGTGTGAGATGTATTTTATGAGGTACAATGTGGAAGGTGTATTGTAGGAGAGGTAGTGTGTGAGGTGTATTCTACGAGGTATTGTCCAAGGCAGTCTTGGAGTATACGAGGTAATGATAGAGCATGAGGCATTCCTTGTAGTTAGCTTTCGAGTGCCTACGATGATTATAGATGACCTCATCCTAAGACAATAGAACTGCCTGTATTAGTCAAAGTCAGAGGTGGTTGCTCCATAGAGATGTCAACTCCCGAAGAATACATTGCCTATATATATGGACCCATGTATCCCATTAAGGGAATATGTAACCTCTTTCTCTAAAATTTCTCTGTAATTTTATAGCACTTACAATTCCCCAAACAATTGGCATTCGTCGTGGAAAAAATCTCTCTTAAAATCGTCGTTGTTTAAAAGCTTTCTCCAAAATTGTCGTTGCCTAAGAGGTGTGAGGGTACGGGCGCCAAACCTACACGCGGAGGAGCAGCGTAGGTTCTCCTGATTCTATACATGTCATTAACACCCAATTTACTTGGCGTTTTTTGGATCTGGTGTTTGTCCTTGGTTTTGTTTGTAGGTGCCCCGGTGCCCTCAAGGCATACTTTCTTTTTCCTCTGAACTTTAACTAGCACTGTGATGTGAATGGGTGGAACAGGACCTAGTGAATCAAAAGTTTGTTTGAGGTCCCAATTTTCTAGAACACTACCACCTTGAGCGTGCAAACCTGAGGTGTTTGTTTTATCTGCATCGGATCCATGACCAGAAGTAGAAGCGGGGAGTGCTAAGATTTGACTTTGTGTAGGAGTATCATGTTTAGCTCGAATCTCCTTGCCTCAATTGTCATAGTGCCTAATGATTGGTGGAATAATGAAATCGGTGCGCAAGGTGTTACTAGTGTGACCTTTAGGTCATATAGACTCTTTTTTCCTGGTACGACCTCCAAGTTGTGAAGAGAACTCCTTTTCAACCATTAAACAAAATTAAAGGAAAATTGAAAAAAGCGAATTGGATGAGTGGAGTGAACCTGAAATATGGACTGAGTGAACTGAAATTCCAAAAAGCGAGTTGAAATGTTGATGTCGTGGCGTGCTTTTCTCTTAAAACGGATTGCTTCCCTCTAAACTCATCTAATTTTCTTGTTGTGTGGCTTGAATTGCTATAAAAGGAAGAAAATAATTTTTTTGAGAAAATAAGAAATGAACTTGTAGGATGTGGTTGAGGCCTTAATATACTAGTTGTAGGAATCTTCGATCCCCATAAAACCAAAAGAAGTTGAAAAGTTTTTGCATCTTAGAATATGATAGGTTTGTACCTCGGTTATCAACCCTGCCCGAGAAGATTCTTTCATTTTGCTTCAAATTAAAGGAACGGGGGATTTAATGTTTAGATGTGATGTACCCATGAGGTCTGTAGCACAAGGTGTTATAGTTGAGGTACCTATGAGGTATAATGTGTGAGGTGTATTCTACGAAGCATTGTCCAAGGCAATGTTGGAGTATACGAGGTAATGGTAGAGCACGAGGTATTTCCTTGTAGGTAGCTCCAAGATGCCTACGATGATTATAGTTGATTTCATACTGGGACAGTGGGATTATTTGTGTCAGTCGTGTCAGAGGTGGTCGCTCCATAGAGATGTCAAGACTTAGAGGATATAACCTCTATAAATGTACCCATGCATCCCATTAAAGGAATCTATAACCTCTCTCTCTAAAATCTCTTTGTAATTGGGGACAGAGAACTGTTTCTCCAGCAGTAAATTCTTTTAAGGACATTAGTGCTTTTTTTTAATACTTCCCTGCATTGAATGCTAAAGTTATTCAAATGTACTTGTTTCAATGAACTGATAATATGGATATCTTATATCCTCTTTATTATTTTGTACAGCTTGTTGTTATGGTTATCTTATTTGTTTTTCTGATACTTATTCTAAAGAACTTCCTTCACAGGCATGTCATGTACATGATGAAGCTGAAATTTCTGAGTGTCTGGATGAAACTAAATTGGAGATGATGACTAAAGAAAGGTCTGGAAGGTGGGCAAGAGTGACCTTTAAAGTTATTCTTTCATATCATGGTGATTCTTTTGATGGATGGCAAAAGCAACCTGGATTAAATACTGTTCAGGGGTAAGTAATTGGTGCAAACAAAGATAACTATTATTTTAAATTAGGGTTTATCAAGGTTGAAACTTGGAATTAGTATCTTTTAGGACTTTGATTTATTATATTACTATAATCTTTATTTTCAAAGTTTTGGGTTCATTTATTTTGTTTTAGAGGACCTATAAATAGGGGCACGCATTTAGAATCAGACTTGATTGAATGAAATGAATGAAATGAATTTCAGTTTCTCCCCCAATTGTTTGTCAATTACCTTCTGCTTCTATATTCTTCTCAAATCTCTAACCCTATTTATGTTCTGCTATCTCCCTTCTCTACTCTCATTTCTATAATTCTTTTCTGTATATACATCAGTAATTGTCCTGTCAGCTTATGCAGAATGTTATTTATGATATTTCATGCCCATTTTATTTTGTTTATCATTCATCAGCAGTGATCCATGGAAAGACCTTTCAAGTGGATCACTTTGGTACCTTAAAAGGACCACTTAAATCCAAAATGCTTAAGGATTAATAAAAGTTGGTTTTAGATTCTCCCATGATGTATCATGACTTATTTTCACACTTAAATCCATTGCCGCCCTCACCCTTTAGGATGTAGGTTTAATAATGATACTAAAACTCGTTGTAATTAACAAAATGCACAATATAACGAGTCTACTATCTTATCTCTCATATTTATATTTGACAGTTTAGTTGAAAGGTCCCTTGGGATATTTGTTGATGAAAACAAAGTGCAACAACTGAAAGACAAAAGTTTACCTATAGAAGGCCGTGCTCAAGTTGCAGGGCGCACTGACAAAGGAGTCACGGCTATTGGACAAGTTTGTTCCTTTTGTATGTTTATAACAACGAAAAGTTCTTTTAATTTATTTGTTTCTACATCTTGCATGATCTTTAATACTTTGTAATTTTTTTCTCCTTTACAGAGTTACTCTGAAATTTGCTTTATTTATTAGAACAAAACTCTACTCATTGCAAGTTAAAAGTTTACTGAAATTGGTCCTAATCTAAAGGCTTCTGAAATTTAACCTACTGTATCATGAGAATCTTATAAACATGTGTTTGTTCTCTAGTATTAAAGCTACCAACTAACGAAGCTCCCTTTAGCTTCAAATCCAGGAAATTTGTTGTTGCACGTGTTTGCATGCATAACATGTAAAATATATGTCAAATTTTCAATATACTCATAGGTAGTGCATTAGTATAACTATTTGTGTGAAAGCTTTTCTACTGAGTACTGACTGGTAGCATGTATCTCTATTTTTTTTTGTTTCACTAGATACTTGGAGAAAAGATGTTAAAACTCAAGATATTGAAGATGCTATAAATAGTGCAGCACCAGGAAAACTCAAGGTCCACTCTGTCTCTAAGGTATGTTATCGACCTAATGATGAAGCTTAAATTGACACCCATTTTCCGAACTGCTTCAATATTTTGACATTTCTAAGTGATCTGTAATTTTTTTTTTTATTGATTCAAAACAATTATTCTTGCTTTCTTTCATTTATGTCTAGAAGTTTGTGTTGACATCAAGAGTGACATCTATAGGTATCACGAGCCTTTCATCCAAACTTCTCTGCAAATTGGAGACGATATCTATATATTTTTCCCTTCAATGATGGAGAAGATGAGGAGCAAATTACCCAAAGTGGAGAGAATGCTGGAAATCATAGAAGTAATATTCATAATGAGCAGAAGCATGAATATGGTGAATATGATCATGAGATTGCTGAAAGCTTCCCCAGTGATTGCCAAGAAGAGCAAGAAAATGGAAAGAAACCCCAAACATTCAGTGTAAACCGGGTGAACCAACTTTTACAGCAATTAGAAGGGAAGCTATTATCATATAAGATGTTTGCACGTGATACAAAAGCATCGAGAAATATGTAAGGACCCTTGTTTGTCCAAAGACACTTGTCCCAAGTTAGGATAAGTGTTGATCATATCTGCGACTAACTTGGACTTCTAACTCTATCATGGGCTAATTCAAATGGGAAAAGTAACTACAAAAGATTATAGAAGAATCATAAACGAAAAAAATATGCATTTAACTTCCATTACATTTAATATCAGGACACTTGTTATTACCTTAGCTGAAGTTTAACATAAGTGATGGGGTTTTGGCGCAAGTAAAGATGAAATTTAGAAGGTTTTGGTGCAATTCATCTGATTGGCACCTCCATCAGTTTCATTAGCTGGCAATGTTAACAGTTCTCTTAAAATTGAAAATGAAGGAATATTTTAAGTTTTAGCTTGGTTGTATTTTTAGTATTGGAGTTTAAATTCAAAGTATAAGTTTTTTTTTTGGGGGGGGGGGGGATGGGGGAGGAGGTACTGTATAAAATGGCTTATAGTGTTATTCTGCCTTGCATGAAATGAAATTAAAAAAAATGAGTATTGTTTTCCCCATGACAAAAACGAAGGATGAGAAAAATCTAGAAAAACTTGAAGCTATAAATAATAAATCATCTGATGAGTCTTTTCTTGGTTTGCATCTCATTAACTCTATTTTGTAGAATGGAGCTGTTCTATAATGTACTAACACAGTGGTGTAATATTATTCAGAGGTCCACCAACAGAGTGTTTTGTATACCATGCTCGGGCCACAGTTGCTAGATTACCATGTTTGGTAAATAATTCTGCTTGGTCTTTCCATTTCTTTTCCTTTTAATAATTTACAATGCACACAACTATATCACTATATCACTAATTATCCATTTTTAAAAAACCATAGTCGTTGAAAGAACACTGGGTGATTTATGGGGCTGACCGTGAGATGAAAGCCATGGTTCTTTCCCTTTTTCATCTTGCAGAAACATACCCATGCACACATAGAGATGTAGATATGAAAAGAAGGCTGGGATAGACTTGAAACTAGATAAACAATAGTTAGAGGACTAGCAATTCCATTTAGGTGGGATTTATTCCTTCGATATTGTTACTACTGCCAATTATTTTCTCCAAATGTTATCTGGCTAAACTGAGATAGCATAAAATGTTATATTCCTTTGATATTATTACTGCCTGGTTTCAACATGTGATTACTGGAGAACCTCTTTATAATTAGCCTCAAGTAGATTGTACTTGTGCTCGCGTGCTCTCTAAATATATATTTTTGGAATTATATAAATTGTATAATGTTCCACCTGTTTGGTGGGGCATAATTCTTCTCCATTGGCATGCTTAGTAAATAGTATATTTTTGTTAATATATACAATATAATTATTGGTAGCATTTTGTTTCTGTAGGATTGCATTGAAGGAAGACGGGTTATGTGTATTGAATTGGTTGCTAATCGGTTCTTACGGAAGGTAATAACATATACATCCTTTTTCTTCATAATCTTTATTATTTATCCTCAACTAACTTCCAACACAAGTTCTTTCTACACAATTCTATTCCATAATTTGTCTGATAATATCCGATTGGTATAGAGGAACTCTAGTTAAATCACTCAGATCTTTATTATATAGCTTTGCCTTTGACTTATTTAAGATTAATTTTTATGTTTTATATTCTTGACCATTACATTTATGAAGAAAGCTATTAATTTTTAAGTTTTATATTCTTGACCTTTACATTTACGAAGAAAACTATTAATTTTCAATAGATGGTTCGAGTACTTGTTGCAACCGCAATAAGGGAAGCAGCTGCTGGTGCGGAAGAAGCTTCTTTAGTAAAACTGATGGATGCTACTTGTAGACGTGCTACTGCACCCCCAGCTCCCCCTTATGGCTTATCCCTTGTAGATGTAGGATATGGTGAATTCAATGCAAATAATTGCTTTATACCTAAAGAATGAGTTGATTTTTGCAAATGTTTCAAAATTTTGTGGGAAAATTATCTTTGTTGTATACAAATATATAAAGATTGTGGCTGAAAAGGAGAAATGAAGATAGATCATCTTGTATGTTTGTGCTACTATCTGACTTTTCTATGTAGTTTTTTGCCAGTGTTGTGGCCTTGAATGTTCGTATAAACATTGGCTGGGGTATAACTCTCTTCCTCCACTTTTCTTTAGAAGGAAATGCTTGATTTTTTAGGTGAACGTTTTAGTCTTTTAGATACTACTATGACTATAGATCAAACTTCAATAGAATGCTGTCGTTTTATTTTTGCCTTTTTTTATTTTTTACATATAATACTTTCTATTTTAATTTAGCAAAATGGTCATTAAAATCGTGTAGGTGAGCGTTAAATTGTCCATTGATCCTTTTAAATTATGATAGAAATTGAGTTTTTTTTTTTAATGTTGCAATTATAAAAGAGGTCATGAAGCAATCAAAGCCAAATCTAATAATGATATTTAGAATAAAATAATATTATTTGAAACACCAGAATAAATATTATATTTAGGTGAAGAACTGAAATTAAAATTAAAAAGAAAAGTCAAATAAGAGTTAAAAATGATACTATAAGAGTGTTGAATGGTAAGAAGAAACATTAAAATGATAATTATAATGTCTATTTGTGAAATTATTTGCAAGTTATTTGATAAATTTATTTTTAAAAAATGCTTTAAAATTGATTTTATCCTTCGACCATTTTCTCAAAAGCATGACAAAAACATTAAAAAAACATTATTTTTATGCAATATGACTAAACATTAAAAAAAACATTATTTTTATCCTTAGACAAGTATCTTAATAGCTTTTCAATCTTTAATTTTTTATTCAATTGTACGAAATTATTCTCTTCGTACATAAAATTTTATTTTTAATCCTTTAAACATATTTATTTTTTTAAAATAAATATATATTTTCCAACGTTATAAAAATAAACATATATATATATTTACTAATGAAATTAAATATATAATCATATTAAATAACTGAAATTATTTATGCATGTTAATTTATTTAAATAATTTTTTCGGCTCACTCGCAAATTCTGTACATGATAGGGCACTTTTCTCACGAGTCATGTGTGACAATGTCCCAGGGCTTTTGGTAAAAATGTACTTAAGATAGAGAATAGGGTATCCTCACAACTAACATGCATGGTCATCTACCCCAATTTTGGTATATATTCCAATCCTATTTGGCAATTATCCTTCGTCAATACATTAGAAAGGCGACTTAATAATCTGGATACACCAACTTAAAAATGCAGGGCACCATTAATAATTTGGCATGCGGGTTATTCCAATATGCAGGGCAGCGGACATCAGATGCAAAATAATTCACCTAGAGCATTTTTCAAGGGCATATTCTGGTAACTACTGAAAAGACATGCCTCCACCTATTCTAAATCTTACAACAATGAATAAGAAAATCATAGAGCTACAAAGAAAAAGCAGTGGCAAATGCAAGACTTGCATCTGTATTGGTATCAGCATTTCAATACATGTATATTTATGCATTTCTCCATCTTAAGGACAAGGCTAAAATTTTCAATACAGGCTCTAATAAACGACCAGCATTGTACTGAAATAAGTATTGCTCTTTTATTGGTCCATGCAAAGTGTATCAAGATGGAGGTACAGAATGCTTTGAAGTCTCATGAACAGCTGAAAAGTCATGGTCCCCGAGCCCCATGCTTCTGGCTTTCTTGAAGGTCTACAGAAAACATTTATAAATGGCAAGTCAAACAAACTCATCGTTACAACAGTGATGAATACTAGTTTTCTAAAGATGAGTCGTGAGGTCTTAAATAGCTAAATATATAAGAATATTAGCCTAATGAAAAAAGTCACATCCAACAAAAGGAAATTAATCAAGAGCACATTAGCACAATCATTCATGGAAATCCATGATTTCAATCCCTATAATATAGATTTTGTTTAAGCATGTGAATAGTGGAAGTTGATCTTCTGTTGTATATCTAGCAGTGGGATAAAAAATATATATATAGCATATCCTACACTAATGCAGCTGCTTCTCAGCCTGTACTTAAAGAGGTAATATATTTAAAAGAAAATTATACTTCATTAGCTGCAGCTGCCACTGGCATTGGAACTGCATTCTCATCCCCAAGGGCAAGAGCCAATCTCATGTCTTTCTGCTGATGTTTCAGAGGAAACGCAGGAGAGTAGCTGCTCTTTATCATACTGGGTCCTTTTAACTTAAACATGGGATTAGCAATTGCACCCAAATCCTGCAAGAAAGCAACTCGTCAACGGTGTAAATTCCAAATGAAGAGAAATTATTCATGGTTCAACGGTGTAAATTCCAAATGAAGAGAAATTATTCATGGTTCCTAACTTACCAACACATCGAGAAGTACATAAGGATCCAATCCACTTTTTCCAGAAAGAGTTAGTCCTTCTGAGAATGCATTCATCATACTGCAAAAGAAAGTCGTGACAAAGGACCAACATATAGCTCTGAGTACTTATTATATTAGAAGATTAAGAACAAATCAATAAGTCAAAAGCAATAAACAATTTCACATTTTATTAGATTTAGGAATCTTCATACCTGCCCATTATCATGTTGACTACAAGTTTCATTTTAGCTCCATTTCCAACATGGCCCAAGTAGAAAGACTTTTTTCCCATGACATCAAAAGCAGGAATTGCTTCCTCATACAAACCCTACATTTATGGAAATCAAGAGCTTATAGTTGACATTAGTGATAAAACAAGAAAAAGAAAAAACAGAGAGTCAAACACTTACGGCCTCGAGGAACTAAGAAAAGAACATAATGCCTTATTCCTTACTAAAGTCTAAAACATAGATAAACATTATGGAGCAAAATAAAGAAAGATCATAAGTTCATGACACAGTAAATGTAGCTTCAACTATAGTCAACACGGCAGCTGTACAGACCTTCAAAAGTACGGCTATCATGAGAACTATAACACAGACTTCCAGTAATTTTTAATTCAACTGTATGTCTTTTGTTTCTTCAAATGGAAAAGATGGTTAAACTGTAAGGCGATATGCAGGAACCTATGTCATTTTTTGTGATGTGGAAGGAGAAGAGGAAGGAATGTTGGAGCCTAATATAAAGCAATGAGGTTTGAACTCTTGGTCTGGATTTTTAATCCTTGCAGATCTACATAACTTAACAAAGAAATTAGAACCCTGAGTAACACTTTAAGATTACAGCAAAACCCTAATGGCTCATTCTTCACCAATAATGAAAGGAGATGGAAACAAGCCAAATATGGCTTATGGACGCTTCTAATTTTTTTGGGTTTACACAAATAGTCACACAAAACTCCAAAAAAACATAACATCCTTTCCTTGAATTAGGAGGGATATGTGCGAGAGGTGAAATTTTTTTTGTTATGAGTTTTAGGGGAGATAGATTTGTTAGTTTCCGTCTTTCTTTCTTTCTTTCTTTCTTTCTTTCTTTGCTTCCAAGACACTTTTTATTGCTATTTGCTTTGTCAGGACTTTTGATGATTCTAAACCTCCAAAACCCAAAACCATAATACAAATAAATATTTAGACAGAGCAGCAAGAAAAAATGGTATATCGAACTGATAGCAATAATTAACCTTTATATCATACTACCTTCTCCCCAGCAGCAAGAATAACGAGTTGACCATCTTCAGCAGGTTTTTTGCTTCCTGAAACAGGAGCTTCAAGGAAACGACCACCCTTTGCTAAAACTGCCTGTAGATATTTGGCAAAAAAAGTCAAGTGATCCTCTATTGATATACTGGTCCAAATATTTTCTATCACATGTCTCCAATTTAGGTAATATGAATGACAGCACTATTACATAGAAATGTTCCAGCAAAAATTCAAGCTTGAAAAGGCATGGTCAACTTTTCCAAGGAAAAGAAGCAAGTGCAAAAATATTCAGAGTGCAAGTAAAATCAGAGTAACAAACTTTTTTCTCTCTCTTTTGTAGGAAAGAGAAACTAAAGGATTGCTACCGAATTTTAGGTTAATGGTTTAAGTTAACCTGCTCAAGAAACTCATCGAATATTCCAAATAGAAAAGTGTACTACTCAGTCCATTTATGCACTATGTATGAGTGTGGAAAGATTAAAAGAAGCTTATGTTACAAGAATATAGTGCCACATTCACAGCATGAGCTCTAGGCATTGCAGAAAAAGAAAGAAAGAGAGATGCATCTGATGCAAAGCCATACTGGAATGGAAAATTGAAGGTAAGCATAAAAGGGATGGGGTAGCATTAACATGCATCACCAACCTCATTAATCCTTAAAGCAGTATCAGCATCAACAGTTGACATGTCAATGTAACTTTTTCCGGGGCAGATTTGCTCAAGAACTCCATCTTGGTCAAAAACCACCTATGCAATTTGAACTCCCGTAAGAACTGTTATATATTTATAACTTGTCAAGCACTAAATAGTAAATTACTAACCGAGAGAGCAGCTGAAGGATCAGCTAACATTGCTATTGTGTACTTGCATTTCTTCACTACTGCTGCAGGGGTTTCTGCTATAGAAGCGCCATGCTGTGCAAGTTCTTCACACTAAAAAAATAATGAGCAAGTAACTAAATGTAAGGCAAGTTGGTGCAAGTTCAAGATGTTGGTCACATTCAAACAATTATTTTTGTTGAAATGAAAGGCTTAGATTGGACTTTCTATGAAATTAGACTGTCGGAAATAAGTGAAAGCTGCAATCAAGTAAATTGGTTTGTCGGGCTCAATGCAAAAAACCAGTATTCCCATGTATTCTTAATTTTATTTGGAAAGCTTCTAAATATAATTTGCAAGGTTTGGTCGCGTAGTCAAATTTTCAACGGGAGATTTCGCAAACTCCAAAGTGCACATAATAAGAACTTTCTCAAAGATTGCAAGTAACGAGTCATCTAGAGCATACTGGAAATATTTGTTTCAAATGAAACTTAAGTAAACAAGGCAAACATAGGAAGAAGTAAAAATTGATAACCCCTCTAATTGATAATTTTGGAATAAATACGTAATACATGTAAAACGATCAAATGCAGGACTAGTAAGAATAACAATCAAGGGTAATCAACATGATTTAATTCATATATTTGTATTGATATGAAAGATAATCGCAATCAAATGAGTAGCGAAGATTTCAGGGTAAATAAAACTAGCTCTTAGCAAAGGAATGAATTAGTATTGAGGATGTTTATAACAGTGGATAAAGAAAAGATGGATAATACCTTAGAGAGGGTCCTGTTCCAAACAGTGACCTTAAAGCCATGGCGGAGAAGATTCATGGACATGGCCTTCCCCATTATCCCCAGTCCCAAAAACCCTACATCCTCCATTCTTATTCTCCCTCTAATCTCTCTCTCTCTCTCTATCTTCGCTAACCAGAAACGCATATACTTTACTCGCAGTACAGTATTTTTTAATATTGTCAGGAAAATATTAATTAAAGAAATGATAGGTCGTATTATTTATTAAAAAAACGATATTAATGTTGTGTAAATTGATATTATTATGAAATAAATTATTAATAATAAAATTAAAAATATTATTTAATATTAAATTTAATGTATATTTTTAATGTTTTTATTATGTTAGTAATAAAATTTATTATAGAAATATTAATTTTACATTTATTATTATTATTATTTTAAATGAGAAGAACTTAATTAATAACAATATGAGAAAATATATATTTATCTACTATTTTGTGCTGCTATAGCTGACTCATTGACACTGGTTGGTTGAGACTTGAGACCCAGTCATCTTCGGACGTATATGGACGGATGGATGCGTTCCACGTAAAAATCACATTCTAATCCTTTTCTTCAATTTGTTGGATGATTGGATCCCACCAATTCTGGAACCTATCCACTTGCCGTCTTCCACATGACCGTATTCCCGAATCCCGACGTTAACGTTTTCATTTTCATTTTTATGTTTTTTTTACAAAATCTAAATATTCAAACATTTGATAAAAATTTAATGTAAAACAATATTCCAAACTTATTATTTATAACACGATTACTAGTAACTAAAATATTTTATTAATAAATTTTTTATTTAATAATAATAATATACAAATATAATTAATATAAAAATAAATTTATATTTCATATATTTTATTATAATATTATTATTTTTATAAAATATAATAACATTTTATACCTCTACTTAAGAATATTAAATTTATTTTTAAAAAATATATCATAACTATTTTAAGGTTAAATAATTTTATTAATCCACTAATTTCATTCTATTTTATTATATATTTTTTTAATAAAAATTATTTAAAACCATTATAATATATCACATAGTATAATAATTTTGAATAATATATATATATATATATATATATATATATATAAATCTATATAAGCAAATTAGTATATTAATAATCATATTTAACAAAAGAAACAATAATAATTTATAGAAAGTAATTTTGTCTTTTAATAAAATATTTATTATTTTATGTATTATTTTATTTGTTTTTATTCATTTCAATACTAAAATATCTTATATCGTTTTAATAATTGACGTCAATTTTCACCATCATTTTCGTTTTATTCTTTATAGTATCTTATTTTTTATTGACCAATTAAATTTTACTATTTATTGCAAAACAATTTAAATTTTATTTTTTTATTAAATTTGTAGTTAGGTTATCACTAATATATTTGAAGTATACTTTTCTATCTCTGATTTTCACTATTATCAACACATTCTTTATAATCCCATTAACCCATTTATCATTTCTGATAACATTTTATTCTATAAAACCTAATATGAAAGTAATTTTGTGTAAGTTAAAAAGGTATAAGAGTAAAATATAAGAGTCAAGAAGATCAGAGAAAATAGACTAATAGTAGTTGTTGACATAGATACGATGGTTTAAATGATTTGGTAATTGCATAATTTTAATTTCAATAAAAATTATATTTTTAAATTATTTTGCAACAAATAATGAAGGGTGGTTTGACAAGAAAAAAATTGGATGATATTATGTATAAAATAAAAAGGATAAAAGACGTAAACATTATTGTTTTTTTAATGAAATAGACAAAAAGATACTAAAGAATATATATATAAATTAAATTATCTTTTGAGATTTTTTAAAATTATATCATTGATGTAACTTTTGTTAAATTAAAAAATTATCAATATATTAGTTTAATAATAGTTGTTTAAATATATATTTTATTTAATAAAAATACTATTAAAATATCAAATTATACAAAAATTGTAGATATATTTTTAAAGATGATTATATGAGTTAGATTCTTGAATAAACAAGAAATCTTAAGAACAAAGAAATTGTAAGAGAATGGAAAAGAGAAATTTTGTATTGATTTTCTGAATGAATTACAATAAGAGAATGCTTCTTATATAATCAATCAAGAGAAAGTAAAGTCTAACAAACTAACTTATTATAAAACAGAATATAACATAACAAAACTGTTATAACAGAAACCAACTGAATTGCTTATTATAACTCTCTTCCTCAAACCGAGCTTGGTCTACAACCCTTGAGGAACACACAGTCAATTTGTGTTTAAGCCTTTGGAAGAACTGAGCTGATAAAGGCTTAATAAATATGTCAACCACTTGATCTATTGTTGGTACATGATGAACATCAAGTTCCTTTTCCATAACATTCTCTCTTACAAAATAAAGATCAAGCTCTATATGCTTGGTTCTAAAGTGTAAAATTGGATTAGCAGACACAGAGATTGTACTCATATTATCACACCAGAGAACAAGTGGATTTCGAATTTCTACCTTGAGTTCACTGAGAAGAGACTGCAACTATATCAGTTCTAATGTGGCATTGGCAAGACTTCGATATTCTACTTCAGTGGAAGATCTGGACACTACAGCCTACTTCTTTGAAAACCAGGAAACAACATGTATACCAAGAAAGATACAGTAGCCAGTTGTGGATCTTCTATCACACAAGTCATTCCCTCAGTCAGCATCACAAAACCCTATCAAGTTCAGAGTTTCTGACCTTTTAAGAAGTATCCCTTCTTCTAAAGTACCCTTTAAGTATCTCAAAATCCTTTTCACAGCTTTTCAGTGCAAGTCAAGCGGATTTTACATAAACTGGCACACCTTATTGATACAGTAAGCTATCTCAGGTCTTGTTATGGTAACATATTGTAGTCTACCAACTATACTCCTATAGTCTGTAGCATTTGGAATGGGATCACCTTCATCAGAAGTGAGTTTCAAACTACTGACCATTGGAGTTGGTAATGGTCTGGCATTGTCCATTTTTTATCTTCTCAAAAGATCTTCAATATATCTCTTTTGGGACAAGTGTAGGCCTTCACGAGTTGCTTTAACTTCTATTCCCATAAAGTAATTTAAGTCACCAATGTCCTTTAAAGAAAATGATTTGTTAAGGAGTAGAATGACATGTTCTATTTCTTCTTTGCAGCTTCATGTAACTATTATATCATCTACATAAACCAAGATGAATAAGGTAGAAGATGTAAAGAACCTCATAAACAAAGAGTGATCAGTTTTTGAGAAACAGAAACTCATACCAATAGAGAAAGTCTTTTAGTTGATCAAACTAAGTTCTGGGAAACTACTTCAACCCATACAAAGACTTGTAAAGTCTACAAACAAAATGCTTGGAGTTCTTCTTCTCAAAACCAGTAGGTTGTTCAAGATAAACTTCCTCCTTAAGTTCACCATTTAGGAAGGCATTATTAACATAAAGCTGCCTTGTAATCCAACCATGAGATAGAGTTATAGTTAGAATAACTCTAATGGTAGTTGGCTTTATCACTGGGGAGAAAGTTTTAGTGAAATCAAACCCAACCTTTTGCAGAAAACCCTTAGCAACCAACCGAGCTTTGTACCTTGAAATAGTCTCATCATGTTCCTTTTTATCTTAAAAATCCACTTGCATCCAACTGGTCTTCTATTCAGTGACAGTTCAACAAGGGTCCAAGTCTTGTTATTGATCAAGGCATTGTATTATTCAACCATGGATTTCTTCCAATTAGCATCAAGTAAAGCTTCAATAGTTGTAGTGGACTCTTGAATGGACATATCTTTCAATAACACTTTTGGTTTGTGGATCCCATTTCTAGACCGAGTTGTCATTGGATGAGTTTGAGGTATTGGATCAAAATTAGTGTTTGTATCAGAGGTGGCACTGAGAGTAGAATAATTATGAGGCTGATGAAGGCTAATAGAAGACACATTTGTGGGATTTTGGAAGAAAGGTAGTTGTTTTGCAAACATATGTCTTGCTACTGTTGTACCCTCTAATCTATGATCAGAGTGATTAGATTCTGTGTGTATTATAGATTGCTGATCTATAACAATAAGCTTGGGAATATCTAGTAAGGGAAAAGGCAGAAGAGTTTGAGAGTTATTGGAATTAACTTGATTGTTGCTGGATTTTTCATTAAAAGGGGAGATAAATTCGTTAAAAACAACATGTCTATAGACATAGATGTTACCTTTTTCATCTAGACATTTATATCCTTTATGTTTAGAGCTGTTACCAACAAAAGTACGAGGTAATAATCTGAAATCAAACTTATGAGAGTTGTATGGCCTTAAGTGAGGGAACCATTGACACCCAAAGACTCTTAGAAAGGAATAATCATGTTTAACTTTGAAAAGTACCTCAAGAGGAGACCTCTGCTGAAGAACTCTAGTAGGCATCATGTTAATGAGATAAACAACACTAGAGAAAGCATTTGGTCAGAATTTCAAAGGTAAAGATGATTGAGCTAGTAAGGTTAAACCGAGTTCTACTATATGTCTATGTTTTCTTTCTACTATATGTCTATGTTTTCTTTCCACTATTCCATTTTGTTTAGAGGTGTGAGGACAAGAACACGATGAATAATGACATGTGTGTTGAAAAATGAGGAGAAGGAACGAAATTCTCCACCCCAATCAGATTGAAAAATTTTAATGGTTGTGTTGAGTTGGTTTTCAACTTGAGTTTTAAAGTGAAGAAAGGACTCAAAGACTTCAGACTTTCTTTTTAAGAAGTAAATCCAAGTGTATCTAGAGTAGACATCAACAAAGGTTATGTAAAATTTGAAATCTATGGTTGAAAGAACAGGAGAAGGGCCCCAAAGATCGGATTCAACAAGCTGTAATGGATTGGTATAAGAGGTATGAGAGTTACGGAAAGGAAGTTTGTGGCTTTTGCCTATTTGACATGAAACACAGAAAAAAGAAGGCATTTTATTCATTTGAAAAGGAATATTACAATCACTAAGGACCTTGGTTACAATTTTAGAGGAGGGATGTCCCAACCTCTTATGCCAAATATAAAAAAAAAAGACTTTCTTTACTATTTGAAACTAAATTTTGTGGGGAAGCTTGACTAATATCTGTGGGATTTCTGGTTTCAGAGATATGAACATGTGAAATCTGCCCAGGTACCTCTCTAGCTTTGTTGAAGAAGTTGAACCTGTACAGTCCTTTATGGAGTGTTCCTTGAAGAATAGGAGTTTTGGTGACCTGATCTTTAACAAAACAAGTAAAATAGTGAAATTCAAAGTAAACATTGTTATCTTTTGTGAATTGGAAGACACTAACAAGATTTTTTGTGATTAAAGGAACATGAAGGATATTTTTGAGAGTCAAAGATCTTGAGGGAACATTGGAAGAAACGAAAGAGTTACCAATGTGTTTTATATCCAAACCTGTGCCATTGCCCATGCGAACTTTCTGACTGCCATGGAAATCTGTCTCGTAGGTGACATTATTGTAATCTTTAGTGATGTGATTGGTTGCTCCTTAGTCAGGATACCATAAATCATCATTATTTCCTTCTACATAAGTAAGCATGGCTTCTATGGGAGCATTTTCAAGCGAAAATTCAGGCTGAGTATGAGCAAGATTGGCATTCGACCATTGGATGTTCTAGTGTCCAAAAGAATTCACCCCATTTGTCATTCCACCCACTGCCATGGAAATTTTGATCAAACCGGTAATAGCATTTGAGGACTGTGTGACCTATCTTTCCACATAGTTGGCACTGAGGTACACAATTGTTGTAATAGTTTCTACCACCGCGGCCTCTACCTCTGGTATTTGGGTCTCTTCCACCTTGAGATTAGTTCAAATTGGAGCCTCTCTTAGAGTAGTTTGAGTAATTAGCCATAATATCAAAGGAATTTCTTTGTAAGATCCTTCATTCATAAGAAAGAATAAGGCCGGTGACATGAGTAAGGCTGTAAGGGACCGCTCTTGAACATATTATTGCTATTATGGATTCATATTCATCAGATAAACCATTTAGAACTGCAAAAAGCTAGTCTGTGTCAGATATTTTGTGATTAGCAGCACTAAGCATATCAAAGTAGCACTTCATCTTCATTAGATAATCTCTCATAGAAAGAGTCTTTCTTGAGGGTTTGTATTTGACGTTTGTAGAACATCACCTTGGAAGTGGATTGAGAATTGAAGAGTTGTTCAATAGTTGTCCAAATTTCTTGAGAAGAAGAACAACCTACTAATTAAAGAAGATAACTAGTGTTGATAGAGGCGAGAATCCATAACATAAGTAACCTGTCTTGCCTTTGATAACGAACGAACTCTGGGTTAGCATTTCCTTGAATCAATCTGGGAGGAGTAGCATCTGTGCCATAGACGTGATCTTCAAGACCATATCCCAAGATTGCATTTTCAATCTGGAATTCCCAGAGTAGATAGTTATCTTCCTCGAGTTTAATGGTGACCAGTTGTGTAAGAGGGCTGGTGACTGGTCTATATTGTTCTTCCAGGTTAGCCGGGTTAGCAACACCACCTGCTGTAGAATGCTCTGGTCCATTTCCATTGTTGTGGTTTCGAGTACTATTCTTGGGCATAGAAGTTATGTAAAAAAAGAGAAAGAGCATGAGGTATGAAGAGCTCTGATACTAAGTTAGATTTTTGAATAAACAAGAAATCTTAAGAACAGATAAAAGAATGGAAAAGAGAAACTTTGTATTGATTTTCTAAATGAATTACAGTAAGAGAATGCTTTTTATATAAGCAATAGAGAGAAGTTAAAGTCTAACAAACTAAGTGATTACAAAACAGAATTGCAACAACATAACAAAACTGTTATAACATAAACCAACTGAATTACTTATTCTAACTATCGTAATTTAAAATATTATAAAATGAACATAGTTTAATTACTTATAAGGAAAATTTTACTTATACATAAAATCAGAACTAATGATTCTTTTATAACTTTAATAGATAATGAAGTATATTATTTCTAAAATTTTAAGTAAATAAACACGAATTTTTAAATTTTTAAAACATTCTTCAAATTAAAAATTGATACATATGTCTATATATTTTTAAATAATAAAATATAATTTTAAAATTTTATAAATAGATTTTAAATTTTAAATTTATAAATATGAATTTTAATAATCAAATTAAGTATAAAAATTCAAAAATTTAAGATTAGATTATATAATTTAAAATTTTAAAAATCTATTTGTAAAATTTTAAAATTTATAAATCAAATCATATGTTTTAAAAATTTAAATAATTATTCGTGAATTCAATTAAAATTATTTTAATCTTATTACTATTACAATAAATTACAATTTTATTTATATTAATTACAAAAATAAATAAATATTTTATAAATTATTATTATAACAATAATATTATCATTAAATATTTTAATAATTAAAAAAGATAGATTAAAATTAATTAAATTTTAAGTATAATTTCGCAAAAGAAAAAGTAAAATAAGATAACAGTTGTAGCAACGGCGTTATTAATTTTATTTTTAATGAAAATTATATCGAATAATTTCAAAAACAAAAGTAAGAAAAACTGGACTGGAGGTAAGACGAAGAAAACACAATTCAATTGCCGAAGCCATATGCGGCAGCCAAAATCGCAGAAGGCTTTAGGCCTACCACAGCGGCCAAAAGCATCCCAACAACCATCAGAAATAGAAGATATGGAAGATTTATTCAGCGAAGTTGATATAAAGGGCATAAGAGCTTCTCTGCTGGGATGGTACGCTCTCAACCATAGAGACCTTCCATGGAGAATAGCAGAGGATGATGTAGAGAAGAGAGCTTACAGAGTTTGGGTCTCCGAAGTAATGCTTCAGCAAACTCGGGTTCAGACCGTCATTAGCTACTTTGACCGCTGGATGCTCAAATGGCCCACCATTTGCCACCTCTCTCAGGCTTCTATGGAGGTCTTCTTCTCCATTTCTTCTTTTCAATGCCTTCTCCAGAAATAAAATTTCCATTTTAGAGGAAAAAAAAAGAAATATTTTGGGTAAAAATATTAGACTTGTGCAGGAAGTGAATGAAATGTGGGCTGGTTTGGGCTACTACCGACGAGCTCGTTATCTTCTAGAGGTGTGCTTCAATATTTTCGAAAGCAGTTTTTTATTTATTTTAATGGCCTTTTTCATCATGGGTTTTTCTATTTTCTATTTGGGTCTTTTTAGGGAGCAAAGAAAGTTGTTACAGACGGAGGTGTGTTCCCCAAAACGGTGTCTTCGTTGCGAAATATTCCGGGTATTGGAGATTATACATCCGGAGCCATTGCGTCGATAGCGTTTAAAGAGGTGAGGTTATGGATAATTGGTGGAGTTTTGTTTAATCAGTTAGGCGCATCGTTAAAGAAATGAACATTTTATCATCAGGTTGTGCCGGTGGTTGATGGAAATGTAGTGAGGGTGATTGCCAGACTAAAGGCCATTTCTGCAAGTCCAAAAGACTCATCCACCATCAAGAAATTTTGGTTATTTTTTTCACTTATTCTTGAGGCTTCTTTTTTTAGTTATTCACTTCTTTTCAAGTCTTTAATTGAAATAGCTTTTAGTCGTTAGTACTTTTAATAATCATGCGTACCACAAGTTCCAGGCTACTTGGCACAATATAATTTATCATCTGCTGGTAACTGTCCACGTTTTCCATATATGGTCCCATATATTATAAAGTGTAATCCAAATATAAAGTGAGGTGTTATTCTAGTATACTCCACTTTAATCACTTTAGTTACTCTCTTTATTAAGTATTGGATACTTGTGTTTTTCAAAAAAAAATAGTTTTATTAATTTCACATTTCATTGACTTGGAGTATCAAATCTACTTTAGATGTAATGAATAATTTTTCATATAGTAATTCCAATTTTTAAAAAACCACTTCTCTTGAGATAATGAGACTCACAGCCTTAATTAATTTTACAAAATTATGTCCATTGTTACTATATTTACTACACCATTATGAATAATATTAGGAATATTTAAGTAATTACAACATATGCAACCACTTCTAGTGTAAAATGCTTCTTAAAAAACTGCTTCAATTAGAATTGCTTTTTGCGTAGTGCATCCAAATGTGCTCTCATCTTATCTATGACTTGCAAACGGAAGAAGATTTTGTTTTACACATTAACGTCAGTCTGATGGTTAGCACTCCCTCTCCTTGTTGAAGCCAATTCAAGTCCTAGGTTCAAAGCATATTAAGTGATCTAAAAAGATTTTGCTTTACACTTTCACTAATAAACCGTCATGAAAATTTCTGATTTATTCTAGCATTTTACTTTTTAGTCAATGAAATTTTGTTACATAGTTCACTTTAGTTTCACTTCTCATTTGTTCCTGAAGAAAGTATGAAAGTTTTAGGAGTTTGGTGGTAGTCATATGTTGGAAGCAAATACAGTTTATTGTATTAGTGGAAATAGATTTTTTTTTTCAATAAAAAAAATTTCTGATGATTTTTTATTGGCAAATAAAAGTTGCTCCTTTTTGTGTGTATTGGGTTGGCAGGCATCTAGCAGCTCAGCTAGTTGACCCTTTCCAGCCTGGGGATTTCAATCAGGCTCTAATGGAACTTGGTGCCACTGTATGCACTCCTTTAAGTCCAAGCTGTTCTTCATGTCCTGTTTCATTGCAGTGTCGTGCGCTTTCAATATCCACAAAAGAAAGTTCAGTGCTTGTTACTGATTATCCAGCTAAGGTGTTAAAGGTGAAACAGAGAGATGATTTTTCTGCTGCATGTGTTGTGGAAATATTGGGAAATGAGGAAATATCAGCAGAACAACTATCAAACAGTAAATTTCTAATTATAAAGAGGCCTGAGGAAGGTTTGCTTGCTGGTTTATGGGAGTTCCCATCAGTCTTGCTGGATGGAGAAGCTGACTTGACGTCTAGGAGGAAAGCAGTTGATCAATTTTTGAAGAAAAATTTCAGCATTGACACCAGAAGGACTTGCAAAGTAGTCTTACGTGAACACATTGGAGACTTTGTCCATATTTTCTCTCACATTCGCCTCAAGGTTTATGTGGAATATTTGGTATTAAATCTCAAAGGTTAGATCTTTCTTCTTTCTAATGGATTCTTATAAGGAGTCTGCTTTTGTGAAAGTGTTGGGGTTCAATGATAACTACCCTTCTCTGTGTCAACAAAATACCTGCAAAGACATGTTGTCTTTGATGATTTTATACTGTCTTAAATCATAGTGTTTGTGAAATGGTATGATTCAAGTGCTATATTTGGCCATTAACAATATTAGATTTCCATCCAATTTCTGTAAAGTATACACAATTTTGTTTGCTTTTTTTTTTTGGAGGTATAAATATCTTAAAATGCTGTTCATTATTTAAAATGATTGCATTTTTAATTTTTTTAGATTAGGTGCTCGTATCTCTTGTAGGAAAAGATACATTTTTTGGATAAGTATTGTTGATGCCGATTCTCGAAATTACCCCCAACTAGTATTTAATAGCTGTTTGTTTCTGAAAGTGACCTCATTAATATATTATCTCTGTAGCCGCTGCTTCTGAGAAGCAATCTGTATAGTGACCTTTTTAAGTGCTGGGGCATTTGTGTTTGTACTTGAGAAGTTGAGATTTTGCTTTCAAATGGAATATGGTGCTCTTCCCTATCTATTTGTAAATTGTAGCATATCAAATGCCACATTCAGCCAGAGTAGCACCAAATTGACTTTATCTCCATTTTTTGTTTTTTTATTCATTCTCTGATGCAAAATTTTCCTTTATGTCGAGATGAAGATGAGACGAAGAGTATGTTAAAAAAGCAAGACAAAGAATCTCTAAATTGGAAATGTGTGGACAGTAAGGTCCTTTCAAAAATGGGATTGACGTCTGGAGTAAGAAAGGTAATGTCAAAAAATGACTCACTGCTGAATTCTGTAAGAATGTCTTGGGTCTTCACTTTTGAGATTTTATATTAAGAAATCATATGTTTTTAAATTTCTTAGGGTACAACAGAAGTAGCTTCAATTTTAATGACCGAAATTTTGACCCATTCTTTGCCTTCTACTCATTTTGATTTGAAACTTATTCTCCCCTGAACTATGACTATGACAAACTAAGCCTTAGCATCAGTTCAAGTATACAATTACCAAATGAATTGGAGTATCTTGATCATTATAAATGTGCATACAAGTTTTTATTTTGAATGTATAGTTGCTTGATTGAGTTGTAGTTTAGTGCAGAAACATGACAATCATCACAGCAGTAAATTTCTGTAAATTATTTACATGGTTACAATTTATATCAAAGTGTAAATTAAATTATATAACAATTTACTTAAGTTTATGTAATCTGGAATACAATAGGAAGCCTTTTTCAATTGTAATCTTGGTCACAATCTCTGCTTTCTAAAATTTGGATAACGAGACTCGTGTTAAATGTCACGTTGATGCAGGTATACACCATGGTTGAGAAATTTAAGAAGCAAAAGTTTTCTTTGAATCCATCCCCAGTTAAAGGGAAGAGTAGGAAAAAGACTTAACTAAACTCTTGTGGGAGCAAGCGTAGCTTCAAAGAGCTGGAGGAGTCAACAAAATACCAGAGAAATCTGCAAATTGCTTTGATATTCTCTGGAAAATGATTATTATTTTGTTAGACAGGCTTGCAGACTTTCTTAGGGTACGATCATGCTCTGCATCATTTTGGATTTTGAAATTCTCAGGTAACTTAAAGTAAGTATTTCGAACTGTCTTGCAGGCTTGTTTATTTTTTGTTTTGCATTCACCTTGACTAACATAGCATATTGAATTACTATGTGTGTGTGAGAGAGAGAGAGGTTCAATGCCTCCACGTTTAAAAAGAGATGCGGTGATTGAAAATAAAGGGGGAAAAAGACAAGAAAAAAAATAATACTTGCAGGGATTACTTGAAAAATATTAGGCTACATTTTGAGGTGTGTATGCATATTCCATGGAGGTGACTGGGAGTTGATAGCATCCATCATTGATCACTTCACTATTTGCTCATTTTGTTACTTGTTACCAAAATATGGGTCTTAAATTTGGAGTCTACAGTTACTGAGCTTATATCATGGGATTCTCTCATGACTTAAAGATTATCTCCAAACTTAAAATGACATGAGTTTCGCAGCCTCACTGCTTACTTTCAACAACACAATTTTGATAGACACGGGGTTTGAAACTATTATATGTATGGCCTTGCACAATTGGATATATTCCTATTTGTTATGATATAATGCAGTTGATGGTTTTGTATTGTGTGACTTGTCACAGGTCTCGGGGCACTTGGAGAACCAGGACCGAGATACATTGGAATGGCTTGGCTTGTTCACATCTCCTGATTTGCACTGCTGTGCTTGTGTGTGTGTGTAGACTATAAATGATATAGATCTGATTTTTGGTGATTCACGTGTCTTTGAACACCGTGCTCTCTTAATCTTATTATACCGTGTAATTCTAATTCTGATGCATAGGATTAGGATTGCTGTTGCCTATTGATATGGACAGTGCACTGCCTTTTGTTTGAAGATGAGTTCTGCCAAAATTGATGGAAAATATCAAGGTTTTTTTTTAATTAAAAAACGACCGCCAACAGTATAGACCAAATACAAGCTATCATATCTTACTTTACCATTTTTAATATTTTGACCCTATTTATATTTTATCGACCATAAGTGATAAGCGATAATATATTCTAGCTGGTCAAAATCGACTGAGAGTACTTTGAATAAAAAGCGCCCTATGGGTCTTTGAGTTATTAATTTTTTTTAATATTTTTTTCCCCCTTCTCTTAGGCCCTTTTAACACAAATTACCTTATCCTTTAATCTAAATGGAGGTGGTAAATAATACACATTTATATTGAGTAGCCATTATCCACTTCTAGTGTATGTATGATTGTATTTGTATGTAAGTAAACATACTATTTATATCAAACCCACTAAAATTCACTACCACAGTTCTTTCCAAGTCTATTATTTGTATAATCTATTTTTTTTAAATTTTATTATAAAAACAATGAGTGGCATATATTGTCCATAAATCTTTGTGGATGAGAAACGAAAATCCATATTCTAGCTACATAGTTTGGAACTCTCTGTCCCCTTATTCTCTATTTTCACACAAGAAAGGACATGGCTGATAATGAATAGAGAACGAAATCAGTGTAATTGATTCCAAGCTCAGAGAAACACACAATACAAATGGCAACGACCATGCTAAGAGGGAGTACTGGAGGAGCAGTTTCAATTTCAAGCTTTCCCTCTTCTTCTTCCTCTTCTTCTTATTTTGCTCAAAATGCCAAACCCACTTCCTTGTGCTCACCAATGATCCATTTGGTATTTTATCATCTTCTTCCCTTTAAACAAAATTAATTATCCTTTATTTTTTTTATTTTTTTCAATATTAGTTCAAATAAATTAACTCTTTTTAGTCACGACCCAACTCAATTACAGATAAGACGTATCTTGTTGATTCTTTGATAAGATATATTATATACTGAAGTCTTGATTATTGGAATAGAGGAGTACCCAAGAGGGTGGTATGTGAAACACCAAATTTAAAAAATGTAAAGTCCAAATTAAAGTATTCTAAGAGCTATTACTTATTAGCAAGCAAATTGGTGTGAAAGCTGATGAGTTTTGTAACTGTACAAACTTTGGCTTGTGCAGCAAAGGGTGAATAAACTTGTAATTAAATCTCGCAGAAACATAGCCTGTTCTGCTGTGCAAGAATCTTCTACTTCCACAGGTAAAATCCCTTCATCATATTATACATACACATACAAATGCAATACGATAGCTAGGTCCAGAGCGTTGGGATTTTTCGTGGGTATTTTAGACATTTTAGTCTCATTATTATAAAAATAAAAAAAATTTAGTCCCATAAAAATACACTAATTTTTGTAATAAAGTAATCATTTTTTATAATAACACAACTAAATTACTATTTTTTTAATACTAGAATATTAGATTTTCTTTACTTGTATTTTTAAGCTTGTACCAGTAGATGCTGAGAGTAAGGAGGCAATTTTTTTTACTAAAGTAATCATTTTTCACTATTTTTTTTTTTCTAATACTAGAATATTAGATTTTCTTTACTTGATATTTTTAAGCTTGTACCAGTCGATGCTGAGAATAAGGAGGCAAAGCCAACACCAAAATCAGCTCCAGCAAAACCCAAAGCTGCAGCAAAAGCTCCAGTAAAGGCATTGCCTGAAATGATGGAAGAAGATGTAATCCCTTCACTCAAAACTATTCTTGAAGCTCAAGTTGATATCTATGATCTTGAGCTCTCTTTCCATGACAATAGAGTAAGTTTCTCATTATCTCAAATATAATTTTCTTCAAACTTAGAGTGTCAGTTATAACATTAATCTTGATTATTAAAAATGAAACGTTATATAGTTGGAAGGCTCTTTTTCAAAGAAGGGGATTCAATATTCATTCTGGGCCTTCTTCCCCAATGGAGACCTAGCAGGTACTAACTCTTTCTGTTCAATGATTTGATATTCATTCAAGTGAAATTTGCAGTGTTAATTGGCCAAAATGATTAATAGGTCCAAAAGGTTTTTCTTTGTCCTCCTATGGCTCGGAAGCAAGTACCGTTGAGCCATTCCTCGTAGATGAGAAGAAGATAACTGCAAAACATGTTGTCTTTTGGGTTGAAAAACGTTTGGCCGCTCAAGGAATCATTCCTGTATGGACAGATTAAACTACTGCAACATTCCCATATTCATTCCAGATGATGTAAAATAAACACAACCCAATAAATGCACTACATTTTTTTTAAAAATATTTGCACGTCTAAAGCATAGTTATTTTAGCTTCTTTTATGTTTTTAATAAAAATAAATTAGTATACAGTAAGTTAGCATCTGCGATAAAATATTTTGCCGATTGGAGATTTTATATGTATTTTTCAAATCAATAACAATATAACTATGAATTGTCTTTGTACAATAAAAGTGATTCATTGTTTATTTTTAAATAAACTAAGTAAATAATAGCCTAAAATTTATAACAAAAAAAATTACTCTTAACAATATATAAACATATTTAAATTAAATGTAAAATTATAAGTGGAATTTTTTTAATATTACAAATATATTAATTACATTAAGAAATATTATTTTTTTATTAAAATTTTAAGGAGTATTATTTTATTATTTTTCTCCTTATTTCAAACATTCCAAAAGACAAAAACCTTAAAAGCCTCGATATATTAAATAGCACGACTTTTTAATCACTTTATTTTAAAAAATTAAATATATTAATTACTTTTTTATAAATTAATACATTTTAATTATATTATTATCTTTTTTGTAGATTTTAATTATATTACTATTATCTTTTTGAGCACTTTAATCACATTATTAATATCTTTTTGGACACTTTAATCCCATTACTATTGTCTTTTTGGACACTAATAATTTTTTCTTCTAATTTTGGATTATTTTTTTAAAAAACTTAATTGAAGTTAAATTAAACTTTACTAACAAAGATTAGATAGATATTTAAAGGGAAAAATATCTTAAATAATAAAAAAAATTGAAAAATAGAGTGAATAAAATAATAAAAATTGACATATAATGACAAGCGTACACAAATGTGACAATACTGTAAAGTAATTAAAATGCACAAATTTAAAACAATAAGATAAATGTATTCTAACTGTGAAAGCAAAACATCCACTTTTTTCTAAAAGAAACTAATATTCAACTATGAACTTCCGTGGATAACGGAACAAATACTGGTACTTAGTTGTACATTTCTCACATCCAGTAACACAACATATTAGGCCAGATTCGCTCTAAAAAAGCTATATACCAAAGTCCAAACCAAATTAGTACTTTATTTTCCCTCTGACGCAAGATATTATACGTCAAAACTAACATTGGAGCAAAACATCGCACGGCGACGTTCACCCAAGAAAATCCATTTGTGAGACAGGAGAGCCACCACTTCCAGGGGAAGCCATTAACTGAAACAAAATAATAAGAAGACGTTCAGTCTTTTTTTTGTGTTTTTTTTTTTGGTTGGGGGGGAGGAGGGCAATGGTGTGGTCTATTGTTTACCTGATGTGGAAGTTTGATGTTTCCCCATGCAGATGCCCCAGTTCCTGAGTATATGACTGGTCTCTCTGATGTAAGGAAACAATAAAGCAATTAAATCGCATGTATGTAAACATACTAACTAGAAAATTTGGCACATGATTAAATGGGTATAAGCGAATGCTCAATCAAGGTCTCTACAAGAACCTCATTCCTTTAATTGAAACTTATTTTCTGTCACACACACAACACAAAAATGGAGTGTATATAGATAGAGTACCAGAGAGAGAGAGAGAGAGAGTAAAATATGTTGAAACATTTATCACACATGACTAGTACTGCCGTAAACAACCAAGTTGGGCTCTTATTGAACTATAAAAGTGCAACCCTGCAATTGATGACCTCATGACCCACATCAGAGTCAGGATTAATGGTCGGTCAATAAGAAGTTTCACCACTAACGTTATCAGAAAAATTGCTATTTCATATAAAAATGATCCATCTTAAAAAGAGTCCAACAATATGCTTTATAAGCAATGTCTCTAAGGCATTCTGCTGAGTCTGTTCATTGAGTTTTTCAAAATGTGAAAGTTTAAGCTTATGGCATGAGATGAAAACACAACTAACTTTTGGTCAAAATATTATCACTTTTTAATTTGTAAGGAAAACAGAGAAAAAAGAAGAGGGAAAGGAAAGAAGCAAAAAATTAATAAAAATTAAAAGAATGCAAGAGAGTCCTTGATCGAGAAACAATGTGCAATATCCAGTATGAAACTCCTCTTACAGACAGATCCGTTCATCCAAACAAAAGGTGAAAAAAAAGTCAAAAAACAATAGATGCCCGAAAAATTCCAAAAACAGATAATGAAAAAATTTCAAAAAAATCAACAAATTTTTTTATCTCATAAATGAATCCTTAATTCAATCTGAAGTCTGAACCAAACACATATAAAGAAATTATAGAAATCCAAATAAATAGAAACTAAACAATATTCCCATCATTTCTCAGTTATCACAAGGTTCTTTTACTTACAACTCTAACACAGATAGCAATGGCTAATAGGAGTTAGCATTTCCTTGTGATCAATTCTAATAAAATTGATGCAGTACCAAAAAACAGAAAGAAAGAAAAAAAAGATTACCAAGGAGTGAGAAAAAGTTGGAAGCAGAGAGATGAGAGAAAGAGGAGGAATTAGAAGATGTAGAAAAATGGTGAAAAGAACAAAGAGGAGGAGTAGCAGTAGTAAACTACAGTTTGAGGTGCATAAAGCCTATATATGGGAACTGAAAAAAAATAGAAATAAATAATCGCAGGGCAATTAAAATAAGAAGATAAAAAAAACCACACAGGTGAAAGTAATAGTCATAAGCCCAATATTCTAGACCAATAAAGTAAACCACCAATAATCCCCCGGTTACACCAACCTGACAGATCAATGGACATGTCATTAAGGCATTGCATAGCAGCTGCCCAACCTGCATTTGAAGAAGCAATGAGACATGATGTCAAAGGCAATTTGATTTTTATGCACTACGTCAGATAATATCATATCATACCAGCACTGAGCTCATTGATAAACTATTGAAATAACTGCAGATGTAGATTTAAGTACTCCTTGTATATTTTATTTTAAGGTAAAACAAGAGCTTTTCAAGTGGGTCTTAACACATCACTAAAATCAGATATTAGAGAGAGCAGGAAGTGAAGAAACAAAGGTGAGAGGGAAGATAAATAAAATGGAAAGAAACCTCAGTACTCCCTGCCTTTTCTTTTAAAACATTTAAGTTAACTGGAGATACAAAACATGCCTCTCAAAGGAGACTCACATGAAGATCCAGAAGTACAAACAAACAACAAAAAAATATTCCCAAAAGCTGCAACAATGAAAATAATGGACAGCAAACACAGTGACACACCAATTTCAGCATATCTCTTTATGAATGCCTATCAAAATGCTAGGTGTATAACAACCTTGCATGCCAAAACCTATAAAAAACTGATTAGATTGGTAAAAATTGTCAGCATCGTGTAAAAAAACTTCCATAGCATCACAATCATCACAAAAAAGAAACTTAAAAGGATAATGTCTATGTTTGAATCGTTTTAAGATAGTTTTATCTCTCATGGACACTTACGGTCATTCAAGAGCTTAGAAGCCTCACTGCTGCAACATCCTTCTAATGCTATTAAGCCTGCTCGAGATTTCTCATTCATAAGAATGCTGCTCCCCACATCTCCATGATCTACAATGGGAACATTTCTTGAAACATTAGCCAGATACTTCTCCGCATCATTTCCATAAAGATTGCTGCTTCGATCAAAACGATCTGAAACCTTTTCAAGTGACCATGTTAAAAATAGGTACAGCTCAGTAAAGTAAACTAAAATAACATAGTAGGGAAAAACAACATTCCTAGCCAACTTGCAATCTCATTAAAAGCATAAACAAAAACAGATAAAGTAATGAGTTGAAGCCTTGATGGATATGTCAGCCTTAACTTTTAAGTAAACAATCTAATGGTCAAATTCCCCACTACTCATCCTACCCAATACTGCAATAATTTAGATTTAAAGCCTGCCGTTTTCTTTACAGAATATAATTTTCTACAACAGTCTTCAACTAGCAACTTCATTCACATCACCATAAAAGTTAAAAATTCAGATTTGCACAAAGTGCACTTCAGATTTTATAGTGTTCACAACAACAAAATGAATCTTCCAAGGCATTTCTACGGATGAAACTTTCTTAAGCAAGTCAGTTATGGCTTCAAAGGGCAAGGGAGGAGAAACATTCTGACACTTTTGTATATGGTCAGAATCAGGCAACAACATAACAATGAAACTATCAACAAAAAGTCTTCAGCATACACAAATAGAGAGATTTTGGGAGAAACATTGGCATGAAAAGAAAGAAGAAAGAGTTTTAAGATGGAGCAGAGGCAGCTGATATCTCAAGGGAAATCAGAAGGAATCTAACAAATTAAAGTACGGAACTGTTTCAATTTTCTTTCTTTCCTTCTTTTTCCAATTTCCTTTAGCCCTAACCTAAAGAGCTTATTTGTGTTCTAAAGATCAGGAATTGGTGAGAAACAGATCAAATTCATAGGTTCAGGACTCTCCATGGAAAGGTTTACAAGTTTCTCTCCCAGCTTCTGGAACACATATTTTGTCCTTAAACTAAGCTGACCCCAAACTCACTACAAGATTCCAATTTCTCTTGTTCCCTTGATAGATTTTCCCCACAGAAAAGTTCCGTTCTGTTCGTATCACTTTTTGGTCTAAATAGGATACTCGTTGGTGGTTATATATATATATATATAAATTCCTATAATCTCTAAAGCTATTAAGTCACAAGCACAAAACAATTTATAGCACATTTGTATCCACTCAAAGGAAGCTTGATCAGCAAGCTGATCAAGCAATCATGTCCACTGTTCATGTTCAAGCCTCTCATCAAGCCTGCAACTCTACTCATGACAAACAATCAAGCTTTTCAAGTGTTTCTGCTCATGTTAATTAGCAAGCAGTTTGTTACTCTCTAGTGATTGGTTGTTGTAGCTTATGTTAGCATACATTAGCTGTAATATGGTGTATGTTAGCAAGTTGTTATTACAGCTGTTAATAGTTGTAAATTGGAGGGAAATTCAGTTTCATTGAAGATATTTTTACATGTAAAAAGGCTGTGCAGTAGCACTGCCTATATAAACAACACTCATGTAATACGATATACATAAGTACAATACAATGAATATCAATTTTTCTCTTCCTCTCTTCTTCATCTTCACTGCTTCTCTTCTTCTTTCTTGCTGTTTCTATATCATTGTTGTTGTGATCAACTTTGGAATTCTTGTTTCTTTACTTAGTGTTAGAGCTTAGGTTCTTCAATTCTTGCGTAAACATGGGAGAAAGCAGTCACAGATACATAACTAGATTTTTCTTCATTCTCAGATCCTACAGATCAATTCCTGGTAACTTTTCACAATCAAATTTCTACAATAAAACTAGACGGATCAAATTATACGATCAGGAAGAAACAAATGCTGCGAATTCTGAAGAGCTATGATCTTGATCATTTTGTTCTTGGAATAAAAAGTGTCCACAGAAATTTCTTGAGTGGAAATCCTAGTTATAAATTCTGGATCAGACAGGACCAAATGATAGGATCCTGGTTGATTGTATCAACGACAGAAATTCATCAAAGAGGTGTCAGATTTTGATTCTTCGGCTGAAATGTGTTCTGCCTTAGAAAATTCATTTACAATTTATTCAAGAGCAAGAATCTTTCAGTACAAGTCAGAGTTAAGCAATTTAAGGAAAGGAAATTTGTCAATAATGGAGTATACATCCAAAATCAAAGATATTGTTAGAAATTTGTTTGCTGCTGGTTACTCCGTAAATGAAGAGGATCAGGTTCATACAATTCTTAATGGCTTAGATCACAATTATGATATTGTAATAGCTACAGTTCAAAGTAAATTGGAACCTATAACAGTGTGAGAGCTTCAGGCACTTTTGCTCAGCAGAGAAAAGAGAATAGAGGCAAATGATAGTGTCAATCTCTTGAGTAATTCATTGCTTCCTTCTGCCAATCTTGCCATCAAATATGAGACTCAAAAAGGCACAAATGGATCAGGTTCTGTAGGCTTAACTGGTGGACAAAACTTCTTTACATCCTCTAACACAGAAAAATCTAAGCAGTTTTATAATCCTTCTGAAAACAATTTCAGAGGTAGAGGATGAGAAAGAGGGCCATACAATGGTCACAGACATTTATGTCAAATCTGTGGAAAAATTGATCATCTAACAGGTCTAGTACAGATTTGATCAAAATTTCACTCCACATAATAACAGTCAAAATCACAACCAAGCCTCAAGTGGAAGTGAAATTCAAAACATTCATTCTTCTCCTTCAGCAAATACTGCACAAGCATTTATTGCTTCACCAGATACTGTGGCTGATCCTTCTTGGTATGTTGATTCTGGAGCAACACATCGCATTACAGATGATCCTGGAAACCTAGCTGCCAAAGTTGATTACAAGGGGCTTGAGCAGTTGCACATAGGCAATGGCACTAGTATGACAATCAAACATACTGGTAGTAGTCTTATTTCCTATGCTCGTGACACTAATAAGGAATTTACACTAAGAGATATGTTACATGTGCCTAAAATTGCAAAAAATCTTCTAAGTGTGTCTAAATTTGTTGAAAATATCAAGTCTTCTTTGAATTTCACTCTAATGTTTGCTTTGTCAAGGACAAGAAAACAAAGGCAATTTTGTTGGAAGGCAAAGTTAAGAAAGGTCTCTATGCTGTTGATCTTCTTTTCAAGACAGTTTCAGCTACTACTCAAGGTACTTCTATTCATCATCCTGTTGATGTAATGATGTCTAATAGTCTTAGTTGTGTTTCAATTCTGAATAAGTCACAAGAGCTTGTAAATACTTCTGCTTATCATAAGCAACGTGGGGCATTGACTTGTAATTTGATTGATGATGCTTTGCTATGGCATCTAAGGCTAGGATATCCCTCTGTAAAAATTGTAAGTGCTATTTTACATTAAAAAAAAAGTTGTTTGCAACTTGCATGACTTGTCTAATGTTAGTGAAGCATAACAAATGCGAAAAACACATAAACTGCCCTTTAAATCCATTGATAGAAAGGCCACTAAGCTTCCAACGCTTACAGATGGTATGCTGTTTTCATTGATGAATTCTCACAGTTCACTTGGGTTTACTTCTTCAAAGAAAAGAGTGGAGTTAAGAATGCTTTTCTAATGTTTAAAGCTCAAGTTGAGCTTCAAACTGGCTTCAAAATTAAAGCTCTTCAATTAGATGGAGGAGGAGAATTTCAATTCTTAAGAACCTTGCTTAATGGTTTTGGCATTTCAAGGCATCTATCTTGCCCCCATACTGCAGAACATAATGGAATTGTAGAAAGAAAACATAGGCACATCACTAAAATAGGCCCAACACTTTTAGCTCATGGTCACATGGCCTTGAAATCCTGGGATGAGGCTTTACATCCACTTATCAGATAAACAGGTAACCCACCCCAGTTCTTTCTTTTCTGTCACCATTGGAGTTTCTCTTCCATTACAAACTAGACTATTCCTTTCTAAAAACCTTTGGTTGTTTGTGTTTTTCACTTTTAAAGCCTTACAACTCACACAAATTCGATTTTAAATCTAATCCCTTCACCTTTGTTGGGTACAGTGCTTTACATAAAGAATATAAGTTTTTAAGCAATTCAGGTAGACTCTATATCTCTCCACATTTTCTTTTTGACAAGTCAATTTTTCCTACAAAACTATACCTATCAATTCTAGTCCTTCCAATTCCTCTCATGAGTCATCATCAATTTGCCCCTTTGTTTGTTCATCATGGAACTTCTGTTTCTGCTCTTATGCCTTCTGATTTACCTGTGTCTTCTGACACTTCTTTGCCAGTTACTGATACTGCTGTTTTCATTCATAATCAATCCCCTACTTCACCCACACCATCCATTTCTTTGCTTGCTCTTGTCCTCCTTTATAAGTCTTATCTCAATCTTGTCCCTCTACAAATGTGCATTCCATGTTTACAAGAACCAAAGATGGCACTCGAAAACTCAAAGTTTTTATTTCCATTCTTGATAACATGATAACGCAAGTATACGTATCGCAACAAATAATATAATAATAAGAAAAGATCGTTCCCACGGATATTATCTTATTAAAACCTAATTTTTAAAACAAAAAAAATCAATTTTTTTGTGTTTTTATATTTTAAGGAAACAAAATTAAAATAACTAAAAATAAATAAAAATAATTAATTAAATAAGATTTGTTAACTAAGAAAATATATGAAAAAATATCTAAGAATACTTAATCCCCCAATTTTTTAAACATACGAATTGTTAAAAAACCCCAATATAATTATCAATTAACTATATGATCAATTGAATCTGACCTGATATGTATTCCTCTCTCAAGTAAACTACACACCATATAGTAATTAATTTAATCACACTCTCATGTCAATTAAATTGCATACTACTCGTTAAGTTCATCAATTATGATCACATACATAAGAATTATACATCTCTGCCTAAAAACTATGCATGTTATTCAATCAAGACAAATAATTAAATAATTCTCTCAAATCTATTTAATTGCCTCTATAGATAAATTACTGACCAAACAATTAATAGCATAAAAATCAGATTAAATAATATAATTAAATTAAAATTAAAATTGGGATAAAATATTAAAACATCACATGGTGAAAATTGGGTTCATAAGATCTCTAGATTAATAAATTAATTACACATAATTAGGTTCATAAGATCCTTAGATTAATAAATTAACTACATATAATTGTGTTCATAACAAAAAATGATAAAGAAAAGAATTGGAGAAGAAATACAATCAATCTCTTGAATTGTAGTGTTAATCTCTTCTTGATTTTTTCTGTATTTTTCTCTTTTTAGCTCTAAAAATTGACTAAAATTATGCTAATGATGATCCTTTTAGGGTTTAAGAGATGATTAGGGGCTTAAATATAGCTCAAGTATAATCTGGACCGTCAGATCAATTTCAGATCAAGGGCTGAGATCAAAACAAGCAAAGCTAACAGTGCCAACCAATCATAATGTGACACGTGATACACATAATTTATTTAGTAAATCAGAGCGTGACATGTGGCAAGGGAGACCGGTCAGAGTCAACACTCGCTGAGTTAGCGCCACACGACGCAACGTGATTCACAGAAACAGATGGCATGGCACACGGGTGGAACACGGGGAGCAATGGAGTGGAGACACATGGTAGGGTGGTTTGACCGATGTCCGAACTCGAATTGAACGTCGTATTGACACATGACACGCGGTTCATCCTCCTCACACACGTCGTAATGTGATTCGTTATCCCTACTTGTGTGGCGTCCGCGTGACTTACCCAGTCATCTTCTCTGCTTGCCTGGCATGCCACATGGTAGCTCATGATTAACCCTGCGTTAAAAGTTTATAAAAATTCCAAAAAATTCCAAAAAAATTCCAAAATTTATATTTTCACCCTTTTTTACTAAAAACTTTATATTTTAATATTTTTAACCCCCAAAAATATTATTTATTGAATAAAACAAGTAAATATTAATTAAAAAAATGTGTTAATGACTCTACTTTCATAGAGTCATCATACCACAAAATCAATCAATGTTAAACAAACTCTTCAAAATGATGGTTGGTTTAAGTCCATGAAAGATTAATTTGAAGCATTGCTTAAAAATGAAACCTAGTCTTTGGTGCCTAGGCCTAAGGATCAAAAGGTTATTAGTAATGGGTGCATTTACAAAGTTAAAACGCTTGCCTCTGGTCACCTTGACAAACTTAAATATCGGCTTGTTGACGAAGGGTATGATTAAGTTCCTAGCTTTGATTTCTCTAAATCTTTTAGTCCAATTGTAAAACTCCCCACAATCAGAGTTGTTTTAACCTTAGCTCTTAATTTTGGCTGGGATTTAAGGAAAATAGACATTAATAATGCCTTTCTCAATGGCATCTTGAAAGAGGAAGTCTTTATGTAACAACTTGATGGCTTTAAGGACAGTGCACACCCTGATTATGTTTGTAAGCTTTATAAGGCCATTTATGGTCTCACCTTAGAACCTGATTTGACAAATTAAAATTAGCTTTGATCAAGCTTGGCTTTCACAATTCTAAGGCTAATGTTTCTCAATTTGTTAAAGTCACATCTTAGCTTACTATCTATCTACTAGTCTATGTAGATGATATCATTATCACAGGTTCAGATGCTGTTGAGGTTAATATCTCATTCAGTTGTTACATGTCGAGTTTTCCTTAAACGATCTTAGAATGTTGAATTATTTTTTAGGCATCAATGTTAAAAGGTTACATTCAGGTTCTAGTGTTAAAAGGTTACATTCAGGTTCTCTGATTCTCAATCAACAAAAATATATACTTGAGTTTCTTGACATAACTAATATGTTAGATGCAAAGTTAGCTGTGATTCCAATGTGTTCCACAACCTCCCTATCAACCTTTAAGGGAGACATTTTTGATCAACTTACTTTGAATCAAAGTATTGTAGGAGGATTACAATATCTCACCTTAACTCAACTAGACTTAACTTTTGCTGTCAACATAGTTTGTCAATTTATGACCAATCCACGTATGCATCATTGGATTGCCACTAAAATAATCCTTAGGTACTTGAAAGGAACTTTGGATCAATGTCTTGAATTCAAGGCATCCACTCATATAATTATCAATGCTTTTGTCGATGCTGATTGGGCTTCTAGTGTGGATGATCGTAAGTCTACCTCGGGCATTTGCATTTTCTTTGGTGTCAATCCTATCATTTGGTCAGCTAAGAAACAATCCTTGGTTGCTCGATCAAGTACTAAAGCTAAATATCACAATGTGGCAAGTGCAACTTTTGAAATTCTTTGGCTAAAGTCTCTCCTTTCAAAGTTGCATTTTTCTCTCCCAAAAACTCATCTTATCTGGTGTGATAATCTCAGCTCCATTTCTCTCACATCTAACCCTATTTTGCATCCCAAAATGAAACATATAGAGTTGGATTTGTATTTTGTACAAGAAAAGGTTTTGAAAAGGTTTTGAATGGTCAGTTGCTCGTTCAACGTGTGCCCACTAATGAACAAACAACTGACATTTTTACTAAACCTCTCTCTAGCCTTCAATGTCTTATCCTTCAATGCAAACTTAGTGTTCATTCCTTTCCCCTAAGTTTGAAGGGGGGAGGGGGGAAGGGAGGGTGAAAGGAATTTATCTCAGCAAGCTGATCAAGCAAGCATGTCCACTGTTCATGTTCAAGCTGCTTATCAAGTCTGCAACTCTACTCATGACAAGCAATCAAGCTTTTCAAGTGTTTCTGCTCATGTTAATTAGCAAGCAGTTTGTTACACTCTAGTGATTGGCTGTTGTAGCTTATGTTAGCATGCATTAGCTGTAATATGGTGTATGTCAGCAAGTTGTTATAACAGCTGTTAATAGTTGTAAATTGGAGGGAAATTCAGTGAAGATATTTTTACATGTGAAAAGGCTGTGCAGGAGCACTGCCTATATGAACAATACTCATGTAATACAATATGCTGCATAAGTACAATACAATGAATATCAAATTCTCTCTTCCTCTTTTATTCGTCTTCACTGCTTCTCTTTTTCTTTCTTGCTGTTTCTATATCATTGTTGTCGTGATCAGCTTTGGAATTCTTGTTTCTTTACATCCACTATTCTACATGTGCATTTTCATGCGTTTGGGAACAAACTAAATAATACTTCCATAATATGTTGTCCCACTTTTACGGCTTTTATTTAGGTTCACGTTACTTCTAACAAGAAACACTTTTTAACACATCTTTTAATAGCAGTAGGAATGGGAAAAAAACCGCGGGTTCGGTTATCCGAACCGACGGTTCGGTTTTTACTTGTTAAATTTCGAGGATGGGTACATTTCGGTTAAAAACCGAACGTGAATCAACGGATACGGTTCGGGGACGGTTATACTGAAAACCGTACCCGAAATTAATTATATTTAATTAATTAATTTATATTTAATAAATTAAAAAGGTGTTAGGATTTTTTCAGTATCCTTTTGCTTCGTTGTTTCCAGCTGCTCTCAACCTCTCAGTCTCGCCTTCGTCGCCCGCTTTCGTCGCTCGCCTTTGTCGCTCGCCTTCGTTGATCGCCTTTGTCGCTCACCTTCGCCATCTCTCTGTCGTCTGCCCTGTCGATCTCAGCTCTCAACCCTCAACCCTCTTCCTTCTGGCTCGGCCGCTCTCAGCTCTCTGGCGCTCAGCTCTCCCCCTGGTTAGTCCTCCTCAACTTCTTACCTTCTTCTTTTTCTTGCTCTTATCAGTTCCCCTAGTCATAACTCCTAACTCTCAGATTCTGTGGTAGCAAGAGGTGGTGCGATTTCAGTGGTAGCAGTTGAGTTGTTGATAAATCTTGTTGCAAATTTTGCTGAGGTGATTTCAATGGTAGCAGTCTAGTACTATAAGTGATTTTAGTAAATGAGGTTAAGTGTTGAGAAAATGTAACTCAAGTATGGTTTTTAGTAAGAGATAATGCAATTGGATATTAGGATGGCACCTTTTGTTGCTGAATTTGCAGCGAAGGGAAGGGTGATGAGTTTTATCTATAAAATTGGCACATTTTGTTGCTGATTTCGCAGCTAAGGGAAGGATAATGGTTAATGGGTTTTATGTATATGATCGTAATATTTTGTTATTGATTTTACTGATTTTGTTGACTATGCTTAAAGTCTAAAACAGAGAACATAATGAAGCTAACGGCTTCATTCATAAGTCATAACTCTACCTGTTGCCTGTTAATTTTAATCTCATTCTTGCTTTGCCCATTAATTTTAATCTCATTCTTGCTTTGCCCATTAATTTTAATCTCATTCTTGCTTCGAGGATGGAATATTTATTAATTATTCGGTTTTTTTTTAAATAACCGTCCCAAACCGTTACCCGTAGGTAAAAAATCGTCCTCGAACCATAACGGTTTTCAGGCGGTTTTGGATACATTTATTATAATTTGGTTCGGGGACGGTTTTTGATATAACCGTCCCCGTGACCATCCCTAAATAGCAGTGCTACCAAACTTGCTCCCTTTTTTTGGTCAACATGCTCATAGTTTTGTTGCTACTTAACTACATTCAATTCCGATCGATATAATTCTCTTTCCATTTTTCTATATTTTTCATTCAAAAGAACGTTATGGAGGTAGGACGGTAGCTAACACATTGTCAAGACATCAAGGCACATAGCCTCTATCAATACGTGAAAAAAACAAGGCAGTGATTAGCATTTAAACGAAATCAGGAGCAGCATACTAACAGTAATCTATCTATGCAAGGTCCCTAGACTGTGTAAATCGAAACGAAAACGAAAAGTTTAAAACTTAAACAGTGAATAAATGAAATGTTGACCTGCGGATTTGCGCCTGTTGAGAGAGCGGTTCCTACAAATTGCAAAGGAAAGTTTCCCAAATCAATACGCGGATTAGACTATCGAAGAATTTTTCTTTTCTTTTAAAGTTAAAGGTCCATGAAACATTAATATACACGCAAAGAAACAGATTCAAGATGGAGATACCTTTGATTGGGAGGAGCATAACGCTTCACGACTGGAGCTGAATCTGACGGAATTGGAGCTGTAGGGTTTTCCAGCATTCTCTCTCTAACTCTCTCACACACTATCTCCTCCGAGCGAGCTTGATTGATATGCTCCGCTAAATCAACCCAAATCCCAAATTCCAACTCACCCAGGACCAAACCACACCATAAAACCTTATTATCTTATACTTTTGGGTTAAAAACTGCATTTGTCTGGACCTTTATTTTAAAATATATTTTGGTTTTCGAACAGTTTAATTTTTAATCATTTTATATTTCACAATTTTAATTCAATTTAACATTTTTCATTAATTCAGAAATGAAACGTTAAAAGTGGAGACTATGTGAGCTGACATGATTTATTTTTAATACTATTTAATATTTAAAATTTATAAAATAAAGATATAATTAAACTAATAAGACTTAATATGTTATTTTCAATTTTTAATTTAATAATTTAAATAAAGCAATCATGTGTAAAAATAAAAAGAATAATACAATATTTTTACGTTGAAACAACTTAAACCACAACAATAACCTAAAAGTAAAACAATCGGTTCACCATATCACCTAATTTTTTATTATAAAAATTAAATATTTAAATACAAACTCGGTTTTGTGCTAACTTTCTTGGGATAGTGTTCAAATATACTTTACTTATAACTTCTTATTCTATTTTTACAGTTTTTAATATTAGCGTGAGCGATATTCATATTCACGTTTCAATAAATTTTCTGCTAATAAAATACGTTCACGAATTAACTACAAAAATATTAACATAAAAATACAAGTATCTGTGTGTGCTCTAAAACAAATTTAATAATAAATAATCATAACTAGATAGTGAAAAATATAATCATTTAAATCAAATCAAGTAGTAAATTTTAGAATAAAAATACTAAACACAAATTTAATAATTAAATCAGATAATTATGATTATATATAAAATTATTTTAATCTAAATATTTAAAAAACTAATTAAGAAGAAATTATATAATGATAAAAATACTAAATCAATTTAACATTAATCAATCTATTATTCAATCCCCGTATGTTATAATTATTTTGACCGCAACTCTCAATTATCACTCCTCTATTGCCGTTGTTTTTTTTTTTCTGACAGCTTTTGCAGTACACACGGTATTTCAGCAACATGCGTTACCAATTTAGCTTTAACTCTTATAATGTGTATATATATATAGGTAGTAATAATAACTTAATAACATTATTAAATTATTTTAAGCTTAATTATTTAAAAGCACGTTAAAACTTTAATAATATAAAAATATTATTTTTAGTACAAATAACATTAAAACACATTTAAAAAATCGTTAATTAATAATTTCATAAATTTATTTAAATTTAAATAAATATTTTAACAACAAAAATAATTTCAGTTTTATAAATATGTTTTATTCAATATATGAGTGCAATCATATGTGTCATAATTATAAAAAATATACCTAAAGTATAACTATCTGAAATTCTAACGTTTGTTCGACTTTGTTTGTGATTTGATAACGAACTTAAAAACAAGTTTACATGTAAATATTTTGTCTACAAAAATAGACAATACTTATAGTTCTTACAAACTCCTTCTTTTGATATTTTTCGTGTGATAAAACATATCTCTCACTATATAACAGTCATAGAAGTAATGTAAAATTACATTGATGTTCTAGACTTTATAATAGAATTATCCTATGATCCGATAAATCTATCTTTACTATAACTTGATAAGCTTATAAGTAATTAAAATAACATAAACAAAGCATATCACAACTTGGCTTGAAAGTCTCATTATACATTAGTTCAGTTTACACAAAAATAAGCAACATGTAAAGAGTAATCATGTAGTGATGTTCTCCCCTATATGCATAACAAACAAAAACATAAAAGTAAAACATACTCTCCTCCTTTTGATGTACTAAAAGGACAAAATATTGGATAAAACAATAGAACTAAACTTCCCTTAAAGACAAAAGAGTAATGTAAAAGCATAATAATGCAAAAGTGCAATGTTGTTTAAATTTTTTCTAAGTTCTATAACTCCCTAACTTAAAAATTGGTTAAAAAATTAATAAATAAGAAGAAGATGTAAATGAATAAAAATTTGATTTTTTTAATTTTCATAAATAACCAGATAAGGTATTAAACCCCTTTGATCACAAATGAGTACATAACTAATTGAGAACTCATCATTTTTAACTCAAAAATTAATTATTTATTGTATAAATAAGCAAGTAGAGTAGAAGAGACACATAATAAAAGCAGTATACATGTTTAAACTCCACATAGATGCTAATTAATTAATTTATAATCAATCAAAAAAGACTCAAAAGAAAAAAAATATCACATATCATGTAAAATTATAATTGAATCTTCAATCTCACAAAATAAAATATATCTACTAAGTGAGTACTTAAATTTTATCTTTATTTTATAAATGAGACATGATTATTTTTTATATATATTTTTCTTTAACTTCTATTGGCTTTTCTTTTTGTGCATGCCAAGTACAAGTTTTATAAGCAAACGTTTTTTGCACAAGCCATAAATCTAGCTTGATAACTTCCACACTAGTTGTGAGGTATCATATTTACTCACTGTCGTAGCTTCACACATCACAGTATCTAACCCTTTAGTACTAAGTGTCTCCATACGGTAAAGTTTTAGAAAGCAAAAAATATAATTCAACACAATTTTACAATCAAGATTAGTTAAAGTCCTAGAGTAAATGCATAACATATATGTGTGTTCATGAGTATGTGAGTAAGTTCATGTCAACATTGATCATCACATGTACAAGAATATATGTATGCATAAGTCAAAATTGTGAAATAATTTATACAATAAATATTAAAATGAGTTAAGTTACTAAAAATAAGGTTATATGTATATAAGTGTTAAATAAATCCAATACCTTATTGGCCAAATAAGGATTTTTTTTAAATAAAATTTAGAATTCAATTTGATGGAGAGATTCTCAAGGCATTCTTAAGATCTTTAAAATTCATATGACCTAGTTTTTCATGCCATAAGATAGTTACTGTGGGTGATGTGTCAATGCAATAACAATTTTCATATGATCTAATTCCCTTAATCATACCTTCACCCTTTTCGATCTATTATAATATAATAATTGTTCATAAATTACATATTGAAATCATTATCGCATATTTGACTTATGTTAATCAAGTTTGTCTCGAGTCCTTCCATATATAAAACTTTATCAAGTTTAGGCTTGCCTTCTATTTGAACGGAGCATTTCACAATAATTTTAGATATTTTACCATCACCAAAGGGAACTGTATCTTCATTGTATTCTTCAAAGGTTTCAAACAAAGAATAGTTCCAAATTATGTGTCTAGAGCATCCACTATCAAAACACCATATGATATTTGATTTAGATTTAAATGCTATGTGGGCCACAAAGCAATGCAACTCAAACTTTTTAATCCATCCTCTTTTAATTTTGGAAGTTTGAGCTACTGGTTTCTTAAGTTTCTCTTTTTGTGTAGATATTGTAGTAAAAACTTTATGTTTGGAAAATGTTTGAGGTGTCCTAGAAATATTTGTATTTGTGATAGAATCATAGGTATAAATAAATCTATACTTAGGTGGATCGAGAGTAAGCTCATAGAATTGGATTGATCCGACAAGTTTATCAATGTTTAGTGTGTTCATATATTTACTTTCCTTTATTGATGTAACTTTTATTTTGTAGTTTGCTATTAACGAGTTTAAGAGTTTACGTACTTGTATAGGTTGTATAATTTTCTCACCAAGGTTAGAACAAGCATTTGAGATATCACAAAAGTGAGCATGTAATTGACCAAAAGTTAGCAATCTCAATTTTGTTTGTTTCACTCGGAAGGTTCCCTCATGAGCAAGAGTCAGTGCATGCCATGCATCTTTAGCAGTCTCACAGTCGAAGATACAATGAAACTCATCCATCACCACTGTAGCAAAGATTGAAATTAGATCATTTTGGTTTGTCCCACTAAAAGTGCAATCTTCAATGGTCCAGTCTTTTCTTGGCTTTATTATTGTTATACCATTTTTCGTTATCAAAAGTGGTTTCCAATCGTCAAGAATAACATCTCAGATATTTTCATCTTGTCTTAGAAATGTTTTCATGTAAGCCTTTCAATAAAAATAATTATACCTATCAAAAAGTGGTAATCTAACAAATGACCCATCTTATTTCTTTTGGTCCATAAGTAGAAGTGTGTGTTCTTAATGATGAACTCACTAATTGTGTCTAATGTTGACTTTAATACTAATTAAAAATTTATTAAATATATATTTAATTAACTTAGAGGGAAATGTAAATTATTTTCATTTTTTATCAATTTATAATTTTATAATATAAACAAAATGGTTAGATATACAATCACGTGTAAGAATAAAGTACAGAAATAAAATAATAACACATGATATTTTTAGGTGAAAATAACTTGACTACAACTATAATCTAAGAAAAAAATCACCAATACACCAAGCCACCTAACTTTCTACTATGAAAATTGAATGTTCAAATACAAACTCAGTCTTATGCGACCTTCTATTATCCCAATATACTATGCTTACGAACCCTTGTTCTATTTTCATAGTTTCTAATATTAGTGTGAGTAATATCTAAACTCACGTTCTAATAAACTTTATGTCAATAAAATACATTAACGAATCAATTGTAAAAGAGTTAGCATGAAAATACAAATATCTGTGTGTGTATTCTAAAATAAATTTAATAATGAATAATATTAATTAGATTATTCAAAATATATGTCATTTAAATCAAATCAACTAACAAATTTTAAAACAAAAAGATTAATTATACACTTAATAAAAATAACTTTTTTAAAATTTAATAATCAAGTCAAATAATTATAATTATACAAAAAAAATTATTTTAATCTAAATATATAAAAATTTAATAAAAAATAAGTTATATAAAGATAAAAATACTAAATAAATTTACTAATAAATAATTATGATATAATATCAAATCAATATTAATCTGTTTATTTAATTACACGTGATTCTGTTACTTTTTTCATCATCCTTAATATATATAAATATATTATCTATATTCCTCAACTGTAGTCATTCTCAATTATCACTCCTCTGTTGTTGTTATCAACTATTTCTTTTCCCTACAGTTTTTGCAGCACACATAGTATTTCAGCAACACAGTCGGAACTTTTCTTTAACTCTTATAACGTGTATATATAAGGGTGATAATGATAAACTAATAGCATTAAAATTAAATTATTTTGGGATAGTTACATTAAAAATTAAAGATACATCTTATTTAAACATATTTAATAAATAATTAATTGATAATTTTTTAAATTTATTTTAATTTAAATAAATATTTTAGTAACAAAAATAATTATAATTTTATAAATATATATTATTAAATACATAAATTTAATTATATGTATTATAATTATAAAAAATATATTTAAAATTATTATTTTTAGTTAGCTTAAAAACAAATTTTTTTATTTAAGAAAATAATAAACATTTATAGTTTGTACAAATTAATTAAAAAAATCCAAAATTTCAAATTATCGTGTATGTTCGCATGATAAACCTTAAAGGTTTGAAGCTTTAGAATTATTTTTTCAGCTCTCGCACAAAGGTATTGAAGTTCATATCTCTCTAGCAAGGATTGGAGCCTTACAAGAATGAATTGGAGCATACATTTCTTGTAACATTTGTTATTATTATGGAAGCAACACTCGTGAGCTCTGTTCATAGATGTTAAAGTCTCATATCGATCGGAGATCGTGACCACGTTGTGCATATAAATAAGGTAATCTTTCATCTCATAAACTGGGTTTTGAGATAGAATTAGACCCAAATTTAACATGGTATCAAAACAGATTACTCGGTCGGTACAATTGTTTCGTCACTGGTGAGTGATGCATTCCGCCACTTGGGTTCCATAAACTTAACATTCTCGTCAGTCTCAAGGGGACAGACCTTTACCGATGTGAGAGAGAGTGTTAAAGTCTCACATCGATTGAAGATCGCGCCCACGCTGCGCATATAAATAAGGACAGTCCTTCATCTCATAACCTGAGTTTTGAGATGGAGTTAGGTCTAAATTTAACAATAGACATCTGATAACCCAAATAAGAAATTCTTAAACTATCCTTTTCGCACCGTGAAAGAGATATCATGATTGTGGATTTTTTGGGTGGTTAGATGACGAGATGATTGATAGGAAAAAACAAGTAATTAATGAGTTTTTTCAAAGTAGGGATCGAGTTGACAAAGAAAGAGACTTTGTGTGATGTTCAAATCCCCAAAATGCAAAAGAGAGAAAGGAAGCTGTGGATTGCTCTTCTTCTATGCATATTTCTTATCATGAAGATGTGAGTTAGGTGCAATTGATTGAGGATTATTGTTTTGTTTTTTTACCAGTTGGTTTATTTTGTTATCCTCGAAATTGTTTTGTTTTGTTACCAGCTAGGGAAGAAATTGGTGATTATTATGGTTGTAACAAACAATTGTAGTTGAAATTGTTTCTTGTATTTTGTTTATGAATTGAACGGAATGAAAACGAAAATTCAGTACATTACACTGGAAAATTATATGAGAATAACCTGCCAAATTCTTCTCCAAAATTAATACATTACATTGGAAAATTATATGATAATAACCTGTCAAATTGTAGTTGTCAAATTCAATACATTATAGTAGAATGAAAATTGTATTATCTCAAAAATTTTAAGTTCTTTCTACTTTCATTAGAAAAATATGAAAGCGATGAGTTATCTCAAAAGAAAAATTATGAGCATAACTTATCTCAAGTACATTTTGGACACATCCATCCTCACAGGTACATTTTCTTGGCACCAATTACTTTTATTTTATTTGTAATCAGAACTGATGCATTTTATAAGGACTTCATTTGGAAGTATGATTGTTTATTTGCATAGGTTGCTTGGGCTGTGTTTGCATACACCAAATTAACTAAATTCAAACCAAATTACGTATCAAATCTGCCACCATTCCTATTCAGGTGCTAGTTGTTTCTTAATCATCCAAATGACAATAACACCGAAAACTGGTATCCTAACAATTACATGGCCTGGACAATAACACCAGATGACCACAAACATGTTTCTTACTCAAAATAATACCAAGGCAGCCTATTTGTGACAATAACTGTTTGTGGTGTCAACCTAATGACCATAAACATAACACTAACTATTACATTATTAAACATGATCATAACTATTACAAAAGATGACACTAGCCACTATATCCTGGTTCAAAATTACATTCTTGCACTTTGGCAAGCCTCTTTAGAAGTTGGTATCTTCTTCCTTGAAGACATTCTTCTTCTAAGTTCAGCTGATGCACTAGTTTGACTACATGCTGGCCTTTCCTTCCCCTTTGTGAATGAAATTGCATATAATTAAGTAAGTAACAAGGTAGTAGAATTTAGAAGTACCACTTTCGTGTCTATAAACACATATTCCTTTGATGTTGAATAGCATGTGAGCTTGAAGACCCAGTTTTTTTAAAAATTGACTATCAAGCTGTAAATTTTGGTGCGATTTTGAAGTAGTAGGTTCAACAGAATTATCACCAACTTGCATTAAATTAGTACTCAATCAAACATTTATATGAAATAAAATTCTACATTCAAAAGGCAATTTTTTAAGGCTAATTTATTACCTAATTTTTTTACACCATCATATACTAACAGTCTGGCACAAGGTTTTTTTTTGTATCATTCAATTTCTTTTTGGCTGTACCACTGTACGTCGTTGATTCACTTTCTTGGTTGCTAACTTACAACCGTTTTAAATTCAACAATAAAGATGACCCCTTGTTTAAATTATGAAAATGCAATCTTGTATTCTCACTTCAGTTCTCACTTTCTTGTATTATATTTATGAAGAAATAAAAGAATGTAAACAATACAATAGAGAATCAAAGTCCTACCACCAAAAAAAAATATTAAAATTAATATATATATATATATATATTATTGTGATGACATAAGAAAACTAGGTCTTTACAAATAATTTTTTTTAATGTAGCTATAGTGTATTGATTATTGAATTAACGTAATGCCCACGAAAAATTGCTGTCTACTTAAAGGCTTTTCAATAGACTTTTGAGAGCATAAAGATCTCTTTGGCACATAATACCCATGAACATCTAAGTCTTTTTATCAGATAAAATTCACTTCGGCCCGAAGATGATTACTGATGATCAAGTTGCCCCGTCCTTTTCCGTTACTAATACTCTGCTCTTTGTAGACAAATCACTACTTCAAATTAAAAATTAAGGCATCTCAAGTTTTTTGTAAGCATCCTGTGCATGGGCATTTCCAGTTCAAGTGTCACCTCCAGAGTAAGACGTGAGGTGTTATCTCACCATTTTGCTATTTTATCAGCTAATGCTATGTCCTATATCCATTTGTATTAAGACTTTGCATTATTCTTCGCTAGTTAGCCATGTATATGTAAGCTGTTGAAAAAATAAGAAATAACTCTACACAAAAAAGCTCTATAATTTGTATTATTTTCTTCATGTTTTCATCACAATTGTATAGTTATATATAAGAAAATTTTACTCCTTTAATTACTTTTTAAATTAAACATTCCTTGATTTACTCATTGAATTAATGATTCTTTGTTTTACTCCTTCAATTAAGAATTCCTTGTTTTATTTCTTGAATTAAACTCCTTGTTTTATTCCTTAAATTAAACTCCTTCTTTTATTCCTTGAATTAAGCTTATTATTTTATTCCTTAAATTAAGGTCCTTGTTTTATTCCTTGATTAAGGACTAATATCCAATACTCCCGCTCAAGCTGGATCTAGAAGGTTTATGGATCCAAGCTTGGACAAAAGTCGTTGAAACTGATGAGAAGCCAAGGGCTTGGTGAAGATGTCAGCCAGTTGGTCGAAGCTTCTTGTATAATGTGTCTGAATCACCTGTGATTGAACTTGTTCACGAATGTAATGACAATCAACTTCAATGTGTTTCATCCTCTCGTGAAATAATGGGTTTGATGCTATATGCATGGCTGCTTGATTGTCACAAAATAAGGACATATGTAGAGTTGTAGGAACACCTAAATCACACATAAGACCTTTAAGCCATATCAACTCACACGCAGTTGAAGCCATTACACGATACTCAACTTCGACACTTGATCTGACGATGACAATTTGCTTCTTACTCTTCCATGTGACCAAGTTTTCATCGACAAATGTACAGTAGCCAGTGGTGGACTTGTGATCGATTGCATTCCTTGCCCAATCAACATCACAATACCCCATGATTTGTGTGTTGTCATTCTTCTTCATGATGATACCACGACCCACTGATCCTTTTAAGTAGCATAAGATCCTTTTAACAAAGGTCAAATGCTCAAGTGTTTGGGAGTGCATGAATTGGCTCACAATACTTACAGAATATGTGATGTTAGGTGTGGTGATTGTTAGGTAGATCAACTTACCAACTTAACTTATATCCGTGAGTGGCGTTCCCTTCAAGCTAGGTTTAAGCTTGTTGTCAAGAGGGGTAATGACTGGTTTAGCACTGCTCATGTTAGCTTCCTTGAGCAAATCTAGGATATATTTCCTTTGGTTAAGAAAGAGTCCCTTGTGCGAGGTTGTCATTTTTATACCAAGAAAGTACTTCAATATCCCAAGGTCTTTAATTGCAAACCTTTGTCTAAGGGACTGTTTGAGGTTGAAAATCTCATCAACATTATCACCTGTAATTATCAGATCATCTACATAAATTAGCACAACCAATTTTTTCATAGCTCATATGCGAACAAATAGTGAGGAATCGACATTGCTACTTTTGAAACCAACACTGATGAGAACTGAGCTTAGCTTGGTATACCAAGCTCGTGGGGACTATTTCAGACCATAAATGGATTTGTGCAATTTGCACACTAAATCCAGTTCATTGCTTTGAGGATGCCCGAGTGGCAATTTCATATAGACTTCTTCTTTGAGATCACCATGCAAGAGTGCATTCTTCACATCCATTTGGTACATGGACCACCCCTTGTTTACAGCCACAGACAGTAGCACTCTTACTGTGTTCATTTTTGCAACAGGTGCAAATGTTTCTTTGTAATCCACCTCGAATGTTTGAGTGAATCCCCGAGCCACAAATCTTGCTTTATACCTCTCAATTGATCCATCTGACTTGAATTTGAGCTTATATATCCATTTGCAACCCACAACTTTCTTTCCTTTTGGAAGTTTGGTGATGCTCCATGTGTTGTGTTGATCTAAGGCTTTAAGTTCTTCTTGCATGATCTAAGGCTTTAAGTTCTTCTTGCATGGCCTCATGAAAGTTTTGAGGTTCATTGTAACTTGATATAGTGTTGAGGAATGCGACATGGGCTACTGTCACTCTCTTATATGACACATAATTTGAGATGGGATGTGTGGGTTTGTAGGTGACAAAGTCTTGAAGTCTTGTGGGAGGTTGCCTAACACGCATTGGATTACGTCGTGGAGCAGGAGGAGTTATCTCACACTCGTTCACATCTTATACCATATTGTGAGGATCATCTTGATTATCACCACCTTCATGCAATGTACCATTAAGATGAGACCCTTCATTGTTACTTTCAGTGAGAGATGCATCAATGTTGACATGGATGAAATCTTGTTGTTATGGATCCTCAAGTTCGATTCTTGGTAATGGAAACACATCCAAGATATCATCCCATTGACTTGTGATTTCATGTGACTTGCTAAAAAAGGATTAGTTTCATAAAATAGAACATCTTTAGACATAATTAATCTCCTAAGTTGGGGATCATAACACTTATATCCATTTTGTGTAGATAAATAATCAAGAAAAATACATTTAATAGCTCTAGGATCCAATTTATCTCGATGATGAGATTGAATATGTACAAAACAGATGCAGCCAAAGACTCTAAGGTGTGAGAGGTTAATTTTCCTCCCTTTCATGACCTCTAGGGGAGATTTGAAATCCAAGACTCGGCTGGGTAATCTATTGATGATGTAAGCAACTACCATAACCCCTTGGGACCATAATCTCTTTGGTACATTCATTTGTAGCATTAATGTTCTAGTTTTTTCAAGTAAGTCCTGGTTTTTGCGTTCAGTTATACCATTTTGTTGAGGTGTGCCAACACAACTTGTTTGATGCATAATGCCATGAATACTCAAATATTATTTCATGATATAGGACATGTATTCAGTGCCATTGTCAAACCTTAAGGTTTGAATTTTAGAGAAGAAGTGATTTTTAACAAGGTTATGAAAGTTCTTATTCTTAGACTTTAAAAGATATAACCATGTGACTCGAGAGAAATCATTAACAAAAATCACAAAATACTTATAACCATCAAAAGATTCATTAGTTGGTCCCCATACATCTGAATGAACTAGTTCAAAACACTTATTAGCCTTAGACAAGAAAGAATTAAAAGGTAATCTAGTGACCTTAGACAAGTGGCAAGTTTCACATGCAATTGCATCATTTCCTAAGTTTGGAAATAAAGTTGACAAAATTGTTGGAGAAGGGTGAGCTAAACGTTGATGCCACAATTGATTATCTTAGATAGGGTTAAACTTGGCTTGAAACCCTCTGGGATTGCTCTTGGATATGTAATAGAGACCATCTAAGTAAAACCTCTACCAATCGTCTTTTTGGTGGCACAATCCTGAAAATGACACTGTGAGGAGAAAAAATGGCTAAGCAATTCAAGATATTTGTGATTTTTCCTACAGACAGAATTTGGAAAGGAAATAAAGGTACATATAAAACCGTTGACTCAATTTCATCTTACATTAATTTTATTTTTTCCTTTCCTAAAACTTTTACATTCTCACCATTTGCAATTTAAACTTGAGAATGATTTGCTAATTTTTCAAACTTATGAGACTTTGACACATGGTTTTTCATATGATCTGTGGCACCTGAATCTATAACCCAAAAATCATGCAACATATTTATTTTAAGAGCAGTTTTAAAGACTTTTATGATACCTTGCATGTCCTCTTGTGGTATGCATTTTGTATCTACTAAGAAACTCGTAAACTTACCTAGCAATGCTGTCGAGTTTCTTTCTTCTATGATATCCATACAGTCAATTCTAGCTCTTCATGTCTTGCTTTGAAGATACAACATAAACTCATTCATGAGTTCAATTGGATTCGCTGTGAAGTTCTTGAATGGATCAGACCCATTAGAGGTAGAGGCAAAAACATGATTTGCAGGGTGTGCAGTATGATTCATTTTCTATAAACCCTTATCCTTTATAAAATCAGGTTTTAATTTTGGATGCAGAATCCAACATGTGTCCTTAACATGGCCCGTATAGTTGCAATGTTGACACTTCAAGTTTGGATGCCTCCCTTTGTACTTCCTCTCGTTCGTTAGATAGGCTTTTACCTCAGGTGCACTAGCCATTGTACCCTTGTTCATGACTTTCCTCCTTACTCTTTCACGTTGAATTGTCGCACATACACTGGTGAAGGAAGGAAGTTCAATATTCATAAGTATGTGGCATCGTATATCTTCATATGTTGAATCGAGAGTGGACAGAAGTTGAAATATCTTATCTTCTTCCGCTCTCTTTCGTAGCAGAGCTATATCGGTTGTATGAGGATGATATATTTCCAACTCATTCCACATGCTTTTCATGCTTCCTAAGAGTTGTACAAAAGGCTTTCCATCTTGTTGCAGATCTGAGATGTCCTTCTTTAATTGAAAAACTCGTGCAACATTGTTTTGATTTCCATACATTTCCTTGACCATCTCCCATAGTTAGTATGCGGATTCAGAGTAACTGAATGTTTTAGCTAATTTATGTTCCATGGAATTTAGGAGCCATGACATAACCAACTGATCCTTACTAAGCTAGGATTCATAGGTTGGTGAGGAAACATCAAGTACTTTGATGCTTCCGTTTATGAACCCCAACTTGGACCTTCCACCTAGAGCCAGAGACACTACTCTTGACCAAGACAAGTAATTAAATTCATTCAACAAGACTGAGCTTAATCTTTGATTTGGGTTGACATCCACCTCATGCATATTCATGAAGGAAAGCACCGATGAACTTTCAACTTCTGATCCTAACGACTTGTCTTCAGCCATTTCAAAGATTGAAGATGCTAAGATATAAATCATAAGCAAGTTAATTTTCCTACTTTGATATTATGTTGAAAAAACAAGAAATAACTCTACACAAAGAATAACTCTACACAAAAGAGTTCTTTAGTTTGTATTATTTTTTTCATGTTTTCATTACAATTATATAACTATATATAAAGAAATTTTACTCATTTAATTACTTTTTAAATTAAATATTCTTTGATTTACTACTTGAATTAAATATTCCTTGTTTTACTCGTTGAATTAAGGATTTTTTATTTTATTTCTTGAATTAAAATTATTGTTTTATTTCTTGAATTAAACTTATTGTTTTATTTCTTGAATTAAGTTCTTTGTTTTATTTGTTGAATTAAGTTCTTTGTTTTATTTTTTGATTAAAGACTAATATCCAATAGAAGCTATTATGCCAACTAGTTGTAATGGTGTGAAAGTCTCCCCAAGAGAGAGGAACCTACTAATTGGATATCAGTCAGGCTCGTAACAGGGAAAAACAATTTATTAGGCAGAAAAGTTCTTTATAATAATATATTATGTAAATAATTAATGCAACATTAAGCTTGCTCTACATGCTTGAACATGCTATGAAACTAGACATATGGTATCTTAGCATTTTGTGCATGGGCGTGCACACGGAAATAGAGAAAAGCAGGAAGAACTCAAATACTACCAGCTTTCTTTGTATGTTTGAATATACTATACACACATTTCCCTTTTTCTTTCCTTATAAATGAATGATTTGTAAGGTTTGATGACCTAATTATCCAAAAATTGAAGCAAACATCGGAGTTAGAAATGTAAGGGAACTGAGCTTTGTCAAGCTACCAGAAAAATATTACACCACAAATTCAGAAAATCAACTTGGGGACTGTTAAATGAGTGCATGTAATTTCGAGATGCATACATATGAATTCTAGTATAGGAAAACAATTTACTGTCACTCCAAAAAATATTATATGCATCTCAAATTAATCTGGAAGTGGAGTTAACAAACAATTTCACATTGGGCAGATAAAAGTTAGAAAATACTTTTTGTCGCACTATAGAAACATACACCGTAGGTGATGGCACTTCAGAAAATTGATGTATAAAGCAATGCCAGTGTGTCATTTGCAGTAAACTCCCCAAGACCACTACTAACAGCATTATCATGACTGAGAATGGAAATTGCAAGAAGAAGCAAGCCACCGATAACCATGTGCTACAACCAAATAGTTACCTTGCACTACCACCCGTGGCAACAATAAGACCACCACCGTCCGTCGACACAGTCGATGTGAGGGGGAGTGTTGAGGAGTCCCACATCGACTAAGGACCAGCATAAGAGTTGGTTTATAAGTCTGGGCAATCCTCACACTTGGAAGCGCGTTTTGAGAGAAACATTAGGCTGCCCAGCTTTCAGGTGGCCCCTTTCTTGATGTGTCGGTCGGGTATCGGTCTTTGTGGTGTCCCCGTCCGATGTGAGAGGGAGTGTTGGAGTCCCACATCGCCCAGAGAAGCCAGCAATGTGCTGGTTATAATTCTAGGTGGTCCTTTTCCTGATAAGCGCGTTTTGAGGGAAACATTAGGCTGCGCAGCTTTCAATTTGGTATCAGAGCTGATCCTGGGGATCCCGATGTGCCCGCTTCCCTGAGTTTCCCGGTGTCTGGTTTCTGTGTCGGCCGGGTATCGGTCTTTGCGGTGTTCCCGTCCGATGTGAGGGGGAGTGTTGGAGTCCCACATCGCCTAGAGAAGCCAACAATGTGCTAGTTATAAGTCTGGGTGGCCCCTTTCCTGATAAGCGCATTTTCAGAGGTAGGGTTAGGCCCAGGTGAATCAATATGGTATCAGAGCAGGACCCTTGACGGTGGAGGAGAGTTACCCTGCACTACCATCCGTGGCAACAATAAGACCACCACCGTCCGTCGACACAGTCGATGTGAGGGGGAGTGTTGAAGAGTCCCACATCAACCAAGGACCAGCATAAGAGCTGGTTTATAAGCCTGGGCAATCCTCACACTTGGAAGCGCGTTTTGAGGGAAACATTAGACTGCCCAACTTTCAATTCAAATAAATATCATGCATTAATCTCAGTGTGATTCATACTCCCCTTGAATTATTGGACAAATATGGAACTTCTACAACTTTATAAATGCAAGAGAAACAAAGGTTTTGAGTCTGGAAAAATCAAAACTTTAAGTAAGGTGACAATCATTCATCACCCTCCAAGACAATAGCTTTAAAGGAAGCTCAATTTAAACATTATTACAAGCATCAATTTCTCAAATGTATAACCAAGTGGTCAGCCATTATCAGACGATCACAGGTAGAAAGGATAAAAGATCCCCAAGTTGAGAACTTGGGATTACCCACCCATTCAGTTGACATAACAGGATCTAAATACTTAGAACCCAACAAACCATAAATGTGTTAAATTTAGACATAATTACGTAATAATTTATACGTTATAAACATAATTATAATTATAAAAATATAAGTTGTTATATATGTTTTTATTTTTAGACATACGTTATGAATATAATTGTAATAAAATAAATATTTTTAATATTTTTATAAATTGTTACGCATGAAAATAGAACGTAATTAATTTTTATTTATTTATTTTTCAATAATCAAGACGTGTTTATTATCTGCTTATTTTTGACGAAATATCTCTGATTCAACTTGGGTTTATGATTGGCTAATTTTTGATGAAATATCTCCACTTCAATTTTTCTTTTCATTTTTTTATTAGTGTTTTTCTTGAGCTAATAAGGGTAACTTCAGTTCGTTATTTATTATGAACAAGTGAGGTGTAAAAAATGTAACAATACAGTTATTTTTTTTTAATAATACAAAATAATAATATTTCATAAATTTACTCTCATTTTTACACTTATATTTCTTATATTGCATGGTGTCAAAATGATTTTAAAATTTTAAAAGTGATTTATTTTTCTATATAATATTATCATATATAAAAATTAACATAAATTTATGTATTTTTAATAATTATTATCTCTTTTTTGCAAATTCTATCCTAAATTCGTGAGAAAAATACTCTTTGAGAAATCACATCAGAAGACAATTTTCCATGTGAAAGCAGCGAAGGTAGTTTATCGAACATCCCGCTTAGTTTTTCCCCTTGTAATCCCTAAAATGCATTAGAATTATAAATCACAAAAGGGATTATAATTTAATTTTTTTTATATTCTTATATCTTAATATTTAAGATTTATAATGAATAGAATAGAAAATTACTCATTTTTGTGATATTTAAGTATAAAAAGTTGTGTAATAAATTAGAATCACATCTTATCCCACGAGAAAAATTAACAACGAGAGAAATGATATTAATACTCTATAATACGCTCTTTCATATAATGACATTTTCTTAATACCTATGACATTTTTAAAATAATTTTAAATAACCATTAACACATATCAAAAGATTAAGTGGCATAGTATATAACAAAATGTTCTTAACATATCACATGATAATAAATTTATATATATATATATATATATTATAAATTTTTTAACTCATACACTAATATTCTTTTGATAAAAATATTCATATATTTTAATAATATAATAACTATTGTGTTATGTTATACATATAAAGAGAACTCTATTAATGTAGTACATATATTATGATAAATAATTTTTATCTTATTTGAAGTCTATTCTTATTATAAATTTGAATAATAATATAATTTATAATAGTAATTAAAATTATTTTTAAATTATTAAATAAATAATAAAATATTTATAGAGATAATTTATATGTACCAAAACAAGCCACCTTCATTTTTATTTATTATTGTAATAATTAATAAGAGGATTCACACAAACTAATCTCACTATTCTCACAAACAAATAACACTATCTACAATTATTAGTTGTTTCTATTTATTATTGTAATAATTAATAAGAGTATTCACACAAAATATTCTCATTATTCTAACAAACAAATAACGCTATTTACAATTATGAGTTAAAAACGTTGAGATAAACTTCAAGAATAATATCCATAAAAATTTTCTTTGGCTTTCTTCTGTAATTTCATCCACCTCATTGTGTATTTAATAATTTTTAATAATAATATAAAAATTAAAATATAAATAATCATTACCAAAAAGATTATTATATAAATGTTCAAATTTTACATAAATCATCGTAATAAAAACTTCTTTAATAGTATACTTAAATTTACATTTTTTTGAAGTTATTTTTAAATTAAATGAACCATGTGCATTGCACTTAAATTTTACTAATATAATATAAAAGCATAAAGTAAAAATATTCTCATAACAATTTTAAAATTTAAACGTAAAAAAAGACGAGAAGAAGCTTCTTATAATATTGAAAAGTCAAATGCTTTAGGTGACCTTCGTAATGGATCGTGTGAAACTGCGAATAAGATTTCAAGAAGTCGTTGGCAAATGGACAATTAAAAAGTCGGTCTATTTGCCTAACCTTGTCATGTGAGAGCTACAGATTTACGGTAACTACGCATAATTATTTTGACAAATAAAATTTATATACCTAGAAAAACAATTATATTTTTTATTCATTTACCATCGTTAATAATATATATATATATATATATATATATATATATTTATAAAAATACCTATGAATATGTTAAATATATATTAATATTTATTTTCTGATATTAAATAAATTTTATTATAATTTTAATTAATTAAATATGTTGTTACTACTCACTAATTAATTAAATTATATGAATCATTTAATCATTAACTAAATATTTAGATTCAATTATTACATAAAAATTATAAATAATATTAATTTAATTTCAAATGTATAAATATTTTCTAATTTAAGATTGTATGTATAAAGAAATGATAATAAATTATACAAACAAAATAAATAATATAAGTACAAATTAAATTCATAAAGAGTCATTAACAATTAATATTATTATGTATAAATTATTTAACCAAATTTCATATGTATAATCATTTACAAAATTTATACATATAAATATCAAAACAAATAATTTAAGCATAATGGATTTAAAAAAAATTAATCATAAATAAATTTTAATGTGTCAAAAATTATTTAAACAAAGTTCACATGTATAATAAATAACAATATTCTACACATAACAAACCTAAGTTAAATAAATTAATCATATTAAAATTATAATTTAATTCAGTATTAAAATTAGCCCAAGAATTAAATTTTGATTTTTTTAAACGATAAGTTGTTTCCTCTTCATGGCTAGAAACTACGAGTCGTCTGGCCACGAAGAACGACAAATTGAAATAATTTCCTTCATGTTTTTTTATGTTTTAATTTATAGAATCATTCGAATATCAATATTAAAATAATTTATAATTTTCATACATATCAAAATTTAGCTAAATAAAAAAACTCAATTTCACCGTACTACGTTGAAACAAAGTAAAACAAAGATGAATATAAACTTATCATGACAGAGGTAATATGAAGCTCTGATATCAAATACAATCATAATTTATGATCCAAAAACAGAATAAATAAACTAAAGAGATCAAAAATTTATAAAGGTAAGGATATTATCTCCGACCATTGAAATTGTTCTCTAAGCTACAAAATAAACAAACTCTTATATAGTCTCTATGTATGATTCTTCTAAGTTTTAAATATCACTCAAATTAGATAGTGTATTTCGATAAAAAATAAATATTAAACTTAGGGACCATAAGAATATTTTATAGTCATGTTTTCCATTAAATAACTTAATATTTTCGTATTTGATGTAACTTTCACTTTATACATACATGTCAATATTGATCATTAATACATACATACATATATATATGAAATAATAATTTCTACCAATGTACCTATTTTCATTTATGATTATGTACGAAGTAATGAAAAATATTTTTATTTTTTGAACTATAAAAGATACTCGTATTTTTGAACTAAAAGTATAATACATGAATAATATTTTTTTGTATAATATAAATAAAAAATATGTAAATATAAATAAAAATATATATTTCCTACAATAATTTTTTATTAAATATCTATTATTATTATTATTATTATTATTATTATTATTATTATTTTCTTAATGTAATAACATATTAAAATTTTCTTTATTGATTCATATAAATAAATAAGATTTTTTTTAATATAAATGAATCAATAAATCAAAAATTTAATATAACTAAATATAAATATTTAATACTAAAATTATTAATTATAAGTCACATATTAAAAAATTAAGAGTTTAAATATGATTTTTTAATATCAAACTATACTAGTTCAAATTTCTAACTTAAAATGAACAAAATAAATCTTATTAGTCAAACCATTAGACAAATCATACTAAAATTGAATTAAGTTTAGTGTTAGTAGTTAATATATCTTCAATTATGATATATTTATATTAAATTTATTATTGATATATTATATTATTATAAAAAAATCAAATAATATCTTAATATTTTTATTTTATATATATTATTACAGTTTTTTTAAAATTAAACTAATCATATTCGTATTTATATATTTATATAAAATTAAACCAATCATAATCGTATTTATATCTAGTTTATACATTTTTACTAATAAAAAAAATTATGACACATTATTTTACATTAAACGTCATTTAATATTAAATGTTATTCAATTAAATTTATTTTAATATTATTATTGTGTTATTTTTATCGTTGTAAATTTTAGTAACATTATTTTGTTTTTTTAAATTTCCCACTATATTTTTTATTTCATCTTCAATGCGTATAGATTGAAACGTGTGGGTTAATAACTGTGTGTCTTCGAAATTAAGGAAGAAAAAAAATAAAATAAAAATCGGCGGCACAGATTTCTTACATAACAAATACATGCAGTATTTTGCACAAAGACGCATCGTTAATCCTTGCCTATCTTTCAAGGAAAATACATCTCAGAAAAATGTTGGAGATTGCTATAAAGCTCCTTAATTTAAGGAGCAAATTAAGGAGCAAAACATGGAACTTAGTTCAAGGAGCAATTCAAGGAACTATTAATTTAAGGAGTAATTCAAGGAGTGAATTTTCCTATAAATAGATGTGTAATTGTAATGAATTAATCATCCAAAGTGTTCATCCCAATTGAGAGAAAAACTTTTGTGAGAGAAAATTGAGAGTAATTTTCTTGGGTGCAATTTGGTTGTGGGTTATGAGTTGTGAGTGTTGTAAACACCTTGTGTAATTTCTCCTCTTTCAGTAAAAAGATCTGCAGCAGGTCTGGAGACGTAAGCAAGATTGGCCGAACTTCGTTATCAAATTTGTGTGTTATTTTTATTCTTGCTTTCTCATAAATCTGGCTTATCGGAAATTTGCGTAATTTTCCAACAACTAGTATCAGAGCTATTGGTGGTGATTTCTGTCAATTTTCTGTAAGATTACTATTTACGTGAATAGTGAATTATGTGAATAGTGAAATTTTGTCGACAATATTTGTTCGTTGACGGAGGTGTTCTAATACACGGTGGTTTGTAGAAATAGTCAGAAACGATCCGAAAGAAATCAGATTTGAGTGGGAGCAATGGCCGTAGATGAAGGAAGGGTGAAACTCGAGAAATTTGATAGTACAAATTTCGGGTTTTGAAAAATGCAGATAAAGGATTATCTGTATCAAAGAAATCTATATCAACATCTCTCAGGGAAGAAGCCAGAGGCTATGAAAGAAGAAGATTGGAATCTTCTAGACAGACAAGCCCTCAGAGTTATTCGATTGACGTTATCCCGTAATGTTGCTTTCAACATAGCAAAGAAAAGACCACGATGGGTTTTATGACAGCTCTCTCCAATATGTATGAGAAGTCATCAGCCTCAAACAAAGTACACTTGATGAGGCGTTTGTTCAATTTGAGGATGAATGAAGGCACATCGGTAGCTCAACATCTCAATGAACTTAACATAGTCATAACCCAGTTGAGTTCAGTGAAAATTGAATTCGATGAATAAGTACGAGCATTGATACTTTTGTCTTTTTTACCAGAAAGTTGGAATGCTACTGTCACGACTGTGAGTAGCTTGTCAGGAAGCAATAAGTTGAAATTTGACGATGTTCGTGATCTGGTTCTCAGTGAAGAGATCCGACGTAGAGAGTCGGGTGAATCGTCAACCTCTTCAACATTGCATACAGAGTCAAGAGGAAGAGATTCAACCAAAGGGAATGGACGTGGCAGAATAGACTACCAAGGTAGATCAAAGGACAGGAGGTCCAAATCAAGGAATCCTAATAATTCCCATGGTTCGAAGACTATCGAGTGTTGGAATTGTGGGAGAATCGGGCACTACAAAAATCAGTGCAAGAGTGCACCAAAGGACAAACAAGTGAAGGCAGAGGTAAATGTTACTTCCACCTCAGGAGGAGATGATGCATTGATATGCTCTTTGGAGAGCAACGAAGAATCTTGGGTGTTAGACTCTGGAGCATCGTTCCATGTTACTTCACAGAATGAATTCTTCGAAAAATATGTCCCTAGAAACCTTGGAAAGGTATATCTTGGTGATAATCAACCGTGTACTATTATTGGAAAAGGTGTAGTGAAGATTAAGTTGAACGGGCTGTTTGGGAACTGAAGGATGTCAGGCATATTCCCGACCTAAGAAAGAACTTAATCTCAATAGGGCAATTGGCTAGTGAAGGCTACACTACAATCTTTCATAGCGATGATTGGAAGATTGCAAAGGGTGCAATGACGGTTGCTCGAGGTAAGAAGAGTGGCACTCTTTATATGACAGCAGAGGCACGTTGTTCAATCACAATTGCAGTAGGCAATGAAACACCAAATCTGTGGCACCAGAGACTAGGCCACATGAGTGAGAAGGGGATGAAAATTATGTACTCAAAAGGAAAAATTCCAAGTCTATAGTCTGTAGAGATGGACATGTGTGAAGATTGCATACTTGGAAAGCAAAAGAGAGTCAGCTTTCAGACAAGTGTCAGAACCCCAAAGAAGGAAAGGCTAGAGCTTATTCACTCTGATGTTTGGGGACCAACAACCGTTTCATCTATTGGTGAGAAATACTACTTCGTGACTTTCATCGATGATCACTCTCGGAAGGTATGGGTTTACTTTCTAAAGCATTAGTCTGAAGTATTTGAGGCTTTCAAAAGATGGAAAGCTATGGTGGAAAATGAGACGGGTTTAAAGATCAAAAAGCTCAGAACCGATAATGGTGGTGAATATGAAGACACCAGATTCAAAAATTTCTGCTATGAGCACGGGATCAGAATGGAAAGAACTATGCCATGCATGCCTCAACACAATGGTGTAGCTGAGCGTATGAACCGAACGTTGACAAAGAGAGCCAGAAGCATTCGTATACAGTCAAGTCTAACGAAGCAGTTCTGGGTAGAAGCAGTCAACACGGCAGCTTACTTGATCAACCGAGGCCCATCTGTTCCATTGGAGCATAGAATACCAGAGGAGGTATGGAGCGAAAAAGAGATGAAACTATCACATCTAAAAGTTTTCGGCTGTGTAGCATTTGTGCATATCAATGATCAAGGCAGGAATAAGCTTGATCCCAAATCCAAGAAATGCACATTCATCGGCTATGGTGAGGATGAGTTTGGCTACCGCATTTGGGATGTCGAAAAGAAGAAGTTATCCATAGTAGAGATGTGATTTTCAATGAAAGGGTGATGTATAAGGACATGCATAAAATAGACGCCAATGACTCAGAGTAGAATGAGTCAGTATTTGCATATGCAGATGATGTCCCAGATAGTTCCGCAACAGAACCAATTGTAACAAGTCCTCAGCCAGAGTAACTTGTTGGACATAGCAGTACACATCATTCCGACACACCACAACCTCTTATTCCAGCTCTTGTAATGAGAAGGTATTCTCGACCTCATGTGCCTAACAAAAGATACATGAACTATATGTTGCTGACTGATGGAGAGGAGCTTGAATGCTATGATGAAGCTTGTTAGACTCAAGATTCCAACAAGTGGGAGCTTGCTATGAAAGAAGAAATGAAATCTCTCATCTCCAACCAGACATGGAAACTAGCTGAGTTACCTATTGGAAAGAAGGCACTTCATAAGAATGGGTGTACCAGGTGAAAGAAGAGCATGATGGTTCCAAGAGATACAAAGCCCGCCTAGTTGTCAAAGGGTTTCAACAGAAGGAAGGAGTTGACTACACTGACATTTTTGCTCCCGTTGTGAAGCTCAATACTATGAGATCAATATTGAGTATTATAGCCATTGAAGATCTTCATCTTGAACAGTTGGATGTGAAGAATGCATTCCTTCATGGAGATTTAGATAAAGAGATATAAATGTACCAGCCAGAAGGTTTCTCAGAAAGAGGGAAGGAGGACATAATGTGCAGACTTAAGAAGAGTTTGTATGGCCTGAAACAAGCCCCGAGACAATGGTATAGAAATTTTGGCAGCTTCATGCACAAGGAAGGTTTCCAGAAGTGCAATGCTGACCATTGTTGCTATTTCAAGAGATATAGGTCCAGTTATATCATTTTACTACTTTATGTTGATGATATGTTAGTAGCAGGTTCAGATATAGATGATATTAAAAGGTTGAAGCAACAATTGTCAAAGGAGTTTGACATGAAAGACTTGGATCGAGCAAAGAAGATTCTTGGAATGCAAATCACAAGAAATAAGAAGAAAGGATCCTTGTAGTTATTTCAGGTAGAGTACATCAATCGTGTTTTGTAGAGATTCAACATAGGCGATGCCAAGCCAGTTAGCATACCCTTGGCCAATCATTTTTGCCTATCCAAGGATCAGTCCCCTCAGACAGAGAAAGAGAGAGAATTCATGGATAAGGTTCCTTATGCCTCAGTCATTGGAAGTTTGATGTACGCAATGGTCTGTACGAGACCAGACATTGGCCATGTAGTGAAAGTTGATAGCAGATTTATGTCAAATCCAGGGAAAACTCATTGGGAAGCAATTAAGTGGATTTTGAGGTATCTACAAGACACCACAGAAAAGTGCTTGTACTTTAGTAAAGGAGAGTTAAAAGTACAAGGGTACGTAGACACAGACTTTGGAGGTGAAGTTGATCACCGAAGAAGCACCACCGGTTATATATTTACTGTTGAAACTACAGTTGTTAGTTGGATGTCACAAATACAGAAAATTGTCACTCTATCCACTACAGAGGTTGAGTATGTAGTAGTAACTGAAGCTAGTAAAGAGATGACATGGCTTCAAGGTTTGTTAACTGAGCTGGGATTCAAACAGGAGAAGAATGTTTTGCATAGTGATAGTCAAAGTGCAATACACTTGGCGAAGAATTCAACATTTCATTCTAGAACCAAGCATATTGGACTTCGTTATCACTTCATCAGATCTATATTGGAAGATGATGTGTTAATACTGGAGAAAATTCAAAGAAGCAAAAATCCAGCAGATATGTTAACAAAGGTGGTGATTATTGACAAACTGAAATTGTGTTCAACTTCAGTTGGTCTGCTAGAGTAACAAAGACTAGAAAAACTACTGCATTAATCGAGGTGTGAAGACAGATTAAAATCAGTCTTCAAGTGAGAGATTGCTATAAAATTCCTTAATTTAAGGAGCAAAACATGGAGCAAAACAAGGAGCAAAACATAAAACTTAATTCAAGGAGCAATTTAAGGAACCATTAATTTAATGAGTAATTCAAGGAGTGAATTTTCCTATAAATAGATGTGTAATTGTAATGAATTAATCATCCAAAGTGTTCATTCCAATTGAGAGAAAAGCTTTTGTGAGAGAAAATTGAGAGTAATTTTCTTGGGTGCAATTGGGTTGTGGATTGTGAGTTGTGAGTTGTGAGTGTTGTAAACACCTTGTGTAATTTCTCCTCTTTCAGTAAAAAGATCTGCAGTAGGTCCGGAGACGTAAGCAAGATTGACCGAACTCCATTATCAAATTTGTATGTTATTTTTATTCTTGTTTTCTCATAAATCTAGCTTATCGGAAATTTGCGTAATTTCTCAACAAAAAATACGTACTCTTTGCCTTGTTAAAGAAAAAAGCTTCATATCAAATTGTCACCATACTCTATATTTTATTACCACTAATCTTATATGGCTAAACAAGTTTGTACTTTATTATATATATATATCTCAATAGTTGTTTGTTTTCGGCTATCAAAAACAAAACACAATTTTATGTTCGTATTAGTATTTTTGTATTGTTTAAATGAGTGTTGTATTTAATCCACTGATCATGTAATTTATTTTAAGCATGTATGATTAATTATTGTAATAAAAATTTAATTTTGTTTCCATATTTATATAAATAATTTAAATAAATATTTTTAATATTAAATATATTAAGATTATTTCTTTATTCAAATTCATTATAAAATTTATTTATGTATAATTCATTAACTATTTATTATTTATAATAGATTTAAAATATAAAAATAAGATTTCATACACATCGTGTGAGTCTAAGACTACAACGTGAGTTTAAATTGATGAGTTTGACCAAATATATTGAATTGAATGATTTGTTATTACTTATTTTCTTGAACATTAAGCATGATTTAATCAGTCAATTAATGATTCTGATCGAAGACATTAATTGGTTTGATTATCAAAGAATAACAATCCCAACCAAAGGCATCTTTTATACTAAAAATGACAAATTAATGATATGAATTTATACTTTAATTAACCTAAATATTTTTTAAAAAATATGATTAATTAGTTAAATATTTATAGAGTTAATTAGTTAAATATTTTCATTAATTTTCTATTAATTATAAATTATATATCTTCCTTTAATTTATTTAAGTAGAATCTATATTTAGTTATTTAATTATTTTGTCATTAATTTAGTATTTTCAAAACACAATCATTGTGATAGAATGTTTGCGTTTTATTTTCATATTTGTTTAAGTTTTTAAGAAATTTGAAGAATTATCTAACACCACACAATCTACCTTGATAATATACTTATCATTTTTTATAAATAATTCGTATACTTGAAAGTTATTTATAAATACAAAATTTATACATTAAGTTTTTGATGCTATTATCAAGAAGAATAGTGTTTTTTATTATCAAAATTCTTTGTTTATATTCGTGATTTTCATTTGTGATTTTTGTGAATATTTATAGTTTGTTTAGATTTTTGTTCAATTTAATTATTATTTTTTATTTGCTCTTATTTTTGTCTAATATATTTTTTAATTTATTACTTAACATATTATTAATTTTAAATAAATAAAAATAAATTAACTATGAAAAAATATTTGGTAATTTTACTTTTTGTTTTATTTATTTTTCATAATTTTTTTTTCTTTTAGTTATTTTTGGTGGCAATGAGGGCATTCTATGATTTAGGTTGAGTAGATGATACATTGTCATCCCACGGTTATATTTTAGGTATTATTATTTAATTGTATTGTTAGGGATATTTATGTACATTTATAAATAAATTTGATACATAATTATCATTTTTTTAATTAATTTAAAGTAAATGATTAAGTTTTTATATAATATGTTTGATATCTTAAACCTTCCATGTATTATTGTACGAACAAGTTATATTCATAGTTTGTGTTTCATGCTTAGATATTGAGATTGAGATTAATACAAAATTAATATTTAGGAATCACATAAAAGAGACTAACTTATGAGATTATTAAAACAAAAACTTTTTATTCTAAGTGAAGATTTTGTTTATACTTCTTTAAATGTCTTTATTATGATTTCAAATTATTAAATGATCTCTCCGAGTTTATCATTTAAAGTTAGGATATTTTTTAAATATCTAATGAAGAATTATGATTTTCTTTTGATACTTAAATTAAATTATTTGAATAGAATTTAAAAGGAATGGTTATCTTAGTTTATTCTTGACTTTTATTAATTAAAAGAAGAAGAAGATATATACATGAGGTTTTCTTTAATAAAAAAAAATCAAAATAACTACTTATCATACCATATACATAAACATACATACGTATATATAATTTCATTCCCTTAAAAAAATATAACCAAATTTTAAAGAATTTTTAATATTTCCTACCTATCTACCTTTATTTATTTATTTATTATTATCATCATCATCATATCTTTTTACATATTCTTAAAAGAATTTGCAATAGTAGTGGTATTATGATTTTATTTTTGATACTTTTTTACTTAGATTTTTGAAGTGTTATCTTAATGATATCTTATTTAAAAAAAGATATTAATTTAATATAATTTTTTTTATTTAATTGAAGATTTTTTACATAATAAACATGTGATATTTAAATAATATTTTTGAATAATCAATTAAATAAATGATATTTAGAGGATATTTTGATATAAACAATTAGTTGATTATTCAAAAATGTTATTTGAATACCATGTGTATATTAATACACCTTGAAAAATTAACAATTATATGACAAATTGTGCTAAATTAATGCATTTTTTAAGTGTAATACCACTAACTTTACACATTTAAAGCCTACTTAAAAATGATACTGAAAATAAAATTATAAAACTAATAAAGTAACAAAAATCATAATACTAACAAGACAACAAACTTTGAGTAAACTAGCAGTCTAACACAATGCTTTTTCTTGTATCATCATTCAATTTCTTATTGGTTGTACCCTTATACGTCTTTGATAAACTTTTTGGGTTGCTAACTTACAACAGTTTTAAATTCAAAAAAGATGACCTCTTATCTGAATTAGGAAAATGCAAGTTCACTTCAATTCGGCAACTCTCACTTTCCTGTATTAAATTTACAAAGAAACAACAGAATACTATTGAATCAAATTCCTATCACAAATAGAGTTTTCTTTTCCCAGGTAAGGTTGAACCAGAATCAACATATATTAATGCTGTAAGGATGAAACCAAAATCACTCGGTGGTGCTTGCTCTGCGAAGTCAAACTTTCTAGCTATGGTGTATTGATTATTGAATTAACATAAGATCCGTGACGAATTGTTGTTTACTTAAAAGCTTTTCAGTAAAGTTTCCAGAGCATAAAAATTTCTCTTTTATGGCACATAATACCCAAATCCATGAAAATATGAGTCCCTTTACCGGATAAAATTCACTTCGACACGAAGACGATTATTGATGATCAAGTTGCTCTCAAGAGTGACAAATTTAAGATTTACATTCGAAATAGACATCAAATACAATAACAAATAATATTAGTTATTTTTTAATTACTACTTCGCTTTTAATTGAAAAAAAAAGATGTTATGTAAATCTCATTTTAATAAAAAGATATTTAAATTATTGAGGTTTTCATGATATTAAGTATTAAAAACTTAAAATTTAAAATTCAAATTGAGCATAATTTTGTTCTATACATATAATTTATTTATAATTTTATAAATATTATCGAATTAAGGTGGGACATGTGTCCCTCTTAAATATCCTCTCCTAGCTGCCGTCCTTTTCCGTTCTACTCTTTAAGGTGCATGCTATGAAATGATGATGACTAATACTCTGCTCTTTGTAGACAAATAGTCACTGCAAATTTCTAATACAGTACCTCAAGTTCTTTACAAGCATCCTGTGCATGGGCATTTCCCGTTCAAGTGTCACATCCAGAGTAGTCTGAGGTGTTATCCCACCACTTTGCCATTTAATCAGCTAATGCTATATCCTATATCCATTTGTATCAAGCCTGTGCATTATTCTTCGCTATTTTTGTAGTTAACCATGTATATTGCAGCTACAGTAACAATGGCGCCAACCAGTTGTAATGGTGTGAAAGTTTCCCCAAGATAGAGGAATCTGCTAATTGGATCTCAGTCAGGCTCGTAACAGGGAAAGCCAATTTATTAGGCAGAAAAGTTCTTCCTAATATATTACGTAATGTTGTAAATAATTAATGCAGCATTAGCTTGCTCTACATACTCGAACATGCTAAGAAACCAGACATATGGTATCTTAACATTTCATGTATGGGCATGCACGTGGAAATAGAGAGAGGCCAGGAATAACTCAAATACTGTCAGCTTTCTTGGTATGTTTGCATATACTATACACACATTTCCCTTTTTCTTTCATTATAAATGATTGATTTGTAAGGTTTGATGACCTTACCCAAAAATTGAAGCAAACATTGGAGTTAGAAATGTAAGGGAGCTGAGCTTTGTCAAGCTACCTGAAAAATATTACACCACAAATTCAGAAAATCAACTTGGGGACTGTTAAATGGGTCAATGTAATTTCGAGATGCATACACTTGAATTCTAGTATAGGAAAACAATCATTGTCACTCCAAAAAAATATTATATGCCATCTCAAATTAATCTGGAAGGGAAGAAGTTAACAATCACTTTCACATTGAGCAGATAAAAGTTAGAAAATACCTTTTGTTGCACTATAGAAATATACACCATAGCTGATGGCACTTCCGAAAATTGATGTATAAAGCAATGCCAATGTATCATTTGCAGTAAACTCCCCAAGATGACCACTAACAGCATTATCATGACTGAGAATGGAAATTGCAAGAAGAGGCAAGCCACCGATAACCATGTGCTACAACCAAATAAATATCATGCATTAATCTTACCAAGGTTCATTCTTCTCTTGAATTATTGGACAAATATGGAACTTCTATAACTTTATAAATGCAAGAAAAACAAAGGATTTGAGTCTAGAAAATCAAAACTTTAAGTGAGTACAATCATTCATCACCGTCCAAGACAATAGCTTTAAAGGAAAACTACTTGTGATTGACGTTCAGAAGTTTCTGTTAGTTCACTGTAAACATCAATACAAGCATCAAGTCCTCAAAGGTATAACCAAGTGGTCAGCCATTAATAGAAGATCAAAGGTAGAAAGGATAAAAGATTCCAAAGTTGAGAACTTGAGATTACCCACCCATCCAGTTGCCATAACAGGATCTGAGTACTTAGAAACCCAACGAACCATGACTGTGCCAACGGCCATGCTCTGAGCAGCAAGAAGCATCCACCACTCCCCACTTCCCCATAGTGAAAAGTTACTTGCATCAAACTTAAGTGTCGGTACCTGAAAGGTTCAAATCAAAAGGTTCAAGAAATTTAATTTTCTAAAATATAGCAATGAATTCCAACTTATCTCCAGTTGTAGTATTACAAATCATAGGAACTTAAATTGGACAGTGTCTTGAAGCCACTCAGCAGTAGTGAGAAGAGAAGAAGAAACCGGAGTAAATTGTCCAACAGTAAAGCTTGAGAATACTAGAAGTACAAAAATAGGCTCATCTCTCAAAAACCAAAGCCTGAGTTTCCCCTTGCAATATCTAATAACTTGATTGGAACTTGAAGTATAGAGTTAATCCAAATTAAGTCAACTCTCAGGCCTTTCCTGGTTAGAAGCTTCTGAGTTTTTTAAGTGCAATCTGAATTTTCTTTACCTTTTTTACTTACACGCTCCTCATGTATAAATATGTACCCAACCATTGTTCTCAAACCCAAGGCAGAGATAATACTGAAGCATTTCACACTTTAGACCCATAAACTAAATTGGAAAGTACGACAAGCTCTCAAAAATTCAGCAGAACAGAACCAATCTAAAGAGGCAATAAGCAAGTTCAAGAGCAATAAGACTATAAGAGGTATTGTTTAATACCTCAAGAAGAGCAAGCCCTACAACACCAAGCACAAGTCCGGCAGCTCCAACAACACCAATCGACTCACCAAATAGAAAAGCGGCTAGTATAGCCACTGTCAGAGGCTGGGAGTCAATTATGACCTACAATGTGTCCAAAACTAAGTCAGAATTATATCAATCAAACAAAAAAGGAAGAAGCAATAATAAAAATTATAGCACCAATCAGTTTTTGAAACTTACACTACCAAGACCAGCAGAGGTTCTCTGTAAACCCTGAGCAAGAAACCCTTGAAAACAAGCGGCATCAACGAGTCCAAAAATGGCAATCGAAAGCCAAGCGGCGAGGCCGGAGGGAAAAGGACGGCCTCTCCAGGAAGCGAAGGCAACGAGAAGGAAGCCAGCGGGGATTAGACGGAAGGATGAGACAAAGAAAGGTCCGGCCTTTGGGATCACTTCTTTCATAGCCACCATTGCTGTACCCCAGAAGAAAAATGGAGAGACTACAACCGCCCATTCCCAGTAAGACGAAGTCGTTGAAGTAGTAGTAGAAGAGACGTTGCATTCAATGTCCAGACCTGAGCCCACACAATCAACTTCTGAAGATGAAGAATCGTCTTGGAGATCGGTGTCTGTGTGTTGGTAGCTAACTTCTGTTTTAAGTCTAGCTCTTCTGGGAAGTGAAAGATTAGAAAAAGTAGAATAGAATTGAAGTTTAAAAGAGGGGTTTGGATTTTCCCATGTTGCGATTCTGATGAAACGAGAAATTGGGCGTGAATTAGAAATTTGAGGAGTCAAGCTGAAGCAATTGCGGCAACTGGAGGTTGAAGCTGTTATCAACCACCCCATTGTTCCTGTAATTCTGTTTTTTTATTATTGTATTTCTAATTATTATTATAATCAATCAGCAATTTCCATTCCTTTTTTGAGACACGAGTGGTCGTGCCTGGTTGAGGTGTCAGCGGTTTGGGTTACGTTGGATTGGTTTATAATAATGGGCAAAAATTGAGCTAATCGAAAATCTCATTAAATTTAATTCATGTTATATATTATCAATTATAATTCAAATAAAAAAAAACTAGTAACTCAAATTAATTCAAATTTTTATATTTAATATAAATTCAATTTAAAATATTATAATTTTATTTTATAATTTTTAAAATAATAAAAACTTTAAACCAAATTCAATGTATTCTAAAGTTAAAGCAAATGAATATTTTAAATTTTATCATCATTTAATTATGATAATAATAATATAATATTATTAAAAATTCAATCTTTAATGCATTTTTAACAAATATATTATAAAAATATATAAAATTATAAATTAATTTTATAAATTTAAGAATAAATTAATGAAATTATAGTAAATATTTTATACAAAATTATTCATAAATTTAAAAAAATGATTAAAGAACTCAATTTTAAATAATTTTTTTAAATATATATATAACTAATCAATTTATATCGATAAAATATAGTATAATTTTTATTAATAAATAAAAATTTATAATAAAAATAATAAGAGAAATATTTTTTTATTGAATTGGTTCAAACTCAATATTAAGTTAACCTTAATTTTTTTTATTATTTGAAACTATTTAAATTAAATTAAATTTATATTTTTGAATTCTTGATTGTTTTAAACAATTATAATTAGTGACGGGTGACGGGGTGAGGCTGTTCTATTGAAAGATGCTACCCGCGATTTTTCGTTTGCGTTATCTGGCTGGGAAGATTCCCATCACGATTTAGGCAGAAGCTACCCCTAATTGAATTTAGACCACTCATTCCCACACCAGTATCAACTTTCTACCACTTATTCCCCTCTCATTTTTTTTTTCTTTCTATTTTCTATTTTCTATTTTTAAATTTATTTAGATTTTTTTTAAATTAAAGTTAAGTTGTAGACGTAAATGTTTGAAGTAATTGATTCTACCATTTTAAATATTCGCTAAAAATAAAATAAAAGATTTAATACAATAAATATTTATATTTAACATTATAAATAATAAAAATAACAAATTCAATAATTAAAAAACAGTTTAAGAAAATAAAAACACACACATATATATATATATATTATTTTTTCTAAGATTTTAAATATTCGCTAAAAATAAAATAAAATATTTAATACAATAAATATTTATATTTAACATTATAAATAATAAAAATAACAAATTCAATAATTAAAAAACAGTTTAAGAATATATATATATATATTAAATTAAAATAATCTTAAATTTAATCTTTATTTATATCACATCAAATTTTTAACAATCAATAAAATAAAATTATTAATAAATTAATTTTTTTTATTTAAAATATATTTTTTAATTAATAATTTTTATTTTTTTTATTTTGTTATTAATTGTACTACATTCCATTTCAATGAGGTAGAATAGTAGATTAAATTTATGCTAAATGTTTATCGCATGTTCGAAACAATTTTCATCATGATCGATTATGACCATTCCTAGCCCGATGCCATTGAAGTTGTGTGCGCCATCTATAAATACTTGCCAAATTAGCATATCTTTTTGATCCATGCCACATATTTTCTCTTTTACCTCATTATTGGTGACTTACTGAACGCAACAACAAACTCTATCATCGTTTATGTTTTAATGGAAGTTCTAGACATATACTTGATAATATACTCCCTAACTCTATGGCAATATGTGTAGGTCTTTCTGCAACCTCTAGTCTTGTCAATATGATTTTAAGTGACTACGAGGTGAGTACTACCACTGTATGCGAACTGAAGTAATTCTAGAGTTTTCGTGTTTATATTTTTAGGATAAAGGTCAACTTGTCAATTGTTGGATACCTGTTTTAGGCATTTGTCAGGACCTTGCTGATGTAGTGTTGGGCCTTGTTTCTTTCAATAAGAAGTGCGTGAATACAAGTCTAGGGAATAATAACTAAATACAAATAAAGCTTTTCTCCTAGGGAGGGACTAATTAGGACAAGAGGCTTGCTCAGGTACTATTTGATTTTTTTGAAAAGATTTGTCACAATCTTCATTTCAAAAAATTGATGTGCTCTTTTTCAAAATTTTGAAAAATGGCAAGCACTTATCTATGCATTTGAAAATGAATCTGTTGAGTGCCACTATTCTTTCATTCAATTTTTGTATACTTTTTAGGCTGGTATAAGGTTTCATGTCGACCAATGCTTGTATCTTGTTCGGGTTGGCTTTGATTCTTAGGGAAGATACGATATATCCCAAGAAGTTCCCTAAAGCAACACCAAAAAAACACATTTTTTAGGGTTAGTCTCATGTCATACCTTCGAATTACGTGAAGTATTTCTTCTAAGTCTTTGACATGGTTCACTAGTTGTGCTCACTTTATCACTATGTCGTCCACATATGCTTCAAGATGTCTCCCAATTGATCAATAAACATCTTATTGACGAGGTGTTTATATGTGGCTCCCATATTTTTTAAACCAAATGGTATTTAGGTGCATTATGATTTGATAATAACTAGAATATACATCTAAGAAACTCATCAAGCTGAATATGACAATAGCATCCACCAGTTGATCAATACTAGGCAAGAAAAAATAGTCTTTCATGTATGGTTCATTCAAGTTTGTGAAGGCTACACAAATACAGGATGATCCATAAGCCTTTTTTACCAATACCATGTTTGACAACTAGGTTGGGCAGTTGATGAGTACTTAAAAAACACTAAAATTATCACGATTTAATATACTTTAATTGATTAAATAGATTTATATTTGAATGATTTTATCATATTTTTATATAAATTTTTCTTTTTGGAATCAAGGATATTTTTATTATTTTTTAATGTATTTTTGTTCAAAAATAACTTAAAGACTTGAAGAAAAATACTAAAGAAAATATATTACACATATGTTGAGAAAAAGTAAAAAAAATAGAAAAATTGGACAAAATGGGTCAAAACGATAAACAAATGTCAAAAATGTCGCGTCATGCGTGCACAACCAGTACACGCTCGTGCGTGCATGCTGCCAGTACACGCCTAGCACACACCGACCCCAATTTTCACACACTCCCATGCCATGTCCCGCAGGTGCCAACATCCATCTACTACAAATCTCACCCCTATAAGCATGCTAGCTTGTCCAAACTCAATTTTTGAGATATTTTCCCACTTTATTAGGCCTTTTTCTCATCTATAAAGGAACCCTATCCCCCATTGTAAAAATCATCCCTCAAATCCCAAAAATCATAAACTTTTCTCTTTATAGCTTTCTTTTTCTAGTTCTTAGTTTTTTTTAGTTTTGAAGTTCTTCTCTTTTTGAGAGAAACTAGTTATGATTTTATAGATTTTTAGTTTTTGATTCAATAAACGAAAATGTAAATCCGTTTGGAGATTTTCAAGTAACATAATTAGCATCAAAGTTCTGTAAAGATTTTTTTGAGATATAATTTTAAAATAAATTATTTACAGTTATTTTTTATATTTTATTCCTATATGTTATGTTTAGTTTGTATGTGATTAAATTTAACATGTGTGGCTATTTGTAAATATGATATAATAATGTTGTTATGCTTGCAAATTATTAAATAGGTAAAACATCTCTATAAAATAAATTGATTTTTTTTATTCAAGATTTTATATTAAGAATATTAGAGAGAAATATATTATTTTTCATTTCAAATTTAAATCTGAAAATTAGATTTTAAGGTTTAATTATCGAGGCTGATTTAGAGTATTACTCTTTTATTTGTTAACATAATCGCCCGGTAGTTAGAATGAAGCTCTATTTTAAAAGTTTTTATAAGAACTATTATTCGAAAATGTATTTACAACATATTTTTAGTAATAGTTTTAAAACTTAAAAATTAGTACTTAGATAATTAAATTTTTAGGTTTAATTTGAATACCTTCAATAAAGTTTAAAATGTCTAACCCCGCAAAAAAAGTAGCATTTAAATGGTTCATTTTCAATCTCTTAGAAAAAATAATTAATTTAATTAACCAAATTAATTATCAATTTCACTCATAAGTGTTAATTGATTTGTTTAATTAACAAAAAATATCTCACGCCACTAAAGATTGTATTCATATAAAAGAGAGAGAATAAATAAATATCAATTTATATCTTTATAACCTAAATAATATGAGCAAATATAATTAACTTAATTATTATATCCGTAAATATTCTATTGTTATGAATGATAAAAAAATTCATAATTGTTTATTAAATCATATCTATGTTTATATTTTTGTTATTAGATTAGGAAATACAAAATCAAAATATCGTGACAGGATGTTTAAGATTTAATTTAATTTTTTAAAAAATTGAATAATAAATTAAAAATCACATATATTTCTAACCCGATGTCAATTTTGTACTCATCAGTAGTCCACATCTCTAATGATCTCCGTCTCTTTAAGCGTGGTGTCCTGAATTTTAATCACTTCGTTCTTTTCTCTTAAGAACTTTCTCTTTTTTTGCTTAATATGTCTAGCTTTTAGATCAACATTCAATCTGTAGGTTAATCTAATGCATGTTTATAGGCCTTCATGCAAAGATATTAGAATTTGCTCTTAGGAATTAAGATAGATGCTCCCCAACCTTTTTTGTTAAGTCAGTGCTCAATTTTAAGGAGTGATTGTCCCTTAAATCTTTGAATGGAAAAATTTGCGTCGACTCTACTATGCATTTGCCCCTTGGCCTTTTCAGACAAGGCCCATGTTGTAATAGCTACTTGGGAGTAGTATCCTTGATGGTAGCATTATAACAACCTCTAGCCTTTTCTTGGTCCCCCTTATTTATTTTATGCCTTCCCCAGTTAGGGTTTTGATAACTTAGTGGAAAGTAGAGAGAACTACTTTCATCTTATATATCCATGGTCCATCCAGGATGGCATTGTAATGGGTTGGAACATCAATAAGCACAAAGTTAGTCATTATTGTAGATCATGCTGCCATAATGGGTAACATTATGGTTCCCACTGTATAAGTAATGCTACTATTGAATCCCACTAAGAATAGCTATCTCATCATGATGTTGCATTCCTTGATACCAAGAGCCCTCATTGTTGATAGAAAAATAAGGTCGACAGAACTTCTCGTATCGACCATGATTTGACAAATGTCATAGGATCCTATTCAAAGGGTCTTTTTGGGGAGACGAGGCCTCATCCTTCCTAGAGAAGGTGATTTCAGTTGAGGACATTCCTTTACCCAAATTATTGACATGCGAAAAGTCACACAAGTCTCTAGCATATCTTTTGTGTGAGTTATTATAGGTCTCATTGAGCTCAGGCCCTCACATTAGACTCATTTTATGGGTATATCCCACTACCAGATGGAGTAGATAGCCTTAACATTTCACATTCGGGCTACTGATCAACTTCCATGCTATTGTTTCCCATGAGGTCCTCTAAATACCCCTTAGATAGTAAATCCTCTATTTCCTTCTTCAGATGCCTGTAATCTTACGTCTCATGGCTTATATCTTTATGAAAAGCATACCACTTAAATGTGTCCCGAAGGGTAGTCCTTATTTTTGGTGGCCACCTGACATTCTGTTCATCCTTTATCCTTAATACTACTTGGACAAGGCTTACTCTCAATGATGGACCCCTGAAGGGAGACAATGACCTTTTCCAAGGTCCCCTATTCCCGGATCATTGTCCAATTACCTTGTGATTAGGAGTGAAATGCTTATTCTTATTGGCCATTTTATCTTGGTGTGACCTATCTAGGCTTACCTTTATTTTTCCTTTTATAGTGCGGCTTCTACAACAACCTTATCTCTCTTATTCGACCTTAAATTCCTTTCTAGATTGACAAACTTTCTTGCCTTTCCATAAGCTTCCTCCATTGTTTGGGAAACTATTTTGGTCAACTCCATGAATAAATCAAAATTCCTCAATAGACATCGCTAAAAGCTTCTATTGCAATATAGTTAGGATAGTCCATTATTTCTAGCTTTTCCTTCCTGAACCTTCTCATGTGTTCTTCAATAGCCTCTCTACTTCCTTGTGTGATTGAGAAAAGATGGCGAGACTCTTTCCTTAAAGGCTTGTTGAAAGCATAATTGGTAATGAACAGCCTGACAAACTAAGAGAAAAAGGTTATAGTAAGGGCTGCCAAGTTATTAAACCACTTTTGTGCTCCATCGCATAGAGTGGAAGTGAACAATTTGCACATCATGGTATCTATTTTTCCTTGAGTAAGGCTCATAGGGGCCATATTTGTCTTGAAATATTGAATGTGAGTTATTGGATCCTTCGTCCCCTAGTAGTCCGAACATTTGAGAGTGCTAAATTTGGCTAGAGGCTTATCGTGCTCTATTTTATCATCGAAAGAAAAGACACATAATTACTCACAGTCCACATCCACATCATAGTATGCCTTTCCTTTTTCCTAACCTTAATTAGCTCTTTTAAAGATATGCTCTTACTTTTTATTTGCTTCCTCCAATTCTTAGAATTGTGCCTCCTAACTCTTCCATTCTTGTAGTGATTGCTCATTGTTGAGCCCCATCGCATTGGAAGAAGGGTTGCCCCTATTAAGTTCTCACCCTCGGAAGGCTCATATGCTATAGGAGCTTGATCAATCTCACCAACCAGATTAGTATTCCCACCCTCAAGGGCACCTAAACCTGACTACAAGCACAATGCTATGTTTTCTTGTATGGTCTCCTCGAGATCTCTTCTTAGCTTAAGAAATTGGCGTGCCAAATCTTGATAGGGATTGACCTTGGCTTGGGCCTCCTTATGAGGTGGCAAGATATGGTCCCGTGATGAGACTGTTATTTCGTTCGCTAATCTTAATCTTTCCTCGGGTTATGTTCCCACCATGACAGACATAAATCCTAGGGATTACCACTTGTTTATGAGGTATCTCTCCCAGAACTCAAGGTGAATCCTTGAAAATAAGGGGTTATGCTAAGGCTTGACCTTCAAATCATGTGCCTCATGGTGGGTGCCAGAATGTTAAGATGATCTGATTTGTAGAGAATGAAACTAGAGAGAAGTGAGAGTTTTTCACCAAATTGCATAGATCTCTTATAAGATTCATGTATATATAAGGTATTATACGTACATGTATCGATTATATAAGAAGTATATGTCATAACATGTTAAAAGAGTACAATCAGTAAAAATAACATATTTTAAGCTCGAGGTTGACCACTAATGGCTCAGGTTGAAAGTTAATCTTCCAATATCAAAGCCGATGTAAGAAGATAGGCTCATTTTACGAGCATTGTTGTGGGCGTAGACACAGATTGATCTTCTTAAATTAACTCGTATTATGGTTCGAACGGCGTGTTGGATTAGGTTCAAGATAGATCTGTACTTCTCAACATATTATATTGATTATCCTATTATTAAGTTGCAAATTCTTGACTCATGGAAAAAGTAATGTTTTGATAAAAATTTCTAGTTTAATTTATTGAAGATTACGCTGTCAAATGACCTTTTTAGTTTTTCCCTTTTTAACCCTAAAATGCATTAGAATTAAAAGTTACAAAAGGTACAAGATAAACAAATTTAATTTATAATTTTTTTTATATTTTTATATGATATATTTTAATAGTTAAAATTTATAAAAGATATGCTTGAATTTTTTATCCATTTTTGTGATAGTAAGTGTAAAAAATGGTGTAATAAATTGAGATCATAATTCTTATGTTATGAGAAAAGTTAATAAAAAGAGAAAGGCTAGTAGTACTTCACAATGCACTCTTTCATTTCCTTGATACCTATGGCATTTTTAAAACAAAATTAAATTCTATTTTAAATAACTATTAACTCTATCAAATAAAGAAGTGAGAGAATATTTTTAGCATATATATAACATGAATAATATATATATATATATTAATATTAATATTTTTTTAATAAAAATTTCATATATTTTAATAATATGATAATTATTTAGTTTCATTGTTTCTATTAACATAGTATGTATTATAACAAACAATTTTTATATGAAGTTCCATTTTCTTATAAAATTTGAATAATGGTCTAATTTGTAATTATATTAGTAATTAAAATTCTCTTTAATTTATTAAATAAATAAAAGATTATGAATATTTATAGAGATAATTTATGTGTACCAAAACAAGTGACCTTCGTTTTGTTTTTATTTGTTATTACAATAATTAATAAGAGTATTAACACAAACTAATCTCACAAACAAATAACACTATTTATAGTTATTAGTTAAAAACATCAAGATAAACTTTAAGAATAATAGACATAAAAATTATCTTTGGTTTCTTCTTTAATTCCATCCACCTTCATCATTTTCACTGTATATTTAATAATTTTTAATAATAATTTAAAAATTAAAATATAAATAATCATTAATAAAGAAAAAAACTGTAATATAAAATGTTCAAAATTTGTAAATAAATAAATAAGTTTGACATATTTAGAATGATAATATTATGAACAATGATATTTAGAATAACTAACATGATTGTGTTTACGGGAAAATTAATGACCTTTATAAGATCAATGAAATTAAAAGTATATAAATAATATTGGTGAAAACTAAATTATATTTTTTCATAAGTCGTTGTAATAAAACTTTTATTAATATTACTCGGTAGCGGCACTTGTGATGCACATGCTGCGTATTTAAAATTTATTTAATAAAAATAATATAATTAATACAAATGTTAAATTTAAAATAACTTTATAAAATTTATTATAATACAACTTAAATAAGTATTTAACTATTTAAAAAAATTATATAATCAATATAATTAAATCATTAATATATAAAAAATTATTAATCTAAATTATAATATTGTAAAATAAATAATCTTTTACAAAAATTAAACACTAAATTAAATGATATTTATGTCTATTTTTATATTTTTATATTTTAAATATTATATTTTTTAATAATAATTTAAAGTAAAAATTATTAATATTTTACAATATCATTAAATTATAACTAATTAAGTTTTTAATATTAAAAATATAATATATTTAATTCAAGAATAAGTATATTTATTATAATTATATTTCATGTTAATTAGTAATTATATATTTAATTTCCTATAGAATTTTTTATTTTATAATTTAAAATATTATATAATCATAAAAATTTGAATTATTTACTTTGAGTTGTTTTTATATGTTTATGTATCTTTATAACAACATTATATAGTATAAATAAAGACTTATTTATGTAGTCAATAATTTTAAATAATTTATTTACGTATAATTTGATTCATACGTATTATATTTTTCAATATTAATACTTGATTTAAATAATAAGTAAAAAAGTGTAGTAATTAATTAATAAATAAAACTATTTAAATGTAGTTTAATTTATATATAAATAAATATATAAGATAATTATATTTTTATAATATAGTGTTAAGTGTAAAATTTTCTATACAAAAAGTAAAAAGTAAAAGTATTGATATTGTCTTTAAGAAAATAATATTGAGTTATTATTATTATTTGTATTTTTATTAAAAACAACTACTTCAAAAATCAATTTTTTTATATCATAATATAAATTTAACTTTATAAGTAAAAAAAAATATGAAATCGTTAACGACAATAAAACAAAAAAATTGAAAGCTTACATTTTACTTTATGTAAGTCAATAACTTTAAAACTTATTTATACGTAGTTTGGTTTGTAATTATTATTCATTTTAGTCATTATACTTTATTTAGATAATAGAAATAAAAAGTTATATGCCTTTATAACAATATTATCAAATAATATAAATAAGAAATTATTTATGTAGCAAATAATTTTAAAAAAATTACTTACATGTAGTTTGTTTCGTAAGTATTATTTTTCAAACTATGATATTTGATTTAGATAATAGAAATAAAATATATTCTATAAATAAAAAACTATTTAAGTGTAATTTGATTTGTAAATAATTAAAAAAATGATATAATTATAACCATATAAAATATCTTTTTTTTAAATAAAAATTTAAGTATTAGTATGTATTGTAATAATCTTTAATTTTTTATATTATTATTGTTTGTATTTTTATTAAAAAAATTGTGCTTCAAAAAATCAATTTTTTTATATTATAATAATTCTTATATAAGTATATAAATGATATATTAATAATAACGTAAGTTAATATTAAATAAAAAGTGTTTTATATAAAAAAATAAATTTTAAATATTAGTACTGTTAAAATATGTAATTTTAATATTATTATTATGTGTTAAATTTATAAATTTAAATGTTAATATTATTAATAAATATATTTTATTTATTAAAAAATTATATGAGGTAAAGTAAAAAATATATTAAATTAAAAAAAAGTGACCAGAAAGTCCAAACCTTCACTTTTTATATAATTTATTTAATAAATACCTAATGATAAGTTTATATATTTTTTACTTTTCTTTTCAGATTAAAAGCAGCACGTGCATTGAACTTAAATTTTACTAATAGAGTATAAAAGCATAAAGCATAAAGCATAAAGCATGAAGTAAAAATAAAATAGTCTGAAAACAATTTAAAATTTAAACATCAGAAAGACGAGAAGAAGCTTCCAATAAAATTGAAAAAGTCAAATGCTTTAGGTGACCAGCGAAATGAATCGTGTGAAACTGTGAATAACATTTCCTAAAGTCGTTGGCAAATGGACAATTAAAAAGTCGGCCTATTTGCATAACCTTGTCATGTGAGAGCTACCGGTTTCCGGTAACTACGAATAATTCTTTTGATAAATAAAGTTGGAATTAAAAAAAATTATACTAAAACATATAACAATAAAATTAATAATATTAAATATTAAATAAATTTAAATGATTAAGTTTAATTTAAATAGTATTAAATTAGAAGAATTTTAAAACAAAATAATATTTAATTTTTTTAATAATAAACACATATAAATTATACATAAATTATATTAAAAATTATTAATATAAACATATATAAAATATACATAAACCATTAATATTTTTTATTTCTTTTATAAAAATGATAAGTATATGTACACTACTTATATTTATCAATATATTAAATATATATTTAATTTATATAATATTTTAAATATATATTATTATATATTTTCAATGTTTATCTTATAAAATAAGGTGTCATTTATTAGAATGAATAACTGGTTTTGTTTTGTTAATTAAATTTAAAATAATATCACTTAATACACTTGATTTTTTTTAAAAATATCAATTAAGTATAAATTATATTATTTTAATAATTTTATTAAAATATTTATCTTCATAAAATAATTAAAATGTAACTAAAATATGAGTATTTAATCATAATAAAAATAAAAATTAAGATGATATTGTTTAAGAATAAATAAATAATAATAATATTCAAACATAAAATTATTTAAATATATATTTTAATTTTTAAAAAAATTAAAAATTAAAAAAGTAATAAAATAAAATAGTATCAATCAATAAATATTAAAATAAATTTTTTAAAATTTTATATTAATTGTAATTTTATTATTATTAAATACTTATATTTTAATCATATTTGATAACTTAATAAAAAACAATAATATTATATTAAAAATTATTAAAATAATAGATTTGATTTTAATTGATATTTTTTTCCATATATACGTGATTAAATGACATTACTTAAAATATATATAAAAAAATTTAAATTAAAAATATGTGTTCAACTTATATTAAATATTTATCAAAATATTGTATATAAGTTTTTTTTATAATGAATTAAAAATAAAAACATTTAAAAAATGAGTTACATATGAAACAAAATTTATATATTATTAAATAAATTGAAAGAAAAACATAGTTAATGCATCTCTACTTTCCAACACATTTTTAATGAAAGGTTAAAAATTATAGTTCTCGATAGGATCTAATACTATATTTGATTAAAAATTTATATACAAAATAATCATCAATGATACTTATAATTAGAGATTTTTTTTTATATATTTGATAAATAAAAGAACTATCAATAGTGAGGTATCTTACTAACAAATCATGATATAAATATTAAGAAACTTAGAAGTTATACTATCAACTACATCATTCCTTTTTATAAATAAAAAAAAATGAAACTTCATACTAATAATTTTTAACTTAAGTAGAATATCATTTTCATAGCATCGATAATAACTATGAATAGATGATGACATCAATAACAAACGAGTATAAAAAAGTGACAATATAAATAGAACACGACTACATTTCATGAATATTTAATACAATGAATGTTGAAAAAATGACGATGTATATCTAATTTTTGTTTTTTTAAAATCATATTTTTTAGAGTAAAAGAGAAGAATAAGTCGTATAGTTTTAATAACAAATATGAAAGCACGAAATCAAAAGAACTCATAATAGTTTTAATAACAAATATGAAAGCAAACAATCAAAAGAAGTAATAATATTTTAAATAACAAGTATGAAAATAAAAAAATCAATAACGAGCCATAACAATTTTAATAACAAATATGAAAGTAAAAAAATAAATAATAAAACACTTAAATTTTAAGTTATGTAGTTTTGAAACATAAATAAATAAGTTATAAGTTCGTTTGACTTAAAATAAATTTAAATTTCTTTTTCTATTCGAAAATAAAAAAATTTATTAATAAAAGCTGAGAGGAGAAAGTCATACAATCATTCATGTTTTGATCAATTGATTCCCAAGAACCAAATCGTTATATACAAGCTGTAAAACGATAGTTATCTTCACTATATAAGCGAAGTATCTTAAGGTTTTTAAGGTCTCATGTCTGTTATTTGGATAATACATGTTTTATTTTAGCCTAACTTCATCTCAAAACTTAAGTTATAAGGTGAAGAATTGTCTAAACTTATATGTGTAGTGGAAGAAGTGTCCCTAGCCAATGTGGGACTTAACATCCCCCTTCCACATAAGCTAGAGTCCGGATTTACGATACGAGGATCGATAGGGGGCCAAGGAACCAACTCTAATACCATGTTAGACTTTAGCCTGACTCCATCTCAAAACTTAAGTTATAAGGTGAAAAATTGCCTAAATTTATATGTGTATAGCGGAAGAAGTGTCCCTAGTTAATGTGGGACTTAACATCCCCCCTCCACATCGGCTAGAGTTTGGATTTACGGTACGAGGGCCGATGAGGGGCCAAGGAACCAACTCTAATACCATGGTAGACTTTAGCCTGACTCCATCTTAAAACTTAAGTTATAAGGTGAAAGATTGCCTAAATTTATATGTGTAGCGGAAGAAGTGTCCCTAGCTAATGTAGGACTTAACAATACCAAACATCACTAATAAGTCATAACAATATCAAATGGTTCAATCGAAGAGATCATCATCAAATGACCAACACAACAAGCTCTATGCCTTTTATGATTGAGTCTTGTCCAATTTTTGTTACCTGAATCCCATACTAGCTTGGAACACTCTCCCATTTTGCTACATGTTTTATGAAGAACACCTATATATACCCATAAAACAACTTCAAGATTCAGCATTGTGCTAGAAACCAAAGGCACTCCCAAAGTTAATTCCTCTCGCATAAGAAACATAACATAATCTTCCAACTCATTCACTATACCGTCCATTTGTCGACCAAGCCACGCACAATAGTCACTTTGAACCATAAAACTGGAGGAATTAAGCAAAACTCCTCTGAGCATACTATAGAATACAAAACATATATTAAATCCAACATACATTGGCCAAGATACTATTCCAAAGAGTGACAAATTTATGGGTAGAAAACACCAAATCCGCTATCAAATCAATAAGAAATATCAAATCCAAGTATAACTTGAAAATTGCAAACTAACCTCAAATCCACAGACCATGGAATTTAGCTGGCAGATTATTTATCTAAACGTTTGTTCATTCTCACATGCTTCATTTATGCAATGTCGCCGAAGTTTGCAGTTTAGAGACTAGCTATAAATTTTGGAGTTTAAATCATGACAATAACATATTAAATCTCTACAGATGTTGAATATGTAGCCATTGAAATAAATAAGCCTTAGGATGCTGTCGATTTCACAAAGATTTAATGGAAAGGTACTTTAAGGAATTGGATTTGGAGCCTAAGAATCCAACGTTGGAGGCTCGACAAAGATGGAGATCCCCTATGTCACTCATAAATTGTTGTAACATTTTCAAAAAAAAAAAATAGTTATAGTATTTAAACGAAAAGTTACTATGGTTTATTAAGTGTGTTTTTAATAGAAGGGATTATAGAACAACAACTTTTAGAAGTTAAATGATATAATTTATGTTAGAAGATTATAACTTTTTATAAAAGGACATAAATTTTGGATGAATTGTAATTATTTATTAACAATTATATTGATTTGAAAGAGATATGAGTGTTGAGAAAATCATAAATTATCAAAGAATTATAACCTTTGTGAATGAGTGAATAACATTTTATAAATAATCATTTCATTTAGGTGGCGTTTGGTTCGTGGAATGGAATCAGAATCGGAATGGAATGGAATGGAAAGAAAACAATGTTGTTTGGTTTGACCACTTGAATCAAGCTCAGAATCAGGATTACAGTGTTTGGTTTGCCACTGGAATGGAATGAAAAAAGTTGTAAATGACCTTAATACCCCTACACACTGTAAAGTTCAAATAATGTCATTTAATTACTATATTTTCGTCAGACAAAATACATTATTGAAATCATTATTTTTCTAAATAATTATTACTTAATTAAAAATAAATATATTATTAAAATTATTATTTTTCTAAACAGGGTTTAGGGTTTTGAGGTTTGGGATGTGGGATTTAGGGTTTAGGTTTTAGGGATTTAAGATTTGGGGTTATATTTGTGGGTTAAGGTTTAGGGTTAAAATTATTATTTTTCTAAAAAGGGTTTAGGGTTTTAGAATTTGGGATTTTGAATTTAGGGTTTAGGGTTTTAGGATTTGGAATTTAAGGTTTAGGGTTTTAGGATTTATGTTTTAGGGTTTAGGGTTTTAGGATTTGGATTTAGGGTTTAGGGTTTTGGGATTTATGTTTTAGGGTTTTGGGTTTTGGGTTTTGGGATTTATGTTTTAGTGTTTTGGGTTTTGAGATTTAGGTTTTAGGGTTTTGAAATTTTGGGTTTAGGATTTTGGAATTTTGGGTTTGGAAATTTGAGATTTGAGTTTAAGGTTATATTTTAAGTGAGGGTAAGATTGGAAAAAAAGTTTAGATGTGAATGAAATTATGATTACAAAGGGGGGAAAAGGAATTGTGATTCATTCTCCTTTAATAATCGATTCTATTCCGTCCATCCATTCTGTCCAACCAAACACACAAAATGGAAGGAATCAATTCTGATTCCTTTCCATTCTCTCCAACCAAACATGGGGTTAGTCCATTAAGTAAAGTTGGAAGAACTTTGATTGTTCTCCTAATCCCTTTTATCTATCATGGTTTCTATACAAATAAAATTAATGTTTTAAATAATATAAATTTAAAATATTAATCATATTGAGTGTTTTTTAAAGTTTAATGTGTTATTGAATTATCTTCATAAATACATACCACAAAACAATAGATTTAATGTATCATGGACGTGTATCTCTTGAATCATAGTGCATCATCGAATTGAAACAGACCTTATGAGTCTGACTTAAGCCAAAAACAAATACTATATTATTTAATATAGTTTTATAATGTTACAATTAAAGACTTATTTGAAAATCATAGAGATAAATACTTAATAATAAATTCAATTTTTTTTCTTAATAATCTTCAAAATACTCGTTTTGTCTCCGATCTATTTTACATTACAACCATTTAAAAAAGATTTACGTTGGTCGAAAATTAATATTTTAATTTTATATGTAGTAAAAATATTATCAATATCATATATAATGAAAGTTACATGAAATATGAAAATTGTAGCTATTTAAAAAAATATAATTTCTTGAAAATATTAAACCAAAATAATAGACAAATTAAATATCTGTATGATTGAATTCTCAAATGGATCGAAGATCATATCCGTAGCTTATTATGAGTAATAATTATTATTATTTTTGTTAAGAAATTAATAAAAATAGTTTGTAATTAATGTTAACTATTAATTATATTTAGATTAATGAAAAAAGATAATGGTACCAACAAATGATTATATGAATTATATTAAAAGTAACGAACGCCAAGCCTTCTATTTTGACTAAATCGAATCTTAGCTTAGTGTATAAATTTAGCTTTCTATCGTACAATTATTATATAATGAAATCATCTTAATTATTTTTATTAACATTAAAAAATATATAAAAATAATTTTTTAAACTTTATTAATAAATATAATTATAATTAATAAAAAAATTATAAAAATAATAATTAAAATTATAATAATATTATCACCTTAAACAATATATTTAAAAAAACAATAAAATAATAATCTTAAAATTTATAATTATAAAATAACACTTACATTTAATTCATATATTTTGAATGATAAAAAAATTATTACTTATCGTTTAAATTCATTTAATATTTAAATCATTTAATTAAATCTCATTTAATATTATTAAATTATTATTTTTATTATTTTAAATTTTAATGTTTTTTTTTTGGTTAAATTTCCGAATATATTTTTATTTTATCTTTATATAAAAGTTATTGAAACGCGTGAGTTAATGACTTTGTGTCTTCGAAGTCAAGATAAAACAAAATCCGCGGCATAGTTTTCTTAATAAATAAATGCCAGTATTTTGCACAGAGACGCATCGTTAATCCTTGACTATCTGTCAGGGAAAATATGTCTCAGAAGAACGCGTCCACTCTTTACCTTGTTAATGTAAAAAAGAAGAAGCTTCACATCAAATATGTCACCTACCTGTATATTTTATTACCACTAGCCTTATATAGCTAAACAAGTCTCTACTTTATTATATATATATATCTGAATCTAATAAGCTAAACCTTTTTAATATCAATAGTTGTTTGTTTCAGCTAGCAAAAACAAAACACAAGATCATAATTGAGTTCATTTAATATCAATAGTTCTTGATCATCTTTGCCTATAGCTACTGTACTTTGAATATTTCATATAGTATTCATCTCTTTCCATCTAATAATTTTTCTCAAAAATTGATGGCAGCCGCAGATCATCAAAGAATTCATCCTGTAGCTCAGGATATCGAGGCATCAACGGCACCACACGTTCCGTTGGTGCCGCGAGGTGCCTCAAAGTCCGATAGAGGCGAGCCGCCTCAGTCGTCATACCCTCCCTTCATTCGCACCATCCCAGTGATGCACTCAAAGCCACCAAAGAAAAGAAGTTGCTTCTGCCGATGCCTGTGTTGGACGGTATCGCTAATCTTACTTCAACTTATCATAATTGCCATAACAGGTGGCATCATATACTTTGTGTTCCGTCCAAAGCTACCAAAATTCAGCATAGACAAACTACAAATAACAGATTTCAATCTCAACAGTGATCAAAGCTTAAATGCAACTTTTGATGTGGGCATAACAGCAAGAAATCCCAATAAGAAGATCGGTATATACTATGAAGGAGGTAGCAGAATAAGTGTTTTGTACTCAGGAACACAACTTTGTCAAGGAGCTTTGCCTAAGTTCTACCAAGGTCACCGCAACACAACGGTGTTGATTGTACCGCTTACTGGACAAACACAGAACGCAAGTGACCTTCTCAATAGGCTTCAACAGCAGCAACAAGAACTGGGATATGTGCCTCTTAATCTCAGGGTTAGACAACCAGTGAGAATTAAGCTTGGTAAGTTGAAGTTGATGAAGGTTAAGTTTTTGGTCAGATGTACACTTCAAGTGGATAGTCTTTCTACTAACAATGAAATTAGCATTCAGAATAGCAAATGCAAGTATAGGCTGAGGTTATAGATGATCTCAAATTTGATAGAGAGCCATATATATATACACACACACCTATATATTGTCATTACATTTTTTTTATTTCTTTTTTCTGATTGTGTAGGCATTGTATGTCCAGTGATTTTTTTTATACACACACCTATATATTGTTATTACATTTTATTTTTATTTTTTCTGATTGTGTAGGCATTGTATGTCCAGTGATTTTTTTTTATCATATTAGTTTGCTCCTTTTTGTGTTTGGTTTGATAAATTTACGAGTTGTTTTGATGGGTTCCACAGAAGTCATGTGAGTATCCGATCTCAATTCCTCGATTAGTCCTGTGAAATTTTAGATCCTTTAGTGAATTTCACAGGCAGCAATCAGCATATATACATACGAGCATATTAACAAAACCAATTAAGTATTATAATTATAATTTTTATTTCTTAATTTGCCCACAAGTAATCATACGTAGTTTACCTAAATTAATTATGGGTTATTGTACGAGCAAAATTCGATTTTTTTTACTATGTCAAAAGATTTACAACCTCACTCTAAATACATGCAAGAAAATAATACAATATTTCTCTCTTATAATGGAAGAATACAATTAGCATATCTCCTAATACAAAAAAAGAACTTTTCTAAGTGGGGAAATACTTTACAAGCTTATGGCTTTGTGTTTTAAGATGCTTATTTTTCTTGAATCAACATAACCCTTGACAATAAATTCTGATATTCCTTAACATAATGCAACATTTAAGGTTCCTCTGATATATCTTAGAACCTTCTTTATAGCATTTCAAAGCTCTTGATCAGGATTCGCCATGAACCAACTGACCACTCTAATTACTTATTAAACTTTCCACTGTAGATGCATATGGTACTCGAGATATCTCCATTCTCTTTGCTTCATTGCTAGGAAAAATATTTGAGGATAACTTGAAAATAATAGGAATTAGAGTTGAAATTGGCTTACAATCTTACATGTTGAAACATCGCAAGATCTTGTTGAAATAGTTCTAGCCAAATATTTCTGTCTCAATGAATTTGCATCTCTTGAATTTTGTTTTTTGGTCCCAAATCCTTCATGTCAAACTCCCTAGTCAATTGTACCTTCAATTCTTGGATGCCACCAACATGTCATACACATACAACATCAAGATAATAAAGTTGTTATCACTAAACCTTTATAGTATATACAATGGTCTGAACTAAGTCTATTGTATCCAAAGTTAATAATGAAGGAATTAAATCTATTTTACCAATACCTCGACATTTATTTGAGATCGTATAGAGATTTGTTCAGCTTGAAAACCAAGTTTTCCTTGCCTTTTTCAGCAAAACCCTTTGGTTTGACTTCTTTTCAAGTTCTCTACAAAGAAATATAGTTTTCACATCTAAATGCTCTAGATGTAAATCAATCATAACATTCATATCCAAGATTACTCTGACTGTCATGATTCGAACCACTGTTGAAAATATCTCATTAAAAAAATTACCTTCTTTATGAGAGTATTCTTTCACCACCAATCTTGTATGATATTGTGTCCACTTGATCATTATTACTTTGTTTAATCTTGTAGACCCATTTATTATCAATGGATTTATTTCACGTGATAATGGTATCAGTTCCCATGTCTTGTTCTTGTGTAGAGCTTAAATTTTTACTTGAATTGTTATCATCCACAAAGATACATATGAGCTACTTATAGCTTCATGAAAATTTGACTGCTCTCCATCCTTTGTTAAAAGATAGTATACAACATTGCTCTTTGTAACATACTTCGAGTGTTAAGTTGGCATTATTCTCTCACTAGTTGATCGATAAACGTTTTGAACCTCAAACTCGATTCTTGTACCTTATGCTTTGATGCTTCTTTAGTTGAATCTATAATTTCTTGTACTATATTATTTTCCACTTGAACCATTGTAGTGTCTAAACTCACATTTAACGTGTTATCATCTTCATCTTTACTTGTAGTTGATCTTCTACAAATATCACATCCCTATTGATTATAAGCTTGCGGGTAGTGGGACCCCACAAGTGATACCCTTTTACACCATCTGTATACCAGGAATATATACCTTCTGAATTTTGGATCTAACTTTGATCTTTCTTGGGAGTTATACATCATGTACACATGACATCCAAATGAATGTATAGTAGAGTAATCTACTGGCTTGCCAATCAACATCTCTATCGACGTTTTTAACTCAATTTCTATTGATGGCAACTGATCTACCATATAACAGGTAGTTTTGGCTGCTTCTGCCCAAAAAGAGTTAGGTTAACCTACAGTCCTTAATATAACTCTCATTTTTTTGTAAGAGTTTTATTCATCCTCTTTACCACTCTATTTTGTTAAGGCATCTATATAACTGTGAACTATCTTTTAATACCTTCTTTCAACATGAGTCTTGCATTCAAGATTATCTATTTGTCCCAAAGAAAATAGATTCTTTTTCGGGCCCTTCACATGTCATACTTCTTGAATGTTTTGAATCGTACCATCATACATCTTTATTTTGATAGTAAAAATACCAACAATTTTCAAGGCATAATCATTACCCATAAATACAGATTATCCTGAGATTGGTTCATATTTATGAAACCATTATCTTTAAGATGTCATGTGTCAGGTTGTTCATGAGTCTAAAAGCTAGACATAAGAAAACAACTTTCTACCTTTAGCATTCATTGTTGCCTCATTGTATAACACTTCTCTATCATCAAAGATAAATGTTGTATTTCCTTGAGGATTTGTTTGAGTCAGGGTCTCTACTCTCCTTCTTGTTTTAACAATCCTTTTTGAAATGCCCTTTCTTACCATAGTTGCAGTATTTGATATTTTTTTATTTCTTGATTTTGATATACTATGATTCTAGCTACCACTATGGTCACGTTTATTTGATATTCTTCTTATTGCCATCAAAGTTTCCATTACTGTGAACTTGCATGGCTATCTTCTCTATTTTTGTGCCTGGTTTCTTCTTCTAGAATAACAGTTGCAATTTCCTTGAAGACTAGATAGTCTATAAGGGCGTTGTTCATCAGGTTAATGAGTTGATCATACAAGTTTGGTAAACTATGAATTAGAAGTTCTACATGTTCAGTTATCTCTATTTTTTAACCTATCGAGGTAAGGTACGAAAAAAGCATATTCAAGGTAAACTATGAATTAAAAGTTCTACATTTTCACCACTGTGGATTGTCTCATTCGAAGAGTGTAAAATCTCATCTTTAAGAAGATTTTATTGTGTAGTGACTTAACCACATACAGTTTTTTAGGGTGTCTTAAATCTCCTTCGCATTTTTCTTTTCTACCACACTAGATAACATTCCATCGGCTAGTGTTAAGTACAAATTGGCAATTGCGTTACCATTCATCTTGTTCCACTTGTAATCATTTGTGATTTTCTACTGATCATGCTTCAATTGTTGCTAAGCAAGTGTCCTTCCTTAAAATTGCTTTATTAATCTTCATTTTCCATAACGAGAAATTAGTTTCGTTGAACTTCTCAACGTCGAGCTTTGTGGTTATCTATTCACAACGATTTATTTCTCACTTAAACTAGCTCCCATTATTCATTGTGAACACTAACTATATATGTGAATAGTAATTGTGAAAAGTAACCATATATGTGAATAGTAACTCGCAACCAAAAGCTTTGATATTAATGTTAGGAAATTATTGGTCGAAGTTTGCTCGCAACTAAAGTGAAATTGTTTAAATGAAGATAAAATGAACACAAATTTTTGCATTGTTCACCCAAACTAATTATTGGTTACTGCATGGGCAAAGGTCATTAAAAATTCACTAAGTCAAAAGATTTACAATCTCTCTCTGAATACAAGAGAACAAGATATATCTCTTTCTTATAATAGGAGAATACAATTAACTTCTCTCTCAAAATAAAAATAAAAAACTCTTTTAAGTGGTAAAATACTTTACAAGCTTATGTCTTTGTGTTTTAAGATGTTAGGATATTTGGAATGACTTATTTTTCCTCCATTGAGGTTTGATTCACTCTTGCAACCACTATCATTTATTTCTTCTTCCTTCATTTTCTTTAATTGCAATGCCACCTACTTTATTTACTACAACTATAACTTACATCATTTATCAGTTGGCTCTTATCACTCGATTCAATTTGACTATTGTTATTTCCTATTTAGATAGGTGAAAAAAATACATCTATACAAGTTTCTAAAAAAAAATTCAAATATGTAATGCAAGTAAACTCATCCATTATCACTAGGTTTATGTAGAGTTAGGAAGGGATATGTGCCCCAGCTCAGCTATCATTAAATAAAAATTAGATATAGTATTATAAAATTATATATAAATTACATACATAAAATAAAACTGTCATGCTTAAATTTTAAACCTTTAATACTTAGTATCTCATAAAAATTTAATAATTTGAATATATTTAACTAAAATAAGATACATATAAGATCGTTTTTAATTAAAAATAAATAATAAGTAAAAAATAATAATTATTATTTATGGACTATAGTACTCCTCTTGCATATAAATCTTAAATCCTCCGAGGAATATCCCTCATCGCAAATTTATCATATTGTGCCCATAATCCAACAAACTATTTTCACAACAAAATGTCAAGCATTTATCAAATTGATTCATTTGTAAAGGAGGACAATATGATGATTCTGACTTGAGGAAAATGATTTAGGACAGTTAAAGACTAATATGGGTTTTCACCATAATCAATAACATTTAAAATGCTAACGTTAATTAGGAAAATAGCTGCTATATAATCTCTAATGCACTGTGTTATTACCAACCAACTGATGCAAATTAATATTCGAGTAAATAATTAACTTGGAAGGAATATGAGCAACATAAATTCATAAATAAAAAATAAATTAATAAAAGGTGAAACATAGAAAAATCTGTCAAGCATTATAACAAATAGGTTTTGCTAAATTTGAACACAGCAAAAATGTGAATTAGAGTACACAAATTTTGCAGATTTAAGTATTCAACTACTACAGTTTGAATCCTCTAACCTATTTCGCTCTAATAAATCTGTAAAATTAGTTTCTCTTATCTGATTCTAATACCACAATCAATTTTTGTCACTACCTTAGCCTATCTTACCTAAACCTCTCTATTCGCTTCACTCTGGACATTATTATTCTTCCTAGTGTACTCGTTGGTGTTTTGATAGCAATCTATCGCTGATAAAAAAAGATCAAATTACCAGGTACTTCTCTTTCCTCAATCTCTCTACTTATCTCCTGCCTCCAACTTCATGATAAGCTTATGGATTGGCTATGAGTAGGCAGCTATTGTTGGATGAGTCGAATTCTCATGTCCTATTTTCATTGTACTGTTATATGTACTATTAATATGCGACATATACATGAAAAAGTTTTAGAATTGTGAGTACTTCTTGCATAAAATGTAAACTTTTTGTCAAACATGTTTATCAATCATTGGTGACATACAAAATAGGATACTAAAAATAAAATAGATGAATTACTTCTTTATTCGATAAGATCAATTTTAAGATAGATAAATTTGAGTATGAAATTCTTGTTAATACATTGGTATTCAATTTCATATTCTTAAAAAGTTTAAATTTAATATTCTATCTATAAAATAATGACCCATTTAATTTGAAGATTTTTATATATGAAATGATAAAAAATCAAGGTAAATTTGACAATTATTTTTTCTTTCTTTTTTCTTCTTATTCTTTTTCGATTTGGTCCCCAAAGTGATGCATAAATGCAAAGAAAATGTCATGAGTAATTAAGGGTTAATAGAGGGGAAGTGGCTGAAGAATGAAATGGATTTGTCATTTTTAAATACTTTGAAGGAAGCTTGTGATAATATATGAGAGTGTATCTTATTGTAATATATAAATATTTAATTTGTAGTAATTAAATAACAAAATTGTAATTGTGTGTAGTATAAAAGTGTAGTGTTTGTAGTATAGATATAGATTGTATGTACATTACATCTTTTATATAAAATATTGATGTATTATAGCTTTTGTTAAGAATTCATTCAATAAAAACATACACTAGATTTATGAATTTTAAAATGGTATCATAGCTTAAAGATTTTAAGATCGTGAATATGTTATCCAATAATTTCTAAATCAATCAATTTTCTAATTTCTTGATCCTTTTTCTTCCATCCAAATTCTTTAACTTTCTTTAGTTACCCTATAAATGAAATATGGTTAGATCCCATCCAAAGGAAAAAGTAAGAAAGGATTTTTCTTTATCTTCTTTATTTTTTTTAACTTTTAGTCCAAAAAATCATCTAAAAATCATTAAGGATATCATACAATGACATATCTATTGGAATCCTAAGCATTCTTTGAATGGAAACTGCACTAATTGGAGTCTCAGTTTATGGGTGCACAATGAGAAGACTTTTCATCAATATAAGGTCAAAGACTTTTTGCCACCATAAGGTTTAGTTGAGAGGCACAATGTTCAATTTTTTTTTGGCATCAAAGTGGAGCATATAAGAGGGCCAAGAATTCAAGAGGCAGCGATGAAATTGTATTCAGAAAAGAGAGCTTTTGAGAAAATTCATCTTCTTAAAGTATTTTAATCAAATGAGTAAGCGTTGAAAATGTTTTACTATGCAAACAAATAAGTGCTTATGGTTATGATAGGCAGTTTGGAAGTTAACATGAACCAAATTGAGAAATTGAGGAAAATTGAAAGGGGTAATGAGAGTATCCTTGGCAATGATGGATTTTAGCTTCCACCATCTTCAACGATGGTGTTTGTTCACATCTTTATCCTAAACAACTTTGCAGTGGTGGAGAGGAGAGAAACCCTAAACATAGAAGCATAAATGCCATCCGATTGTGGAGTTCAAGTGAGTTGTGATATTTTGTCGAGGCTCTTTAGAAAGAAGGGTTACATCCTATTATCGACCTATCTAAGGATCTTTAAGATTGGCGACTTCATTGAAGTCAAAGTTAATGATGTTGTCCACAAAGGTATGCCCTACAAATTCTACCATTGTGTACTGGTCGTGTTTGGAACGTTACTAAATGTGCATATTATTCATTGAATAATCAAAAGTTCAAGATTCTTGCACTTTCACTCACCATCTTCACCATCTCCACATTAATCATCAAGGTGCTTCATCGAGGTTCTTAAAAGTCCTTTCACAATTACTCTATCAAGGTATTTCTATATATTTCTTATCATGTTTGATTTGGGATTAGGTCGTTGAAATTTCTGGTATTTTTTATCCTCATCCAATTTTATAAGTTTTATGTTTACAGCAAAGATGAAACAAAGAAACCCTTTGGTATTTTTGCCTCTATTGATAAAATTTAAGTTCCTAATATTGAATATGACTATTATCAAATTTTGTGATCCAAATTAGAAGAATTATCATATCAAGAATGGGTTATATTTATTGCAAACACAAAGTTAGTTGTAATATGGGTTCAATCTTGTATAGGTATTGGGTACTTATTTGGGAGCTTATCACTTGCAATAAGGAGTTCTTTGAACTACAATCAGAGACAGATTGTCATGTTTGGTGTGGCTAAGGATATTGGAGATAGTGTTATGTTCATTGTTAGTACCATGAGTGAGTTCGATTGTTGGTGTCATCAATAAATTTATTGGGTATGCTTGATTTTGGCTTAGTGTACATTTTATTAGCTGCCTATTTGTATAATAGTGTGTGCACTTTATTTATCTTGCATCCTTTGGTTCTTTGATAATGTTGGTAAAGAATCCAAGTGTTCTCTTATAGGGATGTGATGTTCATCCATTGATGCTACCCACTTTTATGGATGTATGATGACCAAAATTTCTAGAGTCTGAGCAGTGTTATGTTTAAAACTTTATCGATGAGTTGAGTGTTGGTGTTTTCATTTTGTAGACTCTTGAGTTGTGTTTTTCAAAGTGTTGTCTTTGTTCCCCTCGGTGGCATTCACTAATACAAAAGGTTCTATTTGTGATTCATATTCTTGTTTTTAGATTTTTTTGTAGAGTTTGATTAATGATATATCTCAACCAATGCAACTTGTTTTTCTTGATCTTACCAATGTGGATAGTTTTTAGTGTAAACTGATTTTGGGTGTTACTCATATTTTCAAAGTGTGGATTTAGTTTCTTTCTTTACTTCTCAAATTAACGATCATGTCGAATTGATTAGTTTGAAGGGACTATTAAACCATATAATGATATTGTGTATCATAGTGTAGTGTAATTAAATAACATAATTGTAATTATGTGTAGTGTAATATAGTGTAGAGATGTAGTGGATTTATGAATTTTAGAACTGGTGATAGTTTGACGCATGACGAAAGTGCGAATATACCAATAATATGAAAGCAATTAAAAAATAAGAAAAATATAAGTAAAGTTTAGACTAGTCAAATTTACTCTCACAAGAGGTCCTCGTATTTGTGTTATATATGAAACAAGCACAAGGAAATTATTATCTAGGCAAACATTCTAGCAAATTTAAAATAAGACAAACCTATATGTTATCTATCTTTAGATAAGCACTCTAACACCTCTATATTAGAACTAACCTAAAAATATTTTTTCTATCTCACGAATAAGAGTACTTTAACTTTCAAACGAAAGAAATAATAACTATTCTTGAAAATAGAAAAAAGAAAGAAGATAACTTTTTTAATATTACTAAGTTGATTATTTTCTAAGATATTTTATATAAACATTAGACTTAACTATTTATAGTTGAAAAGTTTATAGAATAATTCATAAAGTTTATATGTGTGACTCTAGTAATACAAATAAAATAAATTATTACTCTAATATAATTCTAAATAAAAACTCTAGATAAAATAAACTACTTTTGATTTTTCTTTCTATACCTATTTGGTATTATAGTTCTTAAGTGTGTGGACTAGATATCTTAACTTTTGGATTTGGTGCATGTGTTTTATGTAGTTACGAATGTTTTTGAATATTTAAAAAAAATTGTAATTATTTTTTAAATTTATGAACTATTATTAATATTATTATTATTAATAAATGGAAGCCATTTGAATGTTATGAATTATTATGAAAGAGATTCTATAATTTTATGCATTGCTTTCCAAAAATTTTGAAAAATCATTGGCTGTGATTTGAGTAAAGCTTTCGACCCACATGTATGATATCTGTCCTCTATTTATACAAATTATTCTAATGTAAATGTACATAGAAAATAAGTGGATAAGTAGATACAACTTATTGCAGCCCAAAACTCAACCCAATTGAGTCTTGTTAGTAGCCCATGCCTACTCTCAAAAACTGAACAGGGTATCCAACCGTGGTCATGTGACATGGACCATGTAACTCCTAGCCGTTTACGTGAAGAAAACATTAAAATACTATAAATTTGCAATATTATTGTAATTTAAATTGTACTTTTTACACAATTTTTTCTTAATAATAAAATTATTAAAATATAATTGAAATTAAATTTTAAATAATTATATATAGAATAAATAATTTATGAGTATTTATTATAAAATAATAATAAAAATAATTGTAGTAATATAAGTACTTTAAATTTATATTATAAATTAAATTAAATTTGATATAAAATCATATCCATGTTCTTTTTTAAATTGTACTAATAATATAGTCATGTATTTGTAATTTTTTTTTTATATTTTTGTATTCTCTCCAAAGATAAATTAAATGTTTAATTAATTTAAAATGAGATTTATGTGTGATAAATAATAATAAATAGACATACTCTTCGTAATTTTTGTAGTGAAATAATAAATAAATTTTGTTGTAAGATGTACAAATCTAATATTAAAAGTTTGAAATTTAATGCATATGAGTTATATAATGTTATTAAAAAATAACAATAAATGAAGATATATGTGGGATGAAAAAGAAAAAAAAAAGACTATAAAATGAATGAATATTCGTAGAAAGTGAAAAAAAAGGATGTGATAATAAATATCCAAAACAAGTAAACAACTATCTTCAAGTGTCGGCAAAACTTTGACATAGAAAGAACCAAGATGGGTTCACTATATGGGTGGTAAGCTGTCACTGCTTGCCAATTTCGCACTATTTTGACAAAAATATCTTATGATAATTTTGATAATGTGATGTATTTTAAATTTTTTATTATTTAGATTTTGTTTACGTACTTTTAATTGAATATTTTGGATGACCTTTTAGAGTCCAGTTTTTTTAATGAATGTTAAAAGATAAAAAAGATATGTTATGCATTTTATTTATTTATGTGTGAATAGTGTTGTATTTTTTTACACAAGATATACAAGTTTTTCTTAATTTGAGATTTTCTTTTTCAATAAGATCTGATATTCTAAATTAGATAGGGTGTCTTGTTCATTCAGTGGAGTGGTCTTTATCATCCACCACATTGCAACGTATAAAGAAAAAAAGAAAACGTAATGTGAAGCTTAACATAAGAGAAAAAAGGATCCCAAACCACGTGACATTCATTATATACTCCATATTTAATAATTTAAGAATATAATATATATTAATTGGAGACAACTGTTAATGACCGATAAAAAGTCCAAATCCGACGGCCAACACCCACCGTCATACAAATTACCCATTTACAGTCGGGTTTATCATATTGTATGAAATAAAATAAATTGAGATGTGATATATTTAATGAATTTCTATTTTGAAGATAATAAATATTAATTTTAGAGTAATTAGATATTTTATTTTATAATAATATTATAAAATTTTTAAAATTAGTTTGATAAAAATAAAATTATAATTAGGATATATAATATTGTTATTTCTTTATTGATACGTAATCAAACAGTAATTTCCAATTTCACCCTCCATTGCCTCATCATAGTCCACCCTGCAGTATTTAAACATCTTTATTTTCTTTCATGAGTCCTCTCTGAACGTGTGTGGGAGAGAAAAGAATAAACGCTCTCACTCTCAACCACCCACCGACATTTCTTATTCCTCTCGCCATTTGTTTGGTTTTTCATCTTCCTCTTGTCTGATCTCTATCTGGGTATTGCTGAAAATTGCTTACATTTCCGTTTCACCATCTGGGTACGAAGCATTTAAGCTCTTTAGTTATCAATTGAAGACTTGAAGTGATATATATCAGAGAAACTCGGGAAAACAAAGATATGTACGGAAGAGATCCATGGGGAGGACCTTTGGAGATTAATACAGCAGATTCAGCTACAGACGACGACCGTAGCCACAATTTGCAAGATTATGACAAAGCGGCTTTATCCTCCCGTCCATTGGACGAGACCCAACAGAGTTGGCTGTTGGGTCCTTCCGGTGATCATAACAAGAAGAAGAAGTATGTGGATCTGGGTTGTATTATTGTCAGCCGTAAGATCTTCGTTTGGACAGTGGGCACGCTTTTGGCAACTGCTTTCCTAGCTGGTTTCATTACCATGATCGTAAAATTGGTTCCTCGCCACCACAAAGGTCACCCACCTCCAGATAACTACACACTCGCTCTTCACAAGGCGCTCATGTTCTTCAATGCCCAGCGCTGTATGTCTACTCTTTGCTCTCTTTTTCATTTCTTATAGTATTGCAATTTCTTTTTTTTCTTTTTTTTGGCATTCCACTGAAAGCTATCAATTGCATAAACATTCTGGTGATTTTTTTTATGGGAAAATTAAATAATTTGCCTGGCTATCTTAGAACTGATATCGATAATTTATCATTGAAGCATGTATCTTGCTGGAATGTTATGGTTTAGTTTGATTTCATTTCATTTACACGCTTTAAGACATGTAATCTGTTTCCGCTTTCCTCCAACTCCAATATCCAATGCATTAATTCTTTCACTCGATTTTTTTTATTAATTTAAAAAAAAAAACTGAAAAGATAACACCTTAGGTCTTTTGAAGATCTGATATTGATGTAGTTTGTCAATTTATTTGTATTGGCAGTCATCGATAACTTTTTCTCTCTGCTTAATAATATTCTTTGGATATTAAATCCATAATATTTACATCAATCGTACTATGATAAGTGAAAGCAGCAGCTGTCATATGAAATTAGTATAAAAATAGTTTAATTATGTAAAAAATTTATATTAGGAGAGGATGTGAGTATACTGGATTTTTAACTTAATATTTCTGAATTTTTAATAATAAAATTATGTATCTTGATTTTTATTTCATATTAAATTAAAAATAATAAATATTATTTTTAATTTGATATGAAAATATAAAAGTAAATTAAATATTGATTTAAATAAACTGTATAATAATAACTTTTAAATATAAATTAATTATAATATAATTAAATAAAATTTAATTTAATTTATCTGATTAGACAAACATGCCATTATAGTGATATCAATTTAAATCATAATATTAATATTTGTATAGGGAAAGCAGTATGGCTGAGAACTCCAAATTTCCGAGGATTTCGAATTATCGTTCTTAATTTGCTCTCTTTTTTATGTCTTCCTGTTTTAACCCTTTTTATGTAATTGCTGCAGCTGGAAAACTCCCAAAACATAATAATGTCTCATGGAGGGGTAACTCGTGTACGAACGATGGGAAATCTGACTCTTCGACCTTGTTCAAAGATCTGACAGGTGGCTATTACGACGCTGGTGATGCAATCAAATTTAACTTCCCTCAATCATTTGCCATGACCATGTTAAGCTGGAGTGTTATTGAGTATAGAACCAAGTATGAAGCTGCTGGGGAGCTCAACCACGTTAAAGACATAATTAAGTGGGGTTCTGATTACCTTCTTAAGACCTTTAATCACACTGCTGATTCAATCGACAGATTAGTTGCTCAGGTAATACATAAATTCGTTTCTCATCAACTTCAACTGCTTGTAGAGATTCTACATATGCTTGATAGTATTGTTATCTATGGTAATTGGCAAGGAAGACAAGTTGTCTTCTTATCTAATATGGCCTATGTTGTGGTTTTACTATGTTGGTATTTTGACAGGTAGGAACCGGCGATACTTCAGGTGGTAGTACAACTCCTAATGATCATTATTGCTGGATGCGTCCTGAGGACATTGATTATCCTCGACCAGTGACTGAATGCCACAGCTGCTCAGATCTTGCTGCAGAAATGGCTGCTGCTTTAGCTGCTGCATCAATTGTTTTCAAAGATAACAAGGCCTATTCGCAGAAACTCGTCCATGGTGCCAAAACCCTTTTCAAGTTCGGTAGGGATCAGAGAGGCAGATATAGTGCTGGTGGTTCTGAGGCTGCTACTTTCTATAATTCCACCATGTACTGGGATGAATTTATATGGGGTGGAGCTTGGTTGTACTATGCCACAGGAAATAACTCTTATCTTCAGCTTGCAACAACTACTGGTCTTGCCAAACATGCTGGAGCCTTCTGGGGAGGCCCTGATTATGGTGTATTGAGCTGGGATAACAAGCTTGCTGGTGCTCAGGTATGTTGATCTAGAATTTGTTACCTAGTTAAAACTATGAACTGTGCTTTAGTTTTTAACTTATAAACATATGACTGCATTTGAATCCCTCTTTATAGAATTTCTATTTGGGGCTCAAATCTTTGCTTGTTCTTCTAAAGAGTGCTGAAAAATTTATTGGTGTTATTCAAATTTCAATACATATACTTTCCTTCAATACCCCCCTTGATTCTGGTGTTCTTTATCAGGATACTAGCTGTTAGATTTAGAGGTCTTCTAATATTGCATGACTTAAATGTTTCCTTCCCATGTTCTATGTGGGATCCAGTACCCTTGTGAATGTTATCTGAGAAGATTGTATATATCATGGCTGAAGGCTGAATCATCATGTATTTTCTTTATCTAGGTACTTTTGAGCCGCATGAGATTGTTCTTGAGCCCCGGGTATCCATATGAAGAAATTTTGAGGACGTTTCATAACCAGACTAGCATTTTCATGTGCTCATTCCTACCAGACTTCACCAGCTTTAACAGAACCAAGGGTAAGTTTTTTGCTTCTCATTGGTATTTTTACCTTGAACAATTTATTTTCAACCACGCCGAATACATTTCTAATCAATAAGTGGGACCGCTTACATATTACCTGTATCTAACATTCCGGATGCTTTGCACAGGAGGCTTGATTCAATTAAATCATGGAAGACCACAACCTCTTCAATACGTGGTCAATGCAGCCTTTTTGGCTACACTATACAGTGATTATCTTGATGCTGCAGATACCCCTGGATGGTATTGTGGACCCAATTTCTATTCCATTGATGCCTTGCGTAAATTTGCGCAAACTCAGGTACATAGACATTGTTTTGGCCCTTTGGATCAAGAATCTTGCCCTTTACTTGTGTTGATACAATGGTGAATAACTTCTTTTCTTTTGTTGGCAGATCAATTACATCCTTGGCAAGAATCCACGGAAAATGAGCTATGTTGTCGGATTTGGTGAGCAGTACCCTAGACATGTCCACCATAGGGGTGCTTCAATCCCCAAGAACAAGATAAAATATAATTGCAAAGGAGGTTGGAAATGGAGGGACACTAAAAAGCCAAACCCTAATACAATTGTTGGAGCAATGGTTGCTGGCCCTGACAAGCGTGATGGTTTCCATGATGCTCGAACTAACTACAATTACACAGAACCAACTCTTGCAGGAAATGCTGGTTTAGTTGCAGCGCTCGTTTCTTTGTCAGGTGATAAATCCACTGGAATCGACAAGAATACAATTTTCTCTGCAGTTCCCCCAATGTTTCCAACTCCACCACCTCCTCCAGCTCCTTGGAAACCATAACATTCTACAGCAAGTCTCACTGATTCATGTTTAGTTTGTCGTGTGACTTGTGGTTAGATGATTTTGCTGCAGTATTAGCCTTTGAGACAAGAATTGCCATGACATTAATGAGTTTTGCAGCGATCAAGACACAGAAGAAGAAGAAAGATTCAAGGGATATGCTTCATGCTGGTGATAGGGTTATGGTGAAATCCGAGTATCGGATAAGTACTAAAGAAGTTGTATTTTATTTGATTTGCGATGTATACAGTAAATATTTACAAAACAATCATGTATTATTTGAAACACTTGAATTATAAAGAAGTTTGAAATTGATTGTCAATGAACTCCAATTTTAGTTTCTTGTAGTTAACTTTTTGAAGTGAATTTGGGCCATCCTCAATTAATAAATATGTTTCTATTCAAGGGAGATTAAAAAAATTACATATTTATGTTCTACTATAGCCTTGAGACCTTATCATTTTGCATCAACAAAACATGTTCTTAGTAGTTCATATAGTGATCTAGTATCAAGATTCATTTCTTTCCGTTCAAGTCACAATTTCAAATCACATATAAATGGTGTGAAGTATCTCACTAATCAAGCATTCTAGAGTGACTTTTATGCTTAAAACTTATATATATATATATATATCCTTGTAAGTGAATTTATGTACATTACTTCAAAACGGGGCCATCATATCGCTTTCTTGTTTTTGATTAACTTGTTACCGCCCATATTCTTTGCTTTTGTAGCTTAGGAATATGTTATTCTCCCCCTTAAATAACATGCTGGTGTTGATATTACTAGTTTTATCTTTCAGCCATCAACTAAAGACAGCATAGCATTGCCTCGGATAGTAGCTTCAGTTGTTCATATCAATATTGGGAAATAAGGAGATATGGAAGATGAGCTCAATAGCTCTTTGGAGTATACACCAACATGGGTGGTTGCTGCAGTTTGCTTTGTAATTGTTCTCGTTTCTCTTTGTGCCGAGCGTTCTCTGCATCGACTTGGAATGGTAAGAGCCTCTCATTTTGAGAAACCGTTTGTTTTAATGATTTGCATTGAGTAAGTATTTTGGATGAAAACAAAAACAAAAGCACAAGGTTAGTCAGCCCAAATTATACAAAGAGAATTTTATGCATTCAGTTCTATTCAATTATCTTTGTATTATGTATTTTGGGTTTAATGATAGAGAAGCCTCACATAGATTGTTATTCTTGTTTTGAACTTGGAAATCCAGTGCTTGAAGCATGAGAAACAAGATGCACTTTATGAAGCCTTGCAGAAACTAAAAGAAGGTTTCCTTTGCATCTCCTTCTTGAGTTTCAGTCTTCTTCTTTTTTGTCTTTGTTAAAAAATATACGCTACTATTTGATCTAGGAAGTAGCGTCAAATAAATAGCTTAATTTAATTTAGTTTATTTAAAGTTAATTTATTGACTGATGAATTAAAAAACCCAACTCAACTCATGATTCAATTAAGTTAATTTATTTAGCTCATAAAAAGCCAGTGAATTTATCTAACATATATCTTTATCAAGATAATTAACATAATATCATCACGTAAAAACGCACTTAAAATATTATTTTTTTATTTTATAAAAATATAATCAAAAAATAATATATATATATATATACTAATATTTTTTGTTTTTAAACAAAATTATATATATATATATTTTTTTACTTTTTTAGCTAAACTAATTTAAAATTAATATTAATTAAACTTAAATGAGTTAAATTGAATCATAACTCACTAATCATACAACTCATTTCACCTCTCTACTTTGTCATATTAGAGCTTCAACCTTTGACATCGACACCTATGGTCCTGCACTTTAATCAGTATACTATCATTTTAATGGAAAAATCCTATAATTGATGTGATTCTAATGTTTTATTGCAGAATTGATGCTTTTAGGGTTCATTTCGCTTCTATTAACAGTAACTCAAGGTTTTATAAGTCGCATATGCATTCCACGTCATCTTGCATCTCACATGCTTCCATGCAAGAGGTCAGCATCTGAAACCAGTAGTCCTGAACACTACAGTCCTGATCAAGTTATAATGAATCGTCGACTCTTGTCTACTGAGACAAACTCCGGAAAATGTCAGGCTAAGGTATGTTATACACTTATACTGATATTTATAATGGCATTGAGACACAAACACTAATACAACTTCTCCAAAGTACCGAGTTCCTCTTTTTTTTTTTTTTTTAAAACAAACATCTACACACTGGCACAACCACGCCCGCGCACACTTGTCATTGGCAGAGTTCGAACTCACGCGGCTTAATTGGTTACAAGTGTTTAAACAAGGCAATAAATTAATGTATGTCAATATGTTGATACGAGTTCTGTTTAGTGTTGACCGTAAATGAATCTAACGCAATAATATGTTGAACTTTTGTTTTCACATAAACAGGGGAAGGTTCCATTATTGTCACTTGAAGCATTGCATCAACTACACATATTCATCTTCGTATTGGCAGTTGTTCATGTCATCTTTTGTGCTACAACAATGGTTCTAGGAGGAACGAGGGTAATACGCTGAGATTTCAACTCAAAAATGATTCTAATGAAATCTTCATTGCTTTCGAGCACCCTGTTACTATATTGATAGAACTGTAGAAATGTTAGGTACCAATTTTCACAAAAATTCTAACTTGTGGGAAGTAAGCTTAACAATTCATTAATACTAGTTAACATTCACTTCAAGTAACCCGTATATCATTTTTATTGACCCAGTCAAGTTAGGTAACAGCTGTATGCGTATAAGCATAGTTGGTTATTTGTTGTTCTATTTGGTCTGTCTAAAGATAGGATAGAAAATTGTATAATTATTGAAAAAGATTATGTTTACTATTCTCGGCTCTTTCTCCTCTATTTAGAGAGAGCATTGTATCGAAGAAAAAGTATTTTGGAACAGAAATTCATTAAATAAAACAAGGGAGGGAAGGGAGATTCAGGGAGTGTTCGTGTTCTTTGTGTTTTTTGTTGATTTTGTGTCAATTTTAACTTTCTTCAAGAATGGGTTGATATTCGTCTTAGAATCTTACTGTTCTAATATCATGTAAAGTGCTAGAAATTAATTCTCCCAAAAGATCAAGTTTATGGGAGGTAGACTTAACAATTTATTTGAACTTTTAAACAAAATTGGCATTGTAGTGGATATAAATAAATCTATTCATCTCCCTTATAATCAGTATAATCTCACTACCTGTAGATACGTCAATGGAAACATTGGGAGGATTCTGCCAAGGGTACAAAATCTGAAAAGGGTAATTCTAACCTTGATTTCTCACGTCTACAAATATATTATAGTTCACCAAAGTAACTTGGTTGCTAAGTGGCATCACAAATATGATATAATGTTCCTTGCAGAACAATCTCAGGATGATCATATTCGTGTAAATCAAGAGCTCTTCAAAGAAAGAGCAGTTGGATTTTGGACGAAAGCAGCTATCATTAGTTGGATGGTAAATAATCAATTTTAAGATTGTTCTTGACGTAACTGTTGATGAACAAACAAGAAAACACCACCATGAGGGGAAACGACAAAATACTAACTTTTTAGAATATGACATTCACATTGGAGTCTCTTTTCCTTAAGATTGAATCAATTTTGTAATATTTGTCTAAAGACCGTTTATGTTATATTGGCTCAAGGCTTAAGACCTTGTGATAACACTCAGATTTTATGTTTATTTATAGAAATCATTCTTCAAGCAGTTTTATGGCTCTGTCACCAAGTCAGACTACATTGCATTAAGACAAGGATTCGTCAAGGTTCAGCTATTATTTGATTGCAGAAATATTTTTTTCCCCCAATATCTCTTATATATATAATTTTTGAATTCTGTATTCTATGGTCTGCAAATATTATTCATATTTTATATTCCATTTAGGAACACTGCCCAAAATATCCGGAATTTGATTTTCACGAGTACATGATGCGGACACTTGAAGTTGATTTTAGAAAAATTGTTGGCATAAGGTAAGTAACACAACTTGTGTAGCTCTCTTAAAAGTATATTGCAGATTTTGATATGTTTTTTAGATTGTCAACTAATATTCTTCAACCATAGCTGGTACTTGTGGCTCTTTGTTGTACTGTTTCTGCTGATGAATATAGCCGGATGGCGCACATACTTCTGGTTATCCTTTTTACCATTAGTTGTAAGCAGCTTAGACCCATTTCTTGTGTACTAATACATGGACTTTGAGGGAATAAACTAAAAAATGACTTGGAATTTCGATTGATTTAACAGCTTCTTCTACTTGTGGGTGCGAAGCTAGAACAGATTATCACAATTTTGGCTCAGGAAGTTGTAGAGCCAGTTCAAGTTGTACGAAGAAGGAAGACAGAAGGACCTGAAACTGTAAGAGCGAAACCTTCAGATGATCACTTTTGGTTTGGCCGCCCTCAGATTGTTCTGTTCTTGATCCACTTCATTTTGTTCCAAAATTCATTTGAGATTGCCTTCTTCTTTTGGATTTGGGTATATAAATAAGTCATTTCTCTTTCAAATCTCAATCCATGCATGTACAAAATGAAACGTATGAACATCTTCCCCATTTTTGCAGTGTACGTATGGGTTTCACTCTTGTATCATGGAAGAAGTAGGTTTCATTGTCGCCCGGCTTATTATAGGGTAAAAACACTTGAATGAAACACAAAATCAAACTACTGTTTGCTTTTATTTTCCTTTGCATCCCATTAAGCTCCAATCTTAATCTTTTGTCAATTTTTGTGCAGTGTGATTGTTCAAGTTCTCTGCAGTTACAGCACTTTACCTTTATATGCATTAGTCACTCAGGTTCCATCATATATCCTTTCTTTTATATTCAAATATCTCTTTTTCCCAATAATATAATACAATCCTGCATATTACATGATATCAAGTTATATTTAAGTGTCACTCACTTTAGATTTACACTTGGTATCTGAATGAACAATGCCCAATTCTACTAGGAACCGGCACCTACTAATTAAGGAAACACAAAAATGCTACTTTTGTCTCTTCTCGTGTCATGGGGTGGTAATAACTTAAACAACTTTACACACAGAATAGAAGCATGTCTTGCATGTATTCACACACTTGCACATCAAAGCTTGTGATCAAAGTCTGATAAATGACCGTTATTTATGCATGGCTGAAGATGGGTAGCATGTTCAAGAAAGGCATGTTTGATGAGTTAATAACGTCATATCTGAAGACATGGCTTGAAGATACAAGGAGAAAAGGGGAAGCAAAATCAGAGAGTGACTTCTTTGCTCATAAAACAGAGACAGAATTATCCCAAATTGTTCAAATTTCAGAACAACCAATAATTACCAATCAAAGAGCAACATCAGCAAGTGAGGACAAGATTACATTTCAACTGCCTACTTCATCATCTTAAGCTTCACTATCTAGTTTTTATGTTTATGCACAAAGCATCTTGGATAGTATATTTGTATATGCAAAGTGATGGAACAATTTGATGATTTTAAACTTGGTTCTTAAACCCTTATTTTCTAATGTTGCAAAACAAATTATTAAGTTCAAATCCAGATTACATATATTTATTTTTAATAATAATATCTCATATTTATTAAATACGATAATATAATCAAATTTATAAAAATTGTGAATATCTTCACTCATTGAGTGAACTTTTTAAAATTAAAAGACCAATAATTCTTATAAACTTTAACACAATATCGAAGCTTCAATCGATTGAACCAAAAATTTTGAATCTTACAAAAATAAAAAGAAACAATTAACTCAAATAGAATAGAATATAATTAAATAGTTTAAAAATGTAAAATGATAAACTTTACTAGAGAAAGACTTATACTTTGTAATATATAATACTAGAGAAAGACTTATACTTTGTGGTATAGATTGTGCATATTTTTATCCATTGGGTTAAAGTTTTGGGATTAGAATGCTAATAATTATTAAGCTTTGAAAGTTACCACCATCAATATGATCAATTAATAAAATCTGAAGATAAAATAAGCAACGCAATGGTATGGAATGCCACAGTGTTAGCATTGCTCAATGCTAACTATACATACAACACATGTAAGAATCTTATTAAACTTTTGACACTTTTTATAATTACAAAGAAAACCTGGGCCTGATAATAAAATAATTAACATGAGCAAGTTACAGATGTCAACTGATATGAATATGTCAAATGAATTGGACCATTCTACATTCACTGTCTACTCTTCCATGTCCAGGCTACAACAAACTGCGAGAATGCTTCCGCTTAGGTCTTTCATGTGGAAGCTTCTCCATCTCAAAGCTGTCTTGCTCACCAGCAGATGGTTGTTCCCCATTTGTTTCAGCCTTTTGCAGCTCATTTAAAGCTCTTTTTGCATACATGGTGAAAGCAATTGTGGTAACAATAGCAATAATGAACGATATCACATTGTATATGATTTCGACCGTAGTCAAGTGATAGTTTCCATACTGAACATCCGCTAATGTCCTTATTAACCGGCCACTGCAGCAGATAGATAAGAAATTTAACTACAGAATAAAAAATATAAAATAAAAAGTCAAGGGATGACAGAGAAGCTAGATCAGGAAACAACAATGAGTCAGCGTGTCAAGAGGTCAAACATCTTTTGAAGTTGTAAATTTCATTTTGTTGTTCAATTCGTATTCCAATTTGTAAAGAATCAGTTGAAGAGAAAATTTAGTCATGATTTAAGCTTTGAGAATTTAAGGGAAACGGGAAAAGTTAACATAAAAAGAGAGATTCCCCCATTAATAATCCTGGTAGAAAATGTCACTTTAAGTTGTAACTGCGTGGAGCCAGGAAAACAAACCTGTAGATGTAAACGAAAGATTCTGGTACCATACCAGCAATAGATCCCCATAAATAAGGCCAAAATTGCAAACTTGTTACCACTACTGCATAGTTAAAAATTGTGTATGGAAACGGTGAAACCCGAAATAGAGCAACAACTTGAAATTGATGGAACCAACTTCCTTCCCCAGCAAGTCTAACTATTTCAGCCTTTTGGGGCCATCTCTTTAACCATTGCTGCACGATTAAGAAAGAAGGGATGAAAAATGTAAGTACAAAAAGAACCATTCCTCCCAAACTAATAACTTCCAATCAATCACAAACATAATAGTACTCTACATGGATCCTGTCGCGGAATAGAAGACCTATCAAGTATGGCAGGACCATCCCAATAGTCGTCCCAACCATGATTATCACAAAGCCAAGGCCATAACCAAAAATCATTCCAGCCAACCACATGGAAGGGCCAGAAGGAATTAAGAACATAGGGAATAGAGCCAAAGATACAACAAGAACAAGGGCAAGAATTGGACGGCCAAAAGCAGTGGCTTCCCATTGCAGGATGGGGATGAGAACCTGTAGTAAATGAATTAAGCTCAGTAAGCAATGAGCAGAAAAAAGAAGAAATGAGAAAGGAAAAAAAAAAGGATATTGGATTGACACAAGCAACAAGCTTTCCATTGATGAAGAGTAAAAGCATATGCAATTGATACCAAATATGAATAAGAAAATAAAAATAAGTACCTTTTGGAAAAGAAATGGTACTCCCCACTTCATGAAAACAAGAATAAATATAACAATAATGATGCACCATACTAAGGCTCTAACCCACCAACGGGCAGGTTTACCCCTCTCTCCTTGAGGCTGCAAATTGCTGGCTTCAGTTGTGCTTGGTTCATCAGATATAACCAGCCTTACATATTCACTATCTTCTGTCACATGATGCACATTACTTATATGTTTTCCTAACTCCTCCGGGGAGTTAGGCATCTTTGTTAAGATGTCTGAAGGCTGTGAAGTTAAAAGAATACGTTAAACTCATCAGCAAAGGTGCAAATAATAAGGAACGCACTGAAGTTGTTTTTTCTAAAGCATGGGCAAAAAAAATGTTCGAAAAATTACACTTATGTCCAAATCATACATTGTTACTATTAACAAAAAAGTATGTCACGTAATTTATTTTTAAATACATCTATTCAATATTAATGGAGTGTTATTTTGTTATTATAAGTTTTAAAAGTGTTATTTTTTGTAATTTTTTAAATAGGTTCTGAAAATTGATACATGCACACCAAAATATTGGTGAAAATAGAAATCGTTCTAAAAAACTTCCCACTCACCAATATTGCTGAGGGTTGTTCATTATATCAGTAGTCAATAAAAAAAATGGAAGAAAAGATTTTTCACAGCTAAAGCACAAAATCAGGCATTTGTAGCACTGCAAACTCTACCGCCCTCTGAGCTTCTGAAAAATAGCTGAGAGAATTAGAGATAAACTCAGATGCATTTTTATTGCTAAACAGAGAGCCTAAATGGAAATAATGAACAAGGCCAAAAATAGTTACATAGTTACAGCAATTGTAAATTAAGCCTCGTAACTTGCCGTAAATAAGAAGTGTCAGGTGAAGAACAAAAGAGTAAGGTTGTGAATAAATATAACAGCAATTAATAATAGATGTTATCAGGGACCCAAATCAAGCAAAGAAACAATCGATCCCACAATTATAAAGAAGGTATCATAACCCTCGAACTGAACGAGAGACCGAAAAGGAGAAGAAGAAGCTATTATGAAATTTCTACCTACCTACCAAGTTTAACCCTCGAACAGAACCAGAGATCTCAGCAGCAAACTCGTCCAACAGCTGTATCGGATGCTCCAAAGATTGACCTTGTCGAGCTCCGCCTTTGCAAATTTCTTCGAAAAAATAAATAAATTCAAAACAAAAAACAAAGCAAAATTTCTCTTTGTGAACCTGCTTGTTTGTAGATAACAAGCGTGACAGTGTGATACCATGACGTGAAGGACTGAAAACCCCATTTTAATTAAAATAAATAATATTCTAAATTTATAACAATGAGATATTTTGTTTTTCTTCCAAATTACTCATGAGTTTTATTTAATATTAAAACTATGCTCGAATTTTATCAGTATTATATTTCTGTTTAACATTAGGGATAAAATGATAATTTTCTCCTAAACATATATCACTCTCGTGTCACTCTTCTTCTTTACGTAAAAACCCTTATCTTTCTTTTCATGCAAACTCGTTTTCTCGTCTCTCAACCACATTGCCACACTTTTAGCCTTTCTATTTTCTTGTTTCAGTCATCCACTTTTTCATCAGATGACTCGTTCCAGTCACTCATTCACTAAACCTCACGGATATCCTTCTAATCACTAACTCCTTCACCATTATCGCAAATACCCCTGTGAACCACCTTCACGAACCCATCATTTCACCCTTACCCTCACCGGACATGAACCCATCATTTCACCATATCCATTATGCGACTCATTGTCACGCGAAAAATACAACATGTCACCAACTGCCCTAACGTGAACCATCGTTACAATATAATAGGTATAAGCTGATTGATTTTTTATTATTTCATATATATTCTGTATTTGGTTCATTTGGATAAAAATATGGGTTTTAAGCACACTTGCATATATTGGAGCAGAATATTGTTTCACCATATTTGATTATGTATTTCATCTCTTTTTAATTTGTATTTTAGAACCCATTATTTGACAATATTCTGCTTGTATTGATGATGTATAATTTGGTTTTTAATTTGTATTTTAGAACCCAATGTATGGTCGTTTGTTATGATATTCTAGTTGTAATGTTTTTTTGTGAACTAGCTGATCGTTTGTGTGATTTTGAAAAATCCAGAGGTATTTTTCAAGAAAAGCAAAACCTCATGGATATTTGCGATAATATTACAAATTTATGACCATAATATTGTTTAGGGTTTATATTTTCTGTATGTTTTTTTAGACGATATATTAAAAATAAATCAAATTTTGATGAAAATGTTTTTAACAATTATGATTTAACATAATAATCCTTATAAACCAAACTAGGTTTGATATTGTGTGCTTTGTTGACATAATATTGTGTGGGAAAATGGGCACATTGTTGACATTATATTGTGTGTTTTGTTTTGTATCAAGTTCATGATCATATGTTTGATATTGTGTGTTAATGTTCACGAGTAACAATTTTTTTGAAAATACTTTTGTTTGTTATATAAGGTGATAAAAATGAGTGAATGAACGAGTGTATATTTTCATCTATTTGGTAAAGTTAGATGGGATGGTCATATACATGTTGATGAATATAGTCTCATTTGTTGCTTCCATGATGCTAAAAAGGCTATTATGAATGAAAGGTTGATGCTTAAAAAAGAAGACTTTAGGATTAAAGCAAATAAAGTTGATAGTGATGAACGAAGTGTATTAAAAATTGATAATGAATTACAAAAATTAATGAAGGATTATAGGGATAATAAAAAGCAAAGGCTAGACTTGTTTGTAGAATTTAATCTTTTGGAAGTGGTTTTCTCACCTCCCATATTAGAATATCAGAGTTTTAAGAGGACACGAGCTATATTACCAAACCAATCACAAAATGAACGACATTTTGAACCAACAAATGAACCACCTCACTTTAACATTGATGAACTTAACCTTGATTCATTTGAGCCATTCTCAACTAGTAATAGCCAAAACGAGGGTGAACCTTCAAGAAATTGTGAAATTTTGAAAAAATATAAAGCATGAATAGTTGTTGAAGTTGAAGATGAACATTACGATAGAGATGATAATTTTTTTTGGAGTAGTGATGAGGAGGATCCTGATTGGCATGATGAAATCACAAGAAATGATGAAGATGATGATGAAATTTATGATACTGATGATAGTCTTCAGGACTTAGGGGATGAAAATGCCCATCATATTAGTGATATTGACTCAGAAGATTGTCGAGTAAAAAGTACTAAAAAAGTCAACTGCCAATATGAAGATAGTGAGTTTAAGAGAAGAAGAAATGGTAGCATTGACTTCAAAGTAAGAGATACATTTAAGGATGCTAAAGAATTTAAAGCTATCTTACAATAATATATTGTTCAAGTTGGGTTCCAGTGTGAGAAGGTTAAAGTTGACAAAACACTAGTAACTAAAAGGTGTAAAACACCTGATTGTGGTTAGAGGATACACGCTTCTATTGGAACTGATAAGAAAACATTTATGGTTAAGACACTTGAGCCAGCAGACAATAAAGGGAGACATAGTTTTCAAAATGTTGAAAAATAAAGATCTATAATATCCTCTTGGTTAGCTTATCAATTAAAGGACTTAGTCATGGGAAACCCTAATGTAAGTATCCTTATATTGGATGTTGAGTGAAAATGAGGATGTGGTATATCTGTACCTGATTTGATATTATATAGGGTACGAAAAATTACTTGTGATGGAGAATTGGGTGACCATATTGGTAGTTTTTCAAAAATAAGGCAATATTGTCATATGATTTTAAGAACTAACCCAGGATCAATGGAAATTGTTGATACTCATATTCCAATACCAAATGCCAGCCCTTGTTTTATGATATGTTTCATTAGCTTATCCGCTTCAAAACAAGGATATTTAAGTGGATGCATGCCTTTCCTTGGTTTGGATGGATGTTTTCTAAAGGGTCCATATAAAGGTATCTTGATGGTTGCTGTTGGATTGAATGTTAATGGAAGTTTGTTTCCAATTTCCCTTATTTGGGTTGAATCCTAAAATAATGAAACTTGGATGTGGTTTATGGCTTTATTAGACCAATATATTGGGGAGTTTGAAAATAGAAGAATATATTTCATATCTGATAGACAAAAAGGTCTAGTTGTAGCAATTAATAAGTTTTTCCCAACTTCACATGTCAGATTTTGTGCTAGGCATATTTATGCCAACTTGAAATGTAAGCATCCAAGCATGAAAATGAGATCATTGTTTTGGGTAGCATCTAAAGCAATTAGAACAACTGAATTTAATGATGTGATGAATGAAAATAAGAAAGAAGAGCCTGAAGCATATGAATATTTAAGTAAGATTCAAGCATCACATTGTAGTAGACATGCTTTTGATGATGATGATCTAAATGTTTAGCATATGACCAATAACATGACTGAAAGTTTTAACAATTGGTTGAAAAGAGTGAGGTCTAGACCTATTGTAAATTTATTTGAAAAGGTCAGAAGAAAATTGATGCAACTAATAGTGAAAAGAAATGAAGAGGCTTTGAAGTGGACTACTCATTTTCCACCAAATGTAATGAAATACATTCTTCAAAGACAAGAGGAAGGAAAAGTTTTAAAGGTCTTGTATGTTGGAGATAGACTATTTGAAGTATTAGATGGTTGCAACATGATGGTTAATTTAAATAAGTGGACATGTAGTTGTTATGGGTGGCAATTGAGTGGTTTACCTTATAAGCATGGTATTGCTTATATTATGGATAGAAGGTATAAGATTACGAACTATGTACATTCATATTTTACAAAAGCTTCGTATTTTAAGACATGTTTCTCTTTGATTCACCCTGTTCCATCTGAAAATGAGTGGGGTATGATGCCTAGTAAGCAACAAATACTTCCACCAATTTATAAACCAAAAAAGGAAGACCACCAACTAAGAGACATAAGGAAGCTACTGAACAAGAGAAACATAAGAGGTCATAATGATTGAAATGTGGGTATTGCAATCAATTTGGTCATAACCAAAGGACATGTAGGGAAAAGTTAAAGAATCCAACTAATGAAACTCATGTAAAATTATAACTATTCATTTATTAAATATATTTGGTTGATTATATTTAACTTAAATTGTTTGTAGGAAACAACTTTAAAGAATGTGGTCAAGAAAAAATAAAACAAAAGAACTAATCAAACTCAGGTAATGTATTGTATAACATATTCATTATACATTACTTCTTATACCATAAATTAATTTAATGTTCATAAATCAGGTGATAGATAATAGTGATGCAATCAACAAAAAGTAGAAGATGAGAGAATCGATAAGTTAAAGTAAGCCTTTTGAAATGAGACTTTGATTTGTTCTATAATTTTTATTTTAAAACATGTAAGTAAATGGGACAATGAATATGATTTGGAAGAAAATCTTTTGTGTATACACCAGGTTTTAGGGGACATGACATGAATTTTGTAGCTTTTTGTGTATTTAAACTCATTCATGGTGTCCCCTCCCCTTAGATATTGTAAGAATTTAGATTGTAATATAGATTGTGAATGCGGATGTAGATGTGAACGTTAAATGTGAATATCAATTGTTATTGAACATGTTAATATGGTATGAAAGTGAGAATATGGATGTATGATATTTATTGAATAATGTAATGTTATTGAGCATGATAAGGGTATTTTTGATGAATATTTATAGCTTATTATTGATCAAGGGTGTTTTTGATGATTATTTATAACAGGTTATTGAATATGGGTATTTTTGATGAAGATAAATTAAATATTGTAAAAGTAGTATTTTTGATAAAGTTAAATTAATTATTATAGTATGAATATTTTTGATAAAGTTAAATTAATTATTATAACATGAGTATTTTTAAAGAAAAGCAAAACCTCAAAGGTATTTGCGATAATATTCTCAACGACAATATTCAAAAAGCTATATAGGTAAGGGTAGAAAAGACTTTTTTAGATATTGATACGATTTTCAAGATTTTTTTATACTTCTGTTAAATAATAAGTACATTTTTGAAGATATTTTAAACTTCATGAATATTTTAACTTTTTTTTAAACATTAAGGGTATTTCTGAATATATTGAAAATCTCGGGGGTATTTTTAATTTTTTTCTTCTATCATAGGTGACTGACATTACAAAAAATTTCAATTTTTTTTAAAATATAAATTTGATAAATAATAATATTATTTTTTATTAAAAGTACTAAAAATGTTATTTTTTTCTCTTCCATAATACCCCCTAGATTAATAAAGCATGATGCTTTTGTTCTAATTTTATCACATATAATTCAAAAATAATTAATTTTTTTTAAATTTATAATAATAAAAATAGTATTATAATATTATTAGATAAGTTATAATTAGATCAAGTGTAATACTAAATAAATTTAAATAATTATAATTTAATTTGAATGATATTTAATTAAAAATATTTAAAATAAAATAATATGTTAACTTTTTTTAATAGTAAAGCTATATGTGATTGATATGAGATGTGCTATTTTTATAATTACAATATTTAAGAGTATTATTTTTATTAATATTTTAAAATAATTTTTATTTATAAAAGTAAATTAAGTGTTTTTATTTATCATTTTCTAATTAAATATTTATTATAAATAATTCCATTTTTGTAATAAATGCGTTTATTACGTAATATTTATATCAATTATAAAATGTTATACAAGTTGTTAAGACATGTACATATTCATACAAAAATATATATTTTATAGAATAAAAATAAAAAATATATGTACATTATAAAAAAAACTTAAAAATGAAATTTTATCAATAAAAAATGTACCTTATACAATTAAATCTAATATTTTAAAAAATTATAAAAAATAAAATTCATAATATTTATTAAAATAAAAATAATATTTTAATGATATTAAAATTAATTTAATTATATGGTATTTAATAACGAATATATCTATAAATATAGTTTAATTTTAATAATATTTATTATAAAATAATATATAAATTTTTTTAATAATAAAAATATAAAATTGATGATTAATAAATATTATTTTTATAATTATAAATTTTAAAAACAATTATTTTTTTAATGTTTTTAAAAATATAATAATATTCCAACAAATGAACGCTTCAACGCCGCGTACGATCTACAAAGCGTAAAAAGTGAGACTGTGCACTTTTGAACAGAAGGAAGGGGGATGAAAATCACTGCCTACCTTATTTGAAACATACTTTGAGATTAACCTGTCGTGTTTTATAACACGCTAAAGTTGGGATAATCTACATTTAAATGTGTAATTTGTTTTTTTTAACCATTTTACATTGTCAAATCCATGTACATAGAAGTAAACTTCACATCAAGATTTGTATAAAAAGAAAATAAATTTTACATCTTTATAATTAGTCTAATTATTTTTTACACGAAAAATTTATATATTGTTTATTATATACATTTTATTTATATTAATTAATATTCCTGTACACATTTTTTATACTTATTTTAATTAAAATGGAGAACTTAAATGAACATTTTCGACCAAATGTTAATGCTCCGTTGTTTGTACGAATCTATTTTAAATTACCAATAATGATTTAGATGGTAACAATATTAAATATCAAGAGTATAAAAAAATCATAATTTCATATGAATTATTGTCGAAGACTTTAAGCAATATATAGAATTATGTCTAAGTTTTAAAGTTATAATATTTTGAAGATCTTCTAATTAACTAACACATTTTTTAGTTACATGATAAAAAATTCATTCAATTTTTTCATTACCTATTTGTCTAGATTTTTTAATTAATCATTTTGTTTGAATTTAAAACTTTACAATAATTTTCATAACTAATGAAATAATATTGGTATCCTTAGAAGAAAAATTCAAAATGCATTATAAATATATGACTCTAAAATCTTATGGTGTTTTCCAAATCATAATAGGAAAGGAAAAATATTAAAAAAATAAGATTTTGAATTTAATTTGAGAGATTGCATTTGATTTTGTAGTTGCATTAATCTATACAATTTCAATTTAAAGAGAAATGAGAGAGAGGTTAGAAAATGAGAGTAAATTGTATTAGTTTGATATTAGGTTCACACACATATATATATATATATATATAAGACCTTATATGTATTCACGTCGATTACATAGAGGTATATGTCATTGCGTATCAGGGGGTATAATAGTAAATACATAAATTAACCTAGAGTTTACTAAATTGTGAGACTGAAGATGATTGATTCTTGAATGTTATAGACTTGTAGGGACGCTTGTAAAATCCATCTTCTAGGCATGAGCTTCACTTGAGACTTGGGCATTGCATATTAAAATTTGTGCTCTAATAGAATGCTCGGGCAATGTTTAAGTCATAAGTTGATCACCTCAGTTAGGAATCAGGTAGAATGCTTTGACAAAAAGATCAAAATACGAGTTGATCACCTTGGTCAGGAACCACCTAGAATGCTTAGGTAAAAGCTTAGTCCTAGAAAGCTAGTATCACTAGCTTTAGGAACCAAGCTATCCAATGTTTAAGCCATGAGATGCTCACCTATGTCAAGAGAGAATAAAATATTCAAGTGAATTAATTTGGGTAAACTGCAATCCGAGAATTTTTATATTAGTTCATAGCAGAAATTAAAATTACAACACCACAAAAATAAAACATTACAGAGAAACAAAAATTAAAAGAAAATGAGTTAGGAGAAACTCTTTCACGATTCCTCAATGAAAAATAATTTCTTCCATTTCCTTCTTCTTATCAACCTCTTTCTCTGTAATTTCCCTAAGATAATACACAACAAAAATGTCAAAATAAAATTTTCTACGTGTAAAAGAGACACGCAGAGAGGGAAAAATGAAACTTCTTAAGAGGAAATAATCAAAACAAGTGGAACAACTCGAAAATCCTTCACAAATTTGAGAGAAAAACTCTCTGCTCAAAAATAAAATGAAAGATGAAGAAGGAGCGAATTCTGCAAAAAGAAAGAACTAAAAAAAAAAACGAAAACCAAAAAAAGAAAACAACAAAACGCGTACTAAATGAAAAAAAATTCCCGTTACATATATCCCCCCACTATTCAATTATTCCTTTTTATTATTATTATTATTATATTTTTTTAATATTAGTGGGGGACACAAATAAATGGGGGGGAATAAAAAAATATCACGCGTGAAAACAATTCTGCGCGTTTCTAATTTTTTTTTCTTATACGCATGCCACCTGTCGCCATGTGATTGGCTGTGAGCAATTCAGAGACACGTGGCAGTGTTTCATTGGACGTATAGGTCGGGCTCATGGAAAAACGATGCAGCGCAACACACAGGAACATGTCGGGTAGCGGCTCGGTGCGCGACAATTGGATCCACGTGTTTCAATCTGGACCGTTCAATGGATCCAACGGTGAGCAATGCGCCTCGGGGAATTCTGCGCAGCCGACATGTGGGACCCACCCTGCACGCCAGTCTACGCGGCCAGTGGGCCCCACTCGGGCGCCGCGTGACAGGAATTCTGCACCCACTCTCCTTGGTCGGGTTTGAAGAACACGCGCCCATCCTAACCGTTTCTGCGTTGATCTGACGGTCCACATTGAACCGTGGATGATGCCGCGTGGAATTCTTCACCTGCGCAGAAAACTTATTTTTATTTAATTGTATTTTCACCCAAAAATATATTTCAAATTACATTTTAAACTTTGTTTAATTGCAATATAGCCCTTTTGGTAATTTAAATTAAATGTTTAAACTTTCAATAATTAAAATTAAGCCCAATTTTAATTTAAATTATATTTTTGACTTTTACAAATTGCAATTAAACACTCTTTTATTTGAAATTATATTTTTGGATATAAATTTGTAATTAAGTACGTTTTCGATACAAATTATTTAATTTTTATTAAAATATATAAAAAACAATAAATATTAATTTATTAAACTAAAATTAACTAAAAACATTAAGAACATAGAAATTTTAATTAATAAAATAGGTGAAAATAACTATATAAAATACAGTTATCACTTAGGTAAAAGCTTAGTCCTAGAAAGCTAGTATCACCAGCTTTAGAAACCAAGCTATCCAATGTTTAAGCCATGAGATGCTCACCTATGTCAAGAACCAGGTAGAATGATATAACAAAAATATCAAAATATGAGTTAATCACCTCGACTAGGAACCAAGTAGATCATTCTAGCAAAAAGAATAAAATACGAGTTGATCATTTCGGTTAAGAACCAAGTAAAATGCTTAGGAAAAATCTTGGTCCTAAGAAGTTGGTGTCACAAGCTCTAAAAACCAAACCAACTAATGTTTAAGCCACGAGATGACCACTTCGATAAAAAATCAGGTACAACGCTTTAGCAACAAAAAGAATCAAGGTATGGGTTGATCACCTTGGTCAGGGACCATGTAGAACACTTGGGCTAGACAAATTATTCAAATAAATTTTATTTATAGATCGAACTTACAAAACTAGATTAAAAATAAATTGGCAACAAGGTCAAAGTTAAATATTATTTTCTCAAAAACCCTTAAGACATTTAACTGTGCGATTAGGGTCTTGATCCTTTGTCTACTTTACTAAAGATAAAAGCTCGACTTGAATCTTGATCACCTTTTTACATATCTCTTCACACACTTTCTTGTATTTTGATTTTTAGCCACAACGCTATACCTGGTTCCTAACCAAGGTGATCAACTCATGTTTTAAACATTGGCTAGCTTGGTTCCTGAAGTTGGTGATACAACTTTCCTTGGATAAAGCTTTTTATTGAGCGTTCTACATGGTTCCTAACCATAGTGATCATTTCATATTTTGATCTTTTTTCCAAAGCACTTTACTTGGTTCATAACTAAGGTGATCAACCCATGGCTTAAACTTAGTTGGTTTAGTTCTTGGAACTAGTGATACCAGTTTTCTAGGACCAAGCTTTTTCCCTAGCGTTATGCTCGGTTCTTGATTGAAATGATCAGCTTGTATTTTGATCTTTTATATGAATCTGATTATCTCATCTTCCCTTATTCTTTCTAGAGGCTCAACTTCAATCCACTTTGTGAAATAGTATGTGGTGACTAACAAGAGATTATTTTGACCCAATGTTTGTAAAAAAGGTCCCACTATATGAATTGAAATATATGCTAACCTGCTCACAACTTTTGGATTTTTGAACACATTCTTCAGTGGATGAAAGGTGAGTACTATCACTGTGTGTGAGCCAAAGTAGTGCCATATCTTTTGTGGTGTCGTTTTTAAAGTGAAAGCCAACTTTTCAATTGTTGGGTATCTACCCTATGTGTTGGTTTGGGTGTGATTGATGTAGTAGACACGGTGTTGAACCTTATTTCTTTATGCTAGGAACATATCGCTTGATATTTGAGGAGTAACAACTAAGTACAAATATAATGTTTTTCCTAGGGTAGGGTTAACCATATAGGAGGCGTGTCTAGATATGGTTTGATTTCCTAGAAGTCTCTATCACAATATTCATTCCAAAAAACCGATGTGTTTTTCGGTAATAACTTAAAGGATGGTAGACATTTGTCGGTACATTTAGAGATAATAAACCTATTGAATGCCACAGTTCTTCTATTTATTGAATCCTTTTCAAGTCATTGAGAGGTTTCGTGTTAACTAGAGCTTGAATCTTATCTAGATTTGCTTCGATCTCTCGGGTTGAGATAATATATCCCTTGATCTTTCCTAAGGTAATACCAAAAATGTACTTTTTAGGATTAAGTCTCATGACACACCTTCATATAACACGAAACATTTCTTCTAGGCTTTTGACATGGTCTATAGGTTGTACGAACTTGATCATCATATCATCTACATATGCTTCTATATTTTTTCCCTGTTGGTCTTCAAACATTTTGTTAACCAAATACTAATAAGTGGTGCTAGCATTTTTTAGACCAAAAAGCGTTCAAGTATAACATAAAGTTAGACAAAAATGCATTCGAGTATAACAGAAAGTACCTCCCTCAATAATGAAATATATTTTTTCCTCATCTTCTAGATGCATTCTAATCTAATGACAACAAGAATATACATCATAAAATTTGTTAGGCTAAATCTGATCGCGGCGTTAACTAACTGATCAATACTTGGTAAGAAAAAATAGTCTATTGGGCAAGTGATGAACAAAATCGGGGATAATATCGATTTCGTAAATATTTATTCATTTTAAAATTTATTAATTTCTACAAGTGTATGAATCATTTATAAAAAATGATAAGTATACTCCTAAGGTCAATTCAAGGAAGCAATATTATGTGACTTTTAAATATTATTCAAATTTTAAAAATAAAATTAAACCTAAACATTATGTCACAATGATTTGGTTTTTTGAAAAAACTAATTTAATGCATAAAGATAAAGATAGAGATGGATTCAACAAATACTCATTCAATTTAATACATTCATAAAAAGTGGAGAATAATGGATATAATAATTCAATAATTATGTTTGCTCATATTATTTAGGTTATTAAATATATAAATTGATATTTATTGATTTTCTCTTTTTAGTGTCTTTAGATGGGGTCCAAATTCTTTTGTTTAATATTAATTAACTAATATTTTTAAATGGAACCTATTAATTAATTAAGTTTTAAATTTTAGCTGTATTTTTAAGAAAATAGTAAACCATATAATCATAGTTTTAGATGGAGTTAGTTAATTAGACTTTATTAAAGTGTACAAATTAAACTTAAGAATTTAACTATCTGAAATAGACTTAATAATATATGTTGTTAATACATTTTCAAATATTAATTATATATAAAAAAACATTTGAAATAGAGATTCGCTCTAAATATCCAAATAAGTAAATGTAAAATAAAATAGTATTACTCCAAATTAAGTCCATATCTTAATTTTAACTCTCATATTAAATTTTTTATTAAGATTAATGTACTCATTTAAATAATATTCTTTATAAAAATCTTGAATAAAAATAAAATCAATTTATTTTAAGAAAATGTTTTACTTATTCAATATTACGCAAGTATAATAATATTATTATTATTATATAATATTCATTATTAGCCAAACATGTCATAATTGATCAAAGACAAATAAATAATGACATTGAAGAAGCAACATAGATATATGAATTGCAAAAAAAATATAATTAATACTTTAACAATATCGTTAGACAACTTTGAAAAGTTGATTCTAAAATTGGAAAAACTTCGATAGTAATTACACTCCAGAATTTGTTGAATCAAAAATTATAAACTACTAAAACATAAACATGTTCTTCCTCAAAATTGAGGGAAGAACTAAATAAATTTTAAAAGCTAAAATTATAAAAATCTATAGAAAATGAGAAGAGAAAGTTGTTGAAAACACAACTTAGAAGTTTATTTTCTTTGAACACAATTATTATTTTCTTTATTTACCACTATCTCTTTTCTTCACTTTTGATAATATCAAATAAATGATATTCATTTAAGCTCTAAAAATTATGATAAACATGCTTTAAGTATTTTTCTTTATTTTAATATTTTAATATTAAAATACCTACAAAACACTACAATATACCTATTAATCTGAACAAATAAATTTTTCTAAAATATAATAGAATAAAGCAAATACAAATTCATTTTATTATTTAAATGATATTAAAACATGATATATTTTCTGTTTTTTAAGCATTCATCAACAAGCGTCATTTAAATCAGTGAAAGCCACATACATTTGAGGTGAGCGACATGTTTTTTCACCAACACAATATTAGACAGTGATGTCGGATAATCCACCTCTTTGAAATTTTTTGTTTATTTAAGTAAAATCACTTGAGCTTTGATTACATCATTCTTTTCCCTTGGAATTTTTTTCTACTTAACAATCTTAGCCTTAGGGTTGACATTTAATTTATGTGTTATAATCCCAGGGTCAATTCTAGGAATATCTCTAGGTTTTACACAAAAAACATTAGAGTTGGATCTTAAGATATGTAACATTCTCCCTTTAACATCTGTTATTATGTTGGTGTTCAATGTCAAGAAGTGGTTTTCTCCTTCACTACAAACTTGTATGTCCTCAACCTCATATGTATCAATAGAGCCAACTAGACTTCTTCTTCTTGAGTGTTTTTTAGGTAACCCTTGTTGTTGTTGCTACTTAGGGGCCATCTCTTTGAACGTAGCATTATAACAACTCATATCTTTATCCTATTTATCCCTTATCTATCTTATGCCCTCCTCAATTGGGTATTTAATGACTTGGTGATAAGTTGATAAGATGACCCCACATCTTATGTATCTAAGGTCTTCCCAAATTACATTGTAATGAGCTAGGACATCAATTACTATAAAATTGGTCATATGAATTGAACCAATTACTATGATTAGCAGCACTACGGTTCCTATAACATATATAGTGCTAGTATTGAATCCCAACAAAGATAACTCCTTCTTGGTATATCACTATCATTTACCCTTAGTGCCTTCATTGTTGTGAGGAAAAGAAGGTCCATTGAATTCCCAATATAAGCTAAAATCCTACAAATTTTGCATGACCCCACCCAAAGTGTGACTATTAAAGGATTTATGAGGAGATGAAGTCTCATCATTACTTTTAAAAATGATTGAGGTTAAGGGTGATCCTTTATGTATATTACAAACATGGGGAACCTTATGTACTTCTCAAACATACCTCTTTTGTGTGTTATTAGAGGCTCTATTAAGCCAGGTCTTTCATGTATAGAATGAATAGTCCTCACATTTTCATCATTGTATGGTTCTACCCTATTGATAGGTGATATAGGTAATCATAACACTTTTCATTAGTACTGATGGTCCATTCTTCTATTATCATTTCTTACAAGGTCATCTAGATATCCTTTAGATAATTAATCCTCAATTTCTTTCTTTAAGTGTCTACAATCTTGCATCTCGTGTTCTTTGTCCTTATAAAAGGCACACCATTTAGAAGTGTTTCTTGAAGGTGTTATCATCTTTGATAGCCACCTGATGTTTTGCTTATTATCTATCCTCAAAATAGTAAGAGCCAAGCTTACTCTATGGGGTGGACCTTTAAAAGTTGAAAGTGTTATATCCTAAGGTCCAGGATTTATAGACCATTGACCTCCCTCTTTGTGATTTGGAGAGAAGCGTTTATTTTTATTGGCGACCCTTCTATATTGGACCAATTTTTCTGAATTTATTCTTCTCTTTTCTTACTCCAGGGACGCTTCCATAACTCACTTGCCTTTTTTGTCAAGTTTTAGTGTTCTCTCAAAGCTGATAAATTTTCTAGCCTTTCCATAAGCCTCATTTATGGTATATGGCACAATCTTGGTTAATTCAGCAAACAAGTTTGGATTTCTTAATATACCATACCTGAATGCTTTTATCACTATCGAACTAAGATTGCAATTTTCAATTTTTCCTCTCTGAATCTTCTCATGTATTCTTCTATAAACTTATCATTTCCTAAATGATTAAGAAAATATGATGAGACTCATTCTTCGTAGGTTTGTTACTTGCGTAATTAATGTTGAACAACTTGGCAAATTGAGCAAAAGAATTTATATTACGAGGTGTCAAGTTATTGAACCATTTATATGCACCATCACATAAGGTAATTACGAAGAGTTTACACATCATAGCATCTCTTTTGTCTTGAGTGAGACTTACTGAAGTTATGGTTTCTTTGAAGTGCATGATATGGGTCATGAGGTCTTTCATTCCTTGATATTCAAGAAATTTAGAAGCACTAAATTTAGTGGGTGGCTTACTATTTTTTATCTCGTCAGAGAAAGGGAAAACACACAATTGCTCACAATCTCTATCAATATTATAGTGAGATTTATCCATGTCATGTATTTTGTTCATTTTCTTGAGAGCTTGGTCTTGTTTTTTATTTGTTTCTTTGAAAGCTTGGAAGTATGCTTCCCATAACCTCATTTCTTCAAGCAATTGTTCATTCTTATATCGGGTGGTATCTTACCCTAACAAAACTGGTTGTACCTCAGCTCAAGCATTATGGTACAAGATTTCTTTCACTCTTCTAGACTTATTTCTTCTCGATACTAGCTCAACTTCCTTAGTTAAATTACCAGCCTGATTTGCCTATTGAATTACCTACGCTTGAGCAAGCAGTGCCCTATTTTATTATCTCATCTCACCAAGTTCTCTTTTGAGCTTAAGGAGTTGTTATGCCAATTCTTGGTGAGGATCAACCTCTTCTGATGAATTAGGTCAACGTTCAGCCCAAACCTCATTTCGTGTAGGTACGACGTTGTCCTTGAGTGCTAGCTCATTATCTAGCCTTAATCTTTCATCAGATCAGATACTAACCATGATGAATGTCGTTGGTAAGAGCACCAGCTGAAGTGGTTTAATATTTAGGGTTTCTCTCTTAAAACTCGGGATGAATCATGAGAAGTATGAGGTTAAAAATAAAAGGTTAACCTTTAAATCTTAAGCCTTATAATGGGGAGCCAAAATGTTAGGTATGATCCGATTTAGAGAGAGATGTTAGAGAATGAGAGTGGATTGGGTTGATTTGATACTAAGTTCACACATATATAGGACCTTACATATACATGTATTGATTACATAGAGGTACACGTCACAACATATCAGGGGTATAATAATAAATACATAAATTAACCTAGGATCGACCACATTGTGAAACTGGACAGATGATCGATCCTTAAATGTTCTAAACATGTGAGGACACTTATAAAATCCATCTTGTAGGCTCAAGTTTGACCTAAGACTTGACATTATGTATCAAGGTTCACATAATACAAAGATCGAGTATAGTTGTGTTAATGTATATCTAGTAACATATTAATGTATATATATATCTGTTAATGTATATCTATTTACTTTAGGCATATCTATATTTAGTTACTTTAGACATATCTAGTTTACTTGTAATTCCTATATAAAGGCACCATGTATATTCATTTCAATTACAGAATAGAATACAAAAATTAAGAATTTCTAACATGGTATCATAGTCACTATTCTTGTCTTTCTAGCAGTCTTGTCTTTTCTGGTGTTACTTAACCCTTATAGCTTCCGCTATCACAATAGCCGCTGCAATCATTCACGGTTGAACCTCTGACGTCTTTCAGTCGTTGTCCTTAGGTTTCGGGACTACAGTCACCATTGTTAAGAAGTCCTGCACCACATAGACCACTGCAATCACCGCCGCCGTCGTGCATCTTGTTCCAATAATTTTTCTGCATATACCACTGTGATCGGCTCGACCAGATCTACACAATCGTGGAAGTATCTCAAACTTGCCTTTTTGACTTTGCATGTTGTAATCACATGACACCTCACTCATCTTTATTCTCCAAACTTGACCCTACACAACAACCTCTTAATATTCATATAGCTTATGGTTCCACCATTCATGGGAATAGTCTAGGTTTTGTTTTGACCTCTACCTTCTCTGTTCCTGGGGTTTTCCATGTACCTGACCTATCCTATAATTTATGCTCGGTGGGACAATTAGCTGAACTAGGATATCGCCTTATTTTTTACTATTCTAGGTATATTATTCAGGATTCGAGGACGGGGCAAGAGCTTGGGACCGGTCCTAGGGTTGGACGTATATTTCTCGTAAACAATCTTCATCTTCCACCTATTGCTCCTTCCTCTATTGCTGCTGCAACTGCTACAGTTTCTTCCTTACCTTCTATCGCACTTTGGCATTCTCGTCTTGGTCATGCCCCATCCACTCGTGTACAACAATTAGCTTCTATCTCCAAAGACAATTTTGATTGTACTTCATGTCAGTTAGGAAAATAGCCAGCTTTACCTTTTAATAATAGTAAATCTATTTCTAATAGTATTTTTGAGTTAATTCATTCTGATGTTTGGAGACCTTCTCCTGTTACTAGTATTGGTGAATCTCGATATTTTTTTGTTTTTATTGATGATTATTCTCGTTATAGTTGGATCTTTCCAATGAAATCTCGTTATGAAATCTTACCAATATATAGTAACTTTGCAAAAATGGTTGAAACACAATTCTCCAAACATATCAAAACTTTTCGATCTGATAATGCTCTTGAATATACTTAAAATGATTTTCAAGATCTGTTGCACTCCTATGGCACTGTACATCAACTAACCTGTCTAGGAACCTCTCAACAAAATGGTTAAGCCGAAAGAAAACTTCATCATATTCTTGACACTGTTCGTGCTCTTCTTCTTTCTACCAAAGTTCCTCCCCCATTTTGAGGTGAAGCTGCTCTTCATGCTGTTCATGCCATTAATTGCATTCCAAGCGTTGTCATTCATAATCAGACTCCGTATGAGCACCTTTTTGGGTCATCTCCTGACTATCATTACCGTCGTTCATTCAGATCTGCCTGTTTCGTTCTTCTTCAGCCTCATGAACACAACAAACTTGAGCCTCCATCTAGACTTTGTTGTTTTCTTGGTTATGGTGAAACTCAAAAAAGGTATCGATGCTATGATCCTGTCTCACATCATCTTTGTGTTTCCCAAAATGTTGTCTTTTGGGAACACTGCTTATTTGTTGAACTTTCTCACTTTCGTTCTTTCCTAAGTAATTCAAATGTTTTAGAAATATTTTCAAATGAATCTCCTGTTCCTTCTAAAGATACTCTTAATCCACCTATGGACTTCACTATTCAATCTTCAGATATTTTTGATGATTATCCTAGACAGGTTATAGAAGAACAGGTTGATAACGAGCTACCCTACCTTGAACATAGGTCCTCTACTCTTGCTCCGCCTGAAGATCCTCCACAAGACATTCCACCTCGCCACTTAACCCGGGTAAGATCCATTCTTACACATTTACTTGACTATCATTGTTACACTGCCCTTGCTACACTCTATGAGCCTCACACCTATCGTGAGGCATCTACTAACCCTTTTTGGCACATTGCAATGAAAGAAGAAATTGATGCATTAACCAAAAACCATACTTGGGATCTGGTTACTCTCCCTCCTAGTCAGTCTGTGGTTAGTAGTGAGTGGATCTATAAGATCAAGACTCGCTCTGATGGGTCCATCAATCACTACAAGGCTCATCTTGTAGCAAAAGCTTTTACACAAGAGTATGAGATTGATTATGAAGAGACTTTTGCTCTAGTTACCCGTATTTCCTCTGTTCGTACCCTCTTAGCTGTTGCCACTGCTAGTAAATGAGACCTTTTTCAGATGGATGTCAAAAATGCATTCCTTAATGTGGATCTGCATGAAGAAGTCTATATGCAACCTCCTCCTGGTCTTTCTGTTGAAACAAATAAGGTTTGTTGCCTTTGACGAGTACTTTATGGCCTTAAACAAGCTTCACGAGCATGGTTTGCCAAGTTCAGCTCCACCATCCTTTGCTTGGGTTACACTGCCATTCCTTATGATTCTGCCTTATTTCTTCGTTGCAATGATAAAGGCACCATTTTTCTTCTCCTATATATGGATGATATGATCATAACTGGTGATGACCTCAGTGACATTTAAGAACTCAAGGATTTTCTTAGTCAACAGTTTAAAATGAAAGACCTTGGACATCTCAGCTATTTCTTGGGTCTTGAGATCACTCGTTCCACAGATGGTCTTTATATTACTCAAGCTAAGTATGCATCTGATCTCTTATCTCAAGCTGGACTCACTGACAGCAAGATTGTTGACACTCCAGTTGAACTTAATGTGCATCTCACACCATCGGAGGGGCAACCATTGTCTTAATCCCTCTCTTTATAGACGATTGGTTGGCAGCCTTGTTTATCTTACAGTTACTCGTCCAGACATTTCTTATGTTGTTCATCAAGTGAGCCAGTATCTGTCTGCTCCATGATCAACTCACTATGCTGCTGTTAGTATCTGTCTGCTCCATGATCAACTCACTATGCTGCTGTTCTGCGTATTCTACAATACTTGAAAGACACTATCTTCCATGACCTTTTCTACTCAGCTCAGTTTCATTTAGTACTTCATGCATTCTCTGATTGGACAGGAGATCCCACTGATTATAGGTCCACTACAGGTTATTGCTTTCTCCTTGGTTCTTCTTTGATTTCTTGGCAAAGTAAGAAACAAATTTTCGTGGCACGCTCCAGTACTGAAACAAAATATCGTGCTTTTGTTGATACCATATCTGAGCTTCTTTGGCTACGATGGCTTCTTAAGGATTTGGGTGTGTCCACATCCTCTGCTACTCCCCTTTATTATGATAATCAGAGTGATATTCATATTGCTCACAACGATGTCTTCCATGAATGGACTAAACACATCGAGATTGATTGTCACTTTATTCGCTCTCATCTTATCCATGGTGCTCTCAAACTTTTCCCCGTTTCCTCCAACAATCAACTTGTAGATATCTTCACTAAAACACTTCCCAAATGACGCACTCGTAATTTGGTTGACAATCTCAAACTGATCTCACATCCACCTTGAGTTTGAAGGAGGTTATTAATATATATTTAGTAACATATTAATATATATTTATTTACTTTAGTCATATCTATATTTAATTAGTTTAGATATATTTAGTTTATTTATAATTCTTATATAAAAACAACATGTATATTATTTGAATTATAAAATAGAATATAATCATTAACATAAATATTTTTAATACTTTAAATCATATTTTATGGTTAAATAAGATTATTCGTTGGAAACTGTATACGATGTATCTTATTCAACTTATTTAATTATTATTTAAATAATTTAAAAAAAAATTAAAAATAGTAATTTTTTGGGATAATTACGAAAATAATTACCAAACAATTTGTTTTCTTCTTTAAAAACAGAAGACACTGTGCTCATGAAAGAGACATAACAGAATAAAAAATTTGATAGAAAACATAAAGTGTACAGAAATTTATTCTTCTCTCCTAAAACAAAGTCTTTTGTATTGTGAATTATAAATTTAAAACATTGAATCTGTTGAATTAGAAAGATGTAAAACATTCAATAAACAAACAATCGCATCGTTATCCAAAAAGTGAAGGTAAATTACATTAATATATATTTAATTATTGTTATATTCTAAATTATTTTTCCAAAAACACAAAAGTGATGTATTTTAAGGGTAACATGACATATGAAGATTAACTCTAGTATAAATATGAACGATAATTTAATTGCATCTGGTGTTACGAATTCATCAAAGTTGATGCGATAAATGCTAGCCACTGACCCCAACCTTCTTCTTTCTAGGTTCCGGGTTAAATAACTGTTATGCATTAGGAAATTATTATTATTATTATTATTATTGTTAGAGTATAAAATATGATAATATTTTAAGTTAATAAAATTTAAAATTAATATAAATTTATTTTAAAAAAATAAATATTTAATATTTAATAAAAATTAAAATAATATAATTGATAAAAAATCTATGCATCCGGGGTCTAGGCTTGTGCCTGTCAGAGAATTGAAGCTAGCTTCCCTAATGAATCATCATTGTCTATTAACTTCCATTAATTACTAACAAAACAGTCGTTCTTTAATGAAGTGTAGGGAGGCAGCTAGACAATTTATGGACAATTATAAAGACTCAAATTTTACATTTTTTTTCATGCCAAAGTTTTTAAATGGTATTTGATTAGCACAAAGGATTAAAAAAATGAGTTTTGGATTTTTATAAACACTTTATGCGCACACACAATTTTATTTAATCTGTATACTTTATTACAGCTTTATAACTAGTTGTATATACTGCAGCCTTGCAGTCCTGTGTTTCCTATTATTATTTTTCTACCTTTTTTCTTATTTATTTTGATTTCCATACATGATAACCAGAGAAAAAGACTCTTCTCTAGTAAGAATTTGATATCTTCCACTATATTCATTTTATTTTATTTTTTGTTAGATTTAATAAAATTATCATACCTTATAATATATTTAATTTCGACATATTTTTAATTAATTTTTGATATATTTTTCATTTTAGATTTAGATATAAATTTGTTTAACTTTCTTATTAAAATTGACGTTATCTTAGCATTCAAAGACTGATTTTAGTATATTAATTGAATGCATAAAAAACATTATTAAAAACAACCTCACCAGAGAAATCATAAAAAAGATAATTATTGTTAATGTTATCACTAAAGAAATGAAGAAGAATGCTTGTACATTAATATATTCATTAATTTTTATTTATGAATTTTACTCAAAAAAAAAACCCTAGAGTATATTGCATGTTTTACAGCCATAATAAGTACGCATATATATTTGTTTTAAAAAGTGAATATATCGAGAATTCACAAATATAAGTAGATATGATCTACATGGTCATGGTTCTTGAATAGTCCAATTTATTCATCATTTTAAAAGTATACTCTCATCGAATTTGACTAATTGTTTTAATAATTAATTATGTATTTTTTAAAAATATTATATTACATTTTATTGGTTTGAAATATATTATCATATATTTTAAAAATAATAAATAATTTCTGTTAACTTAATATAGGTAAGGATACCACAATGATTTTTATTATAACCACAATAAAATAAAATTAAATATTTATTTTATTTCTAATATTAATTACATCATTATATTATTATTATTTAATTAAATTATCATTAATAAAATATTATTTGTTTTGAATTTTTAAAATATTTATGCAAATCGATAATTCTTAGCATTAATACTTCATAAATGAACCGGAATAAAATTATAATGATAAAAGTTTTACTATTAGAATTAAAAACTAAAATTAATATTAAGTTATCTTTCATTCAAGGGATCCCTTCTGTGCTATTATAGTTTACTACTAACTACCATTCACTGCCATTTGCAACCACCATGTGCCAGCACCTAAGTAATTCACTACGTGCTATGTGCTAACAGTGGGTTTAAAGAACAAAAAAGCTATTAGACCGATCAATCAAACCAAAAAAATTGAAGTTGTAAATGTTACTTAAAGAATCATATGATAGAAAAATTCTCACTTGCTTTTTAAGGGAATTCTTGACATTTACTCATACTAATGAAGACTAATGCAGGGGCGAGAAGAGCAAATTGCCAGAATCAAAGAAAGAAGCAACGAATAATATTGAAATAAATTGGGCAGAAACTTTACTTCTAAATTAGAATCCTTCAGGTACATTTCAAAATACATTGCCAAACTGAAATAACAACAGTAGATCCTATTGACAGCAATTAGTTATCTGTTAAATGTTTGAAAACATATCCAAGAATATGGTAGTAATAATTAGCAATCTTCTTTAGACATTATGAGCATTCAGCTTATTGCTGAGTTTCCCTTCCTCTAGCTAGTCCTCTTCCTTTCCTTTTATTTCTTGTTTTGCTTCTCATATTACTGGCAGTTATAAGTTTATAATCTGAGCAAGGCATCTCACTGAGCTTCCCAAACCTTGTTTCATAGAAGTGCCACAGTTCTGACCTGACAAAATTACAAAGCAATCAGCAAAAAAATAAAATAAAATAATGAGAATAAAAAAACATGCACAATAACTGTTAGAGAACCATTTACCAGTAAGCCAAGAACTGAAAGGGTGCATACTTCGCATATATTGCTTGAACATCACTGTGGACAGTTTGAATGGTGGATCTTTTGGAATGGATCTGCACACACAAACCAGGGAACCACCAGAAGTTATCATAGGTCAAAACAAAGAACCCTTTTGCTTTTCATATCATCCAGCAAGAAACATTTTCAGAATTTGAACAGTGCATGATAAACCAACCTGTTGTAAGTGCCTGAGAGTTTCAGAGTCAGAAGGAATAACATGATAAAATCCCATGCAAATGAGCACGTTAGCACATGTAAAAGGACCAAAACCATCAATTTGTTTCAGTTAGTCAGACAAATTGTTATAGCCGGACAAGCTTGCTTCTTTGCAAGTTTTTTCAAATAGTTTCAATTGAATTCTCCCATCTACAATACCTCGAGCAAGCTTCAATACCCGGCCTGCTCGATAACCAAGATTGCAGCTTTTGGCTAGGAAACCCTCTTCAAGGCCTGCAAGCTCTTCAGGGCTCGGGAAATTCCCAATCTTATCACTATCACAAGCATGAGATTCCCTCTCTCTGTTATGCAGAGAGTCAGGCAGCAAATGAGAATTGATTTCGTCTTACAGTTTCTCACTTGGACCATTCAACGGAAGTGGGCTTGGGTCCAAACTACGGTTGGAATCTGCTTTTTTCTCATTTTCAGCCAAATGGACATTCAAGTTCAAATAGTCCTTGGAATGTGGAAGCATTGAGTTGAAGTCTTTCCAGGGGGAGTCTTAGGAATGAAACCAGCTGTTTTAGCCAAATAGAGAGACTGCCTTTGACGTAGTTCTAGCTGAAGATCACAAAGTGCTTGAGCCATACTTAGAGTCCTCGGTCACCTATACATCTACCGAAAATTAAAAGGGATTTTGAATTGTAAAACCTTGCGATGGAGTTAGACATAATGTCCAACATTTGGTGGGCGTGATATGAATACATTGATGTTTACACCGGAAGAGAGAAACTTACTGACAATTGCAGAGGAGTATACACTTGACCATATCCTCGAACAAAGTAGGAGACCTAAAAACTCTCCCTAGTGCAAAGCTACAAATGCTCTGACTTTCCCGTAAAACACGAAACTCCCTCGCAATCCTCTCGTCAGAACCCCACAAGCGCAACATTCGGTGAGGACGAAGGAGGGACTTGGAAAGAGGGTCCCAAATGTTAGGGGTCATCATAAAGAAGCCATGGCTGCACACTACCTTCTCTAGTTCAAATGTCTCTGTTGCATCCCCTAACGGTAACTCCAACTCCACCCATTCCTTCTCTCTTTCCATTTTACTTTCTTCTTCTTCCATCTTCTTTGCCTCCATTCTTCGTTTCTCTGCAATTTGCTTTTTCTGAATATAGAGAGAAGCTCTTTTTGTTTTCAAATCTTATTCATTCGGTCTGAGAATTATTATGTTTATATTATTTATATCCTTGGATTATTTTTTATTTTATTTATAACATCTAATTTATAAAAAAAATTATTTATTTCATTTTGTGAGTTTTTATTTATAGATTTTAAATAATTCCAATAATTAAATAATATATTTAAAACAATTATTCGTATTATAATTTGTGATTTCGCTAGACAAAGATTAACAAAATTGTTTAAATAAACTAAATAAAAATATAATTCATTAATATTTACAAAACACATGTAATAATTCAATTATATTTCGAAGGTATTAAAACCATATTTTACATGGTTAAAAACAATAATAAAATAAAAATGGATGTTATAAACCAATTAATAGATGAACTGGGTTATAATTGTACTAAATAGAACCAGTTGTAATTGTATTAAAAGAAAATGAAAGAAGAAATAAATCAAAACCTCTATAAATTGAGTAAAAATAGATCATTCTAAGAATTCTAACATCTCAAAACACAAAACCATAAAATTTTAAAGTATTTTCTCAAAACACAAGCCTTAAGTTTGTAAAGTATTTTCTCACTTAAAAGAGTTATTTTCTTATTTTTGAGAGAGAAGTTAATTGTATTTAAAGAGATGGTGTAAATCTATTGTAATAGTGAATTTTTCTTACCTTTATTGATAAAGTAGCTCATAATTAGTTTGGGTGAACCACTTAAATATTTGTGTTTATTTTATCTTTATTTTTTCAATTTTATTTTAGTTGCCAGCTAGTTTTGACCAATAATTCCCTAAATGTGAATAGTAATATGTAACCAAAAGCTTTGATACCACTATTAGGGAATTATTGGTCAAAGCTTTTGGTTACATGTTACTATTCACATTTATGGTTATTGTTCATAGTTACTATCCACATATACAATTACTATTCATGGTGAATAGTGAAAGCCAGTTCAAGTGAGAAGTAGATTGTTATGAACAGATGACGACAAAGTTTGATGTTAATAAATTCAACGAGATTAATTCTCGTTGTGGAGATTAAAGATTAAAGCAATTTTAAGGAAGGATAATTACTCGGTAGAAATTGAAGCAAGGTCAGAAGAAATCACTAATGATTGCAAGTGGACGAGATGGATGGTAATGTAATTGTCGATCTGCACTTAGCACTAGTTAATAAAGTGTTATCTAGTATGGAAAAAAAAGAAAAAATGCAAAAGAGATTTGGGACACTTTAACAAAACTGTATGAGGTTAAGTCACTACACAACAAGATATTCTTAAAGAGGAGATTTTACACTCTTTGAATGCAAAATCCATAGCGGTGACCAACCACATCAACATTTTGAATACTCTTTTTTCTCAACTTACCTTGATAGGTAACAAAATAGAGATAGTTGAATGTGTAAAACTTCTACTTCAAAGTCTACCGAACATGTATGATCAGTTTATCATCAACTTGTCAAACAACACCTATATAGACTATCTAGTCTTCAACGAAATTGTAGTTGTTGCTTTGGATGAAGAAACCAGGCCCAAAAACAAAGAAGATAGTTGAGCAAGTTCACAACAAGATGAAGCTTTAACAGTGACGAGAGAGAAATAAATAAAGCATGGGCCCTAACGAGGGCTAGAATCATGGTAGATCAAAATCAAGAAATAAGAAGAATATCAAGTGTTATAACTGTGACAATAAATGACATTTCAAAAGAGATTATTGGAATAACAAGAAGAGTGGAGATCCTGAGTCAACAAATACTCAAGGGAATGTGTCAAGTATCTTAGATGATAGATAAGTGTTATACGACAAGGCAACATCAAATGTTGAAGGCAGAAAGCTATTTTTTGATGTTTGGCTTTTAGACTCAGTAGCAACTTGGCATATGACCTCTTGAAGAGAATGATTTCACAAATATGAACAATCTAATAAGGATCTATATTTATGGGTAATGATCATGCCTTAGAGATTACTGGTATTAGTATTATTAAAATAAAGATAATTAATGGTATAGTTCAAATTATTCAATTGGTACGACATGTGAAGGGCTTGAAAAATAATTTATTATCTTTGGAAAAAAAATAGATAGTCTTGGATGCAAGATTATGTTGAAAATGGAATCATGAAGATTGTTAGAGGTGAGGTTATGGTTTTGAAGGTAGAAAAGATCGCAACAAATCTATTCATGCTTAAAGAGGAAACACCACATGATGTAGATGTATGTGTCGTGTCAACCAATAAGGGAGAAAAGTAGACAATGATATAGCATCTCAAACTAGGACATATGTCAGAACGAGGTTTGAAGATTATATTGAAGCAAAATTTGCTTCCAAGGCTTAAATTGATAACTCTACCAATTTGTGAGTATTGTATTACAAGTAAGCAACATAGATTAAAGTTTAGCAGATCTGATACTAGGAGTAAATTCATTCTAAAATTAATTCATTCAGAAGTACGGGAATCATCAGAAATGTCCTTAGGATGAACAAAGTATTTTGTATTTTTTATTGATGATTACTCTAGAAGATTTTATGTGTACCCAACTAAGAAGAAGTCAGATCTATTTCAAGTATTCAAAGACTTTAAAGCATAGGTAGAACTTGAATGAGGAAAGAAGATAAAGTGTTTGAAGACAGATAATGGAAAAGAGTATATAAACAACAATTTTATTACACTTTGTAAGCAAGAAGGTATTAAAAGACAATTCATAATCACATAATGCCTTAAAAAATGGAATGGTAGACCGAATGAATAGAAGTCTTGTAGAAAATATGAAATGTATGTTGAGGATTGCAGGTTAACCAAACTCTTTTTGGGGCAGAAGCAGCCAAAACTACATGTTATATGGTAAATCAATATCCATAAATAATAATTGAGTTAAAAACCTTGATGGAGATGTGATTGGAAAGCCAACAAATTATTGTACTTTACATTTGTTTAGATGTCCTATGTACATGATATACGATGCTCAATAAAGTTCGAAGTTTGATCCAAAATCTAGAAGGTGTATATTGTTGGGGTATGTTGATGGTGTAAAGGGGTATCGCTCATGGGATCCCACTATCTGTAAGCTTATAACCAACATGGATATGATCTTTGTAAAAGATCAACTACAACGTAAAGATGAAGACGATAACACATCGAATATGAGTTTAGACGCTATAAAAGTTCAAGTGGAAAATAATCCAGTATAAGAAATTCCAAATTCTATTGAAGCAACCCCAGAGCACAAGGTCTAAGAATTAGTCGAGTTTGAATTTCAAGAAGTCTATCGATCAACTCGTGAGAGAATGATGCTTACTTGGTACTCAGAGTATGTTATGGAGAGAATTGTTGTATATTGTCTTTTAACAAAAGATGGAGAGCCATCAACTTTCCATGAAGCTATAAGTAGTTCAGATGAAACTTTATGAATGACAATAATGCAAGAAGAAATTGAAACTTTACACAAGAACAAGACATGTGAACTGTTACCATTACCACTTGAAAGAAAATTAATTGGTAACAAATGGGTCTACAAGATCAAGCGGGATAGCAATGATCAAGTGGAATGATATCATACAAGATTGGTGGTGAAATGGGTATACTCAAAAAGAAAGTATTGATTTCAATGAGATATTTTTACTTATGGTTCCACTCATAACATTCAAAGTAGTCTTGGCTATTTGTGCTATGTTTGATTTACATTTAGAGTAGTTAGATGTTAAAACTGGATTTCTTCATAGAGAACTTGAAGAAGAAATCTATATGTTCAAACCAAAGGGGTTTTTTAAAACAGGCAAGGAAAACTTAGTTTCAAGGTTGAACAAATATTTGTACGTCTCACACAAGCACCGGCATGTTGCTACAAGAAATTTTATTCCTTCATTATTAGCCTTGGATACAATAGACTCAATTCAAACCATTGCGCGAACTACAAAAGGTTTAGTGATAGTGACTTTATTATCTTGCTATTGTTTATGGATGACATGTTGATGGTAGGCCCTAATAAAGAATGAATCCAAGAGTTGAAGCCACATTTGGTTATGAATTTTGACATAAAGGATTTAGGACCACCAAATAAGATTCTAAGGATGCAAATTAATTGAAACAAAAAATAGCAAGAAGATTTGGCTTACTTAAAAGAACCACTTCCATAAGATCTTGCGACGTTTCAACATGCAAGACTGTAAGCTAGTTTCAACCCTACTTTTTGTTAATTTCAAGTTATCCTTATATATGTATCCTAGCAATGAAGCAAATAAAAGAGAGATGTCTCAAGTACCATATGCATTAGTAGTCAAAAGTTTAGTATTTGTTGTGATATGCACATGACCATTACACAAGCAATAGGAATGATTAGTCGATTTATAGTGAATCTTGATTAAGAGCATTAGATTGCTATAATGAGGGTTCTAAGATACATAAGAGGAACCTCAAATGTTGCATTATGTTACAAAGGATCATAATATATTGTCAAGGTCATATTGATTCAAATTTTGTAGGGGATCTCAACAATAGAAAATCCACTATAGGCTATATTTTTACACGTGTAAGAGGAGCTATAAGTTAGGTTTTGAAACTACAGACTGTTATAGGTCTATATACAACAGAGGCAGAATATATGGAAGCCACACAAGCTTGCAAGGAGGCAATCTAGATTCAAAGATTAATGTAGGAACTAGGGCACCAACAGGAAAATATTGTTCTATTTTATGATAGTCAGAGTGCCTTGTACATAACCAAGAATCTAGCATTTTATTCATGGATGAAGCATATAAGGATTCCATACCACTTTGTTCAAGAAGTAGTGGAAGAAAGAAGTATGGATATGCAAAAGATTCACACCAATAAGAACCTAGTAGATGTAATGACAAAATCGATCAATATTGATAAGTTTGTATAGTGTGGATCCTCATATAGCCTAGAAAAGACATAAAAATCAAGGCTTGAGCAAAGGCAATAAGAAGAGATATTCTTAAAAGATAAATCAAGTCAATGAATGAAAGTATTGAAGTCATTTTTCACATGGCTAAAAGTAATAGTAAAATAAAAGTGGTTGGTAGGAGCCAACCAATAAATAAAGTGGGTTGTAATTGCAATCACAAAAAATTAAGGAAGAAAAAATAAATGATGGTGGTTGCAATATTGAATCAAAACCCTTTTAAATGGAAGAAAAATAAGTCATTCAAAATATCCCAACATCTCAAAACACAAAGCCATAAGCTTGTAAAGTATTTGTTCACTTAGAAGAATAATTTTCTTATTTTGAAAAAGGGGTTAATTGTAATTTTTTATTATAAGAGAGAGGTATCTTGTTATCTTCTTGTATTTTCCCACGAAGTAGTCCATAATCAATTTGGATGAACCACGTAAATATTTGTATTAATTTTTTTCATTCTCTCAATTTCATTTTTAATTGCTAGCTAGCTTTGTCTAATAATTCCCTAACATATATTTATAACTTTACCATATATATATATATATACACACACACGTTGTTTCTCAATTGATTGTTGAATTAGGAATTTGCACTAATGAAAATAGCTAAAATTCAGTTAGTTTATTTTTAGTCTCGTTTGACATATTTCAAGAAGAATAAGTGCAAGAAAGCAATAAAATGAAGAGTGTATTGAGTTAAGGGTTGTTCATACTTATAAATTATACTACATTCGAACACTTAGTTGATGTGGGACAATATAATCCTTCAATACCCCCTTCACATCGGAAAAGAGTAACGAAAGCCACAAACCACGATGAACTCAGGGCCTAGCTTTGATACCATGTTATATAAGCCCAAGACCTAACTTAACCCAATAATATCTCATTAAGTTAAGGGTTGCCCACACTTATAAACTGCACTACAGCCGAACACCTAGTCGATGTGGGACAATATAATCCATCAAAAAAGAGCAAGCATGAGCAAAGGAATAGAGAGAAAATTTTAGAGAATAATCATAAGTATTCATTCATAGTAATTGTATTGAATATTGAGTAAATATATTTATACAATCAATTCTGGTATAATACTCACTGATTGCACTCATTACAATTGTCATTCTCACCTCTGCCTCAGGATCTCACTAACTGATTTTTACAATCATTATTCTTACACTTTGTTGCATTGAGGTTTGTTGGTAGTGATTCTTGCAGTGAGGGTTGCAATATTGTATAGCATTCCTTAGCACCTTCTGGTGGTCCAACACCTAGCAAATTATTTGCCAAGCCATCACTTGTGCTACTACAACTCTCATTTGTCATGTCATGCTCTTGTATTTTTTTAACCCAGTTTAGACTATCCTTTTGGAAGATTTTTTACAGTTGAGTTTTAACCTAGTGAATCCATCAAATTTTCATGCTTCTGAGAATCTGACTTTTGACTTTTTTATTTCTTAAACCATCCTCACTTTGAAGAAATAACATAAAACAGAGTGAATGGTTCTAGTACTTAATGTTGTCCTTTACTCATCTACAACTTCCATGCTTTAATGAAGTCTTTAATTTAACTTTTTTTAATCAAAAGTCTTCACTTTTTTGAACAATGGATCAACATATTAGGGTTTTCTGTAAAATGCTAATATCCTCGAACAATTTACTGTAGCAAGATTAATCAACATTTATTCCTTTTACTTCATCCTCTAATGTACATGTTAGATGTAAGAGACGTGCTTGTGAGCAATATTAACATGATTGGTACCATTTGGTTGGATTTAAGTACAAATGTTGCTTTCTAAGAAAAATGTTAACTGTCATGTAAAATTCATTATCAAGAAGCAGTTGGTATTTTGTTGGGGCACAACGGGTACAAATAAAATAAATTCAATAAAGCGATAATTTAATGTGGTTCACCCTTTAATTTGGGTTAAGTCTACGGGACAAACTCCGAAAAATATTTTTTCTACTAATTAAATTAATAGGTACAAAGTGAGAAGCAATACAACAAATTGAGATAAAGCCAAAATAATATCACAAAAGTGTTTCTCAAACTCACTATTTTGTCACTCCTCTTTTAGAAAAATATCCCAATATGCAAGTAACCTGAAGTGGATTTTTTGAAATCCACATCACCAGCCATATCTGCATCTGTGTATCCAACTAACACAGGTTTGTCATTTCCAAAACATAAGAATATTTTGAAAGAACCTCGAAGATACCTAAAAATTCATTTCACTATAGCCTAATGTTCATTTCCAGGATTTGAAAGGAATCTACTCATAATTCCAACTGCATGAGTGATATCTGGTTGTGTACAAACCATGGCATACATCAGACCTCCAAATTTTCCATCTCATCCTTCTCTTTGTCTATAGAAGGGTTCTACTTAGAACTTAGCTTAAAGTGGTTAGCAAGAGGACAACTAATCACTTTAGCCTTGTCCATATGAAATCTCTGAAGTACTTTCTCTATGTACTTCTCATGTGACAACCATAATTTCTTGGAGTATCTGTCTCCAATAATACTCATGCCAAGAATCTACTTTATTTTAGCCAAGTATTTCATGGAAAAAGACTTACTCTACTTTTTCAAGTTGTTGATTCTAGAAATATTCTCGCCAACAATCAACATATCATCCACATAGAGCAAAATAATAATGAAATCATCACCAGAGAATTTCTGCACAAAAACACAATGGTTTGAAGTACTATTTTTGTACCCTTGCTCCCCTATAACAAACTCAAACTTCTTCTACCATTGTCTCGATGCTTGTTTTAAGCCATAGAGGATTTTCTTCAATTTGCAAACATAATCATCTTTTCCTTTTTGCTTGAAACTCTCTAGGTGCTCCATGTATATCTCTTCTTCCAAGTCACCATGTAAAAAGGCAATTTTGACATCCATTTGCTCAATCTCCAGGTCAAGACTTGTTGCTAACCCCATCACAATATGGATAGATGTCATTTTCATAATTGGTGAGAAAATATTGTCAAAGTCAACTCCTTTTTTTTGTCTAAATATCTTGACAACCAGTCTCACTTTGTATCATGGATTGGAGCTGTGTTCTTCATGCTTCACTCTAAACACCTATTTATTTTTCAAAGCCTTATTCCCTTTGGGTAACTTCATTAGCTCAAAATATTTGTTCTCATGCAAGAACTTCATCTCATTTTGTATGGCTTCAATCCATTTTTGTTTGGATTCGTCATCCATGGCTTCTTCATAATTTTCAAGTTCTCCCCCATTAGTGAAAGTTACATACTCATATGGAGAATATGTGGTAGAAGGTCATCTCAATCTATCACTTCTTCTCAGCAAAACAAGAGAAACCACATGTGTTTATGCTGGATAATAAACATCATTATCTCCCTCGTCTTCAGAACCAACTTCTATGGAAGCATCATCTTCATCAAGAAGATAAACCTGGTCTTCATCTCCAACTTGTCTTGGCACTAATGTTGGAGGAATTAGGAACATCCTTCTTCATTTTGACAATATCTTCAATGGTCTCATCTTCAATAAATACAACATCACGACTCCTAACAAGTCTCTTTGCAATGGATCATAAAATTGATAGCCAAATTGATCTCGATTATAGCCAATAAAAATACACTGTCTTATTTTGGCATCAAGTTTGGATCTCTTATCCTTGGGGATATGAACAAATGCTTTGCAGCCAACACCCACAGATAATCATAAGAAACATCTTTCTTGACCATACTTTATCTGGAACATCCATTTTGAGAGGAGTACATGGTGAAAGATTCAACATATGTGTAACTATGAGTATGACTTCACCCTAGGAAGTTTTAGGTAACTTTGCATATGAGAGTAGACATCTGACTCTCTTTATTAAAATTCTTGTACCATGCTTTTTGTAGTAAGCATGAAAATGTCCTATGTACTCTCCACCATTATTTATTCGGATGCACGTCAACTTCTTCCCAATCTGTCTCTTAACTGAGGCATAAAATTCTTGGAAGACATCTAGCACCCGATCCTTTGTTTTTAGAAGATATACCCACGTCTTCCTTGAATGATCATCAATGAAATTCACAAAGTATTGAGCACTACCAAGTGACTTTGGCATTGGTCTATACAAATCTGAATGAATTAGATCTAAAATATTATTCATTTTGGAACTAGGGGAACTCTTGAAAGCAACTCTGTTTTTCTTTCCTGCTAGACAATCAACACATTTTTTCAAATATACTTCATCCATTATGGGAAATAACTTTATCCTAGCTAGACTTGTCATACCTTTTTCACCCATATGCTAAGTCTCTTATGCCATAATTTAGCTATTCTGTCTTTCTCCATGGAATTTACTATATTGATGGAGAGCTTCTCTTATATTATATACAGAGTTGTATGCTTCTCACCTCTAGCCACTACTAAAGAGCTTTTTGCATGCCTAACATCCTTCAGAAATAGTCTGGTTCCATTCTCTATTTATAAGAAAACATCTCATTTGCCAACAACCTTTGTCAGGCCTTTATTTTCCATTCTAACAACACTTAAGCTTCCAAGTGTGTACGATGAGAAAAATTCTCTACATGATGTATTGTGAATAGTAGCACTACTATCGATCACACAACTGGTCTCGTGTGATGCAAGCTTGATAAAATATTCATCATAAATGATATTGAACTCATTTATGGTATTTATTTGTTCATCATCACGGCTGTCATCTTTCTTCACTGCTTTGCTTTTGTTCATTTTCTTTTCCTTCTTGAACACCCGACAAAATTTCTTGATGTGATCCTTCCTCTTACAGTGATGACATTCAATATTGGTAAATTTGTTTGATTTGCCTCTACTCTTGCTTCTGGGTTTTTGTTCTCTGTACTGTCTCCTTCCTCTGGACTCTGTGATAAGGGCTTATGCTTCTAAATCTCTTTCCCTTTTTTGTTTCTCATATGAAAACATGGCTTCTACAACAACTTCAAACTCCATCTTGTCCTTTGCATTAGTCAGAGTTGTTGTGAGATGATTATATAATGAGGGCAGTGATGCCAACAATATCACAACTTTCTCTTCATCATCGAAACTCACATTGAATCTTGCTAATTGAGAAATCTTGTTCTTGAAATAGCTAATGTGTTGCATCATGCTCATACTATATTCCTTCCTCATCTGATATAGCTCACTCCACAAATAAAATTTATTGGCAAGGTGCTTTAACATGTAGATGTTTTCTAAAGTCTCTCATGTTTCTTTTGCAGTCTTGCAATTTTTTGATTCAATATTTTGCAAGACATTGTCTGAGAGATTTACACTGATCATACTAGCTATAGTCTCATCTATCTCCTCCCATTGTTACTCAGTGACGATTGTTGCCTTCTTTTCTTTCTCCAGTAACGCCTTATAGCCTTTTTTTGAATGAGAATATCTTTCATCCTTATTTATCATAAAGAGAAATTATTATTGCCATTAAATTTATCAATATCTACTTTCTGACTTGACATTTTTTTCGCTATGTTTCTTTTTTTTCTGCAAATAATTACGTCTTGGACTTAATAAAATCTTTTTTGATGTGGCAGATCCGTCTATGTTGCAACCACAAAGCATACTAATTTTTTTACTAGAGCAGCTCTGATACTAGTTGTTAGGGCATAACGGGTACAAATAGAATAAATTCAACAAAGTAAAATAATGACACCAACAATTTAATGTAGTTTACCCTTTAATTTGAGCTAAGTCCACGGGACAAACTTTGAAAAATATTTCTTCCACTAATAAAATTAATGGGTACAAAGTGAGACACAATACAAAAAATTAAGATAAATCCAAAATAGTGTCACATAAGTGTTTCCAAACTCACTATTTTGTCATTCCGCTTTTAGAAAAATATCCCAATATTTTTCTAAAATATTCTCTCTCACTCTCTTACACACACAACACTATTTTTCTTCAAATGAAATTATTCCTTTGGCTTTGCTTTGTTTCACTTTTTTTGGTGTGTTGATGTGTCTCTCTAAGGGAAAAACATTGCTTGTTTATAGGCAAAATTGCATATCCCTTATGTGGTTAGAAATCGGCTACATAACTAACCAAATTTTAGCCACAAAAATATTTGACACATTTGTCAAATGTGGTTGCACCTAATTTATTTTGTTAAATATAGTTGCATCTAACATTTTTATTTTGTCAAATGTGGTTGCGAATATCATTTTTATTTTCTTCATCTTCCATGTGGGAGGGACCTACATATTTTTCACAAATGACAAAATAAAAATAAAAATAAAAATAATTACAATGAAGTAATCAAGCACCTAATTTTTTCTATGTAACTTGATCATCATCTCCCTCGTCTTCAGAACCAACTTATATAGGAGTATCATCTTCATCAGGTGGATAAACCTGGTCTTCATCTCCAACTTGTCTTGGCACTGATGTTGGAAGAATTAATTCCAAATCTAATGAGTCACCATTGGAATTAGGAAATTGTTCTTCATTTTGACAATATCTTCAATAGTCTCATCTTTAAAAAAATAGCATCACGGTTCCTGACCAATCTCTTTGCTACCGGATCATAAAATCTATAGCCAAATTGATCTTGACCCTATCCAATAAAAATACACTATCTTGTTTTGGCATCAAGTTTGGATCTTTCATCCTTGGGGATATGAATAAATGTTTTGTAGCCAAACACCCATATATGATATAAGAACCATCATTTCTTGAACACACTTTATCTGGAACATCCTTCTTGAGAGGAGTTGATAAGAGTCAAATTATTGCATTTTTGTTATGATTTAAATGTTGATATTTGTGTGAAAATTGTGTTTATTTGATTATTTAATCCACAAATGTCATTTCATGGGTATTTCATGTTTAAAGTGCAATTTCAGGTAAAATCATAATTTTGGAGAAGTTTGGGACAAAGTTCAATGATCGGGATTGAGCAAAAATAAAAAGAAAACAAAGTTTCAAAATTTGGAAATCTCGCTGCCGGCGAGATGATTCTCACCGCCGGCAAAATTCTTACAGAGCACGGCGAAAAACCTTCCCGAGAGCACGGATTTTGGCATATGAAAATCTCACCGCTGGCCATATGCATCTAGCGTCCAGCCAAAATCAGAGAACCAAAAATTTTATTTTCCAGAAATCTCGCCACGACGAGTTTCGTCTGAAAACACAATTTTTTTGTTGTTTTGTTCCAAAATTGCCCCCAAAACCCTAGATCTATATATACTATAAGATGGAGAAAGAGGTCACGGCAGAGAGAGCAGATCTGAGTCATTTTTGGAGGAAAAAAGGCGTTTTTGGAGAAAATGTTTGGAGAAGCTTGAAAGATCATCACCATTGTTGCTACCAAGTCTTCATCTTCAAGATTTTTTCATCTCTTCTTCTTAGCTTTTATTTTCTGCATTTTATTCAGATTTGTTATTCATGGATTCAATTGAGATAATGTTTGTTCTTATTTGTATTATGAACTAATTCGTTTTTGCTAAGGCTATGATGTAGTTGAATCAAGAAAATCTGATTTCTTTTGTTATTGTTATATGAGTTCATTGTTTTCAAGTTGAGTATTTATTTCCATGCTTAATGCTTTTAAATTTTTGGCCAAAATTTAGATGATTTGTTGCATTATATTGAGACCGAGAGGAGATGTGTAGTGAATGATTCTTGTGATAAATACCGTATGTTGAATGCGAGTGTGAGAACTAATGCATGATGTATGTGGTTATTCTAGAAATTCCATAAATCGTAATGTGCTTGTTTGTGATTAAATCATCATAGAAATATAGTTGGTTTTCATAGATAAGTAATTATAATATAACTGGAGAGAGAGTATTAGGTAAATTTGGGTTTTTCAACCATCACTTTTAGCTTTGATTCTCATATAACATGACTTGAAATCGGATTTAATTGATTTAGCGAAATCAAATGCCTTAGCATTTTTAATCATTTGTGAACAACATTCAATTGTGTTATTTGCGTTTAGTTTTAAGTTAATTTGCTTCTTAAAAAATTTCAACAATTCGGTTTTCAAATAAAATTAGGAATAGTCAATTTCGGTATTTAGTAACGCCATTCCTTGTGGGTTCGATATCCATACTTTTGTTCACTTTATTACTTGAACGATTCGTACACTTGCGAAAATAAGCATCAAGTTTTTGGCACCGTTGCCGAGGAATGGTTTGATTTTATTAATATCGATACTACCTAATCTTAGTTTTTATTTGAAGTTAATTTGCTTTATCATTGTTTCATTTTTAATTTTGTTTATTTTTCTATTTTATTTTATTTATCATAAAAAAAGAATAAGGGTAACTTTGTGTTGTTTTTGTGCTAGTTGATTTTCTGGTTGTAGGATTTTTGTATGAGACGTACAAGAAGCCTTAACCTTCTTCCATTTGATCCGGAGATTGATAGAACATATAGGCGTCTAAATCGAGAGAAAAGGTGTTCAACCTCTGCTCCTAATAAACAATCAGCCATGGATCCACCATTTGTTGAGGGAGGTGGAAATCGTAGAGCTTTGAGGGATTATGTTGCGCCTAATGTTGCTAGAACTATTTCGGGTATAAGGAAGCCAACTGTTCAAGCCAATAACTTTGAGATAAAACCATCCTTTATCCAAATGGTTCAATCAAATCAGTTTGGGGGAATGTCAAAGGATGATCCAAATGCACATATTGCTTACTTTCTGGAGGTGTGTGATCTTCACAAGATAAATGGTGTGTCTGAAGATGCTGTAAGATTGAGGGTTTTTCCTTTTTCATTTCGAGATAAAGCCAAGGAGTGGCTAAACTCATTACCACCGGGATCAATTACAACATGGAATGAGTTGGTTCAAAAATTCTTGTCCAAGTTCTTTCCTTCTGCTAAGACGACAAAATTAAGGAATGAAATCACATCTTTTACACAGTATGACCAAGAATCATTGTATGAAGCTTGGGAAAGATTCAAAGAAATGTTGAGGAAGTTCCCACATCATGGTATACCAATTCGGCTGCAAGTCTCTCCATTTTATAATGGGTTGGTTTCAAACTATCGTATAATGATTGATGTTGTAGCTGAAGGGTATTTAATGGGAAAAACACAAGAGGATGCTCATGAGTTGTTAGAGATTATGGCAAAAAACAACAATCAATGGCATTCAGAGCGGGTAATTGCAAAAAGACCAGCAGCAGTGCATGAAATTGATTCAGTGAATGCTTTGTTGGCTCAAGTTGGTGCTCTTTCAAGAAAAATGGATTCTTTGTCACCCAAATTAGAATCCAAACCAACTACACAATGTGATTTATGTGGTGGAAATCATGCTAGTATTGAGTGCCAAGTTGGAAATCCATTTGCTTCACCAAATGCTGAGCAAGCAAATTATGTTTGAAATTTCCAAAAACCTCAACATAATCCATATTCGAACACCTACAATCCAGGTTGGAAAAATCATCCAAATTTGTCATGGGGAAATAACCAAGGGGGATTCAAACCATCATCGTCTTCCTACCAACCCCAAGAGAAGAAACAAACAAATTTGGAAGGAATTTTGGGAAAGTTCATTGAGGAGACAAGAACAAATTTCAGAAATCAAGAGGCAATCAACATGGACATCCAAAACCAACTGGGGCAGCTTTCAAAGAAGATTGTAGAAAGGTCTCAAGGATCATTTCCTAGTGACACAATAAATCCCAAAGAGCATGCAAAGGCTATCACATTGAGAAGCGGTAGAGAACTTGAGAATCAGAGGAAATTGGAGAAAAAGATGGAAGAATCTAAAGAAAAGGCATTAACATCCCAAGATGTTCAACCTTCCCCAAATGCGAAATATGAGCCTCCTATCCCATATCCTCAAAGATTGAATAAGAAAAAGCTTGATAATCAATTTGATAAATTTCTGGAAATTTTTAAGAAATTGCATATTAACATTCCTTTTGTAGAGATGTTGGAACAAATGCCCAAGTATGCAAAATTCATGAAGAAAATTCTATCAAAGAAGAGGAGGCTGGGAGATTATGAAACTGTCATGCTAAATGAGGAGTGTAGTACAGTTCTTCAAAGAAAAATGCCACAAAAATTGAAAGACCCAGGGAATTTTACTATACCTTGTACTATAGGAAGTTGCAATTATGATAAAGTCCTATGTGATTTAGGAGCAAGCATTAATTTGATGCCACTTTCTGTTTTCAAGAAACTAGGCCTGGGAGAAGTGAAGCCCACTTCAATCTCTCTACAATTAGCAGATTGATCGGTGAAATATCCTCGAGGGGTAATTGAGGATGTTTTAATTAAAGTCGACAAATTTATTTTCCCTGTAGATTTCGTGGTGCTTGACATGGAGGAAGATAGAGAGATACCGTTGATATTAGGGAGACAATTCCTTGCAACTGGAAGAACATTGATTGATGTTCAGCAAGAAAAGCTCATTCTATGGGTGCAAGACGAACAAGTGACTTTTGATGTTTTGAAGCAATGAAATTTCCAAGTGACGTACATTCTTGTTTCCAAATGAACACTCTTGACAGGTTAATCTCGAAATTTTTTGAGGAGAGAACTCCATTGCTACCACTAGAAGCTTGCCTTGTGAAATCTACAAAAAATTGAGAAAGATGAGGGGATGAGACAATGTTCCGAATTACTGGCAGCACTTGATGAATATTTGTGCAGTGATGAAACATTTAAGGAGTTGGGAACAAATGAAACTACAACCTCAGTGGTAAAGAAGGAAGACAACAAGATTGAGCTAAAGCCAATGCCATCCCATCTAAAAATAAATATCTTACGTTCACCGCCGACAAGGGCAGTTTCGCCGCCGACGGAAAGGAGATCTCGCTTTTCTATCTTACATTGAGGACAATGTAAGGTTTTGGTTGGGGGTGCGATAAATGGTAAATCTTTTCTTCCCTTCATTTTTAGTAGTTTTGTTTGTGTGTTTATTTGTGTGTTTATTTTCATTTCCCATTTATTTTTCCACATTTTGATTTAATTTCTTTTATTTGTTTATTATCTTATTTTTATTTTTTATTTTTTCTCATTTGCATTTTACTTGTTTTAATTTGTACGTTGATGATAATAATGTGATTGTGATAACAAGTAGCTTTTAGAAGACATTAAATTTTGCTTCTGTCTAAAGATAATTTTAAATGTTGATTTTACCTAGTTGGCGACTCTTTTGGTATGTGGTACGATTTGGTTGATTAGTCTAAATGCTTAGAGAAGTCTTATGTGCAAATTTTTCATGGACATTTTTGTGATCTCAACAAACTCTAGAACTCATTTGAAAACTTCTTGAGACGAAATAATTTGGAATTGTACTGTTTAGGATATGATGTAGGCCATTTTTGGATCGATTGTGCCATTTTAAGCCTACCTTGTTATCCTTATATCACTAGTGTCCTCTTTGAGCCTATTTAAATATATTGTTAGCCTTACTTTTCTTTCTTTTTGCCTTCTATAACCTACCTTTTATTTAGCCAATATATATATATATATATAATTCCTACCTTATTTGTTAAGAGCACTTAATTTTGAACACAAACTTTTGAAGAGCATTTGGAATAAGGATGGAATAAAAAAAATAAAAAATTATTTCACATATATTGGAAGAAATTGGTTGGGGGTTATGTCTTTTCAAGAGAAATTGGAGTAAGGATGAAAAAAAAAATAATTCTTCCATATATATTGGAAGAAATTGGTTGGGATTATGTTCAAAAAAAGAAAAAAAAGTCTTCACATTCTAGTAAATAAAAGAGTTTTAGTGATGGATGTACTGAGGTGAAAGATTGAGGAAGAATTTTGTTTATCTTTAGAAAAATGGGTTATGATTGGAAGAAACAATTTGGGTTAAATGGTGTTACTCTTTTACTTAATTGGTTGTGGTTAATCTAGTAAGCGCTATTATTTGTATTTTGACACTTCCCATTCTTTCTTAACCAAATACCTAAGCCTAACATTACAAGCCTTATAAAGTCCTATTGATCCGAAGTGGTGTATTTTCTTTCATTAGTGGAGAGAGGTTTGAAAAGTGAGCCAATAGAGTTTGAGATTTCACCTTTTTGTTTGTGGATGTTGTGCATAATATTATTTGGGTATTATGGCTATTGGTTTGTGGTTTGATGGATGTTTAAGAGTCAATAAAAAAATGAAATTGGCATTTGAGATTTCTTAAAGCTTAGGTGACATTTAATCATTCTGTGTTAATTTGTTATTTACAATTTTTGAGACATTTGTGCAAATTAATTGTTGTGTGATTTTATTGTTTTGAGTTAGGATAGTTATAGGTAAGATGTTTGTGGGTATCATCACTGGAAGCCCTCACGAGACTACAACCCGTCCTACTAGGGCCGCCTAGGGGTTTAAAGGCTTATTGCATACGCTTAATGTAATTTTGTAAATAGAATAAATTTTCTTTGAATTTTTCTATTAATGTCTCCTTTGAATTTATTAAATAGATCGTTTTTCTTGCTAGAGACTAGTAAGAAGCTCTTTGAGGGTTGTTGATAAGAGTCAAATTATTGCATTTTTGTTATGATTTAAATGTTGATATTTGTGTGAAAATTGTGATTATTTGATTATTTAATCCACGAATGCCATTTCACGAGTATTTCGTGTTTAAAGTGAAATTTCAGGTAAAATCATAATTTTGGAAAAGTTTGGGACAAAGTTCAATGATCGGGATTGAGCGAAAATAAAAAGAAAACAAAGTTTCAAAATTTGGAAATCTCGCCACCGGTGAAATTCTTACAGAGTACGGAGAAAAACCTTCCCGAGAGCACGGATTTTGGCATATGCAAATCTCATCACCGGCCAAATGCATCTAGCCGCCGACCAAAATCAGAGAACCAAAAATTTTATTTTCCAGAAATCTCGCCGTTGCGAGAATAATGTCATCGCCGGCGAGTTTCGTCCGAAAACACAATTTTTTTGTTGTTTTGTTCCAAAATTTCCCCCCAAACCCTAGATTTATATATACTATAAGATGGAGAAAGAGGCCACGGCAGAGAGAACAGATCTGAGTCATTTTTGGAAGAAAAAAGGCATTTTTGGAGAAAAAATTTAGAGAAGCTTGAAAGATCATCACCATTGTTGCTACCAAGTCTTCATCTTCAAGAGCTTTTCATCTCTTCTTCTTAGCTTTTATTTTCTGCATTTTATTCAGATTTTTTATTCATGGATTTAATTGAGATAATGTTTGTTCTTATTTCTATTATGAACTAATTCGTTTTTGCTAAGGCTATGATGTAGTTGAATCAAGAAAATCTGATTTCTTTTGTTATTGTTATATGAGTTCATTGTTTTCAAGTTGAGTATTTATTTCCATGCTTAATGCTTTTAAATTTCTGGCCAAAATTTAGATGATTTGTTGCATTATATTGAGACCGAGAGGAGATGTGTAGTGAATGCTTCTTGTGATAAATACCGTATGTTGAATGCGAGTGTGAGAACTAATGCATGATATATGTGGTTATTCTAGAAATTCCATAAATCGTAATGTGCTTGTTTATGATTAAATCATCATAGAAATATAGTTGGTTTTCATAGATAAGTAATTCTAATATAACTCGAGAGAGAGTATTAGGTAAATTTGGGTTTTTCAACCATCACTTTTAGCTTTGATTCTCATATAACATGACTTGAAATCGGATTTAATTGATTTAGCGAAATCAAATGCCTTAACATTTTTAATCATTTGTGAACAACATTCAATTGTGTTATTTGCGTTTAGTTTTAAGTTAATTTGCTTCTTAAAAAATTTCAACAATTCGGTTTTCAAATAAAATTAGGATTAGTCAATTTCCGTACTTAGTAACGCCATTCCTTGTAGGTTCGATATCCGTACTTTTGTACACTTTATTACTTGAACGATTCGTACACTTGCGAAAATAAGCATCAGGAGTATAGGGTGAAAGATTCAACACATGTGCATCCGTGAGTATGACTTTACCCTGGAAAGTTTTAGGCAACTTTGCATGTGAGAGTAGACATCTGACTCTCTAAGTCATTCAACCACAGTGTCTTTGTAGGTGTCATATGATGCCAAATACCATGTTTTTTATAGTAAGCATGAAAAGGTCATATGTATTATCCACCATTGTCTGTCCGCATGCACTTCAATTTTTTCCCAGTCTGTCTCTCAACTGAGGCATGAAATTCTTTGAAGACATCTAGCACTTGATCCTTTATCTTTAGAAGATATATCCATATCTTCCTTGAATGATTATCAATGAAAGTCACAAAGTATTGAGCACTACCAAGTGACTTTGGCATTGGTACACACAAATCTGAATGAATCAGGAGGAGAACTCTTGAAAGTAACTTTGTTTTACTTTCCTGCTAGTCAATCAACACGGTTTTTTTTCAAATGTATTTCATTCATTCTAGGAAATGTATTCTTCCTGGCTAGACTTGTCATCCCTTTTTCATCCATGTGACTGAGTCTCCTATGCCATAATTCAGTTGCTCTGTCTTTCTCTACGACATTTATTATTTCAGTGGAGAGCTTCCCTTGTATTATATACATAGTTGTATGCTTCTATCATCTAGCCATTACTAGAGAGCCTTTTGTAAGTTTTCATTTGTCATAAATCAAGGAGTTGCAATATCCTTCATTTGGAAGTTTGCGTACAAAGATCAAATTCAGACGCATAACTGGAATATGTCTATCATCCTTCAGAAATAGTTTGGTTTCATTCTTTGTTTCCAAGCAAACATATCTTCTGCCAACGATCTTTGACAGGCCTTTATTTCCCATTCTAACAACACCAAAACTTCTAGGTGTGTATGATGAGAAAAATTCTCTACACGATTTAGCATGAATAGTAGTACCACTATCAATCACCCAACTGGTCTCGTGTGATGCAAGATTGAAAAAAATTTCATCATAAACAATATTGAACTCATCTATGGTATTTGTTTACTCATCATCATTGTTGTCGTCTTTCTTCACTGCTTTGTCTTTGTTGATTTCTTGTTCCTTATTGAACACCCGACAAAATTTCTTAATGTGACCCTTCTTCTTACAATGATGGCATTCAACATTGGCAAATTTGTTTGATTTTTCTCTGCTCTTGCTTCTAGGTTTTTGTTCTCTGTATTGTCTAATTCCTCTAGACTCTGTGATGAGGGTTTGTGATTTTGAATTTCTCTCCCTGTTTTATTTCTTATATGACAACAGGGCTTCCACAACAACTTCAAGCTCCATCTTGTCCTTCACATAAGTCAAAGTTGTTGTGAGATGATTATATGATAAGGGTAATGATGCCAGTAATATCACAATTTTCTCTTCATCGTCGAATGAGGCTCACATTATCTTCCTTCCTCATTTGATATAACTCCTTTTACAAATAAAATTTATTGGCAAGGTTCTTTGACATGTACATGTTTTCTAGAGTCTCTCATGTTTCTTTGCAGTCTTATAATTATTTTATTCAATATTTTTCAAGATACTGTCTGAGAGATTTAGACGGATTATACTGGCTGTAGTCTCATCTATCTCCTCCCACTGTTCATCGGTAACAATTGCTACCTTATTTTTTTTCCCAGCAACGCATTATGGACCTTCTGTTGAATGAGAATATCCTTTATCCTCCATTGTCATAAAGAGAAATTATTATTGCCATTAAATTCTCAATATCTACTTTCTGGCTTAACATTTTTTCGCTGTGTTTTTATGCAAATAAATACGCTTTGGACTTAATAAAATCTTCTCTAATATGGCAGATTAGTCTATGCTGCAACCACAGAACATACTAAGAATTTTACTAAACCAGCTCTGATACCAGTTGTTGGGGCACAACTGGTATAAATAAAATAAATTCAATAGAGTAAAATAATGACACCGACAATTTAACGTGGTTCACCCTTTAATTTGGGCTAAATTCACGGGATAAACTTCGAAAAATATTTCTTTCACTAATAAAAATAATGGGTACAAAGTGAGAAGCAATATAACAAATTGAGATAAATACAAAATAGTGTCACACAAGTGTTTCCCAAACTCACTATTTTGTCACTCCCCTTCTAGAAAAATATCCCAATATTTTCTAAAATATTATCTCTTACTCTCTTACAGACACAACACTATTTTTCTTCAAAGAAAATTGTTTTTTTGGCTTTGCTTTGCTTATCTTTTTTTGGTGTATTGATGTGTCTCTCTAAAACAAAAAACATTGTCTATTTATAAGCAAAATTTCATATCCTTTATGTGCCTAAAAATTGGCTACATAACTAGCTAAATTTTAACCACAAAAATATTTTATGCATTTATTAAATGTGGTTACACCTAATTTCATTTTTTCAAATGTAATTTTACTTAACATCTTTATTTTGTCAAATATGATTGTAACTAACATTTTTATTTTCTTCTTCCTCCACGTTACAGGGAACTACATATTTTTCACAAATCACAAAAAAAAAAATTTGCAATGAAGTAATCAGCATATAAGAGAGCTTTATAACATCTTATATGACTTTTTTCAGTGTAACTTGATAGGTCAGAAGACAAGAAGATGCCTGTAGATTGTAGTGCCTATATTAGTGAACTTGACTTGATGTACCATCTCTAGGTCATTGGTTTCTCCAGCAGGGCTGAAAAATACCATTCATTTTTATGAACTCCGCGGTCAACTTTCATGCCAGCATTCCATCTCAGCTTCTTAAATCCAATGCGATCCAGCATTGGAGTGTAAGTTTGGTTAAGCTGTGACCCGAAGCAAAAGAACCGATCAAGCCAAAAGAATCCCCCTGGCCTCAACACTCTGTATATGTCATAGAGTGTGAACTCAAGCATAGCATCTGGAATCCAATTACTAAGAACATGCATAGAATGCACAATATCCAGTGTGTTTTCAAAGAACGGAAGCCTCTGAGAAACACTGGAATGAATTGGAATCAAGCCTCGGGAGGCAATGAAGCTGTTAAATGGACCATCCAAGTTCATAGTACTAGTGATGATTGTCACATTCCTTTCCCTCATTCTAGCAGCAAATGTGCCAGTTCCACCTCCAATGTCTAGTCCTATCCGGATAGTTCCAGCAGGCTTAATATTAAGAACTTGGTCAATCCCATAATCCAATCCTCCATTATCAACGAGCCACCGGTTCTTCTCCCTATATTGCAAGTCAAAGCAATCCTTGCAGTCATAAATTCCCCGTGCTTTCTTGCGCTCAATGAGGCACTTGTAGCTTTTACAAGAGTAAGGTTCCCAAATTATGCTGTTGTCTGGCGGAATTGACCAAAGACTTTCTGGAAATGGAGTTGGTTCCTCATAATTTTCAGGGGATTTTGGATGGCATCGCCGACGAGGCAATGGTTCACACCCTTTGAGCATTAGTCTCTGTGAAAACACATCATCTACTGGACAATCTCCTCCAATGTCATAATTCATGTACTTGACCAAGTCTTCATGAAACTTGAGGCAGCCTGCTCCAACCGGCGGGTAAATCTCATCTGATCCTGTCCTTGGTGAGTACCCAAGTGGAAGCTTGTGAGGACCAATTGCTAGCTTAAGTTCATTATTGTCATTAACAAGCTTCATGATCAAATTGTATATTCGATCATTTGATTGCTCGGGTTGGCGAGCCAGCTCAACAAGGAGCAGCTCAACAAGTAAATTAGTAGAGTTGAGTCTTTCATGCAGACTAGCAATCAGGGAATGACTGTCAAGAAGCTGTGATTTGGTAAGACCGAGCTCCTGTGGGATAGAAGTTGTGTCCAAAAGAGGCAGAGAGAGGTGTTGGGTATACCCAAATGAGTTAAGATTTAAAGAAGGGCATGTGAAGATATAAATGGTAATAAGATTGGTAACTATGACAAGAAAAAACATCTTGAGCTTCAATTTCCTATTGTAAGCCTGTTGTTGATGAGGCTGCAACTTTCTCGGATGATCTTCAGCACTACCCATTATTAATGTCTCTTTTCTTCACTAGTTCAGTAGACTTATTCAGGAAATAAGAGTGAGCTCGAGAAATGAATAGAAGAGAAAGAGAGTGATATAGGACAAGAAGAGAGAAAGGTAACGTAAAGTAACATATATTACTTCAATGCAAAGTGAAGGAGGCAATTCACCGTTTTTGGCTATCGAGATTAGCTTTTCCAATGTACCAATAATTAACATGCATTCATTTGCAACTTGGCCTGGAGAGAGGCTGAAGATTACTAAAACTAATTATTGGAGTCAAAATATTATATTTAATTATTTTAATTGATATCAAATCTAATTATAAAAATAAATTTTATTATTTTAATTATAATTATATCACGTGTTATAATGAAGTGTTATATTACAGTTGCTCATTTTCTCCAAGTGACTTGCATTTGCAGCATGATATAAGTCAGAGCATGTGCTCATTCATCAGATATCAAACAATTATCTAACCCATTCAACCTAGATAATTTTAAGTTCTACGGGACATGAAAGCATTTGCCATTACATTCAACCCTGAACATTTTCTTAATTTGCATATTTTCTCACTAATGAATTTATTTTTATTAGTTGTTATAAATTAGATAAGTTATTAAATTAGGTTAGATGTATAATAGTTAATAAAAGATTTAATTTATTTTTGGATAAAAATAAAATAACAACGAATATGTCAAAAAAAGAGTGGGTAGTCACATATATAGGAAGTACGTCTGGTCAAACATTTTAGTTTATAGATTTGGAATAAATGCATGAATCCATGGGTTGAAATTGGCACGTGACATGCATATTTAAGTAGTTAATGAATATTTATATTGAGATATTATATTCAAATATCGAAGTAGAACTGTATCAATTAATGTTATGAATGAGGGTAAATTAAAGTGCCATGTGCAGAAAACAAGTGCAACATTTCAAATAGGTTTATAATTATTTGAGTAACTTGTGACTATTATTAAGATTTATACATTTAGAAAATATTTAATAACAGTGATTTATAATTTTTGATTAAATAATTATAAATATATTTGATAATAATTTTTATTTAGTGATTTTTAAGAAAAGAACAAAATAAAAAAAACATATAAGCTATTTAGTAATGTTTTTCATTTTCTGATTTTTTTTAAAAAGTTTAAAAGATCAAGAATATTTTTGTTATTTTTTAAAAAATAATATTTTAATCATTTTTTCAATTATATACATATAAAAAAGTTACAAGAATTTTACTTCTTTGAAAAAATATTGGATGAAAAAAAATATAAGTTAGAAATCTTATTACAAAAATTCATTTTAAAGATTTGCGAAACACCTAATATTTTAGTAATAATTTTTTAAAAATATAAAAAACAAAAATTATTATCGAGTATATTTGACTAAAAAATCACTTAATATAATGCTAATTAGAAATTAAAATCTTTATTAAAGACACCCTATTAGCACTAATATGCGTCCACCAACTTGGCATTTACACATTGATAATGGACCAAATCAAGTGGAGTAGTCCCAAGTGGATCTGGAGTTAACAACACAAGTGACCCACCGTTGGGGAACTCAGAAACTCTCAAGATAATAAGATATTGCTCCACTCACATTAGTAATCTCCTCCACCAGTTAGTGATCTCGAAGAAGTTGGTCGAATATGGTATCCCCCAACCACGTTAGTGAACTTGATAGAAGTGGGACAGTGGATAAAGCAAATAACATATTTTCTATATCATTATAAAACTACTTCATTTAAGGAGTAAAATAATTAGTAAAACATGAAATAAAACAAGGAATAGAACATGAAATAAAACAAGGAGTAAAACATGAAACAAAACAAGGAGTAAAACATAGAGCAAAACATAGAGCTTAATTCAAGCAGCAATTCAAGAAATAATTAATTTAAGAAGTAATTTAAGGAGTGAATTTTCCTATAAATAGATGTGTAATTGTAATAAATTAATCATTCAAAATGTTCATTCCAATTGAGAGAAAAACTTAGAGATAAAAGCTTTTGTGAGAGAAAATTAAGAGTAATTTTCTTAGGTGCAATTGGGTTGTGAGTTGTGAGTGTTGTAAACACCTTGTATAATTTCTCCTCTTTCAGTAAAAAGATCTGCAGCAGATCTGGAGGCGTAAGCAAGATTGGCCGAACTCCGTTATCAAATTTGTGTGTTATTTTTATTCTTGCTTTCTCATAAATCTGACTTATCGGGAATTTGCGTAATTTCCCAACAACTGGTATCAAAGCTATTGGCGGTGATTTCTGTCAATTTTCTACAAGGTTACTATTTACGTGAATAGTGAATTACGTGAATAGTAAAATTTTGTCGACGATATTTGTTTGTTAACGGAGGTGTTCTAATACACGGTGGTTTACAGAAATAGTCATAAACGATCCGGAGGAAGTCAGATTTGAGTGGGAGCAATGGCCATAGATGAAGGAAGGGTGAAACTCGAGAAATTTGATGGCACATATTTCGGGTTTTGGAAAATGCAGATAGAGGATTATCTGTATCAAAGAAATCTATATCAACTTCTCTCAGGGAAGAAGCTAGAAGCTATGAAGGAAGAAGCTAGAAGCTATGAAGGAAGAAGATTGGAATCTTCTAGACAGACAAGCCCTCGAAGTTATTCGATTGACGTTATCCCGTAATGTTGCTTTCAACATAGCAAAGGAAAAGACAACGGCAGGTCTTATGGCAGCTCTCTCCAATATGTATGAGAAGTCATTAGCCTAAAACAAAGTGCACTTGATGAGGCGTTTGTTCAATTTGCGGATGAATGAAGGTGCATCGGTAGCTCAACATCTCAATGAACTCAACACAGTCACAACCTAGTTGAGTTAAGTGGAAATTGAATTCGATGAAGAAGTACGAGCATTGATACTTTTGTCTTCTCTACCAGAAAGTTGGAATGCTGCTATCACGGCTATGAGTAGCTCATCAGGAAGCAATAAGTTGAAATTTGATGATGTTCGTGATTTGGTTCTCAGTGAAGAGATCCGACGTAGAGAGTCAGGTGAATGGCCAACTTCTTCAGTTTTGCATACAGAGTCAAGAGGAAGAAATTCAACCAAAGGGAATGGACGTTGCAGAATAGACTACCGAGATAGATCAAAGGATAGGAGGTCCAAATCCAGGAATCCTAATAATTCACATAGCTCGAAGACTATCGAGTGTTGGAATTGTGGAAGAACCAGACACTACAAAAATCAGCGCAAGAGTTCACCGAAGGACAAACAAGTGAAGGCAGAGGCAAATGTTACTTCCACCTCAGGAGGGGATGATGCATTGATATGCTCTTTGGAGAGCAAGGAAGAATCTTGGGTGTTAGACTCTGGAGCATCGTTCCATGCTACTTCACAGAAAAAATTCTTCGAGAGATATGTCCCCAGAAACCTTGGAAAGGTATATCTTGGTGATGATCAACCATGTGCTATTATTGGCAAAGGTGTAGTGAAGATTAAGTTGAACGTGTCTGTTTGGGAGATGAAGGATGTCAGGCATATTCCCGACCTAAGAAGGAACTTAATCTCAGTAGGGCAGTTGGCCAGTGAAGGCTACACTACGATCTTCCATGGTGATGATTGGAAGATTTCAAAGGGTGCAATGACAGTTGCTCGAGGCAAGAAAAGTGGCACTCTTTACATGACATCAGAGGCACGTTGTTCAATCACAGTTGTAGCAGGCAATGAAACACCAAATTTGTGGCACCAGAGACTAGGCCACATGAGTGAGAAGGGGATGAAGGTTATGCACTCATAGGGAAAACTTCCAGGTCTACAGTCTGCGGAGATGGACATGTGCGAAGATTGCATACTTGGAAAGCAAAAGAGAGTCAGCTTTCAGACAAGTTGTAGAACCCTAAAGAAGGAAAGGCTAGAGCTTATTCACTCTAATGTTTGGGGACCAACGACCGTCTCATCTATTGGTGGGAAACACTACTTCGTGACTTTCATCGATGATCACTCTCAGAAGGTATGGGTTTACTTTCTGAAGCATAAGCCTGAAGTATTTGAGGCTTTCAGAAGATGGAAAGCTATGGTGGAAAATGAGACGGGTTTAAAGATCAAAAATCTCAGAACCAATAATGGTGGTGAATATGAAGACACCAGATTCAAAAAATTTTGCTATGAGCACGGGATCAGAATGGAAAGAACTGTGCCAGGCACGCCTCAACACAATGGTGTAGCTGAGCGTATGAACCGAACGTTGACAGAAAGAGCCAGAAGTATTCGTATACAGTCAGGTCTACCGAAGCAGTTCTGGGCAGAAGTAGTCAACACGACAACTTACTTGATCAACCGAGGCCCATTTGTTCCATTACAGCATAGAATATCAGAAGAGGTATGGAGCGGAAAAGAGGTGAAACTATCACATCTAAAAGTTTTCGGCTGTGTAGCATTTGTGCATATCAGTGATCAAGGTAGGAATAAGCTTGATCCCAAATCCAAGAAATGCACATTTATCGGCTATGGTGAGGATGAGTTTGGCTACCGCATTTGCGATGACAAAAACAAGAAAGTTATCCGTAGCAGAGATATGATTTTCAACGAAAGGGTGATGTATAAGAACATGCAAAAAATAGATGCCAATGACTCAGAGTAGAATGAGTCAGTATTTGCAGATGCAGATGATGTCCCAGATAGTTCCACAACAGACCAAATTGTAACAAGTCCTCAGCCAGAGGAACTTGTTGGACAGAGTAGTACGCAACAGTCCGACACACCACAGCCTCCTACTTCAGCTCCTGTATTGAGAAGGTCTTCTCGACCTCATGTGCCTAATAGGAGATATATGAACTATATGTTACTGACTGATGGAGGGTAGCCTGAATGCTATGATGAAGCTTTCCAGACTCGAGATTCTAGCAAGTGGGAGCTTGCCATGAAAGAAGAAATGAAATCTCTCATCTCCAACTAGACATGGGAACTAGCTGAGTTACCTATGGGAAAGAAGGCACTTCACAACAAATGGGTGTACCGGGTGAAAGAGGAGCATGATGGTTCCAAGAGATACAAAGCCCGCCTAGTTGTCAAAGGGTTTCAACAGAAGGAAAGAGTTGACTACACTGACATTTTCGCTTCCGTTGTGAAGCTCAATACTATCATATCAGTATTGAGTATTGTAGCCATTCAAGATCTTCATCTTGAACAGTTGGATGTGAAGACTGCATTCCTTCATGGAGATTTAGATGAAGAGATATACATGTACCAGCCAGAAGGTTTCTCAGAAAGAGGGAAGAAGAACATGATGTGCAGACTTAAGAAGAGTTTGTATGGCTTGAAACAAGCGTCGAGACAATGGTACAAAAAATTTGACAGCTTCATACACAAGGAAGGTTTCCAGAAGTGCAATGCTGACCATTGTTGCTACTTCAAGAGATATAGGTCCAGTTATATCATTTTACTACTTTATGTTGATGATATGTTAGTAGTAGGTTCAGATATGGATGATATTAAAAGGTTGAAGCAGCAATTGTCAAAGGAGTTTGACATGAAAGACTTGGGTCCAACAAAGAAGATTCTTGGAATGCAAATCACAAGAAATAAGAAGAAATGATCCTTGCAGTTATCTCAAGTAGAGTACATCAATCATGTTTTGCAGAGATTCAACATGAGGATGCCAAGCCAGTTAGCACACCCTTGGCCAGTCACTTTCGTATATTCAAGGATCAGTCCCCTTAGACAGAGCAAGAGAGAGAATTCATGGCTAAGGTTCCTTATGCCTCAGTCATTGAAAGTTTGATGTAAGCAATGGTCTGTACGAGACCAGACATTGGCCATGCAGTAGGAGTTGTTAGCAGATTTATGTCAAATCTAGGGAAAACTCATTGAGAAGCAGTCAAGTGGATTTTGAGGTATCTGCGAGGCACCACAGAAAATTGCTTGTACTTTAGTAAATGAGAGTTAAAAGTACGTTAAAAGTACAAGGGTACGTAGACACAGACTTTGGAGGTGAAGTTGATCACCGAAGAAGCACCACCGGTTATATATTTACTGTTGGAACTACAGCTGTTAGTTGGATGTCACAAATACAGAAAATTGTCACTCTATCCACTACAGAGGCTGAGTATGTAGCAGCAACTGAAGCTAGTAAAGAGATGATATGGCTTCAAGGTTTGTTAACTGAGCTGAGATTCAAACAGGAGAAGAATGTTCTGCATAGTGATAGTCAAAGTGTAATACACTTGGCGAAGAATTCAGCATTTCATTCTAGAACCAAGCATATTGGACTTCGTTATCACTTCATCAGATCTCTATTGGAAGATGATGTGTTAATATTGGAGAAGATTCAAAGAAGCAAAAATCCAGCAGATATGTTAACAAAGGTGGTAACTATTGACAAACTGAAGTTGTGCTCAACTTCAGTTGGTCTGCTAGAGTAACAAAGACTAGAAAAGCTACTGCATTGATCGAGGTGTGAAGACAGATTGAAATCAGTCTTCAAGTGGGAGATTGTTGGAGATTGTTATAAAGCTCCTTAATTTAAGGAGCAAATTAAGGAGTAAAACATGGAGCAAAACAAGGAGTAAAACATGTAGTAAAACATGGAGCTTAATTCAAGGAGCAATTCAAGGAACCATTAATTTAAGGAGTAATTCAAGGAGTGAATTTTCCTATAAATAGATGTGTAATTGTAATGAATTAATCATTCAAAGTGTTCATTCCAATTGAGAGAAAAGTTTTTGTGAGAGAAAATTGAGAGTAATTTTCTTAGGTGCAATTGGGTTGTGAGTTGTGAGTGTTGTAAACACCTTGTATAATTTCTCCTCTTTCAGTAAAAAGATCTGCAGCAGGTCCAGACACGTAAGCAAGATTAGCCGAATTCCGTTATCAAATTTGTGTGTTATTTTTATTCTTACTTTCTCATAAATCTGATTTATCGGAAATTTGCGTAATTTTCCAACACATAAATAATATGGTATTCCAACGGGTCAACTTTGAGCAATATTTGTGCGATTATATGGGATCTGCTGTAATAATAGCACATCAAGTTGGAAATAACCCAACTTCAAATGTAATTATTCTACTTTAGTGATTGGCCTCTTCACCCTCTTCAACCTACCTAAGAGCCCATGAGTATTGTGTATATATGATTTACCTTTAGAACGATTAGTGCCTTATGTATCTTAGGGGGAGGAGCTCAAAGTAATCTTTATTTATTTTTTCTTTTTTTATCACTGAAATTTTATAATATTAATTATTCATTGTTTTAGACTATCATATCAGTATTGATCCATAACCAATCAATAATCAATAATTTCTCATTTGTTTATGCTCTATAATAATTAAGTTTAGGCAACTTGTATATAACAAATGGCAACAATATTAAATTGTGAAATTTTTCAATAATTGCTTTCAACACTGTTAAGAGAGAATGTAGAAGGTTTTATTCTGTGGTGTTGTACAAGGATCTCACGCAGTATAAAATGACAAGATACACTACTACAAAACTGGGTATATAAGTCGATACGTAAAGTCGGTTTGATAAAGAACCGACGCTATCCACGTAGGACGTAGCGTCGGTTGATGTGTCAAACCGACGCTATGCGTGGACGTAGCGTCGGTTCTAGGTGTTAACCGACGCTATCCACGTAACATAGCGTCGGTTCGACACGTCAACCGACGCTACACACGTGGATAAATATTTTCTCTTCTTTCTTCCCAGACAGAAACTATTTTCAGCGTTCTAGAACTCTAAAAAATCGAAAACCTCCTCCTCCATTTCTCCTCCACTCTTTCTCATTTTTCGGCCACCTACGACTACCATTTCCAATATCGGTTAGTGAGTTTTCTTCCTCTCTATCTAATCTTTTAGATCCCCTATTATTCATATTTTTTTTCTGTTATTATGTGTTATTATTTATATGTATAGATTATTGTATTATATATGTAGGTTTCTATTATAACATAAGGAGAAGAATATGACGATCTTGAATAAAATAGAACAAAACCATGGTAATTTTTCTGTTATTAATTAATATTTTATTTTTCAAATATTTGTATTATTTGAACTATTTGCTAAACTGATATTGGTTTTTTTTTCTGCTCGAATACAGGTTGAATATGAATAAATTAAAAAAAAAACAAAAAAAGTTAAAGTCGGTTCACCGCGTGAACCGACTTTAAACGTAAAGTCGGTTCATCGCGTGAACCGACTTTAAACGTAAAGTCGGTTCATCGCGTGAACCGACTTTAAACGTAAAGTCGGTTCATCCCGTGAACCGACTTTAAACGTAAAGTCGGTTCACACCTTGAACCGACTTTACACTTTAAGTCATTTAATTTAAAGTCGGTTCAGCGAATCGACTTTAAATTAGTTTAAAGTCGGTTAAAACCCGACTTTAATGCTCCTTTTTATAGTAGTGATATGACGTACTGGTTCGTACAAGCCCCGAAAACCTTCATGATTTGAAAACAGCTTTGCTACTCTGGTTAGTTCAATAACTACCAACTAAAAGAGGGGTTCATGTAATTCAATACAAATGCTTCAAATTTTAAATAGATAAGGCGGGAATTGCTCCAAGTATTTTTTTTTAATTAATTGCTTTCACAGTTTCTTCTTTTAAAAAAAATTTATATAAAAATTTGGGACACTCGTAATAGATAATAAAACCTTAAATCTTTTACATATTTGAGTGTGTTACATACCAGTTGAATAATATATATGTCGAAGAGATACAATGTTATTATAATTCTACTCATACTCATAAAAATGTATCTAATAAAAAATTAATACATTCGATTGAAATTATCATAAATTTATGTTATTATGTAACAATTATAAATATGTATAATAAGATAAAACATGCTTATAATATTTATAATTTTAAGTTAGTATTTTATTTAACATTTTTCTTTGATTTAATTGCTTCACGTAACTTTATTTATAAATAAAATTTTAGTTTTAATCCTCTTAGTATATGTTTTTTTATAACTTAAAAAAATATTTTGTTATATGAGATTAAAAGTAAAATTATATGAATAAATAAATAATATAAAAGTAGGAGTATTTTTCTTTTTCTACGTGGAATGGTTATACCAATTGCCAACATAAATAAATTGTCGATGACGATAAGAAGGAAATAAGTTGATGCAATAGTATAGGGTTTGAAAGGTGGAATAGAGATAGGGAATTGAAACTATCATTCACTATAAAATATTAGCCTAATCATTTTGTCCAACTCTATACAATAATATGTAATATATATGATGGATCCCCATCAATGGGACACTAGTGTAATCATCATATATCATAATGAATTGCAGAAGCTTGTGCCAATTTCCTAAGATTTTCAATAATCATAACCAATTTGTTGTTAAATCGATTGACAAAGAACTTGGGTAGCCATCCTGCAGGATCTAACTGGATAACAACAAAAACCCAAAAAGAAAACAGCTTAATTGGGTTAGTTAATTTGTTCCTGGACACTTAATGTTTAAGTTAATCCGATTTTATTCAAACTCGTGATAAGAGTAAGTTTTACTGTCAACTACTTAGCATTTACTCTTTTCCTCTTACTTTTTTCTTACTTTTTTCACTAAGAACCATCTTTAACATTTACTTATTTCAAACATTAAACCCCTCTCATTATAAGTGGGTTCTAAAGTACATTAAACAGAATATGAGAAAGCATATTACCTGAACAACATAGGTAACCATACAGGAGTCATCTTCAAGCTTTTCCACAACCCAACCTGACTGTAACAGTAGTCCTCTGATTGCATTGTTTTGCTTTGGGTGTAATCCAGCTGCAATCTCCTTTGGTAATGAAGCAACTGCCACCACCTGCCAACTCCAAAGTGTTTAATTGATTGATTGGTAGTTATCAACAATAAAGATCCAATTTACCAATTGTCTTATACTAACAGGAGTGGATTCCAACCTTTCATTGTATTTGTGTTTGCATAGGTGTGTGACTGTATGTGTGTAAATGTATTTAAAAAAACAAAAGCCCAAGAAAGATTCAATTTCTTTAATTATGTGAAAAATGAATATAGTTAGCAAGACTGCACTAACCAGGGTACCATCTTCCATGGTTTCTCTTCTCTCATAGACAATGAATTCTCTGTTCCTAAAAAGTGGTTTAGAGTTATCTCCAAACCTTAAACATATGATGCTTAGATTATCTCCAAGATCTTTTATATACCTTGCTTCTACCAAATCAGAGTCCCATTGCTGCAGTTAATTTTCATGGAAATCCAATTAACAAAAGAGTCAACAATAATCTCACTCATCATGATTCATAATTTCATATATTCAAGAATTTAAGCCAATAAACCCACACCTTTTGGAGAAGAAAAACACAAATATATGTGATTTAGCCTAGAATTTGACTCTTGTTTCATTTCATCTTTCAAAGATGGGGCATCTAGTTGAATTAATTATGTTAGTTTAAACCTAAGTATTGTTGAGCATGGTTCCAACTCAAAAATTGAATTATGTATTCAGTTTTCTATTCATATTTATACTACACTCGTTCACGCAGAAAACAAGAATTTGGGAAAGGCTAGATGAAAAGTGATTAATGACCTTAGCAGCATCAATGGCATTGGCAACAGTAATGAATTGTTGGGGCGAGACTGATTTCAGCAACCATCGGCTACGAAAAGTGTGAAATGATCCAGACCTGCGCTTAGATATCTCAACTCCATTATCAAGACAACTTATAACTTTCCATCCATCATTTTCATTACTATTTCCAACTCTATTATTGTTACAGTCAGAGGCAGAAAGTAATTCTTGTATGCAGTTTTCACTGGCAAACTGTACATATCTTCTCAGTGAGTCCTCACTTATTGACCTAAAAAATAGTTATAACATTGATCATAAATCCAATTAATTACAAAAAGAAAAAGACATCAGATGAGAAACTTAATTGGGTTTAATTACCAGGATCTAGTACTAGGTGCTGGACTGTTCATATCTGAAGGCATCAAATTTAGGTCTTGATCACGTAAAATTCAAGTGGGAAAGGATATGAACATGTAACTTATATATATATATATATATATATATATATATATATAGAATGCAAAATTTGTAGCTTAACTTAGTAAGTTTAACAAAAACACCATTTAATTTAGTATGTAAGGTATAGTAAGTTTAAAAAAGTAGTATAAATTTATTATCTTTATAAAAAATAAGATAATACAAATTTATGTTTTTTGTAAAAGTTATAAACTTAGATTGTCTAATAAGTAGATTTAAAATATAATTTCGTTAAAAATAACAAATTTTACTATCCTTATCTTCTAAAAGAATAAGTAGAGAAGATAGAGAGAGAGAGAGAAAAAAAGAGTTTAAAAAGGTATTACTTGAAAAAAGTTCAGAAGTGCAGAATGATATACGAAGTGGGCCGAGGGTGTTGATGCACATGCATTGCCAGAATGACCTTCATAGTTGGAGAACTTCTCTCTCTTAAGAAAAGAAAAGATAGATACTTGGCTGCCAAGCTCAGCAACAACACTTGCAGGGAAGGTGATGCACATGCCACCGTTGGTGCTTTTTTCAAAATCAACTTATATACATAAATAAAAAGAGCCAAAAATCTTTTTGGTGCTAAACTATACTAAAAACAAGAGTACTCTGATTAAGGTTTGGTTTAGTTTTGTTTTCTCTTTTCTTTTCTTTTGTGACATTGAATAAAAGAGATACGTATAATATTAAAAATGAATAGTGCTCCTAAATTGTTAGAAATACTTAATGATTGTATTATATTCAGTGATTCAAATAAATACACATGGTTTCTTTATATATGAATTATAAGTAAAATAGATATGTCTAAAACAACTACATATAGATATCACTAAAGTAAATAGATATACATTAGTAGATATATATATACATTAATATGTTACTAGATATACATTAACAGCCCCCCTCAAACTCAAGGTGGATGTGAGACCAACTTGAGGTTGTCAACCAAATTACGAGTGCGTCCTTTGAGAAGTGTCTTAGTGAAGATATCTACAAGTTGATCGTTGGAGGAAATGGAGAAAAGCTTGAGAGCACCATGGACAAGATGAGAAAGAATAAAGTGACAATCAATCTCGATGTGTTTAGTCCGTTCATGAAAGACATCGTTGTGAGCAATATAAATGACACTCTAATTATCACAATAAAGAGGAGTAGCAGAGGATGTGGTCACACCCAAATCCTTAAGAAGCCATCGTAGCCAAAGCAGCTCAGATGTGATATCAGCAAGAGTACGATATTCTGCTTCAGTACTGGAGCGGGCCACGAAGATTTGTTTCTTACTTCGCCAAGAAATCAAAGAAGAACTAAGGAGAAAACAATAACCTGTAGTGGACCTGCGATCAGTGGGATCTCTTGCCCAATCAACATCAGAGAATGCACGAAGTACTAAAGGAGAATCAATTGAGTAGAAAAGGTCATGGAAGATAATGCCTTTCAAGTATTATAGAATATGCAGAACAGCAGTATAGTGAGTTGATTGTGGAGCAGACAGATACTGGCTCACCTGATGAACAACATAAGAAATGTCTGAACGAGTAATTGTAAGATAAACTAGGCTGCCAACCAAACGTCTGTAAAGAGAGGGATTAGACAATGGTTGCCCCTCTGATGGTGTGAGATGCGCATTAGGTTCAACTGGAGTGTCAACAGTCTTGCTGTCAGTGAGTCCATCTTGAGATAAGAGGTCAGATGCATACTTAGCTTGAGTAATATAAAGACCATCTGTGGAACAAGTGATCTCAAGACCCAAGAAGTAGCTGAGATGTCCAAGGTCTTTCATCTCAAACTGCTAACTAAGAAAATCCTTGTGTTCTTGAATACCACTGAGGTCATCACCAGTTATGATCATATCATCCACATATAGGAGAAGCAAAATGGTGCCTTTATCATTGCGATGAAGAAATAGGGTAGAATCATAAGGACTGGCATTGTAACCCAAGCGAAGGATGGTGGAGCTGAACTTGGCAAACCATGCTCGTGGAGCTTGTTTAAGGCCGTAAAGTGCTCGTCGAAATCGACAAACCTTATTTGTTTCAACAGAAAGACTAGGAGAAGGTTGCATATAGACTTCTTCATGCAGATCCCCATTAAGGAATGCATTTTTGACATCCATCTGAAAAAGGTCCCATTTACTAGCAGTGGTAACAACTAAGAGGGTACAAACATAGGAAATACGGGCAACTGGAGCAAAAGTCTCTTCATAATCAATCACATACTCTTGTGTAACACCTTTTTCTACAAGACGAGCCTTGTAGCAATCAATGGACCCATCAGAGCGAGTCTTGATCTCATAGATCCACTTACTACCAACCCACAGACTAACCAGGAGGGAGAGTAACCAGATCCCAAGTATGGTTTTTGGTTGATGCATCAATCTCTTCTTTCATTGCAATCTGCCAAAAAGGGTTAGTAGATGCCTCACGATAGGTGTGAGGCTCATGAAGTGTAGCAAGGGTAGTGTAACAATGATAGTCAAGTAAATGTGTAGGAATGGATCTTACTCGGGTTGAGTGGCAAGGTGGAATGTCTTGTGGAGGATCTTCAGGCGGAGCAAGAGTAGGGGACCTATGTTCAAGGTGGGATAGCTCATTATCAACCTGTTCTTTTACAACCTGTCTAGGATAGTGAAGTCCATAGCTAGATTAGGAGTATCTGTTGAAAGAACAGGAGACTCATTTGGAAATATTTCTAAAACATTTGAATTAGTTAGGGAGGAACGAAAGTGAGAAAGTTCAACAAATAAGCGGTGTTCCCAAAAGAAAACATTTCGGGAAACACGAAGACGATGTGAGACAGGATCATAGCATCGATACCCTTTTTGAGTTTCACCATAACCAAGAAAGCAACAAAGTCTAGATCGAGGCTCAAGTTTGTTGTGTTCATGAGGCTAAAGAAGAATAAAACAAGCATATCCGAATGAACGAAGGTAATGATAGTTAGGAGATGATCAAAAAAGGCACTCATACGAAGTCTGATTATGAATGACAACGCTTGGAATGCGATTAATGGCATGAATAGCATGAAGAGCAACTTCACCCCAAAATAGGGCAGGAACTTTGGCAGAAAGAAGAAGAGCACGAACAATGTCAAGAATATGACGAAGTTTTCTTTCGGCTCGACCGTTTTGTTGAGAGGTTCCTGGACAGGTGAGATGATGTACAATGCCATAGGAGTGTAACAGAGCTTGAAAATAATTTTGAGTATATTCAAGAGCATTATCAGATCAAAAGGTTTTGATATGTTTGGAGAATTGTGTTTCAACCATTTTTGCAAAGTTATTGTATATTGGTAAGATTTTAGAACGAGATTTCATTGGAAAGATCCAACTATAATGAGAATAATCATCAAGAAAAACAACAAAATATTGAGATCCACCAATACTAGTAACATGAGAAAGTCCCCAAACATCAGAATGAAATAACTCAAAAATACTATTACAGATAGTTTTACTATTATTGAAAGGTAAAGCTGGCTGTTTTCCTAACTGACATGAAGTACAATCAAAATTGTCTTTGGACACAGAACCCAATAGACCTTTAGAAGCTAACAGTTGTACCCGAGTGGATGTGGCATGACGAAGACAAGAATTCCAAAGTGCGAGAGAAGGTAAGGAAGAAACTACAACAGTTGCAGCAGCAACAGAGGCAGGAGCAATAAGTGGAAGATGAAGATTGTTTTCGGGAAACATATGCCCGACCCTAGGACCGGTCCCAAGCTCTTGCCCCATCCTCGGATCCTGCACAATACACCCAGAATAATCAAAAATAAGGTGATATCCTAGTTCAGCTAATTGTCCCACCAAGCATAAATTATATGATAGGTCAGGTACATGGAAAACCCCAGGAACAGAGAGGGTAGAGGTCGAAACGAAACCTAGACTATTCCCATGAATGGTGGAACCATCAGTTATATGAATATTAAGGGGATGTGGTGTAAGGTCAAGTTTGGAGAATAAAGATGAGTGAGGTGTCATGTGATTGCAACATGTAGAGTCAAAAAGCCAAGTTTGAGACTTACTGGGCAAAACTGAGAGAGTAGTGGAAAGAGATGCATTACCAGCCATTTGAACAGCCTGAGTTATGATCTTTTGTAGTTCAGTGGAGGAGAGGTTGATAGTGGATCCAGAAGACTGGGACTCTGCTGAACTAGAAAATATTTGCGAAGTAGGCTCAATATTAGCAATAACAATATATTTTTTGCGACGGTAACAAGTCTCAATGGTGTAGCCATGACACTTGTAATAATTGTAGAACCTTTTATTGTTCTGCCTGCGACGATTGTAAAAGCCAGAGGAATCACCTGATTGCTGAGGTTGCTCAATGGTAGGAGTAGGAGGAGTAATAGCCAAAATATTGAGCTTATTCTGAGCTTGAAGGGTTGCAAGCCGAGTTTCTTCTCTAACCAACTCATTTACAACAATATCAAGAGAAGGAAGAGGACTACGATTAAGAAGCTGACCTCAGATTGGCTCAAAGTCCTTGTGGAGTGACATCAAGAACTCATAGAGACGAAATTCATTCCTAACAGTAGCATATTGCTGAGCATCTATTGAGCATATCCAAACTGGATCACAAAGGTCAATTTGGTCCCAAAGGAAGCGAAGTTGATCAAAGTAGTCATTGATAGATTGCCCTGGTTCTTGTTGAAGTCGATGCAATTCAACTATTAGTTGATAATTCATTGATCTGTGAGTAGTGGAGTACCTTTTGGCCAACATATCCCATGTTGATTTGGCATCATCAAAGCTGCCCAACAGATTGGAGATGGAGGGAATGGAAGTATTCTGAATCCATGTGAGGATCATGTGATGGTGACTATCCCATTCCGTTATGCGACGAAGAAAAATAGCATCTTCTTCACTTGCTTTTTTAACAGGAATGATAATTGTACCAGTACAATAATGCCAGAGCATACGACCTTTAAGAAAAATGCGCATAGCTTGAGACCATGACAAGTAATTCTTGGTCCCTTCCAATATAGTATTGATAGGGCAAGAAACAAAAGCATCTTTTTTATCCATTTGAAAACACAATATGCAAAAACGGACTGCAAAAACGAGATCTATACCGAAAAACTGGATAGGGTGAACCTATTTTGCGAAATTTTGGTCAATGGTCAACGGGCAGTACGATCAGAGATTCAACGGGCAGTACGATCAGAGATTCAACGGGCAGCTCGATCAACGGACACTACGGTCACGGTCATCTTGGTTAGGCCGGTCACGGTCAGCAGGTCCTATGACATCAGCTATGATGACGTCAACCCTAGGGAGTTACTGATGACATCACGGGCAGAGCGCAGCATACTTAGCGCGTGAGGGTGCGCGCTGAGGCGTATGACTGTGATACTTCCACGGTTATGTAGATCAGGTCGCGACGATCACAATGGTATCTGCAGATAGTTCGTCGGGTTAAGATTAACGGTGGTGGCGGCGGTACGTGAGGGAGCGTGATGTGTCCGATGGTTGCGATACTTCCACGGTTGTGTAGATCCGATCGAGCCGATCACAATGGTATATGCAGAAAAAAATTCGGAACAATATGCACGGCGGTGGCGGTTATTGCAGTGGTTTGTATGGTGCGGAACTCCTTAAGAACGACGATTGTAGTTCCGAAACCTAAGGACAACGGCTGAAAGACATCGAAGGTTCAACGGTGAATGATTGCAGCAACTATTGTGACAGTGGAAGCTATAAGGGTTGAGTAACACCAAAAAAAGAAAACACTGCTAGAAAGACAAGAATAGTGGCTCTGATACCATGTTAGAAATACTTAATGATTGTATTATATTTTGTGATTCAAATGAATACACATGGTTCATTTATATAGAAATTACAAGTAAAATAGATATGTATAAAGTAACTACATATAGATATCCTTAAAGTAAGTAGATATAAATTAGTAGATATATATATACATTAATATGTTACTAGATATACATTAACATACACAATACAAGGCTACAAGGCTTGAACTTTAGTACCAAATAATGTTTTAGTGTTTTAATATAAAAAGTTAAATTTTAACAAGAATAATAGTTCATATTAACTATATATCTAATTTACTTGAAATATTTATCCAATGTATACTCCTTGGCACAACCAACTTTTCTAATGCCCTAAGGGTAGCTCAACTGTTTGCCCGCCATTTCCGTTCAAGCTTTTGACACAAGACAAATAGGGTTAGCTTTTCATGACCAACGGTTAGACTTGAAAGTATTGAACATCGTCTTCAACTGACAAGTTACTGTAGAAATTTGAAGACTGTTTAAATACTTTTTTTCTGTTTAAGATTTTGTTTAGCTTGTAAATCCATTTAAGTTTGCTTTGTATTAAATCATACGTTATAATACTTACAATTATAAAATATAAGAATTAAAAATTAAAAAAGAAAGAAAGAAAGAAAGAAGAGGAAGACAAAACATTATCAAATTGTTGATACGTGATTTTGAAGAACACGATGAAGGTCCGAAAACTGTCGTGGGCATAAGTACAAAGCTGATAATACCAATGATAACTTCTGCTTTGTTGTGTTGTAATTTTTATGGTGTATGTTAGCACTAAAATCTAGAGATCCAGCTTGTCTTGTTTCCTTGTGCCATATCTTTCTATTTGCAAACTATATATATTTTTCTCTTCCACAGAGGATCTCTGTTAAACTAATAAATGACGAAAAACATTTTGTACCTTGATATCAATTTACGTTACAAGACTTTTTTTTTAGACGAGGATTGTTTTAAATTTTTGGATATGTATTTAGTTACTTATTTTTAGTAAATTTCTACTAAATTAAAACATTGAGTACTCACACTCATATTTATACCTGTATATCTTGTAACTTAGACACAAATATTTCATAAAATTAAATATAGATTAATATATATACCAATTAATAAGTCAAATAGAAGTGAGAAATCTTAGTAACATCAATTAGCAAAATAAATGAAGTTTGAAGCTCCAAGAAAGATATTATGAAATAAGAAGGAAAATGCTTTCTATAAAAAAATATGTAAATTTTAAAAAAATGATATCTTTTTTTTTAATTATTCACTACTCACTCAATGTAATTGTGATTCAAGCTCATATCTTATACATACACAATCGATGCCATGGAGCCAAAAATGCTTTGGTATAGAAACTGAGTGAAATATGAGTAATTTCATTTTATATATTGGGTCTCATAAATATGTGAAAATAAATTAAATACTTTTAGTTTCATGTGCTATCTGATGGATTATTTAGGTAAGTTAATAGCTAAAAGGATTGAAGTTATCATACCATGGATTATTTGATTTGGCATCATGCCTCTTATGAGAATTATTATGTTCAATTCAATTATCCGGTTACTCTTGAGTTGGATACCCATGTCACTGAAGCTCAAGATGTTTCACTCAATATGTTTGAAAGGATGTTTGAAAACTTAAAATCTAATAAAAGATTAAACATTTTTCTTATTGTTGTGTGCATGACATCTTGTCAATCCAAAATGCTTTAGTTTGGTAACATTGCACGATGCCTACTCAATGTCTATTGTGTACTCTTGAACAAGAAAGAAACTGCTATTCATCTTTTGTTGAGTTGTTTGTGTGTTAGTTCTATTTAAATTAGTATTATACTTATTGTTTAACATTCTTTATTTTATTGCATTTGTTTTGAACTTACATGATATTTTTCACTCGAGAGGAACTCAAACTAAGGGTGAAATTCTCCCAGCTACAATGGCTAGCATCTTCGGAGAATTTAAAAAGCTAATAATGCTTTAATATTTCATAATGTATCTTTCGATTGTGCCTTTGTATCTTGACTTGTTAGAATTAGTTTTGAAAAGTATGTCAAGGTTATGTTTTATCTTCTCTCACTTGTATTGTTCCTAATTACGTGGACTTTATAATTACTATAACTTATTAATTGGGGAAAAAATAAAAGACTAAAGGCACATCATTTGTCTACAATTATAAAATATAAAAGATCCTCAATTTATATGTTTGGCTCTTAATTACAAAATGTTGTTTTGAGACAAAGTTCAAGAGAAATGGGGGGATTAATTCACACTAATTAGGATTGTATTTAAAAGCTTAATTAGAATTTGTGCACAACCTTTTAGGTATAATATATTAATTTGAAGATTTAACACTACGTTTATGACACCACATGACAATTGATCTTTCTTAGCAAAGACACCTTATTAAAAAAAATTGGTAGGGAAGAATCTTCTAAAAATTACTAACCCTATCTCTATAAATTTGTAAAATTGAAAAAAAAAATATATTAAAAACACATAAATTTTGTATTCATATCAATTATATAATAACACATGTTAGATTTATTTTTAAAAATTGAGAAACAATTTATTTATTAAATAATTATGTCACGTGACACAATGTAAATAATATGAGCACAAATTTAATTACATAACATTCCTCTTATAACATATTATGTTTCAACTCTAAGAATTGTCATTCCTATCAATTGTAGGCCTTGAATTTTCATTACAAGTAAGTCATAAACAAGAGAAAATGCAGGTACAATAATAGAATTCCAAAATAGATTATCCTTTCTTTTTACATTAAGATATCATTACAATTTATTATTCTATCCTCTTATTTGCCTTAGAAACAAAATAAGGCATTTTAAGAATATATATCGCTCCCAATGCATGTAGAGTTTAAAACTCACAAAAATTAACTAAAAACTCAAGTTCACCATTTAAAACAAAATATATATATATATATGAGAGAGAAAATTATTTTTTAAAATATGACCCAATTTTAGATGGAAGTATAAGAACTTAAATAATATTTTGTAACTACTAATATTATCTTATATTATATAGAATATATCTCCAATGGCCTTAGGTGTAGTCTGCATAGTCTTCATTAGTGCCATCATTTGGTGCAAAGACCGAAGCCTTCATCTTGTCAATAGTTTTGGTCTCCCTAACAGAGTTTGGAGATGATGCAGGGCTTCGATTAGGAGATGATTCAAAGCCGTCAGCGTATCCTTGAGGAGAAGATGGTAAGATTGAACTAACTTCAAGAGAAAAAGATGGTGAACCATTTTCTTCACCAGAGGAAGATTCTGGGGGTATTAAAATTGATCTCAATGAAGGAGATTTCGAAGGTGATTTTAATGATTCAAATGGGTCTTTTGAAGGACTTGAAATGCTTGAAGGTGCATTACCAGGTGACAAGTTGGGGCTTGATGCTCTTAAAGCAACCGCTTCGGTGGCTATGGTGATGAATGTGAGTGCTAGCAATACAAGGTTGCGTGACATTATTGTTGATTGATTGATGTTATTGATTTTTTCACTTAGTTTTTCCCCCTCAATTGGTTTGGTGAATGGTAATATAAATGATATAGAGAATAAAGTTTATAAAAAGATATGAAGAAAGAAATTTAGATTGCAAATTTAAAGAATTATTATGAGAGGGTGTAAATTAAGATGTTAGAAGTTTATTGAAAAGGGAGAGAGAGTAGGGGATTTTTTTTGCGGTTGTTTTTGATTTGGCCGTTTAAACGGTTTGTCAAAGTATTGTGTGGTAGGTATTTTGGTTACTTTTGTTAGAAATATTATCTTTTCCATTGATGGCAGGTTAATTTATTTCAGGCTAGGATTTTTACCACAAGTTTTAATTACGTTCTCAAATAATCCCAAAAGCAAAAGAAAAAACCAATTAAAGATGAGATGAGAAATTGATGAGTTAATTTGATGCAAAACATATATCTTTTTAATATTCATTAATATGTATAAATGAATTTCATATTGTTAATCAAAAATTAGTTGACATCGTAAACAAATGTTATAATTAATCATCTTTTCTTAAGATAAATTGTTTAATACAATAAATTAATAGATTGTACTAATTATATTAATAATAGTTTCACAAAGTATGAAAATTTACATTTTATTTAAAATATTTTAACATAGATTTCATAGGATAACATATTCTCTTAATTTTGTTCCAATTCTTTTATGGGACAACTTGTTTCATAGCTTTGTTGATAGTCTGTCTTTAATGGCCAATTAATTGCCTAAGAGAATGTGGATTTTAACCTATGTGTGCGTGTTGGATTCCCATGTGTCATTGTAGCTCATGATGTCTCACTTAATATATTTGAAAGCATCTTGAAAAACTTTAAAATTAATCAAAGATTAAACATTTTTCTTATTGTTTTGTGCATGACATCTTGTCAATCCAAAATGCTTTAGTTTGGTAACATTGCACGATGCCTACTCAATATCTATTGTGTACTCTTTAATAAGAAATTGTTATTCATCTTTTGTTGAGTTGTTTGTGTGTTAGCTCTATTTGGACTAGTATTATTACTTATTATTAATATTCTTGATTTTGTTGCAGATTCATTTGTTTGGAACTTGCATGATGTTTTTGACTATACAGGAACTCAAACTAAGGTTGAAATTCTACCATCCACAATGGCTAGCTTCTTTAGAGAATTTAAAAAACTTATAATGCTTTAATATTTTATAATGTATCTTTTGATTGTGTCTTGGCTTGTTAAAATTAGTGTAGAAAAGTATATCATGGCTATGTTTTATCTTTTTCCACTTGTATTATTCATAATTACATGGACTTTATAGTTACAGTATCTTATCAATTGGAAAAAAATAAAAGATTGAAGGCATATCATTTGTCTGCAAGTATGAAATATAAAAGAGCCTCAATCTATATGTTTGGCTTTTAAATTCCAAAATTTTGTTTTGAGACAAAGTTCAAAAGAAATGGGTGAATTAATTCACACTAATTAGGATTGTGTTTAAAGCTTAATTAGAATTTGTGAGCAACTATTTAGGTATAATATATTATTTTGAAGATTTAACACTACGTTTATGACACCATACGATAATCAATCTTTCTTAACAAAGATACCTTATTTAGAAAAAACATTGGTAGCCAAATTTTTTCTAAAAATTACTAAACCTGCCCATATAAAATTTTAAAATGAAACAAATACTAAAAACATATAAATTTTGTATACACATCACTTATATAATAACACATGTTAGATTTATTTTTAAATTGAGAAACAATTTATTTATTAAATAGTTATGTTACGTGACACAATGTAAATAGTATGAGCACAAATTTAAATACATAGAATTCCTCTTATAACATATTATGTTTCAACTCTAAGAATTGTCATTCTTACCAATAGCAAACCTTCAATTTTCATTACGGGTAAGTCATAAACTAGAGAAAATGCAAGTACAATAATAGAATTCCAAAATAGATTATCTATTCCTTTTTATGTTAAGATCTCATTACACTTTATTATTCTACCCTATGATTTGCTTTCGAAACAAAATAAGTCATTTTAAGGATATACATCACTCCTGATGCATGTAGAGTTCAAAACTCAAAACAATTAACTAAAAATTCAAGTTCATCATCTAAAACTTAATATATATATATATATATATATGAGAGAAAAATTACTTTTTTTATGGAAAGTATAAAAACTTAAATAATATTTTGTAGCTAATGATATTATCTTATATTATATAGAATATATCTCCAATGGCCTCAATTGTAGTCTACATAGTCTTTATTAGTGCCATCATTCGGGGCAAAGACCGAAGCCTTCATTATGTTAGTAATTTTGGTCTCCCTAACAGAGTTAGGAGAAGATGCAGGGCTTCGTTCATGGGATGATTCAAATACTTTAGTGTTTCCTTGAGGAGAAGATGGTAAGACTGAACTACCTCTAGGAGAAAATGCCGGTGAACCATTTTCTTCACTAGAGGAAGATTCTGGGGGTATTATAATTGATCTCAATGATTGAGATTTTGATGATTCAGATGGGACTTTTGATGGACTTGAAATGCTTGAAGGTGCATTACCAGGTGAAAAGCTTGGGCTTGATGCTCTTAAAGCAGCCACTTCGGTGGCTATAGCAATGAACGTGAGTGCTAGTAATACAAGTTGGGGTGACATTATTAATGATTGATTGTGTTATTGATTTTTTCACTTAGTTTTTTTCGCCCTCAAATGGTTTGGTGAATGGTAATATAAATGATATAAATAATATAAGTTTTCAAAAAAGATTTAAAGAAATAAATTTAGATAGAAAATTTAAAGGATTAATATGGGAGGGTTGAAATTAAGATGTTAGAAGTTTATTGAAAAGGGAGAGAGAGACTAGGGGGATTTATTTTTGGTCGTTGTTCTTGGTTTTGTCGTTTAAACGGTTTGTCAAATTATTGTGTGGTAGGTATTTTGGTTGCTTTTGTTAGAAATATTATCTTCGTCATTGATGACAGGTTAATTTATTTTAGGTTAGGATATTTACCACAAGTTTTAATTACGCTCTCAAATAATCACAAAATAAGAAGAAGAAAAACCAACTAAAGATGAGACGATAAAAGGATGAGTTACTTTAATGTATAATCATATATTCTTTTGAATATTCATTGATATGTATAAATAAATTTCATATTGTGAATCAAAAATTAGTTGACATCATAAACCAATGTTACCCGTAATCATCTTTCATTAATAGAAATTGTTTAAAACAATAAATTAATAGATTTTACTAATTACATTAACAATAGTTTAACAAATTATGCAAATTTACATTTTATTGAAAAGATTTTAACATTGATTTCATAGGGTTATACATTCTTTTGGAAAGAAAATTAAAAAAGAATAAATAATGCTTCCAATCATTTTATGGGGACACCTTGTTTCATAGATTTGTTGATAGACTTTCTTTAATGGCCAATTAATTTCCTAAGAGAAGGTGGGTTTGAACCCGTGTGTGCGTGTTGGATTCACAGGTGTCACTACAACTCATGATGTCTCACTCAATATGTTTGAAAGCATCTTGGAAAACTTGAAATGTAATAGAAGATTAAACATTTTTCTTATTGTTGTATGCATGATATCTTGTCAATTCGAAATGCTTTAGTTCGGTAACATTGCATGATGCTTACTTAATGTCTATTGTGTACTCTTAAATAAAAAACCATTATTCATCTTTTGTTGAGTTATTTGTGTGTTAGCTCTATTTAGACTAGTATTATATTTATTATTAACATTCTTGATTTTGTTGCAGATTCATTTGCTTTGAACTTACATGATATGTTTTACTAGAGAGGAACTCAAACTAAGGGAGAAATTCTCCCAGCTACAATGGGCAGCGTCTTTAGAGAATTTAAAAAACTAATAATGCTTTAATATTTCATAATGTATCTTTTGATTATGCCTTTGTGTCTTGACTTGTTAAAATTAGTTTTGAAAAGTATGTCACGGTTATGTTTTATCTTCTGTCACTTGTATTGTTCCTAATTACATGGACTTTATAATTACTAAAACTTATTAATTGGAAAAAAATAAAAGACTATAGGCACATCATTTGTCTACAATTATAAAATATAAAAGAGCCTCAATCTATATGTTTACCTCTTAAATTTCGAAATGTTGTTTTAAGACAAAGTTCAAGAGAAATGGCTGGATTAATTCACACTAATTAGGATTCTATTTAAAGCTTAATTAGAATTTGTGAGCAACCATTTAGGTATAATATATTATTTTGAATATTTAACACAACATTTATGACACCACACGACAATCAATCTTTCTTAGCATAGACACCTTATTTAAAATAAATTGATAGCCAAAATTCTTCTAAAAATTACTAAACCTACCCCTATAAAATCTTTTAATGAAAAACAAATACTAAAAACACATAAATTTTGTATTCACATAAATTATATGATAACCCATTAGATCTATTTTTAAAAATTGAGAAACAATTTATTTATTAAATAATTATTTCACGTGACACAATATAAATAGTATGAGCATAAATTTAATTACAAAGCATTCCTCTTCTAACATATTATGTTTCAACTCTAAGAATTGTCATTACTATGAATTATAGGCTTTGAATTTTCATTACAAGTAAGTCAAAAACAAAAGAAAATGATGCAGGTACAATAATGGAATTCCAAAATAGATTATCCTTTCTTTTTATATTAAGATATCATTATACTTTATTATTCTATCCTTTGATTTGCCTCAGAAACAAAATGAGGCATTTTTAATAACATACATCACTCACAATGCGTGTAGAGTTCAAAACTCACAAAAATTAACTAAAAACTCAAATTCATCATTTAAAACTAAATATATATATATGTAGGAGAGAGAAAATTATTTTTTAAAGTATCACCCAATTTTAGATGGAAGTATAAGAGCTTAAATAATATTTTGTAGCTAATGATATCATCTTATATTATATAGAATATATCTCCAATGGCCTCAATTGTAGTCTGCATAGTCTTCATTAGTGCCATCATTCGGGGCAAAGACCGAAGCCTTCATTATGTTAGTAGTTTTGGTCTCCCTAACAGAATTAGGAGAAGATGCAGGGCTTCGTTCAGGGGATGATTCAAAGCCTTTAGTGTTTCCTTGAGGAGAAGATGGTAAGACTAAACTACCTCCAGGAGAAAAAGCCGGTGAACCATTTTCTTCACCAGAGGAAGATTCTGGGGGTATTATAATTGATCTCAATGATTGAGATTTTGATGATTCAGATGGGACTTTTGATGGACTTGAAATGCTTGAAGGTGCATTACCAGGTGAAAAGCTTGGGCTTGATGCTCTTAAAGCAGCCACTTCGGTGGCTATGGCGATGAACGCGAGTGCTACCAATACAAGTTGGCGTGACATTATTAATGATTGATTGTGTTATTCATTTTTTCACTTAGTTTTTTTCGCCCTCAAATGGTTTGGTGGATGGTAATATAAATGATATAAATAATATAAGTTTTCAAAAAATATTTAAAGAAATAAATTTAGATAGAAAATTTAAAGGATTAATATGGGAGGGTTGAAATTAAGATGTTAGAAGTTTATTGAAAAGGGAGAGATTGTAGGGGGTTTATTTTTGGTCGTTGTTCTTGGTTTGGCTGTTTAAACGGTTTGTCAAATTATTGTGTGGTAGGTATTTTGGTTGCTTTTGTTAGAAATATTATCTTCACCGTTGATGGTAGGTTAATTTATTTCAGGCTAGGATTTTTACCACAAGTTTTAATTACGTTCTCAAATACTTCAAAAAAAAAAGAAGGAAAAAAACTATTAAAGGCGAGACAAGAAAATGATGAGTTAATTTAATGTATAACCATATATTCTTTTGAATATTCATTGATATGTATAAATGAATTTCATATTGTAAATAAACAATTAGTTGACATCATAAACCAATGTTACAATTTATCATCTTTCATTAATAGAAATTTTTTAAAATAATAAATTAATAGATATACCAACTACATTAACAATAGTTTAACAAAGCATGCAAATTTACATTTTATTGAAAACGTTTTAACATTGATTTCATAGGGTTACACATTCATTTAAAAAGAAAATTAAAAAAGAATTAACAATGCTTCCAATCATTTTATGGGGACACATTGTTTCCTAGCTTTGTTAATAGCTTTTATTTAATGGACAATTAATTGCCTAAGAAAATATGGGTTTGAACCCGTGTGTGCGTGTTGGATTCATAGGTGTCACTGCAGCTCATGATGTGTCACTCAATATGTTTGAAAGTATCTTGTAAAACTTGAAATCTAATCGAAGATTAAACATTTTTTTATTATTGTATGCATGACATCTTGTCAATCTGAAATGCTTTAGTTTGGTAACATTGCACGATGCTTACTCAATGTCTATTGTGTACTCTTGAATAAGAAACTGATATTCATTTTTTGTTGAGTTGTTTGTGTGTTAGCTCTATTTAAACTAGTATTATACTTATTGTTAACATTCTTGATTTTGTTGTAGATTCATTTGCTTTGAACTTACATGATATTTTTTACTCAAGAGGAACTCAAACTAAGGGTAAAATTCTCCCAACTACAATGGCTAGCATCTTGAGAGAATTTAAAAAACTAATAATGCTTTAATATTTCATAATGTATCTTTTGATTATGCCTTTGTGTCTTGACTTGTTAAAATTAGTTATGAAAGTATGTCAGGGCTATGCTTTATCTTTTCTCACTTGTATTGTTCCTAATTATATGGACTTTATAATTATTATAACTTATTAATTGGGGAAAAAAATAAAAGACGAAAGGCACATCATTTGTCTACAATTATAAAATATAAAAAAGCCTTAATCTATATGTTTAGCTCTTAAATTTCGAAATGTTGTTTTGAGACAAAGTTCAAGAGAAATGGTTGGATTAATTCACACTAATTAGGATTGTGTTTAAATCTTAATTAGAATTTGTGAGCAATCATTTAGGTATAATATATTATTTTGAAGATTTAACACTACGTTTATGACACCACACGACAATCAATCTTTCTTAGCAATGTCACCTTATTTAAAAATAATTTTTAGCCAAAATTCTTCTAAAAATTACTAAACCTACCCCTATAACATCTTTAAATGAAAAAAAATACTAAGAACACATAAATTTTGAATTCACATCAATTATATAATAACACATGTTAGATTTATTTTTAAAAATTAAGAAACAATTTATTTATTAAATAACAATGTAAATAGTATTAGCACAAATTTAATTACATAGCATTCCTCTTATAACATATTATGTTTCAACTCTAAGAATTGTCATTCCTAGCAATTGTAGGCCTTGAATTTTCATTACAAGTAAGTCACAGACAAGAGAAAATGTAGATAAAATAATAGAATTCCAAAATATATTATCCTTTCTTTTTATGTTAAGATCTCAATACACTTTATTAAAACTTAATATATATATATATATATAAAAGAGAAAAAACCTTACTTTTTTTTTAATATAACACATTTTTAGATGGAATTATAAAAACTTAAATTATATTTTATAGCTATTATATTATCTTATATTATATAGAATATATCTCCAATGGCCTTAGTTGTATTATGCATAGTCTTCATTAGTGCCATCATTCGGTGCAAAGACCGAAGCCTTCATCTTGCTAGTAGTTTTGGTCTCCTTAACAAAGTTAAGAGATGATGTAGGGCTTCGTTCAGGGATGATTCAGAGCCTTCAATGTATCCTTGAGGAGAAGATGGTAAGATTGAACTAACTTCAGGAAAAAAGTCGGTAAACCATTTTCTTCACCAGAGGAAGATTCTAGGGGTATTAAAATTGATCTTAATGATTGAGATTTTGAAGGTGATTTTGATTATTCAAATGGGTCTTTTGAAGGACTTGAAATGCTTGAAGGTGCATTACTAGGTGACAAGCTTAGGCTTGATGCTATTAAAGCAACCGCTTTGGTGGCTATGGTGATGAATGTGAGTGCTAGTAATACAAGGTTTCGTGACATTATTATTGATTGATTAATGTTATTGATTTCTTCACTTAGTTTTTTTCCCTTGAATTGGTTTGGTGAATGATAATATAAATGATATAAAGAATAAAGGTTTATAAAATATATAAAGAAAGAAATTTAGATTGCAAATTTAAAGAATTATTATGGGATGGTTGAAATTAAGATGTTAGAAGTTTATTGAGAAGGGAGAGAGAGAAGGGTGATTTTTTGTTTGGCCATTGTTCTTGGTTTGGCTGTTAAAATGGTTTGTAAAATTACTATATGGTAGGTATTTTGGTTGCTTTTGTTAGAAATATTATCTTTGCTATTGATCACAGGTTAATTTATTTCAGGTTAGGATTTTTACCACAAGTTTTAATTACGTTATCAAATATAATCCCAAGAACAAAAGAAGAAAAAACCAATTAAAGACCAGATGAGAAAAGGATAAGTTAAATTGATGCATAAAAACCTATATTATTTTTAATATTCATTGATATGTATAAATAAATTTCATATTATTACTTAACAATTAGTTGACAGCATAAAAAATGTTACAATTAATCACTTTTCATTAAGAGAAATTATTTAAAACAATAAATTAATAGATTGTATTAATTACATTAAGAATAGTTTAATAAAGTATGCAAATTTATATTTTATAGAAAATATTTTAACTTAAATTTGATAGGGTTACACATTCTCTTAAAAAGAAAATTAAAAAAATTAATAATACTTCCAATTATTTTATAGAGATAGCTTGTTTCATAGCTATGTCGATAGCTTGTCTTTAATGGCCAATGAATTACCTAAGAGAACGTGGGTTTAGAAACGTGTATACATGTATGGATGCATTTCAAAAAAGAACAGTTGGCCCTAGTACACTTTTCGGGGGTGTATACAAGGCCTAAGAACATAATGCAATACAAGTTTGCATAATGAGTATTTATATTTTACAATAAAAAAAAGATAAAAATAATAAGTTTTATAATTAAAAAATATAGTTTAAAAAATAAAAACATATATATATAGTAAAAATATTTAATCTTCATCAATATCACTATCAAACCTCTAACGATCATCGTCAATGATCTTTCTAATGATATATCAATCACCGTCAACAAATCTTTAAAGCTTACAAAAATATTTTTATATATAATTTGAAATTTATTTATTATAAAATTTATTTTTAATTTAATGTGATAATTTTAAGATTTTTTATGTAAATTAATATAAATTTAATATATATATATATATATCTTATAAAATTATGTTAAATTTATGTATAACTTACTAAATAACATTTAGTAAAATTTACAAATTTATTTATAGTATTTATAAATTTTACAAAATAACTTAAAATATCAAAATATCTCTTCTACTTCTAGTGAATACATTTGGGCTCAGGTGACCCGATACTCACCGAAGAAAAACTAGCTAGCCCATTTATATTATTTCTATGATTAATAAATAAATAAATAAAGTTAGTCGAGTCAATTTAGTTGCCATTGTAAGTTTCCTTCGTAAATCTTTTTATAGGCTATAAAAAGCCTTTATCTTTCTAGCTAGGTCTCACCAAAGCTGATAAATTTGAGGCACAACTTTGTGACACGATAGACCCATCATTAATTAAAGAAATGAAACTACCATCACCGCTAGTTTTGCATTTGTCGAGGTGATGATATAAACTATCATTGGCATCAATATCATGTTCATCAAAACTAAAGATGGTATACATCTAATAATGCAAGCATATCTACTTGGCAAGCTTCAAAGAGACTTTAAATTGGTCAAAAAGATGAGGGCCATTAAATCCTTCAATTACAACAATGTTCTTTAACGATATTATATTATATTGGAAGTTGATATTTAAATAGCAATAAAGATTAATATTAAAATAATTAAAAATATATATTTATAATTTGGTCCTAAATTACAAAGTTTGGTATGATATTAATAAAAATAAGTCTTCAAATAATATCACCCTGATTTTAACTTAAATTTACTTGTCCATTTTCAATAAATTCGAGGATTATTCAATTGAAGATAATAATGAAAATAATAAAATAAAAGATGAATATGTATTCTATAATATGTGACATGATAAAAATAGAGATTTCATTTTCTATATATTTTTATAGATTTAATTATATTTAAATCCAAACTAATAATAAGTAATATATTATATATTTTATATTTCATCTCAAAGTTATTTTTTCTCCTGTAAAAACATCAATAAAAAATTTTAAAATTATTTAAATTTTAAATTTTAAAATCTTATAATTATTATATCATTTATTATTATTATTTCAAACTAATTTGTAATAAAATTCTATCAATTTTGTTTCGTATAAAAAGAATATATATTTATTATATATTTTTTATTTTTCTCTCTTTCATATAAATATTATTCATTTTTTATTATTTATTGGTTTGGATTTTTTTTCATTATAAAATATTTATTATTGACTTATTTTTTTATAATTATTCCTTTATAATAAAAAAATTATGAAAAAAGTAAAAATAATATTTCTAATATCACTTTGATCCCTATTTTTTATTTGGGGTCTCTATTCCCCACCATAAGCCCTTGATATATATCTCGCAAAGATTTTAAATAAAAATAAGAGACAAATTCTAAATTTGAGAGAGGGAAAGGAGAAAGGATTGTTTATCCTATCTCTCTCAGTTGACAACCCTAATTAAAGTAATAAGATGAGATAATAAAAATTGTGACTAATTTAAGATGACACTAGTTCAAAAGTATTGTTTACACTTCACTGTACATTAGGAAAATTAATTAAAGGGACCCTTAATTTATATAAACTTATTATAAAAATATTATGTTTTTTTTAATATAAGTAATTTTGTGAGTCACCATTAATATAATATCTAGTATGATGTGTGATTTTATGCATGTTTTTGAGGAATAGGCTTTTTTCTCAACCAATTGTAGAATGTTTTTGAATTTTCATGAAATAAATTAAGATGGAATTATTTACTATTTGTCCCCATTGTTGTAGAATTCGAAAGCACAATGGTCACATTTAAAAAAATCCTTATTAAAAAGAGTATATTGAAATGGTTATGTATTTATATAATTTAAATCATTAATATTATAATTAATTTATTATTAATGACAAATTTTATTTATAATAGTAATATTAAAATATAATTAATTATAAAATAATCTATTTATATACCTTTTGCGCTGAATATTGTGTTAACATTTAAATTTACTATATAATATGTATATATATATATATATATATATATACTTTCCAGAAAATAACAGTCATGCATTTAGTAGAGTCAACTTCTGACAGAGGTGGAGAAAAGAAGTGATCACGAGCAGCCTGCCCATCGCATGATCAGCTGGTCATGTTAATGCATTTAAAAAGCTGACATGTCGATGTCTAAGGGAAAGAAACAACATCATACAAATATATAGAAGCGAGACAAAAATAACAGAAGAGTATATATATATATATTAAATCACGATTTTAAAATAATATATATAAATTAAAGTGTAAAATAAATTGATTTATCTAGTTTAAGTTTATTTTATCTTAATTGAATTATTCATTACCAACTTATTTAATTTTTTTATTAAATTAATTTAAAATATTTTAAAATATTTAATTAATATTAAAAAATAAAAGACTACATAAAATTCTAATTTTATTCAATATAGATATCAATCACAAAAAAACCATTAATTAGTATTTCAATTAAAAATATAAATCCATAATATTAATTCCTAAATCATTATCATTATAATTTTTAATTATATATATTTAAATTAATAATAATCATTTCTTTAATTATAGTGAGTATATTTTTTTCATATTTATTTTGTACTACCAATAATCACAATAAACTAAATAATGTATAATAACTTAATATATAATTTTTCTTTAAAATATATTATTTGTAAAAAATCATGATCTAACTTCTTCTAAAAGAGCTCTCAAAAAGGAAGGGTTGTTAGGACCTTATAACCGTTAACTTTTCTGGTTGATATGAGACTCCTCAACACTCTTCCTCACATCAAACAGGGACACCACAAAGACCGATTGACATGAGGTTGAATGATTGGGGTTGATCATGTTTAGCACATCAATTGAACTCAAGAAACCGCTTTGATACCATGTAAAAAATCATAGTCTAACTCACTCCAAAAAAGCTTTCAAAGAAGAAGGATTATCAGGATTTTATAACCAACATTTTGCTGATTTTTCTGATCGATGTGGAACTCCTCAACATTATTTTAAACACACAATTATTGTACAAATAATACTATTAATCAAAAAAGTGTTTCACTAAAAAACGTTTGGCCAAAAACTATATATTTAATAAAATATTATGGTTAGTAAAAAATTATTAAATAAGATAGTGAATTATTAATGAATTCAAGGTGTTAATTTGATCTCTTTAAGTTAAATGAGTTATATTTTTTTAACTCATATATTTATTGAATTAATTTTAAATAAATTAAAGTAAATTCACTTTAATCATTTGAGAAACCTGAATAAAATCTATACATATTATTTAAGTCCCATAATCAAGAAGAATTACTTGCCATATATCCTAGTTCAGTTTGGCTCCACAATACCAACAAAGTGGTGGGTTAGATCCAAAACTTTAACTCCAAAAAAATCCTCTAAAGAAGCATTAAATGAGAAAGTCAGAGAGTCAATATAAACTCTGGACTCTATAAGTCAAATGGTCCAAAGGTTATTAAAGATCATTTAATAAATGAATGGATTCGATGATGGATAAAATAAATCCAACGGTGCCTGTGGACCCTCCCATGTTCTTCGATGGTGATACTTAATTAACTTATTTTTCCTACTTATATTACAAAATGATCGGAAAAAAAATCTCAAATATAAAATTATTATTTAATTATTTAATTATAAAATTATTATTTAATAATATAATTATAAAAGTATTGTTTAATGAAGTTTAAAAATAGTTTTTTTTCTTTTATAAAATCACTTTCATTTTTAAACACTATTTTTTCAATTATGCCTTCCGATCCAATAAATATATAAATTGTGTGAGTAATATAATATACTTAATTACAAGTATTAATCTTATATAGAACTAGTAAATTATAAAAACTAAAAATTAAATGATAACTAATTTTTAAATCACAAAACTCAACAATTATTAAGATATATAAAAACAAAACTTAGAAATATTAATCCCTCAATTTCATATGCACGTGAATTATTAAATTTTTACTCAAAATAATTACCAAATAATTACATATTTAATTGAGTCAAACCTAATATGCATTCATCTCTCAAGTAAATTATACATCATATAATAATTAAACTAATAGTGTTCTTATGCTAATTAAATTGCACTCTAATCATTGAGTACATAAATTATAAATCATACACATAAGAATTATACATCATTATCTAGAAGTTATGCATGTTATTTAATCAAGACTAACAATTAAATAATTTTTTCAAATCTATTAAATTGTATCTATAGATTAATTGTTGACCAAATAATTAATGACATAAATATCAAATTAAATAATATAATTGAATTGAAATCACAATTGAGATAAAATATTAGATCATCACATGTAGAAAATTGGATTCATAAAAACTCTATATTAATAAATTAGCTAGACATAATTAAGTTCATAAAGCTTAAACTTTTTATAAAAAAATACATAAAAATTAATAAGTGTTTTATTTAACCTTCTCTAGAATTTGTTCTCTTCTTATGCTAGATTTTTTATTTCCTTAATTGTGTGTTTAATTTGTACAATAATTGTATTTATTTAAAGAAAAAGATCAAATATAGATCATTAGATCATCTCTTAAAATGAGCCAACGATTGAGAATTAAAGTTAAGAGTCATTATTCGATTAAAAATAAGATTTGTGTCCATCTCGAATGTGCGCTGCAACATGGTCTACGTTGCTTTTTTTCTCCTCCATGTGCATCGCGGCACAGGAAAACACCCGGTGCAATATAGTGTTGATTTTTTTCATTTTTGACTTACTTTCACCTCATTTGTCAAGGTTTCGTCTACATTGATGTAAATAAATACAAGTTAAATTTTTTCATGATATTTTAGCATATAATAAAACAAATAAGTATTTCAAAAGTGATTAAATAGTTCTAGAGTTATTAAATACCCTCCTAAGTAAAAGAGGCAACACACGACACAATGTGGTACCATATTTGCTTCCCTATTCCTAAAAACCACACAAGATTCACTCTCCCAAACCAACATCCTAATCTTCTCCACTATCATTCCCTCCATATCAAGACAAATTCCAAATTTATCAATCATTGAAGTTTCTTTCAAAGAATCAGTCTCAACAACCATCAACAAATCCCAAATTCCACCACAGCTTCCCCAACCAAGAGAAAAACCTGCAACTCAGTTGCCAAAATAATCATGCAATTACTGTTTCTTGCCTCTATAATGGTTAAAATAACCCTTCCAGAGTCATCCCTTATCACCACACCCAAACCCACCTTATTTTCTCTCACAGCTGCATCAGTATTAGTTTTAAGGTACCGCTCACTTTGCTATTCTCAATGCATAATCTACGTACTAGCTGCCCTCCTTCCAACTTAGTTCAAATATCCCTTCCTAAACTCCTTAGCCAACATGGTAGACCATTTCAAAATCTCCACTATAACTCTTCCTTTTTTTTCTATGCGACACTTTATTTATGTTATGCCAAACAAGCTAGCACAAATATCCAAAAGGACACAGATCCTTACTTGTGCATAGAGCTCACATGCTATTGAAAACATCCCTACGCTCCCAGCCATACACTGATTCAATCTATCACAGAAGGTAGAATTTCTCCGCACTTCCTTGGCCACCACACAACCACAAGGTATGCACGATATCCTCATAGCAACCATTACACATAGGGCACTACACATTCCTTACCACCCTTCTCATACATAGATTTTTCATGATATGAAGTATGTTTTTGCATGCTCTCCATGAAAAGATTCTCACATTGTTTAACACACATAGGGTCCAAACTCTAGACCACCAAGCACCTTAATACTCATAACTAGTCCAGCGCTAAGGTTGCCTTCAAAGCCATTAACTTGTATTCCTTAGCTAGCTAGTACCCATTCTTTATATTAAAACAACCATTAGAACTTCTATCCCACATAAGCACTTTTACATATAGGAATTCTTAAAATTAGCTCAACCTCTCTAGCATCAAAGCTTTTTCTAACCAAGCCATCATTCCACATGCTATCATTATCAATTAAACCTGAAACACAAGCCTCATTGCTAAGAACCCTTGGGGATAGCACTTTAGGCATAGGACAAGGCAACCACCTGTCTTTATAAACCTTCACGTACACTTTCACCATTCTCTACCCTCCACCTTGTTTCTTTCTTAATTAGCTCCCTTCCTCAAGCCAAACTCTTTCATAGAAAAGAGGAATGATTAGGAATCTTAGCCTCCAAAATACCACACAGAGGGAATATTTTTCATTCAGTACCTTAGCCACTAAGTGGGGTTATCTATTAGCCTCTACACCTGCTTTGCCAGCAAAGCTTGGTTAGAAGAAACCAAATTTCTAAAACTTAATCCACCTAAAACTTTAAGCCTACACAGCTTATCACAAGACAGCCAATGTAAAGTTCTTTTATACATATCATTACCCTACCAAAACCTAACCATAAGCCCATGAATATCATCACATAGTCCCTTTTGATAATTTAAAATAACTCATTGTATATGTAGGAATTAATTGTAGTACATACTTCAATAAAGTTTATTTTCCAGCCTTAGATAGAGCTTCTTCCTTCTTTTCTTTAAGTTTCTTAAAAGCTCTATCCTTGAGCTGTCTAAACATCCTCTTCTTGTTCCTTCCAACCACTATAGGTAAACCAAGGTATTTCTCATGGCAATTCACCATAAAAATACCCAGACTCCCTTGCATAACCCCTTTAGCATGTTGATTAGTTTTAGGACTAAAACACATACTAGATTAATGTTGGAAAATTACGCAAATTCCCGATAAGACAAATTTATGAGAAAATAAGAATAAAAATAACACACAAATTTGATAACGGAGTTCGGCCAATCTTGCTTACGTCTCCGGACCTGCTGCAGATCTTTTTACTGAAATAGGAGAAATTACACAAGGTGTTTACAACACTCACAACTCACAACCCAATTGCACCTAAGAAAATTACTCTCAATTTTCTCTCACAAAAGCTTTTCTCTCTAAGCTTTTCTCTCAATTAGAATGAACACTTTTGGATGATTAATTCATTACAATTACACATCTATTTATAGGAAAATTCACTCCTTGAATTACTCCTTAAATTAATGATTTCTTGAATTAAGCTCCATGTTTTTCTTCATGTTTTACTCCTTGTTTTGCTCCATGTTTTACTCTTTGTTTTGCTCCATGTTTTGCTCCTTAAATTAAGAAACTTTATAACAATCTCCAACAATCTTCCACTTGAAGACTGATTTCAATCTATCTTCACACCTCGATCAATGCAACAGCTTTTCTAGTCTTTGTTACTCTAGCAGACCAACTGAAGTTGAGCACAACTTCAGTTTGTCAATAGTCACCACCTTTGTTAACATATCTGCTGGATTTTTGCTTCCTTAAATCTTCTCCAGTATTAACACATCATCTTCCAATAGAGATCTGATTAAGTGATAACGAAGTCCAATATGCTTGATTCTAGAATGAAATGTTTAATTCTTCGCCAAGTGTATTGTACTTTGACTATCACTATGCAGAACATTCTTCTCCTGTTTGAATCCCAGCTCAGTTAACAAACTGTGAAGCCATATCATCTCTTTACTAGCTTTAGTTACTGCTACATACTCAGTCTCTATAGTGGATAGAGTGACAATTTTCTATATTTGTGACATCCAACTAACAACTGTAGTTTCAACAGTAAATATATAACCGGTGGTGCTTCTTCGGTGATCAACTTCACCTCCAAAGTCTGCATCTACGTACCCTTGTAATTTTAACTCTCATTTACTAAAGTACAAGCACTTTTCTATGGTGCCTCGCAGATACCTCAAAATCCACTTGACTACTTCCCAATGAGTTTTCCCTCGATTTGACATAAATCTGCTAACAACTCCCACTGCATGGCCAATGTCTGGTCTCGTACAGACCATTGTGTACATCAAACTTCCAATGGCTGAGGCATAAGGAACCTTAGCCATGAATTCTATCTCTTCCTTTGTCTGAGGGGACTGATCCTTAGATAGGCGAAAATGACTGGCGAAGGGTGTGCTAATTGGCTTGGCATCGCCCATGTTGAATCTTTGCAAAACACGATTGTTGTACTCTGCCTGAGATAACTACAAGGATTTTTTCTTCTTATTTCTTGTGATTTGCATTCCAAGAATCTTCTTTGCTGGACCCAAGTCTTTCATGTCAAACTCTTTTGACAATTGCTGCTTCAACCTTTTAATATCATCCATATCTGAACCTGTTATTAACATATCATCAACATAAAGTAGTAAAATGATATAATTGGACCTATATCTCTTGAAGTAGCAACAATGGTCAGCATTCCACTTCTACAAACCTTACTTGTGCATGAAGCTATCAAACTTTCTGTACCATTGTCTCGGGGCTTGTTTCAGGCCATACAAACTTTTCTTAAGTCTGCACACCATGTTCTTCTTCCCTCTTTCTGAGAAACCTTCTGGCTGATACATGTATATCTCTTCATCTAAATCTCTATGAAGGAATGCAGTCTTCACATCCAACTGTTCAAGATGAAGATCTTCAATGGCTACAATACTCAATACTGATCTGATAGTATTGAACTTCACAACGGGACCAAAAATGTAAGTGTAGTCAACTCCTTCCTTCTGTTGAAACCCTTTGACAACTAGGCGGGCTTTGTATCTCTTGGAACCAATATGCTCCTCTTTCACCCGGTACACCCATTTGTTGTGTAGTGCCTTCTTTCCCATAGGTAACTTAGCTAATTCCCATGTCTAGTTGGAGATGAGAGATTTCATTTCTTCTTTCATGGCAAGCTCCCACTTGCTAGAATCTCGAGTCTGGAAAGCTTCATCATAGCATTCAGGCTCCCCTTCATCATTCAGTAACATATAGTTCATGTATCTCCTGTTAGGCACATGAGGTCGAGAATACCTTCTCAATACAGGAGCTGGAGTAGGAGGTTGTGGTGTGTCAGACTATTGCGTACTGCTCTGTCCAACAAGTTCCTCTGGCTGAGGACTTGTTACAATTTGGTCTGTTGCGGAACTATCTGGGACATAATCTACATCTGCAAATACTGACTCATTCTGCTTTGAGTCATTCGCGTCTATTTTTTGCATGTCCTTATACATCACCCTTTCATTGAAAATCACATCTCTGCTACGGATAATTTTCTTATTTTCGTCATCCCAAATGCGGTAGCCAAACTCATCCTCACCATAGCCAATAAATGTGCATTTCTTGGATTTGGGATCAAGCTTATTCCTACCTTGATCACTGATATGCACAAATGCTACACAGCCGAAAACTTTTAGATGTGATAGTTTCACCTCCTTTCCGCTCCATACCTCCTCTGGTATTCTATGCTCCAATGAAATAGATGGGCCTCGGTTGATCAAGTAAGCTGTTGTGTTGACTGTTTCTGCCCAGAACTACTTCGATAGACCTGACTGTATACGAATACTTCTGGCTCTTTCTGTCAACGTTCGATTCATACGCTCAGCTACACCATTGTGTTGAGGCGTGCCTGGTACAGTTCTTTCCATTCTGATCCCGTGCTCATAGTAGAAATTTTTGAATCTAGTGTCTTCATATTCACCACCATTATCGGTTCTGAGATTTTTTATTTTTAAATCCGTCTCATTTTCCACCATAGCTTTCCATCTTCTGAAAGCCTCAAATACTTCAGACTTATGATTTAGAAAGTAAACCCATACCTTCCGAGAGTGATCATCGATGAAAGTCACGAAGTAGTGTTTCCCACCAATAGATGAGACGGTCGTTGGTCCCCAAACATCAGAGTGAATAAGCTCTAGCCTTTCCTTCTTTGGGGTTCTACAACTTGTCTGAAAGCCGACTCTCTTTTGCTTTCCAAGTATACAATCTTCGCACATGTCTATCTCCGCAGACTGTAAACCTGGAAGTTTTCCCTTTGAGTGCATAATCTTCATCCCCTTCTCACTCATGTGGCCTAGTCTCTAGTGCCACAAATTTGGTGTTTCATTGCTTGCTGCAACTGTGATTGAACAATGTGCCACTGATGTCATGTAAAGAGTGCCATTTTTCTTGCCTCGAGCAACTGTCATTGCACTCTTTGAAATCTTCCAATCATCACCATGGAAGATCGTAGTGTAGCCTTCACTGGCCAACTGCTCTACTGAGATTAAGTTCCTTCTTAGGTCGGGAATATGCCTGACATCCTTCAGCTCCCAAACAGACTGTTTCAACTTAATCTTCACTACACCTTTTCCAATAATAGCACATGGTTGATCATCACCAAGATATACCTTTCCAAGGTTTCCGGGGACATATCTCTCGAAGAATTCTTTCTGTGAAGTATCATGGAACGATGCTCCAGAGTTTAACACCTAAGATTCTTCCTTGATCTCCAAAGAGCATATCAATGCATCATCCCCTCTTGAGGTGGAAGTAACATTTGCCTCTACCTTCACTTGTTTGTCCTTCGGTGCACTCTTGCACTGATTTTTGTAGTGCCCGGTTCTTCCACAATTTGAACACTCGATAGTCTTCGAGCTATAAGAATTATTAGGATTCCTAGATTTGGACCTCCTATCCTTTGATCTACCTCATTAGTCTATTCTGCCACATCCATTCCCTTTGGTTGAATTTCTTCCTCTTGACTCTGTATGCAAAACTGAAGAAGTTGACGATTCACCTGAATCTCTACGTCGGATCTCTTCACTGAGAACCAAATCATGAACATCGTCAAATTTCAACTTATTGCTTCCTGATGAGCTATTCAAAATCGTGACAGTAGCATTACAGCTTTCTGGTAGAGAAGACAAAAGTATCAATGCTCGTACTTCTTCATCGAATTCAATTTCCACTGAACTCAACTGGGTTGTGACTGTGTTGAGTTCATTGAGATGTTGAGCTACCGATGCGCCTTCCATCATCCGCAAATTGAAAAAATGCCTCATCAAGTGCACTTTTTTTTAGGCTGATGGCTTCTCATACATATTGGAGAGAGCTGTCATAAGACCCACTGTGGTCTTTTCCTTTGCTATGTTGAAATCAACATTATGGGATAACGTCAATCGAATAACTCCAAGGGCTTGTCTGTCAAGAAGATTCCAATCTTCTTCCTTCACAACTTCTGGCTTCTTTCTTAAGAGAGGTTGATATAGATTTATTTGATACAGATAAGCCTCTATCTGCATTTTCCAAAACCCGAAATCTGTGTCATCAAATTTCTCGAGTTTCATCCTTCCTTCATCTGCGGCCATTGCTTCCACTTAAATCTGACTTCTTCCGGATCGTTTCTGACTATTTCTTGTAGAGAATTGACAAAAATCACCACCAATAGCTCTAATACCATTTGTTGGGAAATTACGCAAATTCCTGATAAGCCAGATTTATGAGAAAACAAGAATAAAAATAACACACAAATTTGATAACGGAGTTCGGCCAATCTTGCTTACGTCTCCGGACCTGCTACATATATTTTTACTGAAATAGGAGAAATTACACAAGGTGTTTACAACACTCATAACTCACAACCCAATTGCACCTAAGAAAATTACTCTCAATTTTCTCTCACAAAAGCTTTTCTCTCTAAGCTTTTCTCTCAATTGGAATGAACACTTTTGGATGATTAATTCATTACAATTACACATCTATTTATAGGAAAAATCACTCCTTGAATTACTCCTTAAATTAATGGTTCCTTGAATTAACCTCCATGTTTTGCTCCATGTTTTACTCCTTGTTTTGCTCCATGTTTTACTCCTTAAATTAAGGAGCTTTATAACAATCTCCAACAATTAATTCAAATTTACCTTCTATCCTAAAGCACCTTCATACAAACCCAATACTTCCATTAGCTTATAACAAGCAACCTAATCGATTTCTATAAAAATAAAACTATCATTTATAAAAAACATATAAGACACTCTTGAACATCTTCTAGCCACAACCATGCCTCTGATACTACCATCCAGCTCAACCTTCCTCAATGAATCAGGAAAACCTTCTGCACAAAAAATGAAAAAATAAGGAGATAAAATGTCTCCTTACCTCAATCTCTTAAGGGCTTAAAGCACTCAATTTGGTCTCCATTCACCAGCAAAGAGTTAGACATAGATGTCACACATTTTAGAACTAAGTTAACCCACATTCTATCAAATACAAACCTTTCCATTATACCTTTAAAAAACTCCTCTCAATTCTATCATAAGCCTTACATATGTTCAGTTTCACAGTAGCTTCTTTATAACTCTTTCCTTTTAGGCATCGTTTCATAGAATGTATTGTTTCAAAAGAAATGAATATGTGGTTAGTTATAAACCTCCTTGGCACAAAATCACTCTGTGACTCATAGATGACTTCATCCAACACCAATTTCATCTTATTTGTTACACATTTAGCCAGCAATTTGTAAATCATATTACATAGGTTGATGTGCTTAAACTGAGAAATATTTTTAGGTTCATCAACCTTAGGAATCAAAGAAATCAAAGTATGAATTTTACCTTTAAGAGAAGTATTCTTGTTTATCACATCTAAAACAACACCAACAACTTGATCCCTATAACATTCCAAAAATCTTTGTAGAAAAGGACGACATCCCATTAGGTCTAGGAGCCTTCATGGGTGTGTTTGGTATTAAATGTGTAATAGGTATGCAACCAAATGAATATAGGTACCTCGCTAGGGGATAGCGAGGTTTTAGGAATGGTTTAACAATAGCTTAGGCCTGACGAGCTTGATAAAGCGTACAATCTAGTCAACCAGAGCACTTCGTTATTGTTCTACGAGGTCTTAGAGATCAAGACCTGGTGAAATTGTAAGATCCTTATGTGACCTCGATCCTCCCTTTCTGTGAACGACCTGGGAAATTTACTTGGGAATCTAGAGCGATCTGCATATAACTACCTTCATTTATTTGTATATAGTGATCTGCCAATGTAAACGATTATAGCAGTCTACTTTCTACTTCGTTAGTTCGTATGTAATGTTTAATAAATCATGTAATCATCATGTATCTAGGTCGCAGAGCAAATAACTTGTCACGTACATGAGATGCTATATATACGCTTCAATATTTCTACTTCTCATTACAAATCTCTAAAATCCTAAACACTTAAAATTTTCTCCAAATAATATGCATTTATTTAAGAGCCACAAACACATCCATTCTTGTGAATGGACGCACAAAGTTTAGTCCATTTTAAAATTAACCTTAGGTGTAACACAAACAAGCATAACATCCACCCCACAGTTACTTCATTAGTAAACAAATGCTTGTAAAAAAATCAAAAATAAACCCATTAACACCTTGTTGAGATGCTACCAAATTTTGACTCTCCTAAAATAATCCAACCGCATGATTCCTTTTTCTCCTACCATTAGCTTTTGCTATGAAAAAACTAGATTTCATGTCCCTATACTTTATCCACACTTGCCTTGATCTCTATCTTCACATAATTTTCTCCCTTTTTAAATGAGAATTTATTTATCTTTCAATTCTAAAAACAATCCCATGTCCATCACATTATGACCCTTGCTTTTACAGTACTTGAGTTACACCTTCAGTTTTTCTAATCTTCTTTGTAAATGCCCTCACATAACTCCAATATTTTTGGTGGTTATGTAACGGAGAGAATGACAAATAAAATAGCACCTCTATCTTCTTTAAATGAATTCACGTCGTGTGATAATTTTAATTAAAATATTATTTTTATCTTTACTTATCATTTTTTTTAAAACAACGGGACAAATTAAAAAGCTTTATTTCTAACCTATGGAAATAAAAGATTCAAATAATCTAACTTATAAGATTACTACAACTCTTTGCCCTTTTAAGTATTTTTGGATCCTTAATTTTTTTAATTTTTATACTATGCTATTCCGTAACTTATTAATGAAAGACTTAAGAGAATAGTTTATTATCTTTTAGATTGGTCAAAATATTTAACAGCATGTTTTCAAATTTTATAAAAATTATAAGCTATTTAATTCTTAAAAAGTTAATAAAATATTCTTATTTATTATAATTTTTAATATAAGATCATTTTTTTATCAATTAATTTAATTTTTTTTCTCCAAATAATACTAGAAATAATATTAAGGATTTATTCTTTTACTTTATACTAATTTATTTAAAAATAATTTAAATTTAACTCAATTAATATAAAATTTAAATAAATTAAATTGAATTATAACTCATCGACACTAAACTAAACTTGATCGAATTATGCCAGTAACCATTTCATTTTATTTTAAATCTCTAATATCTACTTAAAAAATGAGATCGAAAATCGAATTTGGTACCTCTATAATAACACAAAACAACCAGTATACTTCTTCTTCGAATAGAAAGATTTTGACATAAACATAAGCATTTACCACAAAGCCGACCAAATAATAAGAGTGATAGTGCATATATATCCACTTGCTAGGTAGATATTTTCATTTCATACTGCGTCGGATTGGCTCAGCTGGCCTCTGATGCGTACCTTCTTTCATTAATATCAAAAGCGAAGATTTGTATTTATTTGCAAAAGTGGAGAAAATAAATCAAGTTTGAAATGGATATCAGAAGATATTGAGTGGCAGAGAGAAATATTAAGGACATGATAAATGATATCTTTTACTTAAAAGAAGATTGGTTGGACGGTTCATAACAAACCAAACCCATCACACTGCACATAATTATATTGGTCGGTGATTGCCGATCAATTTCAATCATTTTCTTCACGTACACATTCAAATATATATATATACAAAACGAAATCTTATAATTTATAATAATAATAATAATAATACTATAATAAATATTAAATATAATTTAATTGTAACAAATTCAACTAGTTAATCGTTGATATACAATATCTGAGTTGAATTTATTTTAGTAAAAATATATTATTTAAATTAAAAAATTATGTTTCAATATATATCAACCCCTTTTTATTTGACTGATTTAAATCAATTGTGACATACTATATATATGTTAAGAAAAATTTAGAATACACAACTTTAAATTTACTAATATTATATCAAAACAAGTAAACAAACTATTTGTATTATACACACTATAACACCTTTCAAAAGTAACTCACAAATTGAAAAGAAATATGAACACTCAAAGGGAAAACTCTCAACTCACACTCAAACTAAGAATACAGCAACTTATTTATTTTTGATGAAATGATTAAACCAAATGCAAGATAGACTATTTATAGTCCTCACCATGCAATCTACATCACACAAATATAAAACTAAGAAATAATTCTAGTCATACAAATATTATCTACACGTGACTTCTCTTTTTTACAACATTCAACCACCTTATTTATTCATCCTTCAACCACTTTATTTATTTCTCTACATTTTTAATTATTATATTGGTGTTGATTTTCAACGCTCCCCCTCAACACCAACTCTCACTACTTTTACTGTGTCAAGCTGGCGATGAAACATTTCGAACTTACCAACACTTAAGCTTTTGTGAACAAGTCCGCAACTTGATCATCTGTCTTGTTTTGCCTCATTTAAATTTCTTCTTGTAGAACATTTTCTCTGATAAAGTGATAGTGTACTTCAACATGCTTAGTTCTTGAATGAAAGACTGAATTCTCTGCCAAACGAATTGATGATTGATTATCACAATATAATAGAACTGCATAATCTATTGGTTATTGTATATTATTCATTAGCTGTATCAACCATGTACTTTCTTGAGTTGCCATTGTCGTTGCTCGATACTCAGCTTCAGTGGTTGATAATGATATTGTCGGCTGTCTCTTGCTACACCAAGAAATTGTCCTAGAACCAAGCTTAAACACATGCCCAGTTGTTGATTTCCTGGTGTCATGATCTCTAACATAGTCAGCATCGTAGTAACCAACTAACTTGTCGTCTCCACCTTTCTTGTACAAAAGACCATAGTCAATTGTACTCTTCACATATCTCAATATTCTTCAAACTGCTTCCAAATGTGGCTTCTTTGAATTTTGCATGTACCGACTCATTACACTAACTGCATAAGAAATGTCAAGCCGAGTTAAGGTTAAGTAGATCAGACTGCCTACCAATTTTCGATACATTGTCACATCTTCCAAATCTTTTCCTTCATGTGCACACATGTTGGCATTTGGCTCCATCGGCGTTGAAATTGGTTTGCATTCAAGCATTCTAAACCGCTTCATAAAATCTTTGGAATATTTTTGTTAAAAAATAAATATTCCTTCTTGTGTGCGGTCAACCTCTAGACCAAGGAAGTGCTTGAGTTGTCCAAGTTCCTTCATCTGGAAACGGACTGATAAATTCTCCTTTGTTTGAAGAATTTTTGCCTCATTATCACCAGTTATGATTAAATCATCTACGTACACTAGTATGATAGCTAACTTCCCTTCATTGGCTTTAACAAACAAGTTGGAATCTACAGGTGTTACTAAATAACCACTTTGTGTTAAAAATTCAGCAATCTTACCATATCGTGCCCTGGGCGCCTGTTTCAACCCATAAAGTGCTTTTCGTAGCTTACATAAATATTCAGGATGATCTTGGCTCTGAAAACCCATTGGATGGATCATGTAGATCTCCCGATCTAGCTCTCCATGAAGAAAAGCATTCTTCACATCCATCTTCCACAACTTCCAATCTTTATTAGCTGCAAGTACAAGTAGGAATTGAACAGTTATAAGTTTCACCACTGGACTAAACGTTTCATCATAGTCTAGTCCATACTTTTGAGAGAAACCACGAGCTACCAATCGTGCCTTGTACCTCTCAATTGACCCATATGGATGATATTTTATCTTGTAAACCTACTTATAGGATATGGGTTTCACATCTCTTGGCTTTGGTATGAGATCCCAAGTTTGATTTTACTGAAGTGCATCGATCTCTTCTTTTATAGTTGTCATCCAATCAGATCTTTGCGATGCTTCTTCAAACGTCTCAGGTTCTATTGCTTCTTCAATTATGGTTGCATTGGCATATTTGGGATTTGGCCTTCGTATTCTTATTGACCTACAGAGTTGAGAATATGGAGTTGATTCTTCCATTTCACTAGGCCCACCTTCTTCATTTAGTTGATATATGTCGATTTGCCAAGGATTCTGAGTTAATCTTTGTTCGGCACCATGATCATCTAGATCTCTGGATTCATCTAAACTTGGTTGGAGTTGAATAGTATGCTCCCCCATCTTTTGTTGTAGCTTATCTCCAAATTCTCTTGAGTTTAGCAATGATTCCTTCTCTCAGGACCACCAAGAAGATGCTTCATCGAACACCACATCTCATGAAGTATCTTCCACTCGTTGGATCACAACATTTCCACTCTTTTCTAGTTATCATATCCCACAAAGATACATCTAATAGCTTTCTTGTCAAATTTGCTTCGTGAATGATCAGGAACAAATACATAACATACACAACCAAATACTCGAAAGTAGCTAACTGTAGGTTTCATGTTCCATAGTTTCTCAAAGGGTGAAACAAATTCTAACCTTGGTTGAGGAATTTTGTTGATCAAAAAGGTTGTAGTCCTCATCGCTTCAGCCCAAAATCTCCCAGGTACATTCTTTTCATGTAGCATACTCCAAAATATTTCTGCAAGATGTCAGTTCTTTCTCTCTGCTACACCATTTTGTTGTGGCGTGTTGGCACAAGTGTACTGATGATGGATTCGTCATTCCCTTAGGTATTGAGAGAACTCGTTTGAGCTATATTCTCTGTCATTGTCTGTGCGCAAGCAACGAATCTTCTTTCCAACTTCTCCTTTAGTTGACTCTTTAAAATCTTTAAACTTTGAGAATATGTCAGATTTTTCTTTCATAAAGAAAACCTACACATACCTTGAGAAGTCGTCAATGAATGTCACCATGTATCACATACCGCCAATTGATGGTTGCTTAATAGGACCAAATACATCAGAGTGAACTAACTCCAATGGTTCTTTTGCTTTAAACTTCAATTCCTCGTATGGAAATTGATGAGCTTTACCATATTGGCATCCTGCACAGACTGTGTCTATTTTCACATCTAGTTGAGAAAGCCCTTTAAGCATCGACTTCTTCACCATCACACTTAGCTTGGAATAGCTAACATAACCTAACCACATATGTCATAGATCTGTTGTCTCGTTTCTTCTTGTCTTGTCTACATATGTAGATTCTGTTGACATTACGTAGACTAATTCCAATCATTGCCCTGCCATTGTCGGTGTTTCTAAGATTTTGAGATCACGATACACCTTTACATCTCGGGGACCGAACAAGACATAGTGTCCTGATGATGTTAATTGAACCACAAATAGCAATTTTTTCTTCATTCTTGGGACATGATAAATATATTGAAGTGATACTTGGTTAGTACTATATCGAGTCGTAACTATTGTCTTACCAATATGGACTATCAGTAACCTTGAGTTGTCAGTTGTCACCACTACATGACCTCCCTTGTACTCAGACATACTTTCCAACTTTTGTTTATCACCTGTCATATGATTTAAGCATCCTGAATCTACAATCTAGTCATTCTTGTAGTCAATCTATTTTGATGTTATCACCGTAAGAGCTAATTCTTCTTCCTCTATAGCGAATAATGTTTTGGCATCCCAACCATCTTCGTTATGCTCCTTAGAACTGGAAGTAGTTGTATTGCTTTCAACAGGCTTTTTCTTACTCCAACAATCTTTTGCCATGTGACCCATCTTCCCACAGTTGTAACATTCACCGTCAAATTTCCTATTGTTATTGCGGTTCTTCCAAGCTCCCTCTGGACGAAAGCCTTCATTTCCTTGAGGAATTTTTCCTTTGTTGCCATCATTTTTATATCTATTTTCATTGTACTGCTTGAAAGTGCCTATACTTTTGCTAGTGTGTAGAGCGTTTCTTTTTCACTCTTTAGCGACTTCTCCTATTTGCTTAGCCATAGCTTCTTGACCGGCCAGCAGATTCTCAAACTCAACAAGAGATCATTGTGTCAGCCATCCTTGTATAGCGATAACAAACCCTCAATATTCGGATCTCAAACCATGAATAATTATTCTCTTTATCCTTGTTTCCCCAATAGGAGCTTCCGGATCTAACTCTGAAATTTCGCGACATAACGACTTTACCTTGTGAAAGTATTGGGAAATCGTCATGTCATGTTACACCATCAATAGCAAATCGTTCTCCATAAGTTGCAATCTTGTATCATTCTTCTTTTAAAAGAATGTAACAAGAGTGTCTCATTCTTCCTTTAGTGTTCTTGCATCCTGAATGTGCTCCAACATTTCTTCTTTAAATGTGGTCTTCAAAGCAAACATTGTTTTTCCTGCTTTAATTTTCCACTTCCACAAGATATTGTTTGCATCTTCCACTGTTGGTTGTGTAACTTCATCACCACCAACAACCTCCCACAAGTCTTGACCTTGTAGGTAAGACTCCATACATGTTGCCCATGTGTTATAGTTTTTGTTGTTGAGCTTCTTCATTCCTCCAACTACTTAAAAATCATACATTGTGTCAGCAAGACTTCGATTATACTGAACAAGCTTGACTAATAAACTTACAGAGTACCAAACTCTTCATGACTCAAGATAACTTCACTGAGAATGATCCATGGCCGTCCTACTCTGATACCAATTGTTGAGAAAAATTTAGAATACATAACTCTAAATTTACTAATATTAGATCCAAACAAGTAAACAAACTACTTGTATTATATCCATTATAACACCTTTCAAAGGCAACTTACAAATTGAAGAGAAATATAAACACTAAAAGAGAAAGTTCTCAACTCATACTCAAACTAAGAATACAAAGACTTATTATTATTTTTTGATGGAATGATTAAACCAAATACAAGTTAGGCTATTTATAGTCCTCACTATGCAATATACACCACACAAATATAAAACTAAGAAATAATTATAGCCACACAAATATTATCTACACACTTCTCTTTTTTACAACCTTCAACCACTTTATTTATTCATCCTTCAACCACCCTATTTATTCATCATTCACCCACTTCATTTATTTCTCTACATTCTTCAATTACTTCATTTATTTCTCTACATCTTTAATTATTATATTGGTGTTGATTTTCAAAAATATATAGTCCAAAAACTAAATTACACATCAACTTCTTCTTCTTTTTCTCCCTCTTTTTACACATGTAAATTTAAGTCCATCTTGTTCTTGTAGGACCAGATCTTTTAGGTGTTTTTTAATACTTATTTTTAAAAAAATTAAAACTACATCTTTAATTATTATATTGGTGTTGATTTTCAAAAATATATAGTCCAAAAACTAAATTACACATCAACTTCTTTTCTTTTTCTCCCTCTTTTTACACATGTAAATTTAAGTCCATCTTGTTCTTGTACGACCAGATCTTTTAGGTGTTTTTTAATACTTATTTTTAAAAAAATTAAAACTACATCTTTAATTATTATATTGGTGTTGGTTTTCAAAAATATATAGTCCAAAAACTAAATTACACATCAACTTCTTCTTCTTTTTCTCCCTCTTTTTACACATGTAAATTTAAGTCCATCTTGTTCTTGTACGACTAGATCTTTTAGATGTTTTTTAATACTTATTTTTTAAAAAATTAAATATCAAACAGTATAATTGTACCTTCAATTATGATAAATTTGAAGGTATATATTAATTAAAAAAATATTTATTTTTTCTAATTATTTAAATTATACCTTATATTAATGTTCCGTGGTTAGTATTTTGTGTAAACGCCCTAGCTAACTTCATATAGCAAAGACTAAAACCTAATTAACTCCCACAAATAAAAACTTTGAAAACTCAATCCAACTATACAAATCCTCTGTACAATTAACGAATATAACATTAATTATTTTGTGACATTTGGAATGGGATTCATCCCAAATAAGAATTAATTAATTTTTTTAATTATGAGAAAAATTCTTTATATAATAATTAATTTTTATCTATATTAAAAAATAAACTAAATACATCTTTAAACCTGATTCTTAGACGAATCCATGCATAACAACCAATAAAAAATTTGCATGCTGATGAGACGAAGCCTCGATCGATGAGTATAAATCTCAAATCTTCAATATAAGCATATATATCCAATTGAATTTAATTTGACCACGAATTTTATTTTTATATATCCTATAACATACGTACTTAGCATATTATTTTATCCATTCTAGAAAAAAAAAATTAAAAAATAGTTTAATGTTGACTAAATTTAAGTAAGAAATTATACTCGTAAAACTAATCGTACGTTCAAATTGTTTGGTGAAATAGCAATTGTCTTAATTAATTTTAAATGGATTAAGTTAATTAGTTTTAGATTATCGATCTTATAGTACATTTTTATTTTTTTCACCGTTCAAATAACAAACTCAAACCAAGTTAGATATTATTTATCTTTAATAAAAACTAACTAAATATTTAATAGCCAAATGCAATATACAAAGGGAGATGATGTATAATTTATATATAATATAAATAAATATTTTTGTCTTTGTTTATATATATGACTATATCTTAGCTTAGCATCTGATTCTCGAATGGTTCCAAATTAAAACCAGCTGTAAAGAAGAAATAGCTTCCAGTTCATTATGTAAGTCCAATTGCTCACCGTACAATTTAACTTTATATGCATCCAGTGATCCAGCCATCCTCCATTTCACGGGGTTTTGGTAATCTATAAGATAATATAATTAATAAATATCTAAAACAATTATCAAATTTTAAACTAAAATAAAATGGGATAGTGTGTGTGATTTTTTTTTCTTTTTTCTACGTTAAAATTCAAATTGAATTTACCATTTTAGGGAAAAAAAACTTCCAAAACTTATTTTTTATTTTCATAATCAAATTTCAAATCACACTTTAACACCTATTTTTCATGAATATCACAATCCTACCTTTTTTTAATCTTCATTCTCAATATAAAGATATTATTACAATAAAGAGTATTTAAGTCGGTATTTAAAATCTTTTTTTTAAACCGACTTAAAATAAATTTTAAGTTGATAGGTTTATAAATCGACTTAAAAAATTTGTAAAAAAATCAACGCAAATCCACGTGTAGAATCGATTGTATATGTCAATCAACGCGTAATCAATAGTGTTGATTCTACGTGTCAATCGACACTACACGTGGCTCCCAATGGTTAGCGCATAGAATCGACAATATATGACACGTGTAGTGTTGATTGACACCCAATGCTACATGTCTTTTTTTCTTCTTCCTCCTACTCATTTGGTGACAATTTTTCCAATCTCCTCATTTCTCACCATTACTGTGCACTACATTAAGTTTCTTTGTTCATTTTCGGTCACTTCCAACCACCATTTTCGGCATCGTCAGTTCGATTTTTTCCCTCTCAAGATTCACCATTTTTAGGCATAATACTTAATTTTTTCTTACATATTTTCCTTCACTTTCTCACTTACTAAACACTTCTTTCCTTTATTTTGTTACTTTTTTTAATCTTGTAAGTATTTTTATGAATTATTTTACACTTATTATTGATATTTTATATTTTTATATAATTTTGTAAAATTATTTGTTTATTTTAATGTATATTATGTGTTATTGATTATTTGTATATATTTTTGTGCTAATTAGGTTATGTATTCTTATTAAAGCTTAGAAGAGAAAAATATATTTTTTATTTTTTATTTAATTAATTTCATGTATTTCATATTTTATATATATTAATTTATTTTAAACTTAAATTTTTAAAAAAATTATTATTATTACATGCACATGAAATATATATATATCATGTTTTACATATATTAATTTATTTTAAATTTAACTTTTTAAAATTATTATTATTACATGAATTTATATATATATATATATATTATTTTATATTATATTATATATTGTTAATGTTATAATGAGTTTATTAATTGTTTGAATTTTATGTATTTATTTTTATATGATATTTTGATGGATATTTTAATAATTTATAATTTCAATTATAATAATAGCTTAAATATATTGGTAATTAATATATATATATTATTGGATACATATTTAATATTTTTAATGTTATCAATAACAAAATGGATAAATCTTAGATGTTAAAGTGTAGAATTGAATGTGACTATATTTATAGAATTAAAACTTTTTGAGAATTTGCCCTACAAATAGTAATAATGAAATTAGTATGATTCGATATTCATGTGTTAAATGTAAAAATGAGAAATTTCATTATATTAATGAGGTTAAATATCACCTTATTCGTAGTTCTATTCTTTTGAGTTATAAATACTAGTATTATCGTGGGAAAAATATTTATAATACTTAAGGAGAAGAGATAAATAAGGATGTAAGTGGATAATATACATCTTATCAAAATAGGCACACCAAACATAATGTACAGACATAAAATATGTTTTATGCTGTTAAAGATGAACTATATGAAGATGATCCTGAAACCTTTAAAAAACTTCTAGAAGATGTTAAAAAATCGTTGTATCCAGAGTGCAAAAAATATACTAAAATGTCGAGATTGTTCATTTGTACAATGTGAATGCAAAAAAGGTTTTTTTATAAGGGATTCACATAATTACTAAATGTATCAATAGATATGTTTCTTGAGAATAATGAGTTACCATCTTCAATATATGAAGTGAAGAATTCTCTTAGTCGATTTGGCATGGAATATCATAAGATTTATGCATGTCCAAATGATTGCATTCTATATAGAAAAGAATATGAGACATTGGATGATTGTCCAATGTGTAAAGAATTGAGATGAAAGTATGATACAAATGAGACAACACCTAAAAAGATATGCCAATAATTTCCTTTGATTCCTCACTTTCAAAAGTTGTTCAAAAATAAAGATACATCAAAGATGTTGACTTGGCATTCAGAGAACCAATCTGATGATGGGATACTATGTCATCCTTCTGATTCTTTAAATTGGAAAGTTATAGATAATCTATCCCCTCAATTTGCATATGTTCCATGGAATCTTTGTCTTGCCATTGTTGTTGATGGAATTAATCCACACAATTCTCTTAGTAGTAGAAATACTTGTTGACCAATAATTATGGTAACATACAACCTTCCTCCCTGGTTGTGTATGAAAAGAAAATTCATGATGCTAACACTATTGATCTCACAACCAAAAGAACCCGAAGTGTATATTAATGTGTACTTACAACCTCTGATAAATGATTTAAAGATGTTGTGGAATGATGGTGGAAATGTTTATGATGCACATAAAGAATAATACTTTAACTTGAGGGGGTTCTTTTATGGATAATTAATGATTTTCCTACCTATGAGAACTTATCAGGACATACAACAGATTATATGGGATGCCCTATTTGTAGTGATGGCACTCTGCAACTTATTTTGTTCATGGATGAAAGATGTCTTATAAAAGACATAGAAGATTTTTTTTTATCTAGACACAAGTTTAGATACCAAAAGAAACCTTTCAATGGTGAAGAAAACAATGATCATGCACCAAGACCTTTGTAAGGTGTTGAGATATTAAGACGATTGAATGATATAACATTCAAATGATATGGAAAGATGAAAAAAAAACATTACTCGCTGATGGATGGAAACAAAAAAAGGTTAACTAATAAAAGAGGTAAAAATGAAAATATTACTTAATCAGTAGATCATGATTATTGGAATAAAAAAATCAATATTTTGAGAATTACCTAATTGGAAAGATCCACACATTTGTCACATCTTAGATGTCATGCATATTGAAAAAAAATGTATGTGAGAGCTTGATTGGTACATTACTTAATATAACTAGAAAAATGAAGGATGGAATTAAAACAAGACTGGATTTAAATAAACTGGGCATACAACTTGAATTGGCACCAAGGATGGAAAATGATAAGAATTGAACATATTTGTAACCAGCATCATATACAATGTCAATAAAAGAGAATGATTGTTATATCTTAATACAATAGTTATTACTAGTTGCTATTAGGTCAACTCTTCCAAAACATGTTCAATTATCAATAATTCGTCTTTGTTCAATCTTCAATACAATATGCAAGAAATATATATCAATTGGCAAGTTAAACTCTTTACAGAAAGATGTTATGGAGAATTTGTGTCTACTTGATAAATATTTTCCTCCTTCTTTTTTCGATATAATTATTCACTTGTGTGTTCATTTAGTTCGAGAGGTTCAATTTTCTGGTCCTATATGCTTAAGATGAATATATCCTTTTAATAGATACATGCAAGTCCTTAAAGGATATATAAATAATAGAAATCATCCTGAAAGATGCATAATGGAACGTTACATTGCTGAAGAGGCCATCAAGTTTTGTTCTAAATACTTTAGTGGTTGCTGATGAGCGAAAACCGACATCGTCGATTCTTGCCAATACTTTGGTTTTAATATTTATAAAACTCTCGCAAGTGCACGAATCATTTCGAAGAAAATGATAAGTATACTCCCAAGGTCGATCTAAGGAAGGAATGTATGTGGTTTTTAATTTATTATTCAAACTTTTAAAAACGAAATTAAATCCTAAACATCCTGTCACGATAGTTTGGTTTTTGTGTTCCTAATCTAATAAAATAAACATATATACAGATTAATTAAATATAATCTAATAACATAAAAATAAACATAGATACAAATTCAATAAATAATTATCTAAAAATAAACATATATACAGATTCAATAAATATTCATGCAAATTTTTATCATTTATATTAGCGGAGTATTTATGGATATAATAACTAAATTAATTATGCTTGCTCATATTAACTAGGTTATTAAAGATATAAATTGATATTTTATTGATTCTCTCTTTTTAATATAAATATCACCTTTGGTGGGGTTAGATGTTCTTTGTTAACTAAACAAATCAATTAACACCTATGGGTGGGGTTGATAACTAATATGCTTAATTAAATTAATTCCTTTTTCTAAGAGATTGAAAATGAACCATTTAAATGCCACCTTTGGTGGGGTTAGACAATTTAAACATTATTCAAGGTGTCCAAATTAAACATAAGAATTTAATTATCCGAGTACTAACTTTCAAGTTTTAAAACCACTATTAAAAACATGTTGTCAATATATTTTCACATAATAATTCTTATAAAAACTTTCGAAATAGAGTTTCACTCTAACTACCGGGCGATTGTACCAACAAATAAAAGAGCACTACTCTAAATTAGACCGGATAACTAAACCTTAAAATCTAATTTTCAGGTTTAAGTTTGTAATGAAAAATAATATATTTCTCTCTAACATTCTTAATATAAAATCTTGAATAAAAACAAAATCAATTCATTTTAGAGATTTTTACCTATTTAATATTTCGCAAGCATAACAACGTCATTATTACATCATATTTACTAAACAGCCAGCATAGTTAAATTTAACCACAGACAAGTTGAATATAACATGTAAGAATAAAGCATAAAAATAACTGTAAAGAAAATAAAATCCTTACAGAACTTTGACGCTATTCCCGTAGCTAGAAAACCTCCGAGCGGAATTTGCACTTCCATATATTGAATCAAAAATCTAAATTATTACAAAAACATTACAAGTTCCTCTCAAAAAGAGAAGAACTCTAAACCTAAGAGAATTGAACTAAAAACTAAGAGAAAAACTAAGAAAAGCTTAGAAACTAAGAAAGAAACTAAGAGAAACTAAAAACTAAGAAATGAGAGAAAGAAAGAAGAGAGAAGTGAGTTTTGAAGGTGTGATTTGAAGTGAAGGGAAGGGGGGTATTTATAGGTGAGGATGGAGAGAAAAAATGAGTAAAAAAATGTTAAAAAATGTAAAAACGCGTATTGGAATTGCTGATGTCATCAATGACGTCAGCATGACGTCACAGGGGCTGCTGCACGTGAAAAATGGGGCGAAAACGCGTTGGGCGCGCGGTGGGGCTGCTGCTGGGCGCTGCGCGCAGCTCGACGCGCGTGAACAGTGCCCGCGCGCTGAGCTGCGCGCACGGCTGGGCTGCGGCGCGCGATTTCCGTCTTTTTGACATTTTTGACCTTTTCGACCTATTTTGTCCGATTTTTCCATGTTTGTTGACCTTTTCTCACTTATTTATTGATATATTTGTGATGTATTGCTTCAAGTATTCCTCTTTGAGTCTTTAAATTGCGTTTTTAAGCCAAAATTCCTGAAAAACAATAAAAATACCCGTGATTCCAAAAAAGACAAATTTATATAAATATATGATAAGACATATAAATATATATATTTTTAATCAATTAATGTACATAAAATCATGGTTATTTTAGTGCTTTTTGAGCACTCATCAGTTGCACTAAAATTAGGAATCCTACACATAAGTTATTCTTAGAACGTGACATGATCCAAGTAGGTAACCCTATACTTGATGAAAGGCACAATCATACATAGATTAAGTAATGAAAAGTTCAACATTTTCATATAAAATAAAATTATTATTTATTTAACTATTAATGACACGTAATTGATATATCTTGCATAATATCACCTAATGCATTTAAACTTATTGAAAACTGATCCTCGTTATAAAAAAAGAGTAAAAAATGGTTGTATGATGAGCATAAGCAAGAGCTTACTAATTGGTTCCATAACCATGTAAGTGCCACATACAAAAATTCATTAGTAGTTCTATATAATGTTTTAAAACTTTGTTTTAAATACATTTAATGTTTTTATATCCATAAATATAAGTTGAACTCAACAAACACAATTATAAAATAACAGAAATTGTAGAATTACTTGCACATGGTCCAAAATTTGATGTCAAAACATATTCTAGTTTCACAATTAATGGTTTAAGGTTTACGACATAAGTAAGAGACAAATTCCAAGTAAACCAAAATATTAGCGTGAAGATAGTTGCACAAACTAGGAAATTTTCTAGTTCAAAATATGATAATCCAATGCTTTCTGATAGAACATGTTATGGTATAATTCAAGAAATTTGGAAAATTAATTATGAGGTCTTCCATGAAATGTATTCTTGTAAGATTAGGACAAAGATGCTATCAATGTTGGATATAAAATAGATGATTTTGGATTTTTCCTTGTAAACTTATCCAAGATAGGTCACACTGATGATCATATCATGTTAGCACTTCATGAAAAACAAGTATTTTACATGAACGATGAAATTGACACAAGATGGTCTATTGTGTTAACACCTCTACAAAAAGAGTTCTACCATTATGATTCTTTATAAGACGATGACATGCTTGATACATTATCCAATATTAGTCATTTCTCGAACAAATTGCCTAATGTATATGATGATCTAGTTGATAACGAAGATTCTTTGTCATGGACACGATGTGATTGTGAAGGAATATATATATATATATATATATATATATATATATATGATTAACAAACTAATTAAACATAATGTATGTTCTATATTATTCTAATTACTCTTGTTTAAATGGACATAAAATTGTGAATAATTTATATTTTATCATTGTTTGCAGATATTTCATGTATCCTAGGATGCTAGAGATTATAAATTCAAATGATTCATTGGAGCAATTCAAAAGAAAGGGTTGGGCTAATATACCTGACGCTTCACTTAATCCAGATGATAGAATACATTTTCAATTTGAGGCAACAAGTAATCCATTACAAGAAAATGGCTAACAATTGAAATCTTATATTGGTAGACTTGTGAAGTCAAGTTTACCAATGAATATAAATGATTGGAGTAAGTTTAAAGATGGTAAAAAGTACAAGATATGGAAAATCATTTATGTAAGTCTCTTTCATTTTATAATTAATTACATATTATATCATTTTTGTATTATATCTCTACTAAAATGTGTTCTTTTACATAATTGTTTTAAAGTCCCTAATAATTGGATGACCAAGTGCTACAAGATTACAAATAAGGTATGAAAGGAATACAAAACTTTCAAATTGGCCAGAAATTATGTGTTTCTATACTTGGAACCACTTAATGAAGTATAACTATACAAAATCTCTAAAGATCGCCCATGGATTGAACCCTAAGTATGAAAAGACTTTGTAGATTATAGACGTACAGATGAATTTTAAATCATTAGATAAAAACATCAAAATATACAAATGTAGAATATTTTTTCTAACCTTACTAGAAGGTCATCAAATCTTGAAGTTAGATAAAGAATGGTAATATTAAGTTGTTAATTTATAACTATTTTTATATTTATTTTTCTCTAATTTAAGTTAATAAATTTATTTAATTAATGTAAGAAACTGAATTGGGTAAACCGATTACCCGAGCTGAATTGAGTAAACCAATTACCCGAGCTGAATTGTATATAGAAACAAAGACCCCTCAAATAAAAAAAAATCATAACCAATTAATAAAAGAAGAGAAGAACTACTCAATAATTTTGTTGGTAATTTAACTTGATAAAAAATATTTGTTATGATTTTTGCATATTGATGTAATAATGTATGATATACTTTATTCCCTTTTTATTTGTATAGAACAGTTTAAGAACAAACAAACAAACATTGGTGAAATAAACGAACAACTAGGGGAAAATGCAATATATTGTGCATTTGGACCCGATCATTATGGTCATGTTAAGGGGAAGCCAATATGATGGTTATATGGATTTTCTCAATATTCCAAAACAAAGGCATTAGATAGTTAGTAAAGAGAAGTTGAATAAAGTTGAAGAAGAATTAAACTCTTTTAAGGTCATAATGTTAAGTGAGATTTCCAATTTAAAGAAATTTTAGAGTTTTTAGAGTTTTTAGAGTTACCAAGCTAGGGAATCATAACACATGACATACATACCACTATGTTACAATTAAGGCATGCCATATTTTCCAGGTATGCCACTATCCATACTAAGCATGCCTCTCATGCAATCTTATGGCTAACCTATGTCTTATATGGGGTATAATCGATATATTATCCCTCATATGTGCCAGGAATGCCAATGCAATCATATGATAGTTCAATGTCTCCAATGCAATCTGTGCATTCTTACCATTTATCAAAAAAATACTTTAATGAGAATGTCCTTCTAATAGCTACCCCACATAGGAGTCATCCTCTATTTGATGAATCATTCATGGTAAGATTTAAAGCATATATAGATGGTATATTATTTTTAGTTTTTATTATATATAACTCTTAAATATTTTACAGAATATGAAATATTTATTGAAAGATCCATCATTTAAGGACTATATTGCTATTGGAATGGTCCAATAATTGAGCAATGATCAAAATATTCATAATCAGTATTTACCAAATCATTGGCTAATAGTAATTGATCAATCATTGTCTACTATCGGTGTTTTCTGATGCTACCATAGTCCAAGAAGTTGTTGGACAATATGTAACTTGGATGTCGAATCAAGTTGTGCTAAATTTTGACATGGTACTATTTACTTAAGATAAAAAAAAATTTACTACCTGTATTATATTATTATTCTTTTATTGTTACTAATATAATACCTTCTGGTTAGTCTATTATACCAAAATTGGTAAGTATGACACATTTAAAAGATGCAAAGCAAGTATCTCATGGAAAATCTATGTCTAGTGGATAATCATCATGCACTAAGTCATTCAAGAAGAAGTCATAGAAAAAGTATAATTATGAGTATGTTATAAAATTCAATAGAAATTTTAACTCTTTGATGACTATTATTGCAAGCAAAAATAACATAAATAATGGATGGACTGTACCACTTCCTAGAAAAATAATTGGCGTAGACATTGAACAATCATATATATATATATCAATCGAGTGCATATTGCAATTATTTGAATTTCAAATTATCGATTTAAGTATAATTCAAGTGTAAACAAGGTAAATCATCAATCAGTAAATAACTTTCATTTATGTAGAGTATATAATTATATTTATATTATCTAATTATTTATATATATTTCTTTTATATAAAGCATGTTATAATATACTTCAAGTTAATCACCTATTACATTTATCATTATTCTATGATTCATCATTTGTCAATCAATATCAAGAGCATGATGTTAACATCAAAGCTAAACAATTATGTGATAAGGCATTAACACTTGAGAGAAATCAAATGTTGATAATCTTTTGGTCACTAAAGTTTAAACAAGGTCAAGATTATTGGATATTGGTAAACCTTCATCTATATGACATTCATATTCGGTATTGTGACTCAACTTCCATATAATTAAATAAAGATAAAAAAAATAGTTGTTGAAAAATAAGAGTTATAACTAACTATTTTTCCTCTATTGTTCTTTGTAATATTTAATAAAGAACTAACTGTTTTAAACTTTGATAAGGCATGAAAACTTGGAATAAGTGTAAGGGTATTACCCTTAAAAATCACATAAGCTTATATAGGACAAAATTATGGTATGTACAAGTGAATATTAATAATTTAATAAATTTTACTATTGAATAATAAAGATGTTCGAATTGATAAACCATGTATACTAGTTTTTTGTAGCTTTCACGAAAAAATGATAGATTCATGTGTGGTTACTTTGTCATGAAATTTATGAATGAAATCATCTTAATTATTGATATGTTAATTAAAGATGTAATAATTTATTTTACTAATATAATATTTTAACGTATATAAGTTATTTTTTATGAATTCATGATGTTGCATTCTTATTTTGAATTTAAATACATGTAATGGTTTGAGCAAGTCAGGCTATGATATGCAATTTTTTGATGATTTATGAGAAGAATAGACATAATACATGCTTAAAATTATAAGATCACAACAAAAAATCATAAGAAGAATTTGAAGATATTGAATAACATATGTATCTTATAATATTTAGTGATATTGTAATTAAGTTATATATATGTATATGTATTGTATATAAATTATTTTTTTATTATAAATTTAGTTCTTAAGTAATTATTTAGTTTTTCAATGACTAAAAAATTTAAAAATTCTTTTAAACATATTTTAGCATTTTTCTGCGGTTATGTGATCGAAAACATGCAATGAGACTAGTAGAAAATAACCAAAATATGGTTAAAATGGTACACTATTTTAAGTCGATTCTAGGCTAGAATCGACTTAAAATTTAAAGTTAGTTCTACTAGTGGACCAACTTAAAATTTAAAGTCAATTAACACGTAGGATAGACTTAAAATTTGAAGTCAATTGACACGTAGGATAGACTTAAAATTTGAAGTCAATTGACATGTAGAACTGACTTTAAATTTTAAGTCATCTCGTAAACAGACTTTAAATTTTAAGTCACCTCGTGAACAGACTTAAAAGCTCTTCTTTGTAGTAGTGAGAGAAGTTAAAATTTAGATATAAAAAGTAAAAAAAATGAGTTTATCTGATAGAAAGATAAAAACATTGAATGCATTTTTACCATACAAGTTTTCTATGTCATGTGTTTGTATTTTGAATAGAAAACTAATTATAAACACACAAAAACTCAATATAATCATAATTTCTTTACAAAATGAATTTCATGATCGAAACAATTATGCATTTTGCACTTATACGTGTTGAGAGCTGCAAGCTACAATGAAAGATGAAAATGTCAATGACATCCTCGACATTATTGTAATAATATTACTATTTTGCACATCCCTACATCAAAACATTATATTTTTATTTTTTGATTAAATTGTTGTAAAATTATCGAGAATGTTGACGAATTATAGCTTAAATTTCATTATCATTAAATTTCTATTTAAATATTTTTAGCTAAAATATGTTAGTTATTATCGTTAAAATGTTGACAGAAATCGAAAAATTATCGAAAGTATCAATGAAATTTCTTTTTATACTATTATAATGATCAAATATACTTAATTATTTCAAATCTTTTAATTACTTATTTTACAATATTTTACAAACATATATATTTTATTAAACAGTATTTTAATTAATTTATCAACTTAATGATTAATATAAATATTATAAGTATTTAAAAATATATGTATTAAATAAAAAATTAGTTTAAAATATAACTAATTGATTGTTTTAATGTTTTATAATTATTATTTTTCATATTTTTAATGGAGTTTTTATAATATTCGCGATTTGTTTTAAAGTTTTTATAAACAAAGATAATATATTTAATATTTTTGTAAAAATTATATTTCAATATTTTAATATATATCAATATTTTAAAACTTAGCTAAAAATTTCTATGATCATGAACTCAAAATCTATGTAAATATTTTTATAAAGAAAAGGGTAAAAGAAAAAAAAGTCGGTCCCGGCCCCGTGATATGGTAACGCTGAAAGTCTGAAATTGTGTAATTTAACAACACTTTTTAATTGGTATAGTTACACACATTTCGAAAATAAGAACTTAAAAAATATATAGAATACCACCTTTATTACCAATTACTGTTCTCCTTCTGATCTAATAGCTAGGGTTTGTAGCTGATACCTGAGGCTGGTAATTTAATAACATTATGAAAAACAAAAAGGAGTCAATGTGTATTAAAATATTGAAAGTAGTTGAAAATTATGAAGCTAACTTTCATAATTTTTTGTTAAAACTAGTTACCTAACTATAATTTGATAACCCATCATATCACTAAATAGGTGGCCAAATCTTACTTCTGAGCACAAAGTGATTCGAGACTATTTTCGTGAAAATAAAAATAAAAACTATTAACCACTGACAATATGATTAGGTATGTACGTTTCCAATTTCCAGTACCATCCATCTCTATTGAATATATTCACTATCTATATAAAAAGTTAGTAATATATATATATATCAATTTTAAAATCTATTGCTGTTTAAGGCAGTCAAAAAAATTCAAAATTTTACTTAATACTTTTATATTATAGTGTATAATGTTTTTCATGTTGTTGACAATTTTACTAATTTCGTTTTATATAATTTTTTCCCTGTATTTATCATCCTTTATACATAAGCTTTATGGAGATTGTGAACATAAATATATGAAAATATATAATTATTATTATATCATATTAATAACATATGTAAAAAGTAAAACTCTATTTAACATAAATTTATGATAATTATAATGATATGTTAGAATATTATTAATAAGTATAATCAGATTTACGTAACTATATCTAATAAAAAATTAAAATATCAATTATAATTGTGATATAGTTATGATTATAGATGTTAAATGAATCACTCAGTTCAACTTATTTAAAGTTAATACATTAAGTTCATAAGTTAAAAAAAATCACCTTATTTAGCTCACAAGTTTAAATAAACAACTTATTAGTTCATTTGATAAATACATATTGTTAAGTCATACATTGACTAAGAATAAGCCAGCAGTACTGCTTATAAGTCTGGGCAACCCTCTAACTCACAAGTTAGCTTTTGGGTTCAGAGTTAGGTCTGAGTTTCTAAGATGGTATTAGAGCTAGGCTCTTGGCTTCTTCGTACTCACATCGGCCCTCGTGCCGTAAATCCAGACCGTGTCGTAAATCCGGACTCTAGCCGATGTAGAGGGGGATGTTAAGTCTCACATTGGCTAAGAGTAAGCCGGCATTGCTGCTTATAAGTCTGAGCAATCCTCTAACTCACAAGCTAGCTTTTGGGTTCAGAGTTAGGCTTAGGTTTCTAAGACACATTTAATTAAAAAGCTTACAAATAAGAAAAAAAAAATGAAGTTATCAAGATATAATTATTAATTATTACTACAAAGTTGACAAAAATATTAATATTAGTCAATAATTTGCAATTAAATCCATATATCATTCAAAATATCAAACAATCTATTTTATAAAAAAAATTACATTTTAAAATTTTAACTTTTTTAGAGAATCTATGCTAATTTTATATAATATTGTTTGGATTCTATTAAATATTTTTAAAATATAAAATGTAATAATTTTCAAATTATCATGAGTCATTTTATATATTATTAAAAATATCTAAAAATCTAATTTTTAAAAAATTTCACGGTTTGTAATTTCAAATTTTTTATAAAAAATTATGCTCATTTTATAAATGATTATTCAGATTTTGGTGAATATCATTGATTCTTTTTTATATAAATATATCAGTTATCAAATAATTTTTATTTTTCAATTTTCAATTATTCTAATTTTAAATTTATACTTTTAAAAATTAAAACTATAAATTAGTTATCAAATAAATTGTTTTTTCCCCAAAATATCTTAAAATTGAAAACTTAAATTTTAGATTCTAGTTATAAAAAATTTAAAATTTATGATTTCGACTTTTTGAAAAAAATTATACTCTTTTTACTAAATATTATTCAAATTTTGGTTAACATCATTGACTCTTTTTTTAAAATATAAGTAGTTATTAAATAACTTTTATTTTTCAATTTTCAATTAGTCTAATTTTAAATTTATATTTTTAAAAATTAAAACTACAAATTAATTATCAAGTAATTTTTATTTTTTTCTAAAATATTTTAAAATTAAAAATTTAATTCTAAGATTTGAGAATTAAATATTAAAAATTAAAATTATTATCAAAAATAAATTTAAATAAACTATTCAACTCACATATACTTATATAAAAAATTAGATGAATCAGTCAACTTAGCTCATTTAATACATTTAATTGTGATATTTAAATTAATCGATCTTATCGTAATAATAGTTACAGAGAAAACGTACGTTATTGCCATGGAAAATTCTCAAAAATGGATCTTTCCAAAAGACGGTAGTCAAGTAATATGAGTATTGATTTTTCTGGAAAGGCGGCAATATTTCTTTCACTCCACTTGTGACTTGAGAAGATGAAGACAAAAAATACAAGTCAATCTTCGGAAAGAATTTACTGGCTCGTTGTTTTTCATTACCCGTTAAATTTGACAGGGCTACTATTATTTAAAGTAACATTCAAATACACCAACAATTCTAATGGGTCCTTTGGAATTCTATTCAAATAATACTTTTTTTGCCAACGATTTATCGCTAATCAATGCTATGCATTTCATTTGAATTTGTCAAAAAAAAAAATTCCTTTTTTTTTTTCTTTTCTTTACAATCCTGTACATGTATAGAATTCCAAATTAAGGACCCATCTGAGTTGATGGTGTATTCGAACAGTTCTATAACGCGACGGTGTTTGGCTTTTACAAAACATAATGGTAGGAAAAGAATGAAAGAGTACAATAACTAATGCATAATTGTGACAATGAGATTCATAAACAACATAAATTAAAATAGTACAGTTAAATAAGCAGAGAAAAAGAAACTGCGAGAGATTAAACACGTCAAATAACCTATCAGACGTAAGTTTCTTAGGAATCTTGTATGACATGTACTGTTTATAATGGTTATAGCAAGTTATCTGTTGCTATATATATATATATATATATAAATAAATAAGACTAATTGATAAATATATAAAAACAATATTGATATTTTTATGATAAGGTTGAATTTAGAGAGGTTGAAGAAGAAGAGAAAACAGAGAAAAGGGGAGCTAAAATATTAATATTTTTTATTGAATTTATTGAGGTTATATATAGTTTTACAGATAATTAACACAATCTTAACCGTCTAATGGTACCCCCGTCATGCACATCGCTTGCGTTGTTGCACCATGTTTAACCACTTATGCACCGACGTGCGCCTCTTCAGTCCGACGTTGTACCCACGAGCATCAAGATGACTACTTATATCAATATTACTCGTATGATTCTCTCAATAGTTTAAATTTTTAAGAAAATACATTTCTTAACAACTTTTAACATGATATTAGAATTAGAGGTCATGTGTTCAAGGTACAATCACTACAATTGTTAAATTATAAGTGTTTAACTTACATAATGCATATAATTAACACTTATGGGAGAATGATAAATACATACAAAAGAATATTCATCATTCTCTGAAAGCTTAACAATAATCAATAACTATAATTTTCTCATTTTCTAGCAAAATAGTTTTAGATAATAGTATAATAACCAGTAGAATATAAATATAGAAAGAAAGCATTTGATATACATAAAAAAAATAAAGGAATAAAACATGTTATAGGTAGAAAGCAATAAAAAAAGAAATATTTTCCAATCAATCATCCTATTTATGAACATATTTGGATGAAATCTTGATTGGATTAACACTACATGAGATCATACAAACATATCAATATAACATAATAAATTCACTAGTATTTATAACAACTACTTGACATCAAATAATTTACTATTTAAGTAAATTAATAGGTCACAATCTAAAAGAAGATATTAAATATTATATCTCACAAGATATTAAATTTATCTTCTAAAATAATAAAAATATATTTAATTAAAATAAAAAAATGGATAAAACTGTTTAAAATAAAAAAATGACATATAGAAATATATATAGTAATAATAATAATAATAATAACATTATTGTTCATAGTAATTTCCCTCTATCAAAGAGTTGTATTTTTTAAGTCCTTTTTTCATATCTTACTTAAGTTGTCTTTTTGAAGTATTAAATAAATTATAGCTATATTATCATAATGTATTTATTATTATTATAAAAATAATTTTATTAATAATAAAGTATAATTAATAGTAAAGATAAAATAAAAATTTTATGTATATTTTTTATGTTAATAACAAAAATCATTTTAATATCATTATTAACCTAAATAAATTTCTATGCAATAATCTCAATATATGAATAATAAAGATGTATCTTATACGGTACGTCTAAGATATAATTTTCTATTAAAATTTATTAGTATTTTAATAAAAAATTTATTAAAATATTATTAATTCATGTAAATTAATTAAAATATAATTAAACTTAATCCTTTAAAAATAATAAATTAATAATTAATATAAAAAAAATTTTAAAAATACTTATTTTAATATTTGGTTATTATCAATATATATATATATATATATTGATTTTTAACTACAAATATGAATCTAAATAATTTTATGTTAGATTATTATTATTATTAAATTTTATTTTTATTCTTTTTGATGGGATGTGTTTTATTGTATTTTAATCATTTGTTAATGAAAAATAATATTTTAATAGATAAATTATTGAAATAATATTATTGTCCTTAATTAACCTATTTTTTTCAAATCTGATGGACTAAATAACACCAATTACATAAAATGTGAGACTACTACTTCCCTTTTTCTCAAAAAAATAAACTTCTCTAGCTCCCATCATCAATACCAAAATGGTGAACAAATAATTCAATTAATTTATTTAAATTGAAAATTTTGATATGATGTATCACATTTATATCAGATTGGATTAACAAATTTTATAATAAGATTATATTTAGATTGAAGAATATACAATCTGTTCAAATTAGGATGAGATTAAAATTAACGAATTTTATAACTGCAATCCAAACCCAATTGAATTATTTTTAGAATTATAAACAAATGCATATTTTATTTTATAATGTATTATATTTAAATATTATACATACCACAATTATATTAAATTACTATTTTAGTTAAAAATAAATACACACGTTAAATATTTATAATAATTTAATAATTATTCAAACATATGTCTTGTTTATTTTATTTTATTAGTTGTGACTATAAATAATAAATTTCATTACAGATACACAAAATTAAAATTAAAATATTATGTATATCTTATTTTATATGTGATAATAATTCATAATAAATTTTAGTATTAATTCAATTTTATCAAATTTTAAAAAATTCAATTATATTCAAATTGATTATATCATTAAATTAGATTTAAATCGAATTTTTATCAGATACCCTCCCCTAATTAGTGAGTGTGACCTACTATAGAAGCTAATATTTACCTTCTTCTTTTTTTCCCCGCTAAACACATTGACTTGAATTAGGTGATGGTTAATTTGTGCACAGAGTAGGTACAAATGGGGAATTTAATATGTCCGTATATATCTTCTTACGTTAGCGTTCTAATTCCCGTCAATAGTTTAGAATGATTAGCGGTAATTAAATGTAAATATCTAATAGGTTAACGTACGTTGAAAATTGAAGGTTTTTTTTTATGATACAATTTATTTTTGATACACGTCACTTGTTAATTATTTTATACAATGAGAACATAATTTAAAACCATATTAAAAGATATGAGACACTAATTTTAAGACATCTTAAAAATAAACCAGCCCAACAAAAACACTATACATTAACATCTAATAGTGTACCGAATTAGTTAATATATATCTTATAACTCAATTAGACATAGCTAAGCGATAATTCTATGTTCGAGTCTCCTTATCTCACTTGTATGGTTATGTCGCACTTAATTGAATGCTTATTGATTTGGGAAAAAAAATCGATATTTTATAATTCAATTAAGATAAATGAGATATTTAAGTAAAAATATATGACCACGAAAAAATGAAAGTGTACATACAATTATATATTTTAGTTGGGCCATATTGTTGTCAAAATCAGAAAGAGAATAAAGAGAAGAGAGGTCACGGGTATCTCTTGAGTCTTGACTTACAGATCACCACTACAGTACTCATCCTATGTATAATGTATATGATTTTATCTCCTCTCTAATTTATGAATGTCATGTCATGCTCTTCTCCTAAAGCCCCCACCCCACCTCCTTACCATTTACTTTCATACAACAACTAACTATTTTTTTTTAGTACACTTTCTTTGAATACGTTTCAATATGTTGGTAAAATATTTACAAGTAATGTCCTCAAATGTATATTAGTTTAAAGAATTATTGTTTTTTTATGATATTTTAAGTGAAAGGTTAGACAAGTAATTAACTAATTATATTTAGACATCTATTTCAAAATATTTTTTTCATTTAGTAGGGGATAGATGCATAAAAATAATGTTGATTTTTCTTTATCAACAATTTCTTCTAACATGATATCAGAGTTGAAGATCATGTACTTAAAATCTAGTAATTTTAATTGTTAAATTATAAATATTTGACATGTATAATGTATAAAGTTAATATTTGTAAGAGAGTGATAAATATATAAAATTGATGTTTAATACTTCTCCAAATAGTTTGATGATAAACAATTTCTAATAATAACATCAAATATTCATCATGTGTCCAACTTGTATTCCCTAATTAGATTTAGATTTTATTTATTTTGTAAATGCAATATGACTTCGTATAAAGATGAATTTAAGCAAAAATGTGCCCAACTTGCATTCCCTGATTAGATTTAGATTTTGGTTTCTATTATTGTATCATTAATAAGTAATGTTTTATCCATTATCCAGTATCTATATAGCTCCATTTTCAAACACAACTATTAACTTTAAAAAAAAATTGAATGAGTAAACACTACATTTGTTATTAACACTTTGATTTGTTTAATTAAATTTTATCTTCTTTATTAATAAGTAATATTATTCTACTACTTTTGATTTCAATTTGCTCGTAAGTTACTAGGTTTTTTTTTAATTTCATTTTATGCCATTTTACAGTTTTCCATTTGATTCATCACATGGCTTACTTTTATTCAAATATTTCTATTTTCTATTTTATTCAATATAATTCTAATAAAAACAAATCAAAACGCATCAAATATATTGTGTATATATAAAAAAAAAAAGTGAGTATTTGTTGGGTCAGAATTTTAACCAACAACATTTACCTAACCTAATCTATTAGGAGTTAATTTTAACCACATATATAATTTACTTTCTATATTTTTTTTACATTCATTCGTACAACCATTAATCCCTCTTCGACCACATCGTTTCTTTAAACTCGAACTATGCCCCTATACTAAGTATTAACCATTTAATCGCATCCTTTTTAATCAAACATTCATACTAGATTGATTGTACCAATGTGGTAAGAAAAGGTTAAAGAATCTGTGTCAACTTAATTACACCTCAAGAATCTAATGAATCTATAATAATATCATGCAATTTTTATTTCGATCTAACACGAGACCCATTACTTGTTCAAAATTAGTCACGTGTTGTGTCTATAAGTACCTTGGGGTTCACATTGTGTGCACACATACCATGTAAATTAAGCTTTAATTCTGATATCACTTATTGGACGTAAGGTTTCAACAAAAATGTTAATTTATTAAAAAAAATAACACATCCTAAATATAGAACTCATTCGTATAAAAAAAACATATAGATTATTAAAAAAATGAAAGTAATAATTTTTTTATTAGTTGTTAAAGTCTATAAAAACCATGGACTATACATTTTTAAAAAATTAACATAATAGATAGATATTCTCATGTTTATTATGATCTGATATTTTCTTTGTTAAACGTTAGAGTTTCACTTTCTAACATTATCGATATATATATATGCATGCTTCAGAGTTCACAACAAGAATTGATCATTACACGGGGATTAATGATATTTTATAAGTAATATTATAAGTTTTAATTAATTTTGGATCCAATGTGAAGTAACATGTGAATGTACGTGAACTAGTTACAGTGTATCCGTATATATATGAAAGTTGTGATTGTAGGAAATAATAATTTTTCTAATTTAGTATCATGAAATACGCGATCGTACGTATAGTATTACGATGAAGATAAGAAAATATATATAATAGAGATAGAGAGAAAATAAAATGCTTTGTAATTTCAATATGATGAAGAAAAGGTCCAAGGAGCACCGCTAAGTGACTGTAGTTACCCTATCCTGTTATTTGAGAGGTCATTTTCTCATCTTAAAATGCAATACCCTCCTTCCCTTGTAGGCCCTTAATTAGAAAGCTATGTAGATCTTTATTTATTTTAACTCCTTCTCTCTCCTTTATTTTTTATTTTTTATTATAGCTTCCTTCTCATCTTCAATTTCATGGAGAGAGAAAGATCGAGATATTAATTAGAGCCAGAGATTAACAAATTAACCATCCTCTTTTGTCTAATTAATTTGCCAACCCTTCAATTTGGTACAAGAAATTTGAAACACACACTAGTCTAGAAGTAGTGTACTACTTGTTTTGCAAGCTTTTTTGGGGTATATAAGGTAGAGTAGATAGGAGCAAGTTACTCACGAGAAGCTCTCACCTCAGAGTAAATAAGTTTTTGTCAGTTTATGGCAATTTTGTAACAACAAACACCTCATCTGCATCATCAATAACGATGAGCCATGATGATCATGAACATGATAATCATGACCACGATATGGTCATGCCTGGATTTCGTTTCCACCCAACTGAAGAAGAACTTGTTGAGTTTTACCTTCGCCGTAAGGTTGAGGGCAAGCAATTCAACGTGGAGCTCATTACTTTCCTTGACCTTTATCGCTATGACCCTTGGGAACTACCTGGTATATCTATATCTATATCTATATCTATATCTATATATACTATTGCTATAAATATTGTTTATACAGACAATCACATCCATATATTTTAATTTATTGCGTTGTTTTTTTATAATTATTTATTTTTAAATTAATTTAATTTGTTTGTGTTTATGCAGCTATGGCAGCCATAGGAGAGAAGGAGTGGTTCTTCTACGTGCCAAGAGACCGCAAGTATAGAAACGGAGATAGACCTAACCGGGTCACAACTTCTGGATATTGGAAAGCAACTGGAGCTGACAGGATGATCCGAACTGAGAATTTCAGGTCAATCGGGCTTAAGAAAACCCTAGTTTTCTACTCCGGCAAAGCCCCAAAAGGTATCCGAACCAGCTGGATCATGAATGAGTATCGTTTGCCCCACCATGAAATCGAACGATACAATCAAAAGGTACGAAGAACGTGTATATATATATATATATATATTTCCCCCAAACTAATCAGAAATTAATTAAACAGCAAAACTCTCAGATATAATAATTTCTTTTGATGATCAGTTCCTTCTTTCTTGTTTCTTATAAACTGTAAGTAACCAATTTATGTATAGTTCATTATCCTTACAATTGAGATTCCTAAAAACATGAACTTTCTTTTCATAGCCGACATTTCTCAAACTTGTTTATAATAAAGCAAATTAGATCCTCCTCCTAAAAGTAATTGAACATTAAAAAAGTCCTGCGCAGCATTCAATCTAGTTCATTCTTTCAAGTACATCCCTTAAAATATGATCCTTCTCCTTCAAACCATTTCTCAAACCTGTTAATAATTGATATCAAAGCAAATTTCATCTCCTAAAATTAGTTTCGTACTTCGTTATCACGCATTCTTTCTAGTTCTTCTTTATACATGTATAAAATGGTTGTTGGAAGAGTTAGTTTTTGAAAATATTCTAACATAGTGTTAGAGGTAGAGTTATTATGATTGTTGAATTATAATTATTTAACATATATGCACATATATTGAGCCAATATTTGTATGCATAGGAATGATAGATGTATAAATTTGTTTTTAACCATTCTTGTCAAGTAGATAGATGTATAAATTTATTGTTGACCATTTTTCATTAACTTTTGTAATAGTTAGTTTTCTAATAATTTTTAACTTATATTTCTAAAATTAATAAGTTATTTCACAGATCAATCTTAATTGTATTAGTAATTGTATCTGATACCTTTTTGTTTCATTTAATTTCCTCAATCAAACTGTATTTACTGTGATTTAAACATATATGAGCAGTTTTTATAATAGCTAGCTTTATCCTTATGATGTAATATTGCTTTATTTACTAATTAATTATTTCATCAAGAAATTAAAATTTTCGTGCTTATGAGTATTCTGAATTTTGCAGCAAGAAATATCGATATGCAGAGTGCACAAGAGGCCTGGAGTTGAAGATCACCCAACTCTTCCACGCTCTCTTCCTTCTTCGTCAAGAGCATCTTCCTCATCCAATAAAAAGAATCACCATAATTACACTCATTACAACCTTTCCATTAATGATGATCACAAAGTCGACCAAACTAATTTCGAGGGACAAACAATATCACAGCAATATCATAATGAGGATCATCAGGACAAGTCAATGAACGAAGTTGGTGATAATAGAAGCAGTACTAGCCCTTCAGATGTTACCACAGGTCTGGGGATTTACAAGCACATTAACAATAATAATGAAACAACATATGTCCCTTCTTCTTCTTCTTCAATATCGATCACTCAACTTAGTTCATCAAATAATAATATTGCAATGGATGATCTTCATAGACTTGTGAATTTCCAACAAGTTCCTCCTACCAGTAATTACATTAACAGCTTACAGCAACAACAGTTGTACAATAATGATATGAATGTTGACCAGAACCAACTCAATCACTTCTATGCTTTGCCACCTCACTCGCAGCCGCCTATGCCTATCAATCTACTTCCGAGTTCGCTTCCGACTTCTTTCTCACACAGATTGTGGGACTGGAATCCAATCCCAGAGACTACACGTGACTTCAACAATCCCTTCAAGTAACCTCTTTATATTTTATATATACATAATTAATGAACTGCGTAACATATATATACTTAATTATGTTATTTCCTTATCATGAACTAGCTCATTTATTAGTTTTACTACGTATTAATTTAGTTAAAATGTTATAATTAGGGTTTATTTTCAATGTGACTCGCGTATATGTAACAATACATTGTTACATTCATTTCTTATTTTTAGTTTGTTGTATAATTATATTAGTATATATTTTACTTTCATTTGATTTTTTGTTGGCTAATTAAATGAAGTATTAAAAGTTATTGAAAGATTAATTCTGTTAAAATTTTAAATTATGATAAAATAATTATTATATTTTTATACATTTTATGCATTATTTAAAAGTATTGACTCGTGAAATACTTATTAATTACTAAACTTTAAAAATAGTATTTTTAATTTTCATATCATCTTAAAAATTATTAACAAATCATATTTATCAAAAACTTAAACTATTAATACAATTGCAAACTATATTGTTATATCTAATAGTGAAAATCATATGATATGTATTACAATAATAGCATAGAGCCAGCAGAGACATTTGAAGGTACTAAATAATTATGCACAAGAAGGGGGAGTCGGACCAAGGACTCCACAGAGAAGATTGACCCAAATAGGATTCATAGATAAGTTGGTAAAGAGAAGACCCACTCACCCCTCTAGAGAAAATTTGTCTTTGGTCTTCTTGTTTTTGGAATAAAGGTCATGAAGATACACGCACTCACATCATATGCGTCACGATTAACTAAATATTGGGATCGATTTCTTTAATTTATGATTTTCTTTCTTATTTATGTGATATCTCAACTTGAAATAATAATATGTCATCATGACATTGGTTGTAACGTTGAATATGCATGATTGTGAAAGAATTATGAGACCAATTATTTGTTATGGCCAATTACGTTTATACATTTAGATTAATTCATATCACATTTTGAAATAAAAATCATTTTCATAAACTTAATTAACAAATATCGGTCTAGCTCTAGCCTCTATATTTGTATCTTGCTGACCATCCTAAGGTTCCGATGGGATATAATATGAACATGAATATACGTGTTAAATATTTTAAATTAATAAAAATTTAAAAAATATTGAGAAAAACAAATTGTCTATACTCAAATAATTATCTAAAAATAGATAACAATTAGTGTGATAAAATATTTTATTTAAAATATATATAAGATAGTAGATTCATAAAACTAATAGATTGCATCATAAATTAATAGGATATCATATTTTGATAAACATATCTAGACACTGTTGGATAAAGCGTGTAAAAATAAAATAAATTTAATAAAGTAAAATAATAACACAAGTTATTAACGTGATTTACCTTTTAATTTGGGTTACGTTCACAGGACAAATTCCGAAAAAAATTTCTTTCACTAATAAAATTAATAAGTACAAAATGAGAGACGATACAACAAATTGAGATAAACCTAAAATAGTAACACACAAGTGTTTCCCAAACTCACTATTTTGTCATTCCTTTTTTAAAAAAATATCGCAAATATTTTTCTATAATATTCTCTCACTCTCTCAAACACACAATACTATTTTCATCAAAGAAAATTGTTCATTTGGATTTGTTTTTTTTTCTCTTCTTTTGGTGTCTCTCTCTAAGGAAAAAACAATGCCAAAAATTGGCCACGTAGCTAGCCACAATTTTTTTATTTGTAAATTTTTCAAATGTGGTTTCACCTAAATTTTTTATTTTCTTCCACTTTCATATGGCGTGGGACCTATAAATCTCCCTCATATGACTACATGAAGGGCTCCACCAATCTAACAGCTAAACAATAATACTCAAAATTCTATCTTGGAAGAATTTTTGTCAATATGTCTGATTCATTTTCATTTGTATGGATCTTCCCAAGCTATAGTAGCTTCTTCTCCATTACATCTCTAATCCAATGATATCTCACATCAATATGTTTTGATCTTGAATGAAATAAGACATTCTTTCCAAGGTGGATAACACTCTAACTATCAAAAATAATTGGTAACTGGTTTGCTACAACCCAGGTTCTTTTAAGAACTTTTTCATCCATAACAACTTTTTACATGTTTCCATTACTACTATAAATTCTACTTATGTAGTAGACAATGTAACATATTTTTTGTAATTTTAATTGTCATGACATAACTCCCCCTGTAAATGTAATAAGTTAACCTAAAGTAGATTTTTTGTAATCCACATCGCCACCTAGGGGTGTCCACCGGTCCGGTTTTGAGGGAAAAATTTAACTGGATCGGACCGTTTATATTACACGGATCAGACCGGACTGCACCATTTGAAATGATTTTAATTAATACAAACCGGACTAGACCGTTTGATTTATAAAACCATTTGGTCTAGTCTAGTACGGTCCAGTTTCCAGTTTGGTTTGGTTTTTGGACACTTTTAATGAGAAATAATGTGGAAATTTTAATATATTATTAAACTGGTCTGATTCTACCAGTTTAAAAATTAATACAAACCAGACCAGACCGTTTGAAAAACGGTTTTAATAAATACAAATCAGACTTAACCGTTTGATTTGTAAAACCATTCGTTCTGGTCCGATCCAATTTTCCAATTTTCCGATTTGGTCCGGTCTGAACGGGTTTATGGACACCCCTATCACCAACCATATTAGCATCTGTGTATTCAACTAACATAAGTTTGTTGTTTCCAAAACATAGGAATATTTTGAAAGAACCTAAAAACTACCTAAAAATCCATTTCATTGCAACCCAATGTTCCTTTCCAAGATTTGAAAGGAATCTACTCACAACTCCAACTACATGAGCGATATCTAGCTATGTGCAAACCATGGCATACATCATACTTCCAACTATTAAATCATATCGAACATTTTCCATCTCTTTCTTCTCTTTGTCTGTAGAAGGGTTCTACTTAGAACTTAGCTTAAAGTGATTAGTAAGGGGACAACTAATCATTTTAGCCTTGTCCATATGAAATCTTTGAAGTGGCATGAAAGGTGGTATGCCTAGCATGGAAGATGGTATGCCTGGTATGGATGGTTGCATGCTTGGCCAATATTGCATGCCCTGGTTGTAGCATGATGCCATGGCTGACATTTGTTGTGATTGATGTTCTTTTAGAGTGGCAATCTCACTCATCACTGATGCCTTAAAGAAGTTGAATTCTTCTTCAATTTTAGTGTACTTCTCCTTACTTACCATCTGAGGCTTTTGTTTTGGAATGTTAAAATACTCCATAGAACCATCATATTGGCTACCTCCCCTAACACGACCAGGATGCTCGCGTCCGAATGCATGATATAAAGCATCTCTCCTAGGCTCTTCGATTATTTCACCTCTGGATATTTTTTCTTGAACAACTCTCTACAAATAATAAAGCACACAAACATATCATTCATTATTACATCAATTATTAAATATCATTCAGACTTTTTATCAACCGAAATTACGAACCAACTTATTTAATTGTTCTTCTCCTCGCTGACTCATCAGTCTTGCATTCTTCATTTTGGGAGTCTTTGTTTCTATGTACAATTCAATTCGGGTAACAGGTCTACCCAATTCATCTTCCTACATAAATTATGAAAATTTTATTAACAATGACATGAAATTAAATTGAGGAAAATAAATATAAAAATATTTATAAATTAAGACAAATTAATAATACCATTCTATATCTAACTTCAGGATTTGAAGACCTCCCGGTACGGTTAGGAAGAATGTTATGCATTTGGACATTCTGATGATCTTCTCTAATAATTTGAAATTCATCTAAACGTCTATAATCCACAAAGTCTTTTCAAACTTGAGGTGTAATCCAGGGGTGTCCTTCAGGGATTTTGTAGATCTCATTCTCATCAAGTGTTTCCAAATATGGAAACACATCATTTTTTGCCAATCTGGAAGTCTTGTATTCCTTCCAAGCCTTATTTGCAATCTTATAACACTTGTCCTTCCAACTGTCATCGACTTTGTAACGATTCTGTAAAAACACAGTACAAAAGATTAGACATAATACACCTAATAATATATATATATATATATATATATATATATATATATATTAATTATAAAATATAAGAGACTTACATAAATGGTTATCCATATTTTGAACTTTTCTACATCGTCAACCTCAGACCAATCATTTATATTGATTGGTATACTAGACTTTGTTAATCGACCAATAGAGGATTTCAATTGTTGACCATTTTCCCCTATTGGATTACCAATAGCATCAAATAGAACATGTATTCTATCATCTGGGTTAAGTGGAGCATGTATTCAAATACCTCAATGGATCATTTGAATCTACAAGCTGAATATCCATGAAATATCTACAAACAATGAAGAAATATAAATTAATTGACAATTTTAGGAACACACACATATATAAGAGTTATTACAACAATATAGAACATACGTTATGTTTAATTAGGTTGTTGATCGTATACATATATTCCTTCACAATCACTTCGAGTTCATGTCGAAGATTCATCATCATCAATTAGATCATCACATACATTAGGCAATTTATTTGAGAAATTACTAATATTGGTTAATGTATCAAGCATAGAGTCATCATCTTCTACAGCATCACAATGGTAAAACTCTTTTTGTGGAGGCGTTAACACAACAGAGCATTTTGGATCAATTTGATCGCTCACGTAAAATACTTGTTTTGTATGAAGTGCTAACGTGAAAGGATCATCAGTGTGACCTATCCTGGATAAATTTACAAGGGTAAATCCAAAATCATCTATTTTATATCCAACATTGATAACATCTTTGACCCAATCACACAAGAAAACTGTTTCATGGAAGACCTCATAATCTAATTCCCACATCTCTTGTATTATACCATAATATGTTCTATCAGAAAGTACAGGATTAGCATCTTTTGAACTGAAAAATTGCATAGTTTGTGCAACCATCTTCACCCCACTATTTTGATTTACTCGGACTTTGTCCCTAGCTTGAGTCGTAAACCTCGATCCACTTATTGTGAAACTATAAAATGATTTGACATCGAATTTTGGCCCATGTGCAAGCCATTGTAAACTTTATGATATTTTATGATTGGGTTTCTTGAGTTCATCTCGAATCTATGTATACAAAAACACAAAATGTGTTTAGAGCAAAGTTTTAAAACATTGAATAGATCTAGGAAGATACATGCATGAATTTTTGTTTGTGACACTTACATGGATGCGAAACCAATTAATAAGCTCTCGCTTATGTTCATCATACAACCATTTTTCTTCTCCTTTTTTTTATAACGAGGATCGATCTTCAATAAGTTTAAATGCATCCTATAATGTTATTAAATATATATTAAGTTATATATCATCATTAATAGTTAAATAAAAAATGATTTTTGCAATCATAAAACAATGAACATCGCTTACTCTATGTACGGTTGTGCCTCATTATTATTTACCAAAATGATTCGGTGTGCTTTTTCCCATCAAGTGTGATCAATAAATAATTTCTTACTTCTACCAAGCATAGAGTTACCTACTTGGATCATGTGACGTTCTAAGAACAACTTGTGCATAGGATTCCCAATTTCAGTGTAACCACTAAAGTATTCAGAGCAAAACTCAATGGCCTCTTCAGCAATGTAGCATTCCACCATGCATCCTTCAGGTCGATATCTATTATTTACATATCCTTTAAGGACTTTCATATATCTCTCAAAACGATACATCCACCTTAAGTAAGTAGGACCACATAATTAAACCTCTCGAACTAAATGAACACATAAGTGAATCATTATATCGAAGAAAGAAGGAGGAAAATATTTTTCAATTAGACACAAAGTCTCTACAATTTCTTTCTGTAAAGAATTTAACTCGCCAATTGATATAGATTTCTTGCATATTGTATTGAAGAATGAACAAAGTCGAATTATTGATAATCAAACATGTTTTGGAAGAATTGATCTAATAGCAACTGGTAATAACTGTTGCATTAAGATATGACAGTCATGTGATTTCAATCCATACAGTCTCTTATCGGTGATAGACACAAAAAATTTAAGTTGGATGAGTAACCATCAGGAACTTTCACACCCTCCAAACATTTACAAAACACATCATTCTCTTTTGTTGACATTGTATATGATGCTGGTGGTAAGTATGTTCGATTCTTATCATTTTCCACCCTTGGTTCCAATTCAGGTCGTATGCCTAGTTTCTTTAAATTTAATCTTGCTTTAATTCCATCCTTTGTTTTTCTAGGTATATTAAGTAAAGTACCAATCAAGCTCTCACATACATTCTTCTCAATATGCATGACATCTAAGATGTGACGAATGTGTAGGTCTTTCCAATAAGGTAATTCCCAAAATATTGATTTTTTTTCCAACAACCATGGTAAGTCTGTTCAAACTCTTTTTCATTCTCACCCATTTCATTAGTTGACCTCTTTCGTTTCCCTACCTTAGTGAGTTTTTTTTTCATCTTTCCATATCGTTTGAATGTCATCCCATTCAATTGCCTTAATATCTCAATACCTCGCAAAGGTCGAGTTGCATGATCATGATCTTCTTCACCATCGAACGGTTTCTTTTGGTATCTAAACTTGTGTCCAGATGGCAAAAATCTTCTATGTTTTCTATAAGACATCTTTCGTCCGTGAACAAGATAATTTGCAGAAGTTCCATCACTAAATATAGGACATCCCTTGTAACCTTTTGTTGCATGTCCTGATAAGTTTCCATAGGCAGAAAAATCATTAATTGTCCATAAAAGAACCCCCTTCAAGTTAAAGTATTCTTCTTTATGTGCATCGTAAACATTTACACCATCATTCCACAATGTCTTTAAATCATCTATCAGAGGCTGCAAATATACATCAATATCAACACCGGGTTGTTTCGGTCCTGAGATCAATAATATTAACATCATGAATTTTCTTTCCATACACAACCAGGGAGGAAGGTTGTATGTTACCATAATTACTGGCCAACAGCTATATCTACTACTGAGGGAACTATGTGGATTAATTCCATCAGCAGCAATGGCAAGACGAAGATTGCGCGGATCAAATGAAAATTGATGAGATAAATTATCTACTACTTTCCAATTTGGAGAATCACAAGGATGACGTAGCACCCCATCATCAGATCGATTATCTGAATGCCAAGTCAACATCTTTGATGTATATTTACTATTGAACAACCTTTGAAAGCGAGGAATCAGAAGAAAGTACCAAAGAACCTTTGCAGGCACACCTTTCTTATGTGTTGTACTCTCATTTGTACCATGCTTCCATCTCGATTCTTACAATCATGTAATGTCTCATATTCTTTTCTATAAAGAATGTAATCATTAGGACAAGCGTGAATCTTGTGATATTCCATGCCAAATCAACTAAGAGATTTCTTCACTTCATACATTGAAGATGGCAATTCAATACCCTCAGGAAACATATCGACTAGTAGATTTAGTAATTCTATGAATCCCTTGTCAGAAAAACCATGTTATGCCTTCACATTGTACAAATGAACCAATCCCGACATTTTAGTGTATTTTTTGCATTTTGGATACAACGGTTTTTTGGCATCTTCTATAAGTTTATTAAAGGTTTCGGGATCATCCTCGCGTAATTCATCTTCAACACCATGAAACATATTTTCTGTCTGTACATTATGATGATAAGATGTATGTAATCCACTCACATTCTTATTTATCCTTTCTCCATGAGTATTATCAATATTTTCTCCATGATAATACCAACATTTATAGCTCAATAGAATACCATTACGGATAAGGTGATACTTAACCTCATCAAATTCATGAAATCACTCATTTTTACATTTAACGCATGGGCATCGAATCATACTACTTTCAGTATTACTATTTCTACAAGCAAATTCCATGAAACTTTCAACTCCAGAAATATAGTCTTGCTCAATTCTACACTTTGACATCCAAGATTTGTCTATTTTCTATTAATGACATTAATTAAACATATTACTTAATTATGTATACAATGAATATATTTCAAGTATTATTATATATAAATTTCTTAATTATTAGAATATATATCAAAACATACATAATGCAAAACAATTATCATTTTAATCATTTTACAAAACCATTTCTATACAAATTAAAAAATAAGCAACATGTTAGCATGAATATATAAAAACCAATCACACACTTTGGTTGATTCTAATTTCTAAGCATGTTACTATATCATAATTAAAAAGTAATATTAATTATACGTATATAAATAAATTTTTCCACGCATAGTAAACGCACAACATTTCAGATATTATTTCCACATAAAATAAGTCAAACATTATTACAAGCAAAATAAAAAACATACCTAAATCAAAAATTTATACAAAATATAAAACAAACTGAATAATAAGTTGTAAAATTCTACTTAATAAAATATAAATAAATTTATCCACTCATAGTAACCATCAAACCCACAACATTTTAGATATTATTTCCACATAAAATAAGTCAAACATAATAACAAACAAAATAAAAAACATACCTAAATCAAGAATTTATACAAAAAATGGGTATAATTTTTTTAAATATTTTGCTCAAATAATAGAAAAACTGACAGATAATGTGAGAAAAGGAATATAACTTACAAAACGACGTTACAAATGGTGGTCAGAGGTGGCCGGAAATTTAGAAAGAAGGTGGCGCACGGTGTAGATTTTGGGAGAAAATAGAGAAGAGTGAGGAAGAAAATGGAGGAGAGAGAGGAAGAAAATTCGATTATGTGTAAAAAATGACCCGAATGTGGATATATTAGGTGGATAGCGTCGATTGACGTGGAGAACCGATGCTATCCACGTGACGTAGCGTCAGTTCGCCACGTCAACCGACGCTACACGTTGGACGTAGCGTCAGTTAACATGGTCAACCGACGCTATCCACAGGACGTAACGTCGGTTCTTCACGTCAATCGACGCTATGTCCAACGTGGATAGCGTCGGTTCTACACCGAACCGACTTTAAATTCATTATAAGTCGGGTTTTTTCCAAAAACGACTTCACATAGCGACTTATATACCCTTTTTTGTAGTAGTGCAATCTATCATTTCTTCTTAAAATCTTTTTTAATGTGAAAGATCAGTCTATACTGCAACCACAGAGCATACTAAGAATTTAACTAGATTAATTCGGATACCAGTTGTTGAGGTACAACGAGTAAAAATAAAATAAATTCAATAGAGTAAAATAATGATACCGTAATTTAACGTGATTTACCCTTTAATTTGGGCTACGTTCATGGGACAAATTCTGAAAAACATTTCTTCCCTTAATAAAATTAATGGGTACAAAGTGAGGTAATACAATAAATTTTGATAAATTCAAAATAATGATACATAAGTATTTCCGAAACTCACTATTTTTCATTGATTTTTTAAAAAAATATCCCAAATAATTTTCTAAAATATTCTCTCACACAACACTATTTTTCATCAAAGTAAATTATTCTTTTGACATTGTTTTGCTTCTCTTTTTTTGGTGTCTCTCTAAGGCAAAAATATTGATTATTTATATGCAAAATTGTCTATCTTTTATGTGTCTAAAAATTTACCACATAGTTGATGAAATTTTAACCACAACTTTTTTTATCTAATTAATTTTTCAAATGTGATTGCAGCCAAAAAAAAAAAAATTCGTATTCCACGTTTACGTGACCTACAGATACAAAATTGACGTGAATATGGAGTCTGGTGTAGTATAGCAATTAAAAGCTACAGCCATATATAGGTGTGATTTGGTAGCAATTCTGCGAACCTTGGTGAGCTCACATTCACCTGCGTAATGTACAGTGTGTATACTTTTTTGCGTGTGGCGCCAGATAAATTCCTTTCAATATTAAGAATGAGCTATGCTGTGAATACTATCGAGTATATATATATGCCTAGAATAACTCCTAACTTTAATTCGGAAGTCACATTATTCTAGAATCTACTTCCTAATTTCACAAAATTATTATTTTTGACAAAATAGCAATATTTTGCCTTCCAAATTCCGTAGAGCTACAATTTAATGCATGTTGATTGTTGTGTCAAACAAAGTAATATCGTGTAAATGTGTGTTTTATGTGACATTGTCGTTTTTAATGAGTTGATTCATTCTCTTGTAGGGTTTTATAAGCGCTGCTTGTACTAGAACAGCATAGTTGATCATTGTAGACAACTGAATTCCCTTTTTACTTCTTTTTCCTATTTTAGTTTCTAGAGATAGTTAATCTAGTTCATATATATATATAATACTGTTATTTTCATTATTCACTAATATCCCGATGACTTTTAGTAATATTGAAAATTTTATTTCTAATATTTTAGAAGTTATATATATCTTCATTTATATTCCTGGAGTTTGTAAAAAAAAAATTAATACCGTCAAAATTTATGTTAATATCATTAATATTTTTAAATAATTAATAATAATATTTTTTTTTCTTTTCTATGATTATGATATCAAAATGTGGCTATAACTAGTTATTTTATAACGTCAATTGTTACTTCTTACGTATTATTATTTAAATACAGATATTTAAGTTACCTATCAAAACATTGTTTTATTTTTATAATTTCTTTATATTAGTGTTCATATATACTTCTAGTTAGTTTCTTTATATTCATTTTCTTATTTATTAATTCTATAAATATTTAGTCATTCAAGATTCTAAATTAATTTAGAATTATAATTATTATACCTGAATTTAATGGGTTCACTACGATCATTTCTTCTATTGTTCGTTTTTTTGTTACACATGATATATCTCATTTGCTTAAATATTAATACCCTTCTTTTAATGGTAAAGTCTTTACATTTGTACATTATATGGTGTCGAAATTAGACTTATTATAAGATAGGAAAAGAATAACCGCACTCAATTTTATTTATAATATTAATAATTATTACAAGTTTAAAAGTCAATTAAGAACCTTGAAGAGATTTTTAGCTGCTCATAGTTTCTAGATACATAGTTGTTAGATTAATAATTTTTAGAATATAGAGGTTGTTATTACTGAAATTGTGTCCAAATAATGAAAATAAAGGGTTCCTTTTTATGGGACAAGGAATCTCCATTTACAATAGTGAGAAATCACTCTTTTATCCTCACTTTAATAATTTACCTAACTTTTTATTTTTAGCTTTTGAATCTAAGTCTTTTATTTTATTAGCATGGTCTACTAATTGAAGATGTGGGTTCTACATCTTTATTCTTTTTTATTGTTTTCTACAGACAATCATTTCATGACATAGAAGATGATGCATCTTCATCTTATCGATCTCTAATGTAGTAAATATATTTGTTATCCTTAGTGATTTTCTTAGTGTTTTTATTTCTTCACAAATTTTCATATTATTACTATTGAAATTTATTTTAAACTTACTTATTTTCTCACAATATTCTTCAATGGATCAAATTGCTATGGAAAGTTATTATAATCATACTAGTTGAGTAATTTACTTTGAATTCAGAAGAATTATTAATTTTTCAAAGTTCTTGGTAAATTTGACTCAGCATCTGTCTTCTTAGAATACAGAGTTCATTTAGATGAATAATTTTTAGAGTAGAAAGGATGTTATTACTGAAGTTGTGTCCAAGTAGAAAGGTTCCTTTTATAGGACAAAGAACCCATGTTTACAATATTGAGTGTTCAGAGATAATTTTGTGTGTTAGGAATTCCTGTGATTTTTATAGAGAAGTAGAAAATATGGACAAATGAACAAATCTTGTATTCTCCCTATTAAAGATGTATAAATAGCACCTACTAAATAGATATTGAGGTTACATAGATTGGAGTTCTCAAACGGCTAAAATATATACAATTCAATGACTAACAAATTAGGTCGTCATAGGCATTATATAAATAGATTGTTATATACATACGACTTGAGATTTTATATTAAGATGTGAACCAGGTCGTCAAGACAATATTCAGGACATTTACTTAGGCCAGGTCCTAATCTTTAAGTCTTGATCCTCATGTTGTTGTTTATAGAGGCTATCCTTATCATAAATAATACCAAACATTAATTCACATATCCACTTAATGTTGAGAATGGAATAATACTTTATTGCCTGACCCATGTATGGCTTAGGTCATTATGAATAGGAAGTATGATTCAACGAGATCTTTAATAGACAACAATTTATTCAAGTGGACTATCTGATACAAATTCCCCTAGTTACAAGGTTAACAGGTCATTATAAAGCGTATTCCCAATATTAATTCAGGTTTTAAAGGGATAAACCTTTAGCTTTTCCTTAGGTCTCGTTATTAATTCTAAAAATCAGGTCCATATATAAGTGCTACATAATCACCATATAAATGTTGTCTGATTAGGTCTTGTATGCATAGATGACCTAGGTCGTTTAGAATAAGATCGTTTACTTTGACCAGGTCTTGGCTCTCAAGTTTGAGCCATTATGTCTTAACTCTTATGTCTTAGCCATCATATCTTAGTCATCAGGTTACTAGACAAATGCTACTATGTCACTCCATTATCACAGAGGAACAATTAAGTAATCTTTACGAACAATGAGGTGAATGGCCTTGTAATTGGAGGGCATATATCTAAGCCTTTATTAGTCATGCACTAATATTAAAAGTCTCCAATAATGCTTCTCTTGTCATTGAGATCCTCACTAGTTTAGGACGAGTTCATTTATTTTGTAGGCATAGATTATAAAAAGATTGACCTTGAAGATTCGATCAATGTTTGGTACCCATGACATATAACCCATAATGCCAAGGATTAGTCGCAATATTGTCTATATTGAAATTCCAGTTGTGTAGCCCGAGAAGTTGGACTTTAATTGTGCTAGACTACACTATGATATGGTTCTTTCAAACTAGTAGGAGTAAAGCACTTCATATATCCTAACTACATTTTAAAAGAGTAAAAAATTTGATAAGGAGTTACCTTTCATAAGTACCAAGGTGAACTAGGGACATATATGCCCTATCTCAATGAATAATCTGCAGATTACCATGTCTATATTGCTTTTAATACCAAAGTAGTAGGGTGAAATGAGGTCACTTTCAAAAAAAGTGGGGGAACTTATCATAAGAGATTAGTAGCCCATATTCAGATGCAACATGTAAGGGTGAAATATTGGCTTACAATTAGATGCGACATGCAAGGGTGAAATATCCAACCCCTTACATGTGCTTCCATAAAACGGGTGTTCATTGGCAAACTCGAAAAGAGACATGCAAGGGTGAATTATTCAATCCCTCACATGTGCTTCCAAAAAAGGGTGGTTCGCTATGGAACTCAATTCTTTGTCTTAGGACATATTTTGGTTTGTGAGTGGATCACTTAATAATGCCTACATTTTTACTATGTTAGAACACATATGGCATCTCAAGTGAAGGTCAATTGAATCCTTCCTCCAATCATGAAGCATAGGACGTATCTCACATCCCAAGTAGGGGGTCAGTTGACTCCTTCCTTCAACTATGGGGTGGTCATCATCTTTATTGTTCACAGAACATGAGACATCTAAGAGCAAAATTGAATTCAACTCCTAAATGTGGCCTAAAGAGGAGGTTCACCGTGGAACTCAAAGCTCTTTCTTAAGACTCAACTCACATCTCAAACGGGGATCCGTGAACTCCACCTCCAATCATGAGGTATAAGATGAATCATACATCCCAAGTAAGGGTGTCAGTTGACTTATCCTACCAACTCGAGGGGTTATTAGATGAATTTCATAAGATAGACGACATGCGAGGGTGAAATTCGTTCCCTTACATGTGCCTCTTGAGACATATTATGCATCTCAAGTGAAGGAGTCAGTGGACTCCACATCCAATCACGAGGCATGGAATGAATCCCGCATCCTAAGTGGCGGGGTTAATTGACTCATCCTACCAACTTGGGGGTCATTAGAAGAATGTCACGAGATAGGCGACATACGGGGCTAAAAATCCTACCCTTCTCATGCCCTTATTAGGACGTATCATGCATCTCAAGTGAGGGGTCAGTGGAATCTACCTCCAATCATGAGGCATGGGACGAATCTCACATCCCAAGTAGAGGGGTCAATTGACTCCTTCTACCAACTTGGAGGGTCAGTTGACTCCTCCTACCAACTTAGGGGTCATTAGATGAATGGCACGAATTTTATAATAACTTCATCAGTATTTAGATAATAAATTATTCTTTTACACCGTATGTGAAGTGAATAGTATTATTTTATAATAATTTCATCAACAATATTTCTTGTCATTTGGGATAAATAATATGATTAGATAAATCTATTAATATGAAAAGTGAATTGTTGATATATTTTTCATGTAAAGTTAAGAGTAACCCAACTTGTAGTTACTTAGAGTAGTGTTGGCTTGTCCTTGCAAGAAATAAAGATAAATAATGATTATGTGGTCTTACACGAATGGATCCAGAGCGATCATGCCTTATAGAAGCATTATTGGTGACAATATCTTGATGAACATCGAACCACTATAAGAAACCTAAGTATGGGTACCAATTGTGTATATTTAACAAAATACAATTATGACAACACAAGTAAATTTTACAGGTCATACCTTATTAATGGACCTCGTTAAAGATCAAAGTATTATCATATTTCAATAAAGTATTGATTCTTTTATAATTTCTTTTTGAGATGCATGGATCACACAGATCATGTAGTGCATCAAGATCAACCCTTACATCATATAAATAAGGGCATGTAACAATCAATCCATTCATCATATAAACTCACTTCGCATGATGCGCATGACCCTTATTTTTTTGAAACCTGTCCTTGGTACACCAACTCAAATTAAGTATCTAGGAATGTCTGACCGGCCAACTGGTAGGTAAAGTTACCCACGACATAACTCTAGGACATCTACCAAGATCTTAAGCTTTGTAATTATCTGACATTGTTATCATGCCTTTGATCAAAGAGTACCAACCCCAGATTCAAATGGCTAATATTTTTTGTATATAATAGCAGAAATAAGATGACAAATGGTAGCTAATGGTGCCTCTTCTTCTGTAACATAACAATCTTGGAGTGGGGCCACATCTAGTGTATATATTCGTTCTCATATTGTCGAACATAAGATGTCTTAGATATTCCATTGATGGAAAAACTACCCATGCAATGGGAATGCATTTTGTCTTTGTACTGTTAATTTACCCCATAGATTGGGGCCTTCTTGCATCCAAAAGGGAGTAACCTTTTCAAGGTTCTAGTGATGTCTAGTGGAATTATATGGGTTCACAAGTTGTCTTCCAATGTCACTAGTAATTATCCTTTATTAACAATGTTAATCATGAAAATTTTGATAAAGGTAAAGATTAGAATCACAAGTTGATGCCAAAGTAGTATGTGCATAGAGATGTAGGTAAAGTAGTTCAATGGATGCAGTTCGTTATGTATCAACGCAATGGAGTCCAAAAATACCAATACAACCAAAGTCTCGATCAATTAAGTGATAACCATGACACTTACTTGGACCGAGCTAGGCCTAGTTCGTTCAAGAGAGTTTACACAACCCAAAAACTCATATATGTAGCCCATTTCTCTAAGTCATTCATAGCAAACTGGTTTGTGTTGTCTATTCAAGAGGAAACACCATTAAATATCCATAGTGTGTATTCCATAAGGCATGTTGTCACTAGTGTGTATTCTATAGATCGTTATTGATGCATATGTTAGTTATTTTTGTTGAGAGTTGAACTAAACATGTTATTTTGTACTTCTCCTATATTAATTGCTTAATTCACATTGTAAGACCTGCTTAGTCAAATTGATATAAGCTCGCGAAAAGATTTCATGGGTTAATGTTTTCACCTCTTATCTAGATTCTGGTTATTTATTTGAATCGAAAGAATAATTATCTTTCATGCAATTATTGCTACGTATGGAAATCTTCCTAGTTGATGAAGCAAAATCTCTCATTCAAAGTACTAGTTCATGTAACAATTTTGAATTGAGGGAAGCTAATATGGTGGCTCAATTAAGATAACTTTTGGGAATATTGGTTTCTTTCTATCAAAAAGGATGCTCTGAGATGTTTTACATTTGGAATGTGGTTTTAAGAATGTATTTGTTTATGTTTAACAATTAATGTAATGAGATATTTTATCAAAAGAAAAAAGAAAATAAAAGTGTGATGCAAAATTTATTTGGTACCACATTTTTTAAAAATTGTCAATTTGTGCTTTTAAAATTTCATGAATTTCATACATTATCTTTTATAATTTAACTAATTGTATCATTTTTATTTAGGGTTAATTACATTTTATGTTTACAACGAATATGATAATTTATAAAGATATTTAAAACATCCATATCGTATAAATAACAATAAAAATATATCAAACTTTAGACATATTTTTATCATTATTTATAAGATGTTGACATAATTACAACTTAAACATATTCAGGTTAAGTATGTTTTATCATTATTTATATAATGTTGACATAATTACAACTTAAACCTATTCAGATTAAGTATGTTTTATCATTACGTATACGTTGTAGCCATAATTGTAAAAAATAAATATTTTAAATATTTTGACAAATTATCTCATACATCATGAATATAAACATAATTAATCTTTTTTATTTGAGATAATTGTAAGAAACCCATACAATATAGTTTTTTTTATTAATTATGTTTTAGCTTACTGCAAATAAATACGTGCCTTTCACAATTATTATTATTATTTTGGTTAATTGCCTTAAACAAAAGATTATAAAAAATGACTTTTTTTTCGTAACTTGAAAAATAAATAGGGTATATTAAATTAAATTATGAAAAATAGTATAAACTAATACAAGATTAAACCACCAAACCAATAAAAAAATATTTTAATAAGATTGAGTAAATAAAAGTACATGGGTTAGATTACAACAGACTATAAAAAAAATTATTTTATTTTAGAAATTTATAAAGAAAATGAGTCCTTTTCTTTTCGGGTAAAAAGTTTTGAAAATCTAATAATTCTTATTAAATAATTATATTAATTTTATAATTATTAAATATGGTATCAAAAATCTCTTAATTTTTTAAAATTAATATTTTAAATTTTATAATTTATGAGTTAAGTATTATTATTTATGTTATCATAAAAAAATATATAAAAAAAATCGTATAATTTATTAAAACAAAAACTTTTAGGCAATTAAAAATATTAAGAGTAACTATTTATATTAACTAACTTTAATAATTAACGAGATTATAAATATTTAATTTAAAAATTATAATATTTAAGTTTTATTTATATATAATAATGAAATTATTTGATATTTTAAAAAAATTATAAAATATTTAATACTTAATATAATAAATATTAAATTAAATTATTTAAAATAAATAATTATGGTAGGGTAACTTCCTTTGTTTTGGTGGATTTAGTTTCACAAGCCCCCAAATCGCATGAATTTACGATCCCCAACGAACGAGTATTAAGTCATTGAGTTGTTGCTATTTTAAGGCATTATAACCTTTTGGGCTAAAGATATAGGAACCATGATTTAATTTTAACCTCACTCAAATGCATTAATAATCCACTATAATAGGCCATTTCGATAATTTAATTTTGTATAAACTTTCATACATCATAATATCTTTTTAAATGTTTGACCATATTGATAATTTTTTATGTTCAACTGTTTGTTATAAAAGGAAAATTTAAGTTATATCATCCATATTTTAACATTGTAAAAACACTTTTTGTTTTCATTGCGTGAAAGAGTGAAATTAAGTCAAATAATTATAAAAATCCATAAAGTTGGATGTTGTTATAGATAGATTAATGACACTTTTCATATGTCAATAAAATGGCTCGGTTATTGATTAGTTTTTAAGGTGGAAAAAAAAATGCTAAAATGTAAAAAAAAAATTAAATTTTAATTAAATTTACACATAAATTTTTAAATTTTTAAAACATACCTAACAAAAATAACATTTCAATAATATTAAATGAGTTTATATGACATTCAACATTGAATGGATCTAAATTATTGTAATTCAATTTGAACAACATCCTATTAAACGATTTTTAATATAAAATGATGTAATATTTTTTAATAGTTAATAACTCTATAAAAATAGTCATTATGTCATTTTTTTACTTAACATTTACTTATTTTATTTAATAAATAGTATTTTTGTAACTAAAAATATTAAAATATAATTTCTGATTTTTTTTATGAATTTTAACGAATGATTAATCAAGAGTTGCCATGTGGCATGCCACGCAAGCATAGGAGCTGACTGAGCAAGCCATGGGGATGCCACATAAGCAAGGATAACAAATCGTAAATCATCGTGTGTAAGGAGCAACGACCAGCGTACCACGTGTTAGCATGACGTTCAATCCGAGTTCGGAGTGAGGTTAAACCTTCACGCCATGTGTCACCGCTCTACTCATCTAACTGTTTCACCCGTACACCACGCCATCCATTACAACGAACCACGCTACGTTGCATGGTACTGACTCATCATGCATTGACTTGGATCGATCTCCCCTACCACGCGTCACACTCTCATTTGCTTAGTGAATTCCATCTATCACGTGTCGCGTTATGATTGGCTAACGCGATTGATTTTACTTATTTTAATTTCAACCATTGATCTAAAATTGATCTGACGGTCCAAATTGTACCTGAGTTATATTTAAGTCTTTAATTACCCTATAAATCCTAATGAGCTCCCATCAGTATAATTTTGATCAATTTTTAGAGTTAAAAAGAAAGAAAAAGAAAGAAAAATTCAAAAAGATATACAATTTTGGTCGAGATTCAAGAGAAAATTAGTACGACAATTCAAAATATTAATTATATTTCTTCTTCTACTTTTTTCTTTACCAATTTTTATGTTTTTTTATGAAAAATATGAGTTTTATGAATACAATTATGTGTAGTTAATTTATTAATCTAGAGATCTTATGAACCCAATTTTCATCATGTGATGATTTAATATTTAACTCAATTATAATTATAATTTAATTATATTATTTAATATGATTTTATGCTATTAATTGTTTGGTCAATAATTTATCTATTGAGCCAATTAAATAGATTTAAAGTAATTATTTAATTGTTTATCTTTATTAAATAACATGCATAATTTTTAGAGAGATATATATGATTTTTATGTATGTGATCCATAATTGATTAAATTAATACGTAGTATACAATTTAATTGGCATGAGAATGTGATTAAATTAATTATTATATGATGTGTAGTTTATTCGAGAAAGAAATACATGATAAGTTAGATTTAATTTATCATGTAATTAATTGATAATTATATTAGAGATATTTTAACGATTTACATATTTAGAAAATTAAGGGCTCAAGTATTCTTAAATATTTTCTCATATATCGTTTTAGTTACTAAATTTGATTTAATTAATCATTGCTATTTATTTTAATTTTACTTTCTTAAAATATAAAAACAAAAAAAATTATTTTTATTTTTTTAGTTTTAAAAATTAATTTATAATAAAATAATCTAATGAGAAATATCTTTTCTTATTATTATATTAATTGTTGAGATCGTATACTTGCATATTCATTATATATATACTTCGTGTGTGACCATGTGTGATCATAGTAAAAATATATTAAGTAAACTTAAAGTGTATTATTTTTATATTTATAAATCTTAAATATACTATTTTTATTATTTTTATCTATCTTTATTTTCTCTTTTTCATTTTAGCTAAAAATAAATACATTTTTTAAAAAAAATTAGATTTTGTATATAAAAATAATTTGAAATAATTACACATAGTGTGCTTACACCATATAACTTATTGCGATAATTATTATGATACATATTTAATTTATTGTGATCATTTAATTATTTATAAATCTGTAATTTTAATTCAAAATTTTATATGTGATCTAAATCTATATAAATTCATCTCTATTTACATGTGTTTTTTTATTAAAATAAAAAAAATTATACAATCAATTTTGAATTAGGTTAATCGTATATATTTTTTTCTACAAGACACCTAGACCATATATATAACTTATTTCAAATAATATTATTATTATTATATAAAAATTAGATAAGCTGTTGTGTCCAATTTAAAAAAAAAATGTCAGATCCTCGATTGAACTTTTGACTCCCCAAGGGTGACTTTAAAGCAAATGCCCTTGTTTTTGTTTTCATTGCGTCCTAACCGCTCAATTTTTACATCCTTGAAATAAAAAGAGGGGAAATAAAACCCTAGCAGTGTAGGTTTCCTTCCCCTTATCGGATTGAATTGAATTATTATCGATTTGGGAATTCAATATGCTTGTCTAATTCATAATTTTGCTTCATTTCACACTCGTTGCGTGTCGAAAGTTAGAGCTTAGAAATTAGGTTGCTACACGCACAAATACACGAGCAGAGAGAGCAAGAGACAGTGAAAATGGACGGCTTACCACATCCAATATCTCGAACTGTTGAAGAGGTGTTCAATGACTTTAAAGGCAGACGTGCTGGCTTGATAAAGGCTCTTACCTCTGGTTTTATTTTCTTCCTCTGTTTCTCTTATCTTCTCTTCTTTTCTGTGTTTTTTCTTTCCCTCCACTTAAACACTTTTCTTTTCATTTCCGCTTTAATTTTTCGGGTATCTTTTTTTTTCATTCGTCTTATTTTGATTTATTTTTGGCAAATTTCCTTTCTGGGTCTGCTGGTTTTAACTGTTTTCTTCTTAATTTTCTTTTGCGCAGACGTTGAGAAATTCTATCAGCAGTGCGATCCAGGTGTGTTGTCTCATTTTGTTTTCTTCGTGTGTTTTTTAGATGGAATTGTCGGCAATTTCATTGTGACTTTTTTCTCCTATAGTGTTACCTATCCAGTAAATGTGCTATCTACTCAGTGTGCTAAGTGGGTTATGCCTTTGGTTTTTAAAAGAATTTTGAGTACCGAGCCTGCTCATGCGTACAATAGGTCGTTTGCTGCGTTTTCCTTGTTATTTTGGTTGCACATTTTTTCCTTCTGGTTTCACTTTTGATTCAGAGTTATACAGTAAGGTGACAAGCCATAGCGTGGGATTTGTCAAAGCAGCCTTTGCTCTGATTGGTTATTCATAAAGCAGCATTTGAACTAATAGGTTATTTTCATTATGAAAAAAAAATATTATTATTTTATTGTTTCTGTTTGTGGGTCTGTCTAATTTATTTGTAATTTTCTTCTTCTTAACTGCTTTTGCAAGTATCATATGTTATCACTAATCACTTCACTTGCAAATCTGAATCATCCAGTTACTTTTTTTACTTTTAGCCAGTAGTCTTTTAAAATTGATCATTGGTTTATACTTATAATTTTTTTTTTTTGTGACACGTTGACATTGTCATGATTTTTATTCATTCTACTATTTACTTCCTCAAGCATGGATGAGTTTCTAGAGCATCGAAGTTAATGGTTATTCTGTGTACTGTTCAATAAACAATTATTTAATTTGTTTGCAATTTGGTACTGTAGGGGTTATCTTGTCTGTTTTCATTTAGAGTATGGTGCATCAATATAATTCTAAGCAGCCGCAAAGCTGAAGCATTTTTTTTTCTTTTCCCATTTTGGCACTATCCTTTTGGGATGTTGGTTCATTTAATATATCATGCCTTAATCCATCCTTGATGGAATTATGTTCACTGGAAAGATAATCATTAATTGCTTTTAATAATGAGAGGATATATTGATCTATAATGAAATCCACTGGCCTCAGCATGGAGTTTAGCCTTCACTTGCCTCACTGGCAGCCTTGTAAATTACAATGGATATTGGAAAAGATATTGTTAAAATATTCTATTTTATTTGTTAGTTTTCTTGACTATCATGAAATTCATTTACGAGTGCGGTATAATGTGCATTTCTCAATTAAATTAAGACGTCCTTCTGCCTTATGTCACAAAGATCATTTTACCCTTTGTTCATGGAGTAGCTTCTGCCCCTCTGAAATTTTCATGTCATCTGAATTCTAATAGTTCAATAGTCAGTACTATATGTTATAAAATGTACATTATTTCATTTGGTGTGGTTTGTTGTAAAGAAAGTCTTGCTAAATATTCCTGATTTTTATATTTTCATGTTTAATCTTTTCATTTTAAAGTGTCTTAATGAATTATAATATTGGGGGGAAAAAGTTCACAATCATCCAAAATATTCATGTTTAATTACAGTGAAATATTAATTTTGCTTCTCTTATGCTACTGAAGATGGTTATCTTTTTTGGCACAGAAAAGGAGAATTTGTGTCTCTATGGACTTCCGAATGAGACGTGGGAAGTTAATCTTCCAGTGGAGGAAGTCCCTCCCGAGCTTCCTGAGCCCGCTCTGGGTATAAATTTTGCCAGGGATGGGATGCAAGAAAAGGACTGGTTGTCACTGGTTGCAGTTCACAGCGACTCATGGTTGCTTGCAGTTGCATTCTACTTTGGCGCACGCTTTGGCTTCGGTAAGAATGAAAGGTATGGAATATTTTTCTTTGGTTATGTCACAAATGTGCACATCAATGGCACAATTCCACTTAAATCTCTAATAAACTGTTGCAAATGAGTTTTTGTTCCTTATTGAGACAATTGGGGCTCTCCTTTTCAAAATCTGAGTTGTCTGCAACCATGTAGTTAATCTTATTATAGATAAGGGTCGCAGCTATCTACCTTGTAAAAATACATTGTATTTGCTTTTTGTAAAATGTATTGACCCTTTGGTAGTTGCAATTCAGTACATGATATTTTAGGAACTTTATATTAGGGGGGGGGGGGGGACCTTGTATGCTAGGAAATTGCTCATTGTATTATATTTAAGGCAAAAGTTCAATGTTTGGAGAACCTTAAATTATCTGGTTAGTATTTTGGCTAACTGAGAGGCTGAGTGTGCATCCCTATCTACTGCTTTACTTTGGTCTTACCCAGATCTCTTCGCCCTGTACATTTTAGTCACTACTTTCTTCAAACTTGCAATTTACAACTATCATACACTTTGCTTGTCAAGTATGTGAAAGGAGGAAACAATAATTTTGTAAAGCCTATGAAGAAACACAACTTTTAGTGCTTTATGCGTGAAAAAATTAACTTTTAAAGTTCTTTTTGTGTTTTGAATTTCTCTAACAAAAGTATCTGTTTCTGTATCCTTTATGGCACTGCCTGGAAGACTTGTGTGGCTAGTTTGATTGCCAAATTATGATTTGCTATGGTGTTTTCCATACTTGTCTTTTGTTTGGCCTCGGTCATCTGTATGCGACCTTAGCCGGATGCCCTAACGCTCAAGTTGCTTTGTTGTTTTCGAGCCCAAGCCTACGTTTTCTTAGTCAGTAAGCTTCAGCTGCGTGAACGGTTTTCTACTTTTAATATTCTTTCTTGTTCTTGACAACATGCTTCCCTCGGGTTACATCATACAATCCAGTATTCAAGTTATATAAGTCCATATTGGAGCAACAGGTGATGTTGGGTCCAAGGCATGGTGAATTTCCTGTTTCTTCTTGAATGTCATTGAACTTCTATGGTTCTTTTAACTTATGAGAAATATTTTAAGATAGAAGTATGTGCAACAAGTTGCATAGGTGCTGTGTCTTAACTTTGGAAGTAGCAATTTCTAGAAACTAGAATGTTGGTTTTGCAGCTGTTACTTTGATTTAGAGCCTGTATAGTTTTGAGTTGCTTTGCATCCTGCATAGCCTTTTTTGCATACTGTTGCAGCGCTTATATACTAAAGTTCTTATTTCACATGATAAAGTGTATTTGGGTGAAGCAAAGGAAGATTAAAGGTATTGATTTGAAGGTCAAAAGCTTCAAAAGCTTCAGCTTCTTAGCAACAACTTGTGCTTTTCACACAGTTTGGCACGTGGAAATCTGAATAAGAAAAGCATATCCTTGGATATTGAGCGACCTAAACTGTGGGAAATACTACCTTTTAGAGGTTTTTTGCTTGCATGTTAGATAATCTGAGATGGCTCTAATTTTTATTTTATTGTAACATACAGGAAGAGGCTTTTCCAGATGATAAATGATCTGCCCACTATATTTGAGGTTGTGACAGGAAATGTGAAGCAATCAAAGGATCAGTCAGCCACTCACAATAACAATAGCAAAAACAAGTCAAGTGGGAAGGTAAATGCAACTTCTGGATGAGTAGTTGTTCACCTCTCTATGCTGTTGCCTTATAATTTTGTTGCCTTATAATTTCCTCATATTAGTATAAACATCTTATCACTTCATATTCCATTGATGTTTTTGAGCAGTCTCGGCAATCGGAGTCACAGATGAAGGGAGTCAAGATGTCTCCGCCACCCAAGGAAGAAGATGAAAGTGGGGAAGAAGAGGAGGAAGATGATGAACAGGGTGCAACATGCGGGGCTTGTGGCGATAACTATGGTGCAGATGAATTTTGGATTTGCTGTGATGTGTGCGAGAGATGGTTCCATGGAAAATGTGTAAAAATTACACCAGCAAAGGCTGAGCACATCAAGCAGTACAAGTGCCCAAGTTGCAGTAGCAAGAGGGCTAGAGTTTGAAACTGTTTTCTGAATTTGGAGAAGAATACCAATTGAAGAAAACTAGTGGCTTATCGCTTTTGTTCGAAGTTGAGAACTATAACAGTCAGTTGTCTTATTTTAGCTTAATTGGGATGACTGTGGATGGAATCTTAAGTTTTGCTACTTCGTGTTCATCTAGTTTTATAATGAATTTGTTTTTAGTGTGAACAGTAAATAGCATCTAGCAATATTACCTGACATGTATGTCGATGCAGTAAATGTTGTATGTCGTCAATGCCTAAATTAAGCTTCTTCTTTTCTACTTAATATGGCACTTCACATCTGATTGATGGCAGCTAATGATTATTGGTTAGTAATTTATCAAGGACATCATTTTTGTTTTTCTTCCGGGAATTACAACCAAGTATGGGATGAGAGATCGAGGGTTAACCATATTGAAAATCATCACGATGGCCTTATGGCCTTTATGCCCTAACGATGACAGGTATAGCTGAAGCCGTCCTCTTTTATGCAAATGATAATGGAAGCACTGCTCTTACAGAGGCAATCATGTGGTTGGAATCTGATACTTGTATTGCAAATGGAACTGGCATTCGGAGGATCCTATTCATAATTTTTAGTCCTCTACCCTTGTGTGTACTGTGTATTGTCCTTGTGGTTGTCAGTACTGCAATTATGGCAGTTGGGTAGTTGCATTTAGTAATGTTAGTGCAGCTGTGCATCCACCAATTGGTGGATGTGGTTAAGCCTTATCTTCTAGATCATCGTTCTCAATTCGAACTCTAACCATAATGCTAAAAATGTGAGCAGTTTCTACTCTACTCTTTTTTTCCCATCTTTCTTTCTATTTTTTTTACTTAATGGTTGGTTTATATTCAAAATTGAATGCGATCGAAAATGAAGCTCATTGGAATATATACTCAAGAGTAATTATCTATGGTACAAAACTTTATAACATTGTTTGCCGTGTTCCAGTGGCCTTGTGATTTGGAACACATGTAAAACAAAGTTTTAAACACATAATATTTCCAAAAATATAACTTTATTCACTCATTCTCATCCTCCCATATGACCACTCTTAAATTAACACCTTACGCCTGGAACTCCATTAAGGTGTTAATTTAAGAATTCCAACCCTAGCCAAAACTGCGCATTTATACCCAACTTACCACTAATCTCTACAAGAACATTGTCCATCAGTGTCAATGATGTACTTTTCTCAAAGAAAAAAATAAAAAAAATTCTTACTTATTGTGGCACTTATTCTGTGTAAATATTAGTGAAATTTAAATAATTAACACAAATTAAACTTATTACACCTTAAAAATAACTAATGAACTTACAATATATCTTTTATGATATTAACAACTAAAGTGCAATTTAAAACCTAAAGGACAATTCTAAATACATCCTCAGGTTGCATATCCTATGATTTTACACCTTCAGGGTATACGATTAAAAAATTGTGGGATGTAAATAGAATTAGCCCAACCTAAATTCTTTTTTTTTTTCGGTCATATTAGGTATTATTCACAACAACTATAAGTCCTGTACGCATGTCCAATGCAATGCACTTATATTTTGCTAGTCTACTTTCAAACATATTACTATTGCATTTCAACATTAGAAGGTACTAAAAATATCACAATATGTATAGGAAGATTCATAATTTAAATTAGTGATGAGTAAATAATCAATAAATGCATTTAAATTGATCAATTTAATCTCATATAGACAAATTTTATTAATCGTTACAATTTGAAATTATCAAATTATTATTAGTTATTTTCGAAATAATTCTTTCTATGTGACAGAATGAACTTCATGTTGTAAAATCAAAACTTCGTTGATAATTACTAATAAAGTTATAAATAAATACATATTTTATTTTATAATATCTTATATTTAAAGATTATTTATATTAAATTATTAATATATTGTAAAAATCTATAAGTTATAAATCCATTTAATATATCTATAATATATTTCTTATTTTTGTGATCTTAATTAAATATTCAATTTTATTATATTTATACTAATTTAAATTTAAAATATTTTATATATTATGTAGTTATTTATGATAATAATTCATATATGATTCTTAATTAAATTTGAACTTATTCAATTTATCCGCTTTATATCAATTTAAATTAATTATTTTTCATATAAATTTTAGATTAAAAACCTTCGAATTTAATTCAGTGTATCAAACTAGCTAAAAACATGCATTTTTAACCAATATTCAGCCCTATTCTAAACATGAAAGTTAATCTAAATATCATTCCAACAATTGTGCTATAAGAATTATAGATGCTTGGTAAATTTTAAATCTAATATGGGAGATGATAGATATAATATATGTGATATATGTCACTTGGTGTTTGAATATTATAACAAAGGAGGATAAGTTAAAGCTAATTGTCTAATTATTGATCATATTCCATCTATTATTAGTTTGTATGACACTTGTTCCTTAGCCCCATGTGCTTTTTGAGCAATTTTATTATTTTGCATTAATATTAAAACTTGTAAGTTTTATCTTTTCATCTGTTGGCTGCTAATAGGTGGATCACATGCGTATTGTATAGGAAAGTGAGCAAAAGGGGGGAATAACTTGCATGCTTTAGTTATATAGGTGAGGTGACTTGAAAACAATTCAAATAGAATATACAAAAATTCAGTACAAAGCGTGATCGAGAGAGGTGGTTGACATTTCTTTTTGTTTGTTTTGTTTTGTATTTTTTTATTTATCAAAAGAGGTGTGTCTTTAGTTGTGTGACTAAAAATGGGTGGTGGAAGGTTAGCCTCGTCACATGACTCTTGTTCCCTATTTCTTTAATTCCTACAAAGTCACATGACTGCCAAAATTTGTTATGCTATTCATGCACACATATATGATATATGGTTTACATTTTCAATATATGTTTAATATATATTATTAAATTTATTTTATAATTAATATAAATACAAAGATAAAGCGGTTTTTATATTATAATAAATGTTGAAAACATGTATTGAACATATATTTAAAAATTTATAAGAATTAAATTATCATTTTTGAACATGCCTTAAATTGGGTATTGAATTTTTCAGATTATGTAATTATGTTATTTATACAATTTAATTTTATAACTTTTTAAGTGAGTTAAATTAATTATGTAATGTAAAAATATGATTAATTAAGTCAAAAATTTTAAAAATTGAGATTTTTTATAAATAAAATGTGAATTATATATTTTAATAACAAATAATTAAAAAAAATAACAAACCTTAAGAGAATCTTGTATATAACGATAGCATAAACATGTGTTAAAAAAAAATTGACTCTTTATTTTTATAAAGAATGAAAAAGTGTTAAAAATAGGTGTGAGATTTACCGGATATTAATAAGAGTATATATTATATTGTATGTAAAATTATGTTCTCCTCTTTTTTTTTTTTTTTATCTCTTTCTCTCTTTCTACTCTTCCCCTGTCTCCTACTCTCCCTACATCTCTTTTTTTTTTTGCTTTCACTCTCTTATTTACTTTTTTTTTTAATTTTTTTTTTATTAATAAAATAATAATGCAGAGTAGAGAGAAAACGAGTAAAGAGTAATAGAGAAAGATTACTTTTTTAAATATTCTTTATTAATAAAATATATAATTTTTATTTCATTTTTAAAAATTATAACTTTTAAAAATTTCAAACTTACTTAATCATACTTTTAAACTAGAAGATTAATAGAATTTAATTAAAAAATTATAAGATTAAAATATATAAATCATATATTTACGATGATAAAATGAACGTGCGATTTATGTGTAAAAAACTGTCTTAAAATACAATGTTTTAAGAAAAAAATAATTTAATACATTAGTCTTGATATAAAAAAAATACACCAATTATTATGTTTATTTTTGGAAAAAATAATTAAATATCAATCATATATGAAATATACTTAACTACAAAACTAAACTTTATTCTTCTCTTCTTCTTTTTTTAACGATAAAAAGTAACACCAAAACTTAAAAAAATTTATGTTTGATTTATATATTTTTATTAATAAAAAAATTTATACAGAAATTTCACATTAAATACTATTTAAAGATATCATTTAAATTAAAATATTTTTATTTTAATTCGTTCAAGATTGAACACCGTTCAATTATTATTACAATTTTATTTTTATTATTATAAATTTTATAGTATTATTTTTTAAAAACTTTCTCAACTGCAATATCATTCTCTTTTCATAATTGGTTAACAAAAATAATTTTGTGAATTACAAAACTTAATATTTTAAAATTAATAATAATAAAAATAACATCATAATATCAAAGAAATTTAATTAAATTAACTTTAATATTAAATATTTCTAATTAATAATATATTAAATTTATTTTCAATAATAAAAATATATAATTAAAATTATTTTTTTTAAGTTAAGTTTTAATAATATTATTTTTATTATTTTTAATATATTTTTCTAAAAGGCAATAAACCATCGTTATAATTAAATTATTGATGTTTTCCAAGATTTTAATAAAAAAATTGGTTCTTATTCTGATCATGTAATAAATTACTTTGGTATATGTATTAAGTATCGGCGGTAGATACAGATATGATCATTGTCCTTCAACTGGTTTGGAGGACCGAATTTAAATGTATGTTAACAATATCAGTGTTCTCTCAAATCAGTTATAAAAAATAATATTAAATAAAATATATTAAATGATATTTAATTTTAAATAAATTTAAATAATATTTAATTTAACTGTATTTAATATAAAATGTTGTATTAGATTTTTTTGATAATAAAAATATATAAATTAAATATAAATAAATGTTATTTTATAATTATAAATTTTAAAATTATTTTTTTTGTTTTATTTTATTTTATTCCTTTTCTCTGATTTCTTCTATTTTTTTTAAATATTATTGGTATTATCTGTCTTGTATCGAGAATCTCGGCATTATGACTATTTATCTTTACCGCAAACATAAATAGTAAGTTCTTTATCAGCCGAAATCTGCGCAATTAATCAATGAATAAAGCAGATTTCATTTTTTCTTTTTCTTTTTCTGAAATAACATCTGTTTACGCAGATAACATTGTCCTGTTTTTAAGAACAGATTTACAAGAATCTATGGTAATTAAAGACATATTAGATAAATATTATAATTGGAAGGAAGATATTATATTGTTGAAAATTCATACCTAATTCATCATTGAAAATGGCTTTAAGAGAGTGAAGATTGTCGAGTTTTATAACCCGTACTTATGTTGTTTTTCTAGTCGATATTAGATTTATTTTTTTAATACTCTCATTTACATTGATTGTGTTGACAAACGTAAATGATCTTATGTTTACCATGGGTAGAGGTCTTAGGGGGTGACTCTTACACCGTAAGGTCTTATTTTAATACTATGTTAGAAACTTAAGTTTAATTTATCCCTCAAAGATGCTCTTTCAAGAGTGAGGACTACCTAGACTTATAAATAACACTTATGTTGGTTTTTTGTCGATGTGAGACTTATTTCCTTAACACTCCTCCCACATCGTTGTGTCGACGAACGTTGGTGGTCTTATGTTTGTCATGGGTGGAGGTTTCAGGAGGTGGCTCTTACACCGCTAGGTTCTACTTTGATACCATATTAGAAACTCAGGTCTAACTCATCCCTCGAAAATGCGTTTCCAAGGGTGAGGATTGCTTAGGCTTATAACTAGCACTTCTATTGGTTCCTTGGTCGATGCGAGACTTATTTCCTTAACACTCTCACTCATATCAACAAGGGTCAGTGCCTTCTACCGTGGGGTATTTGGGTAGTACTAGGTGGCTTATCCACCGCCTAAGGTCCTACTTTAATATTATGTTAGAAACTTATACTTAACTCATCCCTCAAAAACACACTTTCAAGGGTGAGGACTGTCTAGGCTTATAACCAACACTTATGTTGGTTCCCTGGTCAATGTGAGACTTATTTCCTTAACATTTCCCCTCACATCGATCGTATCGACGGACATTGGTGGTCTTATGTTTTCCATGGATGAAGGTCTCAGAGAGTGGCTCCTCCACCGCCAGGTCTTACTTTAATACCATGTTAGAAACTTAGGCCTAACTCATCCCTCAAAAATGCGCTTACAAGGGTAAGGACTACTCAAGCTTATAACCAACACTTATGCTAATTCTCTAGTCGATGTGATACTTATTTTTTTAACACTCCCTTTAAAACCATTTTTTATCTAGTTAAAATCAATTTTTTCCCAAACTTGAGATAAATAAATCTACTTTGATCTTCAAACATTTAGGACATTCTTTATGTATTAGTGAAAGAAAATAGATAATTTTAATCACCAATTTGAAAAAATTGAAGACAAATTAAATAGTTGAAAAGCAAAGCTATTGTCACTAAGTAACATACTTACTCTGATCACCTTTGCTCTACAAAATCATGACTATCTATTCCATGAATAAGTTCAAGCTTACAATCAACTTTTGTGTAGCTTAGATTCATACATGGGTAAATTTTGGTGAAAAAGTTATTTTCTTAATATTATATAAAATCCTATGATTCTTACATTTGGAAGAGTTTGTTATGAATTTAAGATTTAATTAATGGAGACAGTTGATAGAAAATAGGTACCGAAAAATATTAATATTTGACAAGAGACTTTGATTCTTGGTCTCCCACGATAAAAACTTTTCAAATTCTTAATTGATCAAAATATTTTTTTTTTGTACAATAGGTACATTCTATTTTTTATCTTTATTTATGGAATAATTATTGGAACTGAGATATTAATATATTGAACTCACTATTTAGATCTATCATTATATCTTACATTATGAAAGTGAAACCCCTAATTCTTCATTTGTTGACCAAGTCCACTAGTATTAACAAGGAAAACACTTATTTATTGTAAAGGGAGCTTATGAGATTTTCATTTGGACTTTATGCACAAAACTAGCATAGTCTTTTGGGAAAAATTTGAAAAATCCTTATATATGAAAGACACAAAATTATGCTCTAAAAGGTTGTTAATAATTGTTTATGCACCAAAAAGGAACTCAATATCTGCATGCTTATTATATGGGATATAAGTGAAAGATATGAAACATCTCTTTATTAGATGCAAAATTCTTTCATCTCGGTGGTTCATTTGTAATTTACTAAGAAATTGGATATTAAATTATACTTATCCTTTATTCTCAATCCTCTCAATAATTGATTAACCACATGAATTGAAAAATATTCTTTCACCCTTAATGTAGTCATTATGATAGAACATATTTAACGATTACGCAACGAAATTGTTCAAAATAATAAGACTTTCGACCACTCTCAATAAATTAACAAAGTTTTCAAAAAATTTATGGATTTTCTATCCTTATCTACATGAAAATATCGAAAATATCACAAGAAGACAATTTCTTGGCTGAGGATTTTTTTATCTCATATCACATAAATGACAACCTATTCCATAAAATGCTATTAAAATTAATTTTTATGCTTCTTGGACTCAAGACGTTTGGAATTCATTATTATTGATTATTTTGGAAGAGTATTACATGCTTGGATTTGCCACACTACTACTCTATCTAGTGTCGAAGCTAAAACAATTGTTTTATATAAAGCATTACAACATGCATTTAATAAAAAAATCATTTCTATTTACATAGAAGAAAATACAAAAATGTTATTCATGCCTTCATTATGGAAGAATGGAGTTCAATGGATTGGAACACTCAAAATATAATCCATAATTCAATTCATTTCATCAATAAGTTTTTCACGCTCTCAATTAGATGAATCGTCAAAGACTTAAATTTACAGGTTTATAATCAACTTATTTAGGTTAAAAATATTGGTTCAACATGTAATATCCTTATTTATTCTTTGTTAATCTCTACATCTGGCTTTAAAATATATGAAATTGATATAAGAGATAATATTTTTGTGATTATAAATTTTAAAATTATTATTTTTATTATTTTTTAATAAATTTACCCTCTATTCATTATTTAATGTTTGTTTTGAGCTACATGGTAAGAAATTATATAATTATCTCCATTAATCTTCACATAATATCACATAAATCTTTACATTTTGAATTGAATATAAATACGAAGGTTTATTTTTTTAAAATGACTTGAAAGTCCAATTTTTGTTAAATAAATTAAATATTATACAAATAGGATTTAAATTTAGATCTATGATAGTTAAAATGTTGACTCATACTAACTAAACTACAATCTAATCTCAAAAAAATGGGATAAATATTCTAATGGAATGTGATCTTTGCCAAATCATCTCTAGTTTTTTTTTGAACATTTAGGACATATTTGTTACATCATATTGAGCATATTAAGTATAATTGTATTGTATCGAATTATATTATAATTATTTTGTAAAACATACGATAACAAATTGTATATTATAATCGAAAAAAATATTTTAATAAAATAATTTTATTTTATAAAATTTATTTTTTAATATTTTTATTACATTTAAAAATAAAAATATATTATTTTTAATTTGAGATTAAAGAAAAAATCAAGATACCTATGTTTATAATTAAAAATTCACATATATTAATTTAAGTATTCAGTATGATTTAAATCTATATTTTTTAATTATATTAATTTTTTATATAATTATATTATTTTTATATTATAAAATAAATTTGATTTTATAATTAAATATATTTAATATTACTTAACAAATACATACCTTGCGTTTTTTTGAAGTTCTTAAGAGGTACAGGTAATAACACGTAAAGTTTTTTTTATGCAATAGCACGTAAAAGTTGGTTACCTAATTAATATTTTTTTTGGTAAAGACCTAATTAATTTAAGATCTCTTCTATTTACCCCGATTCTAATTATAAACGATTTTACTGATTCTTTCACACAATTTTTAAAATTCATTAATGAAGAGAGAGAAATTGAATATATAATCAATAACAATCAGGCAATTAACACCCGAGGTTAATAGAGTTTTTGTTAATACAAATAGATATTATATCTTGATAGTAGAAATTTTTCTCAATAATTTTAATTTTTTAAACTTATTATAAATTTTACACAAATTTTTCACTGATGTTAATAATATCTTTAATATTTTTTTGTTGTAAAATTAAATTGTTAATAAACCTATAAATACCAATTTTTAATCGTTGGCGGTAAACACCAAACAGTACTTGTTTAGATAATCTATACCATTACGATGGCCGAATTTTCGATTATTCCTTTTTGATCGGACAAATAACATTGACAGTGATATCATATTAACAACGATAAATGCAATAAATTAAAAAGATCTATTTAATAAAGAAGAGAGAGAAAAACACAACGATAAGTTACTGTAAGAACAATTTGAAAAATCCAAGTTAACACAGAAAATAAGCTTTACCAAAAACAAAGAGAGACCCCATGTTTTGGACTTTTGGAGCTTGGAGCTTGGAGCTTTCGAGTTGGAGTTGGAGGGAGTTTGCCAATCTTTGATTATTTCAACTTTTTTTTTTTTTTACTCCTTATATTTCTAAGACAGAAGCCAAACTAATAATATCACCTCTCTCTCTCTCTCTGGTTCAAGATTTCATTTTGGGGCGCCAAACTGAAACCCTAATAAAACACAACAGTCTTAGACAACCAATGTGAACGATAGGAATAGAGTGTCAAACTTGGTAATAATATAGCATGTGTCTCTTAGCTGTTGTGTCAGATTTACATTGACCCATCAAAGTTTCAATCTTTTTACTCCAGAGATCACTCCATGAGATGCATGACATTTAATAACCAGTAATGTCGGTGTTAAAAGTGCAAAGACATGTTTGTATGCAATTTGAGGATCAAGAGCAATGTGGGATGTTGCTTCGGCTATGCATCAGTTAATGGGTTCTCTTTTCTGAAAGAGTATTGATGGTAATGTGAGCTTTTCTTCTTCCTTATATTTTGAATCAGTATATGACTTAGACTCTCTGTTTCTGTCATTGCCTCTTTGAGTTCCTTTCAAAAAGTGTTTTTTGCTTGGTTATCTGTAAATAATTTTTCAAGAGACAAAAGGGAAGTTAGGAGAACAAAAAATGTCAGACATGAGGGTCTGTGATCCAAACAAGCTCCACTTGAAGAAGGAGCTCATTCAGATTCGAAAGGCTTCTAGGGTGCTTCGTGACCCTGGAACTACTTCTTCTTGGAGGTCTCCTCTGGCCTCCTCCTCTAGATCTGTTGCAGCACAGCCAAAAACTTCAGCATCCTCTTACTCTGCTTGGAAGCTTAGCAACTCTGAGATTGAGAACGTCAAAGGGTTTCAAGCTAATTCACGGCTTGATCCTCTTGGTCAGAGTACAAATGAGAATGAGAAAAAGAAGAGGATCTTCTTGTACAATTGGAAGAATCCAAAATCTTCAAGTGAGAAGAGTGATAAGGCCAAAACTAAGGACTTTGATGAGGATGAAGAGGAGCAAGAAGATGATGGCAATGATGGGTCTTCTTCTTATGCAGGAGGGAGCATTTATGATAGCTTGAGCGATGCGCGTAATGGAAAGGATGTAGATAGCAATAGTGATACCTACTTGGGTGACAGCCATGGAAGGATGACATTTAGACGCAGAGATGCAAATCTTGTTCCACTAGGCATGCCAACATTCAAGAAAAGAAGTAAGAAAATTGATACCCGTTTGGATGCTTTTTCAAAATATAAACAGAAAGATATTTATTTTGCTAGGAAATTAGCCAATTCAAGAAGATTGCTTGAGGGTCATCCTTCAATGGCCTCAGAAATGAGCCAGGATGACTCAATTGGGCAATCTGATGATACTGATGATTACTGTCAATCAGAGGATGTAAGACGAGTAACTGGGACGTCCCCGTTACTTTTGAAACTTAAGCACAAGAATTGGCCTCGTTCATCATCCAAGTTTTTGAGAGGTCGTAGAAGAGATGACTCTTCTTATTCCTACAGCACTCCTGCATTGTCTACTAGTTCTTATAATGGATACCGTAAGCGTAATCCAAGTACTGTAGGATCTTGGGATTGCACAACAACTTCAATGAATGATGTGGATGATGAGGTGGATGACCATCTGAACTTACCGGGGCGACAGGGATGTGGGATTCCTTGCTATTGGTCAAAGAGGACTTTGAGACAACAAAGAGGAATGTGTGGAAGTTGTTACTCTCCTTCACTTTCTGATACCTTGAGGAGGAAAGGAAGTAGCCTATTATGCGGAAGTCAAAACATGTATGCGAGACGACGTCAATCATCGATGAGTTCTGGAAAACGAAGAATTGCTTCAAAAAGTTTCCAAGGCGTGCTCCCATTGCTTGCCAATAGCGGTAATGGTAGGGGAGGATCATCTCTTGGAACTGGGAGAAGTGATGATGAGCTCTCTACAAACTTCGGGGAACTTGATTTGGAGGCTTTGAGTAGATTGGATGGACGAAGATGGTCAAGTTGTAGGAGCCAAGAAGGTTTAGAGATTGTAGCTCTAAATGGTGAAGGGGAAGAGGAAGCCACACCAGAAAATCTTAAGAGTTTTAGCCAGAAGTACAAGCCAATGTTCTTTGGTGATTTGATTGGCCAGAATATTGTGGTCCAATCGCTTATTAATTCTATGTCAAGGGGTAGAATTGCCCCTGTTTATCTTTTCCAGGGTCCCCGTGGAACTGGAAAAAGTTCGGCAGCCAGAATTTTTGCTTCTGCCTTGAATTGTTTGGCTCCTGATGTATCCCGGCCCTGTGGCTACTGCAGGGAGTGCACAAACTTTATTTCAGGCAAGAGCATGGATCTTTTTGAAGTTGATGGTACTAATAAGAAAGGAATTGACAAAGTTAGGTACCTATTTAAAAATCTACTGATGAGACCTTCACAAGCATCCTCACGGTCCAAGGTTTTTATTATTGACGAGTGTCATTTATTGCCCTCAAAAACTTGGCTGGCATTCCTTAAATTTGTTGAAGATCCACCACCACGGGTTGTATTCATTTTCATAACAACTGATATTGACAATGTGCCATGCACCATACAGTCACGATGTCAGAAATATATCTTCAACAAGATTAAAGATACTGATATTGTGGCCCGGTTAAGGAAAATTTCAGCTGAAGAGAGCCTGGAAGTTGAATCAGATGCATTGAATTTGATTGCTTTGAATGTAGATGGTTCACTTCGAGATGCAGAAACTATGCTTGAACAGTTGAGTTTGCTGGGGAAGAAAATTTCTAAGTGCCTTGTGAATGAACTTGTGAGTTTCTAAATTCTTTCTTTACATGGATTATTCAGTTTAACTTAATCTGTATCCCTGCAATGATTATATGAATGGAGATAGAGATTTTGCATTTTGACATATCATGCAACAAGGATCCAAATATTTTCTGAAATTCTTCATTTATATGAAGCAGTGCTTTGAATTTAAAGTGGTTTGCCTTGCAGGTGGGTATTGTTTCAGATGAAAAGCTGTTGGAGCTTTTGGAGTTTGCAATGTCATCCAATACTGCAGAAACTGTAAAGAGAGCGAGAGAGTTCATGGATGCTGGGGTGGATCCAATGATTTTGATGTCTCAACTGGCCAGCCTTATTATGGATATAATTGCTGGGACTTACAACAATGGCAAACATGGTTCATTGTTTGATGAAAGAAATTGCGAGTTCAATCCCTTTACTCTCTCTCCTAAGTCCCAACAAGGTTGTTCATATATTACAATTTTAGTAGTAAGATGTGAATGCAATACCATAGCACCCCTTTACATATATAACTGTTTATGTAACATTTTATATAATGCACATTTATTTATTTATATACTGTACATAAACTAGATATGTATATATATGCATATTATGTATAATTGACATGTTATTTTGGGGGCATTTCAATTATGTACAACCTGTACATACTATTATGGGGTTCAATACTATAAGATAATCTCTACTTGTATCTATATTTGCATGTGTATTATCATCTCATATTATTTTTAAACTCTCTTTTGAATAATTATATTTTTGATGTCTGAATATAACTTCCATGGGTGGTTGATGCTTGTGCTTCAGTGACAGCAGCAGAAATAAAGAGACTCAAGCATGCTTTGAAGCTACTTTCAGAGGCTGAAAAACAGCTCAGGATTTCAAATGAACGCTCAACGTGGTTCACAGCAACACTATTACAGCTTGGTTCAGTGCCTTCTTCTGATCCGAGTCATTCAGGTAGTAGTAGAAGACAGAGCTGGAGGACTGAAGATGATCCATCAAGTACTTCAAGAGAAGCTAACAGACAGAAATCGGATGGCAAATTCATGCCTCACAATCCAATTTCTCCTGCCATGAAGAAGGCAGGAAATGACAATATGCGTCATCAAGGAGATTTATTGTCACAAAGTGATGATTTGAGTTCTAGTTCCAAGCTCTCACATAGTCAATTCCAGGATGGTGATTTCCTAACTGCCTCGCATGATAATCCTGCTATTGGAAATAAGGTCCTTAAGTGTGTAGACTCAGAAAAGTTGGATAATATATGGACTCGATGCATTGAGAAGTGCCACTCAAAAACACTGAGACAGCTACTTCATGCTCATGGAAAGCTTGTTTCTATCTCTGAAGTTGAAGGTAACTCATTTAATTTTGGCTTTAATTTTACTTTTGCTCATGAAACTAGAATGCATATGCAGTAAATTTAATGGACATTGCATGAGCTACCTATTGCTCATTGATGATTTGCAATTTGACAAAATTGAAGCATGGTAAAATTATTTGTAGGAAGCTTTGAATTGTTGGTTTAATTTTGTCATATTGAAGTCATTGCATGAAATGAAATCATCAAAATTGGGTCAACAAATGGTCTCTCCCCTCCCACCATTACTTCCTAGGCTAATATAGTTCCTTCGATGTGCAGGTCTTCTAATTGCTTATATTGCATTTTCTGATGGAACCATTAAATCCAGAGCTGAAAGGTTTTTGAGCAGTATAACAAATTCAATTGAAGTGGTTCTTAGATGTAATGTAGAGGTCAGAATTATTCACTTACCAGGTGGAGAGGCTTCATTGATTATTGATGATTCTAAGTTACCTGGTGATCTGAAGCAGGCAGATGCAATTAATGGTTATTCTGGCTGTTACCAGTTGCTGAATGGGACCTATAAGCCGATGTCTGGTTCTTCAGCATTACCAGGTGAAGGTGATACTGAAACCAGTGACAAAATTGAGAAGAGAGAGGGGATCCCCATGCAGAGAATAGAGTCCATAATTCGTGAGCAAAGGCTAGAAACTGCCTGGTTGCAGGCAACTGAGAAAGGCACCCTTGGATCGGTTAGTTGTCTAAAACCTGAAAAGAATCAGGTCTTGCCTCAAGATGGCACCTATATTGATGATCAAACAGGCAGTGTGAATTCATTAGGTTTATCCTCAAGGCAATGGAGAGATGAAGTAAATCATGAACTAAAAGGTTTGAAGATTAATGCTAGAGAAGTGATTCAAAAGGACCTGATTGGTAAAAGGATTGATCACTTCCCTATGTCCCCAAGTTTATTGCACGATCCCAGCTTCATAAATAATTCTGGAAAAAATAATCTGTGAGTCCTCATTTCATTTTCTATTACATGACTTTCCATTCTATTTTTCTTAAATTTAAGGACTAAGCACAACCACGTGATTGTGTAGAAATTGTCTTTTGATAAATTTTACATAACTTCTACACTTATAATTGTTTACTTTTTAGATCATTACTGCAAAATACTGGTTGCTAGAATTATAGAAGTAAAATGTATCATTTTTCTGCTTGAGTTTTTTCCCTTGACCTTATTGTCCCCAGTAACTCAACTATGTTTGCGAAATTCCTTATTTTGCTTTTGAAATTTAGCTCTCCCCTTTCCTTTTCCCTTTCTTTGTTTTGAAATGTCTTGTTTGTCTTGAGACTAAGCTCTTCTTGCATCTGTAAGGAAAAAAATGTTTATGGTGCCATGCATCAACCTTAATTGAACTCTACCATTTTGGCCGGCATGAACTATAAGTACTGCAATAGAGTATAGATTCCACTTTCCATACTTGATAGTGTATTTGGACATGAGCATCTTTATGCAACATATTTAACTCTTGTTATCGCAATCCAATACATCAAACTTCCCGTTAACATTCCTCTTAGTCTACTCGTTTGTTGATTGTTTATTCATGTTGCGTTCACTGATGATAATGTATCTTATTTGATCCTGTACTTGATCAAACATTTGAGTGGTTTTTGCCTGCTCAATGTGAAAGAAAATGGATAGTTCTGTTGTATTCAGAACCATTTATCAAGATTTAATTTTGTTCCTGAAATAAGAAGAAGATATTTATGTGTATGTCACATTTCTGTTTTGGTCTTTTTTTAGGGGTTATGAATCAGGATCAAATGCTGGAGGTTGCAGTGGATTATTCTGCTGGAATAGCACCAAACACAATAGAAGAGGGAAGGTAGGACATTTTTATATTAGCCATCTTTGTTTCACTTCTCTTAGAAACCCTCGTTTTATTTGATAATATTCTCTGTTTATAAATTTATTATGTCTGCAAAGGTCAAAAGAAACCCAGTTCGGGCGGTCCAAGGTGGACGATTTGCATTGTTTGGTGACTGTTCAAAGTAAAAAATTAAAATAGAGGGCAGATTTAGAAGATAAAGTGGGACTTCAGCTGGCTTGGATTAATGGAGAAAAGCATTCTTTATTTTTGTTCTATACTTCTATGTATGTATTTATTTTCCAATTGAGCCATTTTTGGACAAGGAGAAAGATGTTTCTCTTTAGTAAAATGTAAAGGTTGGGTGTGTATCTATTTAATTCATCCTCTTAACTATGGATCAATAAAGTTTACTCCATGGTATATATTGCTTCCTTTTTCTGGGATTTGAGCAACAACTGGGTAGGAGGGTTCAGTTGCATCTTCTTATTCCTAGTATGATGGAAACTTTGGGCATTTTATTTTCTCAGTGAAATTTAATACATGGTTTTAAACGTGGCTTAAACCTTTCAAAAGTAGTTCCTTCTCTTTAAATTTGGTGAAATTTTCCTTATATATCTACTTTTTAATCAAGACTAGAATTTTATATTAAATGTACAATGATAAATTATATAAAACCTGTTCATAATCTTGATAGGTGTTCAGGATGGAAATTTTGTGGCGTTGCAACAGTAAGCATTTACATCGGCGCTGAAACTGTGGCGTTGTTCAAGTTTTTGTAGAAGGAAAAAAAAAATTGTTGCGTGGGTTATGTATTAAGCGATAATTAGTCATTTAGAATAAAAAAGTTAATTCTTTATCTTTGTTTTTGCAAAAGAGGCTATAAAAGTGCAAAAAGAAAATCAAATTTTAATAAAATTTATGATAAGATATTATTATTTATATAAAGATAAAACATAGATTAAAATATATCATTCGTAAATATTCTTAAATAGTTTCATTGTCATCCTTTATTTGTTTCGTTTGTATAAACTTACTCTCTTTTAAAAAAAAAAAATCGAATCCTTGATTACTTAATATATTTTTTGACAAAAAAGGGTACTTAATATATTGTCAGAGATATATGATTTTTTTCCTCTCAAATATCATTTAATAAACTTAAACATGTTAATGAAAATAATAAAAATTTAAACAATAATTAGAGTATATTTCATCTCCATGAACGAACTTCATCGAGGCTCTTTGTCCAGAGAAAGTATATCTATATAAAATAGTCACATCTATTGATTATCAGCAGATCAACTTGGTAAATGATCAATCCTATCAATTGTCAATTAATTATTATCAACAAGCAATCGATATTAGATAGACAAATAATATACTTCTTCCACCATTTTACATTTTTTTTAAATGAAAGATTTCTTACTAAAATGTATTATCTTTTTATTTTTAATAAATATTATACAAACTCACGCACCCTTCTTTTTATATTGGATGTGATTTTATCCGATATCTTAGAAGTGTTCATGAGATGAAAATAATTAATAAAATATAATCTCTTTTAAAAAATAGTTAATATAATATAAAAGATTAATCATATATATTTTAAAAATAATTTTTTTTATAATTTAGTTATTTTGATGGTAAAATATACGAGTATAAAATAAATTATAATTTTTATATGTTTTTTATTTAATTTTTTAAACTACATTTATTCACGTTAAAATAACGTCCATTAAAAAATAAAAAATAAATCTTTTATATTGATATTTTTTATAATAATAAGTCTCTAATATTAAAAAAAATAGAACTTAATTACAATATTTTCATTAAATAAGAGATATGAAATTTAATCTCTAATTTTTAAAAAATATAATATAATTATTTTAATTATTTTAAGATGTATAACTATTTATTTTAGATTAATTATTTTAATTTAATTATTATTTAATCCTACAAAAATTATGTGTTATTATAAATTATAAATAAATTTATTATTAGGAAATATTTATTTTTTAAAAAGATAAATAACTTTATCTTTTCTTTATTTTCATTACTGATAAATTAACATCTTGCTTAGTTTTATATACGTAAATAATAACTAAATTAAAATAATTAACATTAAAAATAAATAAAAAATTTACAATACAAATTTAAAAAATTAAAAACTAAAATAATCGATTTTAAAAAATATGGCATTCCTAAAGGTAAATTCGATAATTGGGTAAGCTAAACGATACTCGAAATCAAGCACCCAACGCAGAAAAGAGAGAGTGAACAGAGAAACAAAGGAGAGATGGCGAATCCAAATAGGACGCTAGGATCGACTGGAGAGTTCTTCAAGAGGAGGGACGAGTGGAGGAGACACCCAATGCTTTCGAATCAGTTCCGTCATGCCACTCCTGGACTTGGAATCGCGCTCGTGGCCTTTGGTGTTTACCTGGTTGGTGAGCAAGTCTACAATAGGCTCTATGCTGCTTCCTCCTCTGCCTCTCACAACACTTCTTCTGCTTCTCATTGATAGGTACATATAAAGCCTGTTAATTTCTCGATCTTAAACTATATTCTTCCAATTTTGCATTAAACACCTTTGGGTTCCTTTTCGGTATGATATTCTTCGATTTCTTATTATGCTATCAATATTAAGATTTTTTGGTCATTTTATTTTATTTTATTGCTTTTTTAAGCAGTGAATTTTATATAATGAATCATTGTTTTAAATGAGAGCCAAATGTATTCAATTGATCCCTTGCAAAATTAACTTTTTTTATTTATTTATAAAAGGATGGAGTTTAGCGAACCTGCTTCTTATAAAATATCATTGAGTTCTTGATGCCGAACGGAATTGAAATCAAGAAGCAGATATATTACTTGCAACACGCTATTCGAATTGTGGAAGCACTCCTTGAGTTCTTAGGTAGTATACTAATAGGTAATAGCATATTTGGTGCGACTTATTGAATAAATTAAATATAATTTAATTGGATCGAATTGTATTTTATTTAATAGGTACAGTGTTCGGTGTTTAGTATCAATTTTTATAATTTAATCTAATAAAATTGAAGATAAATATTTTAATAAAATAATATTTAATTTATTAGGTGTAGTTTTATTACTTATTAAAATAATTTCATTATAAAAATTTATTTAAATAAAAATTTAGTTTATTTTTATATTTTTCTTACATTTAAACTTTTTTTTAAGAAATGACTTAAAATAGCATCCTTAAAACTCATAACAACAAAAATATTATCCTTATATTGATTTGAGAGGTATTTGCAATTAGTGTTATGAGTGTTATTTTTATTGTTGTAAGTTTTATAGGTATTTTATTGTTTTCTCAAAAATATTTTTAATTTGAAATGAAAGAAAAATTCAACACATCATTTTATAATTAAAATTTCAGACAAGTTAATTAAAGTGTTCGGTTTAGACCTATACCACTTATGTTACTAAATTTCTACGCAATCGTATAATTTTTATTCTGTACAACATAATCTCACTTTACAATTAAACACGTGACTGTACAAATATCATATAGAGTATTTAGTGTTGGATTACATAAGATAGAATCACATAAAGAACACATGATACGTTGCCTTGAAATCGATGATCTCGTCTAGTCATTCTAATTTCATTTTCAGTATAGAGATAGATATCAAGTTCAGAGACTTAAGAAGCTGCATGAAGCCATGGACTATAAGAAAAATGATTCAACTAGACATTGAAATCTTGGATATGTTAAATGAGGACCTTCCCTAGGTACTAAAAACAAATTGACTAACATGCATTATTAAATCTGATACACAGATTCATGAAAGTGGGAACTTGAATTCATTTGCTAGACTTTAGAAGTTATGAGTTCGTTCTGATCCTATTGATCTAGATGATCTTCCTTGAGGTCTATAAAAACATGTTTGCTGAATGGGATCCTTGCCTATTTTGTTATGAATGGGTGTTACTAGCTAAAGAACAACTTCCAAGTAAAATGAGTAATAAAAAGAAAATGCTTTTTGAAACCAATCATAACCAAGGGAACAATCTTGGATTTATGCCTTAATATAAGTATTGGATTCCTCAACTTTTAGATGACAAAACTGCAGAAATCACTTACTTCGATTTATTCGTACAGAAATTTTCAAAGTCGCCACGAAGTTCAATACGATGGGGAAAAATATCTTATTTCCTGGGTATCTAGGTGATAGTAAATCAAACAGCACTGTTGATATTTTCTATATAGTGGAGGATCCAGGTGCTGGATTCCTGCTATCATGACTGGCTAGTTGGGGAAAAGATTGAAATTAATTGGAATTTGAAAGTCTCATTAATGTCTGAAGTGATAGTACTGGTTTAAAGCATATGAATGAAGAAATTCCTACCATTTTAAGTGCTTCGTGCTTTTATAAATTAATTAGCCTGTGTTGTCGAGAACTGCTTGTGGTATGCTTGAACCTATCCACTCTTGGGGACATAGATTCATGTCCTTTTGACATAGGATACTGGTATAACGTGGTAGCATTTAGTCAGCAAGATTTCTTTCCCGACTATAGTCAAATAGAATTGGTTGGTCTCTACCTGAGATGGCCGATATTACTGGCTTAAGATTATAACACGTGTTCTTTTCTAGTACTCGTGAAGCTTTTTCTTCAAAAGACGGTGTATAACACTGTAAAGTTGATCACTTCTTATGCTTCATGTGGAAGGTTGTTTAGTTTTCTTGCAATTTAGGAGATGCTCTTTTGGTTAACTAATGTTTATTCCACTAGGTGCAGCTGGCGTTTGAAGAATTAAATTATAGATACTAAGATTATTGTTGTTATTTTGCTTGCGATAATAAATTTGTCCTTGCAATTTTCCGATGTGTAGCTGGAAATTGCAGATGGATGCTTGACAGAAGCAGAGCATGGAGTTTAATGTTTTCCAATGACCCTTTCCTTTCTGACGATCTTTTCAACTTTTCATGTAATAAGTGACTATTGCAAGAAACCTGAAGAACTTGAAGCATGTGAATGTTATAATCTAGAGGTGGTTGTTGCTACTGATTTTATAGTTTTTGGCGCTCGTGAAGGTCCTGATATTTTTACTTGATACAATTTTTTGGTTGGATAGGTCATCGTTTGAGAAAGAAAAATAAGAGAATCGAACCATTTCTTCTTACTATTTTTCAAATTTGATAAATATTAGTTGATCGTATATTTCATTCGAATTCTATGATTTAGAGTCTCATTTCCTATTTGATCCTTTTGAATTCCATATTGGAAGTTGCGATCGGATCTATTCATTAAAAAGAATCGATTCAATATATTTCTTATGTATCCATAAGTGTTATATTGGATTTGATATTAAGTTCACTAAACATATTTCTTTGGAATACTAGTACATTTTAGTTCCTGACTTTAGAAAAGAAAAAATGTACTTTTTAATCTTTGGGATACTTTAATTCCAAAGTTTTGAACTAGTATATTTAGGTCTTATTTTTAGATAGAAAAAAATATACTCTTTATTTTTAAATTTTAAAAATTTAGAGATTAAATTATATTATTTTAATAAAATTTATGAATTAAAATGTAGTTGTTTTGTACATGATGTGTTCAACTTTCAAAGTATAGGGATTAAAAATACTCTAGTTGAAACTTTAAGTACTAAAGTGTCCAAAGACAAGTCTAACCACTTTTTCCATTTGGTTGGTTTATTTTTGCTACTACTTGAGACCATTTTAGTTGAACTTTTCTGTTGATCTACAGGGTTTAGAGTTTCTGAACCAAGAAGGAAGGTAAATCTATTTATCTATCACTTGTTTGACTCTGAAATTTGGACTTACATCTTTGAGAATAATATTAATCGTCACTCTTTAATTATCATAACTTAAACGTTTGTTCATAGTCCCTAATATATCAAACAAAGTTGGTGTGCTGTTATTAGTTTATGAATCTGGGGTCCAGCAGGAGTTGCTGTTATAAGTTGCAATGCCCTTGTCTCAGGGTGACGCAACAGGCATGCCATTGCAATCTTTTATAAAGATTTTCTCATTGTAACTGTGACCATCCAATAATCGATCGTGCATTTCAAATGGAATATTAAGGCATCAAATTATGATGCTTTTAGTATCTTCGTGTCTTTTTCTATTAATTTTTCTTCTTTTTGGCCAGAAGAAAAATAGTGAAATTGATCTTTGTGATCAACCCTTGGATTTCAATATGAAACTGGGAATTTCTCTTATCATGTAAATAAAATATCAGTCTACCCAATGTGAGATATAAACTAAGGGTAGATTTTGTGCATAATATTGGATAGATTAATTATAATTGTGTTGAATTAAATTGTATTGTATTGTATTTATTCTTTACAATGTATATCTATAAGTTTTATAATATATTCGGGACATAATTAATTATAAATATTTTAATAACATAATTTGTATTTGAAATAATTTTTATTATAAAATTTATTTCAATTTAATTTATTTTTATATTTTATTACATTTTAAAATAAAAAAATTGTTTTTAATTTAAGATGAAAAAAATCAAAACATAATTTTATAATTAAAAATTTAGATAGATTAAATTATGTATCTAGTACAATTTAGACTCATATAATATTAAAATTTTATATTATACGATATGATTTGATTGTAATATCAAACGCACAATTATATAAAATTTAGAAAGTTTAATATTGTGTAATAAATATGTCTTAACACTTTAAATTTTTAATGTTTGTAGACAATGGTTACAAAAAGTAGAGGTGTTAAATGAATTAGGTTATATCAATTCATTTAAGCTTATTTTATTTTAAAGTAACACTTTAATTCATCAAATTTTTAATAAATGGATAACTCATTTAATTTTTTTTAATAAGTGAGTAGTCTTATATGATACCATGATAAACTATATACCTTAGGAAGTTGGTAGTTTACTCCTAGACATTTTAGTCCTTAATTAGATTTTTTAGTAAGTTGTAGTTTTAGTAAGTAAAGAATTATATTTGATTTATTTGTGAGAAAAAAATTAATTCAAAATTATTAAAACAAAATGTTTTTTACTAATAAATTAAAATAAAATAATATGATTTTAGTTGATTATTTTTTTTTTATAAAAATTTAATTAATATCATTTTTAATTTAAAATACCCAACCACAACCAAGCTTTCTAAAAATAAGTTAAATATATTATTGAATGAGTTAGTCAGTTAATTATAAATTAAAAAATTTAATTTATAAATTTATCGAATTAACTTTAAATATGTTAAGTTGTGATAACCAACATCTCTAATTAAATTTAATTTTTTAGAATGCAAGTTAAATGGTTAATCTTAAAGCCAAGGAAACATCACATCCGAGGCATATAACAAAGTTATTTAGGGGGAACAAAACTCACCGTTTAGCGTATTTAAGTGGCACGTGAGGTCGTGACCTATGACTCTACGAGTTCTACCCCTTATAGAATTATAACTTCTGAGCTAATCATCATTCACATGGAAGTCGTCTTCTAATCGAAGTGTGAACCAATATTTTATATTGCTCCAGCCGTAAGCCACAAATTCAATATTAAAGCCATCACTCATATTTGATACCCTTTGTTCAGATTTGGAGCTTTCGTCGGGTTCTTCATTCCCATTGCAATCCCACGTTCGTCCGAGTTCTCTTGGGTTGCGTGATCAAGGAGTTAAATCAACACATTCTCAGAATAGTTGGTAAGTTTGTATCTCAGAATTTATAAAAATAAATAAATAAAAAAATCAATAACATGATGTAGATTTAATAACCATCATATAATTAAAATATGATGGTTCTTAATTAAATTAATGATTTAATAACGTCTATATTAGGTAGGTCATAGGTGCAAGTTGGCAATGCAGCATGAAAATTTCATTGCACAAAGAAGACATTGTAGTTTTGGAGAAGAAGTTGTATGGTAATAATAGATAGAAATTATTCTTAGCTACATTCAACTTGAATGAACCACTAAATTTGTTTAATTTAATCTTGGCTATTAAAATTATTAAAAAATAAAATATTTATTTGAATAAAATATTATAAAGGTAGTTAGGAGAAACAATTTAATTATTGTTTCATACCAAATTTACTTAAAATAACAAGTCTAACTTTAGTATAAGGATTGCAAACATCAAGTTTACCCATGGCATATTCCATAAAATTCTTTTTTATTTATTTAATGTTTCTAATTACATGTGTTTTTTTTAATATATTAAAAACAAAAGGAAGAAAAGTATTTATTTATATCTATAAAATATTCACATGCTTTATTAACACGACAACGTGCCCTTTGTTATCGATAAGGATTTCTATTAACGGCATGTCAAACAATTGTGGTCTTATTTTGAGGTTTACCCTCTTGTAAATTTTTGAATAGTATTTACTTTATATATATTAATAATTAAAACTCCCTTTAATTTATTAAATAAAATAATTATTATAATAATAAAATACTTATAGAGATTCATTTTTGTTTTTATCTATTATCACAATAATTAACAAGATTATTCACACAAAACAATTTATTTATTTACGATTTATTCAATAAAACTTTAAAAACACCAAGACAAACTTCAAGAACAGGAAAAAAAAATTGCCTTTATTTTCCTTCTTAATTGCATCTACTTTCATCATTTTCTGTATGTTTATTAATTTTTTAAAATAATTTGAAAATTAAATAAAAATAAAAATTTACAAAGAAAAACTAGCAACTAAAAAAATAATTTTATATTCTAAGATCTACTGTTAAAATTTGTAAAAAATAAAATTTATAATTTTTTTTATATTTTGTTAAGTCATATGTCATATAGGTATGACGTGCTTTATACAAAAGTAGTTATGAAAATAGTGTACTTCGCTTATACAGGGAGCGCCGAAGAGAAGCCTTTCTGCTTTGTTAACTGTTTCTTAGCTTTCAACACTCGAAGTGCTTTAACGTTATATATATATATTGACTGTTTCTCTATATTTATTCTCTTTTCAACAGAAAAATCCTTGTTTGTTCGTTCTATAAGAAGAGAAGCGAAGTCTGAAGCTTTAAGCATATCAAAGAGTGTAGGTGTGTTTATTCGTTAGTCTCTGTGGAGAAATTTCGATGTCGCAAAAACTGGATGCTGTGGATGAGTTCTTGAACAAGTGTTCGCAGTCCGGTGACGCAGCTTACGCAGCCTTGAGGTCCGTGTTGGACCGACTGGAGGATCCAAAGACCCGAGTTGAGGCCCGGATCTTCCTCTCCAATATCCAACAACGTTTCCCTACAAAAGACTCATGCGACAAGTGTTTCCAGTCTTACCATTTTCGGATCGATGATATTCTCCTCAACCAGTATGAAGGTAACTCTAATTTCTTTGGTTGTGTTTCTTATTTTATTATATTAGAAAAAAAATGAAGTTAGACTCTGTTTGGCTGCTAAGAATTTGTCTGAGGAAAACTAGATAGGATAGGAATCTGTTAATGATGTAATGTTAGTTTGAATGGATTGTTCCCAATCTGTAAAAAGTGAAATCGAGTTATTTTAATAGGAAGAAGCTGATAGTGATCGTTCTTTGTTTTCTCGTTAGTCATTAGTTTTGTGGCTGAAGTCAAGAGCAATGCTTATTCCTTAATAAAGGAGAGGGAGCCTGGAAGGGTCATGGTGGCGATATTCGTATCATCTGTTTGTATTTTGATAATTGCGAGGGTCAAAAGTCATAATCATTATTTTGATCAATATTTCAGTGAAATGTTACTCTTATGATCGATGAAAATTCTCATTAGGTTACCAAGGGAGGAAGAAGCTGACAATGATGGTGGTCCCTAGCATTTTCGTCCCAGAAGACTGGTCCTTTACCTTTTACGAAGGCTTAAATAGACACCGGGATTCTATTTTCAAGGACAAGACCGTTTCTGAACTTGGATGTGGAAATGGTTGGATCTCCATTGCCATTGCTGAGAAGTGGTTGCCCTCCAAGGTTTCCTTTTGAAGTTACTCTTTCTTTTATTTTTTGTTCAATTCCCTACTTAATATAGGCTCAAAATTTTATCTTCTGCAGGTGTATGGTCTTGACATCAATCCTAGAGCAATCAAGATTTCTTGGATAAACTTATACTTGAATGCTTTTGATGACCAAGGCCAACCCATTTATGACTTGGAGAAAAAAACTCTACTAGATAGGGTGGAGTTCCATGAATCAGATCTCTTGGCATACATTAGGGATCATGGCATTCAGCTTGAACGAATTGTTGGATGCATACCTCAGGTATGCTCACAAGTTGCGCTACTCATTTCCCAGTCTGAGAACGGCATTTAACAGATGCTATACTGCTTGAACTATTATTATTATTATGTGTTATAATATACCAGTGTTTCTGTACTTGCAGATTCTTAACCCAAACCCACATGCAATGTCTAAAATGATTACAGAAAATGCAAGTGAGGAATTTCTTTATTCATTGAGCAATTACTGTGCACTTCAGGTAAGGAATATCCTTGGGTTTTTGTTCTTGCATGTAATTTCCATGTAATTTTGAAGAAGAAAATAGCTTCCTAAGAGCCTAAAACAGATTGCAATTCATACATGCTTCTTTCTTCCTTTTTTTTTTTTAAAGGATAATCCATACTGCTGTAGGAAGGCCTTGAAGTTTCCTTAGATCATGAATTTTTCTGCAACCTAGACCACTGAACCACTTTACAGAACCATTTCCACATAATGCTCATAAGGCACCAACAAAAATATGTTAGAACTCTTTTATTAATCTTGACGTTAAATAAGAAGTTGATGGATTATGAGTCAACACCTATTCTGCACATCTGGTTAAAATCAGTTCTTTTTGTGTACTTCAATTTGCTACCCTTTCCTTCTTCCCCTTGAGGTTAGATGTTGGAAAAGATCATTGCTGTACTTGTATCGTTACTTATGTTTGTTCCCTCCTGTCCTTAGGGTTTCGTTGAGGATCAATTTGGTTTAGGTCTTATAGCTAGAGCAGTGGAGGAAGGAATAGCTGTCATTAACCCTATGGGGATAATGATCTTCAACATGGGAGGTCGTCCGGGTCAAGCTGTTTGTGAACGCTTGTTTCAGCGCCGTGGTTTCCATATTACTAAGCTTTGGCAGACTAAAATCATCCAGGCAAGTGTACTTATTTTTAAGTTAATAAGTTTTCTTCATCCAAATTGCACTCCTCTTGAAATGTTTTGTTACAGGCTTCTGACACAGATATTTCGGCTTTAGTTGAAATTGAGAAGAACAGTCCACATCGCTTCGAGTTCTTCATGGGACTTTCTGCGGATCAGCGAATTTGTGCTCGAACAGCATGGGCCTATGGGAAGGCTGGTGGGAAAATATCTCATGCTTTATCAGTTTATAGCTGTCAGCTGCGCCAACCAAATCAGGTTTTGTACAGTTGCACTTTATCTTATATTTAAGTTCACATGGTCCTTTTTTATGCCCCTGAAATAAAGGAAATTGAAGAAACAATGAATAATGGATTGAATAAAATGACAGGTGAAGCGAATTTTTGAATTTCTTAAGAGTGGCTTCCAAGAGATCAGCAGTTCTCTAGATTTATCATTTGAAGACGAGGCTGTTGCTGATGAGAAGACTGCCTTCCTAGCCTATCTGGCTACAATTCTAAAAGAGAGTTCTCTGTGCATATATGAGCAACCAGCTGGAACCAAACAATTTCGAAGCTCCATTTCTGGTTTCATGAAAACGTATCACCGAATCCCTCTTACTGCTGATGTAAGAAAACCTTGTTTACTGATTCAGTTGTGCTGTTGAATTTTCTTCTCTATTATTTGCTCCTATAACAAATAATATTTACTTTCAACAGTTGTATTTTATATGTCCAATCAATTAGGTGAAATTCTTACATAAAGTAACTACATTTGAATAACTACAACTTTTCCCATACTGCATGGATTAGCTAAGTTTAGAGGAATCACACTTCAATCTTGGTCAAGACCTGGGTTTCATAGTTTTGATTTAACAAAAACCTTTAGGTGGTGCTATATCAAGTAAAGCTACAAGATTCTAAAAGGATTAAAAAGCCCATATCTGAGCTTCGGTGACTGTTAACTGTAATGAATAATATTTGTATTCATATCTTCTACAAGAATATAAAATCTTATTAGCTATCGATGTTAACGCTTAAGAAACCTACATGAAATCTGGCTCTTCACCTGCTCTTATGTTGGTTACCTAACATATGAATTGAAAATACACTCATCTAAAGCTGTGCTTTAGTGGTTTGAACGGTATTGAGTTCCAGTATCCAAGAAATAAGAAGTTGGTCCTGTGTCAAAATGTTGGTAACTGAGGTACTGATACAAATTTCATACAAAATCATCATGCATTCTTATGCTCAGTGAGCTGCAGTTTTGACTCTCTTTTTTTTTTCTTTTCTTTTTTTCTTGATTTGTGGTAGAATGTTATTGTATTTCCTTCACGGTCTGTTGCAATTGAGAGTGCTCTTCGGTATTACGCTCCTGCTGTCGCAATTGTTGATGAAAATCTGACTCGACATCTTCCGAGACAGTGGTTAACTTCTTCACCGCTTGAGGTACAGTCCATTTATATAAATGATTGTTGAAACACCAATTAATATCTCCTCTGTTAAGGAACTGAATCGAGTTGCTGCATATGTGCTTGATTATATGCATTTCATGCCTGTAGGTTAACGAATATAAAGTTCCTCTGGAACGCACAATCACAGTCATTGAAGCACCTCGCCAATCAGATTTAATGATAGAGCTTATAAAGAAGCTAAAACCACAGGTGGTGGTAACTGGGCTGGCTCAATTTGAAGCTGTTACTAGTGTAGCTTTTGTCAACCTTTTAGATGTTACAAGAGAAATTGGATGTTATTTGTTGTTAGACATATCTGATCAGTTTGAGCTATCCAGCCTTCCCGGTTCAAATGGAGTCTTAAAATATCTTGCAGAAAATAAGCTACCCTCACACGCAGCCATTGCATGTGGCTTGGTTAAAAATAAGGTAATTTTTCCCTTAATGATATCATTGCTTAGTTAACGTGCTACATCTAGAGGAGGCTTATTATATTATGTAATGAAATAGTGCCACAACCTTCAGATTTACGACATATTTCTTTTTTAATACGAAACAAATACTCTTCGCAGGTTTATTCAGATTTAGAAGTAGCTTTCATAATTTCAGAGGATGATGCCATACTTAATCACTTGTCCAAGATCATGGAACTAATTGAAGGCAATACAGCACTTATTAGTCAAAGCTATTATGCTTGTATTTTCCACGAACTTCTTGCTTTTCAACTTTCTGACAGACATCCATATGCAGCGGTTTGTCAATTTCCTGTTTACCATTTTAGCAATTTGCATGTCATCCTAAAAAATATAACATTATAATGTCTAGCAACTACAAAAGCGATGTAGTCAATCTTCTATAAAGAAATTCTGAAATATGATCTGTTCAAGAGTGTTGACTTAGGATGTCCTATAAAAGCATAAGCTCATTGGAGGTGTGCCGTGCTTTATTAATTTTCAGTACTTTTATCTACTCTATAACTTTTCTGTTGTGCACTATTTGGGAGGTCCAACATGTGAAAGTTCTAAAATAATGTGGAAAATGAATTTCCTGGCCTTTAATCTCAGATCTCGTACTCTAATACCACAGTAAAAACTGTAATACCATAATATAGAGTGTTGATTACCAGATTTCTTAAAAGTGTAAACTTGTAGAAAATGGACCAAGACTTGTTTTTCGTTTCTTTTTAATTAAAAAAATTGTATGTACTCTAACGTGATGAAAGAGCTTTAAACTCGTATAGGATTTCTTCTTCCTTCTCATGGAACTCAATTTATGATTGTATCTTGGTTAATAGTAGTAACCTTGACTATGATCATGATGTATTTAGCCAGACATTCTAAGAAAATTTTAAGTTATTAATAATTCTATAAGCTGTTTATCATTTATTTACTTTGAGCTCTTGCAATAATTAGTGGTTTGCTTTGTTGGTCAGCTTATGCAATTGCTTTTGTTATTTTTTTTTCCTTAGAGAGATTGTATATTGGAAAAATCAAAAGGGACATTCAGCAATTCTAAATCATCCATTTCAGTTCTTCACGATGGCGAGTTTTCAATTAGTGATGCAACAAGCTCTTCTTTGATTCACATGGATGTTGATCAAAGCTTCCTTCCCGTACCATTCCTTGTCAAAGCTGCTATTTTTGAAAGCTTTGCACGGCAAAACATGACTGAGTGTGAAATAGATGTTGACCCTAGCATCAAGCAATTTGTCGAGAGCAATTATGGTTTCCCAGTTGATAGCAGCACAGAAATTATATGTGCTGACAGCTCTCTGGCTCTGTTCAATAAGTTGGTTCTCAGCTGCACACAAGAAGGTGGAACATTGTGCTTTGCAGCTGGATCAAATGGGACCTATGTCTCTGCTGCCAAATTTTTGAGAGCTAAAGTAGTAAATGTACCTACTAATTCTAAAGAAGGTTTTAAGCTGACGGAGAAGACACTTTCTGGAATATTTGAGACTGTACAAAAACCATGGGTGTACATTTCAGGCCCAACCATTAATCCGACTGGTCTTCTATACAGCAACACAGAGATGGAAAATTTATTAAAAGTTTGTGCTAAGTTTGGTGCTAGAGTTATTATTGACACTACCTTTTCAGGCTTGGAATTTGACTCTGGGTGTTGGGGTGGCTGGGATTTGGCAGGTAGTTTGTCAAAGCTGAGTTCTAGCACTTCATCATTTTGTGTTTCTCTGCTCGGGGGACTATCTCTGAGAATGCTTACAGGCCCGCTCAGATTTGGATTTCTGGTTCTAAACCAGCCTATATTGGTTGATTTAATAAGCAACTTTCCAGGATTAAGCAAACCTCATAGCACTTTCAGATATGCCATAAAGAAGCTGCTTGATCCAACAGCTGAGAAATCTAGTGACCTTCGTGATGCTATTAAAGGACAAATAATTTTTTTGGAGAATAGGTCCAAGCGCTTGAAAGAGGTCAGCATTGTATCCTTTCTTTTACTTCCATTTGGTTTTGCTTTACATGATTTCTGCATCGTTCACGAAAGTAATATCTTCTAAGTATAGATTTATAGAAGAAATAAAAAAAAAGGAAAGAAAATTCGATAAAAAAAAACATGAAGTATGGGTTCTACTCGAAAGGTTTGTTGCTTAGTATGAATCTTGTCTATGTATACCAGTGATCTTTGATGGGTGCAGGCTTCACTGGCACTTTTTATACTAAAAACTTGTAACCTTTTTTTTTTAATTTTTAATTTTTTTTTTGTAACCATGCTAATTTTTCTATAGAAACTGAAGAGCTGCGGTTGGGATGTACTTGAATCCCAAGCTGGTATTTCCATGGTGGCAAAGCCCTTGGCCTACATGAAGAAGATAGTTGAACTCGTTCCCGAAACCCAAGCTACGCAGGAAAATGGAAGCTGCAATGGAGAGGTGCCTTGTAAATTTGAGCTCGAGGACTCAAATGTTAGGGAAGTCATTCAGAAGGCCACTGGTCTATGCATCAACAGCAGCTTGTGGACTGGAATTCCTGGCTATTGCAGGTTTACAGTTGCTCTGGAAGAAACGGAATTTGAGCGGGCATTAGAGTGCATTTCAAAATTCCACAGCATTATTAATAGGTGATTTACCCTTCAAATAGAATGGTTTAGTGTTTGTTTATGCTATTTCAAATTTTCAACTATCATTTGAAGAATACATGAGTGGATTTCTTCTCTGAAATCCGCATCAATTAAAGTTTTCTTTCATATTATGTTCATATGCAATCATCATACTATAAATGTTCTCTTATTTCTTAGGGCATAATTGTTTTTGAAATTGTAGTGTAGACATTTTCTATAAGGGTGATATTTTGCCAGTGTTTTGTTTGAATTGGTCTCTTATTTCATTTGTCAAACATTATCTTCCTCCGCTGCTCAGCTTCAGCCTTAATATTCCACTTGTCATTTCGTGCTAAGAGCTTGAATCATATACTTTTTCTTGACTTTCCAAAATCTTGGTCTATCTCTAATGGAAAGAAACAGAATTTGAAGCGGCATTAGACTGCATTTCAAAATTTCACAGCATTGCAGCTTATTCTGTAACCAGTTATATTTTCCAGACCCTAGTTTTTGAAGGGTTTTAAAAATGACTGTTGTTTATAATTAATTCTATTTCAAGTTCAAAATCACGTTAGATCTCAATTATATTTTTATATATTTTTTTTTGTTTTTAAAATTAAAAAAAAATTGAAAACGCAATTCCATTTTTTTCATTTCAATTCATTAATTAACTTAACATATTTTTTGTAATTTAAGAGGAAATGAAACAAAAAACATAACTTTTTGCTAAATAATTTTTTTTCCTAAATAAATTAGAAAACAGAAAATTAGAATCAAATACAAGAAAATAGAAAATTTAGTTTCAAACACAATAAAACATAATTTAAAAATAAAGCTCGTTACAAAAATAATATCTTTAGACTATAATTTCTGGAATATAGGAGTGGATATTTCTTCTCTAAAATCCATATCAAAATTTTCTTTAAGACACTACTGGTATATGCATTCATACTATTAAAACACGTCTCTCATTTCTTTGGACATAATTGTTGTAGAACTCTTAGTGTTAATAATCTATCTAGAGTTATATTTTGTGTGGTGTTTTGTTCGCTAAAAGTTTTTTTTTTTTCAAGAGATGGTAGTCATGTTAACAATACATAACTCTTCCATGAAATGATTATTTTAAAATATATTTAATTTAATGTAACATATTTATTTTTTAACTATTGGATTTTATTAAATTATTGTTAATAATATGAAAATTAATTAATTTTCATTTACTTATTTTTTTTAATGATGTGAAAATAAAACACATCCTCTTTTATTTTAAATTATATATTCAAACTACACACCAAACATTAAAAATAAAATAAAAATATAAGATGTTATTTCCCTAAATAGTGGGATTACTCGAAGTTGTTTTCTTGCAAAAGATCGCACAAGCAGTCAACTATTCTCTCTGGGGTATTAGTTTCACTTGTCATTTCATGCTATCAGCTGCTGATCGAAAGAAATCATTTAAATTTTTCTAATTAAATTTGATTTAAAAATACAATTAATTTAAATTAATCGTATTTAAATCCAGAATTTTTTTATCAAATAAAATAAAATTAATAATAAAATTTATTTATAAATTATTATACTATCAAAAATAAAATATATATAATGTTTAAATTTTAAATTGATACATCTTTAATAAAATTTATTATTTATTACTATAACTAATAAAATCAAACTAATAAAAAATATAGTTATTAAATTATTATAAAAAATTTGTATTTATTTTTTAATTAAAATAATAATTTAATATAATATGTATAATATTTAAATGTAATATATTATAAAATAAAATATATATATGTATTTATAATTTTAATAATAATTCGATTTAATTTAGTTTATAATAAATTATAAAAAAAAGTTATCTAAATTTAGTTTAAATTTAAATAAATTATATATTTTTAATTTAAATTTGATATAATTATAAAATTTATGTAATTAAAAATACATAATATCAAATTTTTTCAGATTATTTCGTTACTCGAACTTTTAATCTCAAGCGCGCTATCTTTGTTTTTTTTTTAATTTTTTTTTCCCCTCTCTGGAACGTTCCAAAAACTTCGTCTATCTCCAACTCACCTCATTACGCCTTCATAATTCTACTAGATTCTTCTCAAATTTTCAGGAAAAAGCACTCGAACAATCCAGAGAACCAAACACCTAGCAATTCTATCCCCCTATATAATCCAAATCTCACATTCCATAATTTCACAGTGCCAATCGTTGCAATCTGGACCCAAGTACCTTGATCAATATCACCTTATAACCGATTTTCAATCTCTTAGTTTCCCATTGTATATTCCTTTTAATATCTGTTTGAACTATCTTAATTTCAAATTTCAGTACAATCTGAGCTCTACCCAAATGGCCAAATCAACAAACCTCACTACCCTTTTCCTGGCAATTCTGGTAATTGGCTTGATGGCCAGCCAAGCCAATGCCTTGGTGCCACTGCCATTTACAAGGTCACTGTGGGACACGATGCTTCCATCAGATGATCCCTTCAGAATTCTAGAACAAACCCCATTGACAGTACCCAAAGGAGTCGAATCTCTGGCTTTGGCTCGAGCAGATTGGAAAGAGACAGCCTCTGCTCATGTTATAACATTGGACATTCCAGGGATGAAGAAGAATGATGTGAAGATAGAGGTGGAGGAGAACAGAGTTTTGAAGATCAGTGGTGAAAGAAAAGGTGATCAGGATGTTGAGGGTGAGAAATGGCACAGAGCTGAGAGAACTAATGGCAAGTTCTGGAGGCAATTTAGGCTGCCGAACAATGCTGATTTGGATCACATTAAGGCACATCTTGAAGATGGGGTGTTGAGGATTAGTGTACCAAAACTCGCTGAGGAACATAAGAGACAGCCTAAGGTGATCAACATAGTTGAGGAAGGGTCTTCTGGACAAGACATTAAGGCTACTAAGGCTTAGATGTGAAGATACATGGCAGTTGAGAATGGTTTGTTTGTTCCGATTTCCAAATGTCTGTCATAGTTTGCTTCCCCAAAAGAAAAATTATCTGTGTTTATTGTATCAGTTGAGAAAAGAAGAAAGTTAAGGAATGCTATATGCTATATTTGTACTTGTGATGAGAATATATGTGTGAATTTTAAACTACTAACTATCTATTTGTTACTTTATTTTTTCACACAATAAAAACTCCTCACTCTGTTTTGAATATGTGATTACCACTTTTGTGTACTTCGGATTTTGAGCAAGTACACCATGATGATATATATAAGAAGCTGTTTAACTATTAAAATCAGAGTAACCTCATTCAACCCCAAGATTACCTATGTCCATAAGTTTAATTGAAGATATAAGAATTCAGTATAAGTTTTAATTAAAGTGTGTAAATAATAAAGATTTAAAAAAAAATCATAATATTGATAATAATTTCAATATTTTTTTATAAATTAAATTATATGTATAAAATTCGTCCACCATAAAATTATGAAACCTAAAATCAATTTTGGTGTCCAATTTTATTTTTATAGGTGTATATATTATTTCTCTAAAATAACTTATATTAATATTTTGATTCTTTAATTTTTTTTTATAATTAATATTATATTATACATTTTTTTACATTTATGGTATTAATATTTATTTTTTTATTATTTATTTTATAATAAATTGTGTTATTTTTGAGAATAATTTTTTTAAAGATAAAAAGTATGAATCTTTAAATTCATATTTTTTTAAATTATTATTATTTATTGTAAAAAAATTATTTTTATAATTTTTTATTATTTTTTGATTCTATATTATTTTTCTAATTTTTATTTATGAAATGTTATTATTGAACTTCCTTAAATTTAAGATATTTTTAATTTTTTTAAAATCTTAAAAATATCGTTAAATATAAAATATAGAAATATTTTTTATATTAATCAAAAGAATAAAAAAATAATGTATATCACCTGATTTCACTAACGCTAATGATTTTATCGTTGAAAAAAGAAACAAAATATGTTTCAAAAATAAAGTTACTTTTGTGAGTCAAAGTGATTAAAAAGAAATCGATTTGATGCACTTAACGAATTAACCCGGCGTGAGCAGTACGCTAAATCACCGCCAAAGTTTGCTTTTTGGGTCCTCTTTAATCTTCAACAACCATTAAACGAAGCAGCAGCCAATTTCATTTCAATCTGGAGGAAGAAACTAAATCCGAAATTCTCTATTTTCATCCCCCGAATCAGAATACGAAAACGCTAATGACATTTATACAGACCAGGCTCCGCACGACTCCGACTTAACCCAGGCTAAGCATGATTCTTATTCTGATGACACTCAAAACCATAAGAATCTCCGCCTCCAAACCCCAGAGCCCCAGCTCGCTACCAACCCATCACAGTATGACACTCATCTTGAGTTACCGCATTGCATTTCTGTTTTTGTCTTTTCTTTTTTTGGTGATTAAGTCACATTGTTATTTGTTTTTTCTTTGGGACATGGGTGAGATTGAGAAGCTGAGACGCAAGGGAAGCTATGAGATTAGCTTTTCCCCTTAATTCCTACCCTGTGGCAGGATGGGCTTTATCCCATTCACATTTTGTTGGTTTCACTTCTTCTCGTGCTTTCAGAGTCCAATTGTTATTTATTTTGTACTTACAGAAGATGTTACAGTGAAAGGTTTACTGGGACTGGTTAAGACATATTTTCATATTTCTGTGTCGTAATTCAACCCTTTTTTTCCGTCATGTTTTTTTCCCCACTTTGCGGATTTTTCTATTTGGAAAGAGTTTAAGCTTTAGAGTTATATTCTCATTATTTTGACAAATAATACTGAGACAGTGATATTGTCTTCCTCTAGTCTCTATCTCTGAGTTGGATATTGTTGGTGTGAGCTGGAAAGTATGCAGCATAAATGCAGCAGAGAAGTGTAGGTATGGGTGCAGCAGGGTATGGGTGTGTAAGAAGGTATGAGTACAGTAGGGGGATTAGTGGAGGAGTGCATCAACCACGGCATTTTCTGATGATTCAGGCACTGATTCTGCTTCAGTTCTAGGTAATAGCTCAGCCATATTATTGGTATCATCTGGATATGTTGGATTATAACCAACGTCTAACACTTCAACATCAAAACAATTTCGTTCTTCACCATAAATCTCCCCCTGAAGAGGAAAATTGGATACTGGTGATGGAAAAAGAATTGTCAGATTCGAGAAAAGTGACATCTATGATAATGTAGGTTTTATTAGTAATGAGATTGTAGCATATGTATCCTTTTTTATGTACTCTAAGCCCAAGAATACACACCAGACAACACATGAATCCAACTTAGTTCGTTGATTTTTATAGAGGTGTACAAAAACAACACAACCAAAAATTTGGGGTGGAATTATCAAAATAGTAGATAAGGGGACATGATTAGATAACACTTTTAATGGAGTCTGAAATTGTAAGGGTTCGGTTTCTGGAGGCTGAGGAGATGGCGCACTGAAAATGTCATTATCAAGAGATGGTTGATCAATTCGATGGATCCTTCTTTGATTGCCAATTTTATCTGATTCCCACCTGCAAAACAGGTTTGAAATTATGTTGCTACAACCTACTTTGATGGGATAGACACATCTCAAATTTATGATCTCTGTCATCTGGTTACTCGTATAAAGTTGGTGGGTGGATCCATTGAAAAATACTATAATGAGCTTCAAGGGTTTTGGCGAGAAATTGATTTCTGTCGTCCTAACCCAATGGAGTGTGCGATTGACATACAGAAATACAATTCTATCTTATAGCAAGATCGAGTTTATACCTTTCTTAATGGACTCGATGACAGACTAGATAAAATTCGAAGTTATGTGTTTCAAATTAAACCATTTCTTACTGTGAAACAGGCTTATAGATTCGTCCGTACGAAAGAGGTCAGGCAGACCGTGATGATCTTGGGTGTAGATTCGACTCCAGGAATAGGTATGGGTTCAAAAGAGAAACCATAATCAGATGCTACCAAAACCAGGAGCTTTTTCCCTGGGTAGTGGGAAATCCAACTCATTATCCAAACCTAAACCACCTTTTGATGGCATGAAATGTACCTATTGTGGCAACTCCAAACACACCTGTGACAACTGTTTCAAACTACATGGATATCCAGATTAGTGGAATGATCTTCAAGCACGAGAAACCACTGCTAATAATGACCACACTGGGAGAGTTGTTGTGGCTACTGTGATGCGTCACTATCCCTCATCCCTCAAGTAGAATCCTCCTAAGAGCCAAGTACTTCAAGTAAAACATTTCACATCTTTACTCATAATGATAGTGAGGATTGGATTCTAGACTCTAGAGCTACAGACCATGTGACATTTAACCCAAAGAATTTCTCTAATACAACCTAGCCGAGACGGAGTTGTGTTACAAATACCAATGGGGTCACTTATCCAGTTACAGGGGCTAAAATAGTGACTTTATCTCCTTGTCATTATCTAATACATTACTTGTAATCTCGCTTTCAATCAGACTGATGTCTGTAAGTCAAGTTACTTCAAATCTTAACTGTATAGTCTTGATGTATTTTACTTTTTGTCTTCTTTATGATATTCTCACCAAGTAGATCATTGGGCGTGGTACTAAGAGAGGGGGTTTATATTACGTGGATGACCTTAATTCAGGAAGAACCAATCACATGCAACACACGGTTGGTAACAAGGAGAGACATATTTGGTTATGTCATCGTTGATTTGGGCATCCATCGTTTGGGTATTTGAAGCACTTATTACCTGATTTATTTTCAAAAATAACACACTTAGACTTTAAATGTGATACTTGTATCTTAGCCAAGAGTCATAGGGCTTCTTATTCCATGAGCATGAATAAAAGTATGATTTCTTTTGCTTTAGTACATTCTGATGTTTGGAGACTTTTCCCAATCACTACATCATTGGGTCATCGTTGTTTTGTAATTATTGTTGATGATTGCACACGAATGATATGGCTTTATCTTCTAAGATGAAGTATTTGCTAAGTTTCACTTGTTTCACACCATGGTTCACACAATTTTTTGAAAAAAATTAAGATCCTTTGTTCTGATAATGAAGGGGAATATGTTAAATCAACAATCCCAGACATACTTTGATAGCCATGATATTTTCCATGAAACCTCATGTTTACAAACTCTACAACAGAATGATATTGCAAAAAGGAGGAATATGCATATCTTAGAAATTGATCGGTGCACATATACCAAGTAGATACTGGAGTGATGTTGTTGTCACAACTGTGAATCTACTGAACCGTATGCCTACCAAAGTCTTACAATTTCAGACTCCATTAAAAGTGTTATCTAATCATGTCCCCTTATCTACTATTTTGATAATTCCACCCCAAATTTTTGGTTGTGTTGTTTTTGTCCACCTCTATAAAAATCAACGAACTAAGTTGAATTCATGTGTTGTCTGGTGTATTCTTGGGCTTAGAGTACATAAAAAGGGATACATATGCTACGATCCCATTACTAATAGAACCTACATTATCATGGATGTCACTTTTCTCGAATCTGACAATTTTTTTCCATCACCAGTATCCAATTTCCCTCTTCAGGGGAAGATTTATGGTGAAGAACGAAATTATTTTGATGTTGAAGTGTTAGACGTTGGTTATAATCCAGCATACCCAGATGATACCAACAATATGGCTGAGCTATTACTTAGAACTGAAGCGGAACCAGTGCCTGAATCATCAGAAAATGCACTCCTCTACTCTTTAGTACCCAATGATCCTCCAGCTATACTCTTGAGGTAAGCTATCCTACCACACTTTTACAAACTAATGCTATAGATACATCTGCGGGTTATGTTTTACCTTTTAGACACAATCGAGGTAAACCTCCAAATCGATACTCTCCAGAAATAGAAGAACGAAAATCCAAGTATCCAATAGCCAATTATGTATCTACTCAAGGACTATCAGGGATTTTACACATACACTCTCCTATAAAAGAAAAATTGGAGGCATTGCAGAAGAATAACATATGGGTGTTGAGCGTGTTGCCTCAAGGGAGGAAAACAATTGGTTGCAAGTGAATTTTCTTCATTAAGTATAAAGCAGATGAGTCAATTGTTCGATTCCAAACAAGGCTAGTAGCAAAGGGGTATACACAAAATAGATTATCAGGAAACTTTCTCACCTGTGGCCAAACTTAAAACTGTTAGAGTTCTGTTATCTCTTACTGTAAATTTAGATTGGTCATTGCACCAACTTGACGTAAAAAATGGCTTTTACCTCGAACATGGTTTGGCAGGTTGAGTTCAACAATGAGGAAATATGAGTTTCAACAATGAGGAAATATGAGTTTCAACAATGTAACTCTGATCACACTCTCTTCCTAAAACATCGATTAGGAAAAATAACAGTCTTAATAGTCTATGTAGACGACATGATCACTACAGGGGATGATGAAGAAGAAATCTCCAATCTTCAAGAACAATTGTCAAATAAGTTTGAAATGAAGAATTTAGGAGGGCTTAAATACTTCTTGGGCATTGAGGTAACAAGGTCAAGACAAGGCATATTTCTTTTCCAAAGGAAATATATACTAGACTTGGATTATTAGAATGTAAATCTGTTGATATTCAAATTGTCCAAAATCACAAACTTGGAGAATGTATGGACCAGGTACCAGCAAACAAACAGAGATATCAACGGTTAGTGGGTGAACTCATTTATTTATCTCATACTCGACCAAATATTGCTTATATTGTGAGTGTAGTGAATCAGTTCATGCACTACCCAAGTGAAGACCATATGGATCCTGTAATGCAAATACTTTGCAATTTAAAGTCCTCCCTTAGGAAAGGACTTATGTTTTCAAAGAATGGTCAATTAAAAGTTGCTGGATATACAGATGCGGACTGGGTAGGGTATATCAAGGACATGAAATCTACTGCTGGGTACTTTACTTTTGTGGGAGACAACCTTGTTACCTGGAGGAGCAAGAAACAGAAGGTAGTTACCTTGTCTAGCGTTAAAGCTGAATTTCGAGGTATGGTCAAGAGAATATGTGAGCTCTTTTGGTTAAAAAAACTTTTAACTAAGATTAGTGTTGCTCCTAACTCTGAAATGAATTTGTTCTATGATAACAAGGCAACCATTGTCATCTCCCACAATCCAATTTAATATGATCGCACTAAACACGTTGAAGTGGATCGGAATTTCATCAAACAGAACCTTGAAGAAAAGATTAGTAAGCTTCCATTTGTTAAATTAGAAGATCAATTGGTTGATATACTCATAAAATCCGTGTCTACAAGGAATTTCTACAATTAACTTGACAAATTGGACATAAGAGATATCTATGCACCAATATGAGAAAGAGTGTTGGCATGAGCTGGAAAGTATGCTGCAAAAGTGTAGCAGAGAGCAACAGAGAAGTGTAGGTATGGGTGCAACAAAGAAGTGCAGCAGGGTATGGGTGTGCAAGAAAGTATGGGTGCAACAGAGAAGTGTAGGTATGGGTGCAACAAAGAAGTGCAGCAGGGTATGGGTGTGCAAGAAAGTATGGGTGCAACAGAGAAGTGCAGCAAGGTATGGGTGCAGCAGGGATTGGTGTGCAGGAAGGTATGGGTGCAACAACTTCCATGTTTTTCTTAGTATATGTATATACCATCATTCCTTATAATTAAGGGAAGGAAAAAATTCAGTAGCTGATGTTATAAGAAATAAGGGAAAGGGATCTATGTAATGCTTGTTCTATTCTAAGGAGGGAGAGAAAATACCATATTTTGTCAGATATGAAGTAGAATCTCTATATAGGAACCTGCAGAAGTGAAAAGAAAGCAGTGCTTTTGCTTAAACGATTTTCATTTTGAATATGGTTTCAAATAGAATGTGCTACTCGTTCCTTTTGAAACAAATGCTTTTTCCAGGACTAAACATTAACTGGAATGAACGGATCAATGCCGTTAGAAGTTTAAGGAATGAGTTCTTGCCACATGATTCACTGTTGAGGATTGAGTTTAGCCTCTCTTTTTTGTCAGTTTGTTCAATTCAACCCCATTGTTAGGTAGCAGGAGCTTCTTGCATGAAATCTTAACCATTTTGAATTTGACGATACCTTCCTAAAACTCAATCATTCTGGACATCTTACATTTTTCGTTACTTATAGAGAGGGAGTTTGGCACACTAGAGAATTTTTTTTCTTTTCTTTGGTCAAGAGGCACTCCAAATTTTTTTTACCATGCAGTTCAAAATGTACTTTTTTAAAAAAAATTCTTCAAAGAATACTCTATTTGATAGTTTGAACTTTGATGCGTATGGTTCATCAAAATGGTCATTTCAATTTAATCTGTAATTATTATAATATAAGGTTTAATTGAAATTTTAGACAAGGAAGGTATGAGCACTAATCTTTCATTGTTAATAAATTAATGCAGTTACAGCATATGTGTAGCGGTTAAAAAGCCAATATGCCCTTACTACTATATACTATGTTTCCTACCCATATGTATGGAAATGCGCTATGAGGCTCCACGGTGTTATTCTAAATTATGTTTTACAACTGTATTTTAGTTCTTGTTTTTTTGGGCTGAAGACAACTTTATCTTAGTAATTTTGATGGAACTTGGTAACTTAATAGTTTTGTAGTGTCAACAAGCTAACTAAAGCGAAAACTACTGTGAAAATAAATCTAGGGTACCAAGAAGCCTAATGATGTAAAGTGTTAAAGCATTTAAGAATTAGAGCTGACAATTTTATCAACATTCTGAGTTTTACGACTTGGTATATTTGTCATACTGATATATTATGAAATGGGTGTTTCCGGAAAGACCAGTTCTCCGATTGTCTACCATCCTCTCTAGGTGCCATTTATTTTCACAAAACTCATATTGCCATTATTTCTTTGCTTTGCCGCATCCACAATCCATACAATTTTTGTGGAATTAATCTAGTTAGAGATTACATAATGAGTTCCTTGGTCTGTTTAATGCTTCATTCTTGCATGAAATTTTTTTACTGCCGCATTTGTCAATGGTTTTCCAATGATCATTGGAAGAATTCAATATAACATAGGATATATGCTTATGTATTGCTTGCTTTCCTTTGTTCTTTCACTTCTTTAATAGATGTTTCTAGTGTGTACATTACAAGTACTTGCAATATCCGCATTGAAGGTACCATCACTTAATCATGTTGGAAGATAATGCCAGTGAAATGTGAGCATGACACAAAATTTCTCTTTTTCCTTGTTTGTTATTGAAGAGCATTAACTACTCACTTTACCTAAAAGCTTAACGTGATAAGAAATGGGCCAAAACCTATTTTTATATTGTTTTGTTGGAATGCAAAATTTTGAGCTATATTTTGATAAATGAATATCATTCATGATTCGAAATTAGTACATGGAGAATCTTAGTCAATTCCAAGACTGACTCTGATTTGCCTTTTATATTTCCCTTTGGAAGATTTAGCTGAACTTGGAAAACTTTTCTATTATGAGCAATTAGAATTTACAAAACCATTACTTGTAACGATTTATCTTTAGAACTTTTAAAATTTGTGTGCTGAGATAAACTTCTGAAAAGCTGTTGAATCATGATGAAAATTTTATTCCTGATAAAATGATGTTTCATCTTATGTATCCCTTCTGACATATATACTTATATAGAGACAGTCAACTGAATACATGTTAGACTTTTCTTCCCCATTTTAGGTAACACCCAGGGTGAAAGAGCTGCAGGTGTTTAGATCATGACATGAATCCAAATCAACTGACGAGAAGGACACCTCTATCTGAAGGCAAGTGGACACTTGAATGACTGCTAAATACACTTGTTTCAGGTAAGTAAAATTCTACCACATGATAGAAACTTTTGCAGGCAACTTGTGAAGATTTGCTCAATTTCTTTAGTGATATGAGAGTTATTGAGATCTGCCTAAACTAAAGTGCACAATTCTGCTTCAACAAATGAAAGCTTTTGGGGAACTGAGTACCATGTATGCAGATTAGATGGATGAGATGTATTGCTAAAAAATGAGAGTTAGTTCAAGACTACTGAATTCGGGATGTTGCTGTTTCATTCAAAAGTAAATTGCAGGTGGGAATGTATTTATCTCATTTAAAGTGGAGAGTCTGCCATCCGCGGAGTCTCAATGTACCTTAGATATGAAAATTAGGAAATAACAAAAAATAGCACTCCTAAAACTTATAACAACAAAAATAGCATCCCAATAATATGAAAAAGGATTTAATTGAACGGCGCTCAACATTAAAAGAATCTAAATGGTTTTAGTTCAATTTGAATGACATTTAATTGAACAACATTCAATATGAAATGATGTATCAAATTATTTGTTAATAGTGAAAATTTATAAACTAGACAAAAAAGGCTTTATTTTTGTGGTTATTCTGCCGTGTTTCACAGTTTATTTCTGATACAGGGATATGTCAACTTATTCCATCTTAATTGATACGTATAGACTAGTTCTAGCTACCATGTACAATCTGGCATCCAGGATCAACCTCTAAAATTTGTGATGAAGGTCCCTGTTCTGTATGTAGTTGTCAGTGGGTAGGGAATTTGATTGTGGATGCCAGATTTACCTGTTTTCTGTGTCAATTCTATCCACTGACAACTACATCCCAGAACCAACAAGTGATTTGTAAATTTCTTAGGGCACTTAAGACTAAGAATTTTTTGTGAACATCTTATTCTCATTTAATGGTATCCACGGCATTATCCATTAAAAAATTGCTTGTCAAGTATGATTTATAATTTGCTGTGCATTAATCAAACTTTCAACCTTTTTTTCAAAAAGAACTTTGTGTCCGTTGTGCTTTCTGATTATTTCTGTGAATTGGCTTTTGAAGGGGCTTGCAATGAGGATTTCTCAGACGATAACACATTGGTGCAGCTATGGCGAAAAATGAGCAGAAATATTTGGCAAAAAGGTCAGCATTAGACGGTCAGATCCAAAAAGGTTGCAGCAGAGGTCCATCTGGAAAAACTTTCTCTGCCAACATGGTAAGTCATGGGAATATTTCTTGTACCTTGTTTGTGTATATCGCTCCCATAGCGTCTTTTTTAAAAAATATATCTAAGGCTAGCCTTGGGCTTTCTTTTTAAAAAAATCACATCAAAGTTACTATTTTTAGTATTTTCTAAGGCTTATGTCTCACCTTGCGTCTTAACCGATTAATTCTTACGACTCAAGTTTAAGTTCTAAGACATGTAAAGCTTATGCCCCTAAATTTCGATGAAATTGAGTTAAATTGATGGGACAAGAACACAAAACCAGGTCCAATTAATTTTTAAAAAAAATCTCACGTCAAATTTGGTCTTCTTAAGTTGACAACCAAGAAAAAAAAATTATTAGAACCCACAACTATTTTACGATTTTTAAATCTATAACCAGCATTGTTGTTTCATAACTGTTGACCCTTTTGGATTGTTCTTGAGCTACTTTTTTATATCTTAACTCCATTATTAAAAATTTAGTTCAACGACCCTTAATTTTTAAAGAGATTTTTTTTTTGGCTTGTTCTAGGGTTCTTTCATTTCTTTCCTAATCCATCTCCTCCATTTATTTTTTTATTTTTTTTCTCTTTCTTCTTCTCTTAATAAGGTTGAAAGCTTATTGAGATCTTTTTTAATTTAATGTTATTTCAAACCATAAACTATTGAGATCTTTTTTAATGTTTGTTTGCCTTTTTAATTTAAGTCCTTAATGAGTTACTAATATTATTTTGTGATAATTAATGTTTTGTAGTATATATTTCAATATTATATGTTTTTTAGAAAAAAATTGCCTCTTGGCTTACACCTCACTAAGTCAAAGTAAAACGTCTCAATAACTATAACTCTTCTATGGTTCACCTATTGGTTTTATCCTCTTCTTGTTTCACTCAGATTCAAATTACACTAATTATTGTTTGATTAAAAAAATTGTTAATTTTTTTAATGCTTATAAAGATATTGAGTTTATGATTAGTGTAAATAAAGATTTGATTAAAAAAGAATTTATTTTTATAATATTAAAAAATATGAATTTATGTTGGAAAATGCAAATGCAAACAACATGTAACAAACACGCATAACATGACACGATAAGGTAGAGCTTAGAACAAAATAGACTTTATGAAGGTTTTGTAAACAGTTTAGTGCCTTCAGGTGACTACCTACATCCAAAAAGGAAATTAATGGGAAGCATGCAAAAAAATACTATCATAGCATACGTTTATACCTAGTGTGTACAAAAAAAAAATACATTCATAAAATATATAAATATTGAAAAATAAAACAAAAATAGTATTTTTAAAATTTATAACTACAAAAATAATGTTCCTCATGTAAAACTCATTTTTAGTATTAAAAAAAGTTCGACACAATTTTACATTGAATTTTGTTCAAATTAATCAATAATTTTTTAGATCCGTTTAATTTTAAATGTCGTTTAGTTGAGTATTATTTAATATTAGTAACGTGTTGCTTTTTTCTAATTTTCAAAATGTTTCTCAAAGGCTAAAATCTGTCCCCCTTTTTACCAGTTTAGCTGTAATTTACACTTTGATATGTTTTGGATTTATGAAAATCACAAAGTGATGCTTATTTCTGTGCAAACTTTGACGATATCAATTATGATGTACGAAAATACTTTGTCAATATGTGTCATAATTACGTTATATCTATAAATTGATATTATATGTTAATGAGATTTATGATATAATTTATTAATTTTTAAAACATATCTCATATTGTTTCACTTAATTTTTAATGAAATGATATTAATTGAGATGTTTTATTTGTCCTTAATAGACTTAAATAAAATAATGAAAAATATAAAAATAATAGAAAATATGATATAATGTAATTTATAATATAAATTTAATAAGAAAAATGATACAATAAATGTTGACACATTATGGTTACAATCTAAACTAAATAAGATGGTATTTAAATAAATAAAATAATATTACATCATGAGTTAATCAAAGATATTAAATGAGACATAAGGTGAAATGAAATAGTCTATTATATATCTCTAAATTGGATTTCTTAGAAGATTTTACATTGACCTTTTTTAAGGTTGTAAAAATGTAATACATAATAGATATAAAATTGATAATCCATGCATTATTATTGTGATATTATCACACAATGCCCTATTTAATATATATTCCCTTGCCACACCCAAATACTATTGACATTCCCTTTAAAATAGGATGGCAAAATTGAAACGGATTATGTTGCTTGAAAATGGAGGTGTTCAATTGTTATTATATCATTGCATAAATAATTCAATGATTTTATCATGTTTATTTTTATATCTCTTAAAAAAAGTATATTCATTTTCTTGTAATTTTAAAAAACATATATTTATTTACATTATAAGAAAAATGAATATATATTTTTATTTTTTTGAAGGTTAAAAATGAAACTATATATATATAATTGTATCTTTTGGACTTGATCATGGTACATCTTCACAAGCATGAGTCATCCCTTCAAGAGACGGTAAAAAAAAAAAAAAAAAATTCTCAGAATGAAGGTAGGAGTTTGTCTTTTGTTTCCATTCAAAAGCTAAAAGCTGATTTTGCTCTCTACAGAAGCAAGTATGGTTCAGATAATCCTATCCAATGATTTGTGGTGGACTCCTTTTGTTTAATGAAGCTTCTTTAGTTTCAAATCACAAATCCCTTGCTCATGGAAAAAAAATGTTTTATTACCTTGATAACCATGTTAAATGTTAGAACATTATAGGGCAAAATGGTATTTTTACCCTCCACTTTCTACAATTTTTGCTTCTCCTACCCTACATTTATGTTTCTATTTAATACAAAATGTAGAACAACAATTGTAGGCATGAGTAAGAAGAGAGCGTGAGTTTGTAATTCATAAAAGGTGATTCAGGCAATGCAATAGTTGGTTTTGTGGTCATTGCAATAACTAAGGTTCTAATTTGGGCATTATTGCTTCAATGGGTATAACTTTTTCCTTGTCTGTCTATTACTTGTCTTGGTATTAGGAACTTGCTTTGCCTTCAATCCAAAAGGGCTTCCAAACAAAGGATATATATGCAACTTGCAAGTCACCTGAAATTAAATGTGAGAGGACCACTGCAGCACCAGATAGACGTAACATGACATGAAGACCAATGTTATTAGCATTGAAGGGAAAAAGAAAAGAAAGTTGTGTTGGAGGTTTACACTACTACTTCTACATGTATAATACCATTTTTGGAGGGAAATCTTTTAATATTTGAATATGTCCATATTTTTAAAGATATTTACTTTTATTTATTTTACCAAAATTTTGAATAAATATTGAAAGCTATTATTTTTATTGATAGAAATAAATTAAATTCTTTTTTTCAGAGATATAATGAAAATATTTTATATCATTATAAATCCATAACTAGACATATAGTGAATTATATTAAAAATAAAAATTTAAAATGTACAATTTGGTCTTTTAAGTTCTTAAAAATTCTTACCTAGGTTATTAAATATGTATTTTATTAATCAAGTTAGAATTTATGTGTAAAGTTTAAAAAAAAATTAAATTAAATTATAATAGGATTTAAAAATTAGAAAATCTGTATAGACTTGGGTTTAAGTTTGGAAACAAATTATATCATTTAAACTAAATGTTGATAATTGTGTTTTCAGAAAATTATACAGCCTTTGAACTTGGCTAATTAGAGAATTTTTTTCTTTTTTTTTTGAAATGTGATGAGTAATAAATGTGTGGCTGATATCACATGTGTGTCAGAATCGATCTTTTTAGCCTTTAAAGAGATTAGTGTTACTTGAATCCAAAGCGGAAAACAATGGAAGAAAAATAACCGAAAGAGCATAGCAGAGCAGAGTTAGTTTCTTTAATAATGTAAGGTAAATGTTCACTTCCTGATGATGAGTACGTTTCTGCAGAAACAAAGTCTTGGTCTTAGTGAGTACCAGTACCGCTTTATTTCTCCCACTATTTCAGTAACGTTTTCTTACACGATCTATATATATATATATATAGATCGTGTAAATATCTAAAAATGACTTTGTATGCTTTATTATATTACTAATAAAAAAATATAATTGTAATAATATCTAAAAATGACTTTGTATGTTAAAATTGTGAGGAGGGAATAGGGACTCGCTCCCAAATGTAATAATGAGTGCAGTGTTGAGGAATACAAAGTCTCAAAACTTGGGAAACTCTCCCAAGCAAAAAAATCCATTAATGCAATCACAGACAAAAAGCTTTGCTCAATAGCATGCGTCTCATTCTCTCTCTTTATATCTAGATCTCTTGGATCACACAAATTTTGCAACCAAGTCTTTGGAAGATTCACAACCCCCATTTTTCTTAAAAAAATATTAATTTTTTTTTAAAATTAATAAAATTTAAAATTATTCTAATTTTTTTAAAAAAAAAAAATTCAATATAATTAATGAGAAATATATTATAAGAATACTAAATTTTTTACTCTTTTTTTATTTATTTTATCATCACTAATAACAAAAACAGATAACTTATTCTGACAATAATATTTATTATTTTAAAAATGATATTTTTTATTTCTTATGTTAATTAAAAAAAAATGAGCAGCCGGCCGAGTTTCTTTATGTTACAGATAATTTTTTTCATATAGAATAAGGAATAAATAAGTCTAGAAAAGTTTATATATCTCAATTTAAGATAAATTTTAAGTAATATAATATAATGATATTAATGAGTATAATTAGATTCATATAAATATATTTAATAAAATTATCAAGTCAACTATGATTATAATTAATATATTTATGATATATATAATATTATTTAGCAATTTAAATTTAGATGGAAAGTCGTATTAGTCTCTTTAATTATACAAAAGATATAATTTAATTCTTTAACTTTGAATATATGATATTTAGTTATTTTATTTATAAAAATTATATCAAAATAAGACATTTAATAATTTTAAATTTAGTTAAAAATAAATAAAAATTATCAAAAATATTTGAGTCATAGAGTGTTAATAAAAGATGATAATACCTTCATTAATTATGTTTGTAATTTTTTTTTTATTTAATGGGGTATGAATAAATGATAAAAATACCTTAAATTAATACCTATTTAAAAAAATATATCAATAAAAATTATTTTATGAATTATTTTTATATATAAAATGACTAATTAACAATCTTTTATAATCTTTTATTAGTAAAATGATTAATGAATACTTTTTTAATATTAAAAAAATAAAAACCAATATATTTTTCCCATTTAATTAATAAAGAGTGGTAGCCTTTCATTAGATGATTAGGAGCTTCATGATTTGCACCAGTGGCTAATAGGCTTCTATCGCTGACCTCTAGGCTCTAGCAACTGTACATATATATCCCACTTGCTAGTCCATGTCTTATCTCAACCAAAGTATATATTCGCCTCTGTGTCTCTCTCTTAAATTTTTTTTTACTTAACAAATACCTTTTGGTGGGTTAGATTTCAAAACTTTAAAGCGCCATATTAGTGAGTAAATGTCATATTTTGCTTATGTTGGTAATTTCTTGTTCAAGCGTAAATTTGTAGATAAAAAACTTATTATTTATGATAAAATATAATATTATAGTAATTAAGATAACTATTAATTATTAATCAAAAAATCTAAGTTAATTATAATTATACTTTAATTTATTATACTTTTATGGATGAATATAATGGTATGCAACAAACTTTATTTCAAATATTATGTTGTATATATGTCAAACATAACAACTAACAAGCCATTAGATTTATAAAAATAAGAATTTAAAAAAATGATATAAAATAACATATCTAAAAATTATAATAACAAAATTATTATCAAATATTCTTAAACGTTGTCTAATACAAAATTTAATAATAAATGAATTTAAATGACCGTATTTTTATTTAAACGATATTTAATTATATAACGTTTTATATAAAATGATAGTAGTATATCATAATGATATTATTGTTGTTATATAAGAAAAAATCAAATAAAACTAAAAAGCTTTAGAGATTGTGAAATTCCGAACATGCAAGTTGCTTTTTGAGCTAGCTTTATTTTTCTTACGATTGTATTGACAATCATGTATGAGAAGGTGGTGGGGGGTAGGGTTTTGGATATACTAACGCATAGTGTAAAAGGAAAGACTAGTTTGTTTTCTTTTTTGAGTTTGCTCTTGCTTTGAATCCTATGCCTAAAGAGAGTTTTTATATTTATTTTTGACCTCGTCAAGACAAACATAAAATAAAGTAGTTGGAATGTTGAGAATCATCCTTTTTTCTATGTAAACTTAACTAACTAAGTTTTTAAATTAATCAAAACAATACTAAATAAATAAGCACATATGATTTGAAAAATATAATTATTATTTTTAAATGATTCAATAAACCATAACAAATTAATTAAATATGTTAGGGATAGAAGTGCAAAATGCTTAAAGATTATAATATATTTAGACAAAAAGCAAAGCTTACTAATGTCAAAAATCAGGGGTATATAGGTTTATGAAATAGATAAGACCTAATATAAAGTTAAAATGGCACCAAAGTGTTTAAATTGTAATGTTATTGTTGTAATATTAAAGAGGGAGACTACTTTTGAAAAGGGTTAATTTTCCATACATATACCCGCCCAAAACCGTAGTTGTTTCTATTATTTTTCTCTATTTTTTTTTTGTTTTGATTTTGCTTTCAATATGCGATAATCATATAGGGAGCTCTCTTCTCCTATGAGTTTACCCTCTTTGGGTAGATTTATTTTGTTTTTTTATTAAGTTTAATAATTTTTCCTTTATAATAAAAATAAAAAAAATTATATGAATCTTCATTCTTCATTTGAGGGTCCCTATTATCCCATGAGTATCCTCGATATATCCCTACAAAGATTTTAAATTGGGATGAATAATAAATTTTACATTGTAAAAGGCCCCATTGATAATCCTAAGTGAAAATGGTAATAAACAATGGGGAGGGAGTAAGTATATATCTTTTAGATTATGAATTTGATGTAGTTTAGTTAATCAAAATTTAAAATGTATTTTTTAACTCATTAAAAAAATGATGTTATTTTATTATTTTATCTAATTAAATATGTTTATTATTATTAAGTAATTAAAATACGATAAAATTCAAGGCAATAACAAAGTTTTATTTTTTAAAAATAAAATATTAAAATAAAAATAGTGATAATATCCAAATATTAAAACAAATATTTTGTAAAAAAATTCATATTAAATGGTATTTATCATTATTAAATCACATTTTAATCATTTGATATAAATAATAATAATTTAATAAAAAAATTATTAAAACAATATTATTTATTCTTAATAAATCCATTTTTTTTAGTAATTTAAAACATCTTTTTAAAACCGAGGGACCAAGGGCACATTAAGACCTAATATGAAAAATGTAGGTAACATTTTTCTCTAAGAATATGATAGAATAATGGGTAAGTTTATAAATTACTAATAAAAGATTAAAAGAAAAGAAAAGAAAGAAAAAGCGTACACTTAAACGCCATGATTGCAAAATGAGATGCCAGATTTCCTATCCTTATAACAGTTGATAAGAAAAAGGAATTGCTATACAATCTGAAAGTTTTAAAGTAAAAGTAACGAAAAACCAGAGCAAAAGAGCTGCTGCTATAGTTAAAGAATAAATGAAAAGTGGATGCATATATCATCTATGAGTATGAAGTTAGCAAGAATGATACCCTTGCATTAGTGGTGGTCACACATTGCCACCGTTTGCATTGATTATTCTTGAGCAGTAGCTTTCAAACAAAGGCCAATTAAATCTTCCCTTGTAGTTTTTAGTCATTCTATTAATTTATTGTGAACGTCCCCAATAAGGAATAAAAGACCCTGAAAAGACACATATTATTATTTATTTATTTATTATCAAATGATTAATTCATAAATATACTTTCTTAATTGGAAAATAATTATTATTTTAAATAAAGTTAGGGACAAAGAAGCAAAACTAGTTAATACATTTGGGCTGAATATGGAAAAAATCATTGGCATCTTAAAAGGAAGTTTTGGTTTCCTAAGAAAAGGCATCTTTTACAAAGAGGTTGGTGATATATGTAAATATATAAATAAATGCACGATTAGATTATTAGATGAAAGTTGGTATCTTTTAAAGTACTAAAATGTGAGGGGCATCTTCTTTTGATTACATTGGAGATCAGATTTAGACGTTGACCAGGAATAATTAATTTTTTGCTTTTAACATGCATTGCCAGAGTATATATAAACCCATAAAAACACCAAAATCTTTTTATAAGACACATAAATTAAATGTTACTGGTTATATTTTCAGTATTAAAAAATAATAATAATTAATTGTTTTTTTCTTGAAAAGAAATGAATTGTCAAGGGTATTTGAATAGTTTATAAGTTTAATTAAAGTACAATTTACTATTTTTTAAGTATGAATAATTCCTGAGCAACCTGAGTATCTGACACTCATTATTCATTAAAACTACTTAAAAAAAGAGAGTAAAAAAAAGAAGAACAAACTTAGTAATTGAGCGAGTTGTACTTTTTTTATTTTAACTTTTTGAATATTGAGTAATTAATTTAAATTTTAGAAAAAAGATTACAACATAGTATAATCAGAATTTAAAACTATAGCTTAAAAAACATAGCACGATAAATGCTCATGCAAAAATGCATAACATGACAAGACGAAAATACAATAAATAAATAATACGAACAAACTAAAAAAATAAGACAAACATAGAAAACAATCTTAGAGGACAAAAACTCGAGTTCATTTATTTAATTAGTTATGCGCTAGGCTCACAAAATATGGAAGCCACCAAAATACATTTCTCAAGGAACATTACAATCAAATAATATTAAATAAAGACCACGTACGTACGAGAAGTATTTTCTTACTTATTTTTTATAAATTTTCATCAACAAACATCTTTAACTTATATATAACGATTAATTCGTCTATTTATGATGAAATAAAACATATTTTGTGTAGTACAAGATTGTTCACTTTAGTACATAATTACAATTTCAACAGACTTACGATTATGACTTCACAATTTATCAGGATCTTATGACTGTACTTTTAAGTACAAACCCAAAAACAAATCATGTTATTTAGAGAATATTCACCACTTATAAACAAATTAATACTTAATTTTCTAAATAATGTGATACATGTGAAGGTACATCATAAACGTATAAAAACTACATAATATAAGATGTGTTTGAACCGAGTCAACTACACTCACACAAATGTTGCATGAAGTCCTAATTAGATGGTTACAAAAGTTCTCTTTAAAGTAATTAACAATAAAAGGAAGAAACTAGTCCAAACTGCACACACAAAAATGATGATTAATATAATACCTATCGAAGAGATTATAAAAGAAAAAATTTGAAAAAAAATTGAAAATATTCCACCAGAAGTAGAAGTTTCTCTAAAGAGAAGGTTCTCCTCCGACGTAGGAGAAATATCTACTGAAGTCTAAAGAAAGATGGAAAGATAAAAGTTCATTAGAAGAAAAAAAGGACGCATGAAACTTTCAAAATACTAGGATTTTCATTAGAAATTTTACTAATTAACTTCCCTTCCAACTTTTTTTTCCATTTCTTTATGTTTACTATGTTGGAACAAGTATGTGAAAACAATGTAAGAACAATATTACCGATAATTTGAAATGAACTGCTTAGGTTGAGTCGCAGACTAAGTCGTTATCTTTAAGACTTTTCACGACTCTGCCCAAATTTGTGCAAGTAAACACAACTTCGTCGTCTTTAGGATAAAATAATCCATAATATTTGTTTTTTTGTCTCGAAACTTCACTGCAATGATAAAAATCAAAATGTTACATCTCTAAAGTTTATGTTGTTCAGAAAACTCAAAATAATTTTATATCTTTTTTTCTTTTCTTTTTGAGAGCTTTTTCTAGTAAGAGATGTTTTTAATTGATGTATCTAAAGTGAGAGTTAAGACTCTCTATTTATAGTTTTAAGAAAAAAAATGTAACATTTAAGATAATAACGATCATATCTAGAAAGAGTAAAGATCATTTATAGATGAAAAGATAACATATATTTCTGAAAGGAAAATTAACAGAGTAAAGAAAAATAACGGTCATTTTAGAAGTAAAAAAGTAATAATCATTTTTTCTAAGTAAAAAAAAAAAATTTTAAAAAATTCTAAAAAAATAAAATGACACACACACGGACTCAGCCGGTCGGATGATGACGACACGCATGCATAGGGTATCATATTTATCTAGGTTCTTTCCCAATAGGTGCCCATTGGGGCACACCAGTTCATAGATAATTTTTTTTATATTTATATATCTTCTAAGTGATATAAAATAGTAACTTAGAATAAATTATAAAATTACATCAATATTTTTTATAAATATTAACAATTTCCAACATTTTGTTTTATTAAGTTTGAGTTAGTAAATCTCAAAATTCATAGCTTTTTTCTCTTTCTTTTCCATATTCAGTGTGTTCAGCGTTATTTGGCGAAAGAAACTAATTTTTATTATTATTTATTTTTAGAAATTGAGAGCTATTTGAAAATTGTGATTGAAGGGTCTCATGTCTCATCGAAACCATTTATTTTTGTGGGGTATTGATCCCACAGTATGACAATGCCATAATTAATTACACATTTCTTCTCACTCTCTTTCATACACAAACACGCCAACTCTTTTATATTATATTATAGCCAAGTCAAACTTTCTAATCATAAGTAATTAAAAGATTCGGGAAATAATATTTACTACTTTTACGCTAATAATGTTCAAATGACAATTTAATCTTTCTAATAGAGTTTTAGTTCTATTATTGCTGATTAAATTATCATTAATTAAAAAGTTTGTGTAAAACAATGAAGATATTTGCAGATATGTGGGTCTGAATCTTTAAAATAGGGCATGAGTTTACATTGCAAAGTATATTTTATTAATCAAATAAAAAATGCTTAGTTAATTGTGCTTATGTTTTCTTAACTAGAACAACAAAAAGCTTATATGTATATTGTATGTATTTTTATAAATTAGATATATTAATAATTTTATTTTAAATTGATATATTTTAATTATTTTAGTATTATATTTATGGATAATTTTGTTATTTTAAATCAATTTCTTTTAATGTGCAATATTTAATTAGATTAAACTTAAATTTTTCCAAAAAAAAATTTGTCTAACTAATATATCCAAAACAATTTTTTTTAAAATATAACTAACATATTCAATTTGCAAATAATAAATTAAGTAACTAAAATGTTATACCCCATTCTTATATTGTATTACTATATACACACAAAATGTTTTTCTTTCTATCAAAACAGAAGAAAATACATGAAAAATTAAAGAACAACTATACGTCATTTAATCGTGTTTCAATTAATAGTATGTCATTAAGACACACTTATTATTTATTTAAAATCATATTAAATATATTTTTATCTAAAAAAAGAGGAAAGAATGAATGAAAGAAAGAAATAAAAAAAATAAAGAAAAGGAAAAAAAAAACATTGTGGAGTCATTTACTCAAGCAACAACCAACCGATCAAATAGCGCTTGTTATTATATATATAACTCAAGCTTTCTTCTATTTATTTATTAATTATTATTATTTTATTTTTATGGTTCAAAATCAATGTGAATCATGAAAAATTTGACATCGCAGTTAATAATAAGCTTGTGTTCAATTCAAATACAATCCGAGTGCCTAGCTAGCTATTTGAAACTATACGGCGAGCTAATTAATATTGAAAATATATATATATAAAAGTGATCTCTAAATGAACATGTCTTATGTGTAGAGAGAGAAAGCGCATGCTAAGTGAAGCTAAAAGTAAGAGCAGACATGGAGGATTACTACAACAAGAGACAACAAAAGATAAAAACAAAAACAAAAATTAAAGATAGGATAAAAGTCTTTTAATTGTGGTGTAGAGTGTAGAATAAAGGCAAAGATAATATAAGAATAAAGTGATTTGGATAATCATTAATAAAAGTCACGTTGGACTAAATAGCTTTGTTTTTATTTGTTTTTTCCTCTTTTACTTTCTGCAGGAAGAATTTGCACACCCCAACCCTTTTTTAAGCGAATAAAAAAAAGTTATAACGGAAAAGAAAATGTACTATATTATGGCAGAGTTCTAAAAAAGTTTTTTTTTAATATTAAAAAATATAAATTTAATCAATAAAAAAATTAAGTATTTCAACTTCACTTATTTTGTGTAAAAAAAAAATGACAAATGACAATTGTTTGGATGTTTTATGTTCGTTTTTACATCGATAAAAAATTTAATAAGAATAATATTTATAAATTTAAACAATACTTAACTAAATAATATTTTATTGAGTTAATTTAGAATTGATTTTCTAAAAATGCAGATTGTAATATATATATATATATATATATATATGTAGTGTTGTAATAATAGATTGAGGTGTGATAACTTTTTTCAAGTGTTTTAAGTTGATTTATAGGTTAGAATTTATTTCATAAAAGATCAACCAAATTTATGTTATATTATAAATTAATTAGTGTTAAATAAAATTATATTTTATGTAATAGATAAATGTGAGATGTTTTCTAAAATGTAAAAGATTATATTGATTATTTTATTTTACTTATATATACCAATAATAATAATAGTTTTATTACAATGGAAATGAACAAATATTTTATTTAATTTTTAAAAATATTAAAAATTATATATTATTAAGGAAAATTTATCTGGTGAACTATTTTAACATCTACCTCTCTTGACTCGTGATGAATATAAATGAACCGAAATAATTCCAAAGAGACATCATTGTTATATTGGGAATGATCCTCATAATTTAATGAAGAAACATACAAGTCAAGAGACCATAACTTATCATAATTGGAATATATTTCCAAGATTACTATTCACTAAGGAGTAATATATTAAGAACCATTAACTAAATAATATATGCAATTATAATCCCCTTTCAACTTTAGGTTAAATAACAGAGGTTGTCATTATTAAACAAGGCAGGTAACTAATTAGAAGCAAAGGGTATTTTTGGAAGGAAAAAATTTAATGGCATTTATATCAGTATGTATATATGCTTTGCAATAAATCATTCACATGAGTAGCATGATGAATTATACTTTCCATCTTCAGCTTAAATGCGATATCTTATATATATATCATCTATTAATTTCAATGTTAATATTATAATCATTTATTTATTTTAAATGAAAGTTCAAAATAAATACATTTTACCTCGTGTCTATATCTCTATGCAAGATTATGTCGTAATTAGATATATAATATATATAGTATTTTACTTATTTTTTTGGATACAAATATAATTATTATTAATTGAGTGTGTTTTTTTTTTTTTTTTTGGTTGTCGAAGGAGACATAGTGGATGATGATATACGAGATGTTAGTAGCAAAATCTTTTCATTTCAGTATAGTTGGTGCCTAAGGCGAGCAAATGGTGCTGCCCATGACTTAGATAATTTGTTTTTGGCTTGTATTGAATTTGTAACCTGGGGTAAATCTGCATCTGATTTCTTTATCTTTATCTTGGATCTGGTATCTCAAACCCACTACCAGTATAAATTTTATTTAATATTGTTAACGTATTAATTTTTACAAAAAAAAAATTAAATTTTATTATATATAATAAACTAAAATTAATTATATAATACAAAATTTGTAAAAAAATTTATTAAATATAACTTTTGTTGTAATTTTTAGTCTAATAAAAGAAATATTTTATTTTATAAAAGAATTAATTTTAAATGTAATATTTAATATTGTGTGTTAGAGAGAAATACAATTTTTTTTTATATAAAATTATGTTAGAAGTAAAAAATAGTATCATTTGTTATAAATTAATAAAGTCCTCCGTTCATTTAAAAAAAATAGGGACAAAACTCTTAGTTTGCTATTTATTTTTTTCAGGGGAAACTAAATCATAAATGAGAATATATGTGTCTGTTCTATTGCAAATAATATTAGTAAATTATCATAACCGACTTAAAATCATCCAAATCAATGCTCCCGATTCTGTGAAATTCTAAATTCTAAATTTAATATATAATTTATAAAATTAATGAGAAAATCAAATTAAATATAAATATAAATTATTATAAATGATCTATTGAATATATTTATTTAAATTATTTATACGAACAACGGTTATATATATATATATATGTTATAGTTTAGTTCAAAAGTTTTTCTTTAGCTACAACCAAATATTTTTTCCTCTTTTTGGTCAAAACCAATGTTTTCTTGATAGAGCTGCAAAGTAAGGCTTTTTTTGTTAAATATACAAAATAGAATCAGTTTTAGAAATTCAGCAAGAAGCATATTGATTTTTTTTAAAAATAAATAAATTACAACAGTATCTAAACAATGTCATTTAAAAAAAAAGTACCAGTTAGAATAAAAATGTGATGTAACAACCAATAGGAGATTTTGTTAAATCTCTGTATCATTACTATTATATATTTTTCAAACTAACACATATAATATCATTTTAATTTTACTCTCTCTCTCTCTCTCTCTCCTATAATCTCATCCCCACTCTCTGACACACTGCTCACTCTATGCCTCTATGGCGTAAACTAGATACCTGATAGTGCAAGCAAAGCAAGCATCCAACTTTTTTATTTTTATTAATTCTGGTAAGTCTAGCTGCTACCTTCTCTTCTCTTCTTTTTTAAACAAAACAAACAAACAAATAAATAAAAAAATAAATTTGTATTTCTCATTGTCAGTGAAAAATCTGCTTTATTTCTCCCAACACTACTTTATTGCTCCCTATAAGGCTAAGTTCTCTAGTTAAGTGCTTTCACTACCATAACCCAACTCCTCAAATCCCTCTCACTCTCTCTCTCTAGCTTCCATTTCTTTCTTCTTCATGACCTTCCACTGTATTTATTTTTATCTTTCAATATTTCATGTTCATCATCCCTCTATTACCACCCATCTCAAAACTGTTTAAGCTTGTGAATATCATTTCATTTCCAAAGATAAATTAAACTCACTCACTTTCTTTAATTTGCTGACTTTCCTATTACCATTTTCTAGTCAAATGTGAAACTAGATGTACGTACGTATATTCAAATCCTAGGTCATTGAAAATTTCATGCTTTTAATTTCTAGAGAGAGAGTTTGCTTCTAAAGTAGTAAATTAACAATTTGTTAAGAAGTCTCTCTGGCTAGCTAGGATCATTAAAATCATTATTTTTTAAGAATTGATATTAATTATTTCGCCCTCTAATCTCTCTCCAATTGTGTTCTCTTGGTCTCTATGGAAATATCAAATGAAGAAGGAGATATACCAATTCCATTAAACACTACAACATATGTTCATGGTCATGGTGGTCATGGACATGGCCACTTAATACATCATCATGACCCTCCACCACTTAACCACATCATTCCCTCCACAGCTACCTCCCAACTACCGACCAATGGCTCTTCCATCCCCAACACTAGTACTACCCTAGAATTAGAAAATGCCACCACCTTTAAAAAACTTGTGAGGTATAAAGAGTGTCTTAAAAATCATGCAGCTTCCATGGGAGGGAATGCAACTGATGGATGTGGTGAGTTCATGCCTAGTGGAGAAGAAGGTACAATTGAAGCTCTCACTTGCTCTGCTTGCAATTGTCATAGAAATTTCCATAGAAAAGAAATTGAAGGTCATGATCATCAACCCTCTTCATTTGACAATTGGCAACATTTAAACAGATCAATTGGAAGAAAATTAATCTTAGGCCATCATCATCCTAGTCCTGAGACTTTAGGGTACCCTACAGGTACAGGTACTTTTATATCATCAAGAACAGCACCTCATCCTCATCATATGATAATGTCTTACAATATGGGGTCCCAACTCCCTTCTGAATCTGATGAGCAAGAGGATGGTGGCGGTGGTGCAGTTACAAGAAGGCCTTCTACACATTTGGTTAAGAAAAGGTTTAGAACAAAATTTAGTCAGGAACAGAAGGAGAAAATGCTCAACTTTGCTGAGAAAGTTGGTTGGAAGATTCAGAAACAAGAAGAGTCTGTTGTGCAACAGTTTTGTCAGGAGATTGGTGTTAAGAGGAGAGTTCTTAAGGTTTGGATGCATAATAACAAACACAATCTTGCTAAGAAGAATGCTCTACTTTCTTCTTAATTTAAACCTCTCTATCTATCTCAATATTTTTTTTTCCCTTATGTTATTATTATATATAACCCATAGTAGTTAACTATTTTTACATTATTGTGTTTTTTCTTTCCTTCCCTTTCTGATGATTCACTTTTAATTTGGTGTTGTTTTGTGTATTTTGAACTTCCCAGTTATGTGTTTAATAACAATATTAGCTTCTATTATGATGTAGTGCCTACTTTGACTGAAAGAAAGAGCTGGATTTGTTACTTAGATACTGTTTAAATTAAATTTATATCAATTAAATATCTTTAATTTAAAATTCAATCAATTAGATCATAAAATAATATTTTTGTTTTTATAAGTTTTAAAAATGTTATTTTATTGAATTTTCTTTCAAATACATGAATTATGTTATAAACAAAATAAACACGTCATACAAAAAAGACACAAATAGCACAACCTTGCCTGATTTAACCAACCCTTTGCATAGTCATGCAGGAGTGTTGGATTAGATTACGGAGAAAAAAAAGTTGAACTCCATGTATACAAAACTTATGATTACTTAATTATCGTTTATCAAACGTCTGGTTTCATCCATATAGTTATTATATTACATAAATATAAAAATATTTTCATATTTATTTTTAATTCTTTGAGAATCACTATGTGGATATTTTTTAAAGTAATTAAAAATGCCTAATATATATTGATTAATATACGAGACAAATGTAGCCAAGATGTACATGGTTATTTATTATAGAGCACTATTCGAGTGGGTGTTATTTTTCTTGAATAATTTAAACTTTTGTTTATAATAAAAAAATATATAATATGTGATTAATTTGGTAAGCAAGTGTCCACATTTTAGTTCCTTTAAGAGTAAGTTTAACATTTTGATACCATAAATTTTAACACTTGACTAATTCAAATATTTTAAAAAAATCAAATTAGTCGAGTAAAATTTATAGACTAATTTGATCGAATGATGAAAGTTAGGGTATGAGCTTTTATCATCAATTTTCTTTTTCTTTTTTACAAAGTATAATGTCACGTGTCATTTATAAAAGTAAAAAATAGAGAGCATTGAGTATAAATATACATGTCTCCCACCAAAGATAACAAATTTGAAATGAAAATATTTCAAATTTGATAAAAAAAAAAAATTGGTTATTGATATACCATTAGTAAAAAATATTATTTTAAAATTATTTATCAAAAATAAATTTAAGATTTGTAAAATTATTTATTATTTTTAAAGTACGCAATCATATAATATTTTATGTTAATATAATTTTTTAAAAAATAAACTTTTAATAAAAAATTTAGAAAAAATAATTTAATTTATGAAAAGTATGATAAATAATATTTAAAACGCAGTATAAAATCACAATCACAATCAATCGCAGTCAAAGGAAATAATTAGTGCATGTGGTGAATTCATAGTTATAGTTGACTACCAAGTCACGTTTCAGGCAGATAATTACTGTGGATAGCAGTAAAAACAGTATCAATATAAGTGAACCTAAAGAAAAAGCAGACCATGAACACTAATTTCATTTTCTCCACGCCTCATCACAGATCAATGAACAGTATCATTTCTAAGTACAAAATCATAACTTTCCTTTATAAAAAATATATATATATCATAAGACTCTTAAACGGGAACATCAATTAGCAATAATAGTAAATGTGAATAAATGAGTAGAGAAATCCAAAACTTTTTATCTTCTTGAAAAGAAAACGAAAAAGAAAAAAAAAGGGACAAACTGAGAGGCTGTCACTTCCGAACTGTAAAATTACCAACAGTGCTTCCAGCTTGCATCTCTGTGAAGTGCGAAGGAGAGGCCAAGAGTTGGGGGCAGCAGGGGGAGGGGGTGCCTCATAATGTTCCCATCCTGTTTTGTGGAGTTCACGGTTTTGTCTTACCCTTTCGTAGCAACATCTCCCAAGGTGATATATCGATATAGTTAGTATTATATGTTATAGTTTTTTTTTTTATTAATTATAATTATAAATAATATTTTATCACATTATTTACCATAGATATCATTTTTCATAGCTATATGTCTCCTCTCACACGAAAAAAATGAGTGGGTTTGGGAAGGGAAAATAGATTAAAATCAGCATCTAGTTTTTCTAAGAGGTCGATTAATAAATGATCACGGGCAGAGAATGATTTCATTTAATTACATACAAATTATATATACTTTTCATTTCTACGTTTAGGTGAAACAATTAGTTTTTTTAACTATGAATAAAAGATGAATCACTTAATTTATAAGTAATTTAAAAAGTGATTTTATATTTTTTTTAAATAATATTTAATATGATTTAAATATTTTAATTAAAAATATAAGATAATTATTAATTAAAACACTTAAGATTAAAGTAATGATATATATATATATGATAATATATTTGAATTAATTATCTTTTAATTTAAAACTATTTTAAGTAATTTTAATTTTAGTAATCCAAACCTTCTTAATAATAGAAAACTTTCAAAAAAAAAATTACATAAATATGATCGGTGCTTTAGAATTTAAGTGCACAGACGTTGGATTAGTGATCTATATGTATATAACATTATAAGTTCACTTATGTTCAATGTATATGTTGGGGAAAATTTTACTAGATACGAGTTATAACATTTAATTAGTCCTCGTAACCATTGAATTTTAAATGAAAAGTTTTATAATAGTTATCTTTTGATTTAATTTTAAATTAAATACTTATGATTTGATATTTTTATGAGATATAAATAATAGTAAATATCAAGATTAAATATCACAAATATTTATTATTTTAATATTATCTTATTAATGATTTAATGCAACATTACAATATCTTATCTTTTATTATTTGCAATTAACCATCTGAATTGTGAATACAGTGAGCACAAAATTAGTATTCAATACCATATTTATAAATATATTAAATACATGTTTATTTTTTAACATTTTTTATCATATGAATATAATATATATAAAAAAATTAAATTATATATATATAGTGGATGGAAGCTCTACTGTACAACTATTATCAAGTGAATAACGGTACCTAAAACATTGGATTTTTTCATAGGAAATTTGATTTTTTTTTCTTCCTTTTTAGTTCAATGAATAAACATTCCCTATAGCAAATTTGATTGACCATTGATTTAATAAACAACCCACCTAAATTTTATTGTGTGATAAGATTTTACCACATAGTTGGACCTTTTGAAGTTTACTTTCTTTTTTCTCTATCTTTTTTTTTTTTTTTTTACAACCTTGGCTTGCTAACGTTTGCATACTACTGCGTGACAGTAACACAATTTTAAGATTTTAAAATGATCGTACGTGGCAAAAACATGAATAATAATTGACATACTAAAGCTTCTCCTTTTAATCAAAAATAAATAAATAAATAAAGCTTCCCCCTCCTTTCTTCTCTGTCCAAACAAAATAATAAAATAATAATAATAACATAGAGCTTCTTTTGATAATTCAATGCTTTCAAACTTTTGTTTTTTTAACATCTTTCGCTCTTTAGCCAAAAAGACAATCTTCCGAATTTTGGAATATTACCTCTGCACTGATGGCGTAATTAAGAATTCGACGGGTTTAAATGTTGAACTCTAGTAGTTTAAGGCAAGTATGTTGCACGGCACTGGCATACAAAAGATAACACAGCAAAATTGATAATGTTAAACATTATTTAAAAAATATCTTTCAAACACCAACAAGTAGAGTGTAGAGGGTTGAAGCTCCCACATAAGTAGTAGCTATCTAAGCACCAATACACTGTATTCCGTTAGATCATTTATATAACTCTTTATATGATGTCATCTTTATCCATTTTCCATAGCAGGGGGCCGCATGAAGAGAGATCGCCAGCCTCAGAGGGTCAACTGGTCGAGTGGCAGACACATGATTCACACAATCCTGTTAATATATGCTGGTCCAACCCTTTGGAGGTTAACAAATTCCCCATAGTCAGCCTTGTCACACTTGGCCAGGTAAAGAGAAACTTTTAAGGGAGATGAAAGAGTTGAGTCCCGACTAATTGTTTAATACAAGCGAGCACCACCAGGATTAAGTAGTGATTCTGACATCATCCATCCCTGGAGAAAAAAAACAGAATGATATAAAAGTTAGAACAGAGGAACTCTTCCGCCAGATAAAAAGGCATGAAGGGAAGGCCTGAACAGTTTTATGGATGATACTAGACATAAACATTGACAACCTAGCACATCCCAGGGAAGCATGCAAAAAGTATATAACTCTATTTCTTACCTGCTCTGCAGCTTTACGCTTGAAAATCCCATATGAACTCGAAACCAAGTTACATGACTCAGCAATATGTGCCTCTAGATCATTTGTTTTGGGCACAAATTTTGAATGGCCACCTTCCTTATGCTTTTGGGACAGAAGCTGACCCTCATATGAAGAACGTATAAAATGCAAAAGCACATGTGCCTGTAATACAAAGGCAATATACGTCTTAAAGCAATTATGATACGGAAATTCATTATTAGCGCTGGAAGTTGGCAATCAATAATTGAGTAGCACAACTCACATGAAATGCTGCCTTTAAAATGTCGTCTGACTTTGCCTGGTCCTTCAGTAATGCATATACTTTATCCTTTGAGGGATTGTAAGTGACAATATATCTCTCTCTCTGCATTAACATAGAACACATGAGAGGTCTGTGGCCCACAAACAACTACAATATCAAATGTACAATATGTCCGGTCATGATTCAGGTAGGGCTGGGAAGGAAGCTTTGACAATATCCAAGCCAAATTGAGTAGAGAAACACATACCTCGAAGAAGGGTTCTAAGGCTAGATATGCACTTGGATCTTGGAACGCATCTTTAAATCTTGGTCCTGGAAGTAAAGTATGGTTGGATAGTTGAGTTACATGGTTATAATGCACAAATAAAAGGTTTTTAATCCACAATTTGAACATCATACCAAGAACAACATGCCGCTCTTTCAACCACGGGAAATCAAATATTTTTTCTTTCTGGTTTCCTTCCTGCAGTGAGGGTACATGTCCTATAAATGGAAATAAAGAATTAGCATCACACAAGCTTCTATTCCCTTGAGGCTCTGATAAAATGATGCTGAAAAGCTGATAGAATCATAAGAAAAATTTCAGCATTTTTTCTTTTGGTGTCCAGGAGAGTATATGTAGTTGAAACTTAAATAACCTGTCTTAAGGAAAGACTCCACAGCCACAGTGAATCTTGCCCGGTTTAACGTGTGCAGCACTACGGATTTGACCTGTCAAAACAAAATAAATAAATTAAGAAAACCAAGGAAAAATAACAGCAATCATAAATACTCTGATTTGTTGCTTGGCATGATCATACCTCTTGGTAAGAGCTGAGAACATACCCACAAGAAAAAAAGGCAAATGTGGTAATCAAGGATGGATTTCTTTTTGAGATCAGTATGCTCATTCCAGTTCCCAGCTTCAAAAAAAAAAAATTAACATCAGCTTCAAAATTCTAACCAAAATAAATGTCATGCATCACAGGAAACAATATTATCAAATTGACCCGTGTGTGAATGTAGGCAGTAGCCTTGCTTCTTTTGTTATTAGCTTTAGCAATAAGTGTAGAAATCCATTTTTCAGCTAACTAGCTGACAAGGCAACTGAACAGATTGAAAGTCACAACTACATCCTATACTAGAACGACACTTAAATGCAATATTTTATCTCCAAAATGTAAGCAGCAGCAGCAGCAACAACTTGAGGTTTCAGTTGTCATTTGGTAGGTTCTCTAACCAGAAACTTCTACAATTGCATTTTCCTACGTTCTGCAGGCAATTTGTTTGCATTGATTCGTAATAGTAAAATTTCCAGTTTCCCAAAATTCTAGGAAAAATTCTATTTCTCTTTATGGGACTGTATTTCTCCACAGATATATATAATCATTACTATATATAAGCAAAGTTTAGTATTTTACCAGATCAGCAATGTTTCCAACACATTCCCCTTTAGCTGTAACATCCCCTATGTTTTCTCCCTTGGCAAAGGCCTTATAAATAGGTGTACGAGTTGAAGTTGATGTAACAGCACCAACATTCTACAAGCATCCAGAATATAGAGCGAAATGAATTATCTAATGCTAAAAAGGGGAAAAATAATTACAAGTTGACATGACCATCTATGTCATGCTAAAAATGCGAAACCTTTGCAACATTAGCTGCACAAGCCAAAGGAAGAAACAAGTGTGGCACAGCTGCAGTTGCCAACTCGACACCAGCCCCCAACTCCATCAGAAGATCGCCAGCAAATCGCAGCTATAAAACATCATGATTTTAATAAGATTGATCAAATATAGAGAAATCTCTAATAAGTAAAATGATTGTGATTCTACCTGTTTAAGGTCATAATCAAATTTCTTTCCTTGCCTTGCAAAGAGCATTTTTCCAACACGACCAGCACCATCCTACACATAAATGTCGTATTAAATACAAAGATGAACACCCAAAAAGAGGGCTGTACAATACTACTCAAAAATAGTGGACAGTAAATGAAAAGGTTGAGTTTGATATTACTATCTTTGCCGAATACTTTCTAATTTTGAAAAACAGATACTTATATAATAATTAGAAAAGGGGGAAAAAGAATGAAATTTTCAGAGGTCTAATTTACAAAAAATAAAACTAATCACTTGGAAATTTTAAAAACTGTCATAAAAATATTGATATTACCTTGAGAATCCAGTTGATGGCAACAGCTGCTGGTGTAGTTCTGCTATGGGAAACTCCAACTGAACTCAAAAGGGTTTGAGTCGTGAAGACACCCATTGCTCCCCCAAAGAAGTGCTAAAACATTTTACACAAATCAGAAACACAGCATTTATGACCAATCCATGGTAATCATATAGCCAAATTCGAGCTATAAAATACATGCTGCCTTTCTTCCAGAAACCTCCACTCAACACCATATATAGATAGTCCACTGAAATTGAAATTATTTACCTTCAATGCTCTCCATTTCATGTATGGAACATATGATGGTGTCACGCTATCTGGAAAACCTTCAGGAACTACATACGTCCTGACGAATGATATTAACTCCTGCACCCACAAAATTTCTACCAATTAGATCAGAACACCACAACGCACTTCAGTTATATAATAATATAACCATCATGTTATTGGACAAATGCTTTGCAATTATTGCATATATATTTTTTTTAAAACAAATATGCAAGTACAAAGGTCGATTAATAAATCCGTACCAATTTTCAATACAAAATGATTATTCAATAGCTTCCGTTTATTTAAATATACAGTGGTAGACGAAAATTGTGCTAATCTGAGCTGAATTTAAAAAAGAATGAAGAAGAAAGAACTGACATCAAATGGAGCTCGAGGAGTCTGCAAGCTGATGGAGCGGAAAGAGCCCTTCTTGAAATTTCCAGAACAAGTATCTTTCTCAGCTACGTATTGCCATTTACGGCCATCAATTTCCTCACAGCAAATCAATCTCAAGCTAGCGCCGACGAATTCATTCTCCACCAATCCCAAATTTCGTTTCTCATTTGCAAACAACGACAGTGAATGAGCCGCCGTCGATGCCGAATCAAAAGATGGAGCCGAAGCTAAGTCGGCGCTGATTCGCAGCGTTTCACGGACCAGAAGTCTAGCGTCCTGAGCCTTAGCAGCAGCAGAAGCAGCCGTAGTGGAATTGGTAGATTGCTTGAGATTGATTGGAGCCATGGATTGAAAGAGCCAAATGGGGGAAGCAAATTGGGAACTAGTGATTATAAGTTGATGAGAAGAAAGAAAGAGGTGGTGGTGGTTTTATATGATTTGTGAATAATGGCTTTGATATTAACGGAAAAGGAATTGGCATTCCGAATCGGAATAGACGGTGCGGGAATTAAGAGACAGTTGGCCTAACTTCTCAACATTTACTGCTTCACTTCGGACGTTGCTACTTAGGCGATACACGTCGAAGAACCAAAGACGCCAAATTTATTTCTATTAAATTTAATTTAAAGAAAAAAGAGATGAAAGAGCGAATCAAAGTATGAAACGTGTTCCAGAGATACAGTCACGCTTTGAGGATGTACTTAGATCTTAACTTTGACTGCGTGTGCGTACTAAGATATTGGCGTAATTTTATATGTATTTTTCTAACCTTTTTTTTTTCTTTAAAAAAAAATATATAATTAAGGAAATACATTATGACAACATTATTAGCTTGCTTGGACAGTGAGAGGCTGGGAGCAATGAAAAGCTTCAACTTGTTTACCTCATTCCTTAATATTACATGTAATGGGTTTTTCAATTGAAAGAGTCGTACTGTTTGGATTTGAAGCGAAAAGTTACGGATTGGTTTAGAACGATGATGATGGATCAAACTGGCCACATGCACTGGGTCTAGGCCCATAAATATTAACAACCGACTTTTTCTTGTAAAATATTCAATATTCTCTACCATACTGACATGTTTGACTAAGCTAATAATATGGGAGGAGAATAAATATGAAAAAAATAAAAAATAAAACTTTATTAAACCACGCACTCTGTCGGTGTACACAGAGGAATAAATATTAATAGCATATTTTTATTTATAGTATTTTTTAGGTCATATGTATAAATTTTATTTTATTGGTACATTTTAAGTCCATTAAATGGATTTGGGTTTATTGTTATTGAATTCGGATCAAAATAATTCAATTTATTTAAACTTATTTAATAAAAAAATGGTTTAAATAAGTTAATCTGTCACAATTTTAATGACTTGTTTAATAAAAAAATATTATTTCCACTTTTTATTGATGGATTAGATATTAACATTTTATAATTTAAGTATATGTTATAATATAACATAATTTATGCAAATTAAGATTCAAAATAAAGATTTTTTTAACATTAATGAAATATATAAAAATCTTTATATATTAATATTTGTATTATAAATATATCATGTATAAGTTTTAATAATTGATTCAATTAATAATTAGATTGTGTCTCACCTCACCCTGTTAAATTTGAATCAATTCGAACACATTTCAAGAAAACATTAATATATATGCATCTTTTAAAGAATAATATAATTAAAAATAAGAATATTGATTGAAGTTATCCACGATATAATTTTATAAAATATATTTAATGACATAATGGCTTTCCGTGTGTTAGTAGAAGTATTTTTTTAAAAAGTAACGGTTACTTCTTAAAAAATATTTTCAAAGTGTTTAAATTTAATATCCATAATTATAAAATATATATTTTTTAAATCTATTATTTAATTGCGTATCATAGTTAATTTTATAAATAAAATTTTCTTTTTACTTTACATTTATAAGACGTACAAATGTTTTTTTATAATTTTGAAATTATATGCTTTTTTTTTTCATGTCTAAATATGTTGTGCATATATTGGCTTTTTATGCCCTAAAATTTATTTTTTAGAATAATCAAAAATAAAATAAGGTTAATAATTAAGTTATAAAAAGACGAAAACGTTATTATTATTATTATTATTGTTATTATTATTATTATTATTATTATTATTATTATTATTATTATTTTAATACTTTTGACTTCTTTGAGAAGCCTCCAAATCCCTTATTTAAGTTGGACTCTCCATTTCTATGTAAGTACCTATGTAGTTGTAGACTGTACGTAGTACTCTACATCTGTCTCTCTTACTCTTTCAATACAGCCATCTTTAAACTCTCTATTTGATTTCTACAATCACCCATGCAAACATAATTGATCAGCAAATACAGAAAATCCTCTCTAAATAAACCTTCTAATTGTTTGGTACTGTTTCATAATCTTTTCTTTTTATTATTATTATTATTATTATTCTACTTTATTTATTTTTATTTATGGGTATTTTTTCTTGGTAGAATAGTATCTGTTACTCTTGCTAAGCATATTATAATTAGATAGATCATAGATTTTAGGCAGATTCAAGCATGGTCCTTCTCTTGAAAGGGCAAATAAACAGAGACTTTTGTAATTGAAATATTTTTGTACATGAAAAAGAGAGAGCATGCATATTCAATGTATAGTTATTATTATTATTATTATTTTTATTATTTTGCAACAATAATTACTTTATTAACTATGATTTGCATTACAATTTATTAGCTTTTAGAGGTAATTATCATAAAGAATCACGTTATAATATCTCAAATTATGTTTGAGATAGAGTCAATTTTTTTAATTAATTCATTTAAAAAAGATTTATATAATACTAGATTGTGTGGATAACTCGTAATTCTATATTTTTTAATTATTTTTTTATTTCCCCATAATATACTACAAAAAAAATCGATACACCCTTTTTTATATAAAATTTATCCTAGTTTAGTCATAATTTAATACAAAGCTATTTTTCTCTTATATGACTACCTATTTCACGCGTGTATAACAAGCATACAATATATACCTTTTACAACTATAACAAGGTTATAAATTGAGTATAAAATTGACAAATGTAAAAGACTTGTTAATTTTATTTAAAAAATTATATATATATATATTATAAAATTTATTACATTTCTTTATTTCAAATATTTAAATTTAGGTTATATATTTAAATGAACCTATATTGATTAAAAATCATATTTAACTCATTTTACAATTTTTATAAAAGTATTCTTATATTTTATTCAAAAAATTAAATAAATTATAGAAACATTATCTAATAAATAGAGGGTCTAATTCTAATTATAAATAGTATAAAAGTTCTAACTCTCTATTTTTACTTTAAAGTTTTAGATCGGGAAGGATACTTTATTGTTGGAAACTGAGTACAAGTTTGACTGTATCTATATTAAAAATTAATATATGTAACACTATTAATTTAGATTTAGTGATGTATATTACCATTAACATGTAAAGCGGTACTTAATGAAAATATGTAAGTAATATACATTAAACAGTAAATATATTAAAACTTATAAATTTTAATAATATATATCTAATTATTATTTCTGTTGCAATATTATAAAGGCAAATATATTTAAAGTGCCTATATTATGAAGAAAAATGCCTTATATTTTAACTAAACTATTAAATATCACTTACTTATTAAAAATCTAAGAAAAAATCTCTCTTTATTATATTAACATCACCCGCCCCATGTCTTGATATTACGACTAAGAATGGAAACATTAGGAATAGTGTTTTATAGCTGTTGATGCAAGTTTATAAAAAAAATAGTGTAGGAACAATATTACCGATAACTTCAAAGTAACTGCTTAGGTTGAGTCGCGGACTAGGTCGCTCTCTTTAAGACGTTTCGCGGCTCTGTCAAATTTGTGCAAGCAAACACAGCCTCGTCGTCCCCAAGATAAAACAGCCCAGAATCGTAATCTCTGTCTCAGAACTTCACTGCACTGATGAAGACTGGAATGCTACACCAGAAAATTTGTTGCTTGGAAAACTATAAAGAATACTTAAAAATTGTAGAGAGAATTTTTTTTCGTAGGGAGATGAGATTGCTAATTTTTGTGTTAAAATGAGAGCTGAAGCCCTCTTTTTATAGGCTTTAGAAAACGTGTAGCAATTATGTATAAAACGGTAATGTCTGTGAATTAAGAATGTAACGGTCATTCTGAGTAATGAAAAATAACGACCATTTTCAGATTAAAGACGAGTAACGGATATTTTTGTGAATAAATACGAGCAACGGCTCTTTTTTTCTGAATAAAAAGACAAACGGCCATTTAACGGCCATATTCTTAATAAAGAAACATAACAGTTATTTTTCTGGAAAAAATATATATATATAACAACCAATTTTGTAAGTGGAAAATTTTTCCTTAAAAAGAATATTTTACCAAAAAATAAAATACCACCTCACACACACGCACTCGGACTCGGACTCGGACTCGGGCTCGGCTCGGCACGGCACGGCACGGCCGGTCGGACGGACGGACGGACGGCGGCGGCGCGCGCGCGCGCGTGTGGTATCACATTTGCCTAGGTCCTCTCCCCTTCCACAAAAGTGGGTGCCCCTTGGAGCCCAATCCTAATAACAAACTCTTCACTATTTATACCTCTTTAAAATAATATAAAAAAGCAATGTGGGACAAGGCACATTTCCCAACAATCTATTTTTTAATAAATTTCATTTTTTTTCAACAATCCGCCACTTGAATTTTATATAAAAAATAATTTTCATCGAGCAACCGATCAATTAAAATTATAAGATTGTGCATAAGCGAAAAGGTGTCTATCGACTTGAACCTTTGCATAGTGTTGATGCTTTAGAATATACTAGAGTAACTTGTAGTTTTGAACTCTATCTCTAACAATCATCACACACACAACCTTTCCAAGGTGTAGTTCGAAAAAGCCCGTGATTTACGGTCATGCACGTGTATCCCAGTATAGTGAACGCTCTAGTAAATTTTACCCAAAAATTTTCATAGGAAACGACCACACTTCCACATTCACATAGGTGAGTCTATCAAGAGTACTCTTGTAGCTATGTACTCCACTCCACATAGAGTATAGAACTCATTAAGAGTTTAACAATTAACTCATCATTTTCTATCGCTTCAGGACTTCATGCTTTTAACAATATAGAATGGGATTTGATAAATAGCATGATACATCTCATATCACTTCATGACTTGTTATTACCCTTTGAACTTATTTCTTGGGATCTCCAGTCTATAAGTTGGGTTACCATCACAAGTGACTCTTCATTCTAAGGGCATTAATCTCATTTCTTTTGAGGTTTTGAAAACCTTCTCTCTTGGTAATCCTTTCGTCAAAGGATCTGCCAAATTTTCATCAGAACGTACATGATCCAGTCTTACAGCTCCCGTAGAGAGAAATTCTCTAACAGTGTTATGCTTACGACGTATTTGTCGTCTCTTGCCGTTGTAGTAACGGTTCTGAATCTTTGCAATAGCCGCGGTACTATCGTTGTGGATCAAGACAGCTGGTATCAGTCTTTCTCACAAAGGGATCTCAGCTAACAGACTTCTTAGCCAGCCTGCTTCTTCACTAGCAGTGGCTAGTGCTATCATTTCAGACTCCATTGTGGATTGAGCCAATATTGTCTGTTTCTTAGACTTCCAAGAAATAGCTCCATCAGCTATGTTAAATATATAACCACTAGTTGCTTTGGAGTCTTCTGATAAAGTGTTCCAATCTGCATCGTTGTATCCTTCTAGAACAGCGGGAAACTTTTTATGATGTAATCCAAGATTCATAGTTCTCTTAAGGTATCTCATGACCCTTTCAATAGCATTCCAATGCTCTACACTAGGTCTACTGGTAAACCTATATAGTAGTCCCAGAACATAAGCTATGTCTGGTCTAGTGCAATCAGTAGCGTAACGTAAGCTACCAATGATGCTCGCATACTCAGTTTGTCTAACACCGTCTCCGGTGTTCTTGAACAACTTTACACTACGATCATAAGGAGTACATGCAGGTTTACAGTTAAAGTAATTATATTTCTTTAAGATCTTCTCAATGTAGTGAGATTGATCTAGAGAAATTCCCTTTTCAGACCTAGTTATTTTTATACCAAGGATTACACTTGCTTCTCCAAGATCTTTCATATCAAAATTAGCTCTTAACAACATTTTCACATTATTCACAACATAAATATTTGATCCAAAAATAAGCATGTCATCCACATATAAACATATAATAGTGCAAATATTATCTTCTAATTTATAATAAATGCATTTGTCACTTTCATTTATTTTGAATCCATGTGAGATAACTAGATTATCAATTTTTTCATGTCATTGCTTAGGTGCTTGTTTTAGACCATAAAGAGATTTATCTAATTTATAAACTTTATTTTCTTGACCTGGGATAACAAAACCTTCAGGTTGATCCATATAAATTTCTTCTTCTAAATCACCATTTAAGAAAGCAGTTTTAACATCCATTTGATGTACTACTAAATCGTGGATAGCAGCGAGAGAGAAAAGTACACGTATGGAAGTTATTCGTGTAACTGGTGAAAAGGTATCAAAGAAATCTACATTTTCCCTTTGCCTATATCCTTTAACTACAAGACGAGCTTTATATTTTTCAATAGTACCATCGGGTTTTAATTTCTTTTTTAGTATCCATTTACATCCAATGGTTTTGCAACCAGGAGGTAAGTCAAATAAATGCAAAGTCTTATTATACTCAAGTGAATCCATTTCATCATTTATGGCTTCTTCCCACAAGTTGGCATCTAAAGAAGATAATGCTTCTTTAATAGTTTGGGGATCTTCCTCTAAGGTATAAGCATAAAAATCAGACCCAAAATCCTTAAGGGTTCGAGCTCGTTTACTTCTTCTAATTTCAGTATTTAATTCTTCAGTTTGTTCACTAGTTCTAGTTATAGGTAAACTACTAGAAGACGAGCCCCCACTATTCTTAAATTTAAAGGGAAACCTATGTTCATAAAAGTCAGCATCATTTGATTCTATAACTACTTGATTTTTTAAGTCATAGAATTTATAAGCTTTACTATTCACAGCGTATCCTATGAATACACATTCATATGCTCTACTTGCAAGTTTATTTCTTTTAGGATCAGGGATCCTAACATAGGCTAAACAACCCCAAGTTTTAAAATAAGTTAAATTAGGTTTCTTATTTTTCAAAATTTCATATGATAAAATTTTATTTGTAGATTTAGGCACTCTATTTGGCACATAGTAAATAGTTAATAAAATTTCTCCCCACCAATGGGAAGCAGCACCAGAGTTTAATAAAATTACAACAACTGATTCAATAAAAGTTCTATTTTTTCTTTCAGCTTTTCCATTCATTTCAGGAGAATAAGGTGCAGTTTTTTCATGAATGATTCCATGAGTTTTATAAAAATCATTGAAGATATTGGAATCATATTCAGTGCCTCTATCACTTCGAAGCCTCTTTATTTTTCTATTAAGTTGATTTTCAATCTCAGTCATAAATATTTTAAACATGTCAAACGCTTCACTTTTATTTTTCATTAGATATACATAAGTGTAATCTGAACAGTCATCTATAAAAGTTATAAAATAGCGTTTTCCATTTCTTGTTAAATTTCCATCAAGTTCACATATATCAGAATGAATTAATTCTAAAGGTTCGGATTCTCTTACTACTGATTTATGTGAAGTTTTGGTTATTTTAGCTTGACTACAAAAATCACATTTTTCGAAATCATTTAAAGATAGTTTAGGAATTAGTTCTAAACTACTCATATTCTTGATTATGCGTTTATTAACATGACATAGTCTAGCATGCCAAATATTAAAAGAACTCAACATGTAAGCAGAAGAGGAAGTTTTATTGATTTCAACATTTAATTTAAACATGTCATTAGTGGCGTACCCTTTCCCAAAAAATATATTATTTTTAGTTATAGTATATAAATCAGCCCCTATGGTTTGAGTAAACCCAGCTTTGTTAAGAAGATAGCCTGAAACTAAGTTCTTTCTCATCTCTGGAGTATGCAGGACATCCTTCAAGATGACAGTCTTTCCAGAGGTAAACTTCAAAACCACCTCACCAGTACCAGCAACTTTAGTGGAGTGGGAGTCACCCAGCAGCACTTTCTTATCCTCATAATCAGAATAGGATTTGAACATGTCTCGATCATAGCAAACATGGCGAGAAGCACCAGTGTCTACCCACCACCCCTCGGATCCACCAACAAAATTGACTTCAGATATCATAGCAATAAGTTGATCTTTGGTAAGGTTCGCCTGTGGGGCAGGACGATTCCTATTCCGGCAGTTCCTAGCCAAGTGGCCAGGTCTATTACAACTATAACACATGAATGTGTTATTCCTTAAGGGGGTTGAGGTCCATTCTGGGGAGGATAGCTTCTATTTCTATTTTGGTGGTGGCGGTTTTGATTATTACTACGATTATGAGTTTTCATATTTCTACCTTTAGGTTTCAGAATTGTAGAGGAAGGTTTCTTATTGGTACTATTATTTGAGACTACAAGTACTTCATCTCTTTGGTCTTGTTTTCTAGCTTCTTCTTCTATTCTTAAACGGGTTATAAGACTTTCTAAAGAAAATTCCTTAGTTTTACGCCTAAGTGTATTCTTAAAATCTTTCCAAGCAGGGGGTAATTTATCTATTATAACAGCTACTTGAAATTGTTCATCTAAAGTCATACCTTCAGAAGTTATTTCGTGTGATATCTTCTGGAGTTCATGTGATTGAGCTTCCACTGATCTTCCATCAATCATTTGAAACTTCATGTATCTAATGACAGCATACTTTTTAGTTCCAGCTTCCTCAATGTCGTATTTCTTTTGAAGTGCTTCCCAAATTTCCTTAGTAGACTTATCACAGTTATAATAATCATACAAGTCATCAGCTAAACCGTTAAGAATATAATTTTTGAAGAGAAAATCATTTTCCATCCAGGTGTCTAAATCCTTAGTTACAGCTTCAGTAGGAGGATTGGACTGTATTGGTTTTTCAGTAGTAAGAGCATAAACGACTTTTTTCATGGTTAAGAAAAACAACATTTTTTGTCTCCATCTTTTAAAGTGTAATCCCTCAAAACGGAATGGTTTGTTTAGATCAGCAGTTAGCATTTCAGTAGACATGGCAGATTGAATTCGTCTTAAAATTGTTGATGCAAGTTTATAAAAAAACAGTGTAGGAACAATATTACCGATAACTTCAAAGTAACTGCTTGGGTTGAGTCGCGGACTAGATCGCTCTCTTTAAGACGTTTCGCGGCTCTGCCCAATTTGTGCAAGCAAACACAGCCTCGTCGTCCCCAAGATAAAACAACCCAGAATCGTACTCTCTGTCTCAGAACTTCACTGCATTGATGAAGACTGGAATGCTACACCAGAAAATTTGTTGCTCGGAAAACTATAATGAGAGCTGAAGCCCTCTTTTTGTAGGCTTTAGAAAACGTGTAGCAATTATGAATAAAACGGTAATGTCTGGGAATTAAGAATGTAACGGCCATTCTGAGTAATGAAAAGTAACGGCCATTTTCAGATTAAAGACGAGTAACGGATATTTTTGTGAATAAATACGAGCAACGACTCTTTTTTTCTGAATAAAAAGACAAACGACCATATTCTTAATAAAGGAACATAACGGTTATTTTTTTCTGGAATATATATATATATATATAACAACCAATTTTATAAGTGGAAAATTTTTCCTTAAAAAGAATATTTTACCAAAAAATAAAATACCACCTCACACACTCGGCTCGGCTCGACTGACGGCGCGCGCGCGTGCGCGTGTGTGGTATCACATTTGCCTAGGTCCTCTCCCCTTCCACAAAAGTGGGTACCCGTTAGGGTCAAATCTCAATAACAAACTCTTCACTATTTATATTTCTTTAAAATAATATAAAAAAGCAATATAGTACAATTAACATTTCCAAACAATTTCCAAACAATGTATTTTTTAATAAATTTCATTTTTTTTTTCAACGATTACTCATTAAACGACTTTTGAGCATAAAACCACTAACAGCAGTAGATTCATTGCACCACTAGAAAACCAACAGCTCAGCTCAGGTGGATTCAAACTGTTCAATAAAATAAGAAAGTGAACTTACTTGGGCACTAAAGCGAGCTCATAATTGCAGTAGTTCAATTAAATTGACCACAGATCATCAACTTGGGAGTTATGGGTATGGTAGAAGAATCAATATCAAACTCAATGCCTATTTTGAAGCAGAAAGCAACAGAAGGATTTTGCAGCGTAAGATGTATGAAGAAAAGATTTGGCATTTCATTCATTGTGGCTGATCGTATTGCTTCAGAAATTAGTGATAAGAAGAGAATTTTGGGCAAACATCCCCTTAGAATTACTAGATTTCCATTTGGTGGACCAACAGAGTTTCACAAATTGGTAGAGGAGGCTCAAATTTATTCAAAGCAATTGATTATTAGAAAACATGAGATTGCCGAAATTAAGTACAGGCCAAATCCAAAGAAGGCATATCACAGGAATCGCATAAATGATTGGCATACTCAAGTGCTTTATATCACTTCTTCAAGCTCTGGAATTTTAGACCCAAAGGCTTAGTTATGTCTATGGGCATATGTATAATAATATCAGGGACTGCGATCTTTATTTATAAGTTATATAAATTTTACATGCTTCTATGAGAAGAACTGAGCAAGGATCATATGCTATATAATTGGGAGGGTTAGTGTCTTGTGTTACTATTCATACATTTTGAACAAGAAATATATTATATTGTGTGTACATAAATTTGCAACCACAATAAAATCAGTATAATTGTTTGTAAGAAATAAAATTGACAAACTTATGATTATGGGATAAGATAGAGCATATAAGACAAGTTTTACTAGCATTTAAAATTGATAAACTTATAGTTATAAAACTATGTATGAAGTTTAATTGGATTAGATTTAACTGGTACATGATTCAATCATGTTATCTAGTATGGTGTGTTGAATGTTCTATTAACTGTAATGTTATCTGGCATGTCAAATCTGGGAGTATACGAGTTTGAAGATTTTATGCTTATAACTTTTCGACCTAATTGTTGAAATAGATACTGTTGTACCTATTAGGAGTACAGGGCTCTAAATAACAGTCCTGCTATTGGTTCCTACCTCTTTGTGACCTTAAAACCCTCTATGACCTTTTATTCTCACCCATCCATTCATATTATGGTTTGTGAATAGTATAGTTTTACAACTAATTTTTGGATTTGTTGGAAATTTGTTAACTTTGTTTGCTATTTCTTTTTCTTTTCTTTTGTCAAGAAAAAAACCTTATTGAAGTAAGCAATAGTTGTACTATCCCAAATTATCGAATAAGGTAGACAAATTACATTGACATTAAATCTCATACCACACTCAATACAACACTCAAATTTATGCTCTCGCGCATATTAACTGAGTTGCGATACCAACTCAATCAATCCATTTTGGTTACGAGAAGCTTCCTATTGGTTTTTCCCTGACCCTGGTCCGTTAATTGTGCCCTTTCAGATAGGGGTTTTTTCGGACGCAAGCAGGAGAGCATCTTCAAGTCCCTTGAGGATCCTTTTGGTAAGGTTGAAGTTACTGGAAGTGGAAAAGGTTTGACAGACTTTCAGAAGATAGGAAAGCACTTGCATCTCAAGGATGGAACCGTTGAGACTACAGATGGTTTGAGTTCACTCATCTCTGTTTTGTATGTATCTGCCTAGCACTCGGTTTAGTGAAATATTTGCTAAAGGAAAATGCATGGCATGACATACATTCACTTAGACAGTAGAAATATTAAATACAATTCACAGGCCCAGATCTTTTAGCTGAAATTGTTTTTACACCTTTAGTATATGGATGATAACTTAAAACTAATGTAGGGATAGAACATGAGGGTAAGCCCCAAGCTAATGTTTTAAATCACAGATTCAGGAAAGAACCTATACAATGAAAATAAACTAATGATGGAAAAACATGGAACGAACCCTATTCGTTACTTGTAAAAAAAAAATGTAAAATAAGAAGGCACACTGCAAACTTTGCCATTAATTAATTTTATTCTTAGTGCCTATCGTTCATCCTACTTTTAAAGTAAAATTTAAAAAACTATCTTACCTAAGGTGAATTATACATATATCCTTTCTATAATTTTATATATTATACAATTCATTTGTTATTTTTTTATATGATCTCTTTATTTTTTAAATTTTGTATTTTGACACCCTTTGTTTCCTTACAATTTAGTCTCTTTTTTTAATTTTTACACTTTAACCGCTTAACTTTTTTATACTTTTAAAATTTAATTTCAAATTGATCTTAAATTTTAGATTAAATATGTAAAAATGAAAAATAAATTGACTAAATTATCAAAAATGAAAAATAAAATGAGCAAATAAAAATAAAAAATAATAAGATGACTAAGCTATAATATAGAAAAATATATGATTAATTGATCAAAAATAAAAAAATGTACTAAAGTGTGAAAATTGAAAAATAAAATGACCAAATCAAAATAAAAAATAATAAGATGACTAAGCTATAATATAAAAAAATATATGAATCATTTGTGTACTAAAACCGAGAGAGAAAAAAACAAAAGTATAAATTTTTTAAAATAAAATGATTAAATTATAAGCAAAAATAGTAAAAAGATCAAAATATAAAAATTAAAAAATAAATGAATTAAATCATTAAAAAATAAAATAAAGTATAAAATATATAAAAATATAACAATCATTTTTAACATGTCCCTACTTCGAAATTGTATGACAAGTAGCATAAAACACTACCTAGTATTTTTTCCCTTAAATTACATATCTAACTCTCTTACTTGGTAAAAAAATATACATTTAACCTTAATAAATTTTCATTAGTTTCCATTTGCGAGCATGATCATCACAACATATTGTTACATTATGTTCGAATTGTTCCACGAAATCCAAAGAAATAATAGTTACCTAAAAGATTTAGACTTTTCTACATAGGAAAATTATAGAGTGATCTAGAGATGTCTAGATGAAGCTAGAGTTGAATGAACTCAACTCAAGCATTAAAGACTCTAGAATACTCCATAATATACTAGCATGTGCTTGAAGATATTAGAATGGGCTTAAATATTCTAGAACACGGTGGATGGTTCTTAAAGGATGTAGAAATCGCTAAAAACTTACAGAACATCCTAAAACTTGCATGAAGAAACTAGACAAACCTAAAAGACTCTAGAATTAGCTAAAAGGTCCTAAAATCTTGTGACATATTGTAGATAAAACTAAAACACTTGTATACATTCTAGAGTTAGAATGATCTAAAAAATTATGACAATCATAAGCTTGGAGCCACATTATAAATAGACTCATTGATCTTCATTTGTATTCATCTTTGAAATTCTTAGCATAAACTCTCTCTAGAGTAATACAAAACATTCTTTACAAACACTCTTTCTAGTCTCTTTGAAATTTCATTCGGTTTCAAAGACAAACTTAGTACAACAAATGGTACTAAGTGTCGCACGATCGTTACTTAAAATTTAAGATCGTGACAATATGGTTACAATATTTCCACTAGAAGCGTATCCCTCCTTTTTTCCGACAAGAAAACTAGACAAGCACTACTTCCAGTAACCACTTGGGCACTTGCGTGCTGCATTCAAATTTATTTGTCATCCTGGACAGAGTGCGTGAGGCTTTCCCCCTAATCAAGGGACATAACAAAATGAGAGCAATTCAAATTCCTCAAGGCGCCCAATTAAGTGCATTGTATTTAATCAAATGCTCTATCTAGACCTTGAATTCTCTTACAACCACATATTCAACTGCGCCTTCTTTTTCAATTCAAGTTCAATTACACAAACATATAACCTAAAAATTACTATAACACACATCTGGGCATTTCATTCATATATAATGAAATCAAAACAAAAAAAATTAAATGTTACATATCTTATAGAGCAACTAGCTGGATTCTACCCCTCTATTTTACTTTGAATTTGTCGATGCGGCTTGCCAGCTCAATTACATAGACCCCATAACAAATACTCAAACGACGTGGATAATGACCGGTGAAATCTCATAATCTTCCGTTTCTTGCTCTGCATTACAACTCCTTTTTCAAAACTTACATGCGACAACCCAAATTCAAGCATTTATAACAAAGGTTTTACAGTGTATTTGCAATCAACATGCAAACCACAAAAGGAGGTGTCACAGAAACAATAATGATGATTCATCCAGCATAGAATCAATGGACTTTTCTTTCTTTCTAAGACAAGGTTCGCTTGTTGAATGACTCCACAGTCAAGTTGGCAGTGAAAGCTGGAATTGAATTCATTTTCCGAATAAAGATCTCAACCTGCAAGATCCAGTCAAGTGTCTTGAAATGTGTAAGAAATTAGGCATTAACAGTAATTCTTATGAAAATGAAACACAAATTCCTTTGCAACATAAAATTATTTACATCATATATTCTCACTCCCTCCCCTCTCTTTCCTCACTCGTTTTGCAGGGGTGAGAGACATGGGATAGGGTGTTGGCTGGAGAATTTACAAAAGTGAAACTTTTATTTGTCCCCAAGGACACTGTTTCTAACACATCTTTTACCCAAGAAAAATGCAAAACTAGGTTCACATAGGCTATGTCTGCTACAACAACTAATTCCTCAACTAAAAACAGCAAAGGCTGGGATATTGTGAATTTAAAAAATTACAACCATATAACAGCCAAAGAAAGAATTCCAAAATCTCAAAGTTGATTCCTAGACTGAAGAAGTTGATAAAGATCATCAGAGGTTTGTATTTAATATCATGCAAAACATGTGATGCAAGATCCTGAACACTGCATAAAGTCCTGGGGAAGATTCTTAAATGCAATGATCTAAATGCAGACTGGTTATGCAGATAAGAAAGAAGAGTAATGTCCTATGAACTCACAGGTACAGGAGAAGTAATAAAAAATAATCCAACCACATACCTGTCGGGATATCTCAGGCTGAGAGGTGTAATCATTTACCTGCCAATTTGGAGGAAGAGGGGGGAATTAGTTTAAGGTTTATGTCATACTTTTTGATGAAATAATTTTAAAATATAAATATCTCAACATTGAACAAAGACTTTCAAAAAAATTACTTCTGTCTACAGTTTAGCACATACCCTGGGGCTGAAAATTAGCGTTCATTACTCAAGGAAATAAGAAGCAACCCTAGTAACTAAGCAACGTTAAACATCTTACCAATATATTTGTATTGCCTGATTCATACTCAAATACAAGCTTTTCGTCATCACTTTGAGCATAAATAGATTGAAGAGTAAACCGTGTGACAGAAATTCCATTGGGACCCTGGTGTTCATCCATTACAATCTGAACAAAATGAAAACATTTTCAAAGTTTTAGCACATGATATTTAACCATACAGAGCATATGAATACAAGTTTCAAAAGGTTAAAGTATGCGCAAGTATTTTACAATGGTTCATAGCGCTTAGAAAATCCCCATTACTACTACTAGGGAGAATAATCTAATTATTTGAACTTATCCTTGATGTGGATAATAACATACATGGTGTAGGAGAATTGAAAACTAAATTGGAACGTGTAAGTCAACATTCACTCACCAAATGGCTGTACATATGCCTACTTGGTAAAATGTTGGCGAAAAAGTTAATATGATAATGGTTATAATATTTGTTTCAATTTAGAGTATAGATATTTGTTTCACTTTACGACTTGTTGAAACCAAAAAAGAAAAAAGCACAGCAAGAAAATGCACATGTTACCTTGTAGCCAAAAAGTTCACAGCATGCCCTCCTGAAAACTGAAATCCTATCTGCAAATACAGTCTTGTATCTGTCTCATGAGAACATTTAAATCTTTCAGTTACTATGAACACTGGACCAAAATAAGGTTACTATTAAATAACACATACCTGCAAAGTCCTAAACATGTATGCCTATGAATTAAAAACAAAAACAGAAATTACCAATCAGGTATCCAGAAAGAACTCACCTTTCTTCACGCTTCTCCAAAGTTGCAATTTGTTCCTTAAACTGCATTATCTTCCCAGATATGTATGAATCCACCAGTTTACCAGAATCGCCTGCACAAATTAATAACATGTGAAACGTCTTCTTGTGAAAGTTTAAGGTTGTCTCTATTTGGAATATATTATACCAGATTGACTTTTCAATTCTTCAACAGCTTGTAACTTTTCCTTTGTCTTTTGTAACTCAGATCGTAATGCCTCTATAGTTTGTTTTGCTTCATTATCAACTGCTAGAGTATTCACCATTCGCAAAACTTTTGTATTTGCAGCAGAATAATCACCATGACCCAACTGTATGAAGGGGATCCATTGATAAAAAGCTATGGAATAATTTACCGGGTAAACCAAAATCTTTTAATCATTTGTGCTCTCATTACAGCTCCACGACGAAGCCATAAAGAAAATCAGATTCAGGTTTTAATTTTTAGAAACAAACTAGTTGGGATTTAATATAACACAGAAGCTAACCAAAACTTGTTTGTAAGTCAATTGGATACAATTCTTATTAGACAAGCTAAGATGGATTCAGATCAAGCAGTTAAATTATACCCTAACAGACAAAACACACGGAAGCATAGTATTTAACACAACAGCAGACTACATGTAAACAATCTGGGAATTTCAGGATGCATAGATTTCATCCTCCATATGAATCTAAATTCCAAAGCATCAAACTTGAGTACAGGAAACATAAGGCCAAAGTTTCTTTGAGAAATCCTAACTGCACTGTCAAGAAAAGAAGGAGGAGAAGACACGCATAAACATACAGAGAGAATCTTCACTGCTAAACATTTCCTAAGCAACCAAATTTTGAAGTTATAATAATTGCAGTATAAACAAAGAAGAGAAATAAACAAAATAATTATTGTTGCATCTAGTTCCCTAGGAACCAATCAAGCCTTCAAATGCCTTCAAATTAAGACTTCGGTGAAAATCCACACACACAGATGAGAAATTGTAGTCCTAAACACGTTATTGGCACCTACCTTTGATTCCAATAAAGAGATCTCAGCCCTCAGCCGATCATTTTCCCTGTCCAGTGATTTAATTCTTCTTGCTTCATTATTTAACCTTTCATTGAGCAACTTTATTTCCTCATGCTGACAACTATTGACTTCTTTTTGTTTATTCAAGTTAGTCTCCAATTCTTTTAAATAGCAATCCTTCTTTGAAAGGGTTGACTCAAACTCCTGTAAGTATGAAACAAATTATTAAACATGAAAAGTTCTTTCAAAATATTAAATTCTAACTACATGAAATCAAACTTTTCAAACCTGAATAAGAGTTCCATTGGCTGTTTGATCCTCAACTTCATCACTCTTTGGTTTCTTTAACTCATTAATAACATTCCTCAAGTTATCTCTTTCTTCCATAATCATTGAAAGCTGGGGTAAAAACAATAAATGCTGTTCAGAGAGCACATGGCTAAATAAATAAAAGAATAAATATTCTAGATGCTACATCTCAGCTGTGTTTAATCATTCATAAGATCCTAGTGCAGAGCACCGAACATAAATGACCATGTAAAAAATTACTAAAATTTAGGATCAAGAGTCATTTGTTCCTCTTTAGGACACACTAGCATTTCTTTAGTGATCTCCACCTCCTGAAGTGTTACTCCAATGTTCAATCACTTCATATTGAAACCCATTTTTTCTCAGAAATTATACAAGAATGAAAAATCACCATTAACTGCATTTGTTTAATTTCTGATTTTGTTGTTTCTGCCTTCTCCTTAGCCAATGTAGCCTCAGTTCCAGCATTATGTTTATCCAGTTGTGCAGAATCCAGAACCACCTCCAACTGTTTTACGCGTGCATTTGCTTCACCCATCTTCACCGTGTGATCAATAACTTCCCTGCACTAGAGAGATGTATTAATAAGGGAAAAGAAGTCAAGTGTTTATATGTGAGGAAATTCACCACGATGAAACAATTTTATGTTCACATTCGAAAAAAAGGAGTGGTGCCGTAGAGGTCCATCATATTAGGCTATTGATATCCTTTTGTCCCTTAGTTTAAAAGTGGTGTCACTTAGTCCCATTGTTTTAGAAAATGAGCAAACTAAAGACAAAACACATTATTTTAATAATTTTTATTAAAATATTATTTTTTAAGTAATTCTATAATATAAAAAAATTAAAATAATATAGTTTATCCTTAGATGAACATTTTTTTCAAAACAAAAAGACTAAATGACACCATTTATAATCCAAGAGACCAGACACTTAGAAGACCTCTATGACACTTTTCTCTTGAAAGAATATAATCCAATATGAAGGTAATGAAATAAAATGTCAAGATGAAGAAACAGATACAGTAGGTCAACATGTATTAGGACCAGGATTTGAACAAATCCTCTCAATATTATTATCAACTGAATATCTGAACCTACAACTAGGAGATACACAATTTGAACTCAAAAAAATATGGATTGAAGTGGGAAAAAATACGTAAGTTTAGCTACATCTCATTTTCTATCTAGGTATTAATATCTAAGCAACTCAAGTTGCACATGTCATTCAAGTGCAAGCAAAAAAGAAAACTGCTCAAGAAGTTTCAAAATGAATACTTACGTACTCAAATTGAATTGCAGCACTAATCAATTAATATCCGTAGACTTTGAAGATGTCCTATTGGTATATAAAGAAACAAAGTGCATGCAAAAGCAGATTAAAATTTTATAAAACAATTCAATCTTGTAAACCTCATGCAAAATAAAGTAACTCAAAATCTTTGGATAAGAATAAAAATATGTGATGATCATAGTGCAAAAATGTTACCACCTTTACAAAAATAATTACAAAGAAAATACAAGATGGAACCTTCGAAAGTTATTGACAGTGTCAGTAACAATATGTTCAAAATAATTGAATTTTTTCACCCAAAGGATAAACAATAAACCTCAAAATTATTGATCTGGTAAAAAGGTTCAGCATCAATCAGCAGAAATAGGAGTCAAACGACCTGCTTCGCCGGGCAGCAGGAGTAAAAAAAGTGCAAAGAAAAATTTGGCCTTGTTCTTTTATTTGGTATCAAATTAATGATAAAGAGTTGCTCAATTACCTCTGTAAAGCAGCAAACTTCATAGGTATATCCTCAGCACAGGAGATGCCAGGAATATCTTTTATCAGAAACCTCCAGGATGACAACTCATCTTCCAATTTATTCATATTCAGTTGGAGCTCTTGTAGCTTCAATAACTCTGATTCTGCCCTCTCTCTGCAGCGTTTTTCCTCCAATAATTTTTCTTTTAACAACTCGATGTTTTCATGAGAGGATTTCAGCTTCCTTGCTTCTCTCACTTCAGCCTCCTAATAAAAAATAACAAAAAATTAATTGGACCAAATGTATAAAAATTTCGTAACAAAACATTTATTCTTTTCTTTTTCTATTCTTTGTTTTAAGCAACGATAATTCCAAAAATAGGGGAGCGGGCATTTGAGCATGGGAATTCCTCATATGGTGGATGTGAAAATAACGATCAGAATAATTATTACACATAAGCATTTATATTATTCTTAGGGAAATAATTTACTCCAACACTACAATTAGTTTTTGAGTGGACATGCATGAAGATTAAACATTAAAAGCACCAAGCAGAGTCATCATGTAGTAATGTGAACATTTTCAAATAAGATAAATAAAAAAAAATCCAAACACATAAATGATGACTAATCTTACACAAGTGCAAAAGCTAAGAAGTGACAGCACAAGGGATGACTACAAGGGTGTCAAAACACAATAAACTAAACTTACATAATTTCTGAGCTCTTCTTGCAGATGTTTTACCATTGGATTGTTATCTGGAGAAGCAATTTCTTGAAAGGTGAAACTTGCTAGTTTCTTCTCTGCTTCAGACTTCTGATGCAAACACTGAAGAAAAGAAACATGATAGGTTACGTTTACAAACAAATGGGCTTTAAACTAATAATATCTTAAGTCAATACTTAGGAGTCATCACTAGATAGAAACTTAGTTTCCCTTCTATAGCATTAAGCATCAAAATTTACTCTCCCTATTTCATGCAAGCACATCTATTTATATTTTGTTTCACTGGAATGGCGTAGTTCCATAAAACTTCTTCAATCACAAACATTTTATTTTCTCTGATCATAATTCATAGTTAAAAATGATTCTCTAGAGCCAAAGATAAAAAATGTCAAATAAATAAATGAAAGAATGAAGTGAAAATATATATAAAACTAAGGCATGATAATTAAAAACCAAAAGATTAAATGTAAGGGATAAACATCATTAAACTGCTTCTTGAAATCTTCAAGCTGATCTTTCAGTAGCTCAGACTCTCTCACAGCATTATTAGCTTTGCATTCCATTCTTTCAAGCTACAAAAAAGAGAACGGGACATGTTTAGCAAAAACAGATTCAGATGCAGGCAATTGAGATTATTTTCCATGAAAGACATGCTCACATCTGCACTTATTCTAGATACTGAAAACTTTGATTCTCTCTTCAGCTGTTCAAGCTCATTATTCAGACGCTTTTTTTCCCTATCTATGCTTTCAGAAAGATGGCTTAGTTTCCCCTCTAAAGTTTTTGCTTTCTCTTCAGCTGAAGCAGCAGAAGACTCTGCTTTCAGGCGAAGGTTCAATTCACTTTGGACCTTTACCTGTTATGAGCAAAAAACATAAGAGAAGGTGACCAAGTAACATGGATAAATATATATTGGGTCAGGAAGTAACAATTAACAGGACGGTTTAAAACATATGCCAAACAAATAGAAATGGATTAACCAACATATTTTCAGTTTAACTTATGTTAGCTCACTAACTTAAATTCATGAATATTGTTTAAGATGCAAAATTTTAAGCAGTAAAATGTGTATTAAATGTCAGATTACATTGAATCAACACTTTTGCGAACGTTAAAGGAATAAAAAAAATGAGGGAAGAAGACTGGGTATTGTGATATAAATTTATAGTACTATAGTTTACTCATAACAGACATCCTGCTATGTTCCTAAAAGCACATGAAACACCATCCAGAAAAATTATAAGCAGTAAAATATGTGTACTGAATGTCAGATTACATTGAATCAACACATTTGAGAACGTTAAAGGAATAGGGAAGAAGACTGGTGGGGTATTGTAATATAAATCTACAGTACTACAGTTTACTCATAACAGACATCCTGCTATGTTCCAGCAAAATAATTTCATATGTCTTCAAATTTTATAAAAAGGGGTTCACAAAGCAATTAGCTTACCTCAAGTTCACTGCGTGATTGAATTTGTTTTCTCAGCCGTTCTTGGGAATCATTGACCTCCTTCAGGAGCTGTTCTTGCAATGCCTGTTCCCGTCCTTTAGCAGCAGCAAGTTCTTGCTCTGCATACAAGAATTGATCTAGAAATTTCTTCCTTTCAGCTTCTGCATCAATCACAGAATGTAACCCTTAGGGAAACAAAATTAACGTAGTGATAAAACAAAAAAGAGCTTATTCTAAAAAAAGTTAGCCCTATAGGTGACGGGAAAATAACAAAATGACACGCATAATGACAGACTTGAAGAACACAAAAACCCATAAAACCTGTGTTAACTCATGGACAAAGCAACCGTGTTAGATATTACAATGACAGAGACACTAAATGCTTTCCAATTTCTCAATTTTTTACTCTACGCAAATACCGCGTACTATTGCAAGAATATAAAACTATATTCCACATTAAGGAAGAAGATTAAAGGACAGCAAAACCTACCGACTTTCGCGAAATTGTGAGAGAGAGCATCCAATTGGGACTTATAATCTTGATTTTGCTTCTCAGCAGTGCTCAAGGCCTCCAGAAAGTCAGCTTTAACCATTTGGCGACACTGGTACGTGCACATCATTGGGCTCTGGTGGGAGGAAGAGTCGCGCGGAGGCGCCGAAGGAGGCTCCTCGTAGATGACGAGCGGACGTTCCAGCTCCAATCCAAAGCCACTGGGGACAGAGACCGCGACATCTAAGGTTGAAATCACCTGAGATTTGGGGGTTTCTTCATTTGCGATATGATGTCGCTGCTTTTTCGGGGGTGGAGTTCTCACTATCATCTTCTACTTCCTTGATTTTGGAATAATAAAATCGATTGGTTGGTATGAAATGTCCTAGGTTTTGAGTTTGCCTGTTTTTGTAGCGCGTTAGATGATGAAAGGGTGTGCTAATTTAAATGCTGAGATACCAGGGCGCCATATTGTCAGCTAAGAACACCTTTGAAGCTTATATTGGCACAAAAAAAAAAAATCCCTCTTTTTGTTCTATAATTGAGCCATTTGATTCTTAACAAGTTAATATTTAAATTTGAAACATCACCTAGGTATTAAAAAAAAATTGAAATGTTTTAAGGAAAACGCTTAGGAAAAAATGAAATATTTAAAAATAATACAAAATGACGTTAACTTTACAAATAAAATCTAAATGATTAGAAATATTTTTTTTTAAATATAAAACAACTTCATGAGTTACATTTAAATTAGCTTTCTCACACATAGTCACTTGGCATAACGGATTTCTAATACATTTTACTATTTCACACAGCATTATTCATACAAAACTTAATCAATAATCACATTAATCTTTATTCTTACTGACTGTATGTTGTACAGAGATTTAAAATATCCTACAAAATAAGTTGTAAAATCTAAAAATTAACTTAATCGTCCCCAATTATCTAACTAATTCAAAACTTCTAATAAGTTTATACCACTACATTCAACCAGCCCTTTACCATAACAACCTTCAAGTATATAAGAATACCCACCAACTTCAAGTAATCTATTAAAAGAATCCTTATTTTCTTTACAATAACTTCTTAAATATCACCCTTAAAATCTCATACACTACTCTTATGACACCAAATGCGACACCCTTTTGTAACCCATCAAGTATCAAGATTTTTCTAACTAGAGCTTACAAGTAACACATGCATAAGAAGAACCCTTGAAGTGCCACTACCCATATTATGCACGTCCATGAATTTCTCAACAAATTTTTTTTTTTTTTTTGACGTACCAACAGCTCCCACAAGGTTAGAAAGAAAGCAAATCAACATTTGGATTTGTGATCTAAAATTCCATTGGTATAATTGTAAAGACATGGTTAGCTACTGGTTTTTGGAGTCAAATAGAAGTAGCTGAATTATTAGCATTTAAAGAAACCTTAGATTCTTCTTTACAATATTTTTCTTAAATTTATATCGAAGAATATAATAAAAATATTATTTGAGGTTGTGTTTTTTGAATAATGGAATAAGATTCATCCATGATGTACACAAATTCTTATGGATTTAAATATAGATTTGAAAAACTTTACGATGATCATTTCTAGAGAGAATAATGAATTAGCACACAAATTTGTCACGTGGGCATTGATTTCAGGAGCAGACGAGTGAGTCACATTGATTGTTTACCTATACAAATACTTGAATGTAATGCAAATATGTAAACTTTTCAGCTTTAAGCTTTCTGCATAGAAAAGTAAAAATAAAAAAATGGAGTATTATTTATATCTTCTCTTCGTGAGGTATATATATCTTTTTTGTGTACAATAAAAAAAGAATATTTTCTTCGCGAGGTATATTATTTTTTTCGTGTAATAAATTTCTTTTTTTTAAGTGTTTAAAAATAAGATTATAAAAATAACTTAATTATATAAAAATTATAAAGATAAATTATAACTTCAAGTAACATTTACTCCTTTTATTGTCAGAGAGGAGATGATTATATTTAGATTATATTTATTTTTTTATCAAAATTGTTTAGTAGTTCAAAATTATTATTATTATTATGATAAAGTATTTTTGTCCTGATATTAAAATCATTTCAAGATAAAATTTATCGTTATTATGATAAATCTTACCATGATATTAGATATTAGTGGTAAATATTCTTTTACAAAGTAAATGATTTCACATATGAGATCAATGTTTATCACAAATTTTATTTTCTATCAAAATCTTTTCAAAGTAAAGTCCACCATTTTTGTGATAAATCTTATTTTTGAATAATTTTGATAAAAATAAAATTTTATTCAAAATTAAATGATTTTAGATTATTTTTTTATGTCATGTTAATTAGATTGTGAGTATAAGAAAAATGCACCTTCCTATCATTAATAATTATTTATTTCATAATTAGATTATTACATTACTAACATGCAAATTGTGATTTATTTAAAATAAAAAAATATTTTATTTTTATTTTTATTTTTTTGATGATATTATAATAATTTTCTTTTGATAATTCATTTTTAAATGAGCTTTCAAGCCATCTCATTTCCCATGAGTTAAATTAGATTATTTTATCAATTTTAAATGAATTGAGTTACTTAATTAACATAACTAAAAATATTATTTTTAATTTTTTCTAAGAATGTGTAATGTGTTTCCATTATTTGATTTTCTGCTTTCAAATTCATTAATATCTAAATATTTATGTTGAAAAAGAGGTGGTCAGTGTTGTTTCAAAAAAAAATTATAAGAAATGTTACTAAAAAAATGAAAAATGAAAATAATGATAATAATATTTTTAAAATTTATAACAATAAAAATAATACATAATAATATAAAGCGAGAATTAATTAAATTTGCACGCGCACTGTAACCTAATATTTTTCCCAATAGATATGTTTGAAAATAAGAATTTATTTAACAATAATGATATAAATTTGTTACTAATTTAAAGTTAAGTGTTGATTTTTTTTATATTTTTTGTCACAATAAAAACGAGTACGACAATATATTGACATCTACAATCAAAATGATTTTTTTTAAATGAGGAATAATAAGTACCCATAAGCTGAATGCAATATATTATATAACTGTTACGATACGATTGTTTGGACAAGTTGATGTAAAGAGTATCTAATAGATTTAAGGACAATTTCATAACATAATCAAGGCCGAGTACTTTACGAGAATCCGATATACACAACAAAGTTAAAATTAATTCAGTTAGCCTACTGTAATTTTTTATTTTTTTTTATTGTAACGTTGTAAATTTTCTGTACATATAATATATATTAAATAATTTTCTTAAGTTTTAGAATTGTAATGAATTTTTATTAATTAAAAATGAAATATAACTTGATTTTTTAAGCAAAATAACAAAATTATTATCATCGATCAATTATGATTTAATTATAACTATATATTTGTTCAATTTGATTTCTTAAAATTGAATGGGTGTTTAACTAAATAGAATTTACTCGTTTGAGATATGAATATATGTTCAAATAAATTTAAGAGTGATTAAACTAGTTGAATTTTGATAGAACAGTTATCCTATTAGTCGAAATTGAATTAAACGTATGTACAATTAAATCATTAATTATCCAATATATTGGTGTTTGGTCGACCAATAATTATATTCGTCGGATCAAAATTGGATACATGTTTAACTAAAATTGATAATTATCCAACTAATTGAATTTTAATTAATCGATGATTGTACCCATTCAAAACTAAATTGAACATATTACCAACTAATCAACATATAACCCATAATCATTAGTTAATAAGTATTTGAATAAATGATTACACATATTTTTTATACATTTATTCATATATTTGGTTGTATGAGTGAGTAAATAATCTTATTAATCCGTCTAAGTTAAGAAATTCGATTTGATACGTTGGATTCGTAATAAATTGGATTGATATATTTATAGTCGAATTGAAAATTATACAATCCATTTGGATTCAAAATAGTTTCGAATGTATAGATTTTATAATTCATTGTATTCAATCTTGATCGAAATAATATTAAATTATAAATAAATGTATATTTTACTTTATATATTTAAATATTATATATATCATAATTATATTAGATTATTATTTTAACTTAAAAAATAAATATAAATATTTATAATAATTTAATAGTTATACATATAGACTTCATATTTTTTTGAATTTTTTAGTTATTACTATAAATAATAATATTTATTATAAAAATATTAATTTTAAATTTTAAGTTACCTATACTATATTTTATATCTAATAATAATTCATAAATAAATTTTAATATCAATTTAACATTATTCAATCTAAAAAAATTCGATCAGTTCGGATTCATATTAGTTTGAATTGTTCACCCATATTTGATTAAATAATTGTCTAATTATATCATGTGTCCTTAAAATAAAGTCTTTAATTTTTAGTTGAATATATATCTAATTATGTTATGTCTAGCAGTGTGTTTATTAAATATATAATAAAATTATAAATTAAGGTATAATTTATAATAAAGATAATGATTGAAAGCTATATAACTTATTTTCTTAATTTTTATGGCTTGAAGGGCTAAATGTGTTTTCCGCTGCTATCTCTTTTCTATGTTAAAGTCCCCCAAACAATTTGTTTTATATTTTTTTACTGGAGAAATAGATTTTCTTATTTTTTTAATATTTCATTACTTTAATAAAAATATATATTTGTTTTTCTTAATTTTTTTTAGAAGAGCCCGGATCTTATTTCAGGATAAATGTTTTCACCTCCATGTTAATATAAGATGATTTTTTAAGCTATATTTTATTATGATTCTGATTTATGATTAAATAATTGATATTGTATATTTTTATTTATTTATAAAAATAATCATTAATATATTACGAACAATTTATACTTAATAATTTTAAAGAAAAATTTCAAAAAAAATCAATAAGTTGTTTGTTGACACTTTATATTTTTGGATTTAAAACAATTTTAAATTCAAAAAATATCTTGATTATTATTTAGAAATTTAAAGTTTTAAGTCATTTTCTTACTATACTTATACATATAAAAATCGTAAGATTTGATTTACTTTTAAAAAAACGGTGGGTGAAAATAAAAAAATTTCAAGAAGCATAAATCTTATTTAAAAATCTTCTTTCTAAAAGTTTATGAATAATCTCATATTTTTGTATTGATTTCTTAAAAATATAAAAATCAAAATTAGTAATTATTATCAAACATACATAATTTAAAAATTGAAAAAATAAAAAAAACAATGAATTAAAATTATTATCAAATACACCTTCAATATGTATGTTTTGCTTGTGGTTTTGTTGGAAGTATAGATTTATTGTATCTAAGATCTTAAATATTACAATATAATATAGAGATTCAATTTGTAAAGAAGAAATTAATTTCTTAATATTAATGATAAAAGCTATATTTTTTCTTAATATAGATACTAATTAATACCTTTAGGTATAAATTTATAGAGTAATTATTTATACATTAATGTATTAATTGTTACAAAACAATTGATATTGTATATAACTATGGATAAAAATAAGTATAATTAAATTTTTTTAACCTGTAATTATTTATCTTGTATAATAACAACTTGTTTCATAAGATTTTTTAAAAAAATTATAGGTTCCCACAACGTGGCCAAATGCCAGGAATTCATTTATTATTTATAAATTTATAAACAAGTTGGGTTTCAAGCTTCCAATATCTAAGATCGTGTTGACTCAATATAGATGGAGAAAATTGAGCATCATGTATGACAGCAACGAAGATTAGATAATGATGATTCCTCTTCAATTGACCTTACATTTGATATTAATCAAATGAAGCCCTAATTGTCATAACAAGTTGGTGAATTTAGTATTACATGTGCTTTGAATGAGAATTTTCTCCCTATTTTAAACTATAGGTTGGATTCACATTAATGAAACATTTTGTTAATATCGTAACTCCTGACAATACATCGTGTTTTTTTCTTCTTCTTTTTTAACTCCTCTCTCTCTCTCTCTCTTAAGGAGAGGTTATACAGTATTACATAATATATATATATATATCCTTGTCAAGGAACATTAATTTAATCTAAAACTAATCTTATAACCCATTAATTTTTTTTTATTTGTGACATATTTGTCGGCTTTCATCTAACAATGGAAGCCACTAATTAGTAATTAGTAATTAGTACGTGTAAAATAAAAATACAATAATAATAAAAAAATACGATACATAATTATTTATAATATAAGTTTAATAAGAAAAATAATACAATATATTTTTAAAGTTAAAATTATTAAGATTACGATATAAATAAGATGATATGATATTTAAATTAAATACTACAATATTATACAACGAATTCATTAGACAATCTAAATAAAACATGAGATGATATACTTTACATCTTTATAGGTAATGCCAAAAATAAATATTTAGTATAATATGTATAAAATTATAGACAAATTATATATATATATAATATAACTTTACCTTATTTGAACTTTATATTTTAGATTTTTAATACTAAATATCGTGTTATAAACTCAATAATTTAAACATATTTTCTATAAAATAAAATACATATAACATTTTTAATTAAAAATAAATATTAATTAGGAAATAATTAATACTATATTTTATTATGTATATGATGCCCCTCTTAAATACAAATCATAAATATGCTCTTGTTTACTTAGTATGTAATCAATTCCAATCGATTACAAGATAAATGTAATAATATTATCATAATAATTTTTACCATTATAATAATTATATCTTATTAATGATAAATTTATCTAATAATAATAATAATATTAAAGTGTAATCAATTTTAATAATATAATAAATAATTCATATATAATTATTATTACAATATCACTGCCTTAAATTTTTAAAACCAAGCAAACTTGTTCAGTATTTTGTAAAATGTATTATATTATTTATTTTATTAGTAACTAATAACATTAATTGAATCACTAGTCCCAAATCGGTTAAATTTGCTATATATGTTTAAATAAAATAGTATTTTGTGTGGTTCTTGAGTTAAAATGAAGAGATTGTGAGTGTCTTGCTAAATTTGATTATTGTTTATTGAAAATAAATTTTCTTTTTCTTTCCTTCTTTCTAAATATAAATTTTCTTTTTCTCTCTCTCTCTTTTGGGTTAAAGTAAAGAACCTTCTCGAGGCCTTCACTAAAGTCAAAAACCCACACAGCCTACGACTACAAACCTACAACCACCTTGTTTTGTCCCATTCATCCCACAAAAATAAAAAATAAAAAAATCAACCAATACACGTACAACGTACAACGTTCAAATGAAAATGCATCTATTACTACCCTTCACTGGGCACATGATAAGTTTAATCTTTCATAGTTAATCACCAAGTTGACGGAGTCTAATTATTTTAGATGGTACTGTAGATTAGTTCATATCGTGTTGTATTCATGTTCGTCATGTCTTCTTGTTGGTGAAATAATAAAAAAATTAGATAATTTTGTGTCAAATAATTTTTTTATAGGAAGTGTAATGATAGAAATTTATCAGGTTTTGAAATTAACATAGTTTATTTATTTAAATTAAAAAAATATTTTTTAATCTCTTAGTTTTAAAAAAAATATCAATTAAAAACAAATATATTATTTTAATAATTTTTTATTAAAATATTTTTTTTCTTATCAAAATGATATAAAACATAAGCTATTATTATGGATAAAAGTAAATAAAATATAAAAGTAAATTTTTTTATATTTAGTAAATAAAAAAAATATTTTGTAAATTTTTATACTAATTATCACTTTATCATCGTTAAATAATTAAGTTTTAATTATAAATTTAATTAATTAACATAAAAAATATTATAATATTATTATTTAATCTTCTCTTTTTATTAAATACAATCTACTAAAAAAATACTTTTTACAGATTAAAGATACATTAGTGCTTAATCTAAGCTACTTATCCGATTAGTTTCTCTCTTATTTATAATAAGATTTTTAAATTTATAAAATTATGTTTGAGTTATTGTAGCTTAGTGGTACAAAGTTTTATTAATTAAGAGATATGTAAATATAAGATTAGAAATTCAATTGCCTAATGAAAGAGCGATGTAATGTTATTTAAAAAATAATAATGATAAGCTCTAATCTAAATATATTTTGGTCATTTTGTAATGGTTGGTATTTTATGTCATATTAGCCTCTCTCGTTAGTATTTACATCTGATCGTCCACTTAAAGAGTAAAATAATAGTAGGATACGTGTCAAAATCAAAGGCAATCATGGGATTTGTATGACGTTAGGAGCAGGACGTCACATAGAACGCGTAACGTTGAGATTACATTTGTAACCTAGACTACTCTAGGTCAATTATAAACCTGGGATCGATCTTCTTTAGTTTCATCTCTATATATGTACGGATTCACACAGTCACAGAGCTCCAAGCAAACGCGAAATCAGATACAGATCAAATTTGTGACCCTCATAAATTATGTACGGATTAACATTACAAAAGAAGATGGTGGAAGAGCTTCTTCGAGGCCGTGAAGTCGCTACTAAGTTACTTACCAGCCGTGTGGTTTGCAAGAGATCTTCTAGTTCCCAAGTGATGATAAGTACTACTGCTACTTCAGATCATGTGTCCAAGGATGATGTTGATCTAGTTTTGAAGATTTTTAAATCATTTGAAAATTGTATTGATCTCCTCACTACTTTTACTACTACTGCTACAACTACAATTCCAGAAGATCACACTATCAATATAGAGGCTACTACTATTATTCGTGAAAAATCAGCTGATAATTATAATATTATTGGTGTTGATGCAAAATCACCTAAATATGATGTCAATGTCCTTAGACCTAATTCTGAAGAAGCTGAGGTCAACTACAAATGTATCTCTACTCCGATAATAGATAGGAATCAAATTGCTCGCAACAAGCGAAGGTAATTATAATTTTTCGATCTATACTTCATCATCTTGCCTCGATGATCCAACTTAATTTGTTATCCTTTTCAGCTTCGTAATTGCTAATTTGCCTTAACTAATTATTAGTGTTATTCTTCGATTCTTCGAGTATTGTGATTTGTGTGTATAGTTGAGTAATATTAAAATTTTATTGGTTCATAGGCATGGCCCTTAATATTAAATTATATATATAAGATGCAGGAGTCTTTATAAATCTTATAGTTTATTTTTAAATGAAGTTTTAATGGGATGCAATTATAATGAAGATAGATACAGTTTTTTTTTTTTTTTTGTATATAGTCTAATGTAATTAATTTTATTAATAAGGTTGCTGGTTTAAGTATTTTTTTTTAAATATATTATGAGGGAGGATGTTCGAATTAATTAATTTAGTACATATTAACAATACTTGTAAATCAGTTGTTTAATTGTAATATATCTTTTGAAACTTTAATTTAGAATATATTGAAATATAAAAATTATTGGTTAAACTCTGACGTACTAACAAGTGCGGTTGACAATTACTAAGATGCTTTGTATACTATACACGGAATTATGTTGACACAACTTAGAGCCTTATATTGTTATTGTTATACTTATTTTTCATTAACGATAGCATAAAAATCTAAATATTTATAAAAATTGTGAAGAATATATAGAGATAAGAAGAAAAACTGATTTAATATTGTATTGGTGTATTTTAGAATGTAAATAGAGAACCCTATTTATAGAGTTGTAACAAGTATAGTATAAGTGAAATAGTAGAAATGTAGTATACGTGTAGTATAAGTGAAATAGTGGAAATATAGTACAAATGAAATAGTGGAAGTGTAGTAGAAGTGAAATAGTAGAAGTGTAGTATAAGTGTAGTATAAGTGAAATAGTGGAAATGTAGTATAAGTGAAATAGTAGAAATGTAATACAAGTGAAATAGTAGAAGTGTAGTACAAGTGAAATAATACAAGTGTAGTACAAAAAAAGTATAAGTGAATTACAATATCAAATATAACTTAACATCCCTCTCAAACTCAAGGAGGAAGAGAAACAATCAACTCGAGTTTGGAAACTAATTCTTGAAATCTGCCTGGTAGATGAGATTTGGTGAAGATGCTAACTGTTTGATCTGTGGAGGATATTGATTTGAGACAAATAATGTCTTGAAGAACATGTTGGCGAAAAAAATGATAATCAATCTCGATATGTTTTGTTCGTTCATGAAATACATTATTGTGAGCAATCTGAATAACACTCTGATTATCACAATATAAGATAGTTGCAGTTGATTGGAGAACATTCATATCAGCAAGTAACCAACGGAGCCAAAAAAGTTCTTGAGTAGTGTCAGCAAGAGCACAATATTCAGCTTCAATGTTGGATAAAGAAGTAAGGGATTGTTTATTGCTTCGCCAAGATATGAGAGAGTTTCCAAGAAAGAAACAATATTCAGTGGTAGAGCGATGATCAGTTGGGTCACCTGCCCAATCGACATCAGAGTAGGCGGAAAGAAAAAGATTAGACTTGTTGGAGAAGTGGAGACCGTGAAACATGGTGTCTTTGATGTAGCAGAGAATGTGAAGAACCGCAGTATAATGGGTAAACCGTGGAGCAGACATGAACTGACTAACCAGATGAACAACATAGGCAATGTCAGGATGAGTGACTGTGAGATAAACAAGACTGTCTACTAGTTGTCTGTATAATATGGCATCTGAGAGAATAGTATCATCTAATGGAGTAAGTTTGACATTGGTTTCTAGAGGTGTTGATACAGTTTTGCAATCAGTAAGGCCAACCCGATTAAGAATATCAGAAGAGTACTTTGCTTGAGAGAGATAATATCCTTGAGAATCAGATGAGATTTCTAGGCTCAAGAAGTAGTGGAGACGACCAAAGTCTTTCATTTCAAATTGATGGCTCAAAAACTGCTTGAGATCAATAATTACATTAGAGTCATTCCCTGTTATGATCATATCAACTACATAAAGGAGTAGAAGTGTTACACCAGCGAGAGTCTTCCGAATAAAGAAGTCGGAGTCATAAGAATTGGAAGTGAAGCCAAAGTTAGTAAGTGTAGAGCTGAATTTGGTAAACCAAGTCTGAGGAGCTTGTTTGAGGCCATAGAGAGCACGACGAAGTCTGCATACTTGATAAGATGAATGAGTGTATCCAGGAGGAGGTTTCATATAAACTTCCTCAGTTATGTCTCCATTGAGAAAAGCATTTTTGACATGCATTTGAAACATGTTCCATTTCGAGCAGCAACAACATCAATGATACTTCAAACAGAGGTGAGGCGAGCTACAGGTGCAAAAGTTTCTTCATAGTCGATTCCATATTCCTGTGTAAAACCCTTTGTAACCAGACGAGCTTTATATCGTTTCACAGACCCATCTGAATGAGTTTTGATTTTGAAAATCCACTTACAACCAATTAGAGATTTATTAGATGAAAGATCAACAAGATCTCATGTATGTGCTTTTGTTAATGCCTATAATTTATCTGTCATTGCTTGTTGCCAATGAGGGTTAGAAATAGCTTCTCTATAGTTTTGGGGTTCATGATGAGACAAAATAGTAGAGAAACATTGGTAATCATAAAGATGAAAAGGAAGACTACTTACACAAGTAGAACGACGAAGTGATGACTCTGGACAATCAGGTCGTTGGTCTTCAGAAGATGTTGTTATGGTAGGATCAGTAGAAGGAGCAAACACATCAGGAGAAGCCGTAGTAAACGATGGTGAGGGTAATAGAGCAATGTAAGGAGGAAATAAATCAATAGTTGGGTCATTAAAAAATGAGAGTGAGGTAGGATATGAGACATGAAATGAGGAAATAGAGGAAAACATTTTATGTTCCCAAAAGATGACATGATGAGAGATGCACAATCGTTTAGAGATAGAGTCCCAACAACGATAGCCTTTGTGTTCTATTCCATACCCTAAGAAACAATAAAGACGAGCACGAGGTTCTAATTTATTGCGTTCATGAGGGTAAAGAAGAACAAAACAGGCACAACCAAACACTTTGAGCAGTTCATAAGATGGAGAAGTACTATAGAGACGCTCATAAGGGGATTGATTGTGAATAATAGGCATGGGAACACGATTGATGGTATAAATAGCCATAAGAGCTGCTTCACCCCAAAAACGTTCAGGACAAGAACTAGAAATGAGGAGAGTGCGAACAATATTAAGAATATGTCTATGTTTTCGCTCAGCTCTTCCATTTTGTTGAGATGTACCAAGACAAGAATATTGAGAAAGAGTCCCATTTGTCGAAGAAAATTTAAAAAAATTGTTTCTTTATATTCTATAGCATTATCAGCTCTAAGTACTTTGATATTTTGAGAAAATTGGGTTTTAACCATCTGGGAAAAATCATAATAAATTTGGGGTAATTTAGATTTTTGTTTCATGAGAAAAATCCATGTGAATCTTGAATAATCATCAATAAAAATGACAAAGTAAACACATCCTCTCATAGTAGGATGTGGAGATGGACCCCAAACATCAGAATGAATTAAGTCAAAATGGGAGACAGAAGTAGAATCACTTTTATTAAAACATAAAGCAGGTTATTTTCCCAATTGACAAGGCAAACAATTTACATTATCAAGAATAGAAACATATCCTAATTTACTAGAAGATGCTAAGGTACGAAGACGTCCTATAGACGTATGGGCTAGACGAGCATGCCATAGGTTGATAGGAGTAGTAGAAGCAGCAACAGAAGTATAAGGAGAATTGGGTAGATGAAGGTTGATAAGTTCAAATAATCGTCCAACCTTACGGTTTATCCCAAGGATATGTCCTGACTGTGGATCCTGCACATGATAAGGAGAAGAGGAAAAAGTAATAGTAAGACTAAGTTCACATAATTGACCAACAGAGATAAGATTGAGAGTAAGGTTGGGAATATGAAAGGTGTCAGAAAGTGATATAGAAGATGTGGAAACTTGTCCTACAACATTAACATGCATATGTGAACCATTGGCAGTTTGAATTAAAGGTTTGGAGATTGAAGATTATGTGGGAGAGAAGATGTGAGTATTATGAGTCATATGATTATAACAAGTAGAATCAAAATACCATAAAGATTTACCTGATGTGAGAGACAAGGCAGTAGGAGGGGGATTACTAGATTGTGAGAGAACATGTTTAAGAAGACCTTCAAGTTCTTGAGTAGAGAAGGTAAATTTGTCATGATTATCCTAAGAAATAGCAACAGTGATAAATGAGTTACTATTTTTACCTGAAGCATGTTGAGAGGGATTTCGAGAAGGATTCCGTGAGGAATGCTGAGAGGGATTCCGAAAGCAATCTCTATTAAAGTGTCTTGGACCCTTCTTGTGACAATTTATACATACCCGAATGGGACATGTAAGAAGCTCATGATTGGGGTTGTGACAGTAGGTGCAGCCTTGATGTTTGAAGTCCTCTTTAGAACCTTCTTTGGGGCGATAAGAGAGGGTGGCAAGAACAGAATCTGTATGATGAACTTTGAAAACCCCCCATCCGAGTTTCTTCAGAGCGAAGCTCAGTCACAACAGTATCTAAGGATGGAAAAGGACTCTGATGGAGTAAGGAAGCCTAAACAGGTTCAAATCGATCATGGAGAGCCATGGGAAAAATAACAAGATGTTGGTGATTACGGTAAGTTGCAAACATCTCGGCATCAATCTTGTTCGTCCAAGTTGGTTCAGAGAGAGCGAGTGGATCCCAAATAGTATGCATTTAAGAGAGAAATTGGTTAATGGTTTAATCATCCCTTTGTCGTTTGGTATGAAGAGTTGTTAGAAGTTGATATTGGTTGGCCAAATCTGTTGTAGTGAAGCGAGCCTCAAGAAATTCCCAAACTTCTTTGGCAATGTCAAAACGCCCAAATTCACCATGGATGGAGGGTAAGGTAGTGTTACGGAACCAGGTAATAATTTGATGATGTTTACTCTCCCTGCCTTCAAGGCGGTCAGCAAATAAGGAGTTGTTTTCAGTGGTTTCTTGGATGAGTATAGAGATATCACCAGTTATGAAACGCCATAGCTTGCGTGCTTTCAATAAACTTTTCATTGCTTGTGCCCAGGCTAGGTAGTTAGTATCATCAAGGGTGGTAGAGATTTGTTTTGGGACATCATTTCGGTCTATTTTAACAAAATAATGGAGGAAATATAAAGCAAATATATATAAATAGTATAAAGGCAAGCCTGGAACCGGGTTGAGGTGAGCCGGGTTAGGGTGAACCAGGTTGGCTGTGATGAAGAGAGACAAAATTTTGATTGAAATTTTAGAGGTATATGAGAGGCTCTGATACTACGTGAAGAGTATATAGAGATAAGAAAAAAGAATTATTTAATGTTGTATTGATGTGTTTTAGAATGTACATAGAGAACCCTATTTATAGAGTTGTAACAAACGTAGTACAAGTGTGATACAAGTGAAATAGTAAGTGTAATACAAGTGAAATAATAGAAGTATAATACAAGTAAAATAGTGAAAATGTAATACACGTGAAATAATACAACTGTATTACAAATAAAGTATAATTGAATTACAATATCAAATATAACTTAATAGAAATAAAATACGCAATTTTTATATTATTATTCCATTAATTATATATTGTAGTAATACATGCTAATTTACATGATAAAACTTTTTTAAACATAGATAAAATAATTTTATCCTAAATATAGACTTACTCATAAATAAACTTGATTGAATTTAGTTTTAACATTAGTGGAAATTTAATTTGTATATATGACATCTCTCATTATATAATTTTTTTTTAAAATGTATATATGAAACGAAACTCCCGAATTAATTGGAATTGGAATTATGCTTATCATTCCATAAAAAAGAAAGCTGCATGCTTATTGCGTATTACATAATTTTACTGTCAAAATTAGTTCCGTAAAATGTTGACGCCTTTGGTTACTGAATAATTAATGCAGAAAACTGAGCACGGCCACACTGGAAACCGTTAACAGTCCAGTTTTGGTTGATGATGGTCATGCTTGGAGGAAGTACGGTCAAAAAATGATTCGCAATGCCAAGTATTCAAGGTAAATATTAGAGTACATATGGATCAGTAATTGATTGAGAGATCTAAATATTTAAAGATAAAGTAAATTATATATATTCATTATCATTTAAATCAATAAATTAATTAAGATATACCAAATTATATAAGAACCATGATAACAAATCTGGAATTCATTTAGTAAAATTTTCCACTATCATTTGAGTTCTTCATTTAACTTTGATTATTCTAACTGAGAATATATGAGATAAATCTTCTACTCTTTACTGTCTAAACTGCAATGAATATCATAATTTAAAGTCACTCGAATCATGTTAGGTACGCTCTTATTTTATTCTTCTTTCTCAAAAGCATTTGGAGCAACATTTTCTTTAGCTACTCTATCTATATATAACCGCATAAATTGTTTTGGGGAGAGGAACTTCATATAGAATCATAATTTTGTTTTTCAAATTTTAGTGATTTTTTTTAGTCAAAAAATGAAATTATCATAAAAGCTTTGGAGTACAAACTTTCTTGTCGTAGCTCTTCTTGTAAGCACACAATGAGAAAGGGAAAAAAAAAACGAACGAACGATATAAAATTCTCCAAATAAAATGGTAAAACTTTCATTTATATTTCTTGTTGCATAACCAAAACTAAAATTATATCAAAACTCATCACCAGCTTCTTCATCAACTCCATACATCGAAATATATATCAGTTCATATTGATTATAGTATTATTATCAATTGGGGAAAAACAAATTAATATGATACAATAATTAAACTTAAGAATGTCATAAATAAAATTCATAGATCAATTCCAAAAATGAATCTCTAGGAAATATAGCTTCTGTTTATTTATTTCTCATAATTTGTTATTATTTCATACATATAAAGTTTTTTTCTGTATTTAATAAAACATTATTTCATTCAAATTACACAGTTGTTATTAATTAATCTCTTAGAATTAAAGGGTAATAATACTCAAGATATGTCCTTGGCTGATAATTGATAATATTTTCAATTACTGAGATGAGACAGAGTGATATATAAAAGTCCATTAAAAGAGAAAAAAAAGTAAAAAATGATCACTTGAGTACACGTATACATATTTTTTTAATTTGTTATATATTCTCTAAATTAATTGTGATTCAAAAAATATAAATTTTGATAAATTTTAATACATATCAATTATGCACACATATATTTAAATGCTTCATTTCTCACTTGTTTTTTTTTCATTTTTTCATAAATATATATATATATAACTAATTAATTAAGAAATAAAATGTTATTCTTATAGAATTAAATTAGGAAATATATATATAACAAGTTATAGCAATCAATCGCATGCAGGGATTACTTCAGGTGTAGCAACAAATACGATCAAGGGTGTAAAGCAACAAAACAAGTTCAGAAAATATCAGACGACCCTGCAGTCTATAAGACCATACGTCATGGTCACCACACTTGCATTAATCATCTCTCAAGTCCTAATAATTATATTAATGATCATCATCATCATGACTATTCTTCCGGATTTATTATCAGCTTTGGCAAAACCAATAATCATAATAATAAACTACTCAGTACTGATCACGAAGATTATCCATTTCTTTCATCTTTTGAATCCACAAAGCATGATGATCAGCCTAAGCCAGTAGTACTAGTTGATCGCAATCATCAAAATATTGATCAACAAGAAGATCATGACCAGTCGATGTTATCACCTGATGATCACGATGATTTGATGACAAAGACCGCCATTCAAACATTCAGCGAAATGTTCTCACCCACTCTAGAGTCGGATCCTTTAGATGTTGATTTTGAGGCTTTCTTTGGAATGTGATGATCATCACTTTGATTTTAGTAACATATTAATTGAACGAACCTAATGATTTTTGATGCATTTTTTAATCTTCCAAAATTAAATAAGAAATCTAATTAATAAGAGAATTTTATTCTTATCATTCATTTTTTATTTGCATGATATTTGTAATGAAATTTGACTAGACTGCTAGAGCCTAGAGCAGAAAAGAACCTAAAAATGAATCTTTTTTTTTTAGATAATTACGTTAACTTGAAATTTCTTTATTTTAATGTATAAGGTATTTTGTCCAAATTTTCGTAGGAATGATTTATATTTTTATATATCACAACAATCTTTTATACATTTTTTTTATACTTTTAAAATAATAATCAATTTCTTTTTATCTAAAATACCCTTACCAAGGATTTTTTTCTTTTTGACAATTAGCTAAAAAGTAAAAAAAAAAAGTTAATTTTTTAGAAGCTCTTTTTTTCTGACATCATTAATAATACAAATATTTTTAGTTAATTATTTATGAAAAATATTTCTATTGTTATAATTTTTGGTTAGTTGTCAAAAATATTTTCTTATGTTCCAATGAAATTGTTGTAATATCATGTTTTTGAACACTTATTTATATTATTTATATTTTAAAAGTAGAAATTTAATAATTTTTATTTTTCATAACTTTTATCAAGAAGTGTTAAATTCAATCTTTAATAAAAAAATTATTTTTTTCAATTTTAGTTAATTTTCATAAAGAAAAAAAAATAAAAATCCTTCACTGAAAAATTAAAAGAGCATTTTGGATTAAAAAAATAAACCGACACTTAAACTAAGATACTAATACAGAATTAATTGATGTAACTCAACCATACCATTCCTTTCCTTTTTTATCCGCTCTTTTATGCATTCTCATAATTTATAGGCTGACGGATGTAATGTGTTAAAGTGTTCTATCATTTTAAAAATCTTAATTATCATAATAAATATTAGTGAGTCTATATATAAATAAATATGATAAAAAATAAATAATAGATCGTAGCATAATTTTATTACATTTGATAAAAGAAATTTCAATTCGTTAGTTATATGATAAACAGTACTAAGCAACTATCTCTTTTAAAAGGTCAACAAAGCCAATTTAGAAGATTTAAACAAAATTTCTTAAGTAAATTTGACATTTTAAAAAATATTTATTTTTTACCATAAATAACATTAATAAATATTTAAAAAATTATTTTTTACTTAAAATCATAAGTTATTTAATTTTTAAAATATTTATTGTTATTATTTTTGATAAAATAAATAAATATGTGTCTAATTTTATTTCCAAAAATTTAACCTAAATATTTTAAATTCAATAATGTTTTTAAAAGAGATAACAGACTACTAACAATGCAAAATACAATATGATCAAACGTAAAAAATAAAAATAAAAATAGTTAAGCATGTCCTCCGCCTTAGACTTTGTTCTACTTAGACAAATCCGAGGGTACAGGTTAGATTGCAATTTGCAAGTACAAGCATCAAAAATGTGATGGAAACTTTAACACGTACTGTGTCCCTAGATCTTCGCACACATTCAAAAAGCTTCACTAGCGCCTAATAAATTCAAGTGTGGCTGACCAGTTTGGCTTTGTGCACATGATTCCCCGGACCCAATCTCACTTTCCATCTCACTTTTCTCCTTCTTCTTCTTTTTTCTTTTTTTCTTTTTTTCTTTTAAAAAAAAAAAACTTCTTCGTTGACAACATAAATTCTATCAATATAATCAAATTATCATCGATGTTTATTTTCTGAAGTATAATATTTTTATTTAATTATATACCTCTGAGTAGCCCTGCTACAAAAATATTAGATATTATTATATCAGATTAATTTTTTTATATTTAAAAATACTTTAATGATAAATCATTAATTGATTTAATATTAATAATTATTGTTATGAAAATAATAGTTTTCACTTTAGCTTATACGCTTAAAATAGAAAATCGTATCTTCTAACCCTTCACACACCGACAATGCACGTGAGATAAAATTATTTATTCAAACGTAAATCAGCAAAACTGCACATGTCTGACAGATGATTGGTGCTAACATCTACATGGATTAAAAAATTGTACACGCTTTTTTAACTGCACTGAGTCTACCTATCGCTACAAATTATTAAGTTGTTCCACAATTCAACATGTTATTTTATAAGTTAGGTGTAATTTTAATAATTTTGTTTTTAAATCTTATAAGAATTGATTATTTTGATTATAAAAAGTATCAATTAATCTTTTTAATTATACAAAAATAATAAATATTTTTTTTATTCTTTAATTATTATTTTAATAATTTATAAGAAATAATAAATTTTAAAATTTATTTGTAGGGATATTTTTATCATTTCAATATTTTTATTTTTTAATACTTATTTTAACCTAATTGTAATGAAACTAATATTTTTTAATTTTATTTTATTATAAACTTAGTCTTAATTCAATCTAATAATATCTCATTAAGTTAATAGTTAACAAAACTTATAAGCACTATTGTTATCGAATTCTTGATTGATTTGAGAATGAAAAAAACTTAACAGCTTCACTCCATACGAATAGAGATGGTCTCACAAAATCATGACGAGATTGTTAAGAATAAAACTCAAGTCACCGATCAAGCCAAAACCAGCTCTCATACCATGTTATGAACTCATACATAACTTAACTTAATAAAATTTTATTGAATTAAATGTTGATTAAGATTATAAGCAGTACTGATGTCGAATTTAGAGTCGATGTGAGACTGAATTAAACTTAACAAACCTAATTGAATCTAAAATGAAACGCATTCGTCTTTCTCTTTGATATGTAACTTTGTTAGACAAAAACCTAACCTGTAACATTGAAACATGTTTGATTATTGAATTATAATTAACATATAACAGAAGGAGAAACACATTAAGAAAAGTATATCAATATAACACATACAAAAAATGTACAATTTAATTACACTTAAACATGAAAGAGAAGTGTAGTTACCTATATGATAGCTGTGTTTTTCGTAAACTTGATCCACATGTGAAATAGGATCCTCTTTGCTAACCAGAATACATCTCGTGGCATAGATATGTGGTATTTTAATAATATCCCATTCTCTATAGGTGCATTTTGCACGACAAGTATTTAGACAACCTAATGTTTGCATCGATGAGGTCCATGATATTCTTACTAACAAGATTCTTTCAATTTGAGACTTCATTTCTTTTAGGTATTAATCAATTGCATATATATTCTCTCATCATCTCAAGCATTGTTAATACAGGTTAATTTTACTCGTATATATCTAATACTCTCAGTTGTAATTTTCACACAAGTTGTTTAATTCATTATCACATAATGTCTTGTAAAATCATACAAACAAGTAGAAAATAATTAATGTTTCTTCCGTCGAAAAATAAAAGTGAAATAAAAAACAAGTAAACATATGAAATTAATGTTTTACAGATAATGTGATTTTGTCCATAACTTAGAATCTTTCGCATACAGCCAATTATAGGCCTCTTCATCTTTCTTTTTCAATTTATTCATCCAATATTGAAATTCACTTTCTATAATTGCCTTTGAAGCTCCTTAATAGTATTCCACTAATCTCTCTTCTTTGTTGTGTTTTTAAAAATTTGCATACATGTGTCTAATACACGACCTATGCTCCATATTGGGCACTACAGATTTTACTGCAGCTATAATTCCTTGCATCTCGTCACTAATGATAGTCTTCATTTATCTTCATTTATCTTCATTTATCCCTAAATGATATTTGGACAAACCATGTACAAGTCTCCTTTGACTTTGTTTCAACTACAGATGTGCTAATGGATAAATCCCATTTTCACCATCCAATTCAACTGCACAAAGTAGAACGTAAGAGTTTTGATCTCTCAGATGACAACCATCAAAGCCTACAAATCTCCTGCACCTAATAAAACCTTCTTTATATGCACTCAGACAAACATATAATCTTTTAAATCTGAAAAAATTAATGCGTGATTATTAAATTAATGCATGAATAATAAATTACCTTTTCATTCCTTCCTTATCTCTTGAGGTCATCATGATTGTTGTAGTGGCTGAGTTAGTTCTCTTCAACTCTTGTGCATAACCTTTCAACTTTGGGCATTGGTCTTTATTTCTGCCATGAAATTATGTTCTTGCATGCTTATTTACCTTCTTCACTTGATCTCTTGTAATCTCAATATTGTATTTCATTCTGGACACATCTTGCACTCATTTATACTTAGCTTTGGGTTCACCTATAAAGAACTCTAGCATGTCTTCTACTATGAATGAACCTTTAATATGCTTCAGTGCATGATTGTTTCTACAAATATGCTTACTTTGTAACATCAGAGTGGTACAACGCAATGTGAATCGTGGTGACGGTTCAGTTCTGAAACCGAACGAGGTTCTGGATGGAAGAACCTTAATAAAATATTGAGTCCTCTCACTATTAACTACATAATTCAAATACACCATCAATACGCAGAAAATAAGTGTGAGAAACCAGTGAGGACATTAAATCGAAATTTCATTAAAATTCCCGTGTAAGTGCTGAAATTTGATCAATGGTAGGAGGTATGTTTTCAATCCAATTTTGTTTCCTTTGCATTTAAATTATACATTCATATGGTTTTCTGAACATTTCTGGATTGAATTGTGATCTTACATTTGATATTAGAGTCATTTTTGAAAACATCTCTCTTTTGCTATGTTTTACAAAGAACTGAGATTTTGGGATTTTTATTTTGCTTGTTTTTGATGCATATAGAAATTATAAAATGTTTCAATATTAATTTAGAGTGATTTTGTGAATTCAAACTTCAAAAACAATTAAGAAAATAAATTTAATTTACCGTGTGTATTTATTTCAATTATTAATCAACTTCTTATTTAAAATAACATTTTTTATTTAAACTGAGACCTTGAATCATTCGGAAATTAAATTCTGAAAAATTTGATAAAAATAAAGCCGAATTCCATTGTCGTAATAGAAAGATATGATCGGGTATCCGTTAGGATCAAAACGAGTCGAGTTGACCCGTCTGAAGATTGAAGATGAAGTTTTTTGAAGAAAAAAAATCATGTTGTCTTTGGGATTCAAACCCAAGCCCTACGTGAGATATTAACAGTCTCATCCAGTGATCCTACGTGAGATATTCAGAGTTTGATCTTTAAACAAAAAATACTTTAGCTCGGAATCAAACCCAAACTTCACTAATGGGCATAAGTGAGGCTCTCCACGAGGCTACAAAGATTGTTGCATCATTTTTAGTATATGTCTTAATTTTAAATATGTATCCAGAATTTGATTTTATTAAATAATAATAATAATAATAATTGGAAATATAATTTTAATTTATGTTTATCATATGTATAATATTTATTATACATGTGATATTATTTAAATAATTTTTGGACACATTAAAAAAATTATTTAAATACATTATGCTTAAATTATTTGTTTTGATATTTGTATGTGTAAATTTTGTAATTAATTATACATATAAAATTTAGTTAAATAATTTATGAATAATGGAATTAATTGTTAATGGTTCTTTATGGATTTAATTAGTGCTTATATTATTTATTTTTGCTTGTATAATTTAATGTCATATATGCAATTTACGATAGATAATATTTACACATTTGAAATTAAATCAATATTATTTATGATTTTATGCAATAATTGAGCATAAGAATTTAATTAATATTTAAGTGATTCATATAGTTTAATTAATTAGAGAGTAGTCACAACATCTTTAATTAATTAAAATTATAATAAAGTTTATTTAGGATCACATTTAGAAAATAAACATTAATTGTAATTAATCATATGTGATATAATAAATCTGATCTCATAGGAATTTTTATTATATTTGTGTGTGATTAATTAGGATATAATATCAAATTATATTTTCTAATTTACCCACATGGATTAAGAAAATGAACATAATTTGATAGTTTTATCGTAAAGTTAGGGTGAATCTTATTGAATTAAAACTTTAGCCCACAAACAAGTTTTATGCCACTAGATTCATATTTTTCATGATTTACATTGGTAAAGAATGACTATAATTTAGGTCTTAAATTCTAATAAGCATACAATCTTTAATTACAGCTTCTTAACCTGTAAGTTTCTTTGATATCCGTTGTGACATTCCCGATCTAAAAGATGACAATTATAAAATATGGAAAGAAAGAATTCTCCTTCAACTAGGGTGGATGGATATTGATTATACTATTAGGAAAAATGAACCACCTAAAATTACTCAACCCAGCACTCCAGAGAGTATCATGCTTTATGAACAATGGGAGCAATCTAATCGCCTTAGCATGATGTTCATTAAGACTAAAATCTCTGTTGATATTCGTGGTTCCGTTGATCAGCATAACAATATTCAAAACTTGCTAAAGACCATTGATGGTCAATTTGTCACTTCAGATAAGGCTTTAACAAGCACCCTTATTATGAAATTCTCTTCTTTAAGACTCACCAGTGTGAAAGGTGTGCGCGAGCACATTATGCAAATGAGAGACATTGTGGCTCAACTTAAACATCTCGAGGTTGAGATGTCAGAATCTTTCTTGGTGCACTATATCCTTAACACTCTCCCACATCAGTACGAGTCATTCAAAATCTCATACAATATACATAAGGGTAAATGGTCAATCAATGAACAAATGACTATGTGTGTTCAAGAGGAAGAGAGGCTTGTTATGGAATTTGGTGAAAGTGCAATGTTGGCTACAATGTACCGGAAAGAAAAATCTCAATACAAGCATAAAGGAAAAGGGATAATTCCACCTCAGGCTTATATTAAGAAAGAATCAAAGTATTTCTTTTATAAAAAGAAGGGACACATGAAGAAGGATTGTATCAGATTCTAGAAATGGCTTGAGAATAAAGGTAATCCAACCTCGTTTGTGTGTTATGAATCTAATATGGTTAATATTAATATTAACACCTGGTGGATTAATTCTGGATCTACAATCCATGTTGCAAACTCCTTATAGGGTATGCAAAATCTAAGGAAGCCAGTGGGAAGTGAGTAATACATATTATCCAGTAACAAGATGGGTTCACATGTGGAGGTTGTAGGGACATACAGTTTGATTTTAAGTAGTGGTTTTATTTTAGAATTAGAAAAGACCTTTTATGTTCCAAGTTTCTCTAGAAACTTGATTTCAATTTCAAGACTTGTACCTTTTGGTTATTCTTTTCACTTCTCAGAAACATCTTTCAGTTTATTTAATAAATTTGATTGTGTTAGGAATAATATTTTATCTGATGGTCTTTATTGCATTAATTTACGAAATAATACCACTCATAATGCTATGCATTTTCAAGCTAGCACTAAAAGGTGTATTATTAATGATGACTCTTCTACATTATGCCATAGAAGATTAGGACATATCTCCATAGATATAATTAAAAGATTAGTGAAATATTGGGTACTTATTACTCTAGATTTTACTAACTTTGAGACATGTGTGGACCGTATTAAGGAAAAACAGACTAACAAGTCAAAGAAAGGTGTCAATAGGAGTTCAAACATATTAGAAATCATACATACAAATATATGTTATCCAGACATGGACATTCAAGGTCAGAAATATTTTATCACCTTTATTGATGATTTTTCTCGATATATGTATCTCTACATGCTTCATAATAAATGTGAAACATTAGATGCCTTCAAGAGCTTTAAGGTTAAAGTAGAGAAACATTGTGGAAAGTAAATAAAGATCATGAGATCAGATAGATGTGGTGAATATTATGATAGATACACTGAGAATGGACAAACGCCTGGTCCGTTTGCTAAGTTTCTTCAAGAACATGGGATAGTTGCCCAATACAATATGCCTGGTTCACCAGACTAGAATGGTGTAGCAGAAAGGAGAAACTGAAGACTATTGGACATGGTGCACAGTATGCTTAGCAACTCCAATCTTCCTAAATCCTTGTGGATTAAAGATTTAAAGATGACTGTGTATATATTAAACCGAGTTCCAACCAAGGTTGTCTCAAAAATACCATTTGAATTATAGAAAGGTTGGAAACTGAGTTTGCAATATATTCACGTTTGGTGATGTTCGTCTGAAGTGAGGATTTATAATCCACAAGAAAAGAAGCTGGACCCAAGGACCATTAGTGGGTATTTCATTGGATATGTCGAACAGTCTAAAGGTTATAGATTTTACTATCCATCTCACAACACTAGGTTTGTGGAATCAAGAAATGCAAAATTTCTTGAGAATTACTTGATTAGTAAGAGCGATCGATCTCAGGGCATTGGTTTTGAGAAAGATCATTCAGATGCTCAATCTACCACTTCAAGTAATGGACTGATCGTTATTGTTAACAACACGCCTTGAGTACAAATGCGTGTTGAAAAACCAGTCTTGGAAGTACCACAAGTTGTTGATCCTGATCCAGTAGATGTTGAAGTTCAATAGATGCCTACAATTGTTGAACAACCAGTTGACCAACATGATCCTACTCCTTAGGAGAATGTTGATGCAGTATTAAGAAGATCTACTAGAGTAAGGAAACCAACGATTCCTAGTGATTATGTTGTGTATCTACAAGAATGTGACTATAATGTTGGAGCTGAAAATGATCTTGAGACATTTTCACAAGCCATGAGTTCTGAGGTTTCGAACTTATGGTACAATGCTATGAAATAAGAGATGGATTCTATGACATCTAACCGAGTTTGGGATCTCGTCAAATTGCATGATAGTGTGAAAGCCATTAGATGTAAATGGGTCTTTAAAACAAAGAAAGACTCACAAAGGCAACATTGAGAGACATAAGGCAAGACTCGTTACCAAAGAATTCACTCAAAAGGAAGGAATTGACTACACAAAGACATTTTCTCCTGTATCTAAGAAAGATTCACTTCGTGTGGTCATGGAATTGGTTGCCCATTTTGATTTGGATTTGCATCAAATAGATGTGAAAATGGCTTTCCTAAATGGTAACCTAGAAGAAGAGGTTTATTTGAAGCAACTTGAATGATTCTTCTCTAGTGATGGTGAGCATTTGGGTTGTAAGCTTAATAAATCCATATATGGATTAAAACAAGTTTCCCATCAATGGTATTTGAAATTCCACAACGTCATCACTTCATTTGGTTTTGAAGAGAACATCATGGATCAATGTATATACCAAAAGGTTAGTAGGAGTAAGATTTTTTTTGTGCTATATGTGGATGATATTTTGCTTGCAACCAATGATAAGGGTTTGCTACACGAGGTAAAACAATTCCTCTCTAATAATTTTGATATGAAGGATGTGGGTGATGCATCTTATGTCATTGGAATTAAGATCTATAGAGATAGACTTTGAGGTGTCTTGGGTTTATCTCAAGAAACCTAAATCAATAAAGTTTTAGAGAGATTTCAAATAAAAGATTGTTCACCAAGTGTTGCACCCATTGTGAAGGGCGATAAGTTCAATTTGGATCAATACCCAAGGAATGATTTAGAAAGAGAACAAATGAAACCCATTCCATATGCGTCAACCGTTGGAAGCCTGATGTATGCTCAAGTCTGTACCAAACCTGACATTGCGTTTGTTGTTGGGATGCTAGGGAGATATCAGAGTAACCCAGGCATTGACAATTGGAAAGTTGCAAAGAAAATGATGAGGTACCTGCAAGGAACCAAGGATTATATGCTCATGTATAGACGAACTGATGAAATGAAAGTAATTGACTACTTCGATGTAGATTTCGTTGGCTGTGTTGATTTACGAAAAATCAACATCTGGTTACATTTTCATGCTTGTTGGTAGAGCTGTGTCTTGGAGGAGTGTGAAACAGTCCTTAACTGTTACTTCCACTATAGAGGCCGAGTTCGTATCATGTTTTGAGGCCATATCGCATGGTGTATGGTTGAAGAGTTTCATTTCCAGGCTTAGAGTAGTTGACTCTATTTCTAGGCCATTAAGATTGTATTGTGACAACTCAACTGGTGTGTTTATGGCTAAGAACAACAAAAATGGTAGCCGTAGTAAGCACATTGACATTAAATACTTGGCCATAAGAGAACGTGTTAAAGAAAAGAAAGTGGTCATTGAGTATGTAAGCACTGAGTTGATGATTGCTGATCCTTTGACTAAAGGCATGCCACCAATGAAATTCAAGGATCATGTAGAGAAAATAAGAATTGGTTCCACTTTATAAATATATATATACAATTTATTAATGAAACTCTTATATATTGTGATATTTTTTCATATTCATATGCACCTTAATTTATTTGATAAAATATATATTTAATTGGACCAAGAATAAATATAGGATTTATTCATTAAGTTTCATTACCACATAAAATATACTACTTGAGAAACTAAATATATTATAATACATGAAAGATAATACTCGCTCTTAGAGGACCTATCGCTATGATTTATGTATTTTGTTACTCAAGAGGATTTCACTTAACGTTTGCACCAAGTGGAAGAATGTAATATCAGAGTAGTGCAACGTAATGTGAATTGTGGTGACGGTTCGATTTCGTCGGAATCGTATGTCGGTTCTGAAACTGAACGAGGTTCTTGATGGAAGAACCTTAATAAAACATCGGGTCCTCTTACTATTAACTGCAGAATTCAGATACACCATCAAAACGTAGAGAAAATTGTGAGAAACCAACGAGAGCATCAAATCGAAAATCCATTGAAATTTTCGTGTAAGTATTAAAATTTGATCAATGATAAAAGGTATATTTTCAATGCAATTTTATTTCTTTTGTATTTAAATTATACGTTGATATGATTTTTTGAACGTTTTTGGATTCAATTGTGATCTTATATACTTTTTTGGTATCATGCTTGAATCATAAAAGTATTAGTTCCTCGTTGTTTCCTTGCATGCAATTCTCACCAGCAATTTTCGTTGGAAACAACTCAAGAGAATCTTCTTTTTCCATTGATTTCTGTTAGACGTAGATTAATTATCGAGGTTAATACGATTTTGGGTTTACTATATTCCGGATGAATGACACGAAGTTGGTCAGAAGATGGTTTAAGAATGATGGGTTAATTAAATATAGTTTTCTAACAGCTATGAATTAATTATCGTTTTGTAACTGATGGTGTTGGGTTTTCGACTGTGAATGGGGTCATTTGGTAGAGATGGGTTAGGGTTATTCACCTCACTGCTTATGTTACAATTTTCTTTTAAATTTCCAGAAATAACATTCAAAACATTCTTTTAATATAAAATATATCACTTTGTCCTAAATTATCATCAAGTATATATTTAAAAGGATTAAATGACAATTTTAAAAAATAAATAGATTAAATGACACGTATTGTTAAAAAAATGTACTATGATCATTTTTTGTATTTTACATCATATTAAACATTTAAATTCTTTATTATTAGGATAATTTTACATTAATAAAATTTTTATACATTATTAATCTTATTAAAATATAGTTGATGGTAAGTAAATAATACGTAATTCATATATTTTTAACATTATTATAATAAAAATTATTATGAAAATAATATTATCTGATAAGTAATTAATCATTCAAATAACTAACATATTTTTTGTTCATAGTTATACCGTTAGTTAGTAAAAGATAAGCTATATTTTGAATGTGTGAAGTATGGATTATGATTTGAATCTCATTAAGAGTACTACAATTTTACGAACTGCATTACAAGCATGTTTATAAAAACAATATAATAATCGAACTTGTTGGTTTCTTTTACTTTTGGAGTCTTAACTCATTTTATACGTTAAAATTTTAATATACTGACAAAAATTCAGAAGGAAACTATAGCCTGTGTGTTGAATTTTGAAATAAAGAATTTTAAAATTATAAAATTACCCCCTATACATGTGACCGAAAATAAAGAAAAGACAAAGAAAGCAAGAAGGAAGAAAAAATTAGACAAGCAGACAAAAGAAATAAATGAAATGCTTCACACCAGTCAGTTGAGCAGAGCAAGGAGTGAGTGTGACTTTTCCTTAACCGTGATTTCAGCTAAAGCTAGAACTTTCGAACTCATTTCCCATTTAGGCTCCTTTCACTATAAATTTAAGCTCTGAAGCTTCAAATTATATCGTACTACTTCTGTCCCGTCTTAGCTCCTCTCTTCCTTTATCCAGCTTACATAAAAAATGGCAATGCCTTTTTCATTTTTTCTCGCAGTTATATTCGTCTTCACTAGTCTTGCCTTTGCGGTCACACATAAGCCTCTGGAAGGTAACACAACACTTGCACCAAATAGCTAGATCCTTGAGGCTTTCCACTTAAAATTTGAATTTTGCTTGTTGGTTCATATTATACTACGTATTATATGATAGCATATATGAAAAAGATTTAATCTTTTATACTTGTTGCTTCAGGACACGATGAGTTGGTGTTCAGTACTCTGTTTTATTGAGGGTTCTAAAAAAATGTATTTCTTTAATTTCTCATTTGTTATGTATCCGTTTATTAATTTCTTCAGGACTTTTGGAAAACGGAAACTTTGAAGAACAGCCAAAGGCAACTGACCTCAAGAAAACAGTGATTATAGGGAAATACTCACTGCCCAAATGGGAAATTAATGGCTTAGTTGAGTACATCTCTGGTGGTCCTCAACCAGGTGGTATGTTTTTTCAAGTGGTTCATGGGATTCACGCTGTTAGGCTTGGTAATGAGGCCTCAATCTCTCAGAGCCTAAAGCTAAAAAAGGGGTCTCTCTATGCTCTAACATTTGGTGCCTCAAGAACTTGTGCTCAAAATGAGGTTTTGAGGGTGTCAGTTCCTTCTCAAACAGGGGATCTTCCTTTGCAGACTCTGTATAGCAGTAATGGAGGTGACACTTATGCTTGGGGATTCATAGCTTCTTCCGATATTATCAAAGTCACTTTCCACAATCCTGGTGTTCAAGAAGATCCTGCTTGCGGACCTCTTTTTGATGCTGTTGCTATAAAGGAGCTTTACCCACCGATGCCCTCCAGAGGTATAAACTCAGCTTTTTTCTATTGGATTGTCCTTTGTTTCGCTTATGAGACGTTTTTGGGTCTGAATGAAGTTAATATGTATTGTTATGTTGGACCAAGTTACAAAGATGCAAAAAAAATTCTGTCCTTTCTGGTTCCAAGTTTTTCAAGCGAAATGGATCTTGAAATTTAAGTTTTTGTTTATTTGTGCTTTCATCCAAAAGTAATTTCAAAAGCAAACACTTTTAGGTATTTGTGCTTCTTTGAAAACACTTTTGGCTAATATTTTTCAATTTAGTACAGGATCATTTCTACATAGCTTCAAAAGCAGAAACAAACAGAAGTTTAGTCTACATGAAATCATATTGTTTCTTGTTGCAGATAACATGGTCAGAAATCCTGGCTTTGAGGTGGGTCCTCATAGGTTGTTTAACTCTTCCCATGGTGTACTCCTCCCTCCCAAACAAGAAGATCTCACCTCTCCACTACCTGGCTGGATCATTGAGTCCCTCAAAGCAGTGAAGTTCATAGACTCCAAACACTTCAATGTCCCGTTTGGAAACTCCGCAGTCGAACTTGTTGCAGGAAGAGAAAGTGCAATTGCCCAAATCCTGAGAACTGTTCCCAACAAACTCTACACTCTCACATTCACTGTAGGTGATGCAAGGAATGGTTGCCATGGATCAATGATGGTTGAAGCATTTGCTGGCAAAGATAATCTCAAAGTTCCCTTGGAATCACAAGGAAAGGGCACACATAAAACTGTTAGTTTCAAATTCAAAGCTCTTACTGCTAGAACCAGGATTACATTCTTCAGTAGTTTCTACCACACTAAGGTTCATGACTATGGAGCTTTTTGTGGTCCTGTAATTGATGAAGTTCGAGTTCAACCTGTTGCATAGATACAGATACCCATCAATAAGCTACATATCATCAGTTATAGATTTCACAACGGCCATTAGAATCCAACTTTGTATATTGGAGGTTGCCATTGAGAACCAATTTGTCGATCAAAGTTAAACGATATGAACTTATGTAACTATAGCTGTTTCAAGTTTATATACTCTTTCCAAGTTCTTTGTTTTTAAAAATGTGGTTCAGCATTCGAAGGGTGTTTTATAAGATTTTTTTTTTTTCCTTTTGGATTTTGCTAGGACAATATGGTATAAAGTATAAACATCTTTGAAATGAAATGTGGAAAATTCCTTATCTCAATGTAGGAACCAATAGATTTTTTTTTTTTTACACTACTATAAATAAAAGATTTCATTACTTAAAAAGTAAATCATTACCTCGAAGATTGCATAGTAAATTATAGACACATGAACAATAATGCCAAGAGAAACAAAAATTTCAGGGTGGATGTTAGTTAGATTAGCTTTTTAGTTATTTTATAAATTGATTTTATTTTTATGGTTTAAAAAAAATACAAACTTTAATCGATCCTAAGAAACCAACCTTTGACCCAAATGTTAAGTCATTTTGTATTTATAATTATAATACGATAGAAAAACATTTTGTGATTGAAATAGAAAAAAAACATACTATATAATATAACTTGAAAATTATTATTATCATATATTCTATTTATTTAATCTATTATTACTAATAATAGATAAGATGATTCTAGTAGGTAAATATAAAATATTAATTATTTTTAAAATTAATCATTAAAAATTTTATATAGAAAAATCATAGAAAAATTAAAGTATGTTTAATCGTAAATCAAAGACATATTCTATATAGTAATGTAAGAAAAAATGATTATTTAAAGATTTTAGATTAATTTAAAAATAAATAGAACTAGTCATGAAACATGCTTGAGAATGACTACAAATATGTGAGTGAGTCTTTATTAATTAGATTTAGATTTTACAATATTAAATAAATTTAAAATTATAATTATAATATATAAAGTAATAATTAAAAATATATATTAATATTATAGTTTCAGTTCAATTTATTTTGTTTTCATAATTTATGAAACTTCAATCGAACTGATAAGATTCATTTTATATATATTTTTGTCTTATTTTAACAAACTAATCTCTAAAAAAAATATAGATTTAATTTGATCTTATATTCGAGTTTATTGGTTGGTTTTTTAAGAAAAATGCCCACCACTTCATACTCATGTACTCGAAATCTATTGTTGCTCAGATGGAATCAATTCAATATCTTATGAGTACTACACTAACCCCACGTTTGGTTGGAGGGAATGGAATGGAATCAGAATTGATTCCGTCCATTTTGCGTGTTTGGTTGGACGGAATGGAGGGCGGAATGGAATCGGATTACTAAAGGAGACGGAATCGCAATTCCTTCTCCCCCCTTTAGGAATGATGATTCCATTCCGGATATAAAATTATCGTTCCAATTTTACCCCTCACCTAATATTATAATTACAAAACTGCCCTTCCTTTATAAACGAAGAAGCAGATTGAATCTGCCTCAGAATTTTCTCACCCACCCGAGCGTCGCGATTTCTTCTCCAAGCCAATCCATCGCGATTTCTTCTCCAGCGCAGAACTCAGCCGTCGCCTCGCCTGGTCCTCCACAGCTGGTGGTTTTCCTGACATTCGAGGTGAGTTCTCGTCCTCATCTGTGTCTTCTCGCTCATCTGAGTCGCAACCCTAATTTCTTCACGAGTTGTTCTCTTTTTTTGTTTTTTGCTTCTCGCGTCTGAATACACTATTTCTTTCCTGATATTGGGGGTTTTTCCTTTGAGATTGTTCTATGTTCTGTAAATATTTATTTCTATTTTGAATCGATCCCTAATTTTGGTTTATGTTCTAATCGCTGATACATTGTTCGTCTGAGGACTTTTCTCTATTTTGTTTAAATTTATTTATATTTTGAATCGATTCATATTTTTATTATCTGTTTTGGTATTCTGGTATGTGATATTCTTTGTTGTTTGCTTTGAATCGATTTGGTGGTATCATGAACTCAAACACAGCTTCGATTTAAACATTCCTTCTACGTCCCATAAAGACGATACTGATATTGTTTCGAACAATATCAAATATTGATTATTTGCTACAGTTTTCTGACTTAATGGCATAAATTGTTGTGAATTGATTAATTTTGACAGTTTCAGTGTATAAGGTAACTCTAACGTTAGTTTAAATTATCGATTGGAACTGCATAAACTAATTGTTATGCTAATGAATTCAAAAACTGCCTATTAATACTTGTAGAGGTATTATCGAAGAGAATGCATTATTTACTTTCATAAACTGTTTATTAATCTTGCAGAGGTATTGTCTATTCAAAAACTATCTATTGTTAGTGATATAATCAGTATCTTCTACAATATTTATTAATTTTGGCAGTTTAATATAATAGGTATATTTTATCAATTTTATGAGTAAATTGTTGTTCCTAATTAAGTATTGTTTTTGTTTGTAGTTTAAGGTAAAATGGATGATCATAGCTTGAATGTGGAAGAGGTGGATGCTATTGTTGTGTACTTGATGCATATAATGTATATTGTAAAATTCTTTTTTGAGTTGGTGGTGGATAAAAACAAGACAAAATCTTTAAGGAGACAATTGTATGAGCTGGATTTTTTTTCAAATAGGAAAATTGTGCATAGATTGTGCTATGAGAGTGACATTACTTGTATTAATCAAATTAGGATGAGTATGAGTGCTTTTACCAATTTGTGTGCAATGCTTGAAACTAGAGGGGGGCTAAAACAATCAAAACATTTGTTAGTAGATGAGCAGGTAGCCATGTTTCTTCATGTGATTGCACACCATGTGAAAAATAGAGTTATAACTGATCGATTTAGAAGATCTGGAGAGACCGTTAGTAAGTATTTCAATAATGTCTTGCATGCTATCATACGGTTGCATAAGGAGTTATTGAAAAAACCTGAGCCTATTCTTGACGATTGTGATGACGATAGGTGGAAATATTTCAAGGTAGATATAATGTTTAATTTCTTTCTCTTTCTTTATTTTTCTTATTACCATGTAATATTTCTAATAATTAAATGATTTTACTTGACTTATTGGTACTAGGGTTGCTTAGGAGCACTTGATGGTACTCATATTAGAGTAAGAGTTCCTGTAGGTGATAAGTCTAGGTATCGAAACCGAAAGGGTGAGGTTACCACAAATGTTTTAGGGGTTTGCTCTCCTGATATGCAATTTATTTATGTTTTACCTGGTTGGGAGGGTTCAGCAGCTGATAGTAGAGTTTTACGTGAAGCTATGCGTAGACAGAATGGATTTAAAGTCCAACTTGGTAAGTAATATGTGAATTGATTAATTTTTTTAAATTCTATGAATATGAAATTGAACTGTAAAATATATTTAATATATAGGGCATTATTATCTTGTGGATGCTGGATATGCAAATTCCAATGGATTTCTTGCTCCATATCGTGGTCAACGTTATCATTTGAGTGAATGGAGAGATGGTTCACAACCTCGCAATCCACGTGAATTTTTTAACATGAAGCACTCACAGGCTAGGAATGTGATCGAGAGATGTTTTGGTGTGTTAAAAAATCGATGGGCTATTCTAAGAAGTCCATCATTCTATCCCGTTAAAACTCAAAATCGAATAATTATTGCTTGTTGCTTGCTACACAACTATATACGAAAGGAAATGTCTTATGATCCATTTGAGGAAAATTGGGAAAATCTTGAAGATAGAGATGAGGATGTTGATGAGGAAGATACAATAAGAATTGTAGACTCTACACATGAATGAAGTGTATTTAGAGACAATACGGCATCGAACATGTACAATGAATGGAGGGAAAGGAGAGAGGGATAGATGATAGTGAGTGTTTAGGTTAATGGAAGTCGTGTTTTCTTATTTATGCTTGATTGTGGTTGTAATGAAGAGATTGTTTGATTGAAATTATTTGTAAAACATTATACTATTGGTCGTATTCTTTTAATTTTAAAATTATTCTCATTGGTTACTAGACTCGTCAACTTTAATATGTTTCTATTTCTATTTTGTTAAACAGTTAGTAAGTATTTTTTTTGTACTTACTTTTTAATTTTAGGATGTCATCTTCACAAAGTTTTACCTCAAGAAATCGAGGCCCTGGACAGAATAAAAGATTTTGGACAACAACATTAGATGAAAAATTAATTGAGTGTCTTTTAGAGTTACACAATCAGGGTTCATATAGAGCTGATGGTGGTTTCAAACCTGGCTATTTAAATGCTATTGAGAAATCACTACTTCAAAAACTACCAGATTGCAATATGAAAGCTAAACCACATATTGAGTCTCGATTGAAAACATTGAAGACTCAATTTACTACTATACATGACATGCTAACTGGTCATAATAGTAGTGGATTTGGGTGGGATCCAGTGAATAAACATGTAGCTGCTGAGGCACCTGTTTGGGATGCATATGTACAGGTAATATTTTCAATTTGATTATTAATCCATTTGATTATTAATATTTTCAATTTGACATATTTTAATATTTTTTAGAGTCACAAAGAAGCTGCTCATTGGAGACATAGGTCATTTCCTTATTACGAGGACTTGGCTATTGTATTTGGTAAAGATAGAGCCACAGGAAAAGATGCAGAGACTCCAGATGATGTTGTTTTAGAACTTGATAATGAACGGGATCAAGAGACAGTAAATGAAACTGATCCATTACATCAATATGTAGATGCTACCGACCAGCAAAACTCAAATGTTTCATCTAAAAAAAGAAAGAGAACAATTGGAGTTAATGAATATGGAAATTCTGTTGAGAGGGCAGCTTCGATACTTGCAGAAGAGATGAAGAATGTCGGCAGTCTTTTGAGTCGATCCATCACAAAAGAAGAACAAAAAGAAGAACAAAAGAGGTTGTACAATGAATTACAAAGGACCACATCACTTAGCAACGATGAGCTTGATGTTGCTACAATTCTTCTTGTTGACAAACCCGCAAGAATGAATGTATTTTTTGGAGTACCTGATGCTAACAAAGATGGTTGGATTAGGAGCCTTCTTAGACGTGAAGGTGCATTATATTAAGTTATGGATATGTGCTATTACTATATGAATATTCGTTTGTAATTGTTATATTAGCCTTGTTTTGGCATCTAACTTTATATTAGTTAGGCTAATATCAATATTTTAATATAGTGTTTTCAACACTTTAAACACTTGTATTTTGAACACTGTTGAAATATGAACATTTGTGCTTCATTGAACAGATGATACCATCACTGTTATGATCAACATATGTTTGTAATTCTGTTTGTATTGATAATTTATTGTTTTGTAAAAATGAATACCATCACTGTACAAAAACAATCCCACATACGGTTTCAATATATTGAATGCTATTAAAAACAATTTTAATAACATCATTCATCTCTATAAAAGTTAATATATAATTAATTTTTTATGATATAAAAAAAGAAATATATATTTTTTACTTAAAAAATTAAAAATTAAAATTGTTATTTAATTTTCCTGACGAAAAACTAGTAATTAAATTACATTATTTGAATTTTACAGCATGTAGGGGTATTCAGGTCATTTACAGTTTTTTTCATTCCATTCCAGTGTCAAACCAAACACTGTAATCCGGATTCTGAGCTTGATTCCAGTGGTCAAACCAAACAAAATTGTTTCCATTCCATTCCATTCCATTCCGATTCCGATTCCGATTCCGATTCCATTCCACGAACCAAACGCCACCTAAGCCTTTTTTCCTCGTAGGAAAGGAACTTCTACTCGGACTATCTCCAACTCATTACATTATTTTATATAAAAGTTGCTTATCTTTTTTCATCTCTAACTCACTACATTATTTTAGTGTAAAAATTATATTTTAAATCTTATATTTATTTTAAGAAAACACTTTATTCCTATTATTTTAAAAAATTGATCAAAATAATGATAATTTAAGGTCAGATGACATGCATATCTCTTGAAAAAAAAATTATTCTTGCAATTCTTACCCATTAAAAGCTTTAACCTGTTAATTTTTATTCATTCTATTTCTTCTCATTTTTCTTATGTTAAAAATATTTAGTTTAGTCATTTTTGTTTTGTAAAAAAAATTATAAAAATTTAAGAACATAGTAACAAAAATACATAAAAAAAATTGAAGAAAAAATGAATAGAAAGTTATCATACTATAGCTTTTAACAACCAAAAATGATAGATTATATCTCTCATTTTTCCCTTAATAGAAATAGGTAAAATGATATCATCTACCCCATGAAAATAGTCACATGCCTATGATCTTAAATAATCCATAAATATAGCTTTGTTCTCGGTTACTTTTTCAAAATAACATGAATACAATATTACTAAAAAATAATTTTAGAATCTAAGTATTAGTTTTTGAATTAAATATTTAATTAAGTATATAACCGGTACATCACCCTCTATTAAACTTAAACTTAATGGTGCGTGCGTCAATCATATTTCTCGTCTTACAACCGTCTGTTGTTATCCCTTAAGAGCAATATGCAACTATGCATGATGTCAAGTCACATATCATGCTTTAGAAAAATGAAGAAAAGAATAAATCAATGCCAGCGAGGGAAATTTATGTCAAATGACAATAGTAATGATTCCTTTTAAATGTAAAATGGATGTTATTGGCAAAAAAATAAAATGGATGTTACTATGTCTCTGTAGCTATATTTGAACAGATACCTCAAATAATCAAACTCGACAACCTCATACAAATAACAAGGCCATACCCTGAATTGAAATGATTATATTTTCAATATACAACAATGTGATACATCCAAAGAAACAAGGTTTCTATGACTTGAATCTGAAGGTTTCCAAATCCATTAGCTTTCCCTAATCAATAGGCGGAAAACTTCTTATCAGTGCCATGTTGTTGCAGTCCACTATCATCCAAGATACCAACAAGACACTTCTCCAGCATGTATTCAGCATTCACCCAAGCATGGTATTTATCTAAAATATTAAGGAATGGAACAGTTCACAATGATTTTAATAAAGGAAACATAAAAAAATGACAACAAAACAAGTTTATGCCACAATCTCAGAGCTGAAATAAGATCTTTAAGGGTACGAAAAGTGTTTCCAGTGGATCTGAGTAAGTCAATGTGATTATGTAGCCCACAGCCTTCAGTTATTTCCAATAAAAATGGAAAAAAAAAACAAGAATAACATAGTTCTAGTTCAATTATGATCTAAACCTCAATCAGGGCGCCCTCTGCATAAACTAGTCATTCCAATCGAGTAGTCCAGAACCTCAGAGCCTTTCCAATAAATTATAAATGGGAAAGGAAAACAAAAAAAATTGTGCAAAGATAATCGAATTCAATTAAGACCTAAAATATAAGCTGGGAACCCAACAGTTTCTTTCAGAGAGCATAAGTGAAGAATACTACAGAAAAATGTTCACTCTGTCCCCAATAATAATTATTTAAAAAAAAATCTCCAGAGAAGGATACTGAATAAGGATGTACAGTCTTTTCCCACAGCCTTCATTAGCATGTCAACACCTGGAAAAAGTGACTTTTGTCTAAGAAATGGAAAATGCCCAACAAATTATGTAAAGTACTAAGGATCGTAAAAATCTTGACAAGCATAACAAGGCAGAGTAGATGTTAGAACAGATAGCTCCATGATTTAGATGTTTTTCAGTGATGGACATATGTGACCTATATATATTATAACAAAGAAAATGTACTTTTTAAGCCTTAGGAGAAACAAACTATCATTGGGAAAGCCCGAGGGAAAAAAATGATATTTAGACAATATAGATGTTAAAATACATGATTCATGTTACTTTGCTATTTAGGATCTCAAAAAGTTTTTTTTTTGGTATTCAAGCTAATCAAAATTTCTCAGGAACCAAACAAGCCTCTTTAATTTGTGTTTAATAAATGAGATAGAGAAGACATAAGGTGGATAACAAGACAACATTGTCCTAGCAACAGGAGGGCTTAAAAAGCAAAAAATGTGTGGATCCTTAGCAATATGCACATTGTATGCAGAACTAGCTCAAGGTAAACAATACATTTCAAACAGTGAAAGTCTTCTCCATACCTCCAGGGTGAAACTTCATGTACGGGGACAAATTGTATACACGACCTTTTAGAACAGTCCACATCGAACCTTCTTTCTGATGTTGCTTAACTTCACTCATGGAGATGAGCCTCTTATTTGATTGTCCCTTTAATCCTGAATCATAATTCATAGAAGAAAATATAGAGAAATAGTTAAAACTTTGAAGTTAAAAAAGAAAATAAAAACAGATACACCTCTTCAGTGAACTAATATATACGAAGCCCCACTGGAACCTATGACTAGTAATCTTTCTCGTAAGTCCTTTATTAAGATACAGGGTGTGAGGTATGCAGGTAAAATGTCATAAGAGAATCAAAACTAATTGATCAAGTAAAATTGAAAAGAAAAAAGAATAAGTTTACAGTTGCAGCAAAGGTTGGGCAAACTTGATTAGACAAGGAGCACAACTTAGGAAAGAAACCTTTATACTACGAACCTGCAAGATCTGGATGTGTTCGAGTAAGTTTAAGCCAATCCATTTGGCTACAACCCTTTTCAAATGGAACCTTAGCACGAGGTGCAGGCTTCACTGATGTTCCAACCTGTTGTTTTGCTGTTTTCTGCGACTGTGTCGGAGGTGCGGTATCAATAACATTGAAAGACAAGGAACCAACTGTCTCCTGCTTTAAGAAGGCAGCACCATTTGGCAACGTATCTTTAAACTGAAAATTACTGTTTTGATAACCATCAGTGGCACTAGGTGGTTCACTTTTTAAGCTAATACCACCTATATCTGCTGGAAGCTTCTTTGTTTCAGTACCATCTTGATCAACAGGGGAGGCAACCTGTATATTGAACATATAGTTAAAACAACATACTTATAAAGAACCATCAAGCATATTCTGAAACAACAAAGCACCCTTGAGCAGATTGATTCAGAACAATTGGCAGATCACATAGGTGCAAAATATTCCAAAGGGAAAAAAAGAAAAGAAAGGGTGTAAATCTCAAACTTGCCTGGGAAAAAGTGAAATCATTATCATCATCCATCACCAGCTGAATTCAATTATCAATTAGTTCTGGAAAAGTTCCCTGTCCAAAGAAACAAGTATTTTAGATTTTTATAAGTAGAGTTTCATTTTTTCAAATTTTTATCAGTACCATCTTCATTTTTCAATTTTATGAAATGTTTCTATCTATGTAATATAATCCATACAACTGTGAAAAAAGAAAAGAAAAAGAAACCAGACTATACCGCAAGTCCGCAACACAATATTTCAAGTCCTTGAACTCATGAGTCTTCAGCTACTTCATGAAAACTAGACTCATCCACATAGTTACTATAAAATGTTTTTTTCTATACATTTTTCCCCTATGCTATAGTTTATTATAGAAACCTATTTTGGTTAGATATTTTCCAGCTGCAACTTAAAAATTATGATTACTTTCGAGAAAGAAAGAAGATCCACTGTCCACTTAGAGCTTAAAAAACAGGCATTTTCACCCAACAAGCAGAACTCATAAGGATTCCCATTAAGTGTCTTCAAGCATTGAAATTAAGCAAGATCTATAAAAAATAAAAATAAAAAAAATGTATGGTAATGGTAATGGTCCATAATCCATACCTAAGAGGCTAAGACAACCTAAAACAACGTTGATACAAATAAATGAAAATATCAACAACCCAGAGCTCCAATTCTTCGAATCATTTCATGTTCGTGGATGTTGTTAGCAGAGAAATGGCTAGGGTTTTAAAAAAATCACGGAAAAACTCAACATATCCTAGCAGATAAAGAATATCAAGTAACCTACAAGTTGAAAACCCGAATACCTTATCAAAGATGAAAACTCACGGGTAGAGAATCCAAGTTGAATGAAGAAAGAGTTGTGTGAAATATGAAGTTCGAAAGATTGATCTCGTCAGAAAAGCTGGGCGTTGATTTTAAGCAAAATAAATGTCAAAGATAGAAATTGAAAGGAATAAGAGGAGAAATTGAAAGGAATAAGAGGAGAAATTGAAAATCATTTTGTTAGCTTGAAATACTTTTAGCGTTGCTACCAAACGTACCTTTTTCAGTTTTCTATAAAATATTAAAATTATGGTAATTTCGTTTGAATAGATTTTTATAAGGAAATAAATATAAGAAAATAAAGACAGATAAAAATGAATAATGATTTGATTTAATTACATGATACATTCTATTGAAAATTTAAATTAACATGACAAGTCGGTAGAATCGCTATGATTACATCAATACTCCAAAACATCCTCATCTATTTTGTAAATATTTTCAAACTGGTAGCTAGTATTTGTGAGGAAGCTGATATGTTATTAAAAAAAAGTTGATAGAAAAACAATATATTCATGATAAACATTTTTTTCACACTAATGACTTGTTCTAGTTCATGTAAACTAAAAGAGTCACGATGATTTATAAAGTTAAAAAATTTCAATGAAATATTTAGAAATTTGGATTTAATTCTGAATATAAAAATCAATTTGTGAATTAGACGGTTGTTCAGACTTATAAATAGTATTATTATTTTATTTTTGATCGATGTGAGACTTAACATCCACTACTACAAAACTGGGTATATAAGTCGGGTTTTAACCGACTTTAAACTAATTTAAAGTCGGTTCGCTGAACCGACTTTAAATTAAATGACTTAAAGTGTAAAGTCGGTTCAAGGTGTGAACCGACTTTACGTTTAAAGTCGGTTCACGCGGTGAACCGACTTTAACTTTTTTTTTTTTTTTTAATTTATTCATATTCAACCTGTATTCGAGCAGAAAAAAAATCAATATCAGTTTAACAAATATTTCAAATAATACAAATATTTGAAAAATAAAATATTAATTAATAACAGAAAAATTACCATGGTTTTGTTCTATTTTATTCAAGATCGTCATATTCTTCTCCTTATGTTATAATAGAAACCTACATATATAATACAACAATCTATACATATAAATAATAACACATAATAACAGGAAAAAAATATGAATAATAGGGGATCTAAAAGATTAGTTAGAGAGGAAGAAAACTCACTAAACGATGTTGGAAATGGTAGTCGTAGGTGGCCGAAAAATGAGAAAGAGTGGAGGAGAAATGGAGGAGAAGGTTTTCGATTTTTTAGAGTTCTGGAACGCTGAAAATAGTTTCTGTCTGGGAAGAAAGAAGAGAAAATATTTATCCACGTGTGTAGCGTCGGTTGACGTGTCGAACCGACGCTACACCTGGACGTAGCATCGGTTGACGTGGTGAACCGACGCTATCCACGTAGCGTAGCGTCGGTTGACACCTAGAACCGACGCTATCCTACGTGGATAGCGTCGGTTGACACCTGGAACCGACGCTATCCACGTAACATAGCGTCGGTTCGACATCGAACCGACTTTACGTATCGACTTATATACCCAGTTTTGTAGTAGTGATCCCTCATCCATATCAACTAGAGTCCGAATTTAAGACATAAGGATCGATAAGGGTGAAGAAGCTAAGAGCTTAATTCTGATATCAACTTAGAAACTCAGACCTAACTCTGAATCCAAAAATCAACTTGTGAGTTAAATAGTTGTCCAGACTTATAAACAACATTGTTACCTTACTTTTGATCAATGTGAGACTTAATAGAAACCATGCTAGTTAAGACAACTTTGACATGGTTAGAAATGTTTAAAAACTTTGGATGCAAATTCTGTATAGTAAATACCTCAATGGTAACACTTTTTTATAATGGAGGCAAAAACTTTTTATTCTTATATTGGAAAGGCTTACAATGGGTAAATGATTTAATAATCAAATGCAACTATTTGGAATTAAGTGATGTAAAAAACATAAATATTTAGAAAGATATTTGGATTTTAGGTTTATTTTATCAAAAAAAATCTTATTAACTTTATTATTTTTCATCATTTTGACTTGTTACATTATAATCCTAATATCAAATGATCCTCAAGTTCGATCAATTCTATCTTCTTGAGAAATACAAGAGATTTTTTTTAAACCTTACATCCAGGAGTTTAGATAAAAAATATATTCTAAAATAACTGGGTATAAAAAATAATGAATTCCCTTTCAAGAATACACCTCTCTAACAAAACATTTGGGGATATATGATCATGCAAGATTTTGGACAAAGATTTTGAAATTTGAGTTACTTGATAGACAATAACTATTTTTATGAAAAATATTAAAGAGATTGATCTTTACAAGAGAAAAATTTGAGAATTATAATTTTAGAGAACTATAATTGTTCATTATTTTGCGAAAAAATGAGAATGTTGAACACTTGTTTATTAGATGTGTAATCTTTCGATCTTGATGGTTTCAATGAAAATTGAATATTTTATGTAAATTCATATCTAAATTGAACATTTATTTTGTATTAATTTGATTATTAATTCTTTTGAGAGTTTGAATGTTTAATGATTTATCTTTTTAATAATAATTAACGTCATTATCAATAAGAAATAATATAATTTTTGACAAAGATATCATTGATTACAAATCAAACTTAATCTATATTAGTATTTTGACACCAATATATGATATAATCATATCTCAACTAACATGCTTTTTTAATTAAAGTGTTGTGTTAACTCATACATAAAATATATTGTACCTCTTTTCTTATACATAGGTTTTGTTATGTCTATTATGTTTGATCCATTAGTTATATTTAATAGATTATCATAATATATGATTCGTTTAAGTTATTATTTTAATAAAAAATATTTCTTTACATAATCAATTCTTGATCTAAGGTTATAGATATAACTCATATTTAATGGGTTATGTAATAATACATGATCACATTTATATATTTAGTATTTATTTTAACACATTTTAGTTTCACATATATTTGGCCTACATGTTGAGTTGCTTGATACTATCTAACAAGTCAAAGATCACAGGTCAAATCGTGTTGGTTTTTAGATTCATATGTTGTATGTGTCAATTTTAATGAATCTTATTATGTTAATTCAATAAACGAACAAGTATAATACATCGTGTTTTATCAAATTAAATTGAATCGTTTCACACAACTATCTACGTCTCTACTTGTAACTTCATAAAACTCAACAAATAAGTATAATATTTACTTTTTATCAAGCATTAAATTATTATTTTTAATTATATTAATTTAAATAACTATAACATTAATTACTCTGATATTAATAAATAATTTCTCTCTCCATACGGTTCATGCAATATGAATTTTTTTTAAATTGATTATATTGTATGTTATATAAAATTAATATATTTCATCCCGTTTTATTACAACAATCGTGTACAAAATCTCTCCGGGCATTCTATTAGCAAATTTTCACCTTTTCTCTATATTTATCGCCACTTTCATCTGAAATAATCTTATATCAATGTTGACCTCTCACTCTTGAAGAAGGCTAGGGTTCTTCTATATCCTGCATTCGATGTAATTCCTCATTGCTACTTCTACTTATACCGCATTGTTCAAATACTCACCCTCTGGATATTGTTTTCATTACGCGTTGAAATAAGCAAAGTAGCTTTACTTTGATTTTCCGCCATTTCTGATTATTTAATTGAAATTTTGCCGTTTTGGTTTGCGTGTAACAGATCTTTACTTTTGTGGAATTTGTGACTGGAATATATTTTGGAGAGACAGATATGTCGAAAGGTGGAGCATTGGATCTAGCATCGGGTCTCGGCGGCAAGATTGACAAAACTGAAGTCCTTTCCGCTGTGGAAAAGTACTTGTTCTTACTCTCAAAAACTCTGCTGTTGATCAAAAGCTACTTTTTATTGTTTTTTTTTTCAATAATTAAGTGAAGAAGAGCTAATCAAGACTGGGCTAAATTTTCTCGATTTATCTATTTTATCTGCACTATATTACTTGGTTTCTTTTTTTCAAGTATATAGCACTTAAACGATCTAGTTCAACCTCAGCTGCCGTTTTTTACATACCGAACTTAAAAATATGAAGCAGAGATATAATAATAATTATTTTTTCCATTCTCTCTGGTTTTTAATAAGACGCGGGACTGTTTCTTTTCTTAATTGGCAGGACATTGCTAGTAGCTTACAATTTCCTTCTAAAAAAATTCAATTACTGTTCATTTTTAACCATAATTGTGCCTCTGAAAATTATGGTACTAAGTGGGTACTAACTTGGAAACGATGAGTAACAAATTGTTTAATATGGGTGCCAAGTAACAGACCTGTTGTTCGCAATCTGTAGTAAACACTAAAATGGAATGTTAGTACGGCCATGGAATAGGACCTAGTTATCAATGTGCTATGATGTTTGCATATATGCTACAAAATAATCGATGTCCATGTGAATAGCACCCTTGTTTTCCCTTTTTTGGGAAAATTAGTTAGAAAAGAAACTACAAAAACCTTTTCTTCTTTTTTTTGTTTTTTTTTTGAGAAAAAAAATTCTGCTCTGATGATATTTGCTTTTAATCTGGCTGACTGCTGCAGAGCTCATATGCCTAGTTGAAGTGTTATTTGTGATATTAGTTTCCCTTTACTGTATACTTGACTATCCTTCACATCTAGCTAGCCAAATAGAATGAGAGGTTTCTCCGGTTTTTTGTAAATAAAAAGGTTTCTCTGATTTTATGAAGGTAAAAACAGAATTTTGAATAAGAAATTTGTAATTTTATTTACTGTTGGCAAGTTTAAAATTTGATAGCTATTGTCAGTGTCTTTCTTTCATCATTATCCCTCTCTCTCTCGCTCTCTCTCTAGTCATTGTTGCTGTTGAAGGGGCATATTTGTTTCAATAATATTTGATATCAGAGTTTTCTGGACAACCAAATTACAAGAAACTGTTGTATTTAACATGAACAATTTTCCCATGCTTTAAATAATATGATGTATGGAAATTTATAGAACTTTCTGGATGAGCTGGCTTTTTTGTTAGATGCTAGGAACTTTGTAGGTGTAATTGGATGTTTGGTAACACTTTTAGTTTGATGAATAATGATTCAGGTATGAGAAGTATCATGTCTTTTATGGAGGTGAAGAGGAAGAGAGAAAAGCTAACTACACTGATATGGTAAGAGAAGCTCTATTTTGTCCATTTCTTCAAGATTCTCTCACTTACAATTCACTTTCTTATAAGATGCATGTCACACACTTCTGACAATTCTGCTTCTGTAGCTATATGTTTATTGCCATATTTTGCTAAAAGTAATGTTGTGATTACATTATTAGCTATGTGAGTCACACAAATGACCATGTCACACACTTTTACTTTCTTATGTGACTTGATCGTTTGCTCTTTTCTTATCCATTTTTTTAAGCATGTTCTGCTCCTGTTGTAAAAGTTATTACTCGAAATCGTGGCTGATATATTGAACACACAAAGGATTTTAAAATTTCCTTTGCTCACCAACTCTATTTTGAGTTTTCTCTGTTGTATTATAAGATATGGAAAAAGTAGCCATATGTTAGTCACACTCCACAAACTAGAAACTATGTTTGTTGCTTATAATTGAGATGGATTGATAGTTTGCCATAAGTCTGATGATAATAGTTATTTTATCTTTTGATCATGTGCTCTTGCAACTATTAACTTGAATGATCTGCTGGAAAAGATTTGTGATGTAGCCTAATAACGTTGCATCTGGTTCTATGTACTTAGGTTAACAAGTATTATGATCTTGTAACCAGTTTCTATGAATTTGGCTGGGGAGAATCCTTCCATTTTGCACCTAGGTATTTTTCCTCTCACTCCTCCCTACTTTTATACCCATGTATTTTTATTCTTTTGTTTTCTGATAATAAAAAAAGATTGTGTTTTTTACAAGTGCGTGATAATTCTAATGGTTATGAATGTGTGCAGATGGAAAGGGGAGTCTCTTCGAGAGAGCATAAAGCGCCATGAACACTTCCTTGCTTTGCAACTAGGATTGAAACATGGACAAAAGGTTTTCTTTTGTTTGCTTTTCCTTTTTTTAAGAACATGCTGTTGGAGGCAGGGAGAGATATCTTTTTGGAAAAACAACAAAAGTAATACCTTTATCTTATAACCATAAAAATAGAATTTTTTTATGTCCACCTCATATATTTTTACTACTAAAAAAAAATATGGAACATCATTTCACACATGAAATACCGTTTAAATTGATCTACTGTTATTTAGATTAGTTCAATGTTGAATGTAATTCAATTGGATCCCATTCAATGTTAATGGGGTGCTATTTTTGTTATTATAAGTTTTAAGGGTAGTATTTTTTGTAATTTTCCTATTTTTTTTTGCACTAATGGTTCAAATTGTTGACTTTTACTTTGTTCATGTTAGGTGTTGGATGTGGGTTGTGGAATTGGGAGACCGTTGAGAGAAATTGCTCGCTTTAGGTTAGCTTCTCTTTTAAGTTTTAACTCTGGGTGTCCTGCTTAGCACTGTCATTGGAAAAAAAATGGAATACACTTGTTACGTTCTCAGAATTATTATTTCTCTATCGAAAAGAAAAGTGTAGAAATTGAATTATAAGACTGCTAGCTTTTCATAATTGATGAAGTTGAGAGTTAAATGTCTTATGCAAACAGTTTGTCTTACATGGGGAAAGCGACACAAAGTGCATAATTACTTGATTGACACACTGTTTGGGTTATTAATAAATTATCTCGTCTGATGTTGCTTTTGCTTTTGCTATTAATATCAGTATGTCTAATGCTATTGTCAATTGTAGAGCAAAAAATGTAATGATTTACTCTTTGTAACATGGGAGCCCTCTCGATTATTAAATTATGGGAGTTTGTTGCAGCTCAACTAAAATTACGAGGTTGAACAACAGTGGATATCAAATAGCAAGAGGGAAGGTAAGTTTTAATTTAGATCAAGAAATTGTCAAAGTTTTGACTTCTTGTTTTGATATTGTTAAAGTCACGGTAATAATTTTAAACTCCTATTTTATTTTTTTTGGGTTCCACAAAAAAGCATCATAAAATATATGATACGAAGTATGTCATTGCCCCAATTTTGTAGGAAGGTAATCCGTATTTGTTATAGCATCAAAACTACTTATGCAATCAACGATGGTTCAGATCTGTATGGTTTTATTTAGATTTCTTAAGTTTTAAATGGCTTCTTTCCTACAAACTTCGTTTGCTCTGTACGAAATGAACCGGATTGCAGGAGTTGACAAGACTTGCGAGTTTGTTAAGGTTAGTGGTATTTGTAGATGAATATTATTCTCTACGTATAAGCTCCTTTTCTTCTATTCTATGTTTTAACAGAATGGTTATGAAGCTTGTGCTTGTTTCTCATTGATGCAGGCTGATTTTATGAAGATGCCATTTCCTGACAATGCATTTGATGCAGTCTATGCAATTGAAGCTACCTGCCATGCACCAGATGCTGTATGACATGTTATTTTCATGGCTAGGAGATTTAGAGCTTTTGCTTGTGCTTAATCCGTTTTAATTGATTTAACAATTTCTTATATGCACCCCAGTATGGATGCTACAAAGAGATTTTCAGAGTTTTGAAACCTGGTCATTATTTTGCGGCATACGAGTGGTGCATGAGTGATGCATTTGATCCCAATAATCAAGAACATCAAAAGATCAAAGTGAGAATCGCTAGAAGAACAATATTATTCTGCAGTTGGCCTTTAAATGTAGTTTAAGGACTTTTTTAGATGAATATTTCTAATGCAGGCAGAAATCGAGATCAGAGATGGTCTTCCAGACATCAGGTTAACAGGAAAGTGTCTTGAAGCTTTGAAACAAGCTGGTTTTTGAGGTTTGTATTACTTGTACTTTTTCCTGATTTCTATCTTTCTTATTTTACGTTAATTACTAAAGCTCAAATTCTCTATTATTAATTAATATGAAGTATTTTCCTTTTCTTCCTTTTAATCAAAGGTTGTATGGGAGAAAGACCTTGCTGTGGACTCTCCTCTTGCTTGGTACTTGCCTTTGGACAAAAGTCACTTCTCTCTGAGTAGTTTCCGTTTAACCGCTGTCGGGCGATTTTTCACCAAAAACATGGTATAAATATGATTTGATAAATTTGCAGTCTTAGAAGCTTACTTCTTTCCCTGGAAAATTTGATAACATAACGTTCCTTGTTTCTACCGTTGTGTAATATAGAAAATTTCCATATTTCTTGTGTTTACTCAACTCTGAAGGCAGCTAATGAATGCCATATATGATTCGTAATGTAGGTCAAGGCCCTAGAATTTGTACGACTTGCCCCAAAGGGGAGTCAAAGAATTCAAGATTTTCTTGAGAAAGCTGCAGAAGGGCTGGTTGCAGGTGGAAAGTAAGTATTATCTTCAGTTCACCATACCTATTCTTTTTGCATATCGGAACGATTTTTCTACATCATACTGTGAAAATAAGATAGTTGAGGATTTGCTATTTTCCTCACAACACCATAAATTGGAAACCTGTTTGTGGATAATGCCTGTTACTTTTCAGTCACTGACATTTTCTTGGTAAATGCCTTTCAGGAAAGAAATATTTACACCAATTTATTTCTTCTTGGCTCGGAAGCCTAGTTCAGTCAGTCAGTAAGCACTTTTGCCATTAAGCAAATCTCAGAAGTGATTTGAAGCTACAAAGAAGCAAGTTAGAACTGGGTTTTATTTTATCATGATAGCCAACCAAATTCGTCAATTGCTTTCCTTACTGAGTTTTATTCAACTCTGTTTCATTTTTTCCCTTTTGATGTACGTTTTTTATTTATTTCTTTCTGGAAGTAAACTAGAAATTTTGAGTAAATCCGCTTGTGTAAATTACCCAGTTAGAGCAACTGATAGATACCCTGCATCCAGTCAACTTACAAATCTTTTAAACATTTGACATTGCACTGAAAATCATATAATAGCTGTAATCATTAATTGCATTGGAAATAACGCAGCTTTTTTTTTTCCTTTCTAAAGCCAACTTATCATATATTCATATTTTTAAAATTTGTAACATGTGGCTGAAAAAATGTACGAAATATGTTTGAATTATGATGCATTCAATCGCCTCCACATGTTACGATCCAACGTGAAGATAAATATGATTAAGGTTGTAGTGTGCGGTCAAAGTAAGGAGCTAGCCCAATTTTTCTTTCACTTGTTGTGCGTAATTAATATCAGTATTATTTATAATAAAAATAAAAATAGAGATGAATAATTAAAATGCATAGTTTAAATAAAAAATATTAATAATTTTTTTTATTAATTGTTAAGCCTTAAATCTTATATCATTTAGATTTAAGATTATTTTAAACTTTCTAATATATATTTTTATTATTAAATATAAATATTCACTATAAAAAAATCTTTTATTTCATGGTTGTGTTTAGTGGTGTTTGAAAATTGGACTAAACCGATTTAAAATGAAAAATTGGATCGGATCAAACAGTTTTATAAATCACATGGTTCAGTCTGATTTGTATTAATTGAAATCGTTTTTCAAATGGTTCGATCTGATTATACTAATTTTAAATCAGTCGAACCGGTTTAATAATATATTAAAAAATTATGTGTTAAATAGAGAGAGGTTATATACTACTCTAAGAACCTTAATACCTAGCCAACCATCCTTGGGTCTTCTAGCACCAGCCAGTCATCCTTGTCTTGCCTTTAGTCCTATCATATATAGACGAAATAGGTACGTGGATTATGGAGTCTTTCTCGCTCAGTCGCTCTATGTTTTCTCTACTTGATAGTTCAACTGCTATATTTTTGGTGCAATAGTTATGCTCACATTTATGTAGCTACTCTTTTGGCGTATGAATTTAGATCTTCGTGTCTTGAACAAGTATCAACAGATCCAAAACTTTTCTACATTCAACGACATCTTAAATAATAATGGATTATTTGGCATTTATTCCAACATTATAAGTCGTGCTTTTGAATTATTCGACTTGTGATGAATACGCATTAGAAAATTTGTTACAATCATTATCTTTCTTTGCTAAGCCTAAGGACATTTGTCTTGTTGTTGTAGGGTTTTGATTTTGTATCAAAAGAGTTTGATGTAGTAACTCGAGAATTTATAGCAATTGCAACTACGGGACAAGGTTAATCCCATTTCTCTGCTCTATATCCCATGTGACATGATTGTCTTTTACACAATTTTCAACTATGATTATCCTTTTTCTTGGTGGCAGTTACCCAAGTATAACTCAATCATGCCAAGGGGGCAACAAAATCTATAATTTTAATGAATCTGTTACAAAATTTGTATCACATTTATCTACTGGGTTGTGTCTGGACAACTATGTCTTACATGCCAACCAAAAGTGTTTTTGAAGGAATGCCTCAACGTCTTTTCACTCCAAATCCATGGTCACCAAGAGCATATAAGAAGTGGACTATTATTAAGGTATGGTTAGTCTTTGATTTGACCTTGAATTTGTTTACTAATAACTTTTCTATACTACATGATATGTTGAATGTTCATATTCTCTATATAGTTGGAGCTTTCATCCCAACAACAATGATTATTGTGTTGTACTATTCTGAACATAGTGTAGCTTCTCAGTAAACTATTAGCGACAAAAAAGAAATGTATGATAGGGAATGTAAGGTTGGAGCAAGTATATGGTAGCATGCAAGAAGCATACCATCAGATGCAGACCCCACTCGTTTACCAAGAACCTTCTGCTGCTAGGGTATGATTTTATTCATTAAAACTTTAACAAATCCATATGGTGTATTGTCATATTGTTATGAAACTTAATCAATTCATCCAAACTGATGATTGTTCAACTTGCCTAAACTTGTTTCAATTAAGAACATAGATTGAAGGAATTGAATGACTTTAATGAGTGTAATCGAACTAAATCATTAACCAAATCATTTAATTATAATATTTTTAATAGCCAAACGATCTGATTCGATCTGATTTGAGCAACATGAATGGTCTAATTTGGTTAAAAAAACCGAACTAGACTAGACCGGACCATTGATAGAACTAATTGTGACCTATAGACATTGGAAAAGGTTTAGAAATTTTTGAAGTTGTGTTTAGTATGCAAGTAGTAATCACACCAGCAAGTAGCAACACCTTTTTTTGGCAATATCTTTATCTTTATATATTAAAGTAACATATATCTTGGTCTACGACGGTGATTATTATTTTTTATACTAATAAATAATAAATATATTTTTATATTATTTGTTATTTTTTATATTAATAGATATAAAAATATTCATATAATAAATACATATTTTATAAAATAGTTATTTTGTATAATATAATTATTTTATTACATTAAGAATGATAATTTATACAGTTAATGATTATTTATTTAATAAGAGTTTGATCAATACATTTGCGAGCATATCATATTTTTTTTGAAGATACATACAATTCATAATGTTAATTATTACAAATTTAACGAGTGTTTGATTAATTTACTTACAAGTAAATCATATTTTTATTGAATTAATAATTTTTGTGTCGAGATCATATAATATCTCATATTAATTAAAAAAGAACACTCGGTTAATATAAATTATTTTTAAACAAAAATACTTATTAACTTCAATCAAATCATGATTAATTCTTTAGATAATAAATATATTAATTAAATAAGTTTATATTATATTCTGTTATATTTAATTAATTTATTAAATAAATTTATATAATTATTATGAATATTGTGATAAATCACTCATATTTATATTAAATTTGAATTTTATTACTCATAAAATAGTTACTATTATATATTTATTCATCAATATTTGTTTTAAGAGTATTTTTACAAACCACTTTATAAAATATTTTAATATCAATTTTTCAATTACAATAAAATTAATCAAAATTTTATATAAAGTCTTAATTTCTTTTATTTTATAAAATAAAGAATTCAAAACAATAACAATTATTACTCTACAATTAATACTAGTATATATTTATCAAATTTAAATCATTAATTTGTGCATAAAATTTATTTTATTTCCTTTTCATTTTTTTGTTAGGATTTTTACATTAATAAATATCAAAAAATATTTATAATAAATATGTATTTTGTACTTTTTTATTAGTTTTTTACATCGATAATTATTAAAATATCTATTTAATAATTACATTTTTTGAATATTATTTTGTATAATGTAATTCATACTGTTAATGATCATTTATTTAATACGTGTTCGATGAATTCATTTATGATATATTTATATATATATAAAGTCACAATATTTCGTCAATGATTGTGCTTTTTTTTGTTAGTTTTTTACATCAATAAATATCAAAACATTTATATAATAAATACATATCTTATAATTTTATTAGCTTTTTTATATTAATAAATACTAAAATGTTCATATAATATTTTTATGAATAATTATTTTATATAATGTAATTATTTTTATTATATTAAGGGTGAAAATTCATACAATTAATGATTTCATATTTAATGAGTGTTTTATCAATTCACTTATAAGCATATCATATCTCATATCAATTAAAAAAGAATAATCAGTTAATATAAATTATTTTTAAGTAAAAATATTTATTAAATTCAATCAAATCATATCTATTATGTAAGATTAACTTTTTATATAATAAAAATATTAATTGAATAAATTCATATATTTTTATGTTATATTTGATTTATTTATTAAAAAAGTTATGTAATTGTTGTCAATATCATGATAAATGACTCGTATTTATATTATATTTGAATTTTATTATTGATAAAATAATTATTATTATTATATATTTATTCATTATAAAGTAGCAAATTAATTAACTATTTGTTTTAAGATTGATTTTGCAAATGAGATATTTTAACATCAAATTTTTAATTATAATAAAAATAACTTAAAAATTTATATTTAAAAATTTATTTATTTTGTTTATTTTATAAAACAAACAAAGAAAATTATTATATATTTATTATTTTTGAATCATCAACTGGTGTAATCATATGGATGAGAAACTAGTTATATTAAAAAAATCACAAACACAATTGAATATAATTTAGGGAGAGGAGTAAAATAATTTATTAATATTATGAAGTTTGTGTTATTTCGTTCATTAAATTTAAAAAATATTTGTAGTCTATTAACTTTGAGAAAATTGATGAATTAAGAATAAAAATATTATATCATTTTATCAAGTGATTAGAAATCAATAAAATACGAATTATTAATAAATTGATGAATTAAAAGTATATTAAAATTTAGTTCTATAGATTTGATTAATGCTTTTCCTTATAATTTAATTAGATATTAGGTTGAGATACATCAAACATTATCATTTTTATTGTGAAAATAAGTAACGTGGAAGCTCTTTTTTTTTTTTTATGAGCCCAAATAATTAATTTCCATGAACATTTTTACCGGTCACGACATACCCTCTATATATATATTGGTCTCGTAAGGCCATTCAAAGTGGAGCAATAATATTTTATTCCCTTGAAACATTGCTTAAGTAGCTCAATCTCTGGTTCTCAAAATAGAAACGCACTTATTGACACGGCCGTTGAGCCCGTGTTCTAATATTTACCAATAATGAAAATTTCATTTATTCTGTTTTTTTTTTAAGTTGATAAAATAGAGGGCATTTAACAATAGAGAATTTTGTATATAACACAAGCATTGATATATAGTGTAACGAGTTTATTTTAATCTTTTATTTTTATAAAAATAAAAATTATAAAATAGAGATAAAATCAAGAACTATTAATAACAAATCTACACCTAGTATCAAAGCCGGAAATGCACTACGACAAGGAGGAGCCTTGACACCCCCTCAGTTTGAAGAAACAAATTATTACTAATATTAAATATGCTGCTTATAATTTACTTCATATAAATATTGTAAAAGAAAATAATTTCCACACCCTTATTACATATTATTTCTATAAATCCAGTTTTTTTTTGTCATAGAAGCTCATTTAGTTGTGAAAATCATGTTACTAATTAATAAAGTTCATTCATTCGTAGTATTTAGCAAATAATAATTATTATATTAATTTTTACATTTTCTATTTATTTTTTTACTTTTCTACCTTTAAAAGTATTTGGTATCCAAATTTAGCCTATAAAATTTAGTTGTAACAAAATATTTTTCTATTAACTTTATCTTTTTTTTTTCTAGAATTTATGCATTAACCATTATATGTAATTCATTTCTGGTCTTTCAATCATTATACTGTTGTTTAAAGTTATTTAATAATTCTTTTCAAAGTATGGTATACAATATACACTTCTATTCATAGTTATAGGTTTTTTTCAGCAAAATATACGATCAATCCGATAAAATTAAGTGGTTTTTATCCGAAGTCGGATCGGATTCGGATTGGATTTTATCAATCCGCTCGGATTCGGATTCAGATTAGAAATATTCAAATTCGTATAATCTAATCTGATCCGATATATTTAATATATTATTTAAAAATATATTTATATATATATATAATTATAATTATTTAACCTAACCTAAAGAGGTGTCGTATATCTAAAATTCTAAATATGAACCAAAAACCTAATATATTTTTCTGCTGCCTCCATCTCTCTCCCTGCCTACATGCCTCCATTGTTAAGTGCTTCTCTGCTTCACAGCTGCTTCTGCTTCTCTATTTTTCTGCTTCGCAGCTTCTTCTGCTTCTCTACTTTGCAGTTGCTTCTGTTTCTCTGCTGATCGTGTTTCTCTGCTTCTACTTCTCTGTTTTTGCTTCTCTGCTTCGCAGCTGCTTCTCTGTTTCGCAGCTGCTTCTACTTCTCTATTTCGCAGTTGCTTCTCTGCTCGCTGCTACTGCTGCTGCTCGCCACTGCTACTACTGTTGCCGATGTTGCTGCTCGTGCTTCTTTGCTCGCTCGCTGCTACTGTTGTTGCTCGTCGTTGCTGCTTCTTCTGCTGCTGCTGCTGCTGCTACTCGTCGCTACTGCTGCTCGCTGTTCGTTGTTCTTCATCATCCTTAACAAGAAGGTTATATTTTTTGATGACATTATAAGAAAACTTTGAACAGTCATAACTTTGTGTTGTGAGGTCTGTTTTGGACGAATTTTTTTATGATTCCATATAACTTTTCGATATCTAGGCACACCAAACTATTAAAGGCAGTTTTTCCAGAGTTTTTCCCCAAAATGATGTTTTTCCCCAAAAACACTATTTTCCCCAAAAATGTTGTTTTTCATGCTTTGATTGAGCTATAACAATTTTTAAACTACTTTTAAAATATTGAGATCTATCGTAGCTTAGTGGAACAAATTTCAGCATTGTAGTACATCATGGTTATTTACATAATTATAAAAATCAATATCATAAAATATTGTTTTATAAATGGTGCATGTTAATTGAACATTTCATTCGTATTATTAAAGTTTTAGTTATATTATATATAAATGTTCAATACATATTTTAAATCACATGAAATTAAACATGTCTAACATCACCCCACGTCTATGTGCACATTTTTACAATTATTTATTGCAAATGTCTAATATATTTTTCTACAACTATACAGATGGTTTTAGAGAAAGATAATGATACACTTTATGTGATTGAAGAAGTAAATAAAGATGAAAGTGCAACACAACCAACTCAAGAAGAAGATTCTGTAAGTACTCCAATTCCTGACCTATGCATTGCTTCTAAAGAAGAATGTAAAAAAGTTTCCTCTAGATCTAGTAGTGAAGCATGGGTTCATTTTACTATAGAAGAGGTAGGACAACATCGCAAAGTTATATGCAAATATTGTAAGAAACAATATAAGTATGTGTCAAGCAAATCTGGCACGTCAAATTTGCTTGCACACATTTCCATTGGATGTGATAAGTTTCCCGGTAGAATTCTTAAGAAACAAAAAGCTTTAGCTTTCCATAAGGAAGGAAGTCTTGTACTTCATAGTTTTAATGCTGAAAGATGTAGAGAAAAATTGGTAAGGATGATAATAAAAGATGAATTGCCATTTATTATCATAGAAGGTGAAGGATTTAAGGAGTTTATTGAGAAGTTACAACCTTTGTTTAAAATCTCTTCTCGTTGGACTATTGTAAGAGATTGCTTGAATTTGTACGTTAATGAAAGAGTAAAATTAAAAGAGTTGTTGAATAGAACTAGTAAAAGAATATGTCTTACCACTGATACATGGACATCTTGTCAGAATTTATGTTATATGTGTTTAACTGCTCATTTTGTTGATAATGGTTGGAATTTACAAAAGAGAATCTTGAACTTTTGTCAAGTTCCAAATCATAAAGGTGATACACTTGGTAGAGTGATTGAAGCATGTTTGTTAGATTGGGGCATTGATAGGATATTATGTATTACAGTTGATAATGTAAGTTCTAATGATACTGCACTTATTTCAAAAAATGCGTTAATAGTTGGGGTAATGCAATTTTAGAATCAAAACATTTGCACATGCGATGTGGTGCACATATTTTGAATTTAATTGTTGAGCAGGGTTTGAAAGAGTATAACATATTAATAAATAGGATTCGTGCTGTTGTAAGATACGTGAGAGGATCACCAATTAGACTACAAAAATTTAAGAGTGCTGCTGAAATGGAAAAACTCTCTACTCAAAAACTCGTTTGTTTAGATGTTACGACAATGTGGAATTCAACTTATTTGATGTTGGATTCTACAACTTATTTTTAAAAACATTTGAAAGGTTAGGGATCACTGATTTGGGATACTATCAAGAGTTTTGTCGAGGTAAAATTAAACAAGCTCCGAATATAATGGATTGGGATAATGCTAGACATTTTGTCCAATTTTTGAAAGTTTTTTATGAAGCTACATTAATGTTTTATGGATCTTTATATGTGACTTCTAATTTCTTCTTGGATCTTATTTGTTTTATTCATGATCAACTTGATATGTGGAGTAAATGCGAGGATTATATTATGATGAAGATGACTAGTGATATGAAGGTAAAGTTTGACAAATATTGGGGAAGAATATCTAAAATGAATATGATGTTATTTGTGTCTGTTTTACTTGATCCAAGGCATAAAGAGTGTTCTTTACATCTAAGTTTGCTATAATTGTGTAATGGTGATGAGATTGAGGCTTCAATGAGTTCTAAAAGGGTAAAAAAAACTTTGGAAGATATGTACGAGGAAGTATCATAAAGCGTATTTTCCCTCAAACATAGAAGAATCTTCTCAACCTTTAGAAATGGGTACAAAAGGTTTTGGTTTAGAAGCAGACACATTCCAACTTTATGCTTCTCGTAAGAGAAAGCATTTAAAAGAAGTTCATACTATGGAAAACAAATCTGAAGTGGAAAAATACTTACAAGAAGCATTGGTTGATATGGATGATGAGAAATTTGATCTTTTAAGTTGGTGGAATGTTCATTCCTCAAGATTTAAGATTCTGTCTTTGATAGCTCGAGATGTATTGGCCATACCGGTATCTACCGTAGCATCTGAATCTGCATTCTCTACTGGTGGTCGTACAATTAGTCCATACAGGAGTTCTTTATCTTCTAAAACTGTACAATCTTTGATTTGCACTCAAAATTGGATTCGTTCATCTCCAATCATTAATATCCAAGAGTCACTTGATGAAATTGAAGCTCTAGAATCAGTTATATTTCATAAAAATTTCAAATATATATTTCAAATATATATAGATTTATTTTTTATCAAATATATATTATTATGTTTATTAGCTCATTATTTATGTATATTTTTAACTTTTTAATTTTTCATTGTGCAGATATTCTTAATGGTATTGGTGACTTAAACCTTGAATGATTATCAAAAAGAGTTGTTGTTATTAATGTTCGTAGAGTGAAATTAATTTATGTAATTGCTATTTAATTTTTTGGAGTTAAATTATGTAATTAATGTTTAATTTTTTCTTTTTGATTATTTTTGTTAAATTATTTTTAACCATGTCGTCACTTACTTTTTTAATTTGTATGAAAAATATTTTTATTTTAGATTTTTTTTATTATATGTAATTTTTCATTTTATATGTTGAAATTAAATCAGATTTGGATTCGTTCGGATTGACATTTATAGCGGTTCCAATCGGATTGATATTTCATAAATTTTTTATTTATGTAATTTTTTCAATAGATTTAAATTAAAATTTTGGATTTAATAATTTTCGAATTGAATCGGATTCAGATTGACTTAAAATTAGCAAATTTTGATTTGTTCGGATTGACATGTACAACGGATTGGTTTCGGATTGAATAATTTTTGGTTTAAATAATTTTCGGATCGGATCGGATTGGTTTCAGATTGAATAATTTTTGGTTTAAATAATTTTCGGATCGGATCGGATCAGATTCAAATTGACTTAAAATTGGAGGTTTCAGATTTGTTCGAATTGGTATGTACAGCGGATCGGATTCGGATTGACCTAAAATTTGCGGTTTCGAACCGGTGCTCACCCCTAGTTCTAGGTTTTTTTCAGATTAAATAGTCAATTATCCCCTACGCGTTCTTTTATTGTTTTAGATTTCGATAATTTTTTAGATATATGTTTTAATTAATGGTTGTATTCTATGTTTATTTATGTATTTTTATTTTACTTTTTAATAAAATTTGTGTGGGATGAACTCTCTAGTGACAATATTGTTAGAATGTATCCATATATTTACTCATTTTTATCTCTTATAATATTAGTTAAATATATATATATATATATATATATACTTTTTTATTCGTATCAATTGAAATATATGGTGTAACAATATAATTTATTTAGTTATTTTAATTTTAAAATATTTAATATATTATTCATTTTTAAATTTATATATTATAAAATAAAAAAAATTGTACTTTTACGTCATATGTAAAATTTTGTTGCTCATTTGACTAATGGGCTAAATGGCCTAACTTTATGGTATTTGAATCTTATAACTGGTTTTTTTTTTAAAACAAAACATTGGGGTGGGTGGCATGTGGGGGAGCTTAATTACAAATTTCCTGAATATCAAGTTAATTTTGAAAAATATGCTGCACACGTTGCCCTTTTATTGAAAAAAAAAAGGTTTCGGAAATACCATCATATTTTCTATTTGTATATTTATTATCCTTTTTACTTTTCTCATAATTTAAATAGATATAATAGAATTATAATTTGAAGGATAATTACTTTTAAAATTATTTTATTTAGGCATCTTTAATCATGAATTAAAATATTAAATTTATTGTAAAATTCAATACAAAGCATTACATATAACATTAAATTTAACACGATGAATAGTATTTATCATACTTTTCATCTTACTAATACCATTCACATGCCAAAAATAATTTTAATGAAAATTTTTTAATTTTTTTATTATATATAATAAATTAAAATTAAGTATATGTAAATAAAATTATTAAATAAATTTTTTGATATAATTTTATAAAATAATATATTTTTTATTATTAGGTTAAATATAGTAAAAATTTAATATAAAACGATATTAAGAATTAAAGTTGGTGTTTTAACGTTACTTTTTATTAAAGTTGATACCACTAGTTGGCCAAGTTAATTCTTGAATTAGTCTTATTGGGTTAGGTCATAGGTATATGCTGTTTTTTGTCGTTTTGTTCAAATTGCTAACCCTTGCTGACCAAATTAATTCCTGAATCGGTCTTATAGGGTTAGGTCATAACTTCATATTCTATTCACATACATCTTTTGCTGGAACCAAGTTTTAGAGATAAAGAAATTATAATTTTTTTAAATAATTAAAATAATATATTTTATTATTAGAAAATATTTGATATATTATTTTATTTTATTTTAAACATTTTTTAATTAAATAATATTTGAATTAAATTATAATTATTTATATCTATTAAATATAAAATAACATTTAATTAAATTTTATTTTATTTATTATTATTAGATTTTTTTATAAATTTTAAAGATATTTTTTAAATTTATCTACACCATGCATATATCAGAGGTTAATAATCTCTTCCAAGGCCCGCGAAATAGTGTAGACGCGTGAATAAAAAGCATGCCGTTCAATTTGACTATTTGCCAACTTTTAAATGATTAGATGGTATCATAATAATTAATAAAATATTTAATATATTTTTATATTTAAGACTTTTAATTATAAAATTTATAATATAATTATTAATTAAAATAATATAACTTATTTTTTAATTTTCAATTAATTTTCACAGGATGAAAAAAGTAAAGGAGTTTTTATTTTTAAAACAATAAATATTATTATTAAAATAAAATATCTTTTTTATAAAATATTTTTAAAAATAAAAATATTCTAAAAATAAGATCAATCAATATATATATATATATATATATATATATATGTAATATAACTTTAGTCAATTATAATATTACATATTAATATTAATAACGTGCCAAATATTTTTTCAATGAAAAAATAGTGGGGAAATGGGGGTAAATATTTTTTTCATAAATGATTGTATTTACTATTTAACATTCTTATATTCAATGCATATTCTTTAAATTAAAAAATTATTTTATCTTTAAGAAATTTATAAAATGATTTTTTTTATTTTTTAAATCAATTTATTAAAATATTATGAAATAAAAAAACACATGTACATTAAACCATCTTAAAAACATTAATAACACCACAAACATCATTTTATATAGTGATTATTTAAAAAATATTTTATAAAATATAGAATTGTTTAATATAGATATCACATTAAGAGTGTAAAAAGTATTAACTCGAAACAAAATTGTGTTAAATATTAAATATTATATTATGCGAGAAAAAAAAAAGACACTAGATGACCTATAACTTGCATCACATAATTTGTCTTAATATGAAATTAAATCATATATTAAATATATAAATATATTTATATATTTATATATTATTAAATATGAATATAATTTAATAAATAAAATTAATCAGTAAAAAAATTTGCACGATAAGAAACGATAAAAATTATAAATAAAAAATAAAAGCACGATACAGTACCACATGCACATGCAGACAGGTCACGTTAATTCATCGAATGAAATGACAGAACTTAACTTTTTTTAATAACTCTATATCACATAATTAAAAATTCAATTCTTATTTACATCTTTAGCGTTTAGAATTTTGCTGTTATAGTCTTATAGAACTTAATTTATACATATTTATATTAATTTATTTATTATGTGATACTCGTAATAAAAAAAAGCACGGAAGTAGGTGACACACTATTAGATAAATAGCATTGATATAAAGCGAGTCTTAACGTACATTATCTCGTATTATATTATATTTAATTACCAGTAATATAAATAATAATAATAATAAATTAATATTTTATATTTTTATTTAATTATTAATTTAATATGCGGTAATATAAATAATAATAATAATAAATTAATATTTTATATTTTTATTTAAATATTAATTTAATATGCTATGAAAAGTATTCTATAAAAAAACACATTCATGCTCTTTTATTAATAAATATATTAAAATTCTATATTTTTATTACAATTTGTTACTATTTTTGTATTTTTTAAATAAAAAATTTATTTCTAATTTTAATTATAATACTACTACAAATTTAATAATATTAATACTATTTTTTATTGAATTCAACTCTCATTAATAATACAAATTTTATTATATTTTTATTTAATAAATCAATAAACTTAATGTATAGTGGTTGAAAGTTATCCATCTCAATAAATCTCACTATTAATCTATCCAATTAATTTAAAATAATAAGTAATTTATTATTCTTAAATTTATTTTTAATCAATCAAATTAATTATTTTTATATTTAATTATTTGTATTTAAAAAAAACATTATACTAATCTTATATTTTATTAATTTAAAGTAAAAAGATAGCAATCAATAATTTCTTTTTAAAACGGCTAGTATATCACATTTTCCAAATCCCAATACCATCTCTGTATCAACAAATAAGAACTAAAGAGAATAGAATTATAATTTATAATTTTTTTTTATTGTTTGATATAAATCATACATACTTAATTTAATAATTAAAGTATTATTTTTATTAATAATTTTAAATTATCACGTGAATTAATTAAATATAAAATGAACGAGATTTAAAAGCAACTTCGAACAGATGGGTTCACGGTACACCTAGCTTTGAAGAATACGAGACTTTAACGATGGCACAGAGATAAGCACGCAAGCAATCAAAAAATAAATAAATAAATTGTAACAAAATTTCATGGCAGAAAAATAAATCAAACGAAATTTAATAAAGAGGAAAAACTTCGCAACAGAAAATATTTTGAAACAAAATCATTTTCATCTTTCACTAATTTCCTTTCCTTTGAAAGAACAAATTGAAAACAATCGTCGTTCGATTAAATGGTAATAATAATCATCAAACAGAAAAAAGAAAAAAATCTTCGGATTTGTCAGCACCGAACACAGCCTTGGGACCACAGTGACGCATCTGGGTCGCCAGATCTCGGTCACCACCGACACCGCCGCCGTAAAAAATAAGACAATCTTCGTCGTTGTTTGTGTGGTTGTCGGATTGGACGTTAGGTGGTGGATGGTAGTACATTCGACTTGTTTGTGGGCAATGAGAATGAAACCTTGCGACTATTCTCACCCCAGCATCCAAAATCTCTACGAATTTCCCCATTTTCTGGATTTGATTTCTCTTTCGACTTCTCTTAATTTGTGAAGGAAGAAAAACAAACAAGAAATTGAAACAATATTTGGGGAATTAAGATTTGAGACGAGTTCTAAGTTAGAAAACGTCCCAAATATTAGCTCCCATATAATGGAAAAAGAGGCCAGATGATATGTTGTTGTGAGGGTTCTGTGAAAGTTTAGACTATTTATATTTGCTTGCCTGGCTTCCTTGTCACTTTTGTTGCGTTTTCCTAGCTTATTATGTTATTGCAATTAAGTCCCTTTTCTTTTGTGATTTTCATCTGTGTTAATAATAGTAGGTACGAAAAATATCATAAAAATCATTTAAATTAATTAATTTATTTTGTTTAATCTTTTAAATTAAAAATTATATCGTTTAGTTTCGTAACGATTAATTAAATATAAATTATATTATTTTAATAAATTTTTTATTAAAACATTATTATTATTTAATTAAATTATTAAAAGTAATTAAAACACGATACTTTAATAATAATAAAATCATAATTAATACAAAAAAAATTCAAAAAATATTTGTTTTTTATATTTGTTAATTGTTACTATTTTATTTTAATGTTATATTGATTTTTAATTTTTATTAAAAAATTAAAATATATATTTAAATAACATTTGTTTGAATTTTATTATTATTAATTTTTTTCTTATATAATTTTATATTGAATTTTAATTTTATTAATAATTTATATATTAATTGTATTTAAATCACTTTACAAAAAATAAAATAAAAAAACAATTTCCAAAATTCCAAACATTAATGCTAAAATTCAAATACATTGAAATGTTTATTCAAGTTATTTGGAATTAAAAAAAAGTTAAAAAAATATATTTTTAGCATGTTTACTGTCATTAAAGAGAATAAATATTTAAATAATTAGGGCCTAAAAAACATTATTAATAATCAAATTACTAATTTTTTTCATTAACTTGATTAAAGTTTAGAATTAAATTTCAAAATTTCAAAATTTATCTTTCATATTAACCTTTTTAAAAATAATTATTATTACATTAACCGGAAATTTTATTTTATTTCAATTTTAAAATAATATAAATAAATATAATCAAAAATAATTTAATTTCAATTTTTTTTAATTTGATTAAGGATTAACAAACATGTGATTTAACTATAAATAAGAATTTAGAAAGTTTATATGTTCATGTTGTAACAAATATGTGAAAAACTATGTAAGAACAATATTATCGATAACTTGAAATGAATTGATTGGGTTGAGTCGCGGACTAGGTCACTTTCTTTAAAATGTTTCGCGGCTCTACCCAAATTCGTGCAAGCAAATACAGTATCGTTGTCCCTAGGATAAAACAGTCCAAAATCTTTTTTTGTCTCGGATCTTCACTGCACTGATGAAGTCCGGAATACTACACCTCTTAAATATTTATGTTGTTCGGAAATCTGAGAAAACAATTCTGAATTTTTTTTCTTTGATTTTGCTATGAAAATCGTAGAACTATTTTTGAGTTGTTAAGTTATATTCTAAACTGAAGATTATTGCCCCTTTTTATGGTGGAAAAAAATATGTGTAACGATCATATAATTATGAAAATAACGGACACATAATTATGAAAATAACGGTCATAAAAGTAACAGTCGCATAATTATGAGATAACGGTTATAAAAGTAACGACCACATAATTATGAAAATAACGGTTATAAAAGTAACGGTCACATAATTATGAAAATAACAGTCATAAAAATAATGACCATATAATTATGAAAATGACAGTTACATAATTTATGAAATAACGGTCATAAAATAATAAAAAATATATATTTTATTTAAATTCATTTCCAACCGTTCATAACATAAATAACTAATGTCCGACTACTTGTAAATTTAGTTATCAATTTAATATTTAATTGAGTCTAAAATAAAAGAAACATTCGTAGATTAAATTAAAAAAAATCCTAAAATACAATAAGTCAAAAAATGGAAGGAGATAATTTAATAAAAATGACTTAAAGGAGAGTTTCATAAATAGATTAAAATAAAGGGGTATTATGCAACGAAAAAAAGCGACAACCGCGAATCATAAAACGTTTGGGACTGCCGAAACAAAAGCGTCAGTTGCGTTTATAAATGGGTAAAAATAATAATTAATAGTACTTGGCAGCTATGAACAAAAAAAGGTTCGCCGCGTTTGACAGTAAAGAATAAATATTTTCTCCTTTACCAATTATACCCTCAATTTTAAATTTTAATTACAATATTACATGTCGTTTCTCCTTTTTCTTTGACTTCTTCCCAAATTGACCTCTACGTAATCCATCAGTTTCTGAAAGGGTTACCCTCACACAAAAAATAAAATATAAAAACAACAACAACAACAATAATAATATATAAATCTATATAAAAAAGAGAGTGGTTCTCTTATATATAAAACTATATTTTACGTTTTCTTTTATTATAATTTAAATAAAAATAAAATAAAATACAATATTAAAATCCTATCGAAAAAATTATAAGATATTAAAAGGGAACAATTTTAATTACCCTTATGATGTAAGCTATACATTTATTTATTTGATCTCTATTAGTGTATATAATAAAGGAGAGTTGATTTCCGATGCCAAGCATCATTTTTTTTATTTTTATTTTGTTTGATATTTGCTTTTTTTGTTTTTGTTTGATAGAGTTGCTTTAAAGTTAAAAGTAACGTTTTTTATGGTTTCTCTCTATCCACGTATATATTTCTTAAAAAAAAAAATTCTATAGCAAAATCTTATGTAATATTCTTAAGAGGGAATTTTCAAGTTTACTTATTATTAGTATTTTTTGTTCTAAAAATATCAAATTTCCTTTTACTATTGTCAAATGAAATATAAATTATTTATTATATTGTGTACCTTTTTATTACGGGTGAACAAAATATCCGATCAATCTGAAAAATTCGATAAAAATAAGTAGTTTTGATCCAAAGTTGGATCGGATTCAGATTGGATTTTATCAATCCGTTCGGATTCAGATTCGGATTTGGATTCGGATTAAACATATTTAAATTCGTATAATCCGATTTGATCCGATATATTTAATATATTATTTAAATATATATATATATATATAATATAATAATTAATAAACCTAATTATTATTCTAACCTAACCTAACTTAACTGTATATATCATATATGATTCTTAACCTAATCTATTTTCCAGCTGCCTCCCTGCCTCCATCTCTCTTTCTCCCTCTCTTCCACCATTGATAATTTCAAACTTAAAGGATTCTGCTTCTCTGCTGCTCCTCCCTTCTCTGCTTACTGCTCGCTTTGGTTGTTCCTCCCTTCTCTGCTCGATGTCGCTACTGCTCCCTGTTCCCTGTCGCTAATCCTCCCTGCTGCTACTCTTCCCTTCGCTGCTCATTGCTCGCTTCCGCTGCTGCTGCTCCCTATTGCTCGCTGTTCGTTGTTCTTCATCATAGTACAAACAGAAGGTTGTATTTGTTTGAAATTTTTTCTTTTTCTGAATTTTGATTTCGGATATAATATTCAAATGTTCTATTTTGGCTACTATTGATAGTTATTATTTTTGTTTCAAATGAATGTGTGAAGCAATAAGCTATCTCGAACATATTGTGTGATTTACTGTTTTCTTATAATAATTTTTAAGAGCTATGAGATGAAATTATGAGTCTAAGTGAAAATGTGATTGTGTTGGGAGATCTGTTTTGGATGATTTTTTTTATGATTCCATGTAACTTTTCGATATCTAGGCACACCAAATCGTCAAAGGCGATTTGTCCTGAGTTTTTCCCTAAAACATTGTTTTTCATGCTTTAATTGAGTTATAAAAAATTTTAAGCTACTTTTAAAATATTGAGGTCTATCGTGGCTTGGTGGAACAAATGTGAACATTGTAATATATCATGGTTATTTATATAATTATAAAAACCAATATCATACAACATTGTTTTATAAACGATGCGTGTTAATTGAACATTTCATTCGTATTATTAAATTTTTAGTTATATTATATATAAATGTTCAATACATATTTTAAATCACATGAAAGCAAACATGTCCAACATCATCTCACGTCTATGTGCACATTTTTACAATTATTTATTGCAAATCTCTAATATATTTTTCTACAACTATACAGATAGCTTTAGATAAAGATAATGATACACTTTATGTGATTTAAGAAGTAAATAAAGACGAAAGCGCAACACAACCAACTCAAGAAGAAGATTTTGTAAATACTTCAATTCCTGACCTATGCATTGCTTCTAAAGAAAAAGGTAAAAAAAATTCTTCTATATCTAGTAGTGAAGTATGGGCTTATTTTACTATAGAAGGGGTAGGACAACATCGCAAAGCTATATGAAAATATTGTAAGAAACAATATAAGTATGTGTCAAGCAAATCTGGCACGTCAAATTTGCTTGCACATATTGCCATTGGATGTGATAAGTTTCCCGGTAGAGTTCTTAAGAAACAAAAAACTTTAGCTTTCCATAAGGAAGGAAGTCTTGTACCTCACAGTTTTAATACTGAAAGATGTAGAGAAAAATTGGTAAGGATGATAATAAAAGATGAATTTCCATTTATTATCGTAGAAGGTGAAGGATTTAAGAAGTTTATTGAAGAACTACAACCTTTGTTTAAAATCCCTTCTCGATGGACTATTGCAAGAGATTGATTGAATTTGTACGTTACTAAAAGAGTTGTTGAATAGAACTAGTAAAAGAATATGTCTTACCATTGATACATGGACATTTTGTCAGAATTTATGTTATATGTGTTTAACTGCTCATTTTGTTGATAATGGTTGGAATTTACAAAAGAGAATCTTGAACTTTTGTCAAGTTTCAAATCATAAAGGTGATACACTTGGTAGAGCGATTGAAACATGTTTGTTAGATTGGGACATTGATAGGATATTATGTATTAGAGTTGATAATGCAAGTTCTAATGATACTTCACTTACTTATTTGAAAAAATGTGTTAATGGCTGTGGTAATGCAATTTTAGAATCAAAACACTTGCATATGCGATGTAGTGCACATATTCTGAATTTAATTGTTGAGCAGGATTTGAAAGAGTATAGCATATCAATAAATAGGATTCGTGAAGTTGTAAGATACGTGAGAGGATCACCAATTAGATTGCAAAAATTTAAGAGTGCTGCTGAAATGAAAAAACTCTATACTCAAAAACTCGTTTGTTTATATGTTACAACAAGGTGGAATTCAACTTATTTTCAAAAAGAATTTGAAAGGTTAGAGATCACTGATTTGGGATACTATCAAGAGTTTTATCGAGGTGAAATTAAACAAGCTCCGACTATAATGGATTGGGATAATGCTAGATATTTTGTCCAATTTTTGAAAGTTTTTTATAAAGCAACATTATTATTTTCTGGATCTTTGTATGTGACTTCTAATTTCTTCTTGGATCGTATTTGTTTTATTCATGATCAACTGGATATGTGGAGTAAATGTGAGGATTACATTATGATGAAGATGGCTAGTGATATGAAGGTAAAGTTTGACAAATATTGGGGAGAAATATCTAAAATGAATATGATGTTATTTGTGATTGTTTTACTTGATCCTAGGCATAAAGAGTGTTCTTTATATATAAGTTTGCTAGAATTGTGTAATGGGGATGAGATTGAGACATCAATGAATTCAAAAAAGGTGAAAAAAACTTTGGAAGATATGTACGAGGAGTATCATAAAACTTATTTTCCATCAAACACAGAAGAATCTTCTCAACCTTTAGAAATGGGTACAAAAAGTTTTGCTTTAGAAGCAGATTCATTCCAACTTTATGCTTCTCGTAAGAGAAAGCATTTAAAGGAAGTTCATACTATGGAAAATAAATCTGAGTTGGAAAAATACTTACAAGAAGCATTGGTTGATATGGATGATGATAAATTTGATCTATTAAGTTGGTGGAATGTGCATTCCTCAAGATTTAAGATTTTATCTCTGATAACTCGAGATGTATTGGTCATACCAGTATCTACTGTAGCATCTGAATCTGCATTTTCTACTAGTAGTCGTACAATTAGTCCATACATGAGTTCCTTATCTTCTAAAACTGTACAATCTTTGATTTGCACTCAAAATTAGATTCGTTCATCTCCAATCATTAATATCCAAGAATCACTTGATGAAATTGAGGCTCTAGAATGAGGTATATTGCATAAAACTTTCAAATATATATTTTGAATATATATATATATATATATTTATTTGTTATTAAATATATATTATTATGTTCATTAGCTCATTATTTATGTATATTTTTAACTTTTTAATTTTGATCATGCAGATGTTATTTATGGTATTGCTGACTTAAATGTTGAATGATTATTAAAAAGAGTTATTGTTATTATTAATTTTGGAGAGTGAAGTTAATTTATGTAATTGATATTTAATTTTTTGGAGTTAAATTATGTAATTGATGTTGAATTTTTTCTTTTTAATTATTTTTGTTGAATTATTTTTAATCATGTTGTCTGCTTTTTAATTTGTATGAAAAATATTTTTATTTTAGATTTTTTTATTTTATGTAATTTTTCATTTTATATGTTGAAATTATATAAGATTTGGATTTGTTTGGATTGATATTTATAGCGGTTCGGATCATATTGATATTTCATAATTTGTTTATTTATGTAATTTTTTTAATAGATTTAAATTAAAATTTTGACCCTATCAATCGGATTGGAATTTAAAGCGAATTCGCATTGGATCGAATTCGGATTGATTTAAAATTGGTGGATTCGGATTTGTTCGGATTGGTATGCACAATGGATCGGATGCAGATTGAATAATTTTCGGATCGGGTCGGATTTTATTCAGATTGACTTAAAATTAGCGGTTTATTTGTTCGAATTGGCATATACAGCGGATAAGATTCGGATTGAATAATTCATAATTTATTTCGAATCAGATCGGATTCAGATTGACCTAAAACTTGTAGTTTCGAACCGATGCTCAACCCTACTTTTTACATTTGGTATTTGAGTATACTTATTGTTAAAATATCATTAATAAATTATTTTTATAATATTATTAATTTAAATTATATTAATATAACTATGCATTTTTAAGAAGTATTCGTGATTTGGTTTTGGATTTTAATAAGATGTGACTCATGTGATATATGTGTCATAACAAATGTTAGTCCAAACTTAAAATATATCTTATTTACATATATATATATATATAATATACTTCAAAATAATTAATAATTTATTCTAGACTAAAACTTCCACACATGTGAAGCTAATTTTATGGTTATTCATAAGAAATGATTAAATTGGCCATTTGCTAATTATTTGGAGTGTTTCAAACGATGTGAGAAGAGTGCACCATCTAAGCATATAACATTTAAAAATAAATAATATTTTTGATTCATCTCAAAAAAGTGAATTCAATATTAATTGCATCACTTAGTTTATGGAATATTATCAAATAAAAATATTAATATCACGTAATTTTATAGATGTTTTTACTCTTATAACCTTTTATATCTTATAATATATTATAATTATTTTTAAAAATTGAAAAAATAATTTATTTTTTAAATAATATTATCACGTGATAAAATCAAAGTGATATAAATATAAAAAATATATGCAAATTTACGCTCTTATAGCATTCATGTTATTATATTACAAGTTTTCGTTTACTTCCAAAAAAGGGCAAAAAAAATTGTCTTTTTCTATGGATCAGGCCTTAGTGCTAGAGCAGGATCCTGTAGCCCATTTGTCTTGTTAGCCCATTAAGTCAAGGCCCGTGGTCATGTTAAGATACAGGGAGCAAACTGTATAAATAACAACTTGAGCAGTATAATAGCTAAAAAACAATCCCGAGCAGCACCAACATTTTGACGTAAATAGTTTAATTTTTGATAAATTGATCCATTTTTTTCCCAATTAATAACAACTTATTTTAAAATTAAAGATGCCTATTTGTCTCAAAAAGATAAAATCCATGAAAAAAAATTAGATTTTGAGATCAATGAGAAATGCCCACGGGATGAGATTGAGAATTACTCTCTCCACCACACATGCAAAATAATTAACTTAATTTTTTTTAAATATATTGTATATTTATAAAATTTCATAATTAAATAAAATTAACGTCATAAAAATAATTTTTTTTATTAATAAATAAATATTTTAATTATGAAAATTATATAAATTATTATAATGGTAAACTAATAATATAAATAATTTAATTATATTTAAATTTTATACTTATTAAATTTAATTACATAATAAATAAATATCTTTAAAATTTTATGAGTATTTGGGATATTAAAATTTTAATTTCTTATAATTTATTTATTAATAAGAAATCTCCCATACTTATACAAAAATTAGAAATTTTGATAGAAAAATCTTATCCCATCACCGATAATATTTAAATAAAAAATAGGGATAAGTTCCCTGCCATTGACATCTTTATATCTAAAACTCTTTTAATACCAAAATATCAAATAAAATACCAAAACATCTATTTTATAATTTTAACAAGATAAGATAATGTTACACCCCATCACAACTTCAACTTATGACCTATTTTTGACAATCTTATAAGCACTTTGTTAGTCGCAAATAAAAAACGTATCGAAGATATATAAAGATAAAAATAGATATAATATATTAAATTTAATGAGTAATAAAAACTAAGATAAATTTAATAAATTACAAATAATTAGTTTTTAAAACTACTATAAATGTAATAAATTATATAAAAAATATATGTTAAAATAAATTTAGATAAAAAAAAGTGAACGTAAAACCAAATTTAGAAACACTTAAAATTATTCATATATCCCTTAAATATATATAAAACTCAAAGAATGATACAACAAAAGATAAATGAACTCACTGCAGAAGTTATAATGACTGATTATATATACCAAATTACCAATTATAAAATTCACTAGCTTTTAGAGCACATCTTCAACAGATCCAATGGAAATTTTCACCCTTTTTCACTAAATGTTAACAACAAAAACTCCTCCGTAGGATGATTAAATAGAGAGAAACTATGAACGATAATCCAAGATTTTGGTCAATCTTCGGCTATATACCTCGTTGGTCCAACTATTTATCTTGCCAGCAAAACACATTCCATTTACATGGAAGAGAGACCATAGAAATTAAAAGAATACTCCTTCTCTATCGAGTTTTGAGGAGAGAGAGAAAAAAAGTGTGTAATGAATAATAACGATGGCTATGGTTAGAAAGAAAGCATAGATCTCCAATTTACTTATTGGTTTGTATTGGAGAAATCTCTAAAAATCTGTAATGTTGGGGACAGGGAGGGGAATACATTATTAAACGAAAAATACATTAGTCTAATTATTTACATAAAAAAATTAATTAGTTATAAAATAGGTGCTAATTTAGGTCATTAAACTCTACTGGCATCCCAAATATATGAGAAAGGGGCTTTAGTGGCAATGAAGGAAGAAATATAGCCTATAGGTGCTAATATTACCTAATGATTCTATAAACATATTTCTTTTATTGTAATATGTATTTTTGTGTCATAAATCATAATTAATTGTAATTATTGGAGGACTTACATGTATCTTTATGATTTTGTAGATTTCAATACATACTTATGATTGCCATTTTTTTATTTAGAAAATCTATTATAATATAACATTGTATATAATTAAATTTTATTAAAATATAAAATTATTTGTTTTTATTATAAATTTAGATAATAATAATAAATTAGTTTTCATCTCCTCAAAGATATATTATCTCTTTGGAAAAAAAGATATTTTATCTCCTCAGTCTTAGGAATGCCTTTTTAAGTTTGGATAGTTTGTTTTAAATTGTCTGTTACTTTAATAAAAAGTGTCACATGTATTATTTATTTTGCACCAGATGAATTTTTTTTTATTCATTAATCATATACATAGTTCCCTTAACTTAAACATTTATTAACTAGAAAAAAATTATAAAGTTATAAAAGCATAATTGATTGGTACAGAGGTTTAAATTTAATTTTTTATATAATTTTTTCTTTTTAATTAATAAATTTTGAGATTAAGGGGAATGTATTCACATAACTAAGAAACATAATGGTTCGAGAGAAAAAAAAAAGTATCACGTGACAATTTTTAATAAAAAAATATAAATTTTTTGATATGTGATAATTGGAGAGGTAGCTCTCATTTCATAGAAGTTTGGTGTCTCTTTTAATATGATTATTTTATTTTTTATTAGATTTAATAAAATTATTATAATTTAATTCAGATAGATTTATTTATCATATAAATTTATTATAATACAATTTCAACATATTTTTGATATTTTTAAAATTTAAAGATATGAAATTTAATATATTAATTGAAGACTTAAAAACAATATAAAAAGAATATGGGCAAACTAAGTATAAGCCCATAAAATAGCCGATCATTACTATTGCTTTCGTCAAAATGATAAAGAAAGGGGATTATATTTCAATATGTTTGTAATTTTTTAATCTATTTACTTCTTATAATTAAGTTTTCTTAGTTTTAATTAATTAATATAAATTGTTTTTACTAAAAAACAATTTACAAGTACCATAAGCTCATCTGTACATTTTTTTTTGCTGGAAAAATGTAATGAATTATAAGATAAAAGAATATATTATGTATTTTAAATTTGAGATGTAATATAATTATTATAATAGAATATTATTTGTAAATATAATCGTGTTTATTATCTCTTCCTCCGAGACAATGAAATTTTTTAATAGTTCTCTTGTTATAAGATAATGAATTTTTTTAATAGTTACGACTTTATTAATTGGATAAAGATTGAACCGTTGCTAAGAATCTAAGAAAATAATATGCACAAATTTATTTGGCATGACATAACGTGTAGTTATGGTTTACCATGTGAGTTTGTCATAAAATATAACCATCAATTCACAAGTGAGGAGTTGATTTTCATTTGTGAAAAGATGGGGTTAAATTATCACATTCAACTCTTTATAGACCATAAATCAATGGCAAGATAGAGTTATCAAACAAAACCCTTATCGACATATTACGAAAGCGCTTCGAAGGAGCTAAGGGCAAATTGGTCAATGAATTACCCAATGTTCTTTTGGTAACAAGAACGACAATAGGCAAAAGCCTATTCTCTCTTTTATATGACACGGAAGGGGTAATCCCTTTGGAGATACAAGAACCTACCATTCAATCTGGAATAACATAATAGGATAACAATGATTTTAGAAAAAATGACTTTTTATTAGTTGGAGGAAAAAACGAGAATGCTATAATATAGATAGAGTGACAAAAAGGACAATTTAAAATACATACAATCAATCTATTAAGCACAAGAACTTCAGTCTAAGGGATTGGGTCCTATGAAAAGCATTGAAAAATAAAATAGAAACTACATATGGAAAGTTTGTGGTAACATGGGGAGGCTCATATCAAATATATGAGATCATTCCAAGAGATTCATATCGAATAGAAATCTTATGTATGAAGCCTTAATCAAGATTGAATTATAAATCTATCTATTTTTGGATCTTCCATGTGTATTATGTCTTACTCGTAGAAAACTAACGTGATAAATCACAAGTATAGAGTGAAGTAGTCAAATGGACCCCTTATTGGGATGTGTGATATGAGGCGTGACACTCATCTTAAGAAAGAGTCTTAAGTTCACAAAAGTGAATCCTTTATTTGGAAATTGCATATAGGGGTTGGATCCAATTTCACCCTTGTTTGTTTCATGTCTCACGAAAAATTAATGAGATAATCCCCAAGTATGGAGTAAGGTGCCCAAATGGACCCCCACTTAGGATGCGGGATATGAGGTGTGACGCCCATCTTAAGAAAGAGTTTTTAGTCTACAAAAGTGAACCCCTTATTTAGGAAGTGCATACACGGGTTGGATTCAATTTTACCCTTGTACGTCTCTTGTCTTGTGAAAAATTAAACCAATAATCCCCAAGTATGAAATAAGGTGGCCAAATGGACCTCTTTCCTACTTAGGATGAGGGATAAAATGCGTTATTCTCATCTTAAAAAAAGTGTATTGAGTTCATAAACGTAGGCCTTTCCTTTGAAAATGAAAACCAAGGGAAAACAATTTAATAACATGCGGTTTTATTATTTGAATTATATCTATTAAACGAAAGGATTACAAATCAATATAAATTCTAGCTATTACTTTTCAACAAAGATATGAGCCGATACTTTAGTAATAGAAGTCTTCTGGGAATTATTTTTCAATGCTCTTTGTTTCCAATACTCATTTAGTTTATGTAGTTCATCCTTTTTCTTTGTATTTGTCCCATTGACTAAATGTATTAGTCAATTCAATAGGGGTGTTCTTAAACTCTTGTTCTATGGCTCCAAAATGAGTCTTTAAACCATTCAATTCTTTATCAATATACTTAGAGGTTTTCCTATTAGTCTTTGTTTCTCATTTTGAATCTATGGCAATGGAGACAACATATGTAAATGAAAATATTATTATGGACAAGAGTTAGAAAATACATCTAAAATGGCATACAAGGTTACTTACATCAAGCACACATCTTGCCATACGGTGCCATATTGTCCCTTTTTTCCCTCTTATGGGTTGTGTAAATAGTGGAACCATCTGCATGCACTCTATAGTGATGATATAGGTCATCTTGGGCTTCGTGGTTACCAAACATGCCACATTCAAATAGGTTATTCAACCCATTATTTTCACCCTGTTTGTGTGTAAGTGGAAACAATTTTGAGCGAACTTATGTTTTTTCCAAACTGGGACAATTCACTGGAAAAGGATGACCCTATTTATTGATCACCACATACCATAATGGTAGGTTCATTGCGTTCCACAATAGTAAAAGGGGTAGAAAGGTCCTCATTTATGCCCTTTTCAATGGTGGTCATGATTTTGAATTGCTTAGAGATTGCATCTTCACCTAATTCTATGGATGATGCCAAGAATAAGAGATTTTTTGGTTTCATCCCCTAACGAGGAAATTTCATATGGTTTTTGATTCACCACGTCACTTATGGATGGTGAAACATGGTGTTTTTTAATATATGGTGGAAGGATGTTTGTGGTGTAGGAAAGGTTTGGTATTTAGTTTTAAAATATTTCCTTAACTTCTCAAAGTTTAAGGAATAGTCAAGTTAATGTTTGATATTATACATGTAATGAGTGTGTAACCTTGGAAACCTAGTTCGTCTCACTTGTTTAGAAGATATCATATCAACTAGCTCCTATATAACAATCTGACATGGTTAAGCAATAGATCGTTCCAAATACATGATCTTTGATGTACCTAGCACCTAACGATATACATAAATATGACCTCACGTTCAAACCAGTAACACTTGATCAGGTGTAGACGTCGGGATCAAAAGACTTGTTGGTAGCCCATGTTTCTTGACGTATGACGGAAATGCAAATGTACCAATAATATGGAAGCATTTAGGAAATAAGAAAGAAATGAACAATGTTTAAACTAGCTAGACTCACTCTCTGGAAAGAGATCCTTATATTTGTGTTATGAAATAAATACAAGGAAACTATTATCTAGTTAAGCACTTTAGAAAATCTAAAATAGACAAAACTAGCTATGTTATCTATCTTTAGACAAGCATTCTAGTAACTATAGAGTTAGACTAACCTAAAGATATTCCTCTATCTCACGGATAAGAGAACTTTAACTTTCAAACGGAACAAAGAATAATTATTCTTAAAATATCAGGAATAAGAGAATAAAAAACGAAGATAACTTCTTTAATATTATTAAGTTTATTATTTTTTAGGATGTCTTATAAAAGTATAGAGCCTAGTTATTTATATTTGAAAAATCCCTAAAATAGTTTCTAAAGTTTTTATATAAGACTCTAGTAATACATACAAAAAATAACTCTAAATAAAATTTTCTATGTAGAACTATAATAGTACATAAAAATTAGAACTTAAAAAAAAATAAGTTATTGCTTTAGTATAACTCTAAATAAAATAAACTATTTTCTATTTTCTAATCTTGTCTTATCACTACTACAAAAAAGGGTATAAAAGTCGGTTTTTAACCGACTTTAAATTCAGAGACTTAAATTGTAAAGTCGGTTCACGGCATGAACCGACTTTACGTGTAGAGTCAGTTCATGCCGTGAACCGACTTTACGTGTAGAGTCGGTTCATGCCGTGAACCGACTTTACGTGTAGAGTCAGTTCATACCGTGAACCGACTCTACATGTAGCGTCGGTTCAAGCAGTGAACCGACTCTACCTGTAAAGTCGGTTCACGGCATGAACCGACTCTACATTTTATTTGTTTTAATTTTTAATTTCATTTTTCGTATAACAGTATATATAAATAAAATAAAAACACTAAAATATAAATAATAATACTGAATAATTAACAATATAAATATATTTAATGACTTAATAATTAAATTTATTACAAAATCAAATAATGCATATAAATAACTTCAATTACAAATAAAATAATGTCGTCAAATTATGCCATCGAGTAAGCTTGGTTAGCTTAGAATCTTGATTGGCCTTCAAAATCATTATGGGAAAAAAAAGTTGATCCATATAACAAATATTCTCCTACATACATGAGCACGTAAAACATACATCAAAAAAGTAGTCTAAACTTCAGACGTACGAATGAAGAAATTAAATCATTATTGAGATTAGCACGTACAACGACATTCGATGAACTCATATTAGCATTATTAATCATTTGTCTATATATGAAGTTATCTGGAATCTCTACTACTATTTTTTAATGCTATATATAATGAACTCTAAATATGAAATCAATTGCATGTAACTTCGATTTCTTGGCTAAGCTTGTGTGAGTTTTGGTGCCCTTAAACATATGGAACACGTTCATATGCACCAAAACTCATACAAACCAAGAAACTAATCGGACCGACGTACGTACACCTGATTTGTACATTTAGAACTCATTATATATCATTAAAAATACTAGCAGAGGTTCCAGATAAATTCATATTTATAAACAATGCATTCCCCTAAATACATGAGCATATATATGATTAATCATCATCAACCAAGTGATTTCAAACACAAGAATAGATATAGAAGGCCAAATCATTAAAAAATTTACTGTTATGTTGTCATATGCTATTCAAGATCATCAGAATCTTCTTCTGATTCTTCTTGCGATGATATAATTTGAACCATGTGTTCTGCCCATTCCTCTCGTAAATCATCAAAAATTTGTTGGTCGTAACCCGTCTTGTTCCAACCAAAGAACTACATGTATTCAAAATCAAAATAAGAATATGATTTCATTTATTTACAAAAACAAACTCAAATATGTTAAAACTTGTATGTATATGGGTAAAATATATTACCACATCATCAATTGAAATTTTGATATTTGTGATGATTTCACTCATAAACTTCATGACATAATAACCACACATGACTCCATTATTTTGTTGTGGAACCTACAAAAAAAAGTGCATGTATACATGAATTTTCATATTCGAACATCCTTATTATTTAATTGTAAAATTAATAAAATTATTAATATTGAATTGTACATACCATAACTTTTGTCCATATAAGCTTATGAGATTTTTTAAGGACAATGCCCCTAGACTTGTTCCACAACTTCCATGCCCTGTCAAGATATAAAACGATTAGTTTTTATTAAATATTACAAAAAATAATAGAAAAACTAATATGTAACTAAATATAACTCTTACATTTCAACAACTGTTTTTGTATCTTTACTCAGTTCTATGGAAGCTGAGTCACAGTACCAAGCATGATTATTGAACATATCAATGATTACCAACATCCAATGATCTTGACCTTGTTCAAACCTTAATGGTCAAGAGATTATCAACTTTTGATTTCTGCTAAGCGTTAATGCTCTATCACATAATTGTTTAGCTCTGATGCTAACATCCTTCTCTTGATATTGATTAACATATGAAGAATCATAGAACATTGCTAAATGTGATGAGTGATTATGTTGAAGTCGATAATAGCAAGCCCTATACATGTATATATATAATTAGATAATATAAATATAATTATATATGTTCTGCATAAATAAAAGAAAACTAACTAGATTGAGGACTCACCTTGTCCACACTTGAATTATACTTAAATCGATCATTTGATATTCAAATATTTGCAACAAGCACTCGATCGATATATAAGTTTGGCCGATGTCTACACCAGAAATTTCAATAGGAAGTGGCACAGTCCATCCATCATTTATGCTAGATGCCCTCCCAACAATAGTCATCAAACTGTCAAGATTTCTACTGAACTGTAACGCATAATTATGACTATACTTTTTCCAAGGCTTCTTCTTGAATGACTTGGTGCACGATGATTGGCCACTAGTCATAGATTTAGCACGAGATACTTGCTTGGTATCTCTTAAATGTGCCGCATTTAAGAGTTGTGGTATAATAGACTACCAAAAAAGTATCATATATGTATTTTTAGTAACAATATAAGATCACATTAAATAATAGTAGTAAACAAGTGTTATTTTTTAAGTTAAAAAATAGTACCATGTCAAAATTTAGAACAACTTGAATCGACGGCCAAGCCACATACTGTCCAACCACCTCTTGGACTGTGGTAGCATCAGAAGGCACAGGTAGTGGACAATCATGAAACAATGATTGATCAATTACTATTCGCCAATGATTAGGCAAATATTGATTATGAATCATCCGATCATCGCTCAATTGTTGTACCGTTCCAATAGCAACATAGTCCGTTGACGAAGGATGTTTCAACAAACATTTCATATTCTGTAAAAAATTTAAGTGTTATATATAAAAAATAAAACTTATAATAAGAATTTAAAAATTAAAATCTTACCACATATGATTCATCAAATAGAGGAGGACTCTCATGTGGGGTAGCTATTGGATGTACATTCTCACCAATATGTTCATCTTGGCTTGATTTATGGTAAGAATGTGCAGATTGCATTGGCGAAAATGAACCACTACTTGATTGCATGTGCATTCCTGGCATATAGTGAGGACCAATAGGATGGCTATATCCCATGCTGGATGTAGTTTGAGCACAATGAGATTGTGTGGATGGCATGCCTGGCATGGATGGTGGCATGCTTGGCATGGATTGTGGCATGCCTGGAATGGAAGGTGGTATGCCTGGCATGGATGGTTGCATGCTTGGCCAATATGGCATGCCCTGGTTGTAGCATGATGCCATGGCTGACAATTGTTGTGATTGATGTTCTTTTAGAGTGGCAATCTCACTCATCACGGAGGCCTTAAAGAAGTTGAATTCTTCTTCAATTTTAGTGTATTTGTCCTTACTTACCGTCTGAGGCTTATGTTTTGGAATTTTAAAATACTCCAAAGCACCATCATATTGGCTACCTCCCCTAACACGACCAGGATGATCGCGTCCGATTGCATGATATAAAGCATCTCTCCCAGGCTCTTCGATTATTTCACCCCTGTATAGTTTTTCTTGAACAGCTCTCTACAAATAATAAAGCACACAAACATATCATTCATTATTACATCAATTATTAAGTATCAGTCAGACTTTTTATCAAACGAAATTACTAACCAACTTATTTAATTGTTCTTCTCCTCGTTGACTCATCGGTCTTGCATTCTTCGTTTTGGGAGTCTTTGTTTCTATGTACAATTCCATTCGGGTAACAGGTCTACCCAATTCAGCTTCCTACATAAATTAGGAAAATTTTATTAACAATGACATGAAATTAAATTAAGAAAAATTAATATAAAAATATTTATAAAATTAAGACAAATTAATAATACCATTCGAAATCTAACTTCAGGATTTGAAGACCTCCCAGTACGGTTAGGAAGAATGTTATGCATTTGGACATTCTGGTGATCTTCTCTAATAATTTGAAATTCTTCTGAACGTCTATAATCCACAAAGTCTTTCCAAACTTGAGGTGTAATCCAGGGGTGTCCTTCAGGGATTTTGTATATCACATTCTCATCAAGTGTTTCCAAATATGGAAACACATAATTTTTTGCCAATCTAGAAGTCTTGTATTCCTTCCACGCCTTATTTGCAATCTTATAACACTTGCCCTGCCAATTGTCATCGACTTTGTAACGATTCTGTAAAAACACAGTATAAAAGATTAGATATAATCAATATATATAATATATATATTGATTATAAAATATAAGAGACTTACATAAATGGTTATCCATATTTTAAACTTTTCTGCATCGGCAACCTCAGACCAATGATTTATATTGATTGGTATACTGGACTTTGTCAGTCGACCAATAGAAGATTTCAATTGTTGACCATTTTCCCCTAGTAGATTACCAGTAACATCAAATTTAACAGGTATTCTATCATCTGGGTTAAGTGGAGCATCAGGTATATTCGCCCAACCCCTTCTTTTCAAATACCCCAATGGATCATTTGGATCTACAAACTGAATATCCATGAAATATCTGCAAAAAGTGGAGAAATATAAATTAATTGACAATTTTAGGAACACACATATATATAAGAGTTATTACAACAATATAGAACATACATTATGTTTAATTAGGTTGTTGATCGTATACATATATTCCTTCACAATCACTACGAGTCCATGTCGAAGAATCATCATCATCAATTAGATCATCACGTACATTAGGCAATTTATTTGAGAAATTACTAATATTGGTTAATGTATCAAGCATAGAGTCATCATCTTCTACAACATCACAATGGTAAAACTCTTTTTGTGGAGGCGTTAACACAACAGACCATATTGGATCAATTTGATCGCTCACGTAAAATACTTGCTTTGCATGAAGTGCTAATGTGAAAGGATCATCTGTGTGACTTATCCTGGATAAATTTACAAGAGTAAATCCAAAATCATCTATTTTATATCCAACATTGATAACATCTTCGACCCAATCACACAAGAATACTGTCTCATGGAAGACCTCATAATCCAATTCCCAAATCTCTTGTATTATACCATAATATGTTCTATCAAAAAGGACAGGATTAGCATCTTTTGAACTGGCAAATTGCATAGTTTGTGCAACCATCTTCACCCCACTATTTTGATTTACTCGGACTTTGTCCCTAGCTTGAGTCGTAAACCTCGATCCATTTATTGTGAAACTATGAAATGATTTGACATCAAATTTTGGGCCATGTGCAAGCCATTGTAAACTTTCTGATATTTTATGATTGGGTTTCTTGAGTTCACCTCGAATCTATGTATACAAAAACACGAAATGTGTTTAGAGCAAAGTTTTAAAACATTGAATATATATAGGAAGATACATACATGATTTTTTGTTTGTGACACTTACGTGGTTGCGAAACCAATTAATAAGCTCTCGCTTATGTTCATCATACAACCATTTTTCTCCTCCTTTTTTTTTATAACGAGGATCGATCTTCAATAAGTTTAAATGCATCCTGTAACGTTATTAAATATATATTAAGTTATATATCATCATTAATAGTTAAATAAAATATGAAACAATGAACATCACTTACTCTATGTACGGTTGTGCCTCGTTATTATTTACCAAAATGATTCGGTGTGCTTTTTCCCATCGAGTGCGATCAATAAATAATTTCTTACTTCCACCAAGCATAGGGTTACCTACTTGGATCATGTGACGTTCTAAGAATAACTTGTGCGTAGGATTCCCAATTTCAGTGCAACCACTAAAGTATTCAGAACAAAACTCAATGGCCTCTTCAGCAATGTAGCATTCCACCATGCATCCTTCAGGTCTATATCTATTATTTACATATCCTTTAAGGACTTGCATATATCTCTCAAAAGGATACATCCACCTTAAGTAAGTAGGACCACATAATTGAACCTCTCGAACTAAATGAACACATAAGTGAATCATTATATCGAAGAAAGAAGGAGGAAAATATTTTTCAATTAGACACAAAGTTTCTACAATTTCTTTCTGTAAAGAATTTAACTCGCCAATTGATATAGATTTCTTGCATATGGTATTGAAGAATGAACAAAGCCGAATTATTGATATTCGAACATGTTTTGGAAGAATTGATCTAATAGCAACTAGTAATAACTGTTGCATTAAGATATGACAGTCATGTGATTTCAATCCATACAGTTTCTTATCGGTGATAGACACAAAATTTCTTAAGTTGGATGAGTAACCATCAGGAACTTTCACACCTTCCAAACATTTACAAAACACATCCTTCTCTTTTGTTGACATTGTATATAATGCTGATGGCAAGTATGTTCGATTCTTATCATTTTCCACCCTTGGTTCCAATTCAGGTCGTATGCCTAGTTTCTTTAAATCCAATCTTGCTTTAATGCCATCCTTTGTTTTTCCAGGTATATTAAGTAAAGTGCCAATCAAGCTTTCACATACATTCTTCTCAATGTGCATGACATCTAAGATGTGACGAATGTGTAGGTCTTTCCAATAAGGCAACTCCCAAAATATTGATTTTTTTTTTCCAACAACCATTCGGTTCAAAATCTTTTTCATTTTCACCAATTTCATTAGTTGGCCTCCTTCGTTTCCCAGACTTGGTGAGTTTTTTTTTCATCTTTCCATATCGTTTGAATGTCATCCCATTCAATTGCCTTAATATCTCAATACCTCGCAAAGGTCGAGTTGCATGATCATGATCTTCTTCACCATCGAACGGTTTCTTTTGGTATCTAAACTTGTGTCCAGATGGCAAAAATCTCCTATGTTTTCTATAAGACATCTTTCGTCCGTGAACAAGATACTTTGCAGAAGTTCCATCACTACATATAGGACATCCCTTGTAACCTTTTGTTGCATGTCCTGATAAGTTTCCATAGGTAGGAAAATCATTAATTGTCCATAAAAGAACCCCTTCAAGTTAAAGTATTCTTCTTTATATGCATCGTAAACATTTACACCATCATTCCACAACGTCTTTAAATCATCTATCAGAGGCTGCAAATATACATCAATATCAACACCGGGTTGTTTCAGTCCTGAGATCAATAATGTTAACATCATGAATTTTCTTTTCATACACAACCAGGGAGGAAGGTTGTATGTTACCATAATTACTGGCCAACAACTATATCTACTACTGAGGGAACTATGTGGATTAATTCCATCAGCAGCAATGGCAAGACGCAGATTGCGCGGATCAGATGAAAATTGAGGAGATAAATTATCTACTACTTTCCAATTTGGAGAATCACAAGGATGACGTAGCACCCCATCATCAGATCGATTATCTGAATGCCAAGTCAACATCTTTGATGTATATTTACTATTGAACAACCTTTGAAAGCGAGGGATCGGAGGAAAGTACCAAAGAACCTTTGCAGGCATGCCTTTCTTATGTGTTGTACTCTCATTTGTACCATGCTTCCATCTCGATTCTTTACACATAGGACAATCATGTAATGTCTCATATTCTTTTCTATAAAGAATGCAATCATTAGGACAAGCGTGAATCTTATGATATTTCATGCCAAATCGACTAAGAGATTTCTTCACTTCATACATTAAAGATGGCAATTCAATACCCTCAGGAAACATATCGACTAGTAGAGTTAGTAATTCTGTGAATCCCTTATCAGAAAAACCATGTTTTGCCTTGACATTGTACAAATGAACCAATCCTGACATCTTAGTGTATTTTTTGCATTTTGGATACAATGGTTTTTCGGCATCTTCTATAAGTTTATTAAAGGTTTCGGGATCATCCTCGCGTAATTCATCTTCAACACCACGAAACATATTTTCTGTTTGTACATTATGATATGATGTATGTACTCCATCCACATTCTTATTATACTTTTCTCCATGAGTATTATCAATATTTTCTCCATGATAATACCAACATTTATAGCTCAATAGAATACCATTACGGATAAGGTGATACTTAGCCTCATCAAATTCATGAAATCGCTCATTTTTACATTTAACGCATGGGCATCGAATCATACTACTTCCAGTATTACTAGTTCTACAAGCAAATTCCATGAAACTTTCAACTCCAGAAATATAGTCTTGCTCAATTCTACACTTTGACATCCAAGATTTGTCCATTTTCTATTAATGACATTAATTAAACATATTACTTAATTATGTATTATTATATATAAATTTCCTAATTATTAGAATATATATCAAAACATACATAATGCAAAATAGTTATCATTTTAATCATTTTAAAAAACCATTTATATACAAATTAAAAAATAAGCGGTTCATGTTTCATGAATATATATATATATAAACCAATCACACGGTTGATTCTAATTTCTAAGCATGTTACTATATCATAATTACAAAGTAATATTAATTATACGTATAAATAAATTTATCCAAGCAAACCCACAAAACATTTCACATATTATTGAATACATACAAGTAATAATTCAAACATTATTATTACAAGCAAACAAAAAAACATAACTAAATCAAAAATTTATACAAAAATACGTTGTTCCTACATTTACACGCTGATAAATTAGCACAAATTTCACGCTGTTCCTAATTAACACGCTGATAAATTAGCACAAATTTCACGCTATTCCTAATTAACACGCTGATAAATTAGCACAAATTTCACGATGTTCTTAATATACCCATAAACAGATTTTAACATTTTGCTAAAAAAAAAAAAGAACTGACAGATAATATTGTGAGAAGAGAAAACTTACAAACGTCCGTTCAAATGGTGGTTGGAGGTGGCCGGAAATGTAGAACGAAGGTGGCGCACGGTTAAGATTTTGGAAGAAAATGGGAGTGAGGAAAGGAGATCGAGGAAGAAGAAAATTGGAAATCTGCGTACAAAATGATATGTTAGGGCATATATTAGGTGGATAGCGTCGGTTGTCCACGTCAACCGACTTTAGACATCGACTTATATACCCTTTTTTGTAGTAGTGTATATTACTAATACTCTACATCCAGGGGTGTCTTATACTACCTAGAATAACAATCAGATTATATCGACCTGATTCTAATCGTAAGATTATCCTGTTTAGATAAGCTCTTACATCTGAAGCAGAACTCCTATCAATATAATATTAACATTTAATTATTATGTAATTATATATACTATACTAATGAGATGGATGAATGATATTAGTTTTAATTATTCACTAATATCTCACTAAAATTACTAATACGTAAATAATTCTTTAAATAATTAACATAAACGCCTTCAACCATATGAACTTATTTCTTAATTGATAACATGTAGTTGAGTGAAATGAAGGGTGTAAAAAAATATTAAGTAAAAAGTCTTGTAATTTATTAAAAATATGCGTATCAATTCATTATTTTGTAACAGTATTATTCTATTAGTATTATATTTGGTTGAAAAAAATATAAGTTAAATTTTACTTTTATTCGAAGAGATGCATCACTAATAAATCTACGAGGAACAAAAATCATTGTCATTGCCTATAAAAAATTCTTATATCTTTTATAAATTCGTATTTAACTTCATTATTTATATAATTTTATAAGATAAAAATTTTAAAAATAATTTTTTATTTTTTATTTTTAAGAATAATTTTATAACGTATTATAATATAAATAATTATAAAAATATGTAAAAATTTATGTATTTTTTACATTTTTATTTTATTAAATAGATATGTGAAAAATGTGTAAGTAATTAAATTTATATGTAAATTTTTATAAAATAAAAAACATAAGTATATAAAAAATAAAGAGATGATATATATATATTATGAACAGTTAAGTATGGTCCATTCTTTTTCTTTTTCCATTGTTTTTTCGGTTGGTTGGTTTGTTTATTTAATTTTTGTTTTATTTGGCGCGTGTAGGAGTCTCATTGGAGAGCAAAATCCTAATAAACAAAATCAGGCATAAAGAACTAAAATTTTACGCTCATGATCATCTAGATTACTATTGGACTTGTAGTACTTGTTGCTGATGATGTATAGTGTTGTCCAAATCCGAATAGATGTGGGAACCTTAGAAAGAAAGAAGATCACACCAAATCAATGAAAACCGTGTGAATGGAATTACGCACACACGACGGTTTTTTTTTTTTTTTTTGGAAAGTGCAAAACTTTCATGTACAATATAATTGAGTGAACAGACGTTTTTCAAACCAAAACATCATTAGGTTAATAGAAAAAGAGAGAGAGGACCTCTCTTTGAACAAAGATTCAACATGTTTTCTAAATACGAGAATAATTCCATTAGATGATTAAAAGATATAACTAAATATAAGTATATTTAAAAAAAAAGATAAATATTATGTTAAATTTATCTTTCGAAATCAAAAATTGAAGAGATATGTTGGGTCGGAGATTCAATCAAGTGATAATAATCGAGTATTAAAGTTATGATCAATTCAATCTTTGATATTATTGATATCATGTTTCACATATTATATATTTATCCATAATCTTTTTTTAAACTAATAATTAAATTTAATAATTCTCATAAGATAACTAAAGCATCACATACAACTAGTTGTTTAAGTATTTCTTAAATGAAAGTTAGTATATTAGTACATTTTAACTAATTTTAATGCATAAAAAAATCGTTAAATATTCCATCTTCAAAATTGAGTGGTCAGCCACAATAGAATGTATTCCAAATACAACATTTTCGTGGTGTTGACCCGAGACTATAAATTAGCTAATAAGAAGTTTCTAATGGGAACCATCGAACAAACCCACACTAATTATCATTGATAGGAAGACCATACTCTTACTATGAATTAAGCTCAACTGCACTAACGTGTGAAGTGTTTTCCCATATATGTTTTCTGATGTCAGTGTAATACTAATGGGAGAGGAAAAGGCTACCTTGTAAGTGGAGGGTCGGTTCATTTGGAATCTCCAAGCAATAATAATTATAATAATAATTTGGAAGCTACGTACGTACATCACTTCGTTAATTCGAGAGGCTGAAGTACTTGACGACATTATCGTGCCAATTCTAGGAGAAATTTTTCAGAGCAATAATTGTTGTCACCGACTCACCATACCCAAGTTTTATTTTATAGAAACACTAGCTATATATATATATGTGCTGGAAAATGCTTTTCAGTAAATGTATTCATCATTTTTTACGTATTAATATAATTAATTGATTGTTTCTTAGTAATAAGTAGTGACACAATTATTTCATATATAGTATTTTTAATTTAATATATATAATCTAATATTTTGTTACTTAATGCATATAATATTATATTTATATAGACACTTAAATAATAAGTAAAATGATAAAGATAATAGTTTAGATGAGTTAACAATAATTTGTTAATTATCATAAAAGGATCAATAAAATTGATTTAATATTTCTAGGTAAATTTTTAAGGACAAAATTGATATTTTAAAAATATTTTTTATTTTACAAAATTGACAACAACAAATATTTAAATAGCTTTTTTGTTCACCATTCGGAGTTCATCATTCTATAACAATAATTTTTTATTAATAATTTATAAATTTATATTATTATTTTATTCCTAATTATATGTCAATTTATTTATGAATATTGAAGATGGTTGGTTTTGTGATTATTCATTTTAATTTCTTTATTATGTATTCTCTCTTATTATGTTTTCAAATACAGTTTATTATAAACTCTTTGATTTTATCATTCTAATGTACTTTTTTTTTCACTGAAAAAAAATATCTTTCATTTTTCAATTAAAAACTAGATAGTAAAAACGTTATACGATTTATTGGTATTTTCAAGGCACTACTAAGAAAAATTGTGGTATTTACAATTATTTCTTGCATGTTGTAATTATGTTTCTAGTTTGTATTTTTTGAATTTTATTTTATTTTCTTTAAAATTTTAGCAATAATATGAAGAAAGTCTAATTTAACGAAAGAATAATGAATAAGATGATATACTCCGTTGAATAAATAAAAAATAAGTAATTTGTGATCACATTATTTTAAATAATTTTTATCAATAATATGATAAATATTACATAACTTTTAAATCAAAAAAGAATTATTTGTGATTATTAAAATTAAATGTAAATAAAGTTAATATTCAAAATTTTCAATTAGAACTTCACTTGTAGGAAAATAAACTATGATATAGTTATGGATAAAAATAATTACTGTTCTTTTTTAATAAAAATAAATAAATATTTTCAAAAATATAAATTTTATGTTTATATCTTTGAAATTTTGGTATAACATTGTCAAATAGATTTTTATAACAATTTTACAAAATTTGTATTATCACGTTAAATAATACTATTTAATAATATGAGTGAGAATGATACCAAAATAATAACATGTTGGAATATATAAATAATGGTTAATTAGGAATATAACCTAAGTGTATTTTGGATTGGACCGCATTACGAATCTACCGTGTCAACAACATAAGAACAGGTGGATATTTGTCATAAATCGCGAATCTAGTTCTTTGCTGATATTTTTCATTTTTCAGACATTAATTACAATACCAAATATATATAGGCAAAACTCATATAATCAAAGGAAACTTTTGACGGTGTTAACTTTGAACGTGAGAAGCTTGTTCTTATTTTGATTTTAAAGCATGTCCTGTAGAAAATTTTAACCAAGGGCTATTTAAGCTGAAAAATGAACAGGTGTCAAAGTTTGGTTGGAGATGTATAGAGTATTTCATACACCGCTATGTTAATAGTTAAAATAGTATTTGTTATTAATATAACTTTAAAGTTATTGCATGAATCCAATCATTTTATATAATATTTGTTAAGTAAGAAAAGTAAAGGAGAAAAACTTATATTACAAGTTTTTCCAAATTCCTTTCATTTTCTACTTTTGTTATTATTGCCACTAATTAATATTTTATTCGACTTTTTTGGGCATATGCTTATGTAATAAGTTGTCAAATTGTTACCACATCTCTATTTCTAGAACTTAATTTCATGGCGCAATTAAACTGGAAAGTTGTTCTTCTGCCTCGATCTTTTCCAAAGGCATGCACCACAATAATGCTTCCTTGAACCTGAAGATAAAATAGACACAAAAGAAGATTACATGCTAGGAATATATATATATCATAAAGTCCTTTTTTATTCACTTCAGCAATTAGATATTAGCCAATTAAAGAGCGCCACTATTTCTTGTCTTTAAGGAACAAAAAGCTATTTTTGCATTTTAGTAATTTTTCTAAATCAAATAATAACTTTAATATGATTGAAATATATAATTTCAAATAAATAAATTATGATTTGTACTGTCACTCCAATGAATGAATTATAAGTTTGAATTCAATCGAGTGGATTACTCGATAGTTTCTTTCTAATTAAAGTTATTTTATGCATTTATATCTCAAAAAATTAAAGTTATTTGTAATTTTATTGTTAAGTTTATATATAAAAAATTTGAGATAAATCTTAAAAGATAATTTTATTAATAAATATAATCTAATTTATATAATTGTATATGGTTTTTAATTAATAAGAATTATTATGTTAAATATTATAATTATGATATATAATAGTAATTAATTTTATTGGTTGTAAAGCATTGGATAGTGAAATAAAATATGTATCAATTAAATATTGAGTAATGTGTATTCAAGCGGATTCAATGTAATAGCGTGTATAAGTATTTATTTAAAATAATTGCAAAATTATAAAGAATTATATTTTTTTCCGTTCAAATTTCAACTTTTTTTAAACTAAAAATCTAAAATTAAAATATATTATCAAACATAACCCGCCTGTATTTATATTTTACTTCTTATATAAAACAAATGGTATATAATATATTTCAAAGAAAATCATTGCATTTATTTATATAAATAAATTAAATTTTATTACTAAATATCAAAGAAATAACTTAATTAAAAACTCATTCATTAAAATATATTAATAAATGCAGTTATAAGTGATTGGTTTCTAGTCAAAGTATATATTATCTTATTTTAAAGGAAATCGATGATTTATTCTTCTAATTTTTGAAGTGTTACATAGTACCTTTCCAAGTTTCAACCATTAAAGTCGTTGTTGCATATCAAATTGTCTCCTTTCTCCTATCACTGTCTCAATATATTGTTTATGTACACCTCAACAACACACTATATATCATATTATCATTCATGTTTGGAGAAGGTGGGCAGTGTTGGGATTGGATTCTTTTTTTAGTTTTATATCTTTGGTATACGCATTTTATTTTATATATTTTCTTAAAGTTAAAAGTGATATTAAAAAATTAAAATGTGATAAAAATATAAAAATAAATTAAATATTAACTTAAATAAATTTATAATAAAAATTTATTTTATTAAAATATTTATAATCAATTTTATTTAAATGTATTATATAATTTTATTTAATATATTTATAACATATCTAATATCAAATATAACCTTACAATATTGAAATAGTCCTAATCTTATAACGTACTAATAGAAATCAAATATTTTGACATGCAAGACAAAATACAATCACGTTGGAATTTTAAAAATTCCACTTTTGAAATCTTGTAGAAGGTTTGTGATATAAGTGTACTTTAAATTATCAAGAATTTAATTTTATAAATATTTTGAATATATTATTGTTATTGATAAAAATATTAAAAAAATTATAATTATGAAAACTTTAATAAACTATTTAAATTAATAAAATTAAATAAAAACATTTGATAATAAATTATTTTAAATAATAAATAAAGTTAATTATAAACAATATTTTATAAATATTGTCTATAATATTATATCAATTTTTTATTGATATTGATAATTCATATAATGTCGCGAACAATATTTATCAATACGGAGATCTCTGTCGATGATGTTTTCCTTCATCTACGTTGTCGTTGGCTGGATGATTTCTACTGTTCCAATAGAACTTGCTCCGTACCCGTTGTAAAAGTAATATTTTGTATTTTATACGGAGATATTTTATGAAATGGTAAAAATAAATTGAAGGAGGAAGGGTATACTAACTCGAACAAATTTTATATAATTCTGGTTCCCCTACGTTCATACAGAATGTTTATTGAGAAGTTATTAAAACTAAGTTTATTTTTAATAAAAATGTAATTGTATCAATACGTATTAAATAAGTTAATACAAATTAATTTATTATCTATAGAACAAGAATCACAAAAAATTATGTAATATTCTTTTTATTTTGATATTTACTATCACACACTTAATAAATAAAGAATCAAAATATCAAATATAATAAATTTAAAATATATTTTTTTCTTATTTTAATATAAATATTAATAATATTTTTTTAAAATTATTAAAATACATCATATATTAATAATAAATCTAGTTCATATTTAAAGTTTTTCATAAGAACTCATTTCAAGGTCTCCCAGATATTTTGAGGAAAGCTTTTGGTAGAAGCAGTAATGTGCACATGTATTTCAAGGTCTCCCAGATATTTTGAGGAAAGCTTTTGGTAGAAGCAGTAATGTGCACATGTATGGATGTGAAAGATTTTTGATATAATTGTTTTTTAATAGAATTATAAAATATATATCTAAAATCATTTGAAACCCGTTATAATTTAAATATAGTTATTAAAAATATTTAAATTTTTTTAAACATATTAATTAAAATCTTAATTAATTCTAAATATATAAATTATATAAATAAATATAATTAATTTCAAATACAAACAGATACCATTATCAATATAATTGTATTTAAATTATATTTGTTGCTTTATGTTTGATTAATATTCAAAATTATAATTGTTTTTAAAATTTGTTAAATAAAAACCGAATCGACAGTAAAAATAAATCAATAATAATTTTTTTTCTATTCCTGATAAATTATGCATTATTTTAAATATGTAAATAAAAATAATTAAAATTATAGATCATTATTATATAAAATACAAAACCCTTTATTAAGTTATTTATCAATCATTTACTATATATAAATGAATTGTTGACAAATTAAAAACTTAAAGAAATAGTATGTTAATTGTGTGTCATTACACATTATAACTTTCGTAATCTGTATAGTAAATACTATCTTGTTAAACTTTTGATTCAATTGAGTAAATTTCAATAATTAAATTTATTTAAAAATAAATAATATTTGTATTCATAACTACCGAATTTACATGGATAAACTGAAGTAGGTAAATATAGAAATTACAAGTTAATATTTTGTTAATTTGTACAAAAAGGTCGGCTTAGTATGATTTTTCCCCTGTGAATTGGCTAAGTATGATGCTAAGCACTCATTTTCTTTTTGAAAAAGCTCAATTTTAGTTCGAAAGGAAAAATATTAATCAAACTCTGTACTTTATCACATCAGGAATTTTACCTCTCAAAATTTCCCTTACGAAAATGACCAAAGAACCCCTATCGACCTCAAAGGTCAACGTCTAAAACACTAGTAAAAATTAAGAATAATTTTATTTATATATATTAAAGTTACATTTTATATGTGTGTATTTTTGTTAATTGTTTTTACATTAATCATAGGATAAATGATTATATAAATTATAAATTATATTTATATTTATTAAATGATGCAATATAAATTGTTATTTTTATAAAAAAGATTAAAAAAATTATTTTATAAAGTAATAAATTTACATTGTATTACTTATTTATTTTAAAATTAAGATAGTATAAATTTATTTAAAACTTTTATAATTATTTTTAAAAAATATCATATATGTATCACCTTTTTTCCTTAATCATATTATCACATGAAAACCTACAGTATTTTATTTATTTTTAAACGAGATATAACGAAAATGATTGAAAAAATAAAGCTTTTTTAAAATTTGAATGGTAGTGGGAGATAACGTGTCAAATCATTATTGATTATATTTTTATTGGGTCAATGTGGAACAACCGAAGCATTAGTTAAATGAAGTCACAAGTTAAAAAAATAGAGATGCATCTATTAGATATATCAGTGAATATTTTATTTTATTTTAACCGTGTAATATTTTTATTATAAAAATTAATAGTATAAAGATAAATAATTAAATTTTTTATTTTTATTATTTTTATAATTATTATCATATTTACTAAAAATATCTTATAAAAATAATATCTTAATAATATTTTAAAAAATAAAATAAAAATTAATCATTTGTTATTGTTGTACCACTCTTTTAAAATAAATTATTAAAATATTATAAAAATTAATAAAAAAACTAAAATTTTATTCCTTATATAATTAATAAAAGAAATGATAATCCAAATATATTTTAAACAAAGTGAAACACAAGTCAATTATTTAAAAAAAATTACTTAAACTTGTTTTGTAAACCAATGAAATTATGTGATTTACAGCTGAAAATAATTAATTTATAAAATAAATTTTTATATATTAATATATATATATATATATATATATATAATAAATATTTAAAATATATTTTTATTAAAAATAAGATATTCAACCCACTTTTATTTTATTAGAAAACTTGTACCGTATCACATATATTTTTAAAAATAAAAAATGTGAATTTAGTGTCGAGCCGAAAAGCAAACGAAGCACCTAAGAAGTTACACTCATAATAGGAGACGTGCTTTATATCATAAATTTAAGATAATTTTAAATAGCTTTTCAGATTGTAATTAACTTTTTAAATGTTAATACTGTTAAATTAATAAAATTATGTCAGCCATTCTATATTAAGTGGTCTAATAAAATAGGTTAAGTTATAAAATTTTAGATGCAATATATTATATATTTTTTATTAATATTAGTTATTTATTTTGTATATATTTTATATTCTTATAAGAATAAAAATTTAACATAATTTCATTATACTATGCTATGACAGGTTTTTGGTAAAGGAGAGCTTGACATCTCCACTCTCATGCTCAATGTTTGTAATAACTAAATATTATTTAGTAACGAATAATATATATGTATATATAAATTAACAAGTTTTTATTAAAAATAATATAGGTTTAAAATTATATTAAATATAGTGTTTAAATTATAAATATAATTAGATTATTTATTTTAATGATAGTTAATTAATAAAAATAAAATGTATTTTTAATTATGATATAATATTTTTACAAATAAATATTTAAAGAAAAATATATAAGATTATAATAAATTCGAGTTCGTTTTGGGATTTCCATAAGTTGATGAGTGAAAGTATGTTTTCAGTGAAGTTATACCCTCGAAAAAAAAATCAGTTAACAACACTAATTTATATACAAATATAATTAAATTCTGTTACCTTTGAAATCATAAGTCTCTTATTATGAATTTATAGCACATCTATACCACTTAAAAACATCTCTGTGTAACTGGATAGATAAGAAGAGATAACGAAAAGCAAAGAAAATAAAGAAACTATATAAACCGACACCCGTTTCTTAAGACTTGCTTGCCAGTTGCCAACTATATAAACGCGAACTCTCTCTCCAGTCATCTCCCCCCCAACCCCCTTTGTCCTCTCTCTCTTCTCTGCAGCTCGTCTCTTTTTCCCTCTCTAAGATTTATGGATTCCGCTCATCGCTCCTCCATTATCATCATCGGTGCTGGAGTCTCTGGTAATCTCCCCGGGGTCGATTTATTTTTTAGTCTCTCATTCTTCTCGTTTTTTACGCAAACGTAATGGTTTCGTATGGTTTTGATTTGTTGTTTTGTATTTGAAAGGTATATCGGCGGCGAAAGTTTTGGCCGAGAACGGTGTTGATGACCTCGTGATTCTTGAAGCTTCGGACCGTATCGGAGGAAGGATTAGGAAGGAGAATTTTGGTGGCGTATCGGTTGAGCTTGGTGCCGGATGGATCGCTGGAGTCGGTGGAAAGGAGTCTAATCCGGTTTGGGAGCTCGCTCGTAAATCTGGCCTTCGCACATGCTTCTCCGATTACAGCAATGCCAGATTCAACATTTATGATCGCAGGTCCGTTTCACAAACAAAAATCTCCCCCAAACCTTTTATTTTCGCCTATTTTTCTGTTAAATAATTTATTATCTGTTTTTTATTTTTTGGGCCTAGAGTCCTTCGATTTTATGCTATCTTTTATTCTTTTATTTTTATTCTCACGCACGGCTTTTCGAGAAAACTGATCGCATTGCGAGTGAACCGGTGTATACTAGCATTTGATCGTTTCTTAGTTTTTTGTAGGATGTTTCTCCAAATTACGTAATGGGTGATTTTGTTTCTTGAGACTTTTCTCATCTATTGTATTCGTGTCTCGCATGGCATATTAGAGCGTCGTCTTAGTGCTTAATTTGATCGCGTTCTGCCTATGAAGCTTAATTCAAAACTTGTCGTTTTAGTTTTGAGATTTTGTCTCCTATGTTTATTTTTATTTGAGCTTCTTTATTCCTCCACTGGTGATACGCGCTCATCATATTTCCATTATGTTCGTCTTATATCAGCGGGAAGATATTTCCTAGTGGAATCGCTTCCGATTCGTACAAAAAGGCTGTCGAATCGGCGATTGAGAAATTAAGGAATGAGGTAGCCAATCATTGTGGCGGTGACCCTCCCATTATGTCCGAGCAGCTTTCGTAAGTATAATATTTTATAAATATAATATTTTTTACAAATAGTTACACTTACACCACGAACACAAATTCGTGCCACATGAAAAAGTCATCTCAAATAATATATTTAAAATTTATGATAATAATAATAAAAATAATATTTTTTTTTTGTTAGAAGTTGGTTCGGTATTTTCTAATAAAAATTAATAAAAAATAAAAATTGTTAACTTCTCACCTTAAAAAATAATAATATAATAAGTATTAAAAATCATAACATTCTAAGAATTTTTAAGTTATGATAAAAATATTTTTTATGAGTAATTGATAAGGATAAATTAAGAAAACATAAAAATCTTGTAATTTTTGATTATTAATGTTTTCTTTTTACAAAGATTATATTGGATTTATTATTTTTTTCAATAAAAAGTGTAGAAATCCAACTCTTACAGGAAGAAATGTCAAAATCTAATTCATTATAAAAAAATCGTAAATGAATTATGTCTAGAATGTATACTTTACTCTTGATAAAAAAAAAAAGTCAATTTGTATTAATAATGCTATTAGAATTTTTGAAAAGAATTAACAATTTTTTTAGCTCTATCTATTTTTTTAAAAGAAGGAAATAAAAATCATTAAAGGATCAAATTGGTATTTTGGACAAAAAAAAAATTATACTAATACTTGAATTTAAGTATTAAAATTGAACCTTTTAAAAATATGCTATATGTTTTAAAGAAGATTACATGTGTATAGTCCTTGTGATTGATCTTTACTTTTAAAATGGGTTTAGTCCTACATCTATTGTGTTCAACAAAAACTTTAAATCTCTTCCTTGAGATTCTCATTTTAACATGTTTTTATAGTTTGATTGATCTTAGTTTTTTTTCTTTAAAAAAAGAGAATAAATATTTGAAATACTAATAAATTAACTAAAATATTTCTAAAATACCATATTTAATATAATTAATGGTGAATATACTACATAATAATAAATAATATCACCACATATATTAGCCATTAAATTTCACCCCAATTCAATGTTTACAAACTGTTCGTATATATCATTAGTAACAATTAAGGTGAGTAAATCAAATTAATTTGTTTAAATTGATAAATATTATCAAATTGGTCGTATTAAAATCAGATTAGATTAAAAAGTATATAATGCGTTCGAATTCTGATTAATAGATTATATAATCTGTTATATTCAATCTAGTCTGATTTATTATTAAATTATAAATAAATGTATATTTTATATTTATAATATATTATATTTAAATATTATACATATTATAATTACAATATATTATTATTTTAACTTAAAAATAAATATAAATGTTTATATTAATTTAATAATTATATAGATATATTTGTTATTTTTTTATTTTATTAGTTGTGATTATAAATAATAAATTTTGATACAAATATATTAATTTAAAATTTAAATATTATATATATCATATTTTATATATGATAATAATTTACTTTATTTCTATTAAAATGATATATATATATATATATATATATATATATATATTATTTGAATGTAACATTTAAATTATTGTCTTTATGATGCTTATATATCTTCGTGTAAGGAGGGATACATTATTTAAAACTTTTAACAAATAAAATTTTAAATATAATAATTTATAATATTATAATCAAATTATATACATATAAATGTATTTTATCTAAATTTTTAATTTTAAGTTTTTAAAATTCAATTTAATAGTTTGAGCATATTATATTAATTTTATCATATGTATTATATTTAAAATAGATAATAATTAATATTATTTTTTCTTCTAGTGAATTCTTTATATTGATTATTTTATTATATTTATTTTTTAAAGGGATAAAGATAATATTTATAATAAAAAATATTATTTATTTTTAATTAACTTTTAAAAAAAATTAAAAACTAATAAATACATTTTTCTCTATTATTATTTGCATCAATTTGACTTCATTTATTGTTATTGTGTTTTGTTCAGTACTCTTAAAACGCCGATAGAGCTCGCAATCGACTTCATCCTACACGATTTTGAGATGGCAGGTCGGTGTTCTCTTCTCCTTCTACAGCTTTTTTCCTCGTTAAACTCAGCTCATTTCACTGTCAATCTTATGTTTGTCTGCCAAGTTTTAATTGGCGAATCTTGAATATTTTGAGCTATTGGATTTTTATGGAGTGGGAATTACATCCCAAGTCAAATATTCGTACTGTGTTAAACATACAAAATTGATAGGTAGGGAATAAATAAACATATACCAAATTTCTTTTGGATGATTAACTTGTTCTCTCTCTCTCTCTCTCTCTAATCTATGTTTGATTTTTTCTTCCTCTTGATCCCGTTAAGTATGATGTTGAGAGGAAATGTTTTTTTTTTTGTGGCAGAGGTTGAACCCATATCGACGTACATAGATTTCGGAGAGCAAGAATATTTAGTAGCAGATGAAAGAGGTTACGAGTATTTGCTTTACAAGATGACTGAAGACTTTTTGGTCTCATCTAAGGGTAAAATATTGGATAGTCGTCTCAAACTCAACAAGGTACAAATATCCTCGGCATGGATTTTGCATAATCGCTTATTTTTATTAATTTGATTGGGTTGTTTGTTTTCTGTCTATTTCTAGTTAAATATTGTAGGAAAAAGCGATTCTGAAAATTCGGTTTTAAATTGGTTCGTTGGTATGTTTTGCTTTCGTGTGAAGTTGTGATCTCGCACTTGGAGTTTTGCGGATAATGACGTTTTTCTAAAAGTTGTTTTCCTTTTTTGTTTTTTTATTTTAAACCTTTTGACATTTGCTAAGAACTGATGTACAATATTACATATTAAATCTAACATACTGTGAATATAACATGGTAACTGGTAAGGTTGCAATTACCACAACTTTTTGATAATTTTTTTTTTAAATCATAGATTGGGGAAAGCTAAAGTCACAAACTACTCAAGTTTTTTTCCTTATAAAAAAGTTTTATATATCTAAAATTTAACATGAATAAAGTTCAAATTTTTTTAAAGATAAATTCTAAACCTCATACAAATTTAATGATAAATATAATCAGGTTCGCATATTTATATCCAATTTATGATTTTGAATTTTAATACATAATGAAATGATTTATTGTTCTAAAAAAAGCAATGTATTTCTGACCACTAAACTGAAATATTTAACTATTTAAAAAAAATACAATTGCTTAATTCTTGATAAATAGAACAAACATAGTGTTTTTTTTTAAATATAAGTTTGCTCATGATACTGACAAAATTTAAATGATCGATCGATAGCAGAATTTCCCATTGTAAGTGCCGGTTCAAAACTTTCTTAAGATAGGAATTCAAGAGAAGTAATAAAAGCAAAATCTGTCATTTCTCAACCGAGGATTCTCTTATATGTTAAAACCATTGATGTTGACTTTCGATCTCAAGACTTGAAGTCAAAGAAGCTAGATGCTAATTATCAAAATCCCCGAAGTGGGATATTATGTCAATTTTGTTTTTTTGGCTCTTTCGTCCCCCCGCACCCCCTCTTATGTTAAAGTCCCACATCGACTGGGGATCGCGCCCACGCTGCGCATATAAACAAGGGCAGTCCTCCATCTTACAACCTGGGTTTTGAGATGGAGTTAGGCCCAAATTTAACATGGTATCAAAGCAAGGTTACCCGGTCGGTGCAGTTGTTTCGCCACTGGTGAGTGATGCATTCCGCCACTTGGGTTCCATAAGCTCAACATCCCCGTCGGTCTCAAGGGGACAGACCCTTGCCGATGTGAGGGGGAGTGTTAAAGTCCCACATCGACTGGGGATCGCGCCCACGCTGCGCATATAAACAAGGGCAGTCCTCCATCTTACAACCTGGGTTTTGAGATGGAGTTAGGCCCAAATTTAACATCTTATCTCTCTCTCTTCTGGTCGATTTTCCAAAGATCAGTGTAATGGTTTGAGTATCAACTATGTATTGGAGGAACTCCCATGTCTGGGAGTTTTGCCTTCGTTCTTTGTCCTCCTGTTCTCAAACGAGATATGTTCATCGAAATCCATCCCAGGTGCATAACTTTACTTTCTAGTAAATTAATTAAACATCTTCGATGAAGAAAAATGAACATATCAGTAGAGAAGGTTATGCATTTAAATGTTTGGTTGTTTTCGCCTCCTGAATTGTTTGGAAGATCAGTGTTCAATTGGCCTGTTTTCCCATCAAACAATAATCATAGTCGGCATGAGAAAGTATCAGAAATTGTTAATTAGATAATGAGTTTGAGAAACCTTTATTCTGATTTCTGATAAAATTCTTGTTAAAATCTCATTTTCATTTATGGAAGTAACTTTCTGACGTTTACGTCATTCTTAAATTTATGGAGTTGTGGTATTTGTAATATATTTTGTAACTACTATTTTTTTTAGCGTCGTTCTTGTCTTAGTTATCTTTCATAATCTGTTCGTGTCAATTTTGAACGTGATTTTGTGCTTTGATTGGAGTAGGTAGTTCGAGAAATACATCACTCTAGAAACGGTGTAACTGTAAAAACAGAAGATGGTTACGTTTATGAAGCAAATTACGTAATTTTGTCTGCTAGCATCGGCGTTCTTCAAAGCAATCTCATCTCTTTCAATCCACCCTTGCCTGTAAGTTTTCTTTAATTTTATGTTTATTTTTTCAATGAATAATTATGTTATTATAATAACCTTTTGTTAATATTACAATAAAAAATATTTATTTTATTTTAATATAATTTTATTATTAATAAAATATTTCCGTAAATATAAATTTTGCCCACTCTTTTTATTATCACATTCTGACTCAATACTGAGAACCACTAATGCCGTCAATGCCATCTTGTTGATAGGTGGCCGTGGCACATTCACCTAGCAATCCCGAATTTTGTGCATCTCTCAGCCAATCACACAATTATTTATTTTAAAAATTGATAAATACCCAACATTTGAAATTTTAAGATGAGTTTATTAAGGCATAATAAAAATATAAAATCAAAATAAATATATTAATTCTCTTTCATAATATTTACTAATAATTTACTAGAATTAGAATAATAAAAAAATATTATCTTTAAAATATGAAATAAGCATAAAAATAAAAATAAAAAATTTAGATTTTACAAAACTATCCTTATAAATAAACTATTAATATTTGACTTATAATTAATATATTAATTTTATTTTTAAAAAAATAACTGATATAATAATATTTATAATTTAAAATTAAAATTAAATTTTATTTAAATTTTTTTATCATTTTTTTTAAATTTAGTTAATGTGTTAAGTTGAAGAGATGAAGTTGAGTAAATGTGTCATTTTTTTGTGCTAGTCTAATTTTTAAAGTTATTATTGAAATATTTTATTATTTTAGAGAATAAAATTATCTTAAAATTTGTATAAAATAAAAATAAAAATAAATTAACTAAGAAAGGAAAATAATCTTAAGAGGTGCTTGGGAATGAAAATGGAAAAAAATTAGGAATGAAAATAGAATTTAAAATTCATTACCTTTCTCTTTCTTATGCATTTTTTTCAAATAAATATGAAAAATGAAGGTAAACACAAAATCTAAATATCTGTCTTATTTTACAGTAACTCCATGTTTTATATATGAGTAGTTATATATGTTCATCCTCATTTTTGTGTAAATTTTTTATTTATGGTTATAATGAGATCTATTATTTGATGAGTTAATTAAAAATTGATCATAAATTGCGTAGAATCCTGATCATTTACTCGAGTAACGGTGTGTTAGACGTCTCAACTCTCACGCTCAGTTATACTTGCATTACCGTGTAAATGTAATGTCAAAATATAAACTTCAAGTGCAATAAGATCCCCGCAAAAAAAAATAAAAATAAAAAAAATTCAAGTGTAAAGTTGTTTTCTATTTACATAACATTGCTCTATTTACCACCTTTTTTTTCGTGTAGGTTGCTAGTTGCACTTCATTAATCATTAATATATATGCCTTGATTTTACTCTGGGCCAACCCTGCGGAATACTAGGTGCTTGGTGCCCCCTTGGGCCCACTATATTAAGCACAGTATAATTGAAGAAGTCAAAACCTAGATAGCTAGGTTTAACAGTAAGTAGAGAATATAGATTTTCGGGGTTCTGAATTTTGATCCTTGGAGACTCTGGGTTTACCTATGGATAACTCTTTGAGATGTTAGGTTAGATACTTGTCATAGGTTTAATTAGGTGTTCATGAATCACAAGTTCACTATACAATTTGATTGAATAATGTCAGTTGGTCCACCAATTTTAAAACTGTAACATACATGTTTTTTCAAGTCATTACAAATTTGGCATGAATAGCCCCATTTATTTATTAATTTTATCTGCATGGGAGGGTTTTTTTTTACTTTATTTTTTAGTTTCGAGGTGAGCATTCTGCAGATTCCAGCTCATCTCACCTTCAATTATTTTACCAGCTAGGCAGCTAGTTATTTGCCTTTTGTATTATTTTGGCTTTTTTTTTTTGAATTTTCTAGTCTAATTTCTTAAAAGCATGATCAGAGGTGGAAAACAGAGGCCATTGAGAAATGTGATGTTATAGTGTACACGAAGGTCTTTCTTAAGTTTCCTCACAAATTCTGGCCATGTGGACCCGAGAAAGAGTTCTTCATTTATGCCCATGAGTGGAGAGGCTACTATACGTTTTGGCAGGTTTGTGTTCTTTTCTTATTAATTTATTAATTGCCAGCTAATCTTTTATTTATTTATATTGAAACAGATAATGTTTATTTGTGTTCAACATGTTGGCAACTTGTGTCATACTCAATTATTCATATCTTCTGTTGTGATGAGATTTTGAATGTCCAATTTCATGTGTTTTGGAAATTTTTTAACTGACACCATTTGAGATCTTGTTATCAAATGCTTGGTAAGTTATTTTTTTTATCACCAGGGAGCCATCCTTCATTTGGCTAGTTTGGACCGAAGAATAAATTATTTTCCTTATTTTATCCCACAATCTTGCATTATTAGTTTACCAAAAACAATTTCCAATTTATGCAAATAATGTCTTTATCGCTGCCCAAAACATTCAATGCAAGTTGAAATTAAGGTCAATGGCCCAATGAGTCTTGTACCTTATACAATTTAGGCTCCTAAGTTTTGTAGTTTTTAATGGATCATATAAATCCTATTAATTTCATAAATTTAACATTAACGTCTTATTTTGATTGGTTAAAAAATTGAGTTAGTTTTACTCATACAAAGTCATTTTTGATAATTTATTTTCCATAACTAAATACATATAACTTGATATATAACGATCCTAATAAACATCAATAAAATTATTATTCTTAAAATATCCTCATAAATTGATAACATGATCAACAAACAATATAATCTAATCCAATTTCTAAATTAATAGTCAAAACAAAATTTTAATATTAATTTTATGAAAATGATAGAATTCATATGATCTGCTAAAAACTAAAAGCTATGTCATTTATGCACTCTAATTGTATAAGTTACATCACCTCTGTCATGGTTCACCCTTCAAAGTCATGTATAAGATTTTTGTTTTTATATATATATTATGATAAAAAAATCTCCTACCTGTAAATTTTTTTTAGTTATTTTATTTTTGTTTATTGGTGAATGATTGATATGATATATTTTAACGATTAAAGTTGACATTGTTTGATCGTTGCTGATGTGTTGCCATCTGATCAGCACATGGAAAACGCATTCCCTGGATCTAATATCCTGGTCGTGACTTTGACAAATGGGGAATCAAAGCGTGTGGAAGCTCAATGTGATGAAGAGACGTTGAAAGAAGCCATGGGGGTTCTCAGGGACATGTTTGGGCCAAACATTCCTGATGCTACTGATATTCTTGTGCCCCGCTGGTGGAATAATAGGTTTCAGCGTGGTAGCTACAGCAACTACCCCATGATTTGCAACGATCAATCTGTTCCAAATGTTAAGGTTTTCCTCCTCACTTGATTTACTTTCTCATCCATTTTTATCTGATTTAATTGTGTATGGCTGATGCTCCAATGTCATTGTGGTACCCAACCAATTCTAGGGGATTTCTTTTGGAATCCATTAACCATCCTTTAACATAGTCTAATGACTTTGACGATGTTCTTATTCTTATTGTGTTAACTTTGATGTTATGATCAGGCTCCAGTAGGGCGAATACATTTTACTGGAGAACACACAAGTGAAAGATTTAGTGGCTATGTCCATGGTGCATACCTTGCAGGTAGAAGTTACATACTATGTGTTTATGCAACTTATTTTTTAAATGTTATGGCTCCATGATTCCAATGTCTGACTATGGATGTAATACATAATGAACAGGTATCGAGACTAGCAAAGCTTTACTCTGCGAAATGGGCATTGAGAAGAAGAGAAGTGGACATAACACTGACAAAGGTCTACTACGTGAAATTGGCATGGAGAATGAGAGTAAAAGTGGACATGGAACGTTTTTATTAGAACCCTTAATTTCATTGTCTGATTCATTAACTTTGTCCCAGACAGAAACCGTATCAGGTCTCCATAAATGTGATCTAACTACTCAGTTATACCTTAGCAGTAGTAGCAATCTTGGGATCCAAGAAGGTATATTATGACTATAAGACGTACTAACTCGTGTAATCAAGTTGAAAATATGACCATTGAGAAAGATGGATTGGGATCCAAATCCCGTTGGTGCCATTCACAAATTGGAACGAAGAGTACTAATTCGACCGGGGAGCAACAAAGTGGGGAAAGGAGAGGGAAGAGGGCACAAATTATATTTATTTATTTTAATCACAATACAAATGTTGAATATAGTAGGTGACTGTCAGTGAAGGTATTAGGTTATTTATTGTGAAGGTAAATTGGTTTTCGTCATAGATGTCGAGATTAATATTGTAGTAGATTTCAATATTGAGAGATACAGGGGAAAACTTGATTGTGATAACTTGTTGTCTCCTAAATACGGTTATCAAAGATAACTTTTGTTTACATGTATAACAAAATATTGGTGATCATCTAATAAAAATCTTCTATTATTTATCTTTTTGATTTCAATTTTATAATAATTAGATTTAAAGATTTCAAAGCAAATCTAATTTGATAATATAATTAATATGAATCAATTTGAATTAAATTGTATACCATAAAATCTATTAATATGATTAGAATTTAAAAATTTGTATATTTTTGACTAGTTTGATTTTAATTATAAAATTTATAAATTTAATATTGAAATATAATGAATATAATTAAAAAAATTAATATTAATTGAATTATTTTTTCATCCATACAACAAACTATATGAACTGAAATGATCTTTTTGTAACGTTGTGCATATTAAGTACATTCGTGTAACAAATAAAAGGTATGTCATTAAAATGTAACCTTTGTATTAATTATTAAATTTTTTAGAAAGATTAACACGATTGTATGTGTATGTTTATCACTATATAAATTTGGGTGGTAAAAATGTTATCTTTAACTTGTAAAATATTATTATCATACTCAATTTTAATTTAGAATAATAAAATGTTATATCTAATGAATTTATTTTGGTTGAATTGTTTTTTCCTAATTAATTCTTTAATCCACTTTGTTTATATTACTATAATAATTTGATTACATAACTTTTACAAGAGAAAAATGAATCACTCAATTTTTTAAATAAGAACGTTTAAGTCATATAAATTTAAACTTATGTGATTAAAATGTTTATTTTTTATTTTATTTGTAATATTTAGACACTTTGATCACTTAATTTTTATAAAAAACATAAATCATTCGATTGTAAAAATAATTGATCAAAATATTTAAATGATACAAATAAATTAACTTCAAAAGTATTTTTTTGAAAATTTATTCTCATTCTATGAATTATAATTTTTCTAAAAGAATATATATTTTTATATTATAAAAAAGCATAAAAGATATGTAACCTTACACATAACAATGCACATAGGTTGAAATATTGAAATAGAATTATTTTACTCTTATTTTTATAAAAAAAAATATAATATATAGTAAGTAAGAGTTTTTTATTTCAATCAACTAAAATTAAAAATGGGAGAAAAGCAAAAGAAAAAAAAATCATAAACGACTTCGCACAAGTTACAATTATGACCCGCCATCCAGCCTGAGTAAAATAATTCTTCCTCTATACCCCTGGTGTTTTTCTCAGTCAACGATGGCTCTGTTTGCAACCCTCTGTACGACATCAAACTCCGTGTCCTTACCAATTCGACTCCAACGGCCTTTGAAAAATAACAGCAAGCGTTCCTCAAATTCCATAATCGCTTCCTTAAGCTCTTCCCCATCCCCAGAATCATCAAAATCAACAACCGCAAGTGACGCCACAGTCTCTTCTACTACTACTGCATCAAATAAGTTTGTTAATTCCTCTTCTAGATCGCCGAACTCGAACTTCGACTATCTCACAAACCCAAATGGAAACCCGGTTGTTTCGATTAGCCGCTCCGTGGAGTCCAAAATTGAAAGGGTATGTATTTTAATATTGTTGGAGTAGAGTTAGTAACCAAATCTATTAAAAGTTCATGTCAAGGAGAGTTAGACATAATCTCATTGACTAAGTAGATGGTGTATTAGTGGAGATAAACTTTAAGTAAGATAGAAGTGAAAATTTTGGAGTTGATGACATTTGAATCCAAAGCCTTAAGCTTTGATACTATATTGGAGAAGAGTTAGCAACTAATTCTCCTAAAATTAAGTCGCTAGGAGGTGTATTAACTATTATCCTATATATTATATATGATTCTTAACAGATATGAACCCAAGTAATTTGCTTTGTTGTGCACTAAGTTTGGGGTGATGTTAAGTTGTCACTTGTAGTAATCGATGACTTCTTTTGAGGAGCCTCAGGGGTCAAGGACTCAATGTCCACTGGTCTGCACATATATGAGTGATTTCCCAGAAAACTACCTGCCACAATTTCGGAAATATTGGTGTGACTTAGTGGAATTCATGAGAATTTAGGTTATGTTTTTACTCTACTCTTGGACTTTTAGTACCAGACTGTAGATTTTTAGTGTATATTTAGTACTATGATCAATTTCAAATGCATTTCTTATTTGTCTACTCTTAAGCAGATCATTTTTGATTTCCGATTTTTGGCACTGCTGGCAGTTGGAGGTTCATTGGCTGGTTCACTGTTATGCTTTCTCAATGTAAGTCTCTTTCTGCAGTACTCTTTTTGAAAATTCGAGTGAAGGACATAATTGTAGGATGTGGACAATATATACCTTTCTGAACCTCATCTCATGTTGTTCATTTCATAGTATCGTTACTTGATTTTATAGGGATCTTTTATTATTATTATTAATCCAATTGAAAAAATAAAACCTTTCTGAACTGAAATGCTGTACATTGAGAGTAAACTTTGAAATGCTCAAATTTGCATTTGATTCAAAAAGGGAATTCGATAAGATAGTTTATACAAATATATCTACATAAGTTTTGATGCAATATCCAATCTTTGCAGGGTTGTGTTCACATCTTTGATGCATATAAAATTTACTGGACTAGCTGTGTTCAAGGGGTTCACAGTGGACAGATGGTTCTACGACTAGTTGAAGCAATTGGTAATTTTCTAAACTTTCTTCTGCAGAATTTCTTTCATAGTTTATTTCTCGGATAGTGTATAGACTGACATGTTTTGACATACTTTATGTATCATAGATTCGATTCAAGTAGAAAAGACCAAATCTTTCTTCAGCTCATTTTCTCCCACTTGCAACTTTTGAGAATAGCAGCCTAAAGTTAAACAATATTTGTTTTTTCTAATTATGGCTTCTTTTGCTGACATTGCTGTGCCAAATTATCTACCTCGTGCAGATATTTATCTAGCTGGGACAGTCATGTTGATATTTGCCATGGGTTTATATGGATTATTTATCAGTAATGTGTCTCCCGGTCTTCCTCCCCATGCCGATCGTGCACTGAAGAGTTCTTCTTTGTTTGGAATGTTTGCTTTGAAGGTAAGCTTCCTCTTGCTGAGACATGTATACTCTGTTATTGTCACAACTCATTATTAACTATATCCTGCAACCAGTCTCACTTTTATTGCCCATATCATTTTAGTTCAAGCGATAAGCACCCATTTTGAGTATGGGTGAAGATTGGAAATTGAACATTGAATCTTTGGCCATAGACACCACAATCTTATTAATTGAACTACCATGGCTTTGGCAATTTTATTGCCCATATCAATGATGTAGGATTGTACATCATGTACGTACAATGCTTTCCCAAAATATGGTAAACAATTAAACACACGCATTGAAAAGGGTCAATTCTTTTCTTTTCCCTTCTTTTATTATACTCGTTGCATGATTGATGAAGAAAAGCAAAATTTCAACTTCATTAGGAAGGGGAAACGCAACCAAGACTCTCAATCTTTGTTTAAACAAGCTTGCCCAGTCATTTCACAAATAACTTGAATCACGTTATTCCTTTAAATGATTTGAGTCCTCTCTCCTCAGTAGGTCGGTATAGGTTTAAATCCCCACTTGCTCCCCATAGTTTAGATTGGCCTAAAAGGAAGAAAAATGAAAAAATAAAAGAAAACAGTTTACTTATTCCTCTATCTAAGAACTCCCTCTCTTTAGTTAGCCAGCTCACTGAAATATATAAATAACACTGCAGAGAGATTTGAATGCTTCCTCCATATTTTCACTTCCTCCAAAGTACAAACCAACATCAGCTAGTTTTTGCAGTGATTTTGTATTATTGTTTCTCAATAAATATACAATTCCTGCAATAAGATGGGAATTTCATCTTAATTATTTTGCTCGACAAAAATAACGGGTTATTACATGACATCTGTCTGTTTTTTCCTCGAATGTATTGCAATGATAACTGAATTAGCTAGTACTGTGGGTTGCAGGAGAGACCAAAATGGATGAAAATTAGCTCGCTGGATGAATTGAAGACGAAAGTAGGACATGTTATTGTGATGATCCTTCTGGTGAAGATGTTTGAGAGAAGCAAGATGGTGACAATAATCACAGGAATAGATTTACTAAGTTACTCTGTATGTATTTTCTTGTCATCTGCTTCTCTCTACATCCTTCATAATCTGCACAAGACAGATGATGATTAAGGATGTCAGATCAAAAATATTTAGAAAACAATGTAATATTTCTATATAAACCCATCTGAAAGTGAACATACAATTTTCTAGTAAGCAACAGTGAAATTTATTGAAGCTTCTTGCTGTATACTTTAACAGTTTAACAAAAAGTTGCTTGTTTCAACATTATAAATATTTTCTATAAAATGATTTCTTAGTAGAAACCTAAACTAGTGAACGTTTCTAGCTTCTACCAAAAATCTATGTTTAAAACTGCACAGAATGCATTGAATCCATCGATAAAGCATAGATTCCTTTTCTTTTTTCCTTTTAGAACCAGAGCTGAGAGCACTCGTTTTTATCGTTTGGCGCCAATTCCCATTCCCTCTTTCTGTAGCCCTACCTTCCATCTGTCGCTAATTGCAGAAATGGTCGTTTAAAGGTTTCAGAGTCAGCCTTTTTTTTAAGGTAGACTAGATTGTTATTACCATAATATTTTTTATTAATGATAATTTTATACAAAAATAATGATATTGAAGTGTAATTAATGTTAGGAGTATAATAGAAAATTCATGTGCTTTATCATGTAATTAATGTCAGATATATGGCTCAAAAGTAACACAAGGTCTCTTTTATTCAGACATTTAGCGTAGAGTAAGACAGCTTTCATTTGACAGTCACCAGTACAAAAACATTGTGGCCCTCCTCTCGCCTCTCTCCTCATCCTAGTTACTTCCCTATGATATTTACTAAATATGGGCAAGATCTGACAAACGGTGTGAGGGTGGACTTACAATCAAAACAAATGTACAACAAGCGTATTCAAGTATTTGTTGGAGGCTTCGTATCGAGCATCTCCCTTATATTCAACCGAATAGAAGGTCCCATAGATGAGCATACAAAAGCACTTTTCCAGTACACTCCTTTTGCACCAGATGGCTTATTTGCTTCTACTGATTTCTGTTAGATCGAAACAAGAAATAGGATTCATTATCATGACAAGCAGAGGTACATTTCATGCACACATAAGTTACTGTGAAAATTTAGGGAGGTGGCATGCCGCACGTAAGTTACTGTGAAAATTCAGGGAGGTGGCATACCACTGCAGCAAGCAAGTTTACATGAAGATCTTCTTCAGAAAAGTCAATTTTTCCAAAAGGCAAGTGAACAATTCCTGTCTTATCTGCTCTAAATTCAACTTTTCCCTGCTTGAATTCTGATATAGCCTGGAACGAAAATAAGCAAATCCATTTCAATTTGATAAAGTAAACAACTTTGTTTTGAAATTTATCGCTTCACTTAAGCTACCCTACCACAGATAAAAAGGATGATCAACTTGATTCCAATAACATTTTCCACGTGCCCTCACTTCACTCGTTATAATACCAAACTTGTGCACAGTACTCAACTGACTAATGTCTAACTGCAAATGCAGATTTGAACTATATATATATATATATATATCTTGCTTTTTCCTGATTTTTATTGATCCTACTTTGACAGAGTCGTGCAGGTATTTGAAGAGGAAAAGGGGCATTTTTAGACGTACTAACACACGAATACACTGGAATTGCAAAATGATATAAAATTCTGTATTATATTAACCATACCTGAGGTATGTTAGGAGTTACCGTACCAGCTTTTGGATTGGGCATGAGCCCTCTTGGTCCTAGAATCTTTCCTAGGCTAGCCACCTGAGACAGACAGCAAGCAAATGTAAATAAATACACTGAAAATCATCCATTACAGCAAACAAAACACTTGCAATAATTACCTACATGCAAACATCATACTAGCACAATAGGAACGCAGAATTTCAATTAATTCTACTCTTGATTTCACTTTACAAATAACTATTGTTCACTAAGTTGTACAGCATCAGAGTAAGCAACCAATTTTTAGAATCCAAGTTCCAGATATCTTAATTAGAAAATGATCAGAGCAACACCTTAGGCATCATATCTGGGGAAGCAATCAACTTGTCAAATTCCATGAATCCTCCTTTTATCTGCTCTATCAAATCCTCTCCACCAACCAAATCTGCTCCAGCATTCTTTGCTTCATCAAACTTCTCGCCTACATATAGAAATTATTAAGTAAGGTGATATAATGGAACATAAAATGATTGATGTTCTTGCCCTTTATACTAAGAAATGGTATACAAGTTTCTAAACACTTGGATTGATAATAAAAGGAAAATTATGAGAAGATCCACAAAGATGACAAAAATGGGCCAAACTGAACTCCAATTATAATCTATTAATCTGCCATTTAATTAGGAATGTTCTCAAGTCGAGATGAACAGACCTTTTTGTTTTAAAAATTATGTTTGCTGGTAGATTATTAGACTAGTAGAAACTTAAAAAATATATAAATTTGAGATCAAGATCAATGAGAGAGATAATAACCAACTAGCAGGCAGAGTGAACTAAAAGTTTTCAGCAAAGTGATAACATCTAAGAGCAACTAGATTAAAGAATAATTACACTACCTTGGGTAAGAACAGCTACTTTAACAATTTGCCCAGTTCCCTTGGGAAGATTCACCTTTTAAAGAAAATGTCCCAAAACATATGTAAATAAAGCAGTAAATAGGGAATATGATCTGAAACATTTGTTCCCATTGTTAACCAAAGATTATAAAAACTCACTGTTGCCCTAAGCTGCTGGTCATTATATTTTGGGTCAATATTGAGGCGGAAATGAGCTTCAGCTGTTTCTACAAATTTTGAGCTGGACATTTGTTTCATCAAACTTATTGCTGTCTTCAGATCATACTCTTTTTTGTTCTCCCTCAATTTTTGAATTTCCAAGAATCTTTTTGACCTCGTCTGAAAGTTCCAATAGACTTTCATGAGTACATGATCTCTTACAGTCCCCTCGGAATAAAATAAAGATAATCCAAAAATAAAACCAATTAAAATAAAATCTAAAGTTTAGTTTCCACAGAACATCCAAATTGCCCATAATAATTGCCCCCTTGACAACCCATATAATATATCAACAATAAGCTAGAATCAGTAAAGAGGCATCCAATGGTAAAAGTTTAACACAAGAACAAAGTTAAACATAGAGAATATAAAGTACGTAACTAGATCAATTCCTAGCTCCAAGTGACTAAAACCAAAAAGAAGCAAAATTCAACAATCACAAACACAAATTTGACAGAAATAACAAAAAATTAACCAAGAAATGAAAAAAAAATATGCATACTCTATCTCTCTTGAGAAGTAGTGCAGCCTTCCCTTTATTGGGCTTTGAAGCAGTAATAGTAGCCGACCCAACAGCAGATCCTTCAGTCTCTTCAACAGCCTCGTCCACCTCCGCCACAGCAGCAGCCAAAGCTGCCACAACCACATGGAACCTCCCAGGATTAGCTTCTCTTTGCGAATTCCAATCTACCCATTTGCATAGTTTTATCTGAATAGGCCTCAAGACCAATGGATAGGGAGACAAATCCCTGAGGAATGGCTTGGGCTTGAAAGATACAAATGAAGGTGTTAGGTCTTGTGGGTGTACGGAGGATGCCGCGTATGTTAGCATTAGAGATGAATGGGTAGTCGTACATGTAGTAGCCATTATTAGACACTCTGTGTGTCCCCCTGGTTTTAGCTGAGAGTGAAAAAAATTTCCAATGTATTATCAGACCTATCTATATCCATAGAAAATTAGAGATAAGGGAACGGACAATCCTGCAATATCTGTTTAACGGGTCGTTAGGATCGGGTTTGGGTTGACTCTTTTTAATCCTGAACCGATTAATGCCAACTGACCAGAACCCATTGTTATTCAATAAATGGGTCAAAATAGATTCATCCCTTAAAAAATTATATAACTCATAAATTTTAAAGATGCCAAAATTTATTTTATACCTCTATATATTTTATTTAAATTTGATAAATTTATCCTTTAGTCTTCCACACAAAAGCCTCACATCCTTTGCATAATTGCATTCCTCGTTCCTAAACGCATAATACCCTTAGCAAAACAACTATGCCAAACCCGTCATATTTAGTACCTCTTTATTTTTGCTAAATAAATTTTAGAATTATTTTCTTTTAAAAAATTCTAAAAATTTGATCAATGGACATAATAACGTCTCTTTTCTTTCTCAAAATCTTGCTTATTCTTTATTATTGTATAAGAGATTTTCTTTTATAAAAATCTCTCAAGTATATTTGTTAATTTTTATTAAACAAAAAGTGAAGCATAGCTTTGAAAAATATAAAACACTTATTCTTTTACACTTATTAGCATGATTATTTATGGAAAACTATTAGTTCCATACTAATAATCTAACCACTGACGTTGCTTTATAATGCTAAAAAAAGCTAAATTAATATAGATTCTCTAACATCCCTAAACAAGCTCATGGTTTGAAAAGCACAATAAATTTGGGTTTAAGAGTAAGAAATTGAGCAATAGATAGAGTCTTAATTAATAGATCAACAAGTTGATCAATAATATGAATATGTTAGAATAACAAAAACATCTTTAGACACTAAATCACACACAAAGTAGAAGTCAATCTCAATATGTTTCGTATGAGCGGGAAAAAGGAAAGCATACTAATGGTAGTCTTAAAACCAGAATAAGATGACATATAGAATTCTTTAGTGAGATCACTATTTAAAAATGTGTTATTGACATCAACTTATCTCGACACTCAACCTTTTGAAAGAGCCAAAATGAGTACAACATTTACGGTTGTAACCTTAACAACATTACTAAAAGTCTTACTATAGTCAAGCCTAACAACTTATAAATAGTTTCTAGCCACCACACAAGCCTTATATCTCTCCAACGTATGATTTGGTTTAAGCTTTACTTTGAACACTCATCTACAACTTATAGCCTTTTTAATACGAGACAACTTAACAATCTCTTAAGTTTTATTCATGATTAGAGTATTATATTCAACATCCACGACAGTTTTTTGATTTAAAAATAACTAAAGCTTATTTAAATTTCCTAGGCTTAGAAAGTATAATAGTGGCAATAAACACTTAAGGCTTTCAATAAGCAGTTTTACCCCTAGTAAGCATAGGATGCAGATTGCCTATTGGTATAGCTATCATAGGAGGAGAAAGGTGTAACAAGGTTGGGCTTAGGAGCAAATTTAGAAAACATGAGAGAAGCAAGGATTGCAATAACAAAAGTAAATAAAATATGATAGGGTATAAGGAGAGAGAACAAGGTTCAAAAATTGAATTGTACATTACATGAACAGATGAGAAAATAACATGAATTAACAACTTAGATAAGGGAATTACAAGACAAGGAATAGAACTGAGGGTAGGCAAAGAAACAAATCAATCACTAATAGAAAGAGGAAAGTCAAAAGTAATAGACAAAAAATGGAAATTGTCTTCTTCAAACCTTATATGAGATTGATGTAGTACCTTCCAACAAATTAATCAAGACAAATGTAGCCTTTTATTTACTAGCATATTTTTATTAGCCAAATAATAGTTTATATAGAGTTAAAATCAAGAATCTTACTATGTGTCCTATTCAAGAGATAAATAGAAGTTTTAAAGCATAACACCAATAAGTTTTAGGAACTCTAGCCTTTAAAAAAAGTGTAAGACCTCTCTCTTCAATAAATTTACGATGAGATTCAACACTACTATTACGCCCAGATAAGTAAGGATGAGTTAATTATGAATACAGACCTAATTAACCTAGAGAAAGATGAATAAGTTATTTTTTAAAAATGGCTAGCCATGCAATCGCGTGTAAAACTAAAATGTGAAAATAAAATAATAACACACGATATTTTTAGGTGGAAACAATCTAAGTCACAACCATGTCTTAAGAGAAAAACCACTCGATCACCTAACTTTCTACTATAAAAATCAAATGTTTAAATACAAACTCAGTCTTATGCTACCCTTCATATGATATTATCCTAATATATCTTACTTACAAGCATCTACTATATTTTCATAGTTTATAAATATTAGCATGAGTGGTATCCAAACCAACATTCAAATAAGCTTTCCGTCAATTAGATCGTTCACGAATCAATTGTAAAAAGGGTTACCACAAAAACACGAGTGCTCGAGTGCTCGTGTATGTTCTAGAACAAATTTAATAATGAATAATCCTAACAAAATAATTCAAAATATATGTCACTTAAATCAAATCAACTAGAAAATCTTAAAACAAGTAAATTAAGCACAAACTTATTAATGATAACTTCTTTAAAGATTAATAATCAAACCAAATAATTATGATATGATATACACAATTATTTGATATAACAATTCAAAAACAAAAATAAAGAAGAATCTATAAGAACATATTATGAAAATATCATAAACTAATTAAGCTTATTAATCAATCAAACACAACCACCAATGTTTGATACATTAACTAAATAAAAAAGTTTAAATAATTATGATCTTATATGTGCAAAACAAGAGAGAGAGATAGAGAGATTAAAAATAAGAGAATAATATTGTTGTGTGGTTGATTGAAACAATGTGTAATGAGTTTTATTTATAAGAAAAATTAAAACCCTTAATTATATGTAATTGATAATTTTTTTTATTACAAATAAGATTAACAATACTCATTAATTAAGAAGTCTCATATTTAAAGAAGAGTTTTTTAAAGTAGATTTTTTAATAAAGAAAACTTTTATTTAAAGAATAGTTATTTTAAAGTATATTTTAGGGTATATCTTATTCTATATTTGAGCATAAATAATTTCATATTAATGAATATGTGCTATTAAATGTATGAGTGTAATCTTATATATTATAGTTATAATAAATATATCTGAAGTACGCCACTATAAAATTTTGACATTTCTTCAACTTTACTTGATAGACTTGATAGCGAGCTTAAAAACAAATTTACATGTAAATATCTTGTCTACAAATAACCAAAACTTTTAATCCTTATAACCTGTCTAAAATATCTTCCTTTTCAAAAATAGGAATGATTGGTTTGAATTCTCCTCCTCCATTTGTTTGGAATGCCTTGATAGGCATAACAAACTATCTCCCAACCATAGATTTGAAATAAGTAAGCACCACAATAGTCTCATCTTTCGTTTTTAAAGGAAACATCCAAACAAAATGAGTAAAATCATCCATGATAAAAATAAAGTATTTATTTTCATTACGAGAAATAATAGGAGACACCCAAAGAGCCATATACAACAAATCAAAAGATTTTTAGATCTTGTATGTATATGAGTAAAAGGTTGATTGTATGACTTTGAAAGTTCACAAAACTTACAAAATTCCAAATTCTTAGACATCTTACGGACATGTAGTCAATTATTTTTAAGAAATTGACACAATGCATCAAAAGAAGAGTAGCATAAGCGGTAATGCCAATCTTTATTGGAGGAACAAAAAGAAAGAGAAAAATAACTTCCCTAAGCAACTTAAACAGGAGACTCTTGAAGGATTTTGCCTTCAATCTTGTAAAGACCATCCTTGCTCACTCCCTAAAGAATAGTGTGCCCTATTGTTTTCTCTTTAACATAAAAATAAAAAGATGAAACTCGAGGTAAATCTATTGTCCTTACATAATTTTTGAACAAAAAACAAACTAAAAGTAGCATAATAAATAAGTATGTAATAAAAAGTTTAAAGATAAAAAAATTATCATTAATAAGAAAATAAGAATAACATATACTAAGCATAGAAAGTTGAGAGCCATTACCAAGTTGAACACCATCCTTCCATTGTAAGAATCAGGACGCGCAACATTTTAGATTTTGGAGTGAGATGATGGCTAACACTAGAGTCTAAAAGCCAACTGTTATCACTAGAATGGTGGGAAAAGGTTCAATGGCAAGTATAATAGATATTAAACCTTTAAGACTACCTTGATGCTTGCCTTGAAAGATATCATCGAGAAGAAAATAGGTAAATGTATTATGGCCAACCTTGTTACAATTTTGACATGTATGATATTCTATATTCTGATCATTATAATTCTCGTGATATATTTAAAAAGAAGAGTGAGAAGATGACCTACTACCACATTCACCAAAGTATTATAAAGTACAAAAAGATTTATCAAAATAGGAGAAACATTGTTGAAGACTCCAAGAATGATGATTAGTGAAAAGCCACCAGTATCTTTGTTATTGAAACTTTTTGAATAATTCACCTTACTAAATTGAGACACATTAGCCTAAAAAACATTATCATGACTGTGCTGATGTTGACACTTACTCATTCTCTCATACTCACCAAGCATGCTATGAAATATATTAAGAGATGATATTAACTCTCGCGTATTACTTCCATTAACAAAAGAAAGATATGCATGTCTAATACCAACAAAAAGATACAAGGTCATGTCATGATCAGAAATTGGAGCCCCAATTATAACCATATAATGTGAAATACTCATTGTATGAGTAAGATTATAAAAAATGGTGAGATTTTCCTTGCAAAGTTGATTAAGTTGAGACTTCAAATTCATTATATGAGTTTGCGACTCAAAATGAAAGCAATTTCAAGTGAAATCCATTGTTCTCGAGTAATAATTTTATTAGAGACATTAATAGATATCTTGTTCGATACCATACTAAAGATCCAACTATTAAGCATCAAATTGAGCCATGTCTAACTGAGAAAATTAGGATTTAACACTATGTTTACATAATCAATAAAATGTAAAGGCTAACGAAGAGAGCCATCAATTAGACCTTAAAGACCATAAGCAACAATCTAACTCTCCATTTATTCTTGTCAAAGCAAATAATTGTTATGATTCAATTTCATAGAAATAAAAATGGAACTCAGTGTCGTTGGGGACAAAGATTGAGTAAGAACTCCAATTTGAGTCACATAACTACGAATTGGATTATGGGATAATCCTGATGAAGGAGCATTGAGAATATTTATATAAGATGCCATAGAAACTTATATTGCAAACCCCAAAAAATGAAGCAAAATAAGATAGAATAAAATAGGAAACCCTACATCAAGACTCTGATACCATATTAAATAGAGAGTGAAGAATAGATTTGAGAAATGTAAAACATCTATTCATTCATATTTACAAGCAATTACATTATACATGAGTATTTATAGACAACTGTATTATATTAATGTAACTAGATCTATCCTAATCTAACCACTTACTGATGTGGATTTACAACGCTAACAAACATTGAATTAATATAGATACTCTAATAATTTTCACTAATTTCTAATTGTTATATTTTTTTTAACTTTAGTTGTTGAATAAAGCCATTATTTGTTTGAGTATTGATAAATTACTAAGTTTGAAGGTATCAAAGTTGATTAGAAATTCATCAAGGTAAGAAATTGAGGTCGATTACACCATGTATGCCAAATTAATCGCGTTAGAATATCTCATGAATAAAAAATTGAGTGAAGTGCCAAGCTAGTCTTCTTATTTGGGCCATTGGGATCATTTAGGACTCTTGTTTACAAAATGGTTTTTTATGTCCTTTTGTTTATAAAAAAAGAGAAACATTAAAGGATAATTTAACTTTATAGCACAATATTTTACTACATACTATATAATAAAAAGTATTTTAAAAGTACACGAGTTATTTAATTTTTTTTTCTTAATTTCCAATAACTTTCTCCTTTTTTCTTCCAATTTTTCGTTCTAATCAATTCGATTAATTTTGATTAGTTTTTTCTTTCTTTACCTAGTTAGTCACTCTCTACTATTTAAATTATCTCTAAATGTAAATTAATGAAGAAAATTAAGTTAATTTTATTGTTTAGTAACATTCAATACTAACAATAATATTCATTGCCAAAATACTTGAAACTTTTATTACATTTTAATTAAGTAAAAGTTTATATATCTATTACTTCAAAAATAATTACAAAATGTTTCATAGAGCTTAAATTCAAGAGCAATAAATTTAAAATAAATAACATCTATAATTATATTTTCACAACAAAAAATTAATAGTTAAAGTTCAAAACTCTAACAAACTAACAACATAGTCATAAAAATAGATTTCTAAAGTTGTTAATCGATTGAGTTAATTCATGTAATCTTGTGAGGGCTTATGGTAACCTTACGATCATACCTATTTATATCATCTGTATTTTTAATTATTTTATCAATAGAAGTTGAGACTTATTTTCATATTGAATCTATAATGGGAAAACAAATACAATAATGCTTGGAATCCTAATATACGTTCTCTATATTACAAACAATATTACATAGCATATTACAATTAAGATTTATATACTTAAGATTGATTATTGATACTAACAAATGGTTTTTTAGTGTTTGCAATATGTTAATAACGAATTATCAATATGATTTTAAATATAAAAAAATAACACAAAGATTATTACTTTTGTCTTTGTCTATGTGAAATTTAAATTTTCAAATTCTATTTTACTTGTTTTTGGCTTAGAAATGTGAACTATGTATAGTATAAATTATAGGACTACTCAATAAAAAAAATATTAAATTTTTAGAAACAAATAATATATAATATAAATAGAATAATTAGTAACAAGATAATAAGTTTATGATTTTCAAGTGTGAATTAAATGTGAGATATGAATATGTTAGAAAGTTTGTTCTTTGTTGATACACTTTTTTTTCTTTTTCAAAAATAAATAATTTTAGCTGTAATATTTTTTTACTTTTAACTAATTTCATACGTTTATCATGTAATATACATTCAACACTTTTAAAAATAAAATATTTAAAAAATAAAATAAATTAACTCATTTTTTCGTAAACAAAATGAACTAATAATATATTTTATAAATAAAAATAATAAACAATATCAATAACTTGTCAGAAAAAGTCAATAACTAGTATTCCTTAACTTGCTTTCTAAAATTGTATATTTTGTTTTCAAGTAGAAATGGTGTTTGTGTGTTTTATTTGACTACTTTCTTTAATTTTGTTTGTTATGTAAAAAATAATTAAATTTAATCTACTAACTACTAACTTAAGTTTTAAGGATAATTGATTTCACGATCACTTAAACAATTATAATTCTTTTTAAGTATAATTTCTGAATGTTTAATAAGTCTTAGTTATTTATTATTCATTCACTCCCTTCTCATTTTAGGAATATAAAAATTTCCAATGGGTTAGGATAATTCCATGTAATAAATGAACTCAGAAATTTTGGGAAACTTTTCGGTAAGGTATTCTCCTATTTAAAATTTTGGGAGGGAATATACTTGAAATTATAAATTAACATTTTATTAAATATTATAGTTGCATATATATAAATTAAAACACATATAATAAAATATTTGAATGAAAACAAAATTAAATAAATTAAATATACAAAAAATAATTGTAATTTTTTATATTTAAAATATTTTAAAACATTTTAAAGTTAAAAATATTAAAATTTAATTTTTAAAGTTCCAAACGATTAACCATTGATGAAGATTCTTTCAACTTATATTTATAAATTTAAGTTTTTTTGAGTATAATATAGAATTTTAAATTCATGTAATATTCTAACCCGATTGTATTTCACACCATTAATATTTTGAATTATTTTAAATTATTAATTTAAAATATCATTCTATAATAAAAAAGATTTAATAATTTTTTTTTGTCTTAAAAAAATTTCATCAAAAATATTTAATAAATTTGATTACTTGATAAAACAAGTTAAACTTTTAACTTTTTTTTCTTTTCTTTTCACTTTTTATTATAAATAAAATTAAAATTTTTAAAATTATTTTATTTGTGTTGAGTTAATATTCACTTTGCTTTTATAAGTAATATTTATATTTAGAACAGTCTGATAGAATAATATATTTTAGATTAGCTATTTTTGAAAAATATAATATTATCTTAATAATAAAATATATTTAATAAAATAAAATTATCATTTTATTTTTTCTCTTTTATATCCTTTTATCATTTTCTAGTTTAATTTTAGCACCATTACTTTAACTATAAAATTAAAAAATATCAACATTTTTTAATTATATATTTTTAACTATTGTTAATACATTCAAATATAAAAAAATTTAAATGCAAAATTATATAGCATTACTCCACAACTCCGTTTCAAATGCTAGGCTTGCTTCAAAATTTGAGTTAATTATATTTTATATTTATAAAATATAAATTATTTATTTTAAATAATTATATTATTAATTTTTTTTTTTAGATATTTATAAAAATATATAAAATATTTATTTTATTATAATTATATGGTAAATAATAATAAAAATATGTAAAATTCTAAACATAATTATATAATTATATGAAAATAATTATAATTTTAAAAATACATATAATTAAATATATTTTTATAAATTATAAAAGTTTTCGTATTCTAACTAATCATCATGGGAAATCAATGCGGTCAAATACGATCATTTTAAAGAAAAAATAAAGGAACCACCACCTAACCATAGTTACGTTCCAAGGTTTAAGATAACATGGACAGCTGGACTCCACCCATCCAATGCAGAAAACAATTTACCTCTGCAACAATTATTGGTTCGTCTAGGTTAATTATGAATTTATAGAAAATAACAACAAATATTTTTTCCCACTTTAAACCTACGTATCAATTTAGGGAAAAAATCATATATATATATAATACATTGTATACTTTTTATTAATATAATTTATTTATTTTATCTTAATTTTTTATATTAGATTTAGTAAGATTTTTTTTTGGTATTAAATATGTAACGATGTAATACGTTAATATAATAAAATATAAAATTATTATAATTTTTTATTTGAAAAAATAAATAATAAATGATAATTAAAAGATAAAAAAATATATTATAAAAATAATTAATAACATCTCGTTAATTTAATCCCAAATAAATCAATATTAATTTGTTCTTGAGCTCCATAATCCGTACCAATTAGCGTAGATCCAGGATGTGAAGAACAACACGGTAGGTAAATTATTGAAAAAAGATTGTATTTTGGTGTATTGTTTGAAATTGCTTTACGATGTGTTTATAAGCGTATAACAATAGAAACGAATGACTTGTACAATATTTTTAATGATTTATTATTTTAAAACAAAAATATCTCAAAATAGATATGGCATATTCCCAATAATTAATTTTTTTTTATAAAAAATATAGATTCATATTCATTCAAATCAAAATATTTATAAGAAAATTGAATCAAAAAATTAAAAAAATAAACATCAAATTACAATGATAATCATCATTGCAGCATTAGAACAAACTTTTTAAAAGTTGATAGTATATTATATCTTCAATAAAATTGATATTTTATGATTTATTATATTCAATATCTGAATTGTAATAATACATAATAAAAAAATTTAATATAAAAACAAAACTAGCAAAACAAAAACAAAATATGCACAAAGCTCAACGTAGATATAAATCTTTATATTAAATCAAAATTTAGATATAATTTTATTTGAATTAGCAAGCAAAATATACGACTCTTTCTCCACTAACAAATACACTATAAAAAAAGGGATTGGTTTTTAAATTAAATTTATCGGATAAAATTTCAATATTCATCCGTTCAATAAAACAATTATATCTTGACTCATCTACATGATATTTTAATAAATTTTTTTTAAAACAAACGATGCATTCATAATGGAGTTATTACAAAGAATGTGGTCTAAAATACAACTAATTAATGAAAGAATATTTTAGTAATTTTATCAATTGAAATATTTTGTTTTATTTTTCCAACCGTACATAAATTACTAAACGGAAGGAGAAAGTGTTTCCATAATTTTTTATTGAATTGAAATGGGTCTTTTAATAAACACATTTTAAAACAATTAATCATAGAGTAAGTTATAGTGCATTAATATCTATTAATTAAGTTGATAGGTGCTTTTTGAACGTGAATGGTTAAATTTTAATCAAATTTAAATATTTTTAAATTTGTAATAAGTAAGTAATATAAATAGTGTTATTAAGGATTTTGTTTAAACAAAAAAATATTTGAAAGGTAAGGTCAAAATTTTGAAGATTAATTATTTTTTTATTGGCAAAAAATTGTCATTTTTTTAAGGAACCAGCCACCTAAAAAGTAAATAATATTGAGAGAGAGAGAGAGAGAGAGAGAAAAGGCAATAATGCTGCTGCAATGTTAAGGGAACAAGATATTAAGCAAGAGTTATGTCTGTGGAGTGGAGCCCAATGCAGTCAAACATTTGACAATTTGACCATAAAGGGAGCCACCACCACTTAAGTCCCAACTGCCAACTAAGAGGATTAGGTTCAAACACGTGCACATCACGCACGTGTGGTATCAGTCAGATAATGACAGAAACATTCACTGTCCAATCCTCTGTTTCTTGGCTTAGATATGTCCCTCTATCAGAGCATATCTAAAATTAAAAAACAAATTTTAAAAAGAAAGCTCCTTACCCCTCCATTGAGAATTTGCAGAAACCTTCTGTCAGATTAGATTCACTTCTTCTTCGAGAAAAATGCCTGGTAGCGTAGAACCGTTGGATTTGGGAGTACAGATACCGTACCATTTCAGATGTCCGATCTCTCTTGAGCTCATGCGTGACCCCGTCACTGTTTGCACCGGCCAAACTTACGACCGAGCCAGCATCGAGTCATGGGTGGCCACTGGCAACACCACTTGCCCTGTGACTCGATCCCCTCTCACTGACTTTACTATCATCCCTAACCACACACTTCGAAGGCTCATCCAAGACTGGTGCGTAGCCAACCACTCTCTTGGTGTCCAACGTATTCCCACTCCCAAACAACCCGCTGATCCTTCCTTGCTTCGCTCTCTCCTCTCTCAAGCCTCTTGTGATTCTAATCTTTCCATATATTCTCGCCTCTCTGCCTTGCGTCGTCTCAGAGGTTTCGCTCGAGATTCCGATAAGAATCGATCCGTTATGTCTTCTCTTAATAATTCCCGACAAATTTTGCTTCGTATAGTTTTCTCCGAATCCGATTCCGATGAGTTGAGACTTGAATCGCTCGCGATTGTTGTAATGTTGCTCCCGCTCAGTGAGTCCGAGTGCGAGTCTGTAGCATCGGATCTGAACCGGGTGGTTTTCTTATCGACTTTACTTCAGCATTCTTCGTTCGATGTTCGAATAAACTCCGCTGCGTTGATTGAAGCCGTGATTGCCGGTACGAGATCGCCTGAGCTACGAGCTCAGATCACTAGCGTGGATGAAATCTTTCAAGGAGTGATTGAGATTCTGAAGAACCACACTATTGCTGCCTATCCACGAGCTCTGAAGGTCGGTAATAAGGCCTTGTTTGCCTTGTGCCTTGTGAAACAGGCAAGGAATAAGGCAGTCGCTGCCGGAGCGGCTGAGGTTCTAATTGATGGACTCGCTGGTGAGTTGGAGAAGTGTGAATACGCCGAGCGAGCTTTGGCCACCATTGAACTGCTCTGCCGAAACTCGGTAGGTTGTGCGTCGTTTGCATCGCACGCGCTAACTGTACCTCTTTTGGTGAAGGTCATGTTAAAGATATCTGATCGTGCTACAGAGTACGCGGCGGGGGCTCTCCTGTCGCTGTGTTCGGCATCGGAGGAGAGCCGGAGCGATGCCGTGGCTGCTGGGGTATTGACGCAGTTGCTGCTGTTGATTCAGAGCGATTGCACTGACAGAGCTAAGAAAAAGGCTCAGCTATTATTGAAGCTTCTTCGGGATTCTTGGCCGGAGTATTCTGCTGGAAATTCTGATGATTTTGCTTGCAGTGAGGTGGTGTCACCGTTTTGAGCTTAACTATTTCTATTCTATCAAATCTTTTGATTTTCTGATTCTTAGTAAAGAAGTTGAAAGAATCAAAAAGGGAAAAGAAAAGAAAAATTGAATAGTTTTTTACATTGGTAAATAGAATAGAGATAGCTCTGTAATTTGTGTAAGTAATTTTGTATTGAAGAACAGTTGTTAGAAGTAGTGATTCATCTCAATTCGGAGCTGTGTATTCACTCCATTTAGACTATGACAAAGTTGTTTGAGAGACACTGTATTATTCTGAATTTGTTATGTATTCTTTTTATCTGACCATGCCAATTTCAATAGCTGCATTGAGAATTCATTGTAGTATCCACATTTGCTCCCTATTTAGATATTATCTTTTGATTTGCAGCTATTAAAGGTGACAACTTTTCCGTATTGAATATTTTATATAATTGAATCATTTATACCAACGTCTACTTTCTATCTCCTTTCGAGCAACAAGTTCCTTTATCAAAGCAAGGTAGAGAATATATATATATTGCTGTTAATATTGTGAATTTGTTACCTATTTTTTTTATAGGTCACTCCCATTTAATTAAAATCTTCTCTCGCAGGTTCTTTATTTTTACACTGCCAATTTTATTTATTTAGAGCCAAGTATTGACAAGTTTCTTTTGATTACTATTTCTTCTACAACCCTGTCTTGGCCTTGTTTCTTCGAGTATGGTTGGGATGAATGTTCACTAGTCACCACACACAATGTAACTTGTTTTATATTATTACGATTTGTTTTTTTGGAGAATAATATTTAGCATGATTAAATAGAATAATAACTCTATCACGACTTACTTATGTGGTAGAAAAAGGATGAGATGTAAGTCATTTGAGTAGTATTATATCTATTGATTGATGTATAATTTGATCAATTGTAATTTTACTAGTAAGTCATGGTACTTGTGTCATTACTCAAATACTCATTTGAGTAATGCTAAGTATCATTATCTTTTTATTTTTATTTTTTAGGACTTGGCATTCGATGTTGAGTCAAATGTCTCTAAAATTTTATTGGACTACTTTAATTCCTGCTGATTCTTTCCATTTCCAGTTCCAGTTCCAGACTTCCAGCCTTCTCATGTAGCTCAGCTTTCTTTAGGAGTCACTGTTTTTAGTATAAACTTCTAAACGTGCTCTCTCCTTCACTAATCTTGTGTTCTCAATTATTTTCCAACTGGTAGTGGAACCATGAATTTTTTGTCTGGTAATGCGGACCCAAGACTCGTATACATTTCACATGGTCCCCATTCTTTTGGGGTTTTCAGTTTTGAACGTTTCTCATTTTCTACTGCAATTGTGATAGATATGGGAACCACACACACATATAAGACTCATATAGTTTTAATTTTTTTTTGTCTCCCCAAAAATTCAAGCTGAGTTCCCTCTAATATAATTCCTCAATAATGAAATTGTCTTTTTGTTGGCTTCACTTGTCCTCATGGTAAAAAAAATTAAAAATAAAATCCAAAGCTGCATAAAGACTGTAAATCTACAATTGATATACTAATCAAATATTGATCAAACATAGGTTATCCATATTTCCACAAAAACAATAGCCAACCATTCATGAATTTTCCTCCTAAATCATGAAGAAGTGTGGAGACAAAAAATAACAAGCAACAAACAAATATAACTTCACATACACAGAGAGGGGGTGAAAAAGCAACAAACAACCATGGCAAATACCACCTTCTCCAATTTCTCTTTAACACACACACACTCTTTCCCTTCACCAAAACAGTACCACTTCTACCCCCACGTGTTTACGGCCAAAATCATCACTAATCGTCTGACTATCACACCCTCTGTCATTTTCACTACCTCCTATCTCAACACTCCAAAACCCTTTACCACCACAAGTTTCTCTTTTAGGCCTTCTATGGTTGGTGGAGGCGGAGGAGGTGGAGATAGTAACAAAAACAATAATGGTGGCGATGACGACGACGATGATGGAGAGGATAGAGAAAGAAACAAGGCCGAGGCAGTAATGGCATTAGCAGAGGCAGGGGAATCTCTGGAGAGTTTGCCTAATGACTTGGCAAAGGCAATTGAAGCAGGGAGGATACCTGGATTAATAGTCAAAAGATACTTTGAGCTTCAAAAGTCTGTTTTCATTCGATGGTTGCTTTGCTTTGGTGGGTTTAAAGAACGGTTGCTTGCTGATGATTTGTTCTTGACCAAGGTTGCCATAGAGTGTGGTGTTGGCATCTTTACAAAGGTTATTCGTTTTGCGCTTTTAATTACTTTATCTCTTTTCATTTCTACAATCAAATATGATGCTAAATGCCTTATAATGCAATCATACATGCTTTTTATTCAACATGGAAGTCTGGATTTATGCTGCTTAATTGAGAGTGATTTTACTTTCTAGCATTGGATGCAACAATTGTTCAACATCCAATTCTCTGGTGCATAAATGTTATTATTAATAATAAGATCTTCTGCTTGCATAATTATACCCAACCTAAATAAGATATGAAAATTCTCAAACTTTTAGTGAAATGTTTTGGAGTATATTTTGCCCTTTCCCTGAATCATTAACCTGATCTGATGCAGGATGAGTCCCTTCGTTTTTAAAAATGTGCTCTTTAGTCTTTTGTTCTTCAAAGATGCATCCAAAGCCCCCCGAATTATAGATAAGTTCAAGTCACACTGAAAAATGAAAAATAGACATTTTTAGCATATATTTATTTTAACATTATATGCTGCCAAGGGCATAAAAATACATATTTGTGGTTCCATTCATCTCACGATTTAAACACATGCCATAATTAACCAAAATTTTGTGATGGCTTCATCTACATTGTATTTACCTGCACTTTTTAAGGAACTAGTGGACTTATGGTACATTTTTGAAGAATAAGGGGGTTAAAGTGCACATTTTCAAAGGGGCATATAGAACGAAGGCATTACACATTGATCTTAAGAATACATCTTTTGGTTTTCAGAGTGCAGCAGAGTTGGAGAAGCGAAGAGAAAATTTTACAAAAGAGCTGGATTTTGTTTGTGCTGATGTGGTATGTCTGTTATTGATTATATCCTTATTTTCTTTAGATTATTCAAAACTGAATTTCCTCAAAGTAATCTTATTTTTTAATTGAACTCAGAATAATATTTTTAAGCTTTCTAGATTCAAAATTTCCGTAGTAATTGTACAGCTGAGATTAGCAGGATCCCAACAGCATCAGGTTTTGATTAATGTGGCATCAAAGATATATAAAAATTCTCTGTACTTACACTAAATTGGTCTTGGTCTTCTTTTCCCAAAATGCACCTCATATTATGATCAAAGAGGCAGAATTTGAGAACCTCAAATGCTCAACTTGATCTGAATTTTAGCCTTAAACGGTCTATATTTAATGATAAACTTTGCATCTATTTTCTAATTTAGAGTTTTATCTTATGTGATCCACTGAGTAATTGATCACTCGGTCTTAGGTGATGGCGATAATAGCAGATTTTATGCTGGTATGGCTTCCTGCTCCAACTGTTTCTCTCCGACCAACTCCTGCAGTCAGTGCCGGACGCCTTGCTAAGTTCTTTTATGGCTGTCCTGATAATGCTTTTCAGGTCATTGTTCATTTATTTTCTATTTCAGATTGTTGTTTTACTCTAGGCTAAAATCAAACGTGTAACTCCCCTATGTGCTCAAATGGTTGCAAATTTTTTTATGCAGGTAGCTCTGGCCGGAACATCTTATTCACTTTTACAAAGAATAGGCGCTATAGTGGTATGTGATGTATCTATTCACAAAAAATAAACAGTTTTACTCTGTGCGTATTGTTATATTTCACGCGATCTTAACTTGTTTGAACAGCGCAATGGAGCCAAACTATTTGCAGTTGGAACAAGTGCATCTCTGGTAAACACTAACATTCACACATTAATACATGCTTATCTGTACTTTCTCAATTTTGAGACCTATTTTTGAATGTTATGTAACATAGAGACTATGTACTGCTACCTGCAATTTTATACACAATAACATTCTTCAAAAATCTTTCTTAGAGTTGGAATATATTGGGCATAATTTCTGGAATGAAATAAGTTAGTTGTGTTACAAACCAACATATGCTAATTGACATCCAAAGACTAATGAACTGTGTCATTTTCAGATTGGCACAGGTGTAACAAATTCATTGATTAATATGAGGAAGGCTATAGACAAATCCTTTGCTGGTGAAGCAGAGGATTTACCCATGTTATCTACCAGTGCTGCTTATGGTGTTTATATGTCAGTTTCAGCAAACCTTAGGTATGTGGCCTTTTATATACTAATATGATTCAAATAATCTATGAAATGTTTTGACAATCACATGACCAGTAACAAACTTGTAGTTCTATGATTAATGAAGAAGAAATCGGGTAATAATAAAAAAAAAATTAAAAGAAAAAAAGTTGTTTTTCTTTGAACAATTATATTGGATGCCTATAAGTTACAAAAAAAAAAAAAGCACATTTAAGTACTTTTTTTTAGGACTTGAGTTATATCTTTTATATAGAGTAATGTCAATAATATACAAATTTACTTATATTTTTACTCCCATACTATTTAGATTTTATGACGTGTTAATATTATCTCGAAAATTAAATTATTTTTCTAATTAAGTGATATTAATATTTTTTTTCTTTTATATATTATATATGAACTAAGTGTACGTGTTTAAAGATGAACTAAAGCGAATTTTTGGCTAAACATATGTGACTCTACCGATATTTTTCTCATATCTGAAATTGGAAATTTATGCCTTTTGGCTAATACGTGATTGTATTTGTTTGTTTAATGATATTTCATAGAATGATGGATTTGTTTTTGGTGATGAACAGATACCAGATACTGGCTGGAATTATAGAACAAAGAGTTCTTGAACCTTTGCTACATAAACAGAAGCTATTATTGAGTGCAATTTGCTTTGTTGTTCGAACTGGCAACACATTTTTGGGGTCACTAATGTAAGTTTTTAAACCTTCTACCTCATATTATCTATATATCACGTTCACAATTTACGTATCAATTTTATTATTGCATATAAGTACATGAGTTTGATTATATTTACCAAAAATATTTAACACATTAATTGTAATTTATTTTAAATTTATTATAAATACAATTTTCTTCTATTATGATCTCCAATTATCATGATTTACAAATATTATTATTATTATTATTATGTGGACAGGTGGGTTGATTATGCGCGTTGGGTTGGAATTCAAAGGTCACGAGATTAGAATATTTGAAACTACTCATTTATATTTTAAATCAAAATTGAGTGTTTGAGTAGATATCAATTTTTTTTAAATATGGAATTATTGAGAATATTGTGGCAAAAATATGTTGTAACAGTAAACTCACAGTATTATAAGATAGGGATCGGAAAATTCTATACCGTCTATTACTCATCACCATGTATTGTTAAGTTTGAGTAGCTATTAAATTTAAATTTTTTTTCTAAAAAATTTAAACTATACTTTACATTGACCACCATTTATATTAGCAATTGGTTAATTAATTAAATTAAAATATTTTCAAAAATAAATAATTATTTAAGAATGAAACCTAATTTTCTTGGTCTCAAAGGAAAAAAAATGCTAACAAAGGGTGAATGCTTTTTGGTAGATAAAAAAGACTAATTGTAGAAGAAAAAAATTGAAAATTAATTTCATAAGATAATATTAAAAGTTTCTAATAATATATTTATTTGGGTGCACCACCCTAGTAAAAATAGTAAAATCTATATATAAAAAATAACGAATTTAATGCTTTAATGATATCTTTATTAAATAAAATATATATATTTGAACTTATATTATAAAATTAATACATTAGTGGTCCTCCCATTTAACAAAAATTACAACAATAGTTTAATTTTGAAAAAAAAAACTTAATTTATAAAAATATTTATTATTTTTTGTTTATTTCAATATGAAAACATCTTATACTACATTAACAATTATTATCAGCCTCTATCATTCTCTTTGTCTTATCCTTTTATTTTTTTGTCGATTAACCAAATTTTATTATTTATTGTAAAATAATCAAAAAAATTGTATTTTTTTATTGAATCTGTAGTTAGGCCATCACTATCTCATTTGAAGTACCTATTTTTACTAACATCTCATTTCCTCTAATTTTATTGATGATTTTATCATTTTTGATCATTTTATATTTGATCAAACTTAAGATAAAAGTGATTTTAATCGAACACAATGTGATCAATAAATGATAAAATAATCAAGAAGATGGGAGAGAATAAGTTGATAATTGTCGCATTCATTGGCATAAATTGTTCTATAATAAACATTGATAATAGATAGTGAGTAAAAGAGTAAGATTGTATCAAAGGGTAGAATAAAAAATATATTGGATATAGACATAATTGTTTTCGTAATGAAATGAACAAAAAAATATAAGAGAATACATAAAATAATAAATATTTATATAAATATAAAATTATTTTTTTAAAAAAAATTAAACATTATTGTATTTTTATTAAATGTGAAGATTATTAATATATTAATTTAATAAAGGTAATTTAAAGTAAAGAAACCAAAACCATGGTAAGAATGTTGTTATTTTTGGGCATTGATGGGTGATGGGTAAAGTTATTTCACAACCATTCAGCTAAAATAGTATGGGCCGAATATAAGGCTCAACCCAATAAATAGTGTTTCTAAACCGGCCCATATTATTATTAAGTGGTCCACTTACATATTTTGCGGCCTTTCCATGACACAAGAGATGGATCATAATGGTGGTCAGCAACTAGAAGAAATGAAGAGAAGCAAGCAAAAACTTGACCTCACCAAAGTGTGAAAAAATCTCCAAAGTCTAGCTTCACAAACAAATCCAAGCCTCAATTAACCTCACAAGATTAAGCAATTGAGGACAAAAAGAAGCAGTAAGAATAATATGAAGAATCAGAGAGGATCTGAGAAAATATCAATGAAAATGGTGAAGATTTAGGAGGAAAATAAAACCCTAGCAGAGCCCACTTTTTTAAAAGTTTCTCAGGAGAGTTGTTATAGCTGTGGATTGATACTGCAGTTTTTAGTATCGGAAACCTAAAATTTGTGTTAAATGGTTGAGGAAGATGCTAAACCACTTTAAAAACAAAAATGAAAAAAAGGATTTTTGGTGTTTATAATTATATATTTGCATCTGTTGTAACCGACAATATTAATAAGATGCTCATTTGTGGGTTTTTTTTATATTGTTTAAATTTTAATGGTGTATGATTTGTTGATTCGGATTCTGCTTTCTCATTGGCTTTTCTTAATTTTTCAGACAGCTTGATGATGGATGAGTTTTTACATGTCCTTGTTGCTTTTGTAGGGAATATAAGTTATGATCGTTGAGCTTGAACCTTGTTCGTATTATCATCTAGGCTACAGCAGCTATCATAAGGATTTGAACTCCTTCCAATTATTTGTTAATGGACATAGCAATTGATATATAAATCCTGAAAATCACATGCATTTCTTGAAATTTATATTAATTATATTAATATTATTTTTACATTAATACTTTCTTGATATTTATATAAATCATATTAAAATTAATATAAATTTTTTATGTATATTATAAATAAATAAAATAGAATTACAGAGAATGGGAGAAAAATAATTGAAAAAAATTATGTAACTAAATATCTAACAAATAAGTAACACTTTAATGACTTATAACTAAAGTAAATGTACAAGTTTATAAAAGAAATAAAATTTATTCTTTACATAAATATTAAATTGATTTATAATTTATATACGTACATCTTTAATAAGATAAAATTTGAAAATTTGAAATTAATATTTTATAACATATTTATATTGATATTTTCATCAAAAATTTAAAAATTATAAAATAACTCACAAAACTATTGGGAAATTATAACATTTTTATTATTATTTTCAATGAAAACATTTATGAATATATATAGATATTTTGAACTCACCAATTGTCACGTGTTTTCCACTTGCAGTGTGGCGCGTTGGTCTCGACTCTCAAACATGAGTCCAAGCTCTCTGCCGGCCTGAGCAGAAAGAAAAGGACTTAACTCAAACAGTGTTACAAAGGACAATCAGCTGACCAAACAATAGGCCATTTACAAATTTTGCACTGTCACATCATCGACATAAATTATTTATTATTGTTAAAATATATAATAATTTAAATTAATAAAATTTAAAATTAATATTATTTTTTAAAAAATAAACTTAAGATTACGATCATAAAGTAATTTAATTAATAAAAATATATTTTATAATAACAAATAATATCACTTTAGAGACATACATTAGAATCATACTTTATGAAAAAGAAAAAATCCTTTTGTCCCTATCTCTGTATTAGTCGGTACTGATCGTTATTTTTTTAATATATTTTTTCTTTTAATATTTGAATAAAATAAAAACTAGCAGTATAACCCGTGCCAAAATCACTGAGGTTACACAGGAGAGTTCAAAAAAGTGTATACGTATTTGATATATGTATCTGTCGGAATTTAATGATTAAAAAAACATGGAATATATATAATAGAATTAGTATTTAATTATCTAAAAATATTAACTCTAATATATTTTTTAATTTTTTATTAAATTAATTGAATGTAAATTTTTATATTTAAAAACATGTTAATAAAATCAATTGAATTTATTTAAATATGAATAATGTTTTTAAGAATGTTATGAAATTTTTAGAAAAGAAAATTATCTCTTTACAAACTTCAAATTAAAATAAGTATATTTTGTAAAATATAATTCTCTAGTTCTTATACTGTTGAGTATATACTAGTTTGTTTAAGTGTCAAAAGACAAATATGTTTTTATAACATAGCATAATGATAAATACATAAAATGCATGGACAAAAAACATGTATTTTTAAACTAAAAGTGACTAATCTTGATAATAAAGTTTTGACATAAAAGTCCTACTATTAAAAATTAAATAGTAAAATAAAAATGTAAAATTATGTGATCTAATTTAAAAATTAACTATATCACGATTATTATTCTAGTTGTAATTAAATGTCTTCTAAATCAACACTTACTACTTGATCATATTTTTCATGTTTATATTTTTTATTTGTATATTAATTATACACACGTGTAGTTAAAAGCTAACCTAAGTATTAAATATCTCATCTAACTAGACTCATAAGTACTATTGACATAATAAAATGAAAGTATATTTATCACACGTGATCAATGTTAAATATCTTGTCACTATATCCTCAAGAGCTTTTTACATAATAAATTCAAAATACATTTATTATTGTTATATTTTTTATTTATGTACTTATAATAGTATTTTATTTCATAATAATCATAAGATAGTATGTTATCATTTTCAAATAACTGTTATTTCAAACTCATAAATAGTATATTATTTCATGGTATGTCAAAAACATTTTATTCATAATTCTTAAGTCTAAAATAACGTATATTTATGAAACTTATTCATTCATTGCACAATTTTGAGAAATATATATCATGTTAACAAGTTTGAGAGTATATGATCAATCTTTTATTGCACAATTTAGATATTTAGATATTTTTATTATTTTGTCATTTTGTCATTTTATATAGTTAATGTTGATTGGTATACAAATAAATTAATAATAAAGATTAAAAAACTTTATGATTTGACATTTAACATATATATTATAATTTGTAGTCAACATGGGTTACTTTATAGTTATGTAAAATATTATATAAGCATTGTTGTTTAGTATAATAGAGTTACTTCTAATTAAAATAATGTGAGTCATAAATTTTGTAAAATTTATACAATTATGGTTATGATTTTGATACAACGTACAAAATATAAGAAAATAAGTTAATTAATCAATACAATCTTTAAGATGCGTCTTAAAATTTAAAAAATTATTCTATATATTAATGTCCTATTTTTATTCGATTTTTCTAATTATCTATTATAATTTGTAGTTTAAATCATGTTTGTAATATTTAATTTAATTTATTTTTTGTTATTTAATATTATTTATTTTAAAGATGTGTCTTTAATTGGACAATATATTTTTAAAAAAATTAATATAATTTTGATACATTAAATTAAATTTTAATTATAATAAACCATAAATATAAATATAAAGAAAGGTTTGGTTTATTTCATGAATTATTTCATTTTTTTAAATAAAAATATTATCTTATGAGTTAATTCATTATATATATATATACTACATGAGTTAATTCATTTTTTTAAATAAAAATATTATTTAATTTTTAATTTTAAAATAATATTTATTAGTTATTTTATTTATAAAAAATGTTATAAATTGTTTTTTAATAATAATTTTTTTTAAACAGATATTAATGACGATGTTTTAATCATTTAAACAAAAAAAATTATAAATATAATTAGTAAGAATATTATATTTTTTATTTTCATGATTAAAATATGTCAAAAAAATTTACTTCTTTAAATAAATTTAAAATTATTAAATATTTTTTGAATTTTAAGTTTATAAATAAAGAGGTTGAATATCACTTCCTTAATATTAGGGTGACAAATGGTACATTTTATTTTAATAAGTGTGTCCTTACACCCTTATATATATATATATTGGAACTTAGAATAACCTCCATTAGCCGGAACTGCCATCGAATCTTCGGAGCAACATCACTGCTCAGATGGGTATTATGGAACATGTAACACAAACCATTCGTCTTAACTTTCGAATTTTTTTCTTCTTCTTCTTCTTCATTCTCTTTTGGTGTTAATGTTTAAATGTGCTAAGAAAGTTTGAAACTTTTGTGTGGTAGGTGGGGGAGAGGGAAAGTAATAGAGGTCATTTGATAGAGGAAAATGAGAAGAAGGAAGAGAAGGAAGCAGTGAAGGATGTGGAGAAAGGTAAAACGAGTTTTGAAGAAGAAGTAGTTGAGACCAATAATCAGAGAGGTTTTCAGCTTACAAGTTTGCAAAGGCTCAATTCTACCAACCCTTTGAGGATTGTCCTTGACGGTGGTACCAGAGTTGCTACTCCATCCCCTTCTCTTTTTCCTCAGCCTCTCCTTCCTTCCCATCTTGCTCAGCCTGGCTCTACTCCTACTCCACTGGTGAGTTCCTCTTCAAAAAGTGCTTTCTTTTGCTTACTGCTTACTGGCAGAAGCAATTTTTTTAATATTTTATATGTTCAATATGAAGTCACAACTTTTTGAATCTTATATCATTGCTGCTTCTCTCTCTCTTCTTTTCTATGTTTTATCTGGATTAGTTTACCATAAATGTTAAAAGGCTGAATTTTTTGGTGTGTATATGAAAAAAATTTGTTTTTTTTTCCATTTGAAGATGATTTTAAAATTATTTTTCTGAAAGTAAATCTCTTAACTATCAACTAAATGTAAAAACTTTGTTCTGAATTAAATCATCAATCTGATAAATTTATGGGTTTTTTCTTTCTTTGTTGACCAGGCATCTGTGACAACACTGAATTCAAGAGTGTATACAAACAAAATATTTTTGTTTCTGTTCAGTCTGCATATGGTTGTGGCTATTGGATTAGTTTGCTTTCTTGTATTTAAGGGCATTCAAGGGCTGATAGAATCATCAGACTCGGTTAAAAGAAAAGAGGTGAAGGTGTTAAAGTATCTCCTACCCCAAATTGAAGTTGCTTCTCTTTTAAGCATTACTCTTTCTTTTGTATGGCAAAAGGCAGTTAGAGAATGGCCCAAATTTATGGTTAATTTCATATTATGGAGCACTTTTGTCATGTCACTATCTCTTGGGATTCTACTAATTTGCTTCCAAAAGCCTCCAACTGATGGTATGGGAGTCTGTTTTCTTTTCTTTGCAATATGCAATGGCTTATATGCTTGCTGGGTTACGCAACGAGCTCGATTTTGTTGCAAGATTTTGATAAAATCTCTTGAACCTGTATCAAAATTCCCTGATTTGAATCAACCTACTTATTGGATGCTTGGGGCTGGATTTATGTGGATGTCTTTGTGGATTTTAGCAGTTATTGGAGCCTTAAATTTCTACTTTCCTCCATTGGTCATAATTTTATTAGTGATGAGCTTGGTTTGGACAATTGAAGTAATGAGAAATGTTGTAAATTTAACAGTAAGTAGGGTGATTGCTCTGTATTATCTCAGAGGAATGCAATCCAATACTCAATTTTGCTTCCAACGAGCCTTGACTAAAAATCTCGGGAGTGCTTGTCTCGGATCTCTTTTTGTTCCTGCAATCGAAGCACTGAGAATTGTTGCCCGGGCTTTAAATCTGCTTGAGGGTGAAGATGAATTCATGTTTTCTTGTGCACATTGTTGTCTCCGAGTTATGGAGTCCATCTTCAGAAATGGAAACGGCTGGGCCTCTGTACAGGTAATCATACCACTAAATTAGCTTTTGCTAAATGACCAATATCTCAATAGTCTGTGTATGCAAGACTTTTTTGTACTGAAAGTCTAATTTAGATTGTTGAGAATATCAGATAGCTGCTTATGGAAAAAGTTTTGTGGAGGCTTCACAAGACACTTGGGAGCTCTTTGAAAGGCAAGAAATGGAGGCTATTGTTGATTCAGACATGACGAGCGCAATCTGCTTTCTAACCGGAGTCTGTAGTGGCTCAATATGTGCTATTTTTGTGGCTGCTTGGACTGCCAAAGTGCACCAAAGTTTCGTAGCCACCAATTCACTCCTTGCGTTCTTTATCGGATACTTAATGGTTAGTAGCAGCCAGGCTTATTGACCAGTCTTTGTTTATAAATAAGGACATGAACATCCTAATTCTTTAATTCCACTGTGTTCAGATATTTGAAAACTAAATCAACCTTGTTCATTTTGATATATACCAGACCAGGATTGCCATGGTATTACCACAAGCCTGTGTGAGTTGTTACTATGTTTGCTATGCTGAGAATCCAGAGAACAGGTTATTTGATCAAACAATAAGAGATCGTATCGGTTTGATCAAATCCGGTCGTGATGTGATTGTGCCTACTCCAAGAGTCGCTCGCAGGTTTACAAGAACTTGAAATGTATAATACTCTTGTCTCCGTTTTGGCTAAAATTGTAAATATGAGCATGTTTTAGCATATTTTTTTATGTATCTTATTGTTGAACTGTTGAGTAGAAATTAACCACGTTAACAGGAGCTTAAGCTAAAATTGGTTGGTGATGATAGAGGAGACAAATGTGAAAATTAAACTTTTCAGTATCGGATGTGGCTTGGTCAGATCCAGTCAACCAAGCTTTCAAGACTAGTATCAACCCGCCTTTAAATAGCAAAAATTAACTTCAACCCCGGTATACTTATATATTATTATTTTGATATTCATCATCGTTATAAATGGGTAACTTTTGAATAATTTTAAGTAAAGACAAATATGTCTTCTACATTATCTATGTCTAGATAACATTATGTTTTAAAGGTTTCGATATTAATAAATGATAAAGAGGGATAAAATATCGATAGAAAATCGGTTAATAATATAGATATTATTATGATATTATCGATATAATATCAAATAATATATATAAAATGTTATTTATGGTTTTTATTTTAAATATTTCAATTATTTATCTATAAATTTTTGATTTATTAATTAAAATAAATATTATATATATTTATATTTATATTTATATGTAAAAATTAATTTAAAACATAATTATTTGATTGTTATGATATTTTAGAAAATTTATTACAATATTCATAATTTTATTAGTCAATTTTTTTCATGGACTTTTGTGTAATATTTCTATTTATAATGATAATATTTTTAATACATTCATATAATTTATGTATAGATATTTTAACCAACAAAGATATTAAAAACTTTGATTCTAACGTATCCCAAGAACTTTTTCAATAACAAATACTAAAAGATTAATATGATAGTAATAAAGTATGAGATTCTACGTTTTGGGTCCTTACTTTTGGTGAAAAAAGTAAGATTACAAATTAACCCGTCAAAGTTTCTCCAGAGCCTCCATTATTTTTCTGTAACTATTCTCAATGTCTAAATTTTGTAAATATAGTATGAATCTCCATACTATAGCACTTTATTTCGTTGTCGATTGATTGATTTTAAAGATTAGCGCTTTGAGTCCATCGAATGTAGAATTATTAAATTCCACTGCGTGTTCGTATTTGCTGTAAAGATTACAGAATCGCCTATATAAATTTCTGCAGATATTTACCTCCTTTATTGATAATTAATTAATTAAAACTTATTTAATTTTTGATTTTTGAATTTTTTCATGCGATTTTTAATTTAGTAAATATTTTTAATTTTTTTAAAAAATTATTACCAAAATATAAGATGATTCATAAATCTTTAAAAATAATATTTTTGATTTATGATTTTTTCATTTTTATCAAACATTTTTTTAGTAATAAGTCAAATTTTATAATTTTTGTATTTAAATGATTTTTAATTTTTTCTTTAAAAATTGTTACCAAATATATTGATAATTATTTTTATAAAAATTATAAATTATAAAATCAATTATTTAATTATAAATTATAAAATATGATTATGATTATTATTAAAGTAATAATTTAGTTAATTAAAAGTGGCAATCATGAAGGATATATAATGACTTAAAAACCATAGGATATGCTCCGATGAAAAGAAGAGAACCACTTCTCATATCATAAAGATAAAGTGTCGATGCTTTTTTCAAGAAATTCAAAAGAATAATATGGTCGATTTTGACAAGCAATAAAATTTTAAGAAAGTTCACATGATTATTACAATGAGTGTAAAAAAATTAATATTAAAATCTTATTTTTATTCTTATTAAAAAATTTAACTAAATTTTTTCAATTATCAAATTTATAAAATAACAATTTTATTAAAATTATATGATAAATAATTTTAAATAAACTTATAAATTTAATAATATAACAGAATATAACCCAATTTTAAAATCAATAATCAAAACATGATTTTAATATTAATTTTACTACGTGATTCGATAAAAAATTACATAACTTGTGTCTAACCCTAACACATTTTACCTTTTTGTTATTTCAAATTAGTCAAGCTATGATATATGTCCCTGACATTTTAGTTGCAAAATTGCATCTAACCTTTATTTTGTCAAAAAAAAAAAAATCCTCAGTGTAATGATTTTATTACATTTAAGGATTCTTATCTACTAATTTTTATTCATTTTGTTAATAAGCTGGCAAAAAAAAATGATACAGACCAAATAAAATTAAATATCATGTGACTTGCTCCTGTCCTGTGGGCACCGGACACCGCATGCCGCTGTCCATATGTGCCTCATCTGTGCACATAGCCGTCCCACGTTATCAAATGACACCATCATTTATTATTCTACGTTTTCATAATTTTTTATCATTTTTTCACTCATTTTTTCTACATATTCTTACGTATAAATATCTTCCTTCTCTTCGTAATTAAACACAATTCAAAACAAATATTTTCTTCTATTTCTTTCTCTAGTAACAATTTCGGATCATATATGTAGCGCTCTAAAGTAACTTAGCTGAGGTCCGAAGGAAGGGAAGAAACAAGATCCTACTTACAATCTTTAACTATTAAAAATTCGACTATACAATTAGATTTTTTTATAGAGAGAAAATAAATTTAACTAATAAAAACAAGTATCAATATTACATCAACACACATACCCAATAACTAAAAGAAAAAATAACACCACCATACAACTCCTTCATAACACAGAGAACAACATCAAAAATAAAATAAAAAATCTAACACCATCTAGATGGACGATAGAAAATCACCGGAACAAGAAGCTGCCAATCCTTGTTTCCGACGACCAAACCTCAATAGTCATCCAGTTCATCTTCATCGCTGTCCTCCATGACAACAACTAGCAAAGACCATACACAAAAATAACAAAGAGCCCGCTAGAAAACTAGCGGGAAGGCAATGCCAAAGATATCAACGTCTCTTGGAGAAACTGACGACAAATCTGGATCTGGGGCAACGCCGGCAGAAATAACAATATGGAGGCGCGCTTGGAAGGGTAGGTGATAGATGGAGATGGAGGCTAATGAGCTGAGAGCTTGTAGATTTGAGTGAATGAGAGATGAAATATAAGGTTAGGTTTTTCTAAGTCAATTGGTAATAATTGAGATGTCATCCAATATCTTGCAGAATGAGGTTCAAGTAAACAAAATTGAAATGATATAAAGCTTAGTTAAATGATCCAAACTACATATGCAAAAAGTAGAGAGTACATATAACATCACTACATAACCCTATAGCCTATAATAGCATTTCAACGTCTAACATTACCACTAAATTTGCCAACGCTGAAACGCATTATTTCTTCAAAAGTTCCACCACATTGTATTAAAAAAGAAGGAAAAGGAAATTGGCAAAACAAACTGCCGAAAAATGAAACAAAAGAAGCAAAAAGTAAGTAATTTGTATATGATAGCACCCAGTTTACCTGTAGCCTTGTGCCTCAACCAGCTTTAGACTGCGTCATTGTGGCATTCGCTTTCTCGATCTTGGAGCTACTCCCTTTAACCTCCGTTTTCTCCACACCCTTGGAGTCTCTACCAGAGCAACACCCACCACCATGATGATGATGATGCCCACCATGATGTTGATGCTCACTCCCCCTCTTCTTTCCTTTAAGCTCCTTCCTCATATCATAAGCATCCTCACCATCAGCATAGTACTTAGCCTCCACATCATGAATTTTATAACCCAAAGTCTCTGCATACAAATTGAAGGCTGCCCTATTGCTCTTCCTCACGTGAAGCGACACATACTCAGCTCCAAATACCTGTTCCATGGCGGACTGAGCGGCGCTCATGAGTTTGGTGGCGAGACCCAACTTGCGGTGGGTTCGAAGCACGGCGAGTGAAGTGATGTGTCCGTGACACTCGTTACTCTCCTCCTCCATCTTCGCCAGAACGTAACCGACAATTCGTCCATTGTAGTCCTCCGCTACGTATAGCAATTGAGGCCATGTGAGAATATGGTAGAGATAGTACTTCATCTGGTAGTTTTCTGGAAGGCAGAACAAGTTGCAGGCTTGCATGGCCAGTAGATCATCTATGGTGGCTTTGCGTATGCACACCATTTTCGTGAGTTTCCTTGATTGGGTTCTGCGTTTCTCGGGTTTTTGATTTGGGAATTTGATCGGAGAATAACGAACGAATATGAACGAAAGGATTTTGGCCCATTTGGTTCTAATATGGATTGGGTCGATGCGTATCATTTTCACCAAGGAAAAAAAAAAATCGGAAATTTGATTTTAAGAAATCCAATATATTCACCCTTTAATCAAATCACCTCTCCCACTTTCATGTGTGATTTTCTATGTGATTAATAATTAACAAACAAATTCATTTTAATTTCAAAATTTAAAATTTATTAAATATTTTTATCATATTAAAAAACTAATCATATTAAAAGGTTTGCTAAGCTTATCCGAACATAATTCAATTCGATTTTATTTTGATTTTAGTGTCATTGACAAAATCTGTTTGACAGTGAACTACAAGCTGTTTAGGTCAATACTCTAAGGCGTTAAATTAAAAACACCTTTAACAGTTAATCATGTTAAAAACTTCAAGCAGAAAAGTATATAGTTTCAACTAAGGAACAATGTTTTACACAGGTAAATGCATTTAACTTTCTTATTTAGACTATATATTAACAAGTTAAATTAGTTCGCTCCTGCTATATTCTACAAATTGCTATATTTACTGCTTTTTCTTTACCGCTTTTTTATATACAAATTGCTATATTTACTGTATAAACAGTCTATATGGTATAGATCATACCAACCTGAACAAGAGCAGCATGAGGAATGTTGAGTACCACCAACGGCTCACGGCAATTTCTATCACAGAATGCGTAAGTCATGATCAAAATCTGCTTTAGAAAGTTTGAACCATCACGAACTGTTAAATGTGACTGTCCTAAGATATATGCAGTACCACTTTCTCTAGCATCAATCAGTTCTTGTAGTTCTTCCCTAACACATACCCTCATTTTTGGACTATTTGGAGGCAACATGAATCTTACTTTTTTCCTCCTAACAACCTGAAAAGAACCTTTATTATGAGATGTAATTTCAGCCAATGGACTCACCTGAGCATCAGTCTTGATCATTATGTTTTCTGGCACCATAGTTGATGATGAGGACTCATACCGAGGGACTAGACCTTTTCCATCTGGCGATGGCCTTCCAACTACAATCATTCTTCCTTCAGGGGATGTCAAGGATTCAAACTCATTCTCTTCTACAGAAATGAATTCACCGATTGTTTGAATAATCTCTTCTTCAAAGTTATCCACGTCCCTAACATGATCACAATACCCATATCTTACAACACAACGATAAATCTTATACTCTTTTGTACCAACTCTGCCTATAAGATACCTCCTATTTGGATTAATATAAGGAACTGGTAGGGATTTGAAGGAGACAAAGATAAGGACTTGATGGAAGGATGGAAGGTTTGTTATGAAGTGTGAGAAGAATGCTGGGATTCCCATTACTATATCAGTGTAAATAAAACCTATTCCCGGTACTCTTGAAACTCCTAGGCCTGGACTAAGATCTGTAAGCCATTCTGTGGCTACCTTGTTTTGCAAATCAAACTCATACTTTTTTATAATCCCGTAATGCCATGCGAGCATGATTGTAAATGATATCAAGAGTAGGACTACTAGATACCATGCTCCCTTGTGAAAATTTAACATACATGCTGAGACATAAGATGCCTCTACAAACCCGAAAAATAAGAGAAAACATACTGATAGAGATAATGGCTTCTCCCAAAACAATGCAATCACAAGTGACATCAAACAAGTTGTTACAAGCATCCCAAAAACCACTGCCAAACCTGTTTCATATATTAACACTCTATAAGGCATACGACTTATACACAAAGGAGAAGCTTTCAAGAGGAAGAAAAAGGAATACCTGTTGCACTTCCAATTTTCATAATGTCATGAAAACTAATTGTTACAACGAGGCTGAGAACCATCAATAGCCAGTTAATATCGGGAATATAAACTTGCCCGTGAATCTTATCGGAGGTATGGATAACCTTAACCCTAGGAAAGCAACCAAGAGCTAGGCATTGGTGTATAATAGAGAAACTGGCTGTTATTGTTGCTTGGCTTCCTACAGCTGAAGCAAGTAAGGACAATACTATGAAGATATGTCGAAGATGTCCTGCCATGTATTACACAAGTTTAGAAATATAAATCTGCAGAACGCCAAGTGAAGCTGATCATAATGAAACACATGTATGTCTAATTACCTGGTACAGATACAGTAAGATGGTTAAAATCTTCAACATGTAAGTTTTGGGATATGAAAGCTGCTTGACCCGCATAACATAAAACAAGAGCTGGATAAATTAAACATAGGAATGTGATCTGCAACAAGAAGCACCATAAATAAGTTAGTTTATTTCTCAAGTATACCAAATTATGTTAAAATGTAAAATATGAGATATAAATATACACCTTGATAGATTTCTTTGAGAAATGGCCAAGATTTGCGAACATTGCCTCTGATCCTTTGAAGAGAAAAAGGGCTATTTGTTAAGTAATAAGAAACTCTACTATCTTAACACATTTTTATATTGTAGCTTAAGTTGCTTAGAAACTAACCTGCAGCACATAGAATGATGTAGCCTAGTGACTTCCAACTACTAATGTTAGCATTCCTCACAAATCTGAATATGTATGTTGGAGATATTGCATAAATGATATGATGGTTCCAGTATAAAATATTGAATAAGCCCACTCCACAAATACAGAAGATCCAAATGATGATAATTGGAGCAAACATAGACCCAATTTTATGAGTCCCATAGTGCTGCAGCATGAAAAGGCATACCAATATGGCACAAGCTGAAGGAACTGGTACATCTGTAATAATATAGATTGCAAGAAAATCAAAATCAGTGATAAAACATCATTTGAGGAGATCTTTGCATTTTCATATGCTATCAAGGGTCACGTTCATAAGTGAAATACTTAATTTCGCATGTAATTTCGAAGGAATTATGTTTTACTTGGAATAATGCGTCAAAGTTGTTAGTATTTTGCAATGTGTACAAGTTTTCCTTTTATGAACACCAAGATTAATAAGGTTGTTATGGGAGGGAGACTTACATCTTTTTAAAGCTTCTGAAATTTCCTTCTGCCTATGTTTTGAGGATGAAACTAGCAAGAACCAAGACAAATAATTCATGTGTAAAAAAAAAGTATGATTGAATATATAAATACGTAAATGAAATTCTCTTACCTATATGTGTCATATCATATAATGATCTTTGAACACCTGATGATGCCGATAACACTTATACGAGAAGAACAAAAAAACAATTACTCAAGATGATTTAATGATTCATGTAAGTATACAAATAAAAGTAGTAGTAATAATAATAATAATAATAAATTGAATTATTCAAAACCTGAGAGAGCTGGGGTAAGAACACCATCACCAATTATCATGCAGGAACCAAACAAAGCTAAGAAAAGCATCAAGTAATGACTACTTCTATGTTTCTCAATTGCTCTTCTAGCCCTAGATTCCACCTTTACTTTAAATGGACTTCCAGCTTCATAGTGTGTAACTTCATTAGCACTTTTATCAGTTGGAAGCAAACCCACTTTTGCATGCCTGCATAAGATTGAGTACAGAGCAAAAGTACCACCTACGAGAATGGCATAAAGTGTAAACAATTTTTGAGTTTGAATGTATCGAAGAGAAATTGTAAGAGATAAAAAGTTATGAAAGTGGATTAGTTACCCTCCCCATCATCATCAGCCTTGAGCATTATAAAGGCATACTTGATCAAGGAAATGATGTTGATAGTCCAGAAAATAAAGGAGAAGAATTCATAGGTAGTCTCTTGTGATACAAATTCTTCTGCAGGAATTGTCCCAAACACAAACAAAGGAGCAGTACATAATTGGCCATAAACTACTCCGAGGCTTTGAAATGATAAAAGAAGTGTGTGCTTCCATGTTTCTTTCTGCATTTTTTTTTCATGACAGCAAAGTACATCACATGATCAAACTAATTAATAGCCTTCAAATTTCATTAATAATATGAGTATTGAACAATAGATCGAAGCAACTTAGCAAATAGAAGAAGCACTTATTTAAAAAAGTGATTTGTGTCATAAGTGGTATCTGAAGAAAGAACTTTAAGAAGAAGCATATAAATTGTGCTTCTTGAGCCTTTAAAACAATTCTAGCAAAAAAGATTTTTCATTTGGTTAACAAGCACGTTTCAAAAGCATAAGCAAACACGTCTAACATAAAAAAGGCACATCTACGCATATCATCTCTGATCTCCACGAAAAGGTATTGCAATACTAACAATGGTTATCCAATTTAAGCATTTATCACTTTAACCACTTCAGTAGTCAAATCCTAATTTTTCCATTTCTCTCTCATGTATATAGAAAAAAGGAAAGAAAAAAAAAACAGTATTTCACCTTTTATAATAAGGATATGATTGGTGATTGGTTTAGGGGAATAAGATTATAAGCTTGTAATTATTTGAATTATTAAATTTAAGTAGTATATTGTTAATCTAAGAATTAAATATGATTTTCTATTAATAATATCAAATTCTATCACATGTATTAGATATAAAAATAAATGGTTGATATTTTTAAATAAGCATAAATAAATAGAAAAAAATCAAGCATCCCTAAAAATAAAAAAGACAATATTAAAGCTCACGTTGAGATAAAAATCAAATTAATTATCATGAAACCTCTGAATTTAGTTATATAAGTTTTCACTACCGAGCTTATTTTGATTTCAATTTCACCATGGTACACAACAGTACTAGTGACGAATCTAGGGTTAGATGCCAGTAGAAATATTATGAGTTTGAGTAAGTATTTTATTTGAGTATAATTATGTTAAAAATATTGAATTTATAATAAAAAATTTACCGATAAAAATTTAAAATTTAAAATTAAGAGAGAATACATATTTTTTTTTATGTATAAATTTATCTATAATTATATAAATATTATACTTAATTTTTTTATTTTTTTTTTGTTAATAATTGAGATGAGTCAAGTAAATCTCCTAACACATTTACAGATCCGCCCTCGGTACGGAAATGCGAGTCTAATCTACGTATCACCAAAACAAAAGGAGAGCAATTATATATAACTCAGCTAAATTAAGACACCCAACAAAAGAAAAACACATGAAGACTGATCATTAATGCATCTATTTTAGTTCACAAATTTAAGTGATAATTCATAAGAAGCATGAAATAATTTACCTTGAACTGATCAGGAGGAAAAACATCAGGACTAGGTTGATGATCCATCTGTTAAAGGAGCAGAGAGAGAGAGAAAGAGAGAGAGAGAGAGTTCCACAAAAATCTAATGAACTGAATTGTTGAAACAAATGTATATCTAATTAATCTTTCTAGAAAAATAGTGGCATTGGATTACTATTATTATTATTATTATTATTATTATTATTATTATTATTATTATTAAGGCAACGAGTTAGCCAAGTAATGCCTCAAGGTGTCAATTCTCAAAGACGGAACTCACAACGTAAAAAAATGAAAAGATTTAGAAAGTGAAAAATATTCCATATTAATTGGATTTAAGGTCATGCTCAATATGGATGCCACGATTTGATTGGATAAAATATTTTATTATTACATCATTGAAATAAATGATTTGTAAAAATCTCGTTTAGGTGAGATTCTAACATGTTATTTAAAATATATCTTAAATTTATGATATAATAAAGTGTTATAAAATTATCTATAACTATTAGTAAAATATATTTTAGATCTATTGTTATTTGACGTCTTAGTATAAATTTATTATTTTTTATAAAACGATCATTAAAATCATTTGATGATTTGATGATTTTAGATCAAATTTTCACTAAATTATCTTTATTTTTTTAATAAAATCACTTTGATAAAATGAATAACTTTTTGTGATACTAATACTTTTTAAGGTTTTATTGAAGAATTTGGAAAATAATGAATGGTACAAAAAGGTACCGATCTTAATTTCATGCTACAACAAATAATTTTTTAAAAAAAAAAATCATGTATATAAAAAAAACCTTGAAACATATTTGCAGGAATTAGTATTAAAATAGTTAAAATTCATCAAATATTTATAAAAAAGAAATGTACTCGTCTCTTATAGGTATTCTCTTGTTAATCTATTTTATTTAAACGAAAAATCACCTTTTAAATTTATTTACCTCTTTTTAAAAAAAAATTAAGACCAATTAAGTCCAACAAAAAATAATAGGACGCAACTACCTATTTTCAAAAATAATAGTTTTTATTTGGCCCCTTACTTAACAGTGAGTGTATCATTTTATTTAATTTAATATTTTTGTTGATTTTAATTTTTAATATTTTAACATCATTATTTTTAAATAAAATTATTTATCTTAAAATTTATTAAATATAAATCATCTATAAATTAATCATAAGTAATAAGTAATTATTTAATGATCTATTGAAAATTGACAAATGACAAATCAAATTACTTAAAGTTCCGTTGGAGTTGGTTTCTCAGATAGGAAAACCATCTCATAGGTTATGTGATTTATCGTTTTCGATTTTGCATTATTTAGACCTCCTTCGATTAGCCATCGATGGATCTATCATCTGTCGCATTACGCTGTTGAAGCCTAGGACGGCAAGAAAGATTTGCCCCGCCACGATCTCTGATATAATATTTCGTCAAATCTTTAATAAAATTAACAAATTCTTTATATAATAATAACGGACATATAGTTGTCGAGAACTAAGTATAAAAATATTCAAAATCTATGGATTTTATGTTAGACTTTAATTTTTATTAAAATTGTTTGAATATAAGATATTATCTCATCATTATAAGTTTTATCAAGAAATTATATTTTTTATTATTATTATATTAAATGTCTTCTTATCACAATATTAGATGCATTTATAATAAAATTTATCACAATATTAGATACATTTTTAATATAGAGATATTTTGATATTAATATTTGATGTAGTATGCATGCATACTCCGACATTGTTTAGAGGATTTATATGTTAGAGTTTTTTTTTTTTGTTTTTTAAAGTAAAGAGCTTTACATCTTTATTTTCTTTTTCGTCTCACGTTGATAGTTTATTTCTTTATTTTTCTTTCTCGTTTTCTACCGACAATTATTTTGATAATGTTAATGATGATACATCTTCATCTTCTCGATCTTTGATTCAGAGAACACACATGTGGTCTTTGGTGGTTTTTTTGGCATAAAAGTATAATATCTTCCTTGTTTTTTGTCTAATTTTCAAGTTATTGTTATTAAAATTGGCTTCATATTTAAAAAAAAATCACGATTTTCTTCTGACAGAGCCATGCTATTGTGAGAAATGATGATGACTTTACTAATTAAATAATTTATGTTAATCTTAGTAGAATTGTCAATCTTCCTGAGTTTATAGTAAATTTAGCCTAATATTTGATTTCTTAGTACATAAAGTTCTTCTGTGTTAAATTCTTTTTTCTAGAATTGTCCTTGATTTGGAAACTTCTCTGTTTGTTTTGAAAATTCTTATCTTGATGAAGTGGTAGGGACTGATACATCATTCTTTATTCTGGTCTATTAATGAACTGAAAAATCTAAGATAAATAGGTTTGTCACCTGCTTTAATCTTCTTTCTAAAGTTATTGATTGTTTTTTTAAAATTTTCTAGAAAATAATTCAATTCACTTAAATTAATTGTTGGATATATGTTTTCTACTAATCCTGCATGAAAAGCTTTATAAATAAATATTGGATTAACCCTTTCCAAAATATTGAATTTACTTCTTACAGGAAATTCCTTGTATATGATATAGAACTTCATATCTTCAATATGTTCATGGGTAGACATCCTAGCCAAGTTATAGAGACTCAATCATTGTGGTTTGCTGAGGTTTCTGTATTGGTTCTTCTCATCTTCAATGATTGGAACATTTATGGGGGATGTCTCCCTGAACAACACTAAATGCTTTACTATTTTTGGTGTTTCTAGAAGAGATGTTTCTCTAAATAAAACTAGAGGCCTTGTTATTTTTCCTAGATTTTTCAATTTGCTCGAAGCTATTGTTTTTTTATTGTAATGTTACAGAATAATTTCTTACTATCTATTTTGGGGTCATTAGTTTTGGTGTTTTGTAGTTAGCATAACTTTCTTCAGTTTCTATTATATTGGTGAAGGCTTTATGAGTTACTCCACTAATTCTTAGAATAAACTTACTTGCTTCTTTCTAGTTGTTATAGATTCCTAGTTTTGAGTCATTATAGACCACATAAACTTTTTTTTATTCTTCTTTTTTCGCCTTATCTAACTAGTTGAGCTTTTTGGTTTTAGAAGTTTTTCTTTCTTCTTCCTTTTCATTTTGAATTCTTTCTTTATAAGTTTCACCTTCTTTAGATTAAATTTTTAATGAAGATGCCTCTTTTGGGATTTTGGATTCTAGAGGTTGTTTTGAACAATTAAGTTCTTTCTATTTTTTTCTTGTCTCAATAAGAAATTTCTCGAGATATAACAGCTCGAGTTGTTCCTGTAGGATTTTTTTTCTTTTTTCTTTGTCTTAATTTTGATGTTAAGATGTTACATTCCTGAAAGCATAAAAATAATTAAAGGTGTTAATTCTCTAGTAAGAGCATCTACTAAGATATTCTTATATCTTGAAAGATGTTCAACATCAAAATTGTAATGGTTGAACCATTGTTTCCATCTGACTAATCTTTCTTCTTTGTAATCACTTACAATATTAGTCCTTAAGAAATAACCAAAATTCTTATTATATGTTCTTATAATGAATATGGAGCTTATAACATATATTACAAATTTCTTAATGGCTTTTTTAACAGCTAAATATCCTTTTTCATTGTTGTAATAATTTAATTCTGACTCTTGGAAAGATCCTTATGTATATCTATAAAGATATTCATCTTTGCCATATACTCTTACTTTCAGAACTGTTCCCAATATTCTTGTTAAACATCTATTTCAATTATCATTTTATCATGTAGCTTTGGATGGATGGTATAAAGTTGGAATTTTTTTTACCTTTACTTTTACTTTATCTATATACAGAGTAGATATGATCTTTTTTTTAATTTTGCTTGTAATGGTTTTCACATTTCTGCAAGTTTCTTGATGTATGCTTCTGCATATGTTAAACATCCTAAAATTCTTTGTAATTGGTTTTTTTTCTTTTAATTCATTAGGAAAACCTTGAATAGTAAATGAGTTTGTAGATTATGTTTTCCATCTTCAATTTCTAACTTTAAATATTTAATTTTTTGCTTCGTAAATTTTGCTTTCTTTCAGAGAGTACAATGCCTTATTTTCTACATTTTTGTAAAATATTGATAATATCTAAATACTGTTTATTTAATTCATTACTAAAAACCCAAATATCATCTATGTATACACAACACGTATATTGTAATTTATTGAAGATGTTATCCATATATTTTTCAAAGATACCTGGAATTTGTTTTAATCTAAATGGTATAACTGTCCATTGAAATTATCCTTGGGGGAAACTAAATGCTTTTAATTTTTTAGATTCTTCATCCAATATTATTTGCCAAAATCTACTTTTGTAATTAAAACTTTAGAAATATTTCTTTCATTTTATTAATGATAATAGTTCTTCTTTCTTTGAAATGAAGTATCCATCATCAATGGTTTTTTTATTTAATGTTTTAAAGTTTATTATCATTCTTTTTTTTTCTCTTCTTTTCTAAACTTTATTTTCAACTAAGAATGTTGAACTAGAGTGAGGTGAATTACTTTGTATTATGACGTTTAATTCCAAAAGTTCATGAATTTGAATTTGTTTTCCAAATTCAATCTTATCTTCTGGACTATAAATCATTAGTTTTACTTCTATGACCTTGTTAGGATCTCTTAATTTTATGTTGATTATTGTCTTAAATTTATTTATTTTTGGATTTAGAGGATTTTCTGAACTGACTATTTTTAATAGTTTCTTGATGCATGTTAAGACTTTGTCTTCTTGTATTTCAGTGAGAAAAGAGTTATGTTTCTCTTCTATATCTAATGAAATATTTTGTAAATAAAGTTTTTTCTAGTCATCTATCTCACCACATTTTTGCTTTTTATGTTGTTGCATAAAAGTGGGGTTTGAGACAACTAAAACTTTTCTTATTTTTAAGACATAGATGGTATCTCCGTTTAGGATTATGAGACTTATTTTGTCAAAATAGTGTGAAATGTTGATATAGGTTTAGAAAATTATTTTTTATTAATAAATCAACTCATGTTTCTTATTTATATATGGTATGAATGTGAAATTTTTCTCCTTCTATTAGTATATTTGTATCTTTCAATATATTATTAAGATTTATTGTAGTATTATTAGTAATTCTTACAATTAAATCTTTTGGCGCTTGTTTTTAGTGTTCTTTTGAAAATACATATTTATTGGCTACACACAGACTAGTTCTTGTATCTATATATGTATATAAATGATATATTTTTTTCTTTCTTGACATTTAATAATGATCCAACCATTAAAGCTTCTTATTATTCCTCATAGAGTATTTGGTATAAATTCTTTATTTCTTTATTCCCAACTTTTTGTTAAGGTTTTATGTAGTGTTCTAGGTAATTTTTAAAAAAATATTTTTTTATAAGTTGTTTGCATAAATGATGATAATTTATGATAATACATCTCATATTCATAAATAAAAGAATCTATATAACACGTGTTACAAATTTTTATATTTGTTAGATGTCATATAGTTTCATTGATTTCATTTTCACTAGATTCAATGGTAGTCTTACTTTATCTTCTCTAATAAATTTCTTGTATATTTCATTTATTATTGTATCCAAGTATTCTTTTCTTGTAGAAGCATTCCCTTACATTAATAAATATTGTTGATCTGTTAAGTTTGAAAACTATATTTTAACATTTTTTTTGTCATTTTATGTACTATAAGTACCCTACAGATTGAAATGTTTGTTTGTGTAGTTTAAGAGGTTTGTATGAGCATACTCATATCACTGACACATTCATCTAAGACTTTCTTCCTATCTCTTATACAGTCAAAATCTAAAAGATCAGACTTATAATTATCATGAAGTTTGAATTCTGGTGGGATATTATTTATAATTCCCCACACCTTCTTCCATTTTAGGTGGTTGTCTTCTTCTATTTGTGGCGTTAAGTTGTTATGTCATTTGCCTATTTATTTCTACCCTATGTGAGCCATATGTTTCTTCTTGGTAAGAAACTAGTAATGAAATTGGTTTCATATGTCCTTTTAGGATCATGTTTTTTGGTTTATAATCAATCTCACTGATTATTATCATATCATATTCATATTTGTTTGTACAAAATTTTTTATTATACTATTCTTCTATTTCTTCATTAGTTAGTTTTAATAAACTAACTATTTTTTCTATATTACTATTTTTAGGATTCGTGAATTTTCTTTCTAATTTTTTTTCTATATTCCATTAAATTGGAATTATATCTTTTTTCTCAAATCTTTCTTCATTTTTTTTTATTTTTAGGAATCAAAACATCTAATCTCTTAGGTGATTCTTCTTTTATTCCTTTTAAGAGATCATATTTATAACCTATAATTTCATTATTTATATATATGTTGTATACATCTTTTTTTAGTTCTGAAAATTCCTTGTATATATCTTGTTGTAGTTTATTATAATCATATTCATTTATTTCTTTTAATAATTCTTTTTGTGCGTCTACTATTTCATATAAGTATTTTGTGTTTAATTCTTGGACTAAATTTATTTTCTCTATTAATAGTTACACAGTTCTAAATGTATATTTTTATTATATCTTTAAACATTATTATTTTCCTAATATATAATCATGAACTAATACATTCATTATTTGGACTTCATTTTTTTGTTTTTTAACTTCTTCTTAGTTAAAGTTTTCTCTTTCATGATTTATAAAAGAAAACATTGACATACTATTATTTTTAACAACCTTACTTTTTCTTCCTACTATCAAAAGTTTTTTTATATCTAATTGTCATTCTTTTGATATTTCAAAATCTTTAGTATTTTTGGTTTTATTATTTTTTCAAGTTCCTTAAAGATTTTGTCTATTTCTATAAATTCATTTTGTATATTGAACTATTATGACTATTTGTTAAAGAAAATGCTACTAGATAATGTATTTAAAATGAATAATTTCCTTCTTTCATTAATTTTCCTCTTTTAAATTCGTAAACTAGACTTAATACTTGGTTTAGATTTTTATCATGGATATTAATAATAAATCTATGATATGTTGTAAATTTTAACTTTTGGTATTCTAAGTTACCATGAACCATTCCTAATAAAACATTTTTCTTATTTATTATTCTGTTATCCAATAATGCTATTTTTATTGATGTATTTATTCTTTCTTTGAAGTGAGTTTTTATTAATATTTAAATTCCGTCTAAATGGAAGTATTCAATTTTTTCTTTATCTTTGTGGAGAGTTTTGGATAACTTGTTTAATATAGTTTCTTTATCAATTAATGGTATATTATACATTTATTTTGTATCTGTAATTTTAATACTCATTTCTTTATTACTTATGCCATAATAAATTATGTTTTTCTTAGGTTATACTTTTCTTAACAAGAATGATAGGTCTTTAAATCTATCTATTTCTTTAAGATTTAATTTTACTTTTTGAAATTTTTGAAATTTCTTTTTATTTATTACAATTTTATGTGACAAACATCATACGATGTCTTCTGTTTCTATGTCTAATATTTCTTAATTTATTTTTTCTTCTTCTATTTTAAGAATATTACTATTCGTTTTTGTTATATTTAATTCTTGGTATGTTTCAAGATTATTTTTGAATTTTTTAAAATCTTAAGATATTTTTAAAAATATCTTAAAACTAGAAGCTATTTTTGATATGAATTCGTTTTAATATATTTTTAACGAAGTTTTGGTGTATAATATGCATCAACGTTACACAGCTTTTATATATATATATATATAATATTATTTTACAATATTTAATTAAACTTATCGCTTTAATACTTCATTTTTATTTATAAGTTTAATTAAATATTATAAAATAATATATATATAAAAGTGAAGTTATTAAAGTGATATGTTTAATTAAATAGTGTAAAATAATAATATATTATAGGTTTTAATATGTTTTTAATGAAATTTATGTAAATATTTAAATGAAAGTGAAGTGATTAAAGTTTTTAATGGTAAGTTTAATTGAATATTGTAAAATAATAATATGTTTTTTTTAAATTAATATTTTTTTATGTAAGTTTAATTGAATATTGTAAAATAATAATATGTTTTTTTTAAAATTAATCATTTTTTTATGTGATTCCAATATAAACTTAAAACGAAATAATTATTCTTCAAACGTTTTATGATAATAATAATACGTTGATTAAGTGAGTAAAATGAAAATTTGTCATTTTTTCCTGTAACACTAAAATTGTTCATAAAATCAATTAAGATAATAGTATCAGAGTCCTTTACTTATATATAAAAAAAAGCTTCTTTACAAGATAACAACCAATAAGTTAACATAACAAGCAATTACGACTAAATATTCATCTGCTATTGTTTTTTATTAGTTACAACATGATCAAACTTAACTAAAAATCTATAATATTGTTTATTGTGCGGCATGTGTTCTTTGGTTTCTATGCATGTTATAAGGTTATTTTTTTATGATAACAAGACATTTTATGGGTTTTGTTTTATTTAAGAACAATAATTTTAATTACAAAAATAAATGAAAACTTTTTTTTTAATTTATTCACTTAATGGAAGTATTATTATTTTATAAATTATATTAATTGATAAGTTAAGAGGTGTGTATGAACTAGTTCTACTTTTAAAAAACACTATTATAAGTATATATTTAAAATGTCATATATTTTTTTAATAGATTAACCTTTTATTTTAGGATCTTAGGTTTAATATGTGTTATAAGGGCTCAATTTGTATTGCATGGGCACATACAATATGAATCTATAATGTAAAAGTGTTTTTTTATTATTATGATAAAAATTACATTATATTATTTCAAATTTACTAAACTCTCAAAATTTGATTAAATTAACATGAATTTTTTAGTTATTTTTTGTTAAGTTTATGAACTTGATGTAGTATGCATATATAACATTATAACATGATTAGAGTTTAAATGAATAATGTATTTTTGTTAGAGGGAAATTATTAGGTATGTGAATAAATTTAAAATTAAAAAAATATAAATAATAAATTAAATATATAATTGAGATAAGTTGTTAATATTAAAATTGAAAATACAAACTTAACGTATTCTTAACGCACAAGATAATTGTGAAATAATTACACCCTGTTGTAAAATAAAATAAAAAAATTAATTGTAAAATACTAAACTGTACCATCCGAAAAAGCAAAGGCACCCGTTTATGTTGACCACGAATATAGATAGTATTTAGAATTAGTTGGAACTTGAAACCGAGGTTTACACTCGACGAATACAATACGTTGGATGTTGCGGTGAAGTAAACTCTAAATGAAGAGCAAAAACAGTGAGCTAAGTCGAGTATTCCACGCTAATTAGGAATGATGACCGGAGTAAAGATAGTTTTTGATATAATTATTTTTGAATTAAAGTCTCTCTAAATTATACAAAAATAATTATAATTTAAAAGATGATTTTTATCAATGACCTAAATTTAAATTATTTTAATAAATGTATAAATTAATTATATAAATATAATACGCAATACAATACAAATATCTATATAGTATCTAATAAAAAAAACAGAAAGTAGTTATAAATACAAAAATATCCGAACTCACACCGAAAATGTACTTTCTTACTTTCAAGTACGGTGGAGGCTGCCTGTGGACAGAGACAACTCTACAAGTGGAAGCAGAGCGTGTGTGTGTGCGGGCGTTTTCTCTGCTTTGAAGCCGTGTGTTTATCTAGTTCTACGCTTCTACCCAAACAATATTTACAACCATTGATTTAACGAATTCTACCGACACATCTCCATTAAACAATATAATCATAATGTTTTAAATCCAACAATGTTAACCACTTTGTTAAGAGAACTCAAAATGATTAATCTCCATATTGAATTTGGTACTATTATTTAATATGACTTGTATCTATTATATATATTAACGAAATATTCCAATTGTAGTTAAATTTAAAAAAAAAAAAAAGAAACCAAACACTTAGAAGATAATAGTTTTGTTACATGAATACAATCCTTACTAATTATATTATTTTTTCTTTTTATTTTTTATTAATCATGTTATTTTTTTCTTTCTGTCAAATATTTGATATTTTTTTAAATTTTTTATTAAGAGTTGATATTTTTAGAACAATAAAAACAAATATGAGAATGATTTAAATTCTTTTTATAATTTATTATCCAAATATTTTAAAAAATAGATGACATTAATAAAAATATACTACATGTTTTTTTATTATAAATTTTATAAGGATATGATATACTTTTAAAACAATCAATAAATTATCCTTCTGCACTAGCACCCTGATTTAATATGAACAAGGTATTACTTTATTAGCCTACTAGGTACTAGCCGCCACAGTCCATTGCTTTTGCTTTTAATAACACCACGCAACTATACGCGTACAAAAGTATAAAATATTTTTTTTTTCAACCCACTGCCAAAAACCACACATAATATCAATATTGCAATTTGCAGTAAACCAAAACATAAAGGTTCACTATTTATTTGGCCCTTATTCAAATTACTTATACAACAAGACAAAAGGGACCCAATTGTCTTGAAGCGTGTAAGATGATAGATATGAAAAAGGAGAAAACAATCAGATAAGCACGTTTGACCCGCCGCCACTGTCCCCGAGTTTTCAACCCATGACGTCGTGAAACACAAGCTGCTTATTTAGTTGACCTCGCCTTTTTCTTTTTAGCTACTGCAACACAAGGCCTCATGCTATATATAAACCCACAAAGCAACAGACATACCAAACCAAACTTTCAAATCTCTTATTTTTGTTTTTAATAAGTTTGCAATGGTTCTCTTGGTAGCAAAGATTAGCAAAATCTACGCCAAACTGGACAATCATCATCACCACCACAATCAATCTCAATCTGAAGTCTTATCATCTCCTCTCGAGGCTTTTAGATTAGTGGTTTCAAATTCCTTGAACAAGTTGTCGTTAAATTTTAAACCAGCAGGATCCGAAATTCTCACCTTTTCATATATTCAACAATGTTTTGAACTCATCTCTATGATTAATAAAGCTTTTGCCAAGCTTGTTGTGGCCATTGACTATCCTATTAGCAAATGGGAAGCTGCTTTTGTTGAACAGCATCTCAATTACAGCTTGAGTTTATTAGAACTTCTCAATTCAATAAGCTCTTGTCTATCTAGTCTTGGAAAGGCAAGGCTTTCTCTGTCTCATGCTTTGAGTTTAGTTGAGAAATCAACTGCTTCAGTTCCAGACCGTCTTAAAGCAATTCAACCATTGAATCTCAATGAGGAATTTAGAAAAGAAGAAAACAAAGATGTAAAAGACAAGTTTTTTTCTAACAAAGAAGCGGTACTTCATGAAGCTTTGATGATTATGCAGAGCTTAGGATTTTCATTTTGTGGGATTGTTTTGTCTGCTTTATGTGGGGATTCTAAGCCATATTCAGAGATGAGAAGATTTGTTGATGGGTTAGCTCCTTTAAGTATTTGTGAGGTGATTGTGGATAAAAAGATTGAGCTGAAGGAGGTCAAAGAGCTTAATGATGCTGTTAATTGCCTTGTAACTGCCATAGTCAATGGTAAAATCAGAGATGGAGAAGCTAAAGAGGAATTGGAAAAGAAACTTAAGGTATTTGAGAAGGTGCTGGATGGTTTTGAGAAGGAGGTTGATCATCTCTTCCATGAGATCTTGGCTGGAAGAAATCAGTTGCTCAATGGTCTTAGGCAGAGAAAATAATAACAGCAGAAGAGGCTCTATGTACAGAATTATTTTTTTTAATGCTTGTTTATTGTACAGAATGCTTAGCATGACTCCTAATTATTTTTTAATTCTTCAACCAGGGAAAAAAAAGTTTGTACTTCAATTCAACAGTTACATATGTTTCTTGTTAAAACAGGTGAAATATTTGTTCTTATAGGAGTGTTCTAAATCTCATGAGATATGAAATGAAAAATTAACAGTTGCAAAAAGAAAACTACTGGCAATTTTTGATACATATTGTAAAACCAGATAAAGTGTTTGATATCTAAAGAAGCATAATTCAGAAACTGGCATGAGTATGACTAACTAGAATCTTTTCAAACAAAACTGTTAAAACTAAACTAGAGAAATCTTTGGAAGGATTTAAGGTTCGCAATTGGATCCTTGAATCATTGGAATTCATTTCATCCTTAGAGTCTTCCTTTTATGTTGAGCATCATTGGGTAACCTGGAGAACACAGCAATATAATATAGTAAGAATAAGCAGTGCTAAAACTTCCATAATAAATCAAGGAAATCAGAAATTGAAAAAGCTCTAGGACTTATTCTGAGATATGCTTATTAATGTCACAAAAGGAACCAACAAATTAGCAATTTATTTACCCTAAATGCAAGGTGGTATCTGAATCCCCTTTCTCAGTTGCAAAACTGGAAGCCAAATCAGGACTGATTGCTTTACGATTCAAAAGGGGATTTTTCTCTTCTATAGAACAACAATCAAGATAAGGTGGTACTTGGCATTGATCACTTTGGGAGAATAGACACCTTAGCTCCTCAACCTACAATAATAAATAATAGGTAGTAATGTTTTAGAAATTTAACTCCCGAAGACAGTTTATTGCAGCAAACTTTGCAGCAAGGAGGAATGGCTCTTGCCTGTCTACGTAATGTCTCGTTTTCCAGCTTAGCACGCTGTTCCTGAATGAACAATACAGAAGAGCGAATTATCGTAACACATCAATCCTTCTCATGAAAACTCTTAGAATACAACTTTTTCCCCATATAAGCAATACATTAATCCTTAGCTTCTTATTCAAAGACTTGTAGTTGTAAGTTTGTAATAGTAATCCACGTACCTGTAGTCTTGATTGCTCCAGTTGCTCCATCAGTAATTGCTCCTGAAGTGGTAAAGCACATCAAGTGAGGCTCTCATCAGATTATCCTAATGAATTTATTTAAGGAGAAGTCTTAAAAGAGAAACATAAAAACTGATAGACTAACCTTTTTACTTTTTACTGACAATAACTCTACACTTAATTTCTCTTCTAGTTGCTTCAGTTCTTTCAAGCGCAAGTCACTGAGGTTCTCACCGAAAAGACATCTAGTGTACAAAAACACATCATTACATGTTAGGGAGCTTGTCGTATTCCAAAAAATTGTATCCCAACAGCTAAAAGAACACATACAATTGTTTCTTTTGTAGCTTTGCAATTTCATCTTTTAGAGCATCTACCTCCTTGTAATCTTGCTTCTGCAAAGTATAGTATAGAAATGTCAATTTCTTTAATGAATCTGTAAAAGAATATCATGAAAACACGGATCTACGAGTGAAATAAATAGCTAATAAGTCGAATATGCATGTTTCAGAAAATACCTCTTCTCTATATTCTAAGATAGCAACCTCTGAAGAATCTATACTTTTATTGTATCTTGCAAGTGTGCGCTTCATACTGCTGAAAACAAGAGAAAAACAAACATCAGTAATGATCATTATGCAATAATTTTACACAAGTAGTAAAACTACTGTACTCCTCTGCTGTCCCAATCACAAAGGATTAATGTGACTAACTTAAAATCTTATAAGACCATCGTTTTAATACATTTTGATTCTTACCGAGCTTCTGATCCTTCATTCTATTATATTATTAACTACTGATCTCTACATTCTTGCTCTGACCAGCATAAATAGTATGTTGTACAGTCATTGCAAATTAAGTTTAACATATTCATGCTCAATTAAGGAGGCTAACAAAGTAAAAAGCCTGTCCAAGACAAAGTGACACACAACTACTAAAGCTGTAGCAAGGCAAGTACAGAGTTCATGACTCGAAAAGGAAGGGGATTGAAACAATGTAATTCTAAAAGAAACCAGCACGGCAGCAACTATAAAAACACACCCTTAAATTCTCAGACCCCAAGTGAATCAATAGACCAATCAAACATAAAAAATTTCATAATTCACAGAGTAAGCATCACAAATATACGATCTTATACACATGTATCAAAACATCAAAAATACCAAATATATCCCCAAAAAGGGAAAAAAACAACACTTACTCATTGCTGGAAAACTCAAAAAGTTTTCCAGTATTGGAGAAGATAATGACAGCAACCTCTGCATCACAAAGAATAGCCAATTCCTGTGCTTTTTTGAGCAACCCGGCTCTTCTTTTTGAGAATGTGACTTGTCTGCTATTTGCATTCTCAATTCTCTTGATCTCAATTTTTCCCCTACCCATTTTTCAATTCCCTCAAAACCCAAAAAGTAAAAATTAAAATTACAGTGCCCAATTGACCGAAATCAAAATATATGCAGAAAAGGAACAAATCCAAACTAACTGATTGCAATTCAAAATCTTTCTGGGTTTTCTCTCTCTCAGAAGAGTAAATGTCCCCTCTAGCGCTTTTGGGGTTTCAGCCAAACTGGGTATGACATAGGGTTGCTAAATTTGGAGGAGAAAGAAGATTAAAGGGCGTGAGTGAGAGAAAAAAGATAGCGTTTTTACCCCAAATGTCGAGAACTTGCATGGCTATGTATGCTATTTAGAGGGGGGTTGAGAGTTGTGCATGACTTTTCTTGGCCACATTTAGAGTGCTTTGACGTCGATGGGTCTCTTTGGGTCCCACTTTCCACCTTTTTGTTTGTTTTTTTTAAAAGTCTTTAGTCAATTCTTTACTGTAGGTGTGAGGTCTTTATTGCTCCACACTTCCAAATATGGTAATTTATTATTACTATTACTACGAAAGGTAAAATAAATATACTGCCAAACTGGGAGAGAGAACTTTGGGCTATCTCCTCCTTATGGAGGGAGAATGGATTTGCCCTGGTGGTGATCCACTTGTGTGAATTTGGATTTTTAATTTATTACCATTTTATAAATATTATGAAAATTTGACAGATTTAGTAAAGAATTTCAAATTTGGGAATTAGTTTCAGTAAAACCACTGCCACATATACAGAAGCTATCGTCCTCTTTTTAATATTTTTCTATTTACAAAATAAAATACAAAAGAATTCCAAGGATAAACTATACATAAGGGCTTTTCTCAAAAATATACTCTAATTATATTATTTTTACAAAAAATACATAAATCATTTATTAAAAATAATAATTTAATCATTATTTAAATCATGACATGATATTTTAACATTAAAATTGAGAGTAAAATTGTTAAAGTTAACTTTTTCTCTATTATCACTTCTTTCGCATTATTTTTCTCAATTACCATCATTTTTATTTTAATTATGTAATTACTATTCAACATTTTCTTTCTTTTTTTCTTCCCATAAAATTATGTATATATCTTTATTTAATTTTTATTTTATTGTTAAAAATTAAATACAAAAGAGACCTTAAAGAAAATAATAGATTCAAAATAAATAAATAGCCTTCTTAAAAATAATATATAGATTTTTTACGTTAAGAAAAAAATAACATAATTTCTTCAAAAATAATAATTATACATGTAATTTTATTATTGGGGAAAAATAAAAAAAATATTAAGTAATAATAGAATTAATTAAAATGATGGTAAAGGAGGAAAATAGTGAAAAAAATGTAAATTAGAATAAAATATTGATATTGGCATTTTCTCCCAGTTTTAATAATAAAATAATTTTATTATTTAAATAAAAATAAACTATTTTATATTTAATAAGTGATTAATTTATGTATCTTTCCTAAAAATAATAAAATTAAAATATTTATTTTACACAAACAAACATAAGTCACCAATTCAAAACTCATGAATTAAGTGACCTACCAATTTGCTTGGAAAAGAAAAATATCAATTGTTTAATATTTTTATGAGTTGATTTTAGGACGGTGTTTGGTTCACGTAATGAAATCAGAATCATAATAAAATAGAAAAAAAACAATATTATTTTGTTTGATCATTAAAATCAAAAAATGAATTAGTATTACAGTGTTTGGTTTGACATTGGAATATAATGAAAAAAATTATAAATTACCTTAATACCCCTATATTTAGTAAAGTTTAAATAATAATATTTAACTATTATTTTTTTGTCAGACAAAATACATTATTGAAATCATTATTTTTTTAAATAATTATTACTTAAAAAGAAAATATATTATTAAAATTATTTTTTTTAAATATGATTTAGGGTTTTGAGGTTTGGAATTTAGGGTTATATTTGTAGGGTAAGGTTTAAGGTTAAAATTATTATTTTTCTGAATAGGGTTTTAGGATTTGGGATTTAGGGTTTTGGGTTTTGGGATTTAGGGTTTTGGGGTTTGGGGTTTAGGGTTTGGTGTTTTGGGATTTAAGGTTTAGGGTTTGGTGTTTTGGGATTTAAGGTTTAGGGTTTAGGGTTTTGAGATTTAGGTTTTGGGGTTTAGGGTTTTAAGATTTAGGGTTTAGGGATTTAGGATTTATGATTTAGATTTTTGGGGTTTAGGGTTTAGGATTTTAAGATTTAGGGTTTAGAGTTATATTTGAGATTGGGGTAAAATTGAAAAAAAAAAATTGAGATGTGAATGAAATCATAATTCTTAAAGGGGATAAGAAAGTGTGATTTTTTCTCCTTTAAAAATCGATTTCATTTCTCACTCTTTTTTCAACCTAACCAAACACACAAATAGAATGAATCAATTATGATTCTATTTCATTCCCTCCAACCAAACATAACATATGTGTAAAAAATTAGAATATTTGGTGGGTATTTTTGTAATTGTATACCAAAATACCTTTACATAATTTTTTCTCTTTTTATAATTTTTTTTCTTTTTTTAACTTTTGCCTTTTTCGCCCTTTGACACTAATAAATATAAAAATACCTTTATAATAAATATATAATATTAATAATTATATTTGATAATTTTATGTTAATTTTTCTATATAATTATTTTAATCACACAAAAATAATTACACTTATATTAATTGTTATTAAAGATTTCAATTCATATGATTCATACCTAACTTCTTATATTATATTCCCAGATAATTAACTTCTTATATTATTATTAAAATTTATAAATATGTCATCCTTTATTAAAAGAAACGACTCTTTAGCTAAATTTAATGACCTTAATATTTAATAAATATTATAGTATTTTAATTTGAGATACAGTAAGAATTGCTAAAGTAAGAACACAAATTTATATTATTCTAAAAAAAATTCAAAAAAAATAAATAAAAGTTATATTATTTATTTATTATTATTAAAATTTTAGATTTATTTAATAAATTTATTTTTCATAATAGAACTAAAAGTTTAATTATTAATTATGATATACTTATTATTTACTGTTAATATGTTTGGATTCTAATTGCTTATTAATAACCAATTGTATATTTATTCGTGCAAATCAGTGGACATGATTTTTTAACATTAAATTTTCATATTGTTGTAATAAAAAAAATTAAAATTTTATATTTAGACTTATTTTTCTTTTGATTTTATAAAATAATTTTTTTAGAGAAATAATATTTATTATTTGATAATTAAAACTATTATATATTTATTAAATTTAAATCAAAAATTATACTTTATAAAAATGTCAATCTTGCTCAACTGATAGGATGCTAGCAAGTTCTGCAAATTGTTTGCGGGGACTCCCTTTACACTTCAACGAAAGACTTCAACACTTTACTGAAGTTACATTTATTTTCAATAAAAAAAAAGAAGAAAACCCTGCGAAAATAAAATTAAAAACAAAGTAGAATTGATGCAAAGAAAAACATGCCATTTTTTTTGGTCGAAGTGCAATTAAGAAGATACTGCATTTAAAATTATGAGAATATTGATAAACTTTAAACATCTCTATTGTTATAGCATATTTATTTTATCCCTATTTAAAAATAAATTAATTTTTTTTATCAATTATCATAAATACTGCATTTAGAATTATGAGAATATTGATAAACTTTAAACATCTCTATTGTTATAGCACATTTATTTTATCCATACTTAAAAATAATTTCTTTTTTTTATCAATTATCGTAATAGTGAATCTCATTTATGACAAACAATATTACATAAAGGATAAAAATCTTACTGTATATATATAGTATATAGAACTACTCTCTGATATATGATTACAAGTTAGAGTTGATGCATGCCTCAAGACCCTCCCTGCATTGCAGTTTGTTTTATTGGATTGATTGAAAATTAGTTTTATATTTTTCTTGGTTTTAACCTTTTAATAGAAAGTGACCCGCAACTTAAATTGTTATTACTAATTTATTATATCAATAATATATGAGAATTGATATTTATATAGTAAAAAATATTAATTTTAGAATAATTAAATATTTTAATTTACATATTCATGCTTTTGGATTTTTAAAATGAAAATATATTCTAACATTAACAAAAAAAATTCTGAAAATAGTACAACTTAATATATTTAGGTAATATAAATAAGAAAGGATTAAAAAAATATTTTGTCAAGGTTGTGTTTGGTTGGGAGAAATTAAATAAAATTTGAATTGATTCCTTATAAATTTATATTTAATTGTGCTATAAATTAAGAATGGAATAAAATTAATTCCTAAAAGAGAAATAATCATTATTTCATCTTTTCCTTAGGAATCATGATTTTCATTTCAATGTTAATTTTTAATTTTAATTTTACCCCAAACTTAAATCCTAAATCTTAAACTCAAAACACAAAACCTTAAACCCTAAACTCTATTTAAAAAAAAAAATAATTTTAACTCTAAATTTTAATTCACAGATATAATTATAAATCCCAAACCTCAAAACCTTAAACATTAAAATCTATTTAAAAAATAATAATTTTAATCATAAACTCACGAATATAACTCTAAATCATAAACCTTAAACCCTATTTTAAAAATAATAATTTTAATCTTAAACCCGCAAATATAACCCTTAACATTAACACATAAATATAACCATAAATCATATTCCTTAAACCATAAATACTAAATCCTAAATCCTAACCCTAAACCTCAAAACTTCAATCCTAAATTCTAAATCCTAAACTTTTAAAACTCAAAACCTTAAACACTATTTAGAAAAATAATAATTTTAATAATATATTTTATTTTTAATTAATAGATTTCAACGAATGTATTTTTCAAAAAAAAGATAACAATTAAATAATATTATTTAAACCTTAATATAAGGTAATATATAATATTTTCTATTCTATTTTAATTTTAAATCAAATACTGTAATATTAATTATTTCTTTAATTATAGTAATCAAAACAAAAAATATAATAATAATATTATTTCTTTTTTATTCTCATTTTCATTTTAAGTTAACCAAAATTCATCCGATAGATCTTATTTATTTATTTTCCCTATACGTTCATTTTCCTCCTTAAGCTGCCTACCGTTTATGGAATTGTTTTCAGCCCTCCCAATTCAACTAGAGCTCAATTATATGTTGGGGTATTTGATTTAAGATAAAAATTGAAGCTGAATCAATGAGAACTATTTTTGAAAAATTAGAATCAAATTAAATTAATAAATTTGAAAAATTAATCAAACCTACACTATTTTTTTTTGATTAGTTTGAAAAAATCTTATTTTTTTAATAAATTTTACTTATTAATTTTTGTAAAGGAACCAAAAATCTTGTAATTATTTTATTTAAATAATTTAACTATGTACTTATTGCATTAAATATTAGAGATCCCATACTTTTTAAAAAATGTTACAATAATTTTGTTACTATGTACAATTAAATATTAAGTTAAATACCTATAACCCTATTATTTATTAGACACTATATTTAATTTTAATATTTGCGGTAAACTAGAAATTAATACTTGTTTTAATAAATTATAAAATTAAAATAATTATTTTAAAAATGTATAAAACTTAAAATATTTAACTTAATAATTATAAAACTAATTTAGTAGTAATTGTAAGATCTTTATAACCTTTTGCTCATCAACTAAGATTTTCTTTACAAAAAACTCAATTCTAATTCTAATTTTTTCAATGTTAATTTAATATTAATCTCTAAACATTAAAAATTTAAACTTCAATCACTTGATTAATATGATTAATTTCAAGTAATTAAAATTTAAAATTTCAAAATTACAAATATAATTCTAAATACCCTAAAAAATAAAATTAACAACTATTATTAATGTTTATCCATATCAATCATAAATTTTGAATTGAATAAAACATTACTAGACGAGCTATTACACTGACATAGGGGTGAGGTAATGAATAAGGAGTGAAGAATGATAAACTATCCCATGGGTGAAGGTGTTTTTATGAAAATAAAATAAAAAACTGATAAAGCCAGGGAAAAAAACACTAAATGAAAATTTTAAAAATATATATAAAATAAAAAATGAATATATATATATATATATATATATATAAAATTTTAATGAATAAAAAACGGACCAATCAAAATATAAATCGATTTTATAAATATATAAACCAATCAAAAACCAATAAAAATCTAAAATTAAAAAAATATTAGATTAACTTAGTTGGAGCAGTATGAATTAAATTGGTTCTAATAAATTTTACACACCAATAACTCGTACATACGCAAAACAATACCATTCCACAAATCTATGTGTCAAAAAACTGAATATGAGAGAACGCTAGCTCCTCTCATAATAAACTACTGTTGATATAGAACATCTACCGACATAATACATTTCTGTGAAGATGTAGTTAAGGAATCAGAATTGGTTAGATACTAAAAGCTATAACTCAAAAACAAGAATGGTGCACCACCTCCATTGGTTAGAGACCACTTTTTATCAATACAACTTGCCAGAGGGTTCATTCGTTCTTTTGAATTTGATCTCACAAGTTTTTCTTTATTTTCCCCATCGAAATTTTAACCAATCAAATTATTGAAAGATTGACATATGGTTACAAACAGCCACCAAGGATAGTAATGAAGAAATGATGGAAATCAGAAAAAGAATGTAAATGTTTGTGATGCATGGGGCTTTATACAGGATATCAACTACCTTCTTCGGTGCTTCCTAGCAAGTTATTGCTATGAAACATCGGCTGGTATATTACTTTGCTCCGTATCTTCCATCTTTTTACACACATAAATGAAGTGAGAATCTGGATCTTCTAAGACAAATTCCAGTGATAGTGAGCCCTTCTCGGTGAGAGGAACAGGTTCCAAATACGGTTTCGTTGATGAATTACTACTTTCAGGTCTCTCGAATCCAGGTCTAGCTGTCAAAGAAGAAAAGAAAAAAGGAAATAGTTGATTTAGGCTCCTTCCATTCTTATTCATATCCCCAACTATTGTATGCAATGATTAAATGGCATCAAATAAGTCTTAATCATATCCTACTGTAAGATGCCACATCTGAAGCATATGATGCATGCCAAAATTTTAAAATCATTTCTCATAGAGATTGTTAAGTACACTCAAAATACTATGATCCATTTGAAAATACCATTGTCTCCTTTAGTCAAGGCATTTTCAGCTACAAGAATCGGTTCCAAATGGACTCTTAAATTTATTCAAAATATATGGGCAAGCTACCCTCTAATTTATAACGATTGGTTATTTAAGAGCTGTAATGTATCTAAAACATTCAATGTGAGAATGAGACAAAAATGACTATCCTCGATTTTAACTGACTCATACCCATTTCCAAAACTGATTTTATCCTTAACAATTCCACAATAATTTTATAACCACATAAATTAAAGCAAGTTCTTTTTTCATATTTTAATATTTCAAAGGCCATGCTAGTCATTTATAAGGACTAAATCCTACTATAACAAGTTACACTATCAAGTATAAAACATAACCAGCATTGGGATAGCCCCAGCTGGTACCTCAGTTAATGCTACATGCATGTGGCCGTAGTTTCGAGATTGGGTCTTTCACCCAGCCTACAAAGGTAGCCTCGACCACGCCTCTTACTAGCTCAAAGTTTGGTCTCTTTTATCAAGCCGATGATCTAGGTGGTAAAATGAGATTACTGTCCCTTCCACTTAGGCTTTTTTAAAAAAACAAAAAAGAAAGAAAGTATAAAACAGAGAAAATTCAGAAAAAAGTTATTGCAGAACAAAACCCAAGGCAGTTGTGTTAAGACCACAAAGGAACAGAAACTTGCCATGTGAAAAAGAGTTAAATGAAAAACTTACGTATAACGTACAACAAAATTTTCCAACCATAAGCAGGTCGATTGAGATGTGGCATCCTTACATTAGGATCACCATAGGTTATCTGTCAAACGGAAAAACAAGAAAAGGTTATATAAATGCGGTTCAGGCAAAACAGAGAGAAACAAAAAGAGGGAAAAATCCTGAGTTAGGTGTACATATTACCAACATATAAACCCCTCCAGGTTTAAGAAGCCTGCAAACAAGAAATAACAATGAATTCAAAGTTATAGAGAAGGACGATAAAAAAAGAAAAAAAGAAGAAAGAAAATACATTGTACACAAATTTATAGCACAAACTGCAATAAGATTTGGGCTTCATGTATCCAAGCCTACAACCTTCTCACTTCCCCTAGCATTTGAGCAGCACAAATTGGTGCATCAGTGCCACACTACAATAAAATAATAAAACAGAAGGATCACTGTCCGTATAGCAAGGATAGGAGGATAATAGCTCAACAAAAAAAGGGATAGAAGGATAATAAGAACATTAGAACATGGATCATACCATCAAAGAATCAAGAGTTCCTAGTTGCCATTGTTAAAAAACCAAATGGCAGCAAAAAAGTACAAACACATAAACACAAAATTAGTATACACCATAGCTAATTTTGGAAAAAGGAAAGAAATTAGGGGGTAAAATTATACCTTTATCAATGACACTGTGAAATGATTCATCTGGGAAGAAGCTCATATCCCTAACATCCATTTGCATGTCTATGAAAAATCATGTAGGAAAATTACCAAGAACAAGAGCTTACAAAAAACGGTATCAATAACTTGCAATTGATTTTCATAATTTTCTATTCAGTAGGATACATTTCAGCTGAGGGATATTCTTATATTTTCTTCTCATCATATCAATAGCAACTGGTGAAATATCGATGTTAACTATATCTTCGTATCCATCATTGACCATGTCCTCAGACATAACTACAAATTGGAAAAGAGAAAGAAAATTGTTTCAGAAGAAAGCAAAGCCCAAAGTTTATAAATAAAACTTACAACAATGAACATGTTTTATGCTTTCTTATCTTTACCTAAGAAAGAGCCATAGGGATCAATTTGATATTTTCCTTCAAAAGTCAAATCTTTTTCATAAACCAAAAATTACAATTCTTAAAACCACTTAGTTATTTGTAAAGCTAAATACGAAAGTCTCCTACATGAAACATGAAAAATTAAAGAACATTAATAAAATTCCTGTTATACATAATCATATACTCAACAGCAGAAAAACTTCAATTTTGGAAATGGAAAACTCAGAAATAGAAATAACCAAACCATAAACAGGAAAATGAACTTGATCTTTTACCCAACATTAGAAAACTGAAACTAGTAAAAAAAAAAAGGCACGACAACTTCAAACTATTCCTCCTTCCAGTGACACATGAACGAACCTTGCTTGAAACAAACAAATCTCCAATTCTTTTTGTTCATCATACTTTCTCATGGAACAAATTAAGAGAACAAAGAACGGTTTTTTATTTGAATAATTTGAACTGAAGAAACAAAATGCCCAAGTGGGTAAGTTAAAAGATTACAATAGGTCCAAATGCATTCACAAATGGTAATTTGAAAATCTAATTCTACTCTTTTACTGACACAGTTCTATCAACTAATAATCAGCAATACAAAAAGAGATATTTTTCTAAGGTTGGAAACTCAAACCTAGGTTCGTTATCAGCAAAATGAGGAAATTAAGCATTCTCAATTCGAATTTTAAGTTAACTAATAACAAGATGTCCCAGTCCAGTATAGTGTAATAAATGGCGTGAGGCGAGGGCGATTTGAATTCTCCATCCGCACACACTAAATGTTTGTGGGAGTGGGGTGGGGATTTTCCATCAGAGTTTCATAGAATTTATGGGAATTGGGTATTCCCACCAACGAATAATATATATCTAATTATACATTTTATGTTTCAAACACACTTTAGGTTGAAAAATAAAATAAAATTGAAATCATGTTTAATAAATATTAAATGTAATGTATAATTTATAAATATAATTAGATTATTGTATTGATCAGGGATGGATATACATGGTATTGTGAGGGAGCATGTGCCCCTCCTCATTTGATTAAAAATATAATTTTACATGTAACTTTTTGTAAATTTTAACTATATTTAACATGTAATGGCCCCCTCTCAATTTAAGTTTTTAGCTCATATTTTAAGTGCATAATGTTTTAAAATGAAACTTTATGTATAAATTTAATTATTTTATTAACCAAAATCCAATAAATTTGTAACAAACCTCATACTTATTTTCTCAAAATTTTTAGCTATGTTATTTAATTTATTTTTTATTTGTAAATTTTTCATGCGAATGTTATATTCTTGACGGTTAATCTGTGTCCCTCTGAGTTGGAGTCTTAGATCTGCCGTTTTGAGGATTGTTAAATAATTAAAATAAAATTAATTATAATTATAATTTGTATGTTAAAAAAGTAAATAATATAAAAAAAACTTATATAATTCGGATTCAGAGAATTGCTCGGTGAAAATTTCGGATTCTCTCTGCAAACCCAGTGGGAAAATTAACAACACTCCAGTACCCAAAAAAAAGTTTTATTTCTTTGTATATTTATTTGTCTCGCTTCTAAAGGGGGAGAAAATTCTAGAACCACTTAGTAAGAGGGAGAAGGCACAAATTCCGGGTTAAATTCAACCAGTCACATAAAAAAACCCAACATAACTAATTCAATAATCTTCTAATAACTACTCAAACTTACTCTATTTACTGAAATAGCTGAAAGAAATAAAAGGATAATGAGAAAAGGAAAGATGGAGAAGAAGATACCAGCATTGCCACAGCCAACGACGAGGATGAGAGATGAAGTAGGGATGTACGTGCTCATAAAGGGGCGGAGAGCAGAGTAACGTTGGCACCAATCGAAGGAACCACCCTCCTGTAAGTAGCGAGCGTCCCAGTAGCGAGCATCACCATAGTTGTAAGTGTTGCAGATCGAGACGTCCATGTTCATATTTTGTTCTGCTCTTAGGGTTTTGCTTCTTGGCGGTGGAGATTTTGGAGGAGGGTTTGGTTGAGGCCTGGGAGTGATAAAAGGCTCGTGATGCAATTAAGAAATTTTGGCGTCTTTGAATACCATAATAAATACTAACGAAAATGAATGGACAGAATAAATACTAATTTGTAATGAAATTTGAAAGAATGATAAATAAGATACCTGCAACCTAAAATTGAAACATTTGGAATATGAAGAATTGGAAATCTTAACTTCTTATTCATCTTCTTTTCTTATTTTTAATAACAACTTACTTTTAATAAATATAATAAATCAATTCAATTACTTAAATTTTTAATGTTAAAAAAACAGTAAAGTACTATTTAATTAGAATCTACTGAAAATACAGACATCAGAATAAAAATTTAGTTATGAATCCCAGTACCTCTCATCAGAAATGTTGATTCCTTCCCACCGTTTTTATTGATTTTTATTACCATCAAAATGATTAAAAGAAATTTGCTATAGATGGGGTAAAGGGCAAATTAATCTCGTGGATTGTATTATTTAATATCCTTTTTTTAAAAAAAAAAAAATAGGTCTCTTTATTTGTGATAAAGTAGGCATCGAACAACAATAATCAATTTTACTATATTAGATCAATTTTATTAATTTTTTTCACTTTCTAAATGGTCTCTTAAACTTATAAATAAATTTAAGTTATTTTAATTTGTTTTTCCATATTTAATAACAACAATATTACAAATATTTATTATTAAAATACTCCATACTTGTATTATATTTTAATTAAACAATAATTTGTAAAAATATTACTTTAAAATAGATTACAAAATGTTTTGTATAACAAAAATTTAAGAAGAATAAATTTAAGACTAATAACATCCACGGATAAGTTAAATACAAAATGAATTATAGAGTTAATGAATAAAAAAATTAAATTATTAAAAATAATATTATTTAATATAAATGAAATAAAGAGTAACAAGATAATGAAATTATTTATGTTAAGATTCATAAACAAATTTTATTTTTTTTGTAAATTTTTAAGTTTCACGAGTTAAGTAGTTTTTAGTTTTATATTTTCATTTAGGGAATTGAATGAAAGAACACAAAATGTAATATACTTTGTTCGTTTTTTATCTATTTTTTTAAATAAATATTTTTTTATTAAAATATTATTTTTATTTTTAATTAATCTTATATTTTTACACAATTGTAATAATAAAATATTTTTAAAAGATCAAATTGTCTGACCTATTTTACCTATTTTTATAAACAAACCTATATAAAAATACATTTTATAAACAAATATATTAAATAGCTTACCATTTTTTATTTAGTATTTAAGAATATGACATTTTTATCAAATTTTGTTAGCATTATAATAATATTTAAATTTAATTAATTATAAAAATATACTGAATAATTTATATATTTTTATCATTAAGCATACAGTCATACCTATATATATAAATGATAAATATAAAATAAAATATTATTATAATTTTATTTGCCTTTTATTTAACATAATATTGATATTATATAAATACGATAAGTTCATAGGATTATGTATTTGTGTTTTATAAGTGTATTCATATTTAATATTATTGAAATTTAAAATAATATATATAAATTTAATTTTTTTCATTAATTAATTTCAATTTTTTATTATAATTTAAGTTAATAAAATTAAAAACAAAACTTTTTGCTAAATAATTTTATTTTATAAATGAACTAAAAATATATATTATTAATTTAATTTAACTTAAGTTATAACATCACCTTTACTCCTCACGTGTACTAAAATGTATATTGTTTTTTATAATAAAAATAAATATATATTTCACATATTTTTAAATATATAATAAATATTTTTTTGGGAAGTTTTAAAGAGGACACCCAATTCAATTTAAAAAATTTTAAAAACCACGGGCCCACTAGAAATTTCCTAATCACCTATCATAAATTAAGTGATAAATAATAGTATATATCAATCAAATAAATTATAATTTAATTCATTATTTAAAAACAAAACTTGACTTATAAAAAAATCTAATGTCATGAAAGGATAAAATAGAGTTTCACTATAATATTTATTGCTTTATTTTTCAAGCTAAATTTTAATTAAATTTAATTTTAAATTTTTAAAATTTTACACCCAAGTTATAGGTTAATTTATAAAATATATATTTATGTATCAAAAATTTAAGATATATAAATGAAATTTTAGGAATTTTGGGATTAATAATTTATATATAAAAATTTAATGATAAAATCATATGTTTTAATTTTTTAAAATTTATATATAAATTTAATTAAAAATTAAAATAAAGAATACAGTTTAACTTCAACATAGAGAAACAACAACAAATAAATTTTTAAAGAAAAGGATTTGATATTTCTTAATCAAGATTATTTTAATAATTTATGCGCATTTTTTTTCCTTTTTTTTAGGTTGAAAATAAATCAGGGATAAATAAAATCCATTGATTCCATAAAAACTTTTGGCACTTTTGGGAAGGGGTTCCTTTTTATTTTATTTTTAAAGGAAACTGTTACGCGATTTCCCGTTACAAAACGCACTCTCAGTCTCACACATCGCGAACACAAATACAGGATAGAGAAAGAGAGCTCGCGGGCGAAGAGAGAATCCGTTTGTATCACTTTCTCATACATTTTACATAGATCAGAAATCCTTCAGATCGAACCCTAATTCAATTCCAAATCTTCATTTATCTGAGAATTTCTTATTCATTTGGACTCAGTTGCCCCTATCATACATTCTGTATAACCTGGCTCGTAGATAGAAAGGTGTGGCTTGAGTGTGTGAAGCTTTGTTCGATATGGCTTGTTTAAAATGGGTAAATCGATCGGCGTCGGTGGCGTTTTCACCTGACGCTCCGTACATGGCGGCCGGAACGGTGGCTGGAGCTGTGGATCTATCGTTCAGCTCATCAGCGAATCTCGAGATCTTCAAGCTCGATTTCCAGTCCGACGATCACGACCTCCCTGTGGTTGGTGAGTCCCCGAGCTCTGACAGATTCAATCGTTTATCATGGGCCAAGCCTACTGGGTCTGGTAGCGAGCAATTTTCCCTCGGCCTCATTGCTGGTGGCCTCGTTGACGGCAACATTGACATCTGGAACCCCCACTCTTTGATCCGGTAATTGGGGATTCAAATTGTAACTCCATTTTTGTATTGTTTGACTTGAATTTGATATTGCGATTGTTGGTATTTTGCGTGGATGGTTGAGATTGAGTGTATTGTTTATCTTGGTGTTCAGAATTGCCTTAGTGTGAGAAAGTGGAAACGGGGAAAAATTGACAAATTTTGTAACGCACTTCTATATGTCAAGAATTACTTCTCAATTATTATATTTGTTCTTGAAACGTCCCATCATTTTCTACCCCTTCTATATCATGCCAACTGTTAAATTAATTTGAAAATTCAAGTTGGAAGTAATAGGAAAATTCTTGAAATTGGCAATTCTGTATTTTGGTTCAAGATGCTCGTTCTTGCGAGCTTGTGTTTGTAAAACATCTTCTAACGTTTTAGGGAATTGGATTGTTAAATTCAGTTGCTTTCGCGGGCTATCAGTCAATTCCTACTGAATTGGCAAATGATTAGTAATATTGAGTTGGTGAAAGTACATAAACTTATTGGATATCAGGAAAATCCGGATTGACATTTATCGTTTGATTGGATGAATAGTTTGCACTTCTGTCACTTTGGTGCTTATTATAGATCCATGTTTCTTTCTTTTTATTGATGTCTATGATCTTAAAAGAGAGGACTTTAACGATGTTCTTCAGTGCAAAGCGTCTGCTTGCTAGGCCACCTTTCACTTCTTAGATCTTTTGTCAAGATGGGAAAAAATAAAGGTTCAAGTCTTGTAATTTTTCAAAATATACACTATAATCATCTATCTTTTAAGGTATACACCTAAGTCTTGAAATTCATCAAAATGTACACTTTAATCCTATATTTTTTAAGGTACACGACTTAGGATCATCTAATTCTTTAAGAGTTTCAATCAATTTCAAAATCTTTTATCTAGGGTAAGTTTGGAATTTTGAAAAATAAAATATAAAAAGTATTTTTTTTAAAGAAATGGATATTAAATACTTGATGTATAAAATACCAAAAAGTAAAAAAAGAAAGAAGAAAAACCTTAAAATTGAAATGGAAAAAAATTCTTAATTTTGTTTAAAAAATATAGAAGTTTAAAAGTTAAAGTTTTGAAAAAAAAATAATTTAGAAACAAAAAAGAGTCGATATACATTTTTTGAATTTTTCATTTCAAATGTAAATTGAATATTTTTTTATTTTTACTTTTTAGTTTTTTTTTTTTCAGAAAGTATTTTTTATTAATTTCAAACTTTTGATTTTTTTTTAAATTCTAAATTTATTACTGAAAAAAATGCTATTTGGAGTTGATTGAAATTTTTAAAGAATTAGAGGACTTTAGATGTATGCCTTAAAAGATAGAGGACTAAAATATATATTTTTCATGAATTATAGATCCTAGGTGTATATTTTAAAAGATTGATGGCTAAATTGTACCTTTTGAATAATTGCAAGGTTTGAAAAATAACGTCATTAGTGTTTTTTCCAGCGGTTCGTATGTATAAGTAATAATGAACTTAGCCTGTTTTCATTGGTCTTATATTTGTAATCCTCTTTTTTTTTCTTTTTTTTAAGTTCTGAGTCAAGTGAAAGTTCTCTTGTTGGACATCTCTCGCGGCATAAAGGACCAGTAAGTTTCCCTCTTTTTCTGGTGCATGCCTGTCGTTAAAGATATATAATTTACAAATTTTGCATTCTTGAACTTTCTTTTTGTCTCCCCTTACCAAATCACAGGTTCGTGGTCTTGAGTTCAATTCAATTGCACCAAACCTGCTTGCATCTGGTGCTGATGATGGTGAGATTTGCATTTGGGATTTGGCTAACCCTGCAGAACCTTCACATTTTCCACCTCTCAAGGTTTGTCTTTGCTCTTCCTTGCTCATGGTACCTGTGGTTTCAATTTTTCATATTATTTATTTATTTTTATTTTTCTTTAATATTGTGCCTCTTATATAGCTACTATATGTTTTACTCGTAAGTCGTAATAGCTGTCATGAGTGAGCGTTTTTAACGTCAATTTTATCACCACTTAATATCTTAAGCCAACCATCAAAAGGTTTGTTGTGTTTGTTTCTTAAAGAACTTTTTTATTATAATTGTACACCGACATCCTAACAAGAAAAATACACTTGAAACACATTTGTTTGTAGTTAGTAGTGACAGTTTCGGCATAGAAGCTGACATGTAGTTATTTATAGACTTTTCATACTGTAAATAGAATGCATGATTAAGAAATGATATTTGTCCATAGAATAACACATTTAAAGCATGAGAAACAGTTTGAAATCGAAAGTAGCACATGGCAATAGCAGAAAGTGAACTGAACCAAAAAAGGATTCATCTAACTATGTATTGTTATGGTTTCATTATATTTTCAGTTCACTTGCTTTAGAATTATTTTTGGTCATAAGGCCATCCATTTGTACCTTGTTTGTCTGGTCCTCGGAGCTATTGTCATTATTTATTATGCAGAGTAGTGGTTCTACTGCTCAGGGTGAGATTTCATTCATATCTTGGAATAGCAAGGTTCAACATATATTAGCATCATCTTCTTATAATGGAACAACAGGTAAAGAAGCTTACTATTGTGAAGTACTTATCTTCTTTTTTTATAAGACATCATATGTGATATTTATAGATATAAATGGTTACAAAAAGACAATATGTAGGCAAACAATTCACTCAAAAGAAAAGTCTAACTATAAGATAGCCTTTCTTTTCAAAACTCATCCCCTATACTTAGGATATACAAGCTCCTTAATTATATCGTATAAGAAAGTGGGAATAATATTTAAACTCTTTTGAAACCAAGGCCCCTGATAAATATTAGAACAACTCAATCACCTTAACCAAATTTATAAAAAAATTCTCATCACTAGAGGAGAAAAAATAGTCATTTGCAAATTGAAGGTGAGAGACTAAAACACTATTTTCCCTAATGCTGCTCCAACTTCAGACTTGATATCTCTTAAATTTGTTTAGACTTGTTTTTTAAACTCTTAATGTATTTTTCCAGTGGTTTGGGACCTAAAGAAGCAAAAACCAGTAATAAGGTAACACTTTGCTTTTCAGTGGTTTTATATATTTATATCATGTCTTTTATATGAGTTGGAGTTGTCTGTTGATCTGAATGGCTGTTTTCAATTGCCAGCTTCTCGGATTCTGTTAGAAGGCGGTGCTCTGTTTTGCAGTGGAATCCTGATATTGCCACCCAGCTCGTCGTCGCATCTGATGAAGATGGTTCACCTTCTCTCAAGGTAATGTTTTTGCTGATTTTTCTCTGAGATTTTATTTTTATAGGTGTGCATTTATAATCTACTTCATGTCCTGCAGCTTTGGGATATGCGGAATATCATGACACCAGTTAGAGAATTTGTGGGGCACACTAAAGGTAAAAGGAACTCAACAAAATTGTTCACATGTGCTCACACTTGTGTTGTTGTTTTACTGATTACTTATGAGCTTAGAGTTTTGTACACTGTGGAAGCATTATATGCTTTTTGCTGATATGTTGGTTACTAATACTCCCCAAAACTCTAGTTGCTGGGAGGTGACCCAACACTTCTTTTATTTCACTTATTTTGTTTGTCTAACACTTGCCTCAAGAGTCAAGGGTAGGCTCTAGCCAAATATTTGGCCCATTACTTGAAATATTTTTATCATGGGATGCAGAGGTCTGAGCAAAGACCTCCTACTTTGATACAATGTATTATGCTTACCAATTCTCCTCAAAGCTTCATATAATGGGAGGTGGGCTGGCATTTCATTTGTATCATATTTTTGCTGAAGACTGTTAATTTTGCGTATTCTTAAAGTCATTCCTCCTTTGTTTCTTTGTTTCTTTTTTCTTTTTTAGCTTTTCTTTTTCCTGTATGAGGTTCTTATTGTGGAATAAAGTTTTGTATTAACTCACGAGAAAAATATCTGAAAATGGGAACTGTTGTAAACCAATCTTGACTTATGCTATGATAACATTGTTTGTCATTCATTTATTAGGGTACAATTACTTTCGTCTACAGAACTTTGAGAGATAACTTTCATGAATCAATACCATGGGGGATTATTAGATTGTGGTCCTTTTATTGCTCACACATTCTGTATTATTTTCGAATGCTACTGTCCATTTTTCTTTGCATGCTATTCCTTTTTTTCTTTTTTGAAGGCAAAAGCATCTTAATTGCAAAAAAATAGATGAGAAAATCTTCTACTCTTCATTGCTTTGTTAAAGCTGCTGTAATTTTTATAAGGTGAATCATGGTTCATTCGATATGGTTGATTGAAGTTGGGATTGGATTTACATTTCATTATGAATGTTTTTAATTATTAATTTTTAGAAATTTTTACTATTCCTGGTTTATTGAAGAGTGTAAATATCTGGGATTTTACCTCCATGTAACCAGGTGTAATAGCAATGTCATGGTGCCCTATTGACAGTACCTATTTGCTTACATGTGCTAAGGATAATCGTACTATTTGTTGGGATACAGTGACCGGAGAGGTTCGTACTTTGGTGATTATTCCACTATGTATATAAGTTTACTATAATGTCTGCTGATGCTTGCCTTCTACTGGCCTTTTAGATGGTCTCCGAATTGCCTGCAAGCACCAACTGGAACTTTGATGTGCACTGGTACCCAAGGGTCCCTGGAGTGATATCAGCTTCCTCATTTGATGGGAAAATTGGGTTATACAACATTGAGGTATTTCATCTGCTGTTGTTGCAAGTATTTAGAATATTTTCTACATAAAACTTGCTAGATATGAGTGAAATATGGTTCATTTGTTTTGTTTAAAGACTGCATTATGCAATTTATGGCAAACATTTATATGTAATTGAATGTTTTCAACCACCAAAATTTTCCCCTATATTTTGCTAGATCCCCCACCTTTTATTTTAAAAAAGATCTCTTCCCTATGAGCTTCATGACGCTTTTACTCTCTTTGTTGCTTAATAGGGTTGCAGTCGATATGGTGTTGGTGAAGCCGATTTTAGTGCAGGTAGAGCAGTTTGTATTTTTTTACTTACTAAAATCTCCACATGACCATTAGCTTGCTTAATTTGTGTATATAAGCTTTACAGGATGTGTTTCTATTTTTTGTTATACTGCAATTATATATTTGTGCAACTGTGTATTAGAAGCTCCAGCTACCCTATGAGTTTTGTGTGGCATGCTTCATTTTAGTTCATGACTGTTAAAAATCAATATATTAGCACTGTACCTTTTCTGTTCTACCCAATGGCATGCATATCCTAGAAAGTGATTTTTGGCACACTAAGGCTATGTTGACACTGCCTAAAGCATAACAACTCCTCCTGGAGCACTGAGTGCTTTATACATTTATCTGTTTCTTTTGTTTTATTTTATATTGATTTGCCAATCAAAAAGCACGTTAGTTTAATTGTTATCATGTTCTATGCCTCATCGAGCAGCCGCTTATGCTAACAGCCCACTGTTTGAGATTCCTTGCTCTTCATTTTAGCATTATTTGTAATGTTACTGTTTCTGGGGTTATCTCATTTTCACCCATACTTTGCAGGGACTCTAAGAGCTCCCAAATGGTACAAATGTCCAGTGGGTGTATCTTTTGGTTTTGGAGGAAAACTTGTTTCACTTCATGCTAGGACGTCTGTTGCTGGTGCTTCACCTTCTTCAGAGGTATTCTTGCTTATTTGGTGCTTGTTGATTGCTGTATTGATTATTGAATATTAAATAACTATTTTCTTTCCGTCTAGATTTTCGTACACAATTTGGTTACTGAACAAAGTTTGGTGAGTCGTTCATCTGAATTTGAAGCTGCTATACAAAATGGAGAAAGGTCTTTACTGAAGGCTTTATGTGATAGGAAGCTGCAAGAGTCTGAGTATGTTGTTGATCCTTAAAAATAAGTTATTGATGATCATCTTTTTGAGTGAATATCTTCACTTTTCAGTTTTTTGTGATATTTATTTTCTTTGTTATCCAATTAGATATTAATCAACGTTTGTTTCTGTTGTTTTTTGGGTACTTGATAGAGCCGATGATGATCAAGAAACATGGGGCTTGTTAAAAGTTATGTTTGAGGGCGATGGGACTGCAAGGACAAAGCTCCTCTCGCATCTTGGCTTCAGTGTACCAGAGGAAGAAAAAGATGGTGTTCAAGGTGATCTGTCCCAAGAAGTCAATTCTCTTGGACTTGGGGATACAACTGCAGATCATGTGGGATTTGGTGGTGATAAAGAAGCCACCAGTTTACCTTCTGATAACGGAGAAGATTTTTTTAATAATCTTTCAAGTCCTAAAGCTGATACACCAGTATCAAACTCTGGAGATAATTTCAATGTTGATCGTTCTGTCTCTAACACAGATCAAAACAAACAAGATTCAGATGGACTGGAGGAAAGTACTGACCCCTCATTTGATGAATCTGTTCAACATGCTTTAGTTGTTGGAGACTACAAGGGGGCTGTTGCAAAGTGCATATTTGCAAATAAAATGGCTGATGCTTTGGTAATTGCACATTCTGGTGGTGCTTCCTTGTGGGAGAGCACACGGGATCAATACTTAAAGATGAGCCACTCACCATACCTAAAGGTAGTGGATGTTTTGATCATATTTTTTAGTACATTTAAGTATTGAAGCATTTGATTGTATAACTTTTTGCCTTTATTTTATATTTTTATTATTGTATAGCATTTATTTATGTGTGCTAATCTGCTGATGGCCCTTTCATTATCCTTACTCGTTTGGACTTTTAGGTTGTTGCTGCAATGGTGAGCAATGATCTCTTGAGTCTTGTAAACACCAGACCGCTAAAGTTCTGGAAAGAAACACTTGCACTTCTTTGCAGCGTGAGTCTTCATATGCTGATGTTGAAATACATGTTTTGTGAAGGTCATGTTGTTAGGGTATAATGCGTCCTTGAGTATCTTAGTTTATAAATACTTTGACCCTCTCGGTTTGATTTTTGGTCCTGTAACATTCTCAAGAGGGTGTCACTAGATGACAGCCTAGGCTTTGCACTCTGGTCCCTTCGATGTCATGGGGAAATCTTAAGTGATTAAATCTTCTCTCTATCTGCACCTTCTTACTAATTCACTTTATTCTTTTCATCTTGAATTAACAGTTTGCACCAAAAGAACAGTGGACCATGCTCTGTGAAACTCTTGCTTCCAAACTAATTGCTGCTGGTAACACGTTAGCTGCAACTATTTGTTACATATGCGCGGGAAATATTGATAAGACAGTAGAGATTTGGTCTAGATGCTTGACAATTGAGCGCGATGGAAAATCCTATGTTGATCTTCTCCAGGTATTTTGACTTTTGTTTCTTTCCTTTCTCCTTTCTCTTTCCAGGAGGATTGGAATTGAAGAAACATCATCAATAAAAACTTGACAGCGGAGTCAAAATGCCCTACCAACAACAAAATACCTAATAGGATAAAATAAACTTACATGCTAAAAGTAGAAGCTCAATTGGTAAAATTTTGATAAGTTGAAGGTATTGAACTCTAGTTTCTGACACCAAGAGAGTAACCCTGAACTTAATTCTAGTACAATCATTCGTGGCATCAAAATCCTCTTGAAAACATTTACTTTTTTTTCCAAACTGCTAGAAGTTGCTAGCATTGAAGCACCCCAATTAAAATTTCCTATCTTACCAAAAGAGTTGATATGAGCATACAGTTTAGAAGTAAGTTTGATATGAGCATTAAGCATTTCACTTTTGGCTATACAGTTTAGATTTTTTTTAATTATTTGCTAGGATTTGATGGAGAAGACTATTGTTCTTGCATTGGCATCTGGCCAGAAACGATTTAGTGCATCTTTGTGCAAGCTTGTTGAGAAGTATGCTGAAATTTTAGCTAGCGAAGGACTCCTGACAACAGCTATGGAGTATCTAAAACTTTTGGGTTCAGATGAGTTGTCAGCAGAAATCATGGTATTGAAAGATCGTATTGCTTTTTCCACTGAATCTGGTATGTTTTATTCTTGGATTTGTTCATATTTTAAGCTTTTGTTTTGGATCTTAATGAATTAATCTTTTGCCTTATTAGGGTGAATTACAAATTGTAGTTTTGTAAAGATATGTATATCTTATTTCCGAATAATTAAACACAAACAAATATAACGGAATCTAGGAAGAATCCCTTAAAATCAAGAAGAATAAAATTTTAACTCTAACTAAATATGCAGCTAATGTAAAATATTTTCAATTTTTAAGATATCTCAGTATTTTGGGATTTCCACACTCTTTCTCAGATTGGATCATCGATATTAATCATGTCCAATTTGCAAATGAAATTATCGAAAATTTGTCGAGGAAATTCTTTGGTGAAAATATTTGTTGTTTGGTCTTATGAGGGAATGTAAGTCATCAATTGACTCCATTTTTAACTTTTTCCTTGATGAAATGTCTATCCATTTTTATATGTTTTGTTCGGTCATGTTGAACTAGATTAAGAGAAAAACTGATGGTGGCTTTGTTATCATAATAGACCTTGAACGGAATACTTAGTTTGATTTGCAGTTTTTTCAGGAGTTTTTGTAACCATAATCCTTCTCATATCCCTTGTGCTACTGCTCAAAGATGTATAGAAGTAATTTTGGTCCTTCTCCCAAAGCTTTAGCTTTTAGAAGAGTTGGTTTCCCAACAGTTTCTAATATGCTGTCATAGCTGTAGGTCTTGTGTTGAAGGCTCAGTAACCCAATTGTTGAATTTACAAGTGTTTGGTCTGCATAATGCATACCGCCAACACTTGTAGGGGAGTAATAAACGTATAAAAATAATATTCTCTTCTTTCAAAGCTTAGTTTTTGGAAAAAATTGATTTCCCAACATTTTTTAACATGATATCAGATAACTTATTATTTGAAATAATGGAAAGAAATAAATGTTTCAAATATTAAAAATTGGGATGATTCATTCTAAAATACCATAACAAAATTTCACTATCCTTAAAAATAGATGCAAATCCACAATTTGTAATCTGATATTGTTCACTCACATTGTTTTCCTTAAAGCAGTAGAGTCCTTTCACACTCTTTAGCACTGTCGATTATCTTCCTTGATGATAGAACCTAAAATACACTAAATGAAGGAAAAAATTTAGCAGAATAGTTTGAATGTTTTTTATTAACTAACTAATAGACAATAAATTACACGATAATTTTGGAACATGGAGGACAGATTCAAGAATTATACAATCATAAATTTTAATACTTCATTCCTATAATAGGCGAGAGAGTCCATTTGTAATTTTGACTTTAAGATTTCTAACACAAGGTAAATATGAGGAGAATAGATGATAAGCGTTAATCATGTGATATGAAGCACCAGAGTCAATAGTACTTAAAGCTTTTAGGAAATTACCTTTGTGAGATTGTGAGCTAGAAGGAATATATATGACTGACAAACTTGTTGTTTGGAAGCTAGAAAACATTTTGTAGAGTTATTCCATTTGTTTTGGGTTGAAATTTCTACTAAAAGCAGGGCTTTCCCTTTGAATGTTTCCTGTCTGATGATCAATTGACGTTTGATAACCGTGATTTGTATAGTTTTGTCTCGGTTTTCAATCCATAGGTTTTTCGTGTATTTCCCAACAAGTATCTTTTCTGTCCATTTTTCCAACGGTGTTTGCATCGGGGACGTCTTTTTATTTGACCTGGAACAGTACCAGTTTAGGGCTCATAGAAAAAAGCTGTTTAAAACCCACTGTTAGCGTCAGGCTTATTTGGCCCATTAGTCCCAGTCGATCCATTTGACCCATTAAGTCCACCAATTCCATTTGGCTTATCAGGCCTAGGAAGGCCACGCGAGTTAAAACCTCCTCGACGCAACCCATTAAGCCCATTCAAGCGGCAAGTCGTTAGGGTAGACCCATCAGCCACCTTTTGAGTCTCATGTAGCATAATGCCACGTTGCTTCTCCTTTCTGCACACTTCGACAAAGATTTCTCATGTTGATAGGAGTAGTCGTCAGTCGAGAAGTCTTTCCCTTACATTATCTAACTCTCGGTTGGGCCTCTCTAATTTTTTATTATATCAAACGTTGTCCTTGTAACATTCCCATTGTTCTTCCACACTCAAGTCCAACTCTTGCCATAACATTACCATTTTCGTGTAATACTCTGTCACATCTCTATTTTCTTGTTTCATCTGCCCCAATTGGGTCTTGATTTCAAATATTTGAGAAAAGTTTTCAGCATCCTAATATGTCTCACGAACTACCTCCCATATAACTTTGGTTGATGGGAGAAATAGGTATGTTTTTCCAATCGATGGTTTCATGGAATGCACAAGCCAAGCCATAACCATTGAATTCTTTGATTTCCATTTTTTATGACTGACGTGATTTGTTGAAGATAGCTTCTTTATCTTGTCGGTGAGGTAACCTAATTTTTCTTTGCTGTCAATTACTAATTTAATAAATTGTGCTCGCCCACGATAATTTTTTCCATTGAAATTTTCAACTGAGTTAAATAGATGAATTTTTGAGCCCTCATGAACTCATGGTGGATCTTTTGTCAGTTTCTCTGTTAAGATGATCAATGGAAACACTCACTACCGTTGTTATTAGCCTCGTTCATTAGAGCCAGAGTTTGAGAAAAAAACTCTGCTATGATACCATGTAGTTTTGTATAGATATTTATATCTTGTTTCTGAATAATTAAAAAAACCTACTTATATATAATACAATAAATATAACAGAAGCTAGAAAGAATACCTAAAAATCAGGAAGAATAAAATTTAAACTCTAACTAAATATACAACTCATGTAAAACAGTTTCAGTTTCTAAGATATCCCTATATTTCGGGATTTCAACACAAATACCTCCCTCCGTGTTTAATAAAATAACAAAAAGTCTCTTTAGGTTTACAAAATAACAATTGCATGTCTTGACTTTTTTTAGACTTTTGAGGGGAGATGTTTACCAAAAGAAATATGATAAAATCAAGATATATTAGGGAGGTTCTATCATGTCTAATGACACAATCAGACTACTCATGATAGCGGTTAACTGTGTCAATGTATGAGTGATTGTAATGATTTCTATTCACATACTTAGTAATCAAATATTGTTGTGTATAAGAAGAATGATTTCTCTTCATACACTTGGTAATCAAATATTGTTGTATATAAGAACGACTTTCTTATTCAGTAACTTAATAATAATAATAATAATAATAATAATCTTATTGTCTGCAATGTTAACTTTATGAAATTTGTTTGTTGATTTTTTCAGAGAGAGTTGTCAATTCTATGGCTTTTGAGGGCTATCCTCAGCCAAGTGGACCTGTATATTCTGCTGATCAATCTAGCTTTAGTGCAGTTGGGACGACTTATTATCAGGTGCTCTTATTTCATTTTATTTTCAGAGTTATTTCCTTTGAGTTTGTTACCTGGTTACCAAATACATGTTTCACTGTGATTTAACTCCTCTTTTTTTCACTGTTTAGGAAACAGTACGGCCACAGTTGCAGCCGGATATTCCTGGAAGTCAATATGGTGAAAAATATCAACAACCTATTACTTCTCATGGAATATATGGTGGTACTGTCCCATACCAGCCTGCCACACAGCCACCTAATGTGTTCCTTCCCTTGCAGGCTCCTCCTGTTCCCCAGGTGCTCTTATTTTTACTTACCTATTTGCTGTAGGAGTTATTTGGTTTGTGTCAGTCTGATTAAGTATTTGTAATGTCAGCAAATTGGTTTAAGTTCTTGCTATTCAGAACTTTTGTGTTTTAATGGATATGTGCTTAATATTTTATCCCTCTATTATATTCCTTCTTTCCTTATGTTACTTTCACTCTTGTTTTTACAATGGTATTAATTTGGCTTGTCCATTATGAATAAAATGAAATTCTAAAATTTATCCTAACATATGGTTTTAGAAGCTGGCGTTTCTGATATTTTTCGTTGTTATCAAAGCTGCTTGCAATATCAATGATTTTTTATTTGACTGTTTCTTTGATTGTAATGAGTGTCATATATTTGAAAAAACATGACTACTTATTTGATTTGTACTTCTAGGAGAAATTATCTGCATCTCCTGTATCCTCTCAGCCTGCTGTGAGGCCATTCACTCCTTCCACTCCTCGCACGCTGAAAAATGTTGAGCAATATCAACAACCTACTCTTGGTTCTCATTTATATCCTGTCAGTATCCTTTTGTTGATTTTAATCAAATATGTCAACGGAGCTAACATTGACACTTATACTTTTCATTGTGTTTAGGGAACCGCAAGCCATGCCTTTCAGCCCATGCAACCTGCACCTGGACCAGCTTCCCATCTTCCATCACAAGTAAATTCAATCGCTGGCCACAAAATGTCGAATGTTGTAGCTCCCACACCACCTCCCCGGCAATTCATGCCTGTTACTGGTTCAGGAGTTGTTCAGGGACCAGGTATGGGCACTACTCAACCACCTAGCACAGCTCAACCAACAACAGTACAGCCTTCTGTAGCAGCTGCAGCTCCACCACCTACCATACAGACAGTTGATACCTCGAATGTACCAGGTAATTATACATTTTATTTGTTGTATATGTGTAAAGCTGCTGTTTCATCTTGACGATGATGTTACCTTGTCATTATCATTTATCAGCAAAGCTTTGTTTTGTAGAGCCTTACAATTTTAAATGTTTATTGTTGAGTAAAACTAAAGCTATATGCTTCCTTTATATTTCCATTTCTTTCAGTCTCAATTATATTGCATCTATCAAATCCATAGGCTATTTAATTATTTATGTACTGGGGCATCTTCTTGTTTTAACTTTTAGCCATGGAAAATTTGAGGAAAATTACCAATAGTTCTTGGGTGTCTGTTGTAATGTCTAGGTATGGTTAATTGGTTTTATCAATAGACCCATTGCATTAAGCTGTGTATGATAATGTTCCAATGTAACTAGGTAATAGTCTTAGGATAATATGATGTTTCATTTTTTGAAAGTATCCACACTTCTTTCTTCTTTATTTTCGTTTTGGAAAGAGTTCATTGACGTAGTTTTCTTTATTAGTATCTTCAATGGATTTTTATTTTATCTGTTTTTATATTTTATTGAATTTGAAGGATGTAAGTCGGGTGTTGGATTTATTTGGTAAGATAGGAGCACATCTTTCCCCATCTGTGGCTTCAAAAATCATTCCTATAACTTCTGGATTTTTTTGTTATGCAATCATATTTAGCATGCGTATTGTGTGTTCCTGATTTTGCATGTTTTTATGCTTTCCTAGGCTTGTCAATTTCTGAAGAAAATAATGATATTATTTTGATATTGTTTTTTCTGCATAGAATGTAGAGTACATCTAATTACCGTAATAATGTTGTCTTTCCGGCACTTACAATATGAATGTATGAACTTCTCACACAGTGGTCAAGTTAATGCCTTCTATACTGGATTACTTTTACTTTTTAAGGTTGATTTCAAAATTTATGTGGTTCTCAAATGATCTTGGCCTGATATGGATATTTGATACAGCCCACCAAAAACCTGTCATTGCAACTTTGACAAGACTTTTCAACGAAACATCAGAAGCGTTGGGAGGTGCAAGAGCAAATCCAGGTAAGAAGCGTGAAATAGAAGACAATTCAAGGAAGATAGGTGCATTATTTGCCAAGCTCAACAGTGGGGATATATCTAAAAATGCTGCTGAGAAGCTTGCTCAGCTCTGTCAGGCATTGGACCAAGGTGATTACAACACTGCCCTGCAAATTCAGGTAGGTCAAGGAAAGCTTCAATTTTTTGTAATTGTGAGTTACATGAGCATAATTGGGCCTTTTTCCCCCGTCATTTGTTTGTTTGTTTCTCTGCGCTTCCATCAGGTACTTCTCACTACTAGTGATTGGGATGAGTGCAACTTCTGGCTGGCTACTGTAAAGCGCATGATCAAGACCAGACAAAATGTTAGACCAAATTAAAATTATGCAAAATACCCTGGGATTTGGTCGTGGTCTAGAGAAGTATCATCTGCAATCAAGGATAGCTTGGTTCATGTATGTACTCACGGATGCCATTTTCTAGATAGCAGTTGCAGGATTTTTGCTTTATATTATACTTTTCCTGGTGCCTTCACTAGCTTTCCTCTTATACATCTTTGAAGGCAATCAGTGAGTGGGTGGACATAGTTGCAGCTTGCAGGGCATCATTGGATTTATTGTTTTTGTTTTAATTGTAGCATCAAGAAGTATCATTAATTTTTTTATATTAATCTGTGTGATTTAAATTTTTAAAAAATTCACATTTCCATTAAATTGTAGAATCTATTTGACACTGATTTGAATAACATGACTGCAGTTTTGATTCGAAAGATTTGACGTTCCCGAGTATATGGCGCTAAGCTTTTTCTCAATATTGGTAGTATGTTGCTAACTAATCTATCACTTATTGATTAGATATAAAAATAAAGATGCAGATAAAATAATTATGAAATATTTATTAATGGAGTTAATTAAATTGTGTTATAGAGTAGTTAATCAAATTCTGTCATGTAGATAAGTAGGTGTATATATATATGTTGTAATAAAAAAGTATTTTTGTATTAAATTAGATATTAAATTGAAGTTGTCTGACCAATGATTAACAGAAATGATAACACGGTCCTCTTCAATAACGCCGTCACAGCAACCCGATCCACATGGGATTTTATGAACAGTATTGTTTGTCGAATGGCACCACCCTTTCTTGCCCTGCCGGAGCTGCCTAGTTGGTGTTAGCATCAGATTAGAGTCGGTGACTCAAACCGAGTTTAAAATCTGTGATTAAATTTGTGCTGTTGATTTTAGTATCCTTTTACTCTCATGATCAATGGAGCTAGTCATGTATGTCTTGGCTCGATACAAGGGTTTTAGCATTATTAGGAAAAAATTATATCCGTTTCTGAATGGACAATTGACCCAAAATGTGGAAGAGGATTGTTTTGGGGAAAACTGAGTTTAGGTGCAAGATAGGCAAAAATTAATAATATAGTTCAAATCAGTGTATTTTGCAAAGTAAATTTTGAGCAAAGTTGCACTCGTATAATAAACATGTTACATGTGTAAATGAGCATAAAAATTTACACTTTGAAATACTGATAAACTCAAAATGCATTATGAATTTTTACTTTGTTTCTATTTTGTGATTACTATTTATTTTGGAGTCTCGATTTGGTAATTAATTTCTTTTTTCTTGATTTGCATGTTTTAACTAAAATAAACTCTTGTTTAGCTTAAAAATTTTCTTTTAACCTCACATGGTTCAATGGTTTGTTTTGTAATTATAAAGGAAAAGCTTAAATATAAATTATTTGTAATGTATTTTAAATTTTATGATTGAATGAGATTGAATATTGCGTTGAATTCACAAAATTGTATATAGTAAAATTTTAAGCAATTGTGATAAATTTATTATGTACATTCGTGTTCATTTATAGAATAGATTTATTCATAATATCCATAATCTATTTAAGTTTTTATAATTTATCCAATAACGTTTGAATTTACACAAATTTTTCTTAATGTTTCAAAGGGCGAACAGTTGGATGGTCCTTTCTTTAGACCAAAGGCACGGTAAAGTATTATAGTTTAGAGATTATATTTTTAAGTAAATTTTGTATTGAAAAATGTGTCAGTAAGTTTATTTCGTTACAAAAAATATTATAGTTTAGAGATTATATTTTTAAGTCAATTTTGTATTGAAAAATGTGTCAATAAGTTTATTTCTTTACAACAAAATATGATAAGTGTAAAATTAATTTTTTATTAAATATAATGAAATAATATATAAGATATATACATATTTATATTATTTGATATATAAATATATATAAAAATAATAATATTTATACTATCTTTTTAAGAATTTTTTTATATCTAACTTAAAAACAATAAAACTTAAATAAATTTTTTATTGTTTAATATCTAAAATCATACGATATATAATAAAATTTAAATTTAAATTTAATTGAAAGAATTTATTAAAATATTTGAGTGAAATAAATATCTATTTAAAAATATAAATATATATGTATTATTTGTTGGCATGTGAGTAGTATGACAGAAAACAATGCAGTAAATTATGGCAGATAATCAACACCAATGTGGCACACAAAAATAATAGTGGAAATTAATAATGTTATAATTTGTTTTCTTTCTGTTTCCTTTGTATACAAATACTATACATTTGTACAGAAATATTAGAACAAAAATAATATGAAACATATCTGATAATTATCAGAAAACACAATGGTTGACATGGTATCAGAGCAAGGTATGAAATTACCTACTATGTTGTTTTCTGTTCTCAGACAATTTGATTTCTGATTTCTGGTGTGACCATTCTGGTTTACACTTACCCTCTGGTTTTGATCTCTGATTTCTGGTGTGAAAATCCTAGTTTACTCGTGAAACTGTACCAATACTATTTCCTCAAACAAAATGAATCACAAAGATTAACAGTGTCGTGCCATAGAAGTGGTTCTGAAAAAAAATCAAAGTAAGCGTCTTGTAGGCCAGAAGCCCCTTGATGTGAATCGCTGTTTTTTGTGTATAGTTGGCTGAAAAAAAACCGATCAGTTACAATATTGGGAAAAAAAAAGGAAAAAAAGAGGCGTTTTTCGTATTCTGGAAATCTGAATAGAAACGAACAAAGAAAAAGAAGAGCATCCAACAATACCTGTTTTCCAAAGAAAACTATCATTTCGAAAAAGAAACAGAATGTAACTCAGACTTTCCAGCTAGAGCTCGCAGCAATAAACGACGCTGAGGTCTCAGTTTGTAGCTGCGTGTAAGCTCATAGCTCGTAGTGATAAACGACGATGAGGTCGCATTTTGTAGCTGTGTCCATTGGCTGATGTACGAACTATCACAGAGACTGAGACTGAGGACCAGGTGGATGGGTAAAACCGTCTGAATCTCCGGCTGCACCATTTCGGTGAATCTGATAGAAGAGGAAAGCTTGATCGATTCGCACAGGGAATTAGAAGAAGAAGGGCGCCGCTGCGCTGAGGAACGCCGAAGAAGTTGCGCTAAGGAACGCAGAGGAAGCTGTGCTGAGAAACGCAGAGGAAACTGCGCGACTTTGGAAAAAAAAATTCAGCGTTCGACCATCTTGCTGAAATCGCGCAGGAAGAGGAAAGGTGTCGCTGTGTGAATGGGAAATTAGGGTTAGGGTTACAGTTTTGTTTTTTTTTACATTTATATAGTGGCTGGTTTGTAAAAAAAAGGAAAAAAAATTTAGATTTCATGGCGGAATCTAGAGATTTAACTACCAATTTCATATTGGAAGATTTAACAGCAAAAATGATGGAAGTTCTAACTAGAGCTGAGATCAGCTCACAACCTCCGCTAACTGAAGCGTCGATTGCTCCCATTAGTATCAAGTTGGGAGGATCCAACTATGCCTTGTGGTCCCAGGTGGTGGAGATGTATATCTCTGGCAAAGACAAACTGGGATATATTAATAGGGATTTTCCTCAACCTGTTGAAACCGAACCCTCATTTAGGAGATGGCGCACTGAAAATTCCATTGTCAAAGGATGGTTGATCAATTCGATGGACCCCTCATTGATTGCAAATTTTATCTGATTCCCAACTACGAAACAGGTTTGGGATTCTGCTGCTACCACTTACTATGATGGGACAAACATGTCTCAAGTGTATGATCTTCGCCGTCGAGTTACTCGTACGAAGCAAGTGGGTGGATCCATTGAAAAATACTACAATGACCTTTAAGGGTTGTGGCGTGAAATTGATTTCTGTCTTCCTAATCCAATGGAGTGTGCGATTGATATACAAAAATACAACTCCATCGTACAGGAAGATTGAGTGTATACCTTCCTCGATGGACTTGATGATAGATTGGATAAAACTCGAAGTGATGTGCTTCATATCAAACCATTTCCTACGGTGGAACAAGCCTATGGATTCATCCGTAGGGAAGAGGTCAGGCAGACCATGATGATCACAGGTGCAGATACGACACTCGGAGCAGTTATGGCTTACAAAGGGATCAAGGGACACCATAATCCGATGCCACTAAAACCAGGAACCTTTTTGGGTAGCAAGAAATCCACGGGAAATCCACCGTCTGTTGATATGAAATGTGGTCATTGTGGGAACTCCAAACACGCACGTGAAAACTGCTTCAAACTACATGGGTATCCAAAATGGTGGAATGATCTTCAAACAAGGAAGAAGAGGGAAACCACTGGGAAAGCTGCTGTGGCTACCAATACTACATCACTATCCCTTATTCCTCAGACCGAATCTTCCCAAGATCCAGGTATTTTAAGTAAAGCATTTCATACTCGTAATGATAATGAGGATTGGATTTTAGACTCTGGAGCTACGGATCATATGACATTGGACCCAAAAGATCTCTACAATACAACTCAACCGAGACAGAGTCGTGTTGCCAATGAGGTCACTTATCCAGTTACAGGGGCCAGAACAGTGACTTTATCTCCTTCATTATCATTATCTAATACATTACTTGTACCCTCTCTTTCAAACAAACTAATGTCTTTAAGTCAAGTCACTTCAGATCTTAACTGTGTAGTATTGATGTATTCTACTTTTTGTCTCCTATATGATGTTCTCACCAAGGAGATCATTAGGCGTGGTACTAAGAGAGGATGGTTATATTATGTGGATAACCTCAGTTCAGGAAGAGCCAATCACATGCAACACATCGTTAGTAACAAGGAACGACAGATTTGGCTATGTCATCATCGATTTGGGCATCCATCATTTGGGTATTTAAAGCATTTACTACCTAGTTTATTTTCAAATATTACACACTCAGATTTCAAATGTGATACCTGTATTTTAGCAAAGAGTCATAGGGAATCTTATCCTATGAGTAAGCATAAAAGTATGATTCCTTTTGCTTTTGTACATTCTGATGTTTGGGGACCTTCCTCGGTAACTACATCGTCGAGTCATCGTTGGTTTGTAATTTTTGTTGATGATTATACACGAATGACATGGTTTTACCTTCTCAAACATAAATATGAAGTATTTTCTACATTTCACTTGTTTCATACCATGATCCAGACACAATTTTCTACAAAAATTAAGATCATTCTGTCTGATAATGGGGGGGAGTATGTTAATCAACAATTTTGAACATACTTGGACAACCATGGTATTCTCCATGAAACCTCGTGTTCACAAACCCCACAACAAAATGAGACTGCATAGAGGAAGAATAGACATATTTTATAAACTGCTCAGACCTTACTAATCAGTGCACATATGCCTAGTAGATACTGGAGTGATGCTATTACTATAACTGTGTATCTACTGAATTGCATGCCCACAAAGACCTTACAATTTCAGACTCCATTAAAGGTATTATCTGATCATGTTTCCCTGCCTACTATTTTGATGCTTCCGCCCCGAATTTTTGGATGTGTTACTTTTGTCCACCTCCATAAAAAATCAACGAACTAAGTTGGATCCATGTGTTGTCCGATGTGTATTCTTGGGGTATGACGTACAAAAAAAGGGTTACCGATACTATGATCCAATTACTAAAAGAACCTATATTACCAAGGATGTCACTTTCCTCGAATCAGAATGTTTTTCCCATCATTGGTATCCAATTACACTCTTCAGGAGGAGAGTTATGGTGAAGAACGAAATTGGCTTGATGTTGAAATATTAGACACTAGTCCAACATACTCGGATCGTGCCAATAATATGGAGGAGCCAGTATCTAGACTCGAGCTTAAACTTCCAAGAACTGAAGCTGAAGTAGTAATTGAATCTCCAGAAGATGAAGTGGTTGATGTACCCCTCCACTCTCTAGTACCCAATGATCCTCCTGCTGAGAATACTCTTGAGGTAAGCTATCCTATCACACCTTTACAAACTAATGCTATAGATACATCTGTTGGTTATGTTTTACCTTTCAGACACAATTGAGGTAAACCTCTAAATCGATACTCCCCAGAAAGAGAAGAACGACAATCCAAGTATCCAATAGCAACTTATGTATCTACTCAAAGGTTATCATAACCTATCAGGGCATTTGCATAAACACTCTCCTCGTGTCAAATCCAAGTAGCATTGAAGAAGCCTTATCTGATCCAAAATGGGCTCAAGCTATAAAAGAAGAATTTGAGGCATTATAGAAGAATAACACATGAGTGTTAAGCGATTTGCCTCAAGGGAGGAAGATGGTAGGATGCAAGTGGATTTTCTCCATTAAGTATAAAGCAGATGGGTTAGTTGATCGATACAAGGCGAGGCTTGTAGCAAAAGGATATACACAGAAACACGGGATAGATTATCAAGAAACCTTCTCACCTATGGCTAAACTAAAAACCGTTAGAGTCTTGTTATCTCTTGCGGAAAATTTAGATTGGCCATTGCACCAACTTGACGTGAAAAATGTCTTCCTTCATGGTGATCTTGAAGAAGAGATTTACATGGATATCCCACCAGGATATACTGTTACATCAGGAAAAGAAACTACATATAGATTACAACGAGCATTGTATGGACTAAAACAATCACCTCAAGCATGGTTTGGTAGGTTAAGTTCAGCAATGAAGAAATATGGGTTCCAACAAAGCAACTCTGATCATACTCTTTTCCTAAAACATCGATTAGGGAAGATAACAACCCTTATAATCTATGTAGACGACATGATCATTACAAGGGATGATAAAGAAGAAATCTCTAAGCTTCAAGAACAACTGTCAAATGAGTTTGAAATGAAGAATTTGGGAGGGCTCAAATACTTCTTAGGTATTGAGGTAACAAGATTAAAACAAGGCATATGTCTTTCCCAAAGGAAATATACTCTGGACCTACTAGTAGAGGCAGGACTACTAGATTGTAAACCTGTCGATATTCCAATGGTTCAAAATCATAAACTTGGAGAATATGTGGACCAAGTACCAGCAGATAAACAGAGATATCAACGGTTAGTAGGTAAACTCATATATTTATCTCATACTCGACCTGATATGCTGTGAGTGTCGTGAGTCAGTTCATGCACTGCCCAAGTGAAGACCATATGGATGTCGTCATGCGAATACTTCGTTATTTAAAATCCTCCCCTGGGAAAGGACTTATGTTTTCAAAGAATGGTCAATTGGAAGTCCTTGGATATACAGATTCAAACTAGGCAGGGAATATGAAGGATAGGAAATCTACTGCTGGGTACTTTATTTTTGTAGGGGGAAATCTTATTACATGGAGGAGCAAGAAGCAAAAGATAGTCGCCTTATCTAGCACTGAAGTTGAATTTCGAGGAATGGTCAAGGAAATATGTGAACTCCTTTGGTTGAAAAAACTTCTAACTAAGATTAGTGTTGCTCCTAACACTGAAATGAACTTATTTTGTGATAACAAAGTAGTCATTGACATCTCCCACAATCCAGTCCAACATGATCGCACAAAGCATGTTGAAGTGGATCGGAACTTCATCAAACAGAATCTTGAAGAAAAAATTATTCAACTTCCATTTGTTAAATCAGAAGATCAATTGACTGATATACTCACAAAATCTGTATCTGCAAAGAACTTTTATAACTCACTTGACAAGTTGGGCATAAGAGACATATATGCACCACTTTGACGGGGAATGTTGGCATGTGAGTAATATGGCAGACAACAATGCAGTAAATTGTGGCAGATAATCAACACCAATGTGATAGACAATAATAATAATGGAAATTAATAATGTTATAATTTGTTTCCTTTGTATACAAATACTATACATTTGTAAAGAAATATTAAAACAGAAATAATATAAAATATATCTCATAATTATTAGAAAACACAATGATTGATATTATTCTATCATATGAAAGATTAATTTTGTCATTATCTAACATTTTTTATAAATAAAATAACTTAAAAATATATTTCTCAAACAATGATACTAAATCCTGGAATCTTAAATAAATGAATTTAGCCTATACTTTCGTTTCAAAATCTGACGAATTTATAAAATATTTCAATTTCACTCGTATTGATTTAACATCATTATCCATTAAGTAACTTTTTTTCCAATTAATTTAAGGCTTAATTTATGTTTAAGATTTCCTCATTGATATTTCAATTATATAATAATTAAGTATAACATCATTAACTAATTTTATAAAAAATAAAATATTTAATTAAATTTATTAATTTTATAAATATTAATAACTAATTCGTATTATCATATGTTAATATATATATATATATATATATATATATATATATATATATATTCAATTAAGTTAGTTCAGCACCAATATTCTTTTAACAGAGCATTTTCTATCTTAAATTAAGATTATAGTTTAACTTATGTGTAGGTATTAAATTAGATTATAAAAATTTATTATTTTAGTTAAAATTTAAAAAAATTCCAAAACAGTTAATTGTGAAGGTAGACCCTCCCGTCTTATATTTCTGCTGAATAAAAACAGAGAGTCAACCAAAGGGTCATTTGTTTATTTTGACTAATAATATGTCACTTAAATAATTATTCTTTATGCAAAAATTAATCAAATTATTAAGGCTGGACAAAATTAACTGTCTATTAATTTTAACCAATTGTATACTTTATTACCTTAATTTGATACAATAAGTTTTTAATTTTTATAAATTTAATCCCAATATAAATTTTTTATTATAACAATCATATTTAATACATTAAAATTATAATTTTTATTATAATTTAATCCTTTAATTTTTTAAATACGATATATTTAGTTTCATTTATAAAATTTAAAAATTGAGTAGATGAAATCTAAAAAATAATGTACTAAATTATAAAATTAATAAAATATTAATTATTATTAATATTATCTTTTAAAAAAATTATTAATTCATTAAAATTTTATGAAAAAAATACATAATTAAATATATATTACTTATAATCATCTTTTTTTTATTGTTCAAATATTAGTATTATAATATTTAGTTACATTAATAACTTTTTAAAAGTATCAATCAATTTTATTAATTCAATGTATTTTCCATCATAATATATAAATACCAAAACAAAAACACAATTTACAAAAAATAATATTACAATAAATCTACCCTAAAAAATACTATAAGTATAAACAAAAACACAATTTGCAAAAATAAAGACTCCATCTTCGATAAAAAAAAATAATATCAAGTCGAAGAAGAATGAAAAATATTAAAATTTAAAGATAATATATTATTAATATTATATACAAACAAATAAAATATTAAAAATGAGTTTTTGTTATAAGATAATATTAGTGATAGAATCTAAATAACATGTGCAAAAAGTAGATAAAAAGTATCCCTATCGTTCCTCGTTACGCAAGTTGCAGTTAATAATGAGCAATTGTATTTCGATACCTTTTAATAAAATTATTATATAATGCTATCAGTAGAAGCAAAGGAGCACAGAGTCAGCAATTGGAGAAGGTGGAAGCCCTAGTCTTGAAAATTAGGCTTAGATAAGATTCCTTCTATTTGCTTCCTCTTTTCCTTGCAATTACAGAACTTGACCAGATTCTCTGTTACCATTCTCTCTATAGCACCAGGTAATTTATTTCTTGTTGATCTTATATGATTGTTTTAGATCTTGTTTTGTTTTTGTCTAAATTTTTTTTAGGGTTTTCGTATTTTCTAGAAATCCAAGGAAGTTTATCTGGATTTTCTGCTCTAGTCTTTGTTTTCTTTTTCTCGTCTGTATAGATCAGAATTGTTTTCATCGCGATCAGTTTCTTCATACTTGTTAATATGGTTAGGAAAAAAAGTTTAAAAGAAAAAAAAAACAATGAACTGTCATTTTATGATATATTTAATGATAAGTCATATATGGACGCAAAATTTTGTTGGATATTATTTAATGTTTCCGCTGTCTGTATTTTTAGTGTTCCGAATTTGTTCAGTGTCTGATTTACTAATTCCTAAAGTTTTGCCGAAAAATTTCCTAGTTATGGAAGTGAGAGTTTGTTGGATATTATTTAATGTTTCCGGTGTCTGTATTTTGTGTTCCAAATATGTTCAGTGTCTGATATACTAATGCCTTATTTTTTGCCGAAAAATTTCATAGTTATGATTTTCTTTACAAGTTGTTTGGTGGTTCTTGGGGAAGATTTGGAATTTATATCGAGCCAGGGACCATATACATAGGAAAAAAATAATATTAGGTTTTTAATTGAAAAATATGTTATACTTATCTTATTTTAATAAAAACATGTTTAAATTATTGAGTTTTTTTTAGATATTGAGTGTTAAAAGCTTAAAATTTAAAATTCAGGTGTACAGTTATATTTTATACATGTAATTTGCCCATAATTTCATAAATAGTACATCTAAAAATTTATTTGTCGAGAGTTGAGATGGGACACTCCCTTTTCACCTCCAAATAGATCCGCCCTTGTATCATCTGTTTTATGTTTTCTTTTTGCAGGTAGCTACAATCCGTTGGCTCTGCTTGGTGGAAAGTAATAAAAAGCTGAGTGATTTTGTAGAACAGAACTTGTTTTGGGGAAGCATACGTAATGTGCAACCCCATATTAAGAATAATCTTTGATGCTTTTAAAAATTGGGTATTGGCTTGTTGCTACTGAAGTAATCATATAAAGAGCAAAGGTTAAAAGCTAGTGAAATCTTTGGAGCCATGCCAGTATCTGAACATGAAGAGGTTCTATTTTTGTTTCTAAAACTAGTACTAGATTTTTGTATTGTTAAATTATTGTCTTTGGAATATTGTTTAATCGATCCTTTATTGGCAGACTGGGGTTAAACCAGTTACCCAGCAGTCTAGCAATTATATTGCAGGTATTCCTATCAAGAAAAGGAGGTTCCCCATAATAAGGTCCCCTTCACCACCTTGTGAAAATCCATTATTGTTTTCGGTTGAAAGTTCATTGGAAAAGGAACAATCTTTACAATCTCCTGTTTCAACTTATCCAAATCTGGCTGCTGTACCAAGTTCCTCTAAATTGTCCGATACAAATAAGAATCCTGAAGTTGAAGTCAGAAGAGAAAGTTCTGATATTAAGAATGACAAAGTGATCACAGACAATGCTAATTATGCTGAAGCTGTAGAACCTAGCCTCACATTTCAGATGAGCTATTTGGATGGTAGTAACAAAAATGTGAAGATTGAGTTAACTGAAAATGTAACTCCCCCGCTTATTTCTAGGAAGAATGAGTTGAATATGCGATCAAATCAATCTTTTGAAGTTGTTCTAGGAAACAATGTGGAAATGAACCAAAAGGCTGAAATGAAGGTTAAAACCAAAGTTTCTGCACAGCTTGAAAATGATGAACCTTTTCTAAGTGTGGATAAAAACCTTGTTCCATTTTTGGGAGGTGAAAACAGTGATAAGTGTTATCAGAATCAGGAGACCTCAGATTCCATATCATTGAATTTGTCCTTAAGTGAAGAAAGATGCAGCACCTTCTGCAAAAGTGATGATAAGTTGAACATTGACAATTCTCATCTATGTGCTGATCGAGCAAACTGGGATCTAAATATGGCAATGGATGCTTGGGATGGTGGTTCTGGAAATTATGTAACTTATGGTCAAATGTCAGTTGATGGGAATAAAACAGGTGCAACACTTGATGTGAAGTCCATGGCTTGCACTGCTGGAATAGATAATACAGAAAAGCATGCTGCTTCTTTGATTGGGGACGTAACCAATTCTACCATTTCATCCATGTCTCCTAGCCAGCAAAATAAGTCTGATGATTCGCTTCATTTACATCTAAGTCCATCTTTACCTCAATCTAGTATGAACCATGGGTTAAGTTCGGACAAGCCTATTTTTACTGGTACTTTGCCAAAAGTTCCTGTTTCAACCAGAAATCTGAATGCAGCAGCTAATTTAAGAACTGTAAAATCAGAACCAGTTGTTGATAGCATCAAGCTGGATCCAAACGGAGCTAATGCCCACAACCTCCAACTATTGAAAAATAGAGGAAAACAGGAATTACTCGAGTGTCGTAATGTCGAACCAGTTTATGAGTCTAGTACCCGTACTAGCCAATTGCTTGCCATCAGATCCATTAAACCTGAACTATCTTTTGATGCTAACAAGGGTATGATAAAGTTAGAGAAATCATTTCTCCAATTGAATAATCGGACAGCGCAAAACACAGATGATAATTCCTGTGTTGTTACCCCATCTGTAGCCCCTGAGGTTGCTCGTTCTGCTGGAAAATCTGTCTGTGGAAAGGAGTTGAGTGTGAGGGATGATTCAGACCATTATAAACAGTATACTCAGACTTGTCAAGCTCAGCACAACATATCTAGTGAAAACAAAAGGTCAATTTCTAAAGATACTGATGCTACTTTGTTCGAAGTTAATGGTAAGGAAGATGTCAAGACTGCTGTGGGCTATGGTTTTAATCATCCTGTGAGTTGCAAATTGAATATTGGGAACAATTCTGTACTTCATTCATCTAAAAATAGTGATGGTTCCGTGAGTGATCAGGAAATGATTAATATATCAGGTGATATGCTTGAAGAAGATTCTTATGGTTCTGATTTTGAATCGGATGTTAATCATGCTGCAGAAGATATGGCTTTTGATACTGAACAGGATGGTGGAGATGATTATGAAGATGGTGAGGTCCGAGAACCTCCCAAGAGTACATGTATTGAGGAATCTATGCCTGAGAAAGGGAAAGTAGATCAAATTGTTAGTGGTAATTGTGCTGTTAAGAAGTTAGAGTCTATGGTACTGGTTTGTAATGCTGACTCTAATACGGCCTATGTGAAGGAAAAAAGCCATAGAACAGAGGATACTGCAGAAACAATTTTTGACAAGAATACTGCAGAAACAATTTTGTACAAGAATAATGCAGAAACAATTTTTCTCAAGAATACTGCAGAAAAAATTAACCAAAATAAAAATGAAATCTCAGATGCAGCTTGTATGGATGAATGTGATGTGGTATCTGATAAAAACATGTGTTTTCCAGAAACGGTGGATGTTGAAAAGCCATCAAGTGAAGCTGTATTGTCTGAACCTGGGAAGGCCACACAAAGATCAATTGATTACTTGGGAAGCAAAGATTTGCGGAAGTATCAAGAGACAGTGCTACAATCCAAGCAAAATACTAATGAATGCGAGGATACTGTAGCAGCTAAATATCAGGGGACAAAAACAAATTTTGATACAACTGAGCTGGTGCAAAATGAGGATGTATCCAAAGGAGTTGGAGATGGTGACAATGCATTGAAGGATAGCAGTGGTGGAAGTCATCTTAGCCGGATCATACATTTACCTCATTCTTCAACTTCGTCTTCTCCTGGTAAAACGAGATCTATTTCTGGTAGGTTCTTGCCATCAAGAGTTGCAAGAGATGGATTGCTTGATGAAGATAAAAAACAATATCGAGGGAGGTGACTATTTTCTGTCCCTTCTAAAGTTTTCCTTTTTAATTTAATATATACGGGTATCACAAGCTTATCTAATATCTATCGTCACTTGTTCCAGAAACAAAATATATTTTGATGATAATCCAAAGTTTGCAAGGGAGAGATGCCAAGATGGGTCACCTAGAAACTCTAGATGGAATTTTATTCGTGGCAGAGGTAGGATTGACAGTCAACTGAACAGTCTAGGTGGTGACAGGGGATCTGATCGTGATTTTGCTTCAGAATTTTATAACGGTCCAGCAGAGTTTCATGTTCGTAGACGTAAATATTCATCTTTTGTTTCCAATGGTGACCTTGAATATAGCTCGTATGACAATGGCCAAGATGCTCGATTTATTGGTGCTGATAGGGCAGGCAGGCGGTCACGTGGTGGGAGTCATGGCAATAATGTGGATAGAAGAATTCCAAGGAACATGAGCCCAGGTAGATGTATTAGTGAAAATGGTTCTCAGTTTGTTGGACAGAGGCGTGGTGGACAGATTTTTAGGGGTTTTCCAGGTGATACAATAGATCCCATGTTCTCACATTCTCAACAGTCGTGTGAGGGAGAAGATGGTCGGTTTGGCTGTGGAAATAGGGTTTTCTCATCAGACCATAGAAGGGGACCTCCTCGAATTCGATCGAAATCACCAATAAGTTCTAGACCCCGCTCTCCTGGCCCATGGTCTGCTCCTGGAAGAAGATTGCCAGAAGGATTTGGTAGACATTCAGATTTAACTCATCGAAGATCTCCACCATTTTACATAACGAATAGAACAAGATCCCCTGATCGCCCTTGTTTCCCTCAGGAGATGGCAGTTAGAAGGCATGACATGAGGGATAATGAATCTGGACAGAACCATAGTCATCCGAGGTCTGTGATTCCTAGTAGAAGCCCCTCTGGACAACTTACAATCAGAAACAGGAGATATAATGTTATAGATGATCAAGAAAGGCCCGATGGTGATGATTACTTTAGGCCATCATTGCATTCCAGTCGGTCTCATGAGCTCAATGGTGAAGGAATTTCTGATGACCATAGGAGGTTTAGGGATAGACGTGGACCTATCCGGACATACAGGCCACCTTATAATTGTGCTGATGGCAACTTTCATCTTAAACCAGAGGATGATCCAAGGCCCTTAAGGTTCTGTCCTGAAGATGACAGAGAGTTCCAAGAGAGAGGTAATTCAAGGGATAGAGAGTTTGAACGAAGGATAAAAAATCGGTCTGAAAATGTGCGTAGAAGAATAAGGAGTATTGGAAAACAAGATCCAAACTATAGGCATGATGAACTGGATTGGCATGAAGATGGGTTTGATGACATCTCCAGACTGAAGAGAAGAAGATTTTGATTTTGTTTTAGCTGTGAGGCTATATACAGGATATGTTGTGCACGTGGAAAAGGTTAACTAACCATAGAGTTGGTTAATTTGCTGGCAATTTGTGGACATTTTTCGTCTCAAAAGATTGAAGCTTTAAGCATGACAAGATGCTTCCTGATCGATGGTATTTGGTCTTCCATATACATTACTTGTTTTATTATAATGGTAGTTAGTGTTCTGAAGCTCTTATACTCCTGGATTAACGACATATACTTTGAGCTTGCAATTGGAGCCAGATTCGGAAATTGTTTCATACTTCTTCTGCAGCATGTACAGTATCAACCCAACCCGAGCCTGATGTTTCCTTCTGCAAATCAAGCTGTTATTGAGCAATGAAAAGGACAGTGGTGAAATCTACATCGTGTATTATAATGTGGAATTATGATTGATATGCAAGCATTCGAGTGGATCGTTTGATGTCCTAATCCCTTGAGACAACGGATAAACAATTGAGTTAGTCTGGTGATTCCATGTTTCTGGGGTTGTGACAAGAACAAACTGGAAAGTCATTTGGTTGTCGTCCCCCAGAATGGTGAGAAGGCCATGATGTTGTGTATAGTTAGGAGACCAAGAAAGGTGAAACTATATGTTACTTTATGGTCTCTGCTTCATGTGGAAAAAACACTAGTCTAAACCAGAAACAATTTTACAGTACTAAAATATTACATGACCAAAAAAACCCTCTTAAGGGTAAAAGATCACAATTTTGAAAAAAAATTAAAGTAAAAAACAATTTTTTCAGATTTTTCTAAAATAATGCTAGTGTTTTCGCTACTCAAATAATGAGTGAGATACTACCTTAACTTGTGATTTGCCAAGATATTTATGTTATATACATAAAGTAAAAAATAGAAAACGCTCTAATAATGTATGTTCAAAAATTGTTTGCCATCTATTTTTATTTAATTACGATAAATATTTTATAATTGAAAAAGTTTATTTGTGGTACAAGTCTTGATTTATTAATTTTTTTATTAGAATTTTTATTTTATTTTATACTAGACATGCTTAATAACAAAAGCAGAAAATGGGGTCAGTTGGTACAAATATTACTGAAGATGAGTAGATTTGTTATAATTATAAATGATGTGGCGAGATGTAATTAGTTGATACCATAACTCTAAGCCCTCGATAGAAAATCATTCACATGCCCATTTTTATTTTTTTCACAATAGGTGAATATTCACATTGAGGATAATGGATGTTTAAATAAGTTCTAAACAATACATGAAAAAAGTTACGTCACCTCGCTGTCTTGATTGTTTTAAATGCATGTTGTTAATGGTCTTGATTGTTTTAAAGAAAGTTTTTAGAGGGCAACTGTCGGTTGTTGAGTCTAATATCGATTTACCTCACCGTTGGATTTGTAATATTGATGCATATGTGGCTTGATATTAGATCTGTGGAGCAATGTTGTCAAATCGTTGGTCGGAAAATCCTGAAAATGTGTTTTCAGGAAGGGGCGAAGAAGATTAGGGTTACAATATATGTGACTAACCTCCCTTCTCTTTTTTTTCTTCTTCGAATAAATTAGAAAAAGAATAAAAACACATTAGTTCTAGTGAAACAAAGAAAAGAACTCGAGTCTATACTCAAATTAATATAATAATAATAATAAAATTAGAACAAAAATGGAAATAGAGTACTTGTAGTAATAATATCATATAATATTCTTAAACAAAAAATGAAATATTCTCACAATATATCGTAATTAGGAGTGTGTAAACAATTCGATCAGATTTCCGTTAATTTTTTGAAGGTTTCGATCCGACCATTGGATCGGATGGAAAAAAAATCATTCGTTAAGTTTGGATTGGATGGTGGATTTCACTACGGTTCATCCGACACAATCCAATCCGACCGAAATTAATTATATTTATTAAAATAAATATATAAATATAAAATTATAAATAATATATATTTATTAAATTATATATATATATATATATAGGTTTTCCTTCGTCGCTGTATGTTTTCTTTCGCGCAGCTTCATTAGGGTTTCCTTTCCATTTTCATTGCGCAACTAAGCATTCTGAATTCTTTCTGGCTTGTTGGCTTGTTGCTCTTCAATCGTTTTGCCCTTTGCTCTCTACCACTGCGTGTATAGTCGTCGCCGACTCTCTCTATGTTCTCCCTTCTCCATTATTTGTTCTACATCAATCTGGTTCCATGTGAGTTATGACTCTTGTTCCCTGTGTAATATTTGGTTCTACTTTTGCTTTTCATTATTTATTTTGTTCTTCTATGAGATATGAGAAATTGTATTACTTTGGTTGTAAATCTGCTTATTTACTGGAAATCTATAAATTTGCTTCTTTACATTCTGCAAATCTGTAAATCTGGAAATATGCTTCTTTACATTCTGGAAATCTATAAATCTATAAATTTGATTCTTTACATTCTAGAAATCTGCAAATCTGCTTTTATCTAAGCTATATATTTTTGGTTAGAGGGTTCACATTCTGATAATTTAATTTGATGAGGTCTGGAAAGTTTATTCTGTTTACTATGTTATATCAGTATGAAGTTTGCCGCTAACATTGAGATTGACATTAGTTTACTCTTGTTTACTATTAAGTATTGATATATTGGTAATTGGTCAGTGGGTTCCATGAAAAACAAAGAAAAATTGAGAACTCATTAGAGATATATAATAGTTTAATATAATTCATCAATAGGTAACTTGTATTTTAGTAAAGCTTTGCACATATTAATGGGAAAAAAAGTTAATTTATTCTATTAAGTATTGATATGTTGGTAATTGGTCAGTAGGTTCCATGAAAAACAAAAAAAAATTGAGAACAATAAGAAATATATAGTAGTTTAATATAATTCATCAGTAGGTAACTTATATTATCATATCTCTTCCTTCAATTAATGTATTTTTATTTTCAAAATTCTAACAAAAAGGAAGCATTATAGTGAATCTTCAATCTATAGGAGGAACATGATGATTTGTTTGTCTAAGTGCAGATTTTTTTCATTCATGACATTATCATCTCTTCCACTTTATGTATATATGTGGTTTTTTATGATAGCATTGTTTGTCTAAGTGCAAATTTTTTTCATTCATGGCATTCAAAGCTTTTGATAATTCATAAGTTTATGATGAATTATGTTTTTTGATTTTAATGTAAACAGATGGTTGTTATTTGTTAACATCTGTTGTCTTGTTCCCTGTATAATATATGATGTTTTGTTATTTTATTTATCTGATAGCATTTTTATAACAACTGCTTTTCTACACAATGTGTTACGAAAAGGAGACATTATACTGAATATATAAGAGGAACATGATGATTTGCTTGTCTAAGTGCAGATTTTTTTCATTCATGGCATTATCATATCTCTTCCACTTTATGTTTGTCTGTGGTTTTTTATGATAGCATTGTTTGTCTAAGTGCAGATTTTTTTCATTCATAGCATTCAAAGCTTTTGATAATTCATAAGTTTATGATGAATTATGTTTTTGATTTTAAAGTAAACAGATGATTGTTATTTGTTAACATCTGATGTCTTGTTCCCCGTGTAATATCTGTTGTTTTGTTATTTTATTTATCTAATAGCATTTTTATAACAACTTCTTTTCTACACAATGTGTTACGAAAAGAAAGCATTATACTGAATATATAGGAGGAACATGATGATTTGCTTGTCTAAGTGTAGATTTTTTTCATTCATGGCATTATCATATCTCTTCCACTTTATGTATATCTGTGGTTTTTTTATGATAACATTGTTTGTCTAAGTGCAGATTTATTTCATTCATGGCATTCAAAGCTTTTGATAATTCATAAGTTTATGATGAATTATGTTTTTGATTTTAAAGTAAACATATGGTTGTTATTTGTTAACATCTGTTGTCTTGTTCCCTGTGTAATATCTGTTGTTTTTGTTATTTTATTTATCTGATAGCATTTTTATAACAACTATTTTCTACACAATGTGTTTATTGCATTAAGTTGATTATGTCTCACTTTATCTTAGATGAAAAAAGAACCTCTACTACGGATAGTCTACTTGCAACCACCAGAAATGCAAGCGCTACCCATGATGTTGAAAATCAATATAAGAATCCACAAAATGCTCCACCAAAAACTAAAGATCTACCATTGAATGACAAACCTGAACCTTCTATATATAGCTATGATGGAAAAGGTAAGCAAAAGTTTTCTAAACCTCCCTCTTCTACCTGGAAACATTTTGATATAGTGGATGAAGGCTTAGATCGCAAGGCGAGATGTAAATATTGTACAACGAAGTATGTGTATGTATCCAGCAAGTCTGGTACATCAAACTTAAATGCTCATATTGCTATGCAATGTAAATTATTTCCTGGTAGATATGAGAAAAAGCAAAAAAACTTTAGCTTTTGAAAATGTCACAAACAATAAAGAAGATGTACTTATTGCACACACATTTAGTATTAAGGCTTGTAGGCTTGCAATTACAGAAATGATTATAGTTAATGAATTGTCATTTAATCATGTTGAGAATGAAGGATTTAAGAAGTATAGTAGAGTTTTGGAACCAAGGTTCCAAGTGCCTTCTCGTACAATTGTTGCACGAAATTGCTTGAGTATTTTCTTAAAAGAAAAGGATAAATTAAAAGAATTTTTCTCTAAATCATTTCAAAGAGTTTGTTTAACCACTAACACATGAACTTCTGCTCAAAATTTGAATTATATGTGTCTCACTGCTCACTTCATCGATGATAATTGGAAACTCCAAAAAAGAATCTTAAATTTTGTGTAGTTCCTAGTCATAAAGGTGATATCCTTGAGAAAGCAATTGAGTAGTTCTTGTTAGATTGGGGAATTGATAAGATATTTACTATTACTGTGGATAATGCTAGCTCAAATAATACATTAGTTTCTTACCTGTGTAAAAAAGTGAACAATTGGGGTGGTGCAATACTAGATGGTCAACATATGCATATGAGGTGTGCAGCTCATATTCTAAATTTGGTTGTGAGAGAGGGCTTGAAAGAACATGATTCAAGCATAAGTAAGATAAGAGAAGTTGTGAAATATGTCAAATGATCACCTCCAAAGTTGTTAAAATTTAAGGATTGTGCGGAGCAAGAGAATATTGATACTAATAAACTTTTATGTTTAGATGTAGTAATAAGGTGGAATTCCACCTATTTAATGTTAGAAGTTGCAATAAGATTTCAGAATGCTTTTGAGCATTTAGAAAAAGATGATGTGATATTTAAACAAGAGTTCAACATTGGAAATGATAGTTGCAAAACTCCTTATATGTTTGATTGGTCTAATGCTCACATATTTGTGAGGTTTTTGAAAATATTTTATGATGCAACATTGAGGTTTTCTGGTTATGTATATGTTACTTCAAATTTATTTTTGGATCAAATTTGTTTCATATATAACCAATTGAGTTTCTGGTGTGAAAATACAGATTTTTTGTTAAGTAAAATAGCAAAAGAAATGAAAACAAAGTTCAATAAATATTGGGGAGGTGTAGATAAGATGAATGATTTTTTATTTATTGCAATTTTGCTTGATCCATTTTTTGTGTGATGAAGATGATATTATGGTTAGTCATATGATGAAAAAATTTAGACAAACTTTGAATAATATGTTTGATCAGTATTTAGTTTTGTATTCTGTAAATGTCCAAGCTATATGCTCACAACCTTTAGACACTGAAGAAGTGGATAGTTGTAACATTGATTCATTTTCACTATGGATGGATCGTTAAAAAATGTGTCAAAGATGCAAAAAAGACAGACAACCAAAATGAAGTAGATAAATATTTGGGTGAGACATGTGAGGATGTGGATGATGAGTCAATCTTTTAAGTTGATGGAAGGTGAACACATCTAGATACAAGGTTCTTTCCAAGATTGCCAAAGATGTTTTAGTTACGTCTATATCAACTGTAGTTTCTGAGTATGCATTTTCTACGGGGGTGGAGGGTTATTGATTCTTTTAGAAGCTCATTGTCCCCAAAAACTGTCCAAGCACTTATTTGTACTCAGAACTGGATTCGATCATCACCAATAATTAACATTCATGAGTCTCTTGATGATATTGAAGCAATTGAAACATGTAATATTATTTTAATTTTCATTATTAATTGATATCATTCTCTTATGATTTAATAATCTCATCACTTTCTATTATCTTCTATTTTGTATATATGTTGAAAGACATTAAGGATATAACCCTTGATTGAGTATGATATATTATTATTTTTATTTCATATGTATTTCATATATTATTTTATATATATTTAGTAATTAATTTACTAATATTTTTTAAATTATGGCTAATAGGTGATGACACATTGAAGTTTTTGCTATTGTTCTCAAGATTCAAGACAAGATTATTTTTAAGATGGTCAATGGATGTTAAAGAGTGAAATGATCAAATTAATTTAGGTTTAGATTATTGTGAAATATCTTTTTATTTATTATTTGAATGAATTGTTAAATTTATTAAAATAACTATTTTAATCGACATTGTTATTGACGTATTGCATTATTTTTGTTTTATATAGGTTTGAACATTTTAGTCTTATTTTAACCTTTTTATTTGGTTTTTTAAGGTTTTTTTTAATTAAAATAATTTTATGTTATGATTTATGTGAAAATTTAAATTTTTAATTCAAAAATATCAAAAATATAATTAATTAAGTTTATTGGTCGGATTGATTGGATTTTATCCGAATATTTTACGGATCGGATTGATCGGATGTAAAAGTTGATCAAATCGGTTGCAGATTAGGATGTTTCAATCCGATTGGATGTTAAAATTGATCGAATCGATTACGGATTAGGATGTTTCAATCCGATCAGATGTTCGAATTGATTGGATGTAAAAGTTGATCAGATCGATTGCAGATTATGATGTTTTAATTCGATCGAATGTTCGGATCGGTTGCACATTAGGATGTTTCAATCTGATCAGATGTTTAGATAAGATCGAATGAGTATAAAATTAGCGGTTTTGATCTGATGAATACCCTAATCATAATATGTTTATTTATTTATATATTTTATTTTATAAAAAAACATTTGGCATTTGAAATCAAATAATCTTGACTTCAATTTGATATTTATATTATTTAGAAAACAATTGAGACGAGAAAAGGGATCGAAAGAAAAATATTTTTTCAATTTTTATTTAATTTGAGAAAATTTTATGTTTAAAATTTAAATTATATTAAGTATTATTTGATTTAAAAAAAGTGATTCAATTATATATTAATTTTACTAATTTATTTCATTTATATTTTTATCAATATTTTATTGACATTTCAAAATAGGTGGCTTGCATGAGTATCCCACTCCCAAAGCTTGCTAACGGTTAAAAGAAATTTTAAAAAACGAAAAACGAATGTTTCATTATTTATTTTTATATTTTTTTGGACCAACCGAAGTACTTTATTTAAGCTGTACATACTTGACTTTGACTGTTCTCACAACATTTATTAATTTTATGCCAAAAAAAGTAACTTTAAAGTTCTAAAAAGTTTGCATATGTCATTTAGTATTAAAATTACCATTTTTCAATTTTTTATTTTTAATTTCTAATTTTATGTTAATTAGATATTCAGTTTAAATTAATAGTTCATCTCGGGGGCATTATCGTGTTATGTCTGTTAACAAAGCCAATAGAGCACGTGGGAAATAAAAAAGAAATAAAAGAGCTGTCATTTTAATTTGCAAAAATAAATTAAGGTAGAATAGTATAAACTTATGTTAATAAATATAAAATAATAAATTAATAATTGATTTTTAAAATAAAATAAAATATTTAATTATAATTAAAAATAATCTCCCTCAATTTGACTGAACAAATATGATGTATCAATAGCTTCTAACAAGACAAAGAGACAAATATCACGTTTGTTTGGAGAGAATTGAATGGAATCAGAATTAATTTCTTCTATTTGTGTGTTTGGTTGGACAGAACAGTGAAATCTGATTACTAAAAGAGAAGGAATCACACCTTTGATAATCATTATTCCATTCTCATCTAAACTTTTTTTTTCCAATTTTACCCTCACCTAAAATATAACCTTAAATTCAAATCCCAAATTCTCAAACCCAAAATTCCAAAACCCTAAACCCAAAATTCCAAAACCCTAAATCCAAAATTCTCAAACCCAAAATTCCAAAACCCTAAACCCTAAACCCAAAATTTCAAAACCCTAAATCAAAATCTTAAAATCCTAAAACTTTAAACCCTAAACCTCAAATCCCTAAACCCTAAACCCTAAACCCTAAAATCCTAAACCTTAAAACACAAATCCCAAAACCCTAAAACCCTAAAACATAAATCCCAAATCCCTAAACCCTAAATCCCAAATTCCAAAACCCCAAATCCCTAAACCATAAACCCCAAATCCCAAATCCCTAAACCCTAAACCCTAAAACCCTAAACCTTAAAACATAAATCCCAAATCCCAAAACCCTAAACCCCAAATTCCAAATCCTAAAACCCTAAACCCTAAACCCTAAACCCCAAATCTCCAAATCTCTAAACCCTAAACCCTAAACCTTAAAACATAAATCCCAAAACCCAAAACCCTAAAACATAAATCCCAAAACCCTAAACCCCAAATTCCAAATCCTAAAACCATAAACCCTAAACCTTAAACCTTAAAACCCTAAAACCCTAAACCCTAAATCCAAAATTCTAAAACCCTAAACTATTTTTAGAAAAATAATAATTTTAAACATAAACTTTAACCTACAAATATAACCCAAATCCTAAATCACTAAACCCTAAATCACACATCCCAAACCTCAAAACCCTAAACCCTATTTAGAAAAATAATAATTTCAATAATGTATTTTATCTGACGAAAAAATAGTAATTAAATGACATTATTTGAACTTTACAGCATGTAGGGGTATTAAGATCATTTATAACTTTTTTCATTCCATTCTAGTGACAAATCAAAAACTATAATTCTGATTCTGAGCTTAATTCCGGTGGTCAAAACAAACAAAATTGTTTCATTTTCATTCCATTTCATTCCGATTCCCATTCCATTCCACGAATAAAACGTCACCAAAGTGTTTTAATTTGACTATGAACAAATTTGATGGACAAATAGCTTCTATCTAGATACAGGCAGAATGTTCTAATTTCATTTTTCAATTGTTACCTTTGGTCGTAGAATAGGAAGGAGCTGAGGTTTGAAGGTTGGAATAGGATGCGTGCTGAGTTTCGATGGGTCAAATGGTGGCGGGCCTGGTGGCACTTTGAGACGAACTCGAACGACGGGACGACGCTGCGCAGGAATAGGGCTGAGAGGTTAGACTGGTTTTCGATTAATTTCTTCGCTGAATTTCAATGATGGTCAAATGGTCTTAGGATTATCACCAAAATTACTTGTAGTTTCAAGGAAGGAAAGGAAGAAGAATTATAATGGATTTTGAAGATTTGGGTTGAAATGGTGGCTGATGGTTAGCGTGAAGGGGATTGGCTGAGATAAGAGAGAGCTTCGAAAAATTCTCTTTTTCACGTGCACTCGTGAGATACAGGCTTGTAATTTCGAAAATGGCCTTAAAAAATTGACTAATTTAGTAAGATGAAGGTTAATTTAAACGGTGATGCGAAGAAATACTTAAATGAAACGAAATCGAATACTAAAAGTAATTGTGACTTGCCAGTAAGATATATCAACCCTCATGCCATAAATTCAAATAAAATAAAATAAAAACTAGTAGTGAATTTAAAGAAAAAATAATTTTAATAGTCCATAGTTTTGGTATAAAATGAAATGTTTGCCTTAGAAACAAAAGTTCATATGCCATTTTATCTTTTTTTAGCAAAAAGAAAAATCAGCATACATCTATAATTTCAACAAAGGCAAGAAATCCATAACCAACATAGATTGAAGATTTCAGTATAAATGGAGGGAGAGATCAGCAATTTCATCAAGGTATGGCTCTCAGTCTTCATCTCTCTAGCCTACTGCTATGTAATTGGTAGAACGATCTCAAAAGGTCCTCTTAGATTGCTTTTTATACTCCCAATTGTTTGCCTCTTTCTCTACCTACCCCTTAATCTCCACACTCTTCATCTTGGAGGTGCCACAGCGTTCTTTATTGCTTGGATTGCTAATTTCAAGCTCTTACTTTTTGCCTTCGGTAAAGGTCCTTTGTCTTCTCATCCATCTCTCTCTCTTGCTCATTTTGTGGTTCTTGCTTGTCTTCCAATCAAGATTCAGCCCAACCCATCTGCTCAAACATCACACCAAAATGACATAAACAAACAAAACCCCCAAACCCCCAAACAAGCCCAAGTATTACCATTTCTGAACTATACGACAAAGGGTCTGTTATTGGCTACTATACTACAAATCTACGATTACAGAGACTGCATTCATCCAAAGATCTTATGGGTTTTATATTGCTGTCATATATACATCTTTCTTGAGTTAATGTTAATAGTGGTTGGAGCTTTTGCAAGAGGTTTACTTGGAATAGAGCTCGAGCCACATTTTAATGAACCATACCTCTCTACCTCACTGCAAGATTTCTGGGGTAGGAGATGGAATCTCATGGTCACTAGCATTTTGCGCCCAGCTGTTTATGAACCAATTAGAAATTTGTTCACATATGTCATTGGTCGCAAATGGGCAACATTCTCAGCTGTCATAGCAACATTTTTGGTGTCTGCTTTAATGCATGAACTCATCTTTTACTACTTGGGACGGATGAAGCCCAATTGGAAGGTCAGCTTGTTCTTCCTTCTTCATGGGTTTTGCTTGATAATAGAGATAGTTTTGAAGAAGTTGTTCAGAGGTAGATTTCAGTTGCCAAGGCTAATTTCAGGGATTTTGACAGTTGGGTTTGTGGTACTTACCTGCTTTTGGATGTTTATTCCTCAATTCCTTCTGTTCAATGCTGATGTTAGGATGCTGGAAGAGTACTCAGCACTGGGTACCTATATGAAGAATATCAGTCAAACCTTTGTTCATTAAACAGATACTGTGATCCTGGTACAAATTGGCATTCAATTGTTAACTTATTCCAAAATTTTGTTAGAGTTTTGATTTGATTATTATTTACCATGCTATCTCAAATTTGAGACTCTGATTTACTATTAACTTATTTTATGACAAAACACAAAGCAAGTATAGAAAGGATTTTGAAGTCATAACGTCAAAATTAGAATATTGGATTAAATTCGTCAAATTTAAAAATGTTAAGGACCAAAATAAAAAAAAATGAGGGATTAAATTTTAATATCTTTAGAGATCATACCGATAAATACGCCTATTTTAAATATAAGTATGTTCAAAATTGGCTTGCGGTCAAGTGTGAAGGCTAGATTAAAAAACTAGCTAACAAATGCCATGCTGCCATATGCGCCAATTTGTAGATAAAGTCAGAAAGCACTTGGTATTTTATCTGCGTTGTTAGGCAAAGAATATAGAGAGCTAATATTTCAAAAAGAAAAAGGAAGTTTAGTCTATATTTCTTATGTAGGTTGAATTTGATATATTTTGCAATATCTCTTCCATATGGTTCATGACATTATCCACAAAAAATTTCCCCAATCTATGTCTCTGCACGTTATAAAACCTTTTAAGTAAATAACAAAAAATAATTAATTGTAATAACAAAAATAACACCCTAATTAATATTGAATGGATTTTAACAAGATAATATCGTTGAATAACGTTTAATTAAATGACATTTAATATAAAATAATATATTATATTATTTTTAATAATAAAAATATACAAATAATGTTATTTTTGTATTTATATATAGTCATATAGATATTTCATACATTATACATCTAACTCACGTGGATGGAATATTTACACGTGTAACTTGATTTAATTATTCTTTTTTTCTAGGAGCCACTAGACTCGCATTTTAGATTCAAAAATTTCGCCTATTTCTATAAAAATATCTCAATTTCAAGCCCATTCTTGTTGATTTTCTAATTATTATTATTTTATTTTATTTAAAAGGTAGTTGGGCATTTCGTCTAGTATCTCAGTAGGTATAAACTCTGAAGATGCTAAATCTAAATGTGGAAGTTATAAGCAATAAATCTATTTTATAATACATTATGTTTATTTTATGGGTTGCTTTTGAAACTAAAACCTACACCTTAAACCCATTAGGCCAAACTATACCAGTGTTCAATAACAAGTTCAAGATTAAAGAATAGATGTAAAAATTAATGCTGATCGTTTCACATACGGAATTACTAACATCCAGTAGGGGGCCTTTCGTCCCAAGTTGATAAAGAGAATACAATAGCTGATTTGGTAAGAAATTTTCCTAAAATCGCGAAACTTTCCATAAAAGTGTCTTCTCTTTCTGATCCAAATTAGCATTTGGGTATGTATCGGAAATATCTCAAAAATCACAAGGGGAAAATGAGACATACCGGCGAGAGAAATTGGAGGTGACGCCCACATAGGTCTTGATAGGTGGATTGGCAGTAAGGATGAGATAAACACACCAGGACTTTTCCTTTGCTTTTGATTTTCTGGCACTGTGGCTGATGAAGCTGGTTTCGATCTTGAAGGACTAATTTTAGGTAGCAATCGCTTTATGGAGCGAAATGTGCTCGAGACCCTTCTTCTCTATCTCATCTTTCGGTATCATTCGGAAAAAGTGCAGTAGTAGTACATATTGTTTTTCAAAAGGTATACTTCAGTATCTTTGTTTTTTTGAAAAAGCCAATCTAAGTTAAAAACATCACATTGGTTATGTCACCTCTTTCATAGGATGAATTAACCATTATTAAAAAATACTGTTAAAGACAAAACTCGATACCAGAAACAGATTACTGTTGAAAATAAAATCTCAGATCACTCCTTAAAAAAAACCCAAACAGAACCAAAATTATTAAAAACAACAGTTGAAAGAAGAAAAGAAATAGATACCAACGCCAGTCTTAAACAGATCTAAAAATGTTAAAAAAATTAGATATGTAATTATTTGAAAAATAAATGAACCAATACTGCACTTTTCTCGTATCTTAACTCTCTTATTGAGACCTTGTTAAATTCTTGTTTTCAAGTGTCAAAATTTCAACAGTACATTGTTTATTAATGGCAAATTATGTCTCTTCCTTTAATGAAATCAGTTTTAACAATTTAGCACATACATGGTAATTCTTCAAGTAGAAAAAACCACTTATGCTATTGAGTTAATCCAATTGTGTACGTAGTTAAGTTACCAAGGGGTAAATTCGAATGCTTTCTTTGAGGTTGAACTAAAATTTATTCCTTACATATAAGTAATGCTAATATATCATGCCCTTATGTGTAACAAAAGAGGTGAATAAAAAATTATATTATATAATCAATAATATAAAATAATATGAATAAGTTACTTACTCTATGGAAGTTTCTTCTACCCAAAATAGAAAAAACCGCTTGTGTCCACATTTTTACAACAAAAATTAAGCAATATTGTTAGAGTGATCAAGCACATCTACTTCTAAATATGGAGACAGTACTAATTACTTAAACAAACAATACGAATCATTGAATTATTTTCTTGAATAGTACTGTGGAACATATAAGAACATCACATCCATTTTTTTTAATATGTACAAACACATGTTTGAAGGCACTATGGAGATTTAAATTCTAAACTTTCTAATCGAGATTTGACAAATGAACTTATCAAGTCCCAAACTGAGAAGTTGGAGCCAAAGAAGCGCACCCCGACGGTCTTTTTCGATCCATCTCTGACGAATTCTAAGTCCCTGGTAATGCTATTCTTCCTACCTTCTGAGTCATCATCAAGCAGAGGCAATGCAGCTGAACCTTGGGACTCAAGGTTTTTGATCCACCCTCGTAATACATAATTTACAACCTGTATCACAATTGTTATTTGAGCTTCTCCGTAAGAAAATAACATAGTACTCGGCAAATTAACATAATAGATTCACGGCAATACTTTAAGATTCAATACAAATACTTCCACTATAAAAACGGAGTTTAGTTTTTCTCCGGACAAATACTTCCCCTTCTTGCAATGTGAAGTTGAGTTTGTGTCCCAATTCCGCAGAAACGGCAATTAGCTTAAGATCTAAAATGATGCGAAAGATGGTAAATCATTATGTATGAAACTTTCAAGTTCTGTTCATTAAAGCCATTATCAGCACCTCCTCATAAGAGCATCATAGGTGTATCTTGTAAGTACTTGTTTCATATTCATGAATTTAGAACCTTTAATTTCAATCAAACATCTTAAGGTCCCAATCTTACCAATATTAATGGAATTTGAACCAATACAATGCTAAAATTGGCTAAATGCTGCTAGTCTTGGTTGATTAACTAACCATGATTGTCCTCACAAAATGATCCACAGAACAGACAATGATGCTTCTGCAAACATAAAGATAAGCTACATACCTCAGGAACTTCATCATGAGGGCAGTGACCAGCTGGACTAATCTCATAATATGGAGCTTCAGGCACTTCTTGTTTCGCTTTTAGACCCCAGATAGGTCTCACCCAGGGATCTTCTTTTCCATAGATCAGACAGATTGGTAAGTTGTTTTCGTGACATCTGGTTATTATAATGCATGAAACTTTTTAAACCAGGAAAAAGAAAGTACAAAAGAAAACAAAGTACCATTTAGCAATGTTGCACCGGATCTGACTACCTACCTAGATAGAGCCTCTCTAAATGATAGTTGTCCCTGAGGTGCAAACATTATTGAGGCAAATGATGCGGAAGCAGCTGGATGCTGTGTTGTCTCGAGTATACGTGAAAATACTCCATCTACATTTGTTGAATGATCTGCGTACACTTGCCTGAGTATCTCTCCAATACTCTCAGGATCACTTATCTTTTGCCAACTAAAACCAACATAGGGAGGAAAAGTTCAGTTTCTACCTGAAGTTGTAGATAATCAAAAGCCAAAAAAATTGGTAATTCTTCCTCATTAAGATTTCATTTACCTACATTCTCAAAGTGAATTAGGCTGACAAATGTACCTTCTTTAAAAACAACAACAAAGGCATGTAGGATTGTACGCAAACTAGTTTCAAATTCAATTATAGATAAGCACATCCCTAATGTTTTCTCGGTTTCCTTTTTCTTTGTTGGTCTGTAGTAACAAAGTCTCCAATCAACTTGAGAATACAATTCTAGTAGTTGGTTTGAAAACTGGGAACATCAATCCTAAAATAAATTAAGAAAATCATTGAGCAAGTAGACAAACTAAGTATAACTTACACAATATCCATTAGCTTTCTCACATGGGGAGGAAGGGGGAACTTTCCAGCCCATGGGAACAATTTAGCTAGTCTTGGTGATCTTGTAGGATTTGGTAAAAATCCCCAGAAAGGAGTTGCATTGAGCAATGTAACACCTTTCACCAATTGAGGATTGCATGCTGCAAAATATAAAGCAACGTATCCTCCTAGTGAGTTACCCACAATATAGACTGGTTCCCCTATAACCTGCAAGTGAAATAATTAAGTCAGAGTCATGGTTTACAAATTTACCAGAATGCAAATCTCATAAATTTGAGTGACCTAGAATCTTTAAGATCAGAGACATCCTGAACAGAGAGTCTGTATGTAGTTTAGTTCAAAAAACACCCCTTGACACTTAGTATGCCACCATCAGCAAATAGATAGATCATGATGAATAAGACAATAAGTCAGAAGTAAATGTCAGTAGCAAATATCCTGGCAAAGAACTCCAATGACAGGCAACCGATGATAATGTTAGAAAGCTTTAACTTTGTTACGATCCAAGACATCTAAGATTTTATGACACAACATAGACATGTAGGAAAATGTTTGAAAGCCTTCACACTAAAACTGACTTATACTCTCCATGAAAAGCCATATGTCTTTAGATAACCAAGTGTCTAAACATGGGTGCACTATCAACCTAAATAGTACAAAAAATTTAAGTAAATCTCCTAGTATATGCTTGGGATTATAAAAATTTCAGAATCTAGCATAAGATATGTGTATTCCACAATATAGCATTTTTCATTCGGTCACACTCAGTGTAACTGAATTATCATAGGTGCTTCAGTTACATGACTAAAAAATATCGTATTGTGAAATGCACATATTCAAACTAGATTGTTAAATTATTGCAATATCAAGACTAAATTGTAAGTTTACCCAAAAATTTAAAAGCATTATGCTATGCAGCTATGCACTGCCAAGAGATAATTAAAAATGGAGGGAAATGGCAACATCCAGGAACCTGTTCAATGAAATAGCGAACTTGATCCCGCCATAAATCGATAGAGTAAACAAGTTCATTTGCCCATGGTTCAGTTTGATCTCCAAAGCCCCAAGTAAGAACTCTATTTTCTAATTCACCTCTTTCCTTGGACAGAGGAGCAGGATCTTCTGATGGCAATGACATGCCTTGCCCAAGAAAATCAATTGCCCAAATTCTAAAATCTCTACCCAAGTCCTTCAATTGCTTCTCATAGTGAAAGGAACCAACACCAAAACCAGGAAGAAATAATACAGGTGGGGATCCCACATTATCACACCCAGCTTTTTCATAATGCACAGTGAACTTGGGCTTCCATTCCCAAAAGCAACTACTAATTGGAGAAGGAGATTCACCATTAGAACCATCAGGCAAACCAGGAATCAAAATCTTAGTTCCTGATTTCTCTGTTTCTGAAAGACTTGATGCGTCCTCTTCCCCAGAAATAACATAACCGTCACTATTTGCACTCGAGACCTTCGAATCAAAATGGCTATTGCTTTGGAGGGAATTTAACGACCTTAAACCTCTATGGTGATTGAGGTTTCTTAAGAAAGACTGATACAAATCATAAAATCTAAAAGGCCCATTTCCGGAATCAACTTTAGCACACAAGATCTTGCCTTTTCTAGAGGTGGGTAGCTTAAATTTGTGTGAGTTTGAGCTTTTCCCCACCATTTTCCACTTTACATTTACAACATGGAAACATGGCGAAGAACTGTAGGAGAGAATTTCCATTACCCAAATTACTTTCTGCAAAGAATAGCCGTTTCAGCTTATCAGCAACAAAGTAGCTATTTACTTTTTATTAGAATCAAAGAAAACGAGATTTAAGGGTTTTCTTTTCACTCCAAAACTACTGGAAATTTTATAAGTTCCTTCGCATCCCAACTTTTGGGAAAGCAAATAAAGCTCTAGTGAGAAACAGATCCAGCAGTACTATGGAGAAAAAACAGAGATATAAAATTAAAAAATTGAGCAAAACAAAAGACATGGAAAAAAATAGGATTTCGTCCTTGGTTTACCTTTAATTAAGGGACACCAGTTTCACGAGAGTCTGATTCTTCACAGATTACAGTCTTCCTCCAATAATTTAGGAGATTCTCGTATATAAAGGGAGTAAGAAAGGAAGATCGTTGCTTCACGGGTTCTTCTTTCTTCTAAAACCAAGCAAAAAATGTGCTTTAAAAATTTTCCTTCGATTAAATAAATTATTTTTCTTGAATATCAATATCTTTTGCCCTTTCTTTTTTTAAATAAACACTTCATTAATAAAAATAATAATTATAATTATACAAAGTTAAAATTTCTAAACAATCATTTTTGATGAAACCCAAAAACATGATAAACAACCAGAGATGATAATCATAGAAATAAAACAAGTTACAAATTAAAAACTTTTACAATATATTATAAATAAGTGAAAGGTAAAACAATAACTTTGTACAAGTCAGCAACTTCATTTGTAAATGTTTTTATATATTTAACTTTACAAACTCTCCAACAAAGAAAGCATGACGTTAAAGAGCTACTTAAAAGTGATATTGTTATTTTAATGATAATAATCCCAAATCCTTCTAAGACTACCAGATCTAATTAGAAGTAAAGCAACAATTTTATAACCAGATTTTATTGAATACTTTTCACCGTTATTAAAATATCACACCAAATGATCACAGTCAATTTTTAAGAGTTTTAAGAATATTACCCCAATCAATAAGTCAAAAAAATTTACTTAACAAAAACAACAGTTCAAAAAATAAAAAGTTATTATAAAAAAAAATAAGATATTTAATTAAAATAATAGAATTATTTAAAGAGATAATCGATTTAAAAAATGATATACTTAAAATCCAATTATATTTTCAAATATTAGAAACACCCTAAGAACCAATACTCTTAAAAAATTGGTTAAATCTCTAAAATACCTCTCCAATTCCAAGATAGGTTATACTCTAGCTTTGCTTTCTAAAAATTTACATCCTTAAAATAATTGTACTAAAGTAATGTATCAAAAATAGATGAAAGATTAGTGAGTAATTTACAAACTTATTTGACTAAAAACTCATATTACTATTTTTTAACATTTGCTATTGATTTACATGTAAGAGTATAATATATAAATGAATATTAATATTTTATATATATAAAAGAAACAACTAATAAAATGTATAATTATTTAAAGATACTCATTTAAATGCATAATATGTTTTGTTTAATTATGAAGACCAATCTTTGAGAGAAACTAAGAACAAAGGATGGCATTTATAGCTTACAATATGTAAAAGGATTCCTTAAGAGTATATTATTTCAACTTATAAGTTATAACTTATAGCATCACTTATACACGGGAAATAGATTTGAGCATCAAAAAAGAAAAATAGTTACAATAACACTTAACAAAACTATATACAAGAAATAATTACAATAAACTATTAAATGTTAAATATACTTGTTTATTGTCCTCCTCAAATAGATAGTGGTAAAACAACCATAAATTTAACACGTAAGAACAAAAATGTGACTCAATAAGGAGCTTGGTTAAGACAATAGTCGCATGGTCCTCAATAGGTATATATTGCATATCTAACGATCCAACATTAACCTAATAATGAAAAAGCGTCAATCCAATTTCATATGCTTCATACACACATGTTGAATGGGTTAACACTAAAATATTTAACACTCATAATATCACACAGAAAAATAGTCGTATGAGGTAATAAGAGATGCAATTTCTTGAGAAGGGATTGCAACCAAATCATTTCTGAGGAGGAATCCAAGGTTAGAGCACAATACTCAACCTAAGCACTGGACAGTGTCACCATTTTCTGTTTAGCAGAAGACCAGGAGACAAGTTTATCCCCAAAAAAGATGCAATAAATACCTGTGTTTTGCCTGTCATCACTATTACTTACCCAATTACAATCAGAGAAGTCTAAGAGGCTAAGGAAATCTTGACTTTTGTAGCAACAAACCATATGATAAAGTGCCTTTGAGATATTTTAGGACATATTTGAAAATAACCCAATGTGTTTTAATGGGAGCATGGAATAATTGATAGAATTTGCTTACTAAATATGTAATATCAAACCTAATAAACACAATATTGAATAGCTTTTACAAGACTTATATATCCAATAACATTATCAATTAAACTCCATATATGGATAATAAGGCACTAACACTTATGGGTGTTTTCAAAGGCCTTGATGATTACATATCATTCCTGGATAATAAGTTAGTAATGCATTTATACAGGCCAAGGTAAGTGCATTATTCTTCATGAGTAATTAGAATACCAAGAAAAATTGAGATCACCTAAAACTTTGAGTGTAAAACAATCATTAACCAACAATGTGATTTCACTCAAATATGCAATATCACTACCAATGAGTATTTTATCATCGATATAGATTAAGAGTATGGAAACCATGTGTGTTTCATGTTTAAAGAACATGGATGTGTAAGCCTTGGATTTTTGAAAACCCAACAAACAAGGTATGAAACCAATCCTTTGGGACTTGCTTGAACCCATAGATTGCCTTGTTGAGCTTGTAAACCAAGTTAATAGAAAAGGTATCAATAAATTCTTAAGATTGATACATATAAACCTCTTCTTCCAATATCTCATTCAAAAAAATATTATTAACATACAATTACTTAAGAGTCCAATTGGATGTCAAAGCTCAACTAAGGACTACTATAATAGTTTGTGGCTTGACTTTTAGGGAATTTTTATTCAAATAGTTTATGCCATATTTTTGCTTGTAGCCCTTTGTCACCACCCTGCATTTGTACTTATCAACATAGTGATCACTTTTCAGATTCACCTTGTAAAGCCATTTTGAGGAAATTGGCTTACAATCCTTTGGTTTAGGAAAAAATATTCATGTGTTACTGTGCACAAGAGCATTGAATTATACTTTTATTGTCATATCTCATTTTGAAATACCTTTAGCTTCTTTGTAACTAAATGGTTTAAGGAGAATGGAAATATTAAAAGCAAATTTATTTGGCTTGACAATACCTACCTTTGGCACTATAACCATTGGATTAATGTTAGCAAGTTTAGCATCTTAAGGAGGACATAAACTGGCAATATTAAGTAGAGTAGTGTCTAAATCCAAATGAGAATCATGTTTATAAGGAGATGAAATAATTGAAATAAGCCTTTGAGAATGACTCATAACTTCAAAGTTTGGAGAAAAGCATTGAACAATGGTAGATAACTGTTATATGCCTGTTTTTAATGGAGACAAAAAAGGAAAGGGTAAAGATAAAGGTGTTTGTGAAAAAGGACTAGTAGAGACAAGTATATACTGAGAAGACATAGTGGGTAAAGAACATATAATAGATATAGATAAATGAAAAATATCTAGCAAAGATGAACTATTGTTAGCTACTTTAGTAAAAGATAAGTAAGGAAATTCATCCTTATTGAAAGTGACATGCCTTGAAGTATACAACCTGTCATTAACATGATCAAGGTATAGATATCCATGTTTTTGTGGAGCATATCCTAAGAACACACAATGGACAAATCATGGTTCCAACTTATGTTGTTGTGGCTCCTTATGCAAGGAAAACAAGAAGAGCCAAAAACCTTGAGAAAATCATAGTCTGGCACTCTTACATACAATAATTGGTAGGGTTTTTGATAATGTAGGATTTTAGAAGGAAACCTATTGATGGTAAAGATAGATGCCTGAAAAGCATGCACTTATATTATTGTAGGTAAAGATGCATGAAGTAACAGAGCCAATCCATTTTCTACCACTCATCGATGTTTACACTCCATCATACTATTCTATTCAGAGGTATGTAGACATGTGACTCGTTGAAGTAGGACTTATAATTGCCATTTACTTATGAGAAAATGCAATTTCCCACCACCATTAATTTGAACCTCTTTAACATAAATACAAAATTTCCTTTTAATCACATTGATGAAAATTTGGAATATAAATTCAACTTAACTAACTCTTATCAATGATGAAGTAAATCCACATAAACTTACTATAACCATCAACTATGAGTAGAAAGTATTTGGTACCAATTGTGACCACTATTGGTAATGTCCAAAAATCCACCTATATATTAAGTCAAATGCATGAGATGACTTAGCATGATAAGAATAGAAAGGAAGCTTATGAGTTTTGGCCAGTAGACATATAAAACAAGTGTTATTTTTATTACAAACAAATTTCTCTAACACAACCAGTTAATATAGCTTATCAATAACAAGATTGGAAGAATGAGCAATTGTTGATGCCAAACATCATGCAATTTACTACTAGACTAGCTAATAGAGATAGAAGTTAAGAAGGAAGATGAAACAACATTACCATTAAACCTTAAGCAAGATTCTAAAAATGTGACTCCTTCCAAAAGTAAAGTCCACCATGTGTTATCCCACTGTGCATAATTTTTTTTGTTGGTTCCTTTTTAACACAAAAGAAATTAGCATTGAATTCAACAACAAGGTTATTATCAACACATAATTTTTGAATGGAAATTAAATTACTAAGAATAGATGGTATGTGAAGGACATTATTGAGAGATAATGATCTATATTAACATAAATAACACCATTTTTATGACTCTCAATAGATAAGAAGGTATCATTTCCTACTAAGACGAATTCACTTCCAATGTATGGAAACACAATATACAAGTTATCTAAGTTGTTTTTGAGATGGTGTGTAACACCTACAACAAGTAACTACTAATGTGAAATGGAAGCTTGAGATAAAATTGCAGAAACACCTATTATGAATGTAGTTGGTTGAGGCATCTTTTTAGTTAATAGATCACACAATCGAAAGCACTTGTTAGCAGAATTTCCAAATTTATTAAAATCTGGCATTGTACTCCAGATCTTAAAGGTTAAGATGTTTTCTTGCCTTCAGTAAAAGAACTATTAGGTGTAGTAGTCTTATGTGAATCTTGAAGCACAAAGTCTTGTAAATTCCAACTAGGCCTAGGGGAAATGGATGAGGTAGAACCTTTGAGGAACATAGCTTGCGTATTAGCTAAATTTGCTTGAAATAAGTTGTTATGATCATAAAATTGAGCTTGATGCTCAAGCATTCTCACATGTTTAATGACAAGATTCTAGAACTCGTCAAATGAAAGAGATTCAGATCTAATTGAAACAGATGAAACGAAGGTAAGGTAAGTAGGATTTAAGCCTCAAACAATGCATATGATCAAATCTTTATCAAGCACCACCTTACCTATAGTTGATAGATGATCAACTATGGATTTAATTTTCATCAAATAATCTTCTATAGACAAATTGTTCTTGCGAACATTTTGCAACTAGAGACACATGTCCATCATCACTTGAGCAAGCGAAAATCCAAAGCATGTTAATTCCTACATTTTCCAATATTTAACAATTATGTCAGGCTTTACTAGATGCATTTAGACACTAGGAGATATTGATACGAAGATCCATACTTCACAATTCCATTAAGTCTCATCCAATTGCCAAATTCATGATTAGGAATCTAATCAAAGAGAAATGGATAAGGAGCTAGAGTTGTGAGGTTGATAATTTGCTCCATTCCATATGTTGAGATCAAGGCAAGCAACTACTTATGCCATAAAAGAAAGTTTGAGCTATCAAGTTTAATATTTATTATTAAGGTAAATTGTAACATCAGTTCTCAAATTTTAAATAAATTAGTATATAGTTTCTTAAATTTTATAACGTATGATTTAGTACTCAATTTTTTTAAAATTTATATATGTCTTTAAACTTTTAAATCTTATAATTTAGTTTTAAATTTTTAAAATTTTACACATAGATTCTAACTTGATTATTAAAATACCTATTTATGAATAAAAAAAATTAGGAATTTATCTGTGAAATTTTAAAAATTTAAAATCCAAAATATATGTTCTAAAATTTGATAATTATATAGAATTTTAATTAAAAAAGATGAATGATATACTTTAACCTACTATTTTGTACCAATGTCTCGTAATCTCAAATGACAATTTTGGGTTGATACATATCGGATACATTAGATAACAATATTATTATTATAAAAATATTTTATTAATAATTTTATGTGATATTAAATATATTTTATATTATGAATAAAATAAATATTTTATATATATACTATAGTAGTATTATTATTACACTACTTCATTGTGAGTATTACCATACTCATTAAAAACAATGTGCCACGCTATTTTGATGTCGTTTTCTTTTGACAATCAGAATCGAATTCACCACCCATTAATTATTAAGATGGTATTTGGTTTACAGAATTGAATCATAATAGGAATAGGAATAGGAATAGAATTGAATTGAATAGTTTTGTTTGGTTTGATTACTAGAATAAAAAAATGAATTAGTATTATAATATTTGATTTATAACTGGAATGGAATAGAATGAAAAACATTATATATTACTTTAATGCCCATATATTTAGTAAAGTTTAAATAATATTATTTTATTATTATTATTTTCCTTAAACAAAATACATTATTGAAATCATTATTTTTCTAAATAATTATTACTTAAAATAAAATATATTATTTTCTAAATAGAGTTTTGAGGTTTGAGATTTAAGGTTTTGAGATTTTGAGATTTGGGGTTTAGATTTAGGGTTTAAGATTATATTTATAGGTTAATGTTTAGGGTTAAAATTATATTTTTTTAAAATAGGGTTTTGAGTTTTGTGATTTAGGATTTTGGGTTTAAGGTTATATTTGTGGATAAAGGTTTAGGATTAAAATTATTATTTTCTAAATAGGATTTAGAGTTTTGAGATTTGGGATTTAAGGTTTAAGATTTAGGATTATATTTGGAATTGGAGTAAAAACAAATTGAGATGTGAATGGAATCATGATTCCTTAAGGAGACTTTTAGGAATCGATTTCATTCTATTCGTATTTTTTTTAGTTCAACCAAACATAAAATTAGAAAGAATAAATTCTGATTTTATTTTATTTCAATCAAATAAACATGAGATAAAGAATTTTACTTTTTCTCTTAAAGACGTGGTAAAGTTTCTTCACACACATTTTTATCCAAGTTTTCTCTATATTTCCTTTGTTTCCTTCAATTTTATGAAATAAATTTATTTAAAAAATAGTACATTAATTAAAAGTTTATTAATAAAATTAAATAAAAAATCTTAAATTAATAGTAACATTTATTTTTAGAAAAAAATCTAACGAGAAAAGGTCATATTTTCCTCTCTTTCTATGTTTTTTTTTTTATTTTTCTTTTTCACCTTACCCAACCTTGATGATCTTTGAGTGAATTATATGGTGGAGCATAGTGAGGGACTAAAAAAAGAAGTTATATATTATTTGTAATTATTGATAATGTGTTGATCCAAATTAATAAAATATAAGATATATATAATTATTAATTATTTTTCTAAAATAACAATCGATAAAGTTGATAAGGAGCACGACAATACTTTTTCATCTATTAATATATAATTTTTCAAAAAATAGTAGTTTTCTTTTTTTTCTTTTCTTTTTAGTCCAAGCAACTAAATAATGGGATTTGTTAAGATCCAATAAGGGTTGGGCCAAACATAAAAAAAAAACATTTAGCATCCAAATCCACCATCATTTCCCATTACAAGACACCCCTGCCTCTGGCCCTTATGCTTGTCAAGAATGAAGTAACAACAAATCAACAATATGTCAGCAATAATGACTACTCGTTGTAATCAATTTCTCGCATATAAGTAAAGTTTACTTTTTATATTGTTTTAATATAAAACTCTTCTAAGTAGTCAACAATTCTCTCTTGGAAGAGATATATAAACCTCTTGGACTCCAACTATGAAAGTATAGTATCATTCATTTAGCTGCATCTTTTTATATTCCATCGCATGCAGAGACAGATGCATTCATTGATTGGGAAAGACACGTTTCGTCTAAATTTTTGACAAAAAAAAAATTCATACAATAATATTTATAAAATTATAAATAAATTAGTGCATAAAATATAATTCTATTTTACTTAAATTTTAATCAATATATCAACAAAACTTAATATTTGAGTATATTTTTATTGAAATCAGATATATATAACATATTTTTTAATTAAAATTAAATAATAATAAAATAATTAGTATTATTTTTTCATTGTATATATATGATGCTCCTAAACTTAAATCTTAAATTCGTCATTCGTATACCAACATGATAAAAAATTATAAAAAAAAACATATCAGTTTAAATACACTTTAAAGATCCAATAAGTTTATAATAATATAGCAAAAAATTTATTACCATTAAAATAAAATACTTATCATTTAAAATTAGACTATACAAATTATACCGGTCTACTTAATGCTAGAGATTAATGTAAATTAAGTTATAATTATAATATCATTTATTGAGTGAGGTGTCACCTCTTAAAAAATTAACTTATTAAAAATATTAGTTTATTTTAACTATATATTTAATTTATTTATTTTATATTTTTTATCATGTAAAATTTGTAAACCAACATAACTTGTCAAAATAGATCCAAAAACTCGATATCCCAAGGGGGGAAAAAACAACTTAATAGCATGATCCAGGTTCAGAGTTGATAATGTTGTAAGAGATTGAATAACGCCTTGTCATATCGGGAAAGTTCCTAAAGGTGCTACATCACAACTTGGCCTTCTCAGGAGGAGTGGCCTGCAAAGCCATCTTTCTTAATTATGCCGTTATTATCTCTTTTCTACACTTAATACAAAATTGTTATTATATAGGTATAATTATAACAAAAATATAACATATATAATTGATTTAATTCAATTTAATATAATAAAATTTTACGGTATAATTATAATATAAAATCATATAATGCTACATTATTTGAAAGATATAACAAATTTTGATGATTTTTTTTTTTTATATGGAATATTGGGACTGGAGTGACATCAATTTTGTTTCTAATCACCGAGCAAAGAAGTTACTAATAACGAGAGAGAGAGAGTAATAGAGAAACTAATTTATTTACCGTGGTCGGTATCATATCTTTATATTTTTATTTGTTAAAAAAAAGTAAATAATTTATTTTAACTTTCGTGTTTCACTTATATAATATAAAAATTAAATAATTTATGTAATTTTTTAAATATTATAACACATTATATAATATAAAAATTATGTGTAAAAAAAACATATGTATAAAATTAAATAATATTAATATTTTTTATCATTTAATATTTACAAATGATTGGAGGTTATAATTTAATTTAAAACAGAACAGATAAAAAGATCTGTTACTGTAGCATTAAATAAACGACAGCTATATTAATATTTCTTTAAACAGAATGAAGTGCAATGAACATGGGTCTAATATAAGTAGATATAGTTGTTAAGTTATAAAAATAGATGACAATTAAAAGAAGCTAATTGTGATTATGGACATCAGACAATAACAGCAGTGCTTAGTCACGTCCACGAAAGGTCAAAATCAAAGTAAATCGCACTCTCTTAAATGTGATTATTATATGAAAAATTGTATTTACTACCATTTATAATATCATTATTAAATTAAAAATATAATTTTTATTATTTTAAATAATAATTATATATTAAATTAATAAAAACTATATAATAATTTATAATATAAAAGATTCTCTTATTATATATAATAAATATACTAAGATTACAACTAATATATATAATAATTTCTTATAAAATTAAAAAAATATTTTAAGTTATTAACATATTATTATCTATTATTTTTTGTAGATAATTTGTTCAATTATATACATATAAATATATATAATACCTAAAAATAATTAAAATATATTAATAAACATTTTTAAAATTTTAAAATAAGAATGGCAAGCTCCGAAATCTTACAAGATAAAAATATTATTTGAAATTCATGAGAAATTTAATATATATTGCGTTTCTATTTCTTAAAAGGCAATCACACTTACAGGAACAGAGGACCCATATGACTCATTTCATGTTAGTCATTTGTCACATAACTTACAGGTAATAGCAGAGTGGCACATGGGTCTTCATTGCTCTTTAACCACTTGTTCTCTACCCATATGATTTCAGGTACTCTCACTTTTGAAAATTTCCTTTTTTTCATATTTATTTAATCATAATTGCATTTCATTTTCCAATCATTACTCTGACTAAGAAAATCCTGTTTTTTTTAAAATATTTTTATTAGTAAAAATAATTATATATATATATATATATATATATATATATGTGTGTTTTTTTATTATCTTTTCCCTAGCATATTCTCAGACCTTTTCATCTTCAGGGTCTATGCGTCATAGAGAATTATGTCAAACCATCAAGCAAACTTTAAGAACATTTCCCGTATATATTTTATATTGTAACTTGAAAGTGACATTATATATTATTCATCTGCATAGATTCTTCCCTATGATGAAATTCTGAATTCATAGCTAAATTCAAATCCAATTGTCTGCTTTGGCATTTTTACTAAGTGGATTGATGACCAAATACATACAAATTATCACCCTCTTTTTAACCCTCTTTTTAATTTCAAAAGAATATCACTTTTAAATGTCCAATGATTTATTTTCTTTTAAAAAATTTACCCATCTTTTTAGGGTTTATTTGTTATTAGAGAGAGAATCTCTTATTACATGAGGTTTCTTGATAGAGTTTTTTTTTATTTTTTTAATTCAATAAATAAATTATGGATAGATTTTAATTTAATGTGATTTTTTTTACCCCTATTTAAATCTAAAGGTAATTTTCAACATATTTTGCTTTGTTGTTGTCTTTATTTTTTTTCTTCTTCTTTCTAGATATGAGATTTTTAGTTAAGATATTATTTCAATTTAAATCTTAAATATATCAATTCATAAAAAGTTAAAGTTTTATTGAAAATATGATATTTATCAACTTGAATAAGAATATATGGAGATAGTAGAACTCAATGAAATGAATACCAATGCTCAAAATAAAATAGTTTATAAACAATTGATGAATTTTAAGAGTTTTATATTATATTTTGAATTTTTTATTTAAATCTTTCTCATCATCATCTTGTTTTAAAAGAATATAAATCTTCTTTTTTTAAATCCAATAAGTAATACAGAGTCTTATGAGTTCATTAAATTAATTTAACAAATGATCAAAGGAAATGAGATATCAAGCTACAAATCATAATTAATTATTTTTTTTTATTTTTTTTTTATCTTTTTAAATAATTTTTAAAAAATATATATGATTTTTAATTTTCATACTTTTAAGTAATCACTAATAAAATATAATGTAATTTATAAGTTTTTTAAAAAATATTTTTAATTAAATTTTTTTTTATTTATTTTCATTGAACATTTTTCTTAAACGGTGAATGAAGTCTTATAACTTTTATATATACAAATATTTTAAAAGTAAATAAAAACTTAAAATTTTAAATGATAACTAATTTTTTTTAAGATTTTGAAAAAAAAAAGAAAAAAATATTATCAAACAATTTGTAGGTGACGTATGATTTTAATTTCAAATCATGAAAATTGTTATCAAATATATTAATGATTATTTTTTAAAAAAATTAAAAAAATTAAAATCAATTATTTAATTACAAATTATATTAGTTTATTGCTTTAAAATTTTAAACTATCAAAAATAACTGATTCTAAAATTAAATCCTTCAAGTATCCAACCTTTTATAGAGTCAATGAGATATCTCCAACCCCAACCATAAGATTAAATTAAGGTTTTTTATAACTTTAAAGATTTTTTCCATCATGGAAACAATAAAATAAAATAAATTATTAATTAACAAGTTATAACCTAGAAGAAATTAATTCAAATGGACCAATATAGCGTTCTTTCGTTTATTATAGTTACCATGAAAATTAAATTCAAGTAAAAAAAAAAAACTTGCTTACATTAAGTATATACTTCAATAGTTTTATTTCAAACCACCTAAATAATTTTCTTAAAAGATCCTTTAAACATCTATAAAAAAATTACATACAAATGAACTCATTTTTCTTAAATAATGAAGAATTTCGTTAATTATAAAAAAAACATACAATAAAAATTAACCTCCAATTTTTAAGATACATTAAATAATTAGATTGAAAACTAAAAATAATTATCAAAGCTACATCATAAAAATATGTGAGAAAATATTTATGAGTGTTTATTATTTACTCTATATTGTTATTTATTTTAATATTTAATTATATCAATTGATACGATGATATATTTTTAAAAAGAGATATCTCAACAAATCTTTATGTAGAATAAAAATATATATTTGGATAAAATTTTATAGTTAAATAAATACATAAAAACTATTCATAATATATGATATTATATTAATAGTATTAGATATAATAAAATAAAATTATAAATAATAAATTATTTGTGAATAATTATAAATAAAAAGATAAATAGTTTTTAAAGGAGAAGGCTTACTCTCCTTTAGAGAGACAAATGGACACTTAATCTCTTTACTCCATTAAAAAAAACAAAGCTTACTCATTTCTTGAATTGCAATTTTTTCATTAAAAGTAAAAAACACTAATAAAGTTTATTCTTTATTTTTTTATCAAAAGAAATAACATGGTTTAAAAGAAAATCTAAAAATCATGAATGATTATTTGCACTGATCTTAGGAACCCTAAACGCTCTCCTATTTTGTTGCCAAAACTCTTTTACCGTCTCCAAGTCTAGCTGCTATTATGATTTCAGTTGTCTTATTTTTGATATATTAGTGTATAAAAATAATATTTTATATTAATTAAAAAAGATATTAATGTAATTTTTATAAGTAATATGAGAATAAAATTTCTTTAAATTAATTTTTTTTTTAAGATTTGATATCTTATATTACTTATATAATATACATAAATTATTTAATATTAAAACTTCATTCTAAAAAACTAATTGAACTATCACGTGAATAAATAAAAATAAAAATATACACACTTTACAAAAAGAACCATAGACAAATAATACACATTAAAATATAATAAAAATTATTAATAAATTAACCCACACTTTAAGAGAAGATATTAATGTTTATTGATTAAGAATGTTATTAATAAATATATTAATATAATGATTATAAATAATATAATATAAAACTTACATTTAATCTTTTATGATTTGATATATCATGTGTTGATATTTTATACAAAATTTACATGAAAATATGGATCATTATTACATAAGAAATAAATATTGTGTCTATTGTATAATCACTAATAACATATAAAAAATGAAGAAAGTTGTACTAGTTATATACTTATTTTTAAATATTATTTAAATTATGTATTTATTTTTTATAATAGTTTGATGATATTATTATTAAAAATTAATTTCATAAGAATAATAATTATTTTTTATATTTTTATTTAATTTTTTCAATTATAATTATTTAAATTATTAAAAAAATTATATAATACAATTAAAAAAACTAACTTTATCTTTACACATCACTTTTTAAATGATATAATAAACTGTTGAAAAATAAAATAAATAACTAAATAATTTTTTAATAAGTAAAAACCTCTAACGTATTTTTCACAAATATAAAATTAAATATTCAGCAAAAAAAAATTAAATAAGTATAGAAATAGAATATAACTACTCCTTTGTACAAAAGATACAGTTCATGGGGATTGAAGTGAACGTTGATGCACAAACGACAGAGCATAATTTCAATAGTATCATGAGTCCTTCACTCATATAAGAGTAATTTATCAATTTTATATTAATTTTTAAATATTTGTTAATAAGTTGGTAGAACCTAAATATATTTATAAAATATATAATTTATTTTTAAATAAAAATATGTAGACTCTGCCTAAGACATAACACAGCCGTAATACCTTTTCTAGTTTCTAGAATATTAACCGAACTCCTCTCTCATTAAGTTAATTATTATTTGGGCTCCTTATTGGACCCCAACTCATTAGCCCTAGTCTCAAATAAATGATGCTTTCGAGCTATATTTCAAATTCATGCACTACGGCCAAGTCCAACTCCAAGTGTACATCATTTTCAATTTTTTCAAAGCACATCAATCACTTCTCCAGAATGGAGTAGTAGGAATATCTATTCAAAAAAATTATTTTTTTAATTATCTAATATATCAATTATAATTATAGGATAATTTCTAACATAAATAATTATTTTTATCAAATACTTATAACATCTTAAAAATAAGAATTCTATTTATAACAATTTATTATATAATAACAAATTATATAATACATGTTAAAAAAATAGTATATGATTGTCTTAATTAATATATAATTCAACTATAATTTATTAAAAATAAGAATATCATAAAAATCATTATTCATGCAATACTTTAATTAATATTAAAGGTTATTTTTGCCTTTTCCATTTTGATTTTTCTTGATTTGCTTAGTAGGGCTTTGTGTTATTATTTTTGTTTTTAAAGGGTGTACTATTATTGTTTATAATAAGGGCTTTGTAATTTTATTTTTTTTAAATGTCTATATGTTAGTAGACTCAACATAGATGATCAACCTCCTATTTATTTATTTACTCTTGTTGGATAATGGATACGTATGGCCCATTAGTTCCCACGACAAGCAAAGTAATTAAAAAATAATTAACCTATTATTATAACTTTTACCAATTATAGTACTTATTATATATATATATATATATATTAAAAAGAATAATAACTGATATATTATATGTTAAATAAGTTAAATTAATTTATATTTTATATAGGTTTGATTTAAGCACAAATCATTTTTATGAATTAGGATTGGTAATTCAAGATTTAATCTATTTATATTTTATAAAAAAAATTAAAAATATATTTATTTAAAAGATTAATATAAATTTTATCTTTTAATTATATTTTTATAAAATTATAGAATGTTTTAAATATTTATTTTATAGTATTATCATGCTAAAATGGAATGAAACATAAATGATGTTATAATAAGTAACAAGATAAAAAAAAAAGAAAAATTAATTTAATTTGTTTAGTGTTTTTGTTTAGATTTCTAATAAAGTAATATTTTATTTTATTTATAATTCTTTTTTTTGTTATTAAAGTATAACCTAAAAAATGTATGAACCATTCTAGAAACTTTTAAATTATAAATAACTAATTTTTACGTTTGTACAAGTCATGTTATATTAAAGAAGTTCTCTTTTTTTTGGTCTTATTTTTTAAGAATAGTTCTTATTTCTTTTATTTTGAAATTAAATTTATTTTATTCATAAAATAGATGAATATTTTTAGTTTATTCGTACTCTAGAGTTATTAGAATATTCGTTTAAAGATAGTTAATATAGTCAAATTTATCATATTTTTAATTTGTTAGAATAATTGTCTAGATAATAATTATATTGTGTTTGTTTCATAATATAAATACGAAAACTTACTATCAAATAATGAACGTAATTAATATAAATTTTACTCTTATTTTTTTATTTCTTAAATGCTTAATTTTATATTATCAGATAATTCGTATTTTCATCTACGTATTATAATGAAATTAACATATTTTATGGGGCGAAAATAACAACATCAAATTGTAAGCCAACAAACAAGAAAATAAAGAATGCTAATTGGTGTTAAAACACATTTTTAGAGTTTTATTGATGTTATATATTCCCTTTTCCTCAAATATAAATTAATATATAATTTGGTATTATATTGTATGCATACGAAAATAAGAAAAAGAATGGAAATTCGGGTTGAATGGAGATCGATATGTATATAAATAAATAATAATAATAACCCAAGTTGTTGGGTAACGAAATAGTATGATTGAATAACGTACCATATACAAATAGGGTATCATCCTTAATAACATAGAGTTGAGTTGATATTATGTCACTTGAATAAAATATGGATAATTATTATATTAATTAATTAATTTTATTTACGTTATTATATTCTTTTAGTGTATTTAATAATAAGTCTGTATAAAACTTGTATAAATCATTCTTTTATTTATATTTTATTTAACTTTTAAATAATAAAAATGCTTATTAAATTTTAAATAATAAATCTCATGTACGTGAGGATAGCGTTTTGTCAGTGTTGGGAAATTCGCACTTCGAATATCTTAATATTTTGATTAGCAAATAGTATTTGATGTAGTTTTAATCTATAATTTAAAATAAATAAAATATAAATTTTGTTGCTAGAAATCATGTCTTAATAAATTAATATTGTTGGAATTTGGTATTAATGTAAACAAAAATATGATTATATAATACAAATAAGATTAATTAAGAGGACAACCGAAACAGTATCTCTGTTAGCATGCAAAATCAGATGGAAAAATTGCCCTTACTTATAAGGTTGTCTTATGGGAAAAATAAAACTCCGTTTTACCAGTTCATGACTCTCCAGTACTTCGATAATTAATTAGAATATTGTTTTTTTTTTCTTGTTAGAAACAATGTAGATTAGTTTTCCTCTTATTAAGCAATAAGTTTGATTTTATATTTCTTTCATCTTTGTATTTTATTTCATAAGAGGAGCTATCTGATTATTTATTAGGATAAAAGGGAGCACAAATTTTCTACATTTTGACAAAAAAAAATGTATTTTATTTTACTAGTTATTCGATGTAACAGTACAATTTTTTTAAATATTATTTAATTTCATTTGAAAAATTTATGTCAAATTTTTAGAGAGAATTAAAATTTTAAAAAATATTTATTCTAGATATTTGAATAATTATTCATTAATAAGTGCAACATGTAGTCAGTTTTTTACTATGAATAATTTTAATAATATATTTTTACTATTTAACTTTTTATTTTTTAATAATTTTAATCCATAAATTATTCAATTTAAAAAAAATTGTTATTAATGATAAAAGAAAATATATTTTTTACAAAATATCAATTTTATCCCTAAAAATTTAGTTTAAATATTTCCGATAAGTTTTGATGGTATTTATAAAAAAATAATAAACTTGTATTAACTTACCTAATAATTAACATATTAAAATGTATTTTTATTAAAGATAATAGAATTTTATTACTCTTTATCACATTTATTATTATATCTCTAATTAAATCATAACATAAATTAACTATCTTTAAACAAACATTAGTATTATATTAATTTAGATGTTAGAAACTCAAATAAATAGAGAATTTGATTGACTATAATATATAGGAGATATTGATGATAATATATATTAATATCATATGTTTTAAAAATAATTAATTAATATTTCTTAATCTCGTTAATTTTTATTACCTCACTTTACACATGTTATCAAGAATTATATAACAAAGTTAATAAAATGTATAATTTTATGCAACAAATTTTATCTGTTTAATTATTTTTATATACGTGTTTTTCGTATATTAAAAACATATAATAACAATAAAAAATTATACCCTGAAAATATTATACTCACACACTAAAATCATACAATCTCATGAATAATGTGATTGAAAATAAAAACAATGCTTATAACTTGGTTAGGAAGGCACTATATATATTTTCTTGGTTGCTTATATACATTTCAGTCTTTTGGAATTAAAAAAAAAACACTCAATTTCTAATTTGCACTAAATAAGAATTGTTACTATGAATGTGTATATCAAAAGCTGCAGTTGCTTCAAATCATGGTAACACATTAATAAGTTTAAAGTTCTAATTGTGGACGTATAAAAATTTGATTGATTTCGAATTCATTGCAATTAACTAATTCAACACATTAATAATTCAAATTTTTAAAGATAATCATAAGAGGTTTAGTTTTTTAAAGATAATTTGATTTTTAAAGTTTTTATTTAATAATTGTATGTAATGTGTTTATTTTTTCATATCTTACAACGCAAAGATTTCGTTTGTAGTATTCTAATTAAACAATTATTTTGCATTTACTTTTTTCCTCAATCATAATAATAGGAAATTTCATTAATTAATAAAATAAAATTTTACAATATTTTAATAAAATTCATTGAAGAGTATTAACACAATCAGTACGTAATTAAGAATCAATATATATGATAACAACAAAATTTATTGTTAAACTCCTAAATAACCATCACCTAAATCATCTCATTTTTATATTGCATTCAAAGCAGAAATCACAAGTTGAACAAATAGATCGAATAAATTAAACATAATAATTAAGTGAGATTTATACACAAATTAACAAATATACAACAATTTAGTTGCATTTTCGATTTACGAGTAACACCTCAAAGGCCACCCATGACATATCAACTTGTTTCCTTCCCTTAATCATGCAGTACAATTGACCAGTAACTACAAAGAATAAGACTTAAGAATGGTGTCATAAGAAAATAAAATTATAGAACATATCCAAATGCCTCTTCAAAAACATCTCAAACACATATCAACCATCTGGGCAACTTGTATTATTTCACAGATACCGATCAAAAAGGAATCTTTAAGTGAAATATAGAAGTATTAAACGTGTTTAAAGGAATCACTTAATTGCTGTTTATTTTATCACAAATAAATATGGTTTAACTCGTATAAATTTATGTTAGTTAAATAATTCAGTTTATTTTTAAATAAATTTTATGCAGACTCATTTACCCTTTTTAAAAAATAAAACAAAGAAATTAAAAATTAAAAAAAAATTATAATATTATTACAAACAAAATGTTAATTAACTTAAATGATACATTTGTGTAAAACAAAAAAAATAAAAATATTATATTTTAAATGCCATATTTTATAATAGTGTTATTATATTTATAAAAATGTTATCATTTACAAAGATATTCATCAAATGAATTTGCAAATTGTTTATAAATTAAGTGGGCTAGCTCATTTAAGTTCAAAAATTAACTTATTTAAGTTCAAAAATTAAGTGAGATGAATTTTTTTACTCATAAAATTATTGAATCAATATTAAATAAATTAAGTTGATAAATTTACACTAATAATCCACTATAAGATATTAAATGAATCAATATTATTATCCATTTACTTAATTGGCAAAAGTTTAACCTTTCTTTTATTAGAATATCACTTATTTTTCAGGTTTTATTTTCATTCATCTTGTTCAAATATACTTTAAATTTATTGTATATTTTAAACATATTTATAACACATAATTATTAATTTAATATTTTAATAAATATAATATAAAAATATGTATATTATCAAATAAAAGGTATGAATATATAATAAACATATATTCAAAATTTTATTTAAATAAAATATATATTTAAAGCATTTATGAAAATGCATTGAATATAAGGATACAGTATTAATTTGTGTCTTACCATTAAAAAATGTACAAAAACAAATTGTATTTATTAGGGATATATCAAAGGTGCATTCCTTTTGAAAAATAATAAAATTTAGTCTAAAATGATTATTTTTAAAAATAAAAATATCATTGATACCCTTTATATTTAGCATATTTTCACTTATAACACCGATTACACAATGATATTAACTTTTTATTTAATGATGTATTTTTTTATGACTTTGATATTAAATTGTAGCTAGCTTTTTTACAACATTGGTTGTTGTTTCTTACATATTAATATTTAAAGATAATCTTTAAAGTTTTTATAAAAATATTGTTTTAGCTTTGTATTTTTTTATGTTTATTCTTATGCAGATTTATGGCTAGTTTTTTATTTTTTTTTATTTTATAAATATGATAAAAAAATATTTAATCATTAAATATTCTTAAATTATAGCTATCATACCTAAATTTAATGAGTTTAACACGATTGTTTTCTTTTGTTACATCTGGATCAGTTTGCTCAAACCTTAATATTCTTCTAATAATAATGAAGTCTTTGCATATGTATATAGTGTGGTATCCAAATTAGACTTACTAGAAAATAAAATAAAAAATGATTGCATTCTATTTTATTCATAATATTAATAACTATTAAAAAATTTAAAACCAACTAAAACCATTAAAGAAATTCTAAGTCACTCATAGTTTTTAGATATATAAATGCTAGGTGACTAATTTTTTAAAGGAGAGAGATTAATTTTTTTAAAGATGTGTCCAACTAATAGAAATAAGAGTTCCTTTTATCGTACAAAGAATCCTCATTTACAATAGTAAAAAATCATGTTCTTACGCATGCTTTAATAATTCACCTAATTTTTACTTTCCATTTTTAAGCCTTTCATTTCCTTGGCATGATCTTTCAAATGAATATGTGGGTTGTACATTTTTATTTCTCTTTGTTGTTTTCTACCGATAATTCTTTTGATTACGTAGATAATGATGAATCTTCATTTTCTCGATTTTTAATACAATAAATATATTTGTGATCCTTAATGATTTTCTTGGAACACAAACAAAATATCTTTCTTTCTTTTTGACAAATTTTCATGTTATTATTGTTAAAATGTGTCTCAAATTTATTGATTTTCTCATCATTTTCTTCAGTGAGGGTCGTATTACCATGAGAATTGATTATAACTTTACTAATCTAATAATTTAATTTGATTTCAGAAAAATTAACAATTCTCTAAAACTAATGATTAATTTGACCTAAAATTTATCCTCTTAGTATACAGAGTTCATTTGTATTAAATTCATTTTTTCTATAAACATCCTTGGTTTTAGAATTTCTCTATTAGTATTGAAAACCTCTAATTTTATAAAATTATAAGAACTAACGCAACTTTCTTCATTACAATCTATAAGTGAACTAATTTTTTTTTTATAAACAAGCTTGTCATTTGTTCTGGTCTTTTTCCTAAAATTATTTCTTTAAATTTTTAGAAATATAATTTAATTCCCTTAAATTAATTTAATTGTATTATATTTCTGAATATAGGTTCTTGATTAAACCTACAAGAAAATCTTTATAAACAAAAATTGGATTTACTACTTCAAGAATATTAAATTTACTAACTATGTGAATTTTTTTTTCCTATGGTGTAAAATTTCATATTTCGATATATTCCTGAACATATATTTTGGCTAAGTTATAGAGACTTAATCATTATGATTTACTTAAATTCTTATATTGGTATTTTTCATCTTCAATGATCAACGTATTATTGGGATGCTTTCCTGAATAATACTTAAATTCTATAAATAGTAGTGAGTCTTATTATCTTTCCTAGAGTTTCAACTTGTAGAGTAGTGATGGTTGTTGTTGCAATAATGCTAAGTAATTTTTAACTATATATTCATGAGTTATTAGTTTTGGTAATATGTAGTTGGCATAATATACTTTAGTTTCTATTATATTAGTAAAAGTTCTACGAGTTATTCCAGTAAATTCGATAAACAAATTACTTGTGTTTAGGTCAGTTGCTTGGACCATTGACTACTACAATACATACATATAGTCTCGTACATTTAGCCTCGGTTATTTAAAAACCGAGGTCATAGACATATCCTATTAATATTTTCTCTTTTACACCAAAAAAAATTATCATTTTTTTATGCTTCCATTTTTTCCTCTATTTTTTTCCTCTCTTTTTTTCCTTTTTCTTTTTTTCTTCCTTTTTTTCCTTTCTCGGCCATAATATATCCTAGGGTTTTCGTACATAGCATATATATATATACTTTCTTTTCAGAGATGATCAATTGACCCTCTATGTCTCGTCTCCTATCCGTCCTTATCTCGCTGTTCTCGTTCCCTTTGTTTCCTTTTCCTCCTCACACACTGGATATGTATTTCCTCATCGTGCGACTGATCAACTCTTCGAATTCATTCTAGCTAAGGTACGTATATTCAAAAAAAAATTATTAGGTAATCTTCCCATGGATGGTTTACGTCTTGTTTTCCCTCATACTGCAACATTTGTTATTTGTTTGTCAATAGATCATTATTCCTTGTTTGTTGTTTTGTCTCAGGGATGAACCCATTACTGAAAATTCTTGTTTATAATTTTTGGGATGACTTTGATCTGATTAATGGAACTCAGGTTTTAATTTTTGGGATATCATATCGTTACTCTTTGTTTTAGTTTACATTGAATCTGTAATCTCTAGTCATGTTGGCTATTGTTTATCTGATAGATTTTTCTTAGTTCTCATTATGCTGGACAAGATCTAGATCCAAAGTTTAGAGCTGGTGAACCTTGGAAGAAGGTATTTGGCCCTATTTTTATCTATCTTAATTCTGCTCTAATGGGTTCTAACTGGTCTAAATTTATGGAATCATATAGTTTAATCCTCAACTGTTTAATTTTGAGATAGGTAAATTCATTTTACTATCCCAAGTAAAATCTTCTGTTATGATAAAAAAATATAAGTTCTGTTGTTGATTATAATTTTTTTTGTTTATATTATTGCAGTGGCATTTTGCCAACAATTGATGTATTCTCTGGCCATATATTGGTAGGGGTAAGTTAATGCTCATTCTTCAATTTTATTTTATTAGCTTTAGATGAAAATTTCATAATTCTTGTACAGTTGTGTTGGTTAAATATGTGTTACTACTGGAGGCTATTTATGATGTTCTTTGGCTTCATTAGTAGGGTAAATACCCTTTAGCTCTCTCATTATGATAAGGCTGTTTTTGATCCCAAATTTCAACTCTTATTCTTGAATTTGGTTTCTATCCCAAGTATGGTATCTTATTTCGTAATTTTTTTGGTTTGTGCAGAAAGTATATATGTATTTTAGGGGGTACAAATGAGATTATTTGTTGTTGTGATCCAATTACCCTTCGAATTATATTATTTTTTTAGGCTGATTTTGCATATACATACACGTCTCCTTTTACAGTTGTTATCACTGTGAGTATAAGTTTGACGGGATAATAAGTACGCCAAAATCCAAATACATATTAAGATATTAATTTAGTGTTCCATCAACAATTGATGTTCTATTATAGCTTCATGTTTTTGGTTTAACATTAAAAATGAATGCTTTGGTTGATATAGATATTCTTGTAAGGGTCTTCTTTATACGCATTCAAGGAAGAAATGGTCATATTGTCAACTTTGTGAGGCAGTCGTTTTCCTCTATTCAATCACCATACTCACCTTTTCTCATCCTTTCGTCTCCAAGGTACATTCTTTGTGGATTTTGTGTCCAAGTTCTATCTCTTATGAACTTAGAACATTTTTTTCTTTGAGTTGTAGAATTTGGGTTTTCTCTTATTACAATTAAAGATTTATATTGTGATTTGTAAACAAGCTGCTGATCAATCATTGAAAGCCTTTGAGGTAAACCGGATTCAACCTACAAGCTCCTTTTGCGCTTTATTTTTTTTACTTTTCTATCTACTTGTTCACAATATATGATACTATGTCATGTTTGGCTCAGTTTGTAGATACAAGTGTGTTGTCACATTTTTTCTCCTTTTATTCCTTATAAGTGCTAGGACAATCTTTCTAGCTTATATCACCATCTTTGCACTGATCTATACAGGTATGGAAAGGTCAATCCTCATTCCATATTTCCTTCATCTTGAAATTCAGGTATTGAATTTACATTTTAGTTATATTAGTGCTAACTAAGTTTCTGATGATACATTGATATATCAACCCTCTGTGTGATAGGCTTCAAAATCCTATGGTGATACATTTTAGCTTGCTTGCTATGTTATGCTATGTTAGACTATGTTTTGAGTCTATTGTGAACAGTTTTTATGGTTCATTCTTATTTTATCTATTATTATTTCTATTGTACATTGTGTTTATGGTTAATTCTTATTTTATTTGTTGTTACCAACGCAGCAGGCACACCAAGCACTAGGTGCACCAGCGCACCAGGGCAGCAGGTGCACCCATGTAGCAGGCACACCAATGCACCACGTACCAAGGCATCGGCGTACCAGTGCACAAGGGCACCAATGCACCAGGCAATAGGTACACTGTTTTGAGTCTCAAAATAGATAAAAATAAATACTATACTCAAGTTATTTCTATTGTACACTGTTTATTAATTTTTAGTGTATAATAAACTCTCTAATGTAATTATACTTTTAATTTTAGTATAATATGATTTTTAATATTGTTTTTAATAAATTTATTGTAATTTATATTAATTTAATTTTTAATATTGTAATTAATAATTGATTTTTTTTAATTTATGTATACCCTATGACCTCGGTTATTAGAAAAACCGAGGCCATTGGATATATCTATGACCTCGATTATTAAAAAACTAAGGCTATAGGATGTATCTATAGCCTCGGTTAAAAAACCAAGACCATAGGTCGTTACCTATGGTCTCTCTCACTTAGACCTCAATTCTTATAACTATGGTCATAGATCTATGGTCATGGTTAAAAACCGAGACCATATGTATTTTTTGTAGTAGTGATTATAGACCACATTAGCCTTTTTCCTGATTTTTTTTCTACTTCTTCAACTAAATTGAGCTTTTACTTTTTTATTTTCAGAAATGTTACTCTTTTTTGAACTCTAAGATTCTTCTTTCTCAATATGAATTCATTATTTAGAAGTTTCACCTTCTTACAATGAATCTCTGATGTGGATTCCTCTTTGGAGTTTTTTAACTCTACTAGTTGTTTTAAATTGTTACTGTTTAATTTATGTCTCCAAAAGAGTCCTCTTAAGGTATAAAACCTCATGTCTCCAAAAGAGTACTATTTAAGTATAAAACCTCAAATTGTTCTTAAAGGATTTTTATCTCTTTTTTTATTCATTTTGATATTAATATAAATATGTTATATTCCTCTAAGAACAAAAAAGTTGAAGGTGCTAATTCTTTTCTATGAGTATTTGCTAAACTATTGTTGTTTCCTGGAAGGTGTTTGACATCAAAATTTTAGTTGTTAAATCATTATTTTTGTGTGATTAATCTTCTTTGTTTATAATAACCTATAATATTAGTTCTTAAAAAATAACCAAATTTTTTGTTAATAGTTCTAACAATGAATCTATAAATCATTACATATATTGTAAAAAATTTAATAATTTTTTTTAAATTGAGTATTATTTTTCATTATTATGATAATTTAATTATGGATTATGAAAATATCTTAATGTATATATATGAAGATATTCATCTTTGCCATCTACGTTTGCTTTTAAAATTGCTCCTAATATTTATGTGAGAAATCTGTTTCAATTATCATTTTATCATCTAAGCTTAGATGTTATAAAGTTAATAAATTTTTTATTAGTGCCATTACCCTATCCATGTAAAGGTTTTTACATTTTTATAAGTTTCTTGATGTATGCTTAGCATATGTTAAACATCCTAAAAATATTTATAATTGATATTTTTCTTTTAATTTACTAAGAAATCTTTGAATATTATTTAGTATATGAGGTTGTAGATTATATTTTTCACCTTTAATCTCTAACCCCAAATACTTATTTTTTGTTGAAGAATTATTGTTTTCTTCTCAAAAGTATAATGTCTTCTTTCATGTATTTTTGTAAAATATTATTTATAATTAGAATTAAGCACTTACTTTTTAGTACAATTTATTCATTTTTGTAAAATAAAATATATTTTTTTAAAGAAAGAGCATAAAGAGTTAGGTTTAAATATATTTAGTATAAGAGCATCTCTAAACCTTTGTACAAGTTGATATTAAATTTTGCATCATTTTATATCAAAAATTATACCAAATCTTTACTTATATTCAAGTTACAATACTAAATATTATACTAAAAAGTATATTCTTTTATAAAATAAAATATTTCAATTAACTATTATATTTAACCAATTAAACAATTACATATTTTTATTAATTAATTTAAATATTGTATTACTAAAAAAATTAAAATATATTAAATAATATATTATATTTATTATATTTAATTAAAAATATATATGGATTGATATTAATTCAATATATTACTATATTCAAAATAGGGTCAATATTTTAATAATATTGATATGATTTTTTGTTCTATGTTTTATTAATATTTTTTAATTATTTTATATTATATATTTAATTTTAATTTATTATATGTAATAAAAAATTTAACAATATTTTTAGAATTTTTCTAAATCATTGTTTTAATTTAAGTTAAATTTTAGCTTTATGTTGTATCATTAAATTTTTTTAGTTATTTATATTTTATATTTAATATAAATTTATTATATATAATAATTTTAACTTAAACAGTATTAATGCGATAAACGTTATCACATCAAATTTGACATATTATCCTTCATTGTAATAAATTTGGTGCAATATTCAAATACACACTAAATTAATATTTTGGAGTAGGATTGGAGTTGGTTTAGATAGTTCAAGCCATACGAGAAAAAAACAAATACTAACAATGCATTTTCTCTTAAATATAAAAGTATGAAAAATTTATATTTAATAAAATTATATTTTAATTTTATATTAATTAAATGAGGTATCATAATTATAAAAATGATAGCAAAAATTTATTATATTTATAAAAATAGATTTACTTAATTTTTTTATAAGCTGATAAATTTATTTAAATAATTAAAGATATAAAATATAATTTATTAATGGTAAAAAATTTAAGGGAGTCTAAATCTAAACGTGTGTTAGATCCTAATCTATTATTTAAAAGGAAGTGAGCAAATGCATCGTATAAAGTCGAGGGAGCGGAACATTAGCCATTTGGACATGATCAGAAATCAGAATTGACCCCTAATGATGCGTTACGGTGGTCACAAAAGTATAAAAATTTGGGGAAAGCCAAGAAAAAGCTTACAGCAGAGATAAAAAGCCTTATTCAATTATAAAATAGTGGGGCCCTCTCTGTAAAAGTAGTCTACTTTTTCATACAATACACTAACTCTAATAATTTATAATCATTTTTTTGAAGAAAAAAAAACAATAAAATTGTATAAATGATAATATTCAAAATTAAGGTGTTTTTTTTTTTCCATTCAAAACCAACAAATCAATTTAATTCAATGCTCAACTAATTGTGTTACAGTAAAATTATATGTAAGCACTGTTAGAACGTGTGTTCAAACTTTGATGTGTATAAATATATAAAAATTATTTCAAAAAATTGAACCTACATATTTTGATTTATTTATAATATTAGGCTATGTTTAAAATGTTAAAGTTATATTTGATTAGATATTTCTCTAAACTTATACATTGTCTAATTTTTTTTATTTTTTAAAAGTTTAATTAGTGTGATTGTGACTGTGATTCTTGTGAAATAATATATCTCAAAGATTCAACTTTTTGTTATTTGTATTTGAAAAAGGAATAAACAATAACGAAGAATATAGAATTTTAGAGAAAATAAATTCAAGCACCAAAAGCTACAATTGAGAAATAAATTATAAGGGAAAATTTGTCAAGTCGATTACCACAATGGACCCTATAGATTTGTTTAAAGGTTAAAATAAAAGATACATGATTTCTTTTAATCTTTAAGTATACTATACTTATAAAATTGATAAAAATTAACTAATTTAACCTACCCCAATTTATTTAACAAAATGGGAAAAAATTATAAACCAAATCAACATAAATTAAATTATATTATTAAAATATATAATTAGTTATTATAAAATAAACATGAAAATAAAATATTTAAAATGATTGTAAGAAGAAATAATAAATATATAAAAAACATATTAACTTATAATAATTTATATGTAAAATTAATAAATTTGGACCTAAAATTCAATTATGTAGTTATATAACAATAGTAAGAATTATGAGATTTTGATAGGAAAATAATATTGGATGGTGTAGTTATAATTAAAAAACTTATTTATTATAAATTGTATTATTATTATAATTAATAATTATTTATTATAAATTGTATTATAATTATAATTAATAATTATTTATAAATTAAAAATAATTATTTATTTAATTAATAATTATTTATGTTTGTTCTCGTAAAAAATCACTCTTCTAACAAAATACATTTTCCTAATCACACTGAAGCCGAGTTGACACGATTAGCTATCGGTTAAATATGCTGGAGGAGAGTGTACCCCACTTTCTAATCACACGTCACACTATTATGAAATCTGACTATCTGAGTGATCTAGTCCTCTAGTTTACAAACAGAGCTTGATGGCGAGTGTATTACAATGTGAAACATAGAGCGTGGGATTGAAGATTCAGAAGTTAAAGAAAGAGAAAAAATAAGATACCTGTTAAGAGTGTCAGAGGATTGGGGCAAGAGAACGTGCAGTATTTGAAGCATAGGTCTAGATCCATTCAAACACTCGACCATCACCTTCACTCATGTAACACAAAAAAAAAGGTAAAAATATTATTTTATATTATTTAAATTATAATATTAATAAATTTAATTTTAAATATATATTATTTTATTTTTTATTAAATTTATATTATAAATTATTATTTATTATATTTTTTTATTTTAAATGATCTCATTTTGATTTATTATGTTAAAATAATATATCTTAATTAATATTATTTTATTATTATCTAATCTTATTAAAAATTAAATAAGATAATATAATAATTGTTTTAAAAATTACATCTTATCTTAATTTATACATCTATTCGACATTAAATTTCTTATAAATATTTAATTTAAGTATTTTAATTTTATAATTATTGAATTTAATATTAAAGGTTCTATAATTTTTTAAAATAAATATTTTAATAATATAACTTTTAAATTAGATATCTATAGAACTATTATTTATGAAAACTATTTATGATAAGTTATCATTTTAGATACATTTGATGATCATTTTTAATAAATTGTATGGTTAAAAGTAATTTTTTTCATAATAATATGATTAATAGTCTCTAACTCATAGATTATTGAACTAAAATGATCAATTTAAAAAAATTATAAGACTTATAATGATTAACTTAATAATTATATGACAAATATATTCATTTTGTAACAATTATAAAACCTTTAGAACCTTTTCTCAAATAAAAAATTATCTAATAAAAAAATGAACACTAATAATTTAATTAATATTAAAATAAAATAAACATTTTATTTATTTTCATTGTAAACATAATATAACTATTAAAAAATATCATTAAAAGAGATAATGATATTCAACAATAATTTTTGTTGTTATCATAATAAGAATATATGAAATATCTATTTTATTCTAGCATGGGATGCTCCTTAGTATGTCACTACTATTTGATAAATTTATTATTAATGAAATATTTTTACCATCTTGTGCATAAATGATTTTCATTTTTAATTTATTAGTAAAAAATACATATATTTATTTTTTAGAACGTTTAAAAAAATAGATTTATTTAAGTTGCAAGAAAAATAAATATTTTTTTTCTTAGGGTTAAAAATGAAATTCCATGTATGAAGTAGTTATACTATACAATTAGATCATATTTTTATGCCATTATTATATTACGTTTTGCAATATAACTACCCTTATAAAAAATAACACTATTTTTTGGATTCGTTATCTTAATATTATCTTAATTATATTTTTGGTACCTTTTTTCCATTAAAAGTTTTACCTTCTTAAAAATTAATCCTAGATTCCTTTTTAGAGTTTTTGAACTCTAATATTAGTTTTTGAACTATTACGTTCTTCTTGTTTAATTCATGTCTACAAAAGAGACCTTTGGTATAAAATCTTGAGTTGTTTTTAAGGGATTCTTATCTTTTTTTCATTTATCTTGATTTTGATATCAAAATATTTTATTCCTATAAGAACATGGATAATTAAATATACTAATTATCTTATAAATACATCTACTAAACTATTATTATTTCTTGTAAGATGTTCACCATCAAATTTAAATGGTTTAATCACTCTTATCATCTAACTAATCTTTCTTGTTTAAAATCGTCTCCAATACTAGTCCTTAAAATAAAAAAACTTCTTGTTATAGGTTATAATAATAAATTTATAACTTATTACATATATTATAAAATTTCTTAATATCATTTTTTGACAACTAAACATTTATTTTCATTATTGTGATAATTTAATTATGGAATATGGAAAGATCCTACAAAAATATTTATATTTGTCATCTATTTTTTCTTTTAAAACTGCTTCATAATATTCACGTAAAACATTTATTTTAATTATCATTTTATCATTTGAACCTCAATGGTATAAAGTTGAAAAAATTCTTTACTATTGTTTTTACCTTATCTATATGCAAAGTATCTTATTACGTCTATTTTCAAACATTATCTATCTTTAATTTTATATATAAATGTTTTCACATTTCTATAAATTTCTTGTTGTATGTATCGATATGTGTTTAACATTATAAGAATATTTGTAATTATTTTTTGTCTTTTAATTTACTAAGAAATCTTTGATATGAACATGTAGATTATGTTTTATATCTTAAATTTTTAACCTTAAATACTTAATTTTTTGTTGAATAATTTCTTCTTTATTCTTATAAAGTATAATACCTTCTTTCTTGCATTATTATAGAATATTGATAATATTAAATTAATATTTACTTAATTCATTAATGAAAAACTAAAATATCATTAATGGAAAACATAACAAATATTTTGTAATTTCTTAAAGATGTTGTCCATATATCTTTAAAAGATACGTGTAACTTATTTTAATTCTAATGGTACAATGGTCTATAGGGGCAACTAAATGCCTTTAGTTTTTAAGGTTTGCCATACAGCCTTATTTGTCAAAATTTATTTTCGTAATAAAAATTTTCGAAGTATTTCTTTCTTTTTATTAGTGAAAATGATTATTTTTTCTTTGAAAAAAAATATAAATCATCACTGGTTTCTTTATTCAATGTATTGAAATTTATTATCATTCTTTTTTTTCTCTTTTTTTCAGCTTCTTTTTCTATTATGGTTCAGCAACTACCCTATTGAATTATTTGGTCCTACTCATTATCAATGGGATCGAGGATACTTCCAACAAGAAATATATCAAAGAGTTGGTGCTGAACTAGCCGAAATTCAAAGTATACCACACCATGGGTACAAGATAGAAAAGAATGCATTGCCACTCCATGGGTACAAGATAGAAAAGAATGCATTGGATGGATGCTCATAAGAAATAAATTCGCTTGCAAAGGTGAAAGGCCATGGGGAGATACCGTTTATGATCCAAGTACCAGTACATATGAGAATTCTTAATTAGTTAAGCCTCGGACTATGGAACAAAGCCCAAACCTACGTTGAGGTATTGACAATGATTCTTATATATTGCATAATAGAATGTGATTAGATAGAATGTGATTAGATAGAATGCAATAGAAACAAGACATATGGAACAAGTTATCTATTCTTAATGGTCAAAGAAAACCTTTTCTTTTCAAATTCAAGTGTGAGGTGAATCACTTGGTATTATGATTTTTAGTTTTAAAAGTTCTTAAATTTATTTTTCAAATTCAATCACGTCTTTTGAAATATAATTCATCGGTTAGAAATCACCTTATATTTATTTACCTGTGGATCTAAAAGATTTTATAAACTTACTATTTTTAATAATTTTTAAAAAATCATCTTAAAAGATATATAACGTTTCTCTTATATATCTAATGAAATGTTTTCTAAATAAGGTTTTTATTATTACTTTGTGTCTATCTCACCATGGTTTCACTTTTTATGTTATTACATAAAATCTCGGGTTGATATGATCAAAACTTTTTTTTTTTGACACATAAATGATTTCGCTATATAGTATTGTTAGATTTATTTAGTCTAAATATTGTGTAAAATGTTGTTATAAGTTTAAACATTATTTCCCATTAATAAATCAGTTATTGTTTCTTATTGATATACAGAAAGAATATGAAATTTCTATACACCTATTATTATATTTATATATTTTAAGACTTTATTAAGATTTCACTAATACAAGAACAAGCTTTTAAGTTGATTATTAACTGACTTAAAAGTTATTTTTAAGTCGATTAAGTGAACCGACTTTAAATTTGATATTTTTCACATATTTTGTGCATTTTATGTTATCATCACTACCTGTTTTTGATCACATAATAAGAGAAAAAATCAAAATATTTTATAATAGTATAAACAATTGAAAAATTAAATATTAATTAATTATTTGTGAATTAAATTTATTACAAAAAATAATTTATATACAATATATATAACTTAAATTACTAATAAAGTCATAACACTTTTTTTGTCATTTATTTTGTGATATTATCACTTTATTTTAAGGAGATAAAACTTGTTTTATTGTTTAGAATCACTAGCAATGTCTCATTCATAATGAATAGGAAACTCTCCATTGAAATGAGATGAAGTTTGGGCAAAAAAATAGATCCAAACAACAATTCATTCTCCTAAAAATTCATCAAACATGCATAAACTTCAAAAACGCAATAATAGAGAAATTAAAGCATTAAAAAAATTACCATGGTGTTGTCCTATGATATTCAATATATTTAGATTTTTTTCTTGATTCTTCTTGTGATGTAATAATTTGAAGCATGTGTTGTGCCTATTTTACTCGTAAATCCTCAAAAAATTGCATATCACAGTCGAATTTTTTCCAACCAAAGAACTACATGTATTTAAATTCAAAATAAGAATGTAATATTATGAATTAAGAAAAATTAACTTATATATCTTAAAAAAGAATATTAGTAAAAACCTGCATCTTTAATCGAAATATTGATATTTGAGATAATTTTGTTAATAAATTTTATGACAAAGTAACCACATATGTACATGGTTGTCGTGAAACCTACCAAAAACAAGTGTACATGGTTTTCCACATTCGAACATATTTATTTTCAATAGTAAATTTTATTAAACTATTAATATTCTCTTATACATACCATAAGTTTGTCCCATATAAGCTTATGTGATTTTTCAAGGGCAATGCCTATACTCTTGTTCCACAGCTTATATGGCCTATCAAAATTTAAAATAGTTATTTATTTATTTAATATTACAAAGAATAATATAAGAAAAATAGATAACTATAACTCTTACATTTTAACTGTTTTTGTGTCTTTATTCAATTCTATGGAAGTTGAGTCACAAGATTATTTTGCCAAAGACAATGCCTCTACGTATAGCGTCGGTTGACGTGTTGAACTGATGTTACACGTAGGATGTAGCGTCAGTTGACACGTAGAACTGATGTTACGTCCTCGTGCAGTGTCGGTTCAACACGTCAATTGATTGATTTTTTACCAAATTGACTTTAAATTTATTATAAGTCAATTTTCTTCAAAAATCGACTGTACATATCGAATCAAAATGCGACATTTTGTAGTAGTGCCAATCAAATAATTGTTTTTGCTTTGATACTAACATTATGGTGTGATATTGATTGACAAATGATGAATCATAAAATATTGCTAAATGTGATAAGTGATTAGCTTGAGGTCATTAATAACATGTCCTATTTTGAAGAAATATATAAAAATAATTAGATAATATAAATATAATTATATGTTCTACATAAATGAAATTTATTTAATGATTGATGACTCACCTTATCTACAGTTGAATTATACTTAAATTGATTATTTGAAATTAAAACAGTTTCAATATGAATTCGATCGAAATATATGTTTGCCTAATGTTTACACCAAATTTTTTACTAGAAAGTGGCACAGTATATCTATCATTTCAATAGTAATCAGATAGCTAAGATTTTTGTTGAAGTTTATAGCATATTCATAACTATATTTTTTGCATGGCTTCTTCTTAAATGACTTAATGTATGATAATTGTCCACTAGATATAGATTTTTCATGAGATACTTGTTTTGTATCTCTTAAATGTTTTACACTTACTAATTCTAGTATAATAAACTAAAAAATAAGTATTATATATGTTAGTAACAATAAATTAATAATAATATAAAAGTGGTAAAAACAATTTCTCTTAAGTAAGAAAAATAATACCATATCAAAATTTATCACAATTTGATTTGACGATCAAGTCATTTATTGTTCAACAACTTAGACCGTGATAGCATCAGAAGACACATGTAGTGGAAAATGCCGGAGCAATGATTAATTAATTACTATTCGTCAATAATTTATAAAATATTGATCATGAATCATTCGATTATCGTTCAATTATTGTATCATTCCAATAACAACATAGTCAATAGATGATGATTGTTTCAATAAAAAATTCATATCCTATAAAAAATTTAAGCGTTATATATACTAAATAAAATATATACTTGATCGGTGCAAAACTATAAGTGCACAATATCATAGTTTTATAATAAAATAATAAATAAAGTATCGTCCTAAGTGATTGGTAACTTACTTTTGAAAAATATCAAAATTATATTAATCTCAACTTTATCTAGATATATCATTAAGGTTGTTGTAATTGAAATTTAAAATAAAATAAATTTAAAGAAAGTATACAAAATAAAATAAATATGTTGTTCACAAATCAAATTAATAGGAAGAAAACTTCTAGGAAATTTATTTCACTTAAGCCATTACTATGTTTTACTTATCTAGCTAATTGAATACGTAAGTATACGTATTGAAACAAGTAATATAATGATAAGTAAATATCATTCTTACGAAGATTATTTTAATAGAAATTAATTTTTAAAACTAAAAATAATAAAAATAATTGTTTTTTGTATTTTTATATTTTATTGAAGCAAAATTAAAATAACTAAAATTAAATAATAATATTTAATTAAATCAAATTTGTTAACTAAAAATATATATTAGAAAATATTTAGGAATACTTAATATCTCAATTATCTAAACACGTGAATCGCTAAAATCTCGCAATATAATTGTCAATTAATTATATGATCAATTAAATCTAATGTAACATGTATTCCTCTTTCATGTAAATTACAAATCATATATTAATTAATTTAATCACACAATCATGATAATTAAATTGCATACTATTCATTAAGTTTATCAATTATTGATAATTAATTTAAATTACACAATCATGATAATTAAATTGCATACTATTCATTAAGTTTATCAATTATTGATCACATATATAAGAATCATACATCTTGTCTAAAAATTATTCATGTTATTTAATAAAGATAAACAATTAAATAATTCTCTCAAATTTATTTAATTATCTCTATAGATAAATTGTTGGCCAAACAATTAATAGCATACTAATGAGATTAAATAAATAATATAATTAAATTAAAATTATAATTGAGATAAAAATTTAGATCATCATATGATGAAAATTGAGTTCCTAATATTCCTATATTAATAAATTAATTACACATAATTATGTTAATAAAGAAAGACATAAAATCGATAAAGAAAATAGTACAAAAAGAAATACAAATAATTTCCTCAATTTCCACCAAAATTGTGTATTCTCTTTATTGTTTTTTTTTATATTTTTCTCTATTTTTAGCTCCAAAAAATGACAAATATTATGCCAATAGAGACCAATTATGGTTTATAGAGTGATTAAAGACTTAAATAAAGCTAAGTGTAATTTGGATCGTCCGATCAACTTCATATCAAGGGCTACAATCAAAATAAGCAAAACTAACAGTTTCAACCAATCACAACGTGACACGTAGTAAAGGAAATTCTTTGAGCGAATGAGGGAGAAAACACATGACATGGGAGATCGGTCAGAGTCAACGTTTACTGAGTCAGCAACACACGACATGACGCAATTTACGAAAAGGGATGACATGGCGCACATGTGGAACTCGCTGAATAATGGCATAGCAACACATGGCATGACGTGTTGACCGATTTTCAAACTCGGATTGAACACCGTGGTGACACGTGGTACATGTTTCATCCTTCTCACACGCATCGCAATGAGATTTTCTCTTTGTGCTTGCGTGGCTTGCCCAATAAGCTCCTCTGGTTGCATGACATGTCATGTGGTAGCTCATAATTAGTTTTAGGTTAAAAATTAATAAAAAATCCAAAAAAAATCCCTAAAATTATATTTTCTTCCCTTTTTCTTAAAAAGTTTATATTTTAAAATTTTAGGAAAAAAATACCATTTATTGAATAAAAAAATAAATATTAAGTAAAAAAATCACATACACCTAATTTTGTCACTTGTCATGTTCGTTCCGTGTTCATCGAACACAACTAAAAGGCAAAGAAGAGTTTTCCATCAGTTGGGACTGACTTGGTGACATTCCAAGTTTGTAACCTATATATGCACAAGGGGTATATAACCCCACCGTTTTAATTTAGGTAACCTCGTTGTAATTATAAAACATCATGTTGAGATCGATTTTGACCCTTTGAAAAGAGTAATTACTAAGGTAACATTGATATTTAATTCTTATGTAATTATGTATATTACACAAATTAAATTAGTCAATAATCTGAGTATTAGTTTATCTCTAATATCTTAGTAGAATTACTTACAGGTACTTCTTCAAAGAGACATTATATAATCACAATGATGATTTTATTTCTTATGTTTTTATTTTAATAATTGATTGTTTGGTCTTCTAATAAACTATTTATTTAATGTATTAAAGTTTTGAAGAGAAAAAAATAACTTTAATTTTATATTTATTAATTTTTAAAATTGAAGCGTATAAAATATTTTTAATGTGTTAAGATTTTAAAAGTAAAAAAAATAAAATTGAAGTATATTTTTTTAAAATTCAACTAACATAAAATATTGTGAAAATAACCTCTTAAGTTTTTTCTTTATATTTTTTCGCGTTTTCAATGCCTTTGTTTTTTTCTTCTCTTATAAAGCTCCAAAGAAGAACGAGAAGAAACTCTAGTGCAAGTGTGTGAGAGAGAAAGCTGAGTTCTTTTACTTTCTTTTTTCTTGTCTCCATTTGCACAGTTGCTCAGAACCCAAAAAGAAAAAAAATTCTGGAGTAGCTGCAGCAATAACATTAGTGAGTTAAAGTAAATGGATGGTTTCTTGAGCTACTCCTACTACTACTATATCAACGCTGGTAAGAGCCTAAAAAGAAAGAAGGCGGTGGTTTAGCTTATCTAGTAAAGTTTGACTTAATATTGAATGCTTCAAAAGAAAAGGAAAAAAAAGAAAAAAAATTCTCAACTTCAAGTTAAGAAACACAAGTGAATATTGTCAAATAAGCTTATAATCGTTCAAGGGTAAGCCCTACTTTCATGTTTAGAACTGGGATTCATCTTTGATTTGGTAAAAACTTTCAAAAATAGACCCTTTATGTTCGAGTTTTGCTGTCTTTCTGTATATAATGACTCTTTCAAGATATTGCTTCCATGTGTTTTCCTTTCTGGACAAATTCAATCACTAACTACTTTGTTTACAAAGGCGACTATTTCACGTATAAATCTCTTTATTAATTTCTCTTTGTCTTTCTCTCTTTTATCGCTGGAGTCTCCTTTCAATCATTCACACGAGAATACTACTTTTAAGTTTAGCACCCAGCTTTCTTTTATTGTGGGTTTTGCCTTTTCTTTTTACTTTTTCCTCCTTACTTTAGTTTAAATCTCTTTCTTGGGTTTTTGCAGGAATTAGAGAAACATAAACAGAAACAAAGTCAGTGAGTATCTCTATTCGTGACAAGCTTTGGTATGTAAAAGCTCTTGAGCGTGGTTGAGAAAAAGAAGATTTTACTTGTTGAAACAGAGTAACAGCAAGAAAAAAACAAACCAAAGCAAGTCCGGAATCGTGTTTTACAGGGTTGGTGGGTTTGAAATTTTCTAGCACCAACCCAACTAATTTCTCTCCCAGCTTGTTCATCTAGCTATGGACTCTTATGAAGCTACTAGAATTGTGTTTTCGAGGATCCAAAACTTGGACCCAGAAAATGCCTCTAAAATCATGGGTCTACTTTTAATTCAAGACCACGGTGAAAAAGAATTGATACGGTTAGCTTTTGGTCCTGAAGCTTTAGTTCACTCTGTTATTCTCAAAGCTCGAAAAGACTTGGGACTTCCTTCAAATTCTCCTCCAACTCCAACTACCCCTTCTTTGCCTAATCCTTTTCTGTCCAGTACTAATCCGATTTCTATTTGTAGACAGAACTCTTGTTCTTCACGCCTTTCGAATTTTTTACCTCCAGCTGTTAGCATCCCGAACCCATATTCTTCTTGCTCTGCTAGTTCAGCTCCTTGGGGTGGTTTATCTGAACTCATGAGTCCAAGTAACTTACCAGTTGGTTCTTCTTCAGCTTCCATGCGTTCTTCTTCTTCTTCTCTACCCTTTTATGGAACCTCTGAAGTTATAGATGATTTTCAACTACAAGACCAATTTTCTTTCCTTAACGATGGTCCGAAGAACCCAGATTTGTTCTATAACAACCAGCATGATTTGTCGTCTAGTCCGACAAACGGTGCCCGAGGGGAGTCTGTGGTTTTCCCATCATACTGGGGAGAAGGGTCTCTTCACCGCCGGAGTTGCTCTGTTAATGATGTTTGTTTAGGGTCTGATGATCCCAACGCTGGGTTTGGTTGGAAACCATGTTTGTATTATGCTAGAGGGTACTGTAAGAATGGAACTAACTGCAGATTTTTACACGGAGGACTTGGAGATTCTGGTTCTATGGTGGGGTCAGATGGTTCAGTTGTTGTTGGTTCTCCTAGTAAGCTTGAGATTATGGACCAGACTTGTCATGAGCTTCTTAGATCTAAATCTGCTCAGCAACAAAGGATCGCTGCTGCTTCTCAGTTCATGGCTGCCTCTTCCTCTCCTATTTCGTTTCCTTACTCACCCAAGTGCATGAACTTGCTTCTTCAACATCAACAAAATGAAACTCAAAGGTATACATGATTGTTGTTCGTTAAATTAGCATTCAAAGTTTGAAACTTTAATTTAATTTTTTGATCTTCAGATAGTATTGTTGACTTGTTTCTTGTCTTGTTTATTTATTTATCAATTTATGTAGGGCTGCAGCAGCATTGGTGATGGGTGAGGACTTGCACAAGTTTAGTCGTTCACCAAGAAATGAACTTCCAATTAATGGTTTTGGTGGGTCGAATATGGTGAACCCAGCTTCTAGACAGATATATTTGACATTTCCAGCCGATAGTACTTTCAGAGAAGAAGATGTCTCCAACTATTTCAGGTATTGTTAGTACTACTTCATTATTGTTATAATGTGTGTTTTGATTATAATTTTGCTTTTGATTGTTTTTAGATTGTTCCGACTCTAATGTTTTTGTTGGTAAAATTGAAGCATTTATGGGCCAGTTCAAGATGTGAGAATTCCATATCAACAAAAGAGGATGTTTGGTTTTGTTACTTTTGTTTACTCGGAGACTGTGAAGATCATATTGGCCAAAGGGAACCCCCATTTTGTGTGCGATGCTCGTGTGCTCGTTAAGCCTTATAAGGAGAAGGGCAAAATCCAGGAGAAGTACAGCATATATATACCCTTTTGCTCTTGTGAATTATTTTAGATGATTGATCATTGAAGAGCAAAGTCCTAATGGTGTTGGGTTTATGCTGTTTTCAGGAAGCAACAGCAACAATTGGAACGAGGGGACTTTTCACCGTGTGGCACTCCTACGGGGATGGATTCTAGAGATCCATTTGATCATCAACAACTTGGTAGACACTAAACAGGCGAAAAGTTTTAGATTTAATGTGTTACATAAAAAGTGGACTAAATTTAAATTAATATGTTCTTTTCTTTATCTCTTCTTTGATTGTAGGACCTAGGGTGTTTTACAATCCACAAGACATTCTGTGGAGAAGAAAGTTGGAGGAACAGGCCGAGTTGGAACAGGCTGTAGAGCTTCAAAATCGCAGATTGATGAATTTGCAGCTTCTTCAAGTTACGAAGCATCAAAGGGCCCTTTCTACTGGAAGTCCTGTTCATTCTCCCCTTCATTCTCCTAGTGTATTTAATAACCAAAACCTCATGCTCTCTTCAATCCCACGAGGTACAACATTTTGGTTGATTTTACGTACATATCATTGATTGATCGTTTGTTAATGACTGAATTAATTCAAAAATTTCAACAATGTGGTGTAGAGAACAATTCGTTGACAACTCAGAATTCTGTTGTTACTTATGCTGATCAGCCATTGAAACTTGAAGCAAATTTGGCTTCGGATAAAGAACCTACGACCATTGCTGCGAATGGCAAGGGAGAGGAGACCTCCCTTGATGATGTTGGTGATTTGTTTGAAAAGTGAGCATACTTATAATATGAGCATAATTTCTCTCATGTCTTGGTTTATGTTTCCTCATTGTATTCATCATCTTAAAGATCACGAGTGTCACTACTTTGATACAGTATGGAGCACAACCTTCCGGATAGTCCATTTGCATCTCCTACTAAAGTGGCAGTGGAGTACGTCTCTGGCTTCTCCAATACAGCTGGTGAAGCCAATAACTCAGATGCCTCAGCTAACACCAATTTAGCTACTTCTTTACTTCCTGGTGCTTCTACTTTGGAAGTTGGAACCTTCAAGTCCTTCAATTTCCAAGCATCGAGGTACACGTCACATTTAAGCTGAGTCTATTATTTCATGTGTATCCCCATTTTAATCTGATTATTGTTAAGTGCTTTCAATTCAGGTTCTCATCTAGCCATGGAGCCATAGGGATGTATGCGGGAAACAATGGGTCAAAATGCCCCGTCGGAATATGAACTTCCTACACTTGGTACATTTAAGTCTTATTGTATTGGTTATCAATTTCGAAATTAAAAAAAAAAGTTAGCTACAAGTCTAATATCTTTACACAATAAACCTTTTGCAATCTTTATGTAAAGTTAATTAACTTGTACTAACCCACCTAATAGTTATTAATTTAAAGTGCACTTGCAACCTTTTGTCCTTTTAAATCTAATTTAAAGATTTTTTTTTGGTGCTAATTTGTTTGTTTTATTTAAAAATTGCAGGAAGATTAGCAAAACTGTAACCCAACGACCAAAAAAAAAAAAGGTGAAATAAAATAAAGAATTATGTAGAGAATCAATCATTCACAACCTCCATCACCATCATGATCATGAATACCATACGACTTACTACCATACAAAATGCATACGTGAAAGGCAGTACAGAAAAGTGGTTCATCTGTTCCTTTCTTTTGTTGATGTACTCTCTCATTTTATTTTCTTTCCATCTTTAGATTCTCAAGTTTGAAGTTGAAACACAAGTAGAAATACAAAGGACACAGAAAAGTTTCACGGGCTTATAATTATAAATATGTTTACCTTGTACTTTCTAGCGCTGCAAGTGTAGTTGAGTACCACCCTCCTTTCCTACTATTCCTATTCCTATTTGTTTCTCTTGATAAACAAAGTGTCCAAATCTAGTTGTCCTTTTAGTCTCTTTATTTTTAGGGTGTAATCAATCTTTGTACAGCAAAAGCAGATAAGAAAAAAGCAGGTTTTCACTACAATGCAATAACCCATGAAAGTGTAGTTCAAGAGGGTTTTGGAGTTATAAAGCTAGCGCAGCTTGTAAGGAGAACATAGTAATGAAATCAAAATGTAGAAACCTATTTTGAGGATTGGTTCACCAACAAATGCATGAGTTGATATTTGTAATAGAGATATCAAATGACACAAACTTGTGTAAAGTTAGGTTCATAAAGTTATATTAAATGTTGCATCTTTGTATAGAAGTATTCAATAAATATGTTGAGCGATTTTTTTAAATGAAAATAAACATTAACAAAGCTATGAAAGAAAATGAAAGAAAGTTGGGAGTTTTGGTCCTTAAGTTGTCTCCATTACCTCCTATATGCCTTTAAATTTATAGCAAATTTGTGTTTGTGATGTTTATGTTGGTAGGCGAGTATGAACTATGTCATCAATTATTTTGTAAATTTTTTGATATTTAATTGTGATATTTATTTCTTTCCATTAAATCGTAGGAAAATGGTTGAAAATGTTATAAATTATTATTTAAATGGTGTATCTTTAAATTATTTAAATATTTTTTTTTGATAAAATATCTTAAAGATTATAAATATCATTAAAATATCAAGTGGCAATGATAAAATGTTTTATTTATTGTATTAATTGTTTTTAGTTTCAATGGTTGTGATATTTAGTAATTGTTTTCATTATTTTGTGTATGTTTTTTATTTTTTTTATTTTTTATTAATGATGTGTTTGATTGTATCGAAAGATAATAATTATTTTATTTTTTTAATAATGAGTATTTTTTAAAATAAATAAATGAAAAAATTATAAGTTTGAAGTTTATCTATGATAGATTTATATAAATAGATAATTTATTTAATTATTTTATATAAAATAGTAAATTTTTTTATTATATAATATTTTAATTATTTAATTAATATAAATATTATAAGTATTTAAAAATATGAATATTACATAAAGATTTAATTTAAAATATAAATAATCAATTATTTTAACGTTTTATATAATTTTATAAAAAATTATAATTTTGATAAATTTTTCATAATTTATATAAATATTTTTAATTTTTTAATATTTTTGTAAAAAATATTTTGCCATTCTAGAGGTAAAAGTTGAAGGGACCATCAAGTGTTATTCACATGGGTTTTCTGATACTGCAATTTATGTGGGTCATACTCGCTGTTGCCTGGTTGTGTGCGGGACCATTCACCTCAAAACCCAATATGTGGGCCTCAATATCAATATAATGCATCAAAAATAAGTGCCTACTATAAATATTTATTTATTTATTTATTATAATAACAATATAATTATTCAAATTTAAGATTTATAATTACATTGGTAGCGATTTTTACAACTTTTTAGGAGTCATTTGAAAAAGAGAAAAAAATTGTTGAAGTTAAGATGTCTAATATAACATTAGCTTAAGTCGTAAACAACTTTTTCCCGGTAAATTACACGGTATTAATGAGGAAAAGTAAAATGTATTTTCCTATAAATTACAATTAAAAAAAAAAAAAAAGTTGCCACACGTACGTATGACAAAAGTGCACACTAGGGAATCTTTAGGCAATCTTTAGGCAATCTTTTGGGCGTTGTGTGGGGTTTCGAAAGGAGTCTGTCATGTAGTATTAAAATTTTTATTTATAAAATTATTGTACAATTATTTAATATACAGTAAGTTCCGATTATATATAATTACGTAAAAATTTAATAATAATAATAAATTATATTTAATATTTTTATAAATTATATATTTTAATTTTATTTTAAATTCAAATTTTTTATTTTTAAAATTTTAAAATTTTAAAATTTTAAAAATAAAATAAATATTAATTTAAATAAATTTTTATAATTAAATTATTTAATAGATAAAAAATTATATAAATTAAATATTATTTTAAATATAAATTATTTATTAAAATATTTATAATTTAATTATTAAATCATGTTAAAGTATTTTTCAAAATATCTTAAAAGATGATTTTTTTTGTATTATCAATATATAGTTATTGAAATGAGTTTTGTATATATTTGGATCGATTTGAAGAAAATTATTTGTTTAATTTTATTTATATATTTTTTTGTTTAATGATTAGTGTAAATTTTATTAATATTTAGAGTTTTTTATTCAACTATAAGGTTAGATAAAGACACATTCATTTATGACTTTTGCATAGTAAAGATTTGATATCATTTACATTTACAAAATTTATTTAGAAATTGAATTTCTTATAAGAATTAGCTTTCTCTGTATTATATTTACTACTATTTTATTTTATAATTAATTAGTTATGTAATATAAAAAGTGTGTAAAAAGTTGTATTATTTTTATGGATTTTGTCGTTTGTGTGAATTAATCATTTAATATTAATGTATTATTAGCTCTAAATATTAATTATTATAATATTATTTTTCTTATTTTAGTGTTTTATGTAATATTATTTGAGTTAATAATTTTTATACATTAAATATATTTTTTAGTGTGTAAAAAAATGTTAATGTAATTAAAAATATATGTAATTTTTAATTTGAATTAAATTGAATATTATTTTATTTAGGTTTGGAATTAACATTATTAACTTAAATTAAATTTAAATTATTTTAAATTAAATTTGTATTAATTTGAAGTGAGTTAGAACTCACTCACACTAATTAATATCTCCAAAATATATCCTATGAGTGAATGACCGAGTCTATGAGATTTACCTATCGAAATTGACAGTGTGTTGTGTCAGTATTGCAATACTTCTTATCTTTTAAACCTTTGCCTAATTTAGTGTTTGAATGCGAATAGGTAGTTTAGGTATGTAAAATATTTGAGTTTTAATATTAATTATAGATATATAAATAATACAATAGTATAATTATTTTTAAAAAAATTACGGATTAAATAAGTGAAATGGATACTGGTTTAATGCCTTTGCTTCTCATTGCAGCTCATAAGTTCAAACTCCAGAAAAGAAAAAATAAAGAATGAAATGGATAAGAACAAGCCATCAAGTTGGTGGTACGTGGTGATATAAATTGAATATATTGAAAATGTATTTACAATCACAGAATATAATAAATATTAATATATGTTTAAATATAAGAAATAAGAATCTGTTTTTTTAAAAAGTACTTTTTAGGAAAAGTATATTAGTTGCATACAACTAATATACTATTAATGATTTAATAACACTTTCCCTCAAATTGGTGCGTAGATATCGATCATGCTCAACTTACTTAGTGAACCGTATAATGCCTTCTTGGAAACTCCCTTGGTAAGCATATCTGTAAACTGCTCTTCTGTGAGAACAAAAGGAAAACTAATAAGTTTGACATCTAACTTCTCTTTTATAAAGGGACGATCAACCTCTACATGCTTAGTGCGATCATGTTGTACTGGATTTTGTGATATATCAATGGCTGTCCGATTGTCACAATACATCTGCATAGTATTTATGAGTTCGAAATCCAAATCCAACAACAAAGTTCTTATCCACAGCAATTCACAAACCCCATGAGCCATACCTCTATACTCGGCTTTAGCACTAGATTGTGCCACCACTTTCTACTTCTTACTTTTCCATGTAACCAAATTTCCTCACACAAAGGTGAAATAACCTGATATTGACTTTCTATCTGTAATAATTCCTGCCCAATCTGCATCTGTGAGTCCAAAGACTTCAAGAGGATTTTTATGTTAAGAGAACATTATTTCCCTTCCTGGAGCCGATTTCAAATACCTTAAAATTCTTAAAACAACATTCATATGGTTCTCACTTGGATTATGCATGAACTGGCTCACCACACTTACTGCATATGCAACATCTGGTCTAGTATGAGCTAAGTAAATCAAACGTCCAACCAATCTCTGATAGTGAGCTCGATCAGTTGGTATCTGATCTTAATACTATGCTAAACAATAGTTTTGCTCAATAGGAGTGTCAATAGGTTTGCAATCCAACATACCTGTATCTGTTAGCAGATTAATAATGTACTTCCTCTCACATAGATATATTCCTTCATCTCGAATTCAGAGGCTAGCTGTCTTTGTAATTTATCCATCTCAATAGTATCATCACCAGTGATTACCATAACATCAACATAAATGATTAGGGCTGTTACCTTCCCTCGTTGATGTTTGAAAAATAGAGTGGTCTGAATTACTCTGTCAGTAACCGACCTTTTGCATGAACTGTGAAAACCTTCCAAACCAGGCTCGAAGGGATTTCTTGAGGCCATACAAAGACTTCCTCAATTTGCATACAAAAATACCAAGAGAATCAACTACAGACCCAAGTGGAAGACTCATGTACACCTCCTCGGCTAATTCTCCATGAAGAAACGCATTCTTGACATCAAACTACCGAAGTGGCCAGTTTAGATTAGCAGTAAGTGAGAGCAGAACCCGAATCATGTTCATTTTGGCAACAGGAGCAAAAGTCTCATCGTAGTCTACACCATACATTTGAGTAAACCCTTTTGCTACAAGACAAGCTTTATACCGATTTATGAATCCATCACCATTATGTTTTACAGTAAACACCCATCGACAACTAACTGCCTTTTTTCCTCGTGGTGGTGGCATAAGTTGCCAAGTATCGTTCTTCTTTAACGCATCCATCTCTTCAGCCATTGCCTTTCTCCATATTAGATCTCCCAACGCATCCTACACTTTGTTAGGTACTGATACACCATATATTTGATTCACAGATGGTTTATATGACTTAGATAATCTTTTAGTGGACATGCAATTGGCTACTCGGTATTTTGATTTTGCATGAATATTTGGTTCATACCTTTTGGCTGATTGACCTCGAGTAGACCTATTTGGTAACACATACTGTCCAACATTAGATTCGATGCTATTAGTATCAGTAGGTGTACATACCTCAGATGAGTGACCTTCAGTACTAGGGAGTTGTTGATCAAGGGTAAGAGTAATGCCTGAGGGTACAATTGTGTCTTCAATGTCATTTTCTATAAGTGAATTTGGTGCTTGAATACTTGAAGCATCTGCTTCTGCAATGACTGGATTCAATGAATTAGAAGTCTTATCTGGTCTCATTGAAACATCATGTCCTCAAAGAAGGTAACATCCATAGTAACATAATACTTTCTGGTTGGTGGATGGAAGGACTTGTACCCTTTCTATTAACTTCCATAACCAACAAACACACATTTTATTGCGCGGGCATCTAATTTAGACCTTTGATTTTTAGGAACATGCACAAAAGCAACACAACCAAATACACGGGTAGGAAGATTATAGAAGGATGATAAGGAGACGTAAGATGCGAGAATTTGGAATGAGATTTTTCCGTTAAGGACACTAAACGAGAGACGATTGATGAGATGGGCAGAAGCTTGTACAACATCACCCCAAAGGTATTTTGGCATATAAGCACTAAATAGGAGTGCACGAGCCATATCAAGTAAATGGTGATTTTTTCTTTCAGACACTCCATTTTGTTCCGGTGTTTGCGGACAAATAGTTTGGTGAATAATCCCATGTGTTTTGAATTTTATTTTTGAAAAACATGATTAACATATTCCCCCCATTGTCAGAACGGAGGATCTGAATGATGCCATTATATTGTGTTTGAACGAAGGTATGGAAATTTTGAAAAACTGAAAAAACTTCATCTTTTGTTCTAAGAAGAGAAATCCATGATAACCTTGTACAATCATCAATAAACGAAACAAAATATCTCATACCCGATATAGTTGGCTCTTGAGATGGTCTCCAAACATCAGAATGAATTAATTCAAAAGAAATAATACTTTTATTAGAAATACTAGGAGAATAAGTAATACGATGGCTCTTGGCCAAAACATAAGTCTCACAATGTAAAACAGTCTCACTAACACCAATAAATAAAGTGGGCATGTTTTTTTTTCAGAAGACTAAAAGACGGATGCTCTAAGCGGCGATGCCACAACCAAGTTTCACTTAGCTTATCGGAACTAGAAATCAATGCAGTGGTTGCCCATGCTCCTGGTTTCTCCCTTCCGTAGTTCTCATCCAAACAGAACAATCTGCTCCTCAGATACCCTCGACCAATTATTTCCCTGGTAAGAAGATCCTGAAAAATCACATACATAGGATAAAAGGTTACAAAGCATTTAGACTCAATATTCAACTATGAGACAGATATTAAGTGATGAGATAAGTCAGGTACATATAAAACATTATGGAGCTGTAAAGATGGAGAGATATGAACTGACCCCTTTCCTAAGACAGGAAAGGCCTCACCATTAGCATTCGTAACATAAGACACTGGTGGGGGAGATAACTCATTAAAATAAGATTTATCATAAGTCATATGATCAGATGCACCAGAATCAATAATCCAAGTATTAGACCCAACAGAGTGAGAAATATTTAAGGTCATACCAATCTTACCACGACTAGCGATTGAAGCTGTAGGGATACCTCCACATTCCATAGGATGATTCTGTCTATAATAGTCTGGTTCTTGGACAATTTGCATGGTAGCTACTTTTGCTTTAGAACGATGCCCTTGTTGTCGTTTTGCTTCATGGTAGTCTGCTTTTGGTTTCAAGTATGGATACAGTTTCCAACAAGTCTCACGAAGATGCCCCTATTCATTGCAATAAGAGCATGGAAAACGAGGGCGATTGGTAAAACCTGGTGGAGATCCCTGCTGATGAAGTGGAATTGAATTTTGCTGCTGGAGGAAATGTGCCTATGATTTGGCTTGAATGGCTAGGCTTGATTGGCTAGGCTTGATACCTCAACATGTGCCTGATGAAGACTCTCTTGCTAAGATTCGTCTTTACGAATGTATGTAAAGGCAGTAGTCAACCTCAAGGGGTCTAACATTCGAAGCAATTTGCCTTTAGTATTATTATGTTATGTATCAAGGCCTCTTAAAAAGGCATGTACTCGTTCAAGCTCCTTCTACTTCTGTTACCACAAAAGGTCTTCTGGATTTTTAATTTTACACGGGCATTTCTGGTCAATTTCAGCCCATACATTTTTTAGCTTGGTAAAAAACAAGATACTGGTTGCCCATTTTGTTGCATGCCAACAACTTTGCACATGAGTTCATGAACTTGAATAAAGTCAGACTCATTTGTATAAAGATCGCTTAAGGTATTCCATATGACCTCAACCGTTTCATATTCCTCCACCATTTGTAATATATCATCAGTGATGGCTCTAAATAGAATTGACATGACAAAGCCATCATCATCTTCCCACCTAGTATAGGCTTATGTATCATCTTGAATAGGAGCCTTCATTGATCGAGATACATGTCCCATCTTATGCATCTCACGAAGATAAACAGACATAACTTCCATGTTCGAAAATTTGTACCATTAAGTTTAGTACCCCTGAACGAACCAATTTATGAACTCTTAACAGAAACTTCAAAATTTGAAACTTCTTAAAATTCTGGAAACTTGATGTTGTGTTGAATCTTCCATTGAAATAATAATAATAAATATATTGTGCAACGGAATAAAATTTTTGGATTTTTTTTGGGCCGGGGTAGATTGAAAAGTGGGCTGATAAGTGTTTATGCTGATGGGCTTGGGCTGATGGGCTGTTGGACTTGGGCTGTTTAGGGCTGATTAGGGGAGAACTTAAAACTGAAAAAGGAAAAAAAAATTAAAAACTAAACAGCGTAGATGTGCGGACTCACAAAAAATGCAGGGAGAAGCTGGACAGCGCAGGAAAGGACAACACGGGCTGAACGACGCAGACTTAAAGATCTGCTTTTTAGAAAAAAAATGTTTTTTAAGAAAAGTATATTAGTTGCATACAACTAATATATCATTAATGATTTATTAACGGTATAAGTATTTGAATATAGAGAGATTATTTATTATTTTTAAAATAGTATGATATTTTAAATCAATAAAATATAATATAATTATAATAATTTTTTTAAAAAATAAATATCTAATAAATAATAGAGATAAAAATAATATAATGAATGAAAAATATATTTTAAAAATAAACGAATAATACCTATTGAAAATGAATGGACTTGGCCTCAAGGCCTCAACGGTGGAGATTGTTTGAAACTATAATCAGGGTTTTCGGTAATCATGTGTAGGGCGGGATATCAATCGTTCATCATTTATTTAGGGCCTAGGGACGGTTGGGATAACTATTTGATAATGATGGTTTTGGCTTCATTAGTGCAATCCTGCTAGTATTAAATTGGCTTATGATTAATTATACAAAACGAAAAAAAAGGGAAAAAGAATAAAACTGATGGGGAAAGAAGAAAAAAAACATAATTGTGGCTGGGTTTGCTTTTTAATAAGCTTAGATTTGGTTATCATTATCAATTATGAGTTTGGATTTTTTTTATGAGTATGTATGATTGATTGTGGTTACTACCTTCTTAATGTACATATGTTTAAAAAAAAATAAAAAATACTCTTTTGTCCTCCATAATCTTATCACTTGTATACAATAAATTATAATTTTTTTAATAAATTATTAAAAAAATAAATAAAAATTTTTATTTATTTTTTTATACAATTTAAACTCTCGAAACATACTCAAACTTTAAACATATTAAAGTCTTGTATTTGAGTTAGAGTGTACTTTTGTTTTCTTTCTCTTTATATGAGCCAAATAAGGAAAAATAAATTTGGGTAATTGGGTATAGATGGTATAGAAGAAAAAAAATATTATTTATTATAAATTGTAATAGAAAATTAGTTATAATTGTATCATCTGTTTTTATACTAAGAAAGGGTAGGCTGTTAATCATTCATGCATGAATCCTATATAGAATAAAGGGACGTGCAATGATTAATTGGGTTAAAGGAGTATCCTAGGCGCAAAAATCGGTGAATGTCTTGTCTCCTTTGAGTGTCAGGTGTCACCATATCTTCTAAAGACCGCACCCTCCATGTCAAAGAAAGTGTCTCCTAATTATTCAAAATTTTATTTTTATAATATCCAATTAGTTTATGTTGAACGATATAAAGCTAAATTTGGTATTTTTAAAGTTTGAGATTAGTCTTAATTATAAAGTTTGAGTTAATGTATATTATAAAAATTATTTTTATAATAGCCTAATCTATTATGAGATTAGAAGAGAAAGTACATTTCAAACTGCAACCATCTTATTTTAAGCACAAATACTCAAAACTGAAAATTCTTTTACAAAAGAAAGTGTACGTAGTACTGCACCGTTACATTATATTAGGTCTAGGGTTCTCTCCAAATCCAATCTACATGATTCTTCGCAGCTTCCTGGAAAAAAACTAATCTTTCCTGGCCGGAATATGTTCTAAGTTTCCCCATAATTAAACCTTTCTCATTTCGCTTTGTGTTTTTATCACAAATTGCCATAGCTGAAGATATTATAAAATTTTAATATTAGGAGGTATAATTAGAGGTGTTAAAAAAATATTTCCATAGTTTAGTTCACATAGGATAAGTTATTGCTTAACTCAATTAATGAGCTGATTTATTTAATTTTTTTAAAATATAAAGAAATATTTATAAGTTTGTTTAAAAAATATTAGTATAAATATTATATTTTGATTATATTATTGTAATATAAGAAAAATATATTATAATTTAAGTATATTTTTCAATATTATTATTATTATTATTATTATAAAAATACTATTATTTGATAAGTTGAATTATTAGAATAAGATGTTACTTCATACAATTGATATTTATATTCAGATTTATAGTGTTATATTGAACAATGAAATTATTTAGGTAGGAATATTCTTAAAATGTAAATTCTTATTATCATAATTATTTTTTATCAACGGCAACTTCATTAAAATATTACGATATTAAAATTTAATTAATTATAAATTTAAAAAATTATTTCATATACATTTATTATAACATTAACAAAAATAATTATCATAATATTATTACTCAATTATTTTTAAAATTTGATAAGAATGATTTCATTTTGGGCTCAGTTTGGTCTATCATCTGTGAATTTGTCCAACAGTAATTCCGCTAGGATATAGTGAAGATATGAGACTCACTTAAAAAATGGTATGAGCCAAACGAGTTTGGTAGAACGTACAACTCAGTCGATAAAAGTACCTCGTTATCAAACGACGAGATCTTGGATGGCAAGAACTGGTGAAATTATGATGTCACGACGTGATCATAGTCTTTTCTCTCCGTGAGCGACCTGTATATAACAAACCTCCCTTTATTTGCGTGTAATACTTGTAGCGATCTGCTTTCTATTTTTTACTACATATGTAACCATGTATACAAGTCTCTTATGCGTAACTTACCACATGCGTAAGATGTCATACATATATATACCACTTAAATGAGGAGAATACATGATCTATTCATTTGTCCATTTTTCCATTTCTTTCTAAAAATCACTAGAATTCTTAACCAGAAAATTCTCTCTAAACAATTGGTGCCGTCTGTGGGAACTCAAATCTTTCTAGTCCATAATTGGCATTTGAGACCTTCATTTTTATTCCACGGAGAATTATCTCATTTTAGGGACATTTACTTGCACACAAAAAATAGACATGAATGTGTAGTGAGTTGGAATAATAACCGTTTGCACAATCTGCGTTGATGGATTTGACACTGAGGACATGTCGACCTGTAGATCGCTATAGTAAGACCACGATGAATTGTGGCTAATGTAAACTAGGAGCGAACTGATGACAGAGCGCTGGTCCAAATCACCCAACCACGAGCTAAATTAACAAGCGTTGGTCGTTCCTTGTTGGTTATTCTTAGATCCATGTGAGAACTAGTAGGTTGGTATGATTTTGAGCCAAAGACAAACTGAAGGAAAAGAGTTATAGATCAACTGCAAACACTACCATGAACGGACATGAACTATCACCAATTGAGCCTACCTCAACTGATCCTAACCAAAACTAGATGAATAGCTCATGGGCTGACCAGAAAATGTGCAGAGTAGGAAATGGCATAAAATGAAAGTGGCGCTAGTACATACCGAGTAAGTTTGAGAATAGGCTATATAAACGCTACTGTGTGATCTCATCTCCATTACGAACAACCACAGATCAGTGCGCTATGAGTGACTTGAACAAACTGGGCCTAGTTCAGCCCAAGTGAAAAGCTCGACCCGATTTATGGAAAGTAGCTTTGTTATCTTTTCTGGTATAACCTTCAGACTTTTTCAATAACAACGACCACAAGTAGCCCTAAATAGACTGAAGAAACGAGCAAGATATAGAGTTGTAATGATAATTTGATCTCTCGAGTATGTACGACGTGCAAAAGACAACCTATTTTTTCCTTTTTTATAGGTTTTGATTAATAAATGCAGTTCGGGGCTATGGCCCAAAATAACAGAATGGTGTTCCCAACTCGTTTCGTGTAGGTTGGTTCTTCACGGGTTGTTTCCTCTATTTCACTTCAGCATTGTTTCCCCTAAGATGAACTGGGTTGTCAAATTGGGCCTAGCCCAACCCAAATGAATGAATTGCGTTGGTGCGTTCTATCAATTTGCGTTATCACAAAGATCTAGAAAAAAATTGTAGTTCAGTCTGATTGGATTATCGATCTGTTTAGACGAACGAATGCTCTTTGCTCGAAGTAATTACAAATATGCCGTGGGATGATATAGAGGGAGACGATGGTAAGGATTGGGTGCAAAGTAGTTGGATGAACTGTCTTGTTTAGGTCATTATTGTCAGACGAGGCAACAAGCATAACGCAGATCGAGCAAACCACGAGTTGGAACTGGGTTATAGGTTATGAATTTTTGAACAAACTGGAAATGGATTGTAAAAATCTGTGCACAATGAAAGACCTATAGAAATGGGTTGGTGAGATGAGTCTGTTGGACGTAAAATCTCTTGAACAAACTGGGCCTAGCTCGACCCAATTAATGAAAAATAGTTGCAAAGTAGTTGGACGAGTTGTCTCGTTCAGGTCGTTATTGTTAGACGAGATAAGGGCATAACACAGATCGAGCAAACCACGAGTTGGAACTGGGTTATGGATTGTGAACTTTTGAACGAATTGGAAATGGACTGCGTAAATCTGTGCGCAATGAGCGACCTGTAGAAATGGGCTGGTGAGATGAGTCTGTTGGGCGTAAACTCTCTTGAACGAACTCGGCCTAGCTTGGCCCAATTCATGGAAAATAACGGGGTTATTTTTTTCTCTGAATAAACAGATTGTGACCCAAAGTAATGGTTTTGTGTTCCTCGCTGGTGTCAAACTGTGACCAATTTCGTTCACAACTTGTTTCGTGTAGTTATTGGTTACTCGCAGGTTGTTTCCTTTTGTAGCCCAATTCATGGAAAACAACGTCGTCACTTTTTCTCTGCTACGAGCCTTTAAACTCTTTCTTAGGTCGTACCTAGGAGGATTAAGCAAGCTCAGGTTGTTATTATAAGGCCAAGATGAGTTGTGGCTGAGATAGGTTGTTATGGTAAGACAGACGAGTCGATTGATGTAGATCGAGTAAACCACAAATTGGAACTTTCATTGGTGCGCATACAGGGAATTACAAACCAAATTTTGGTCATTCAATGGGCTGAAAAAGATGACAAAGGCACGTCGTGTATTATTGGTGCAGATTAAGATTGTGAGTAGAGGGCTATCAAAAAATTGGATGGTCGGTGTTTAAACAGACAAAAAATCAAAAGAGGACGATCAGCTAACGGACCGATCTGTTCATCCTTGGTACGAACTTATGAATGGACTAGAGAGAAACTTACTAGATAGCGACGATCTAAAGAAAAATAGATTAGGTCACACACCTCCAAGTCGTGCCTTCTTTTGGGTGGAGTTATTCTTGAACTTTTGGTTTATACTTTTCGAGCTTTGCTATCAAAGCTGATGGGCTAGAGCTGTCACCCCCACTCAGATTCTTCTAGTGGAGAACGAAGTGCACTGGTATAAGCTTATTCAGTTGGTGTAATTTTCAACCACTTTGCTAATGTACTCGCTTGTCATCAAGATTAGTACCCAGCTCATTCCTAGCTCATTTTCCCATTTTCTGTTCCAGTAGCAACTTCTGCTCCAAAAGCTGGAACTCTTGATATCATTAGCTTCAGTAGCTTAAGCTTAGCACTACCTACCACCTGAATTGGAAATGAGATTTGAACTCTCGGATAAACATGAGCAAGGTTGGAGTTTTTTGTAAATGAGCCAAATTCTCACTATTGATTCACAACTTGTGTATAATAGTCCCTCATGGTTTCATGATAGTTGAGCTGTGGATGTTCTTAACGTGCTTTCCATTGAAAATAGTGGCACTATTCAACTACTTTACATACAACTCAATACACCTCTAATTTGGCACTAGCTCGTGGCTTTTAGTCGCTGCACTGCACATTTGTTATAGAAAATGGTATTGTGGTTAGTGAAAGATCACTGCATAACATAAAAAATTGTCCAAATATATCACCAATGTAAAATTTTGCGGGAGCAAAAATACTACCAAATGGGTATTCTAGTGACCAGGTGTGGTCTTTTGGCCTACAATATATTAAGCTTGCATACAAGTAGCGAGATTCTTGGCTTTATTTATCTAAAAGAAAATATTGTGGAGCATGGAACTTCTAGACAAAGGGCGGCGATAACGCATTGAGAACAAACAATGTTTTGATATATATCGATCGCTGGATACCAAAAATGGGAGATTTCAATAAGCAGTGATTATTGGCTTACATACTTCCTTAGCGTGGCCAATAAATTAGATGACAACCTGGGGGAATAAAATATGGATGACTCTGAGTCGACATTGTTTTGATAGAAGGAGTGACATTTCTATTATGAGAAAGGTCCTAATACTATTTCTCTATAGGCATCCAGTGAATGTATTGGACACCCTATAAACTGCTAGATGGAAATTATATGTCGTGGTTATATCAAAATTTCCAGAAAATAAATAAAGTATTGGTTGTACATTGTGAGGTGATGATGGAATAAATTTCTCCTAGTGGTTGTTCGATTGGCTTCATTTATCTAAAAGAAAATATTGTGGAGCATGGAACTTCTAGACAAAGGGCGGCGATGGTGCATTGAGAACAAACAATGTTTTGATATATGTCGATCGCTGGATACCAAAAATGGGAAATTTTGATAAGCATTGATTATTGGCTTACATACTTCCTCAACGTGGCCAATAAATTAGATGACAACCTGGTGGAATAAAATATGGACAGCTCAGAGTCGGCATTGTTTTGATAGGAGGAGTGACATTTCTATTATGAGAAAGGTTCTAATACTGCTACTCTATGGGCAACGAGTCAATGTATTGGACACCCTACAAACTGGTAGGTGGAAATTATATGTCGTGGTTACAACAAATTTCCAGAAAATAAATAAGGTACTGGCTGTACATTGCGAGGTGATGATGGAATAATTTTTCTCCTAGTGGCTGTTCGAATTGATTAGGATGGAAGCACACACTGTTTTCAACTTTATCAAAGCAACCACCATTTGTATCTTATTTCTACTATTGCGTACAAGACCCTTGATGGTGGCTATGTCGCTATAATTCTGAGGATTGGGTGTCAAGCAAATTAAGGGAAGTTTATGCACACCATGCGAGGTGAGTTTATATGATATATGAACTGATCATTACATACCCTTCTTTATTTGATGTAAGGATTGACCTTGGCAAATGAGGTAGAGTTTGGTGCGTTTCAGGATATTTGTAATCCATGCATCTTGAAAAGAAATTATAAGAGGATCAATACTTGCTGAAATATGACAATATTTTTGGTCTTTGAAAACTATTTAACGAGATCCATTAACAAGTCGTATTAATTTATCCCATCATGACAAGAAACATTGTTGAGGAAATTATTATAAAGTGGGACTATTCACACCACATATGACGTATATGACCAATTCATTATTATAAAGTAGGACTATTTACGCCACATATGGTTTATACCACCAATTCATTATCCAAATATTGATGAAGTTATTATGAAGTTTGTACCGTGTTTTCTTTAGGCGCGTAAGGTCGATACATGAACTCCCATGTTTCGAGTATTTAACTATGAGTTTGTCAAAGTATTGACTATTTCTTCGTGCAAGAAAAAATTGGAGCACATGTGGGGTAGGGTTTTCACCCTCGCATGTTGCATATCTCGCAAAACATTAAAGTGATCAATTCCTCAAAGTTTGGAGCGCATGTGGGGTAGGGTTTTCACCCCCGCATGTCGCCTATTTCACAAAATTTATGCCCCGTGATTGGAGGAGAAGTCCCCTGACCCCCCCACTCGGGATACAGGATACGTCCTATGCCTTGTGATCAGATGAGAAGTCCCCTAACCCCCCCACTCGAGATACAAAATATGCTCACAATCAGACTTTGGGCATCTTATTTCATGTCACCAAGTTGGGAAAAGTCATTTGAACTTCTCACTTGAGATGCAAGACAACTTATTCCTTGTGATTAGAGGAGGAGTCCCCTGATCCCCATACTCGGGATGCGGGATACATCATATGCCTCGTGATCGGAGGAGTTCCCTGACCCTCCATTCGAGATGCAAAATATGCTTGAAATCAGACTTTGGGCGTCTTATTTCATGTCCCCAAGTTGGGAAAAGTCATTTGACCTTCTTGCTTGGGATGCGGGACACATCTTATGTCTCATGATTGGAGGTGGAGTCCCCTGACCCCCCCAACTTGAAAATGTGAGATATTTCTTATGCCTCGTGATTGGAGGTAGAGTCCCCTAACCCCCCACTAGAGACGCCATATGTGTTTCAACATGGTAAAAATGTAGGTATTATTAAATGATCAGCTCATAATCCGAAATACGTCTTAAGAAAAAACATGAGTTCCAGTGAAAACTACTCCTCTTATGGAAGCACATGTGAGGGGTTGGATATTTCACCCTCGCATGTCGCATCTAACTGTGGGTCAATATTTTACCATGGCATGTTGTATCTGAATGTGGGCTATTAATCTCTTCTGACAAGTTCCACCACTTCCTTCGAAAGGGACCTTAGTTCACCCCACTACGTCGGTATTAAAAGCAATATAGACATAGCAATGTGCATATTTTTCATTGAGGTATATCATTTAGGTCCCTGGTTCTTTGGGGGTAGTTAGGGTATATGAGCCATCTGTCCACTATAAGGCAATGCTTTATTCCTAGTTTGAAAATACCATATCATAGTGTAGTGGGGTGCAATAAAAACTTCTCTTCTCAAGATACATGACAAATAAAAGCTTAGATATATGGCTTCCAATATCAAGGCCATCCACCTTCCTTATTCGTAAGGATTACTTAAATTGTAACTCTGTAATAATGGAGTGGCATAGTAGCATTCGCCTAACGACCTGAGAGTCGAGACCTGAAGACCATGATCTTCAGGTCAAAGTAAAAAACTTGGGTCACCTATGCATACAAGACCAAATCAAGTAACTCTTATATGACAACTTAATTAGGCAATGTTTATATGACGACCTTATTTTAAAGTTAATAACGAAACCGGAGGAGAGCCTGAAAGGTTTACCTCTTCAAACCCTTTAAACTCAGATTAATAATAAAAATACTCTTAACAACTTGATAACCTCACAAATAGAGGAGTTAATATAACATTTGGTATTATATAAGTATCAGATGCACTACCTAACAACCTATATCACATTGCCATAGGATAAACCACCTATTTTCTCTTTTGAGACATGTTAATATATATATATATATATATATATATAAGGAAGAAATTACTTAATGTGAATATTGGTCGTTTGAATCTTGACCTAAAAATAGAAAATGGACTGGTTCTCCCTTTGACGTCATTTAAACAAATGAAATAAAAAATAGACTAAGTATTTTTCTAACGGGCAGACATAATGGAATAATAGAAAAACACTCAACGGATCGAAATTCTTTGAAAATAAATTTAAGTTAAAACGTTTGGTAAAAGTAAATTTCTTTACTATTTATAAAGTGAGTAGAAAGTTGAAAGGTTTAACTAAAAAATAAAATTAATTAAATGAATATTGTTTGTAGTTAAATAACCTCGTGATAAAAAATTTTATTGTCTGAGTGACTCTTATATACTTAGATACATTGAGTCGTTTAAAGTGATTTATTTAAATTAAAATCAACAAATAAGTATTATTCCCTTGACTTCTCAAAATCAAGAGAATAAGGGAGTTAATGTTTGGTATTAAATATGTAACGGACATACTACTTAATAAATACAGGTACCCTGCTAGGGTATAGTGAAGATATAGGGTTGACTTAACAAATGTTATGGGCCCAACGAGCTTGGTAAAACGTACAACCCAGTTGACAAAAGTACCTCGTTATCAAACGGTGAGATCTTGGATGTCAAGAACTGGTGAAATTATGATATCCTGACGTGATCATGATCCTCCCTCTCTGTGAGCGACCTTTATATAACAAACCTCACTTTATTTGTGTGTAATACTTGTAGCGATTTGCTTTCTATTTTTTACTACATATGTAACCATGTATACAGGTCGCTTATGTGTAATATGACACGTGCGTAGGATGTCATATATTTATATACCTCTTAAATGAAAATGATACATGATCTATTCATTTGTCTATTTTTCCATTTCTCTCTAAAAATCACTAGAATCTTTAACCATAAAATTCTCTCCAAACGATCACAATTTATTACACTATCATATCTCGACCATTGAGATTAAAAATAATAATTTTTTTCCTTATATTTTTTATAAATTTCAACAGTTGAGATATAATAGTATAATAAATTGTGTAATAAATTGTGATCATTGATCACGTTCTTATATATATCCATAATTTTTTTTTAAGATTTGAAGCTTTAAATGGGATTGTGTTATTCTTTATTTGTTTAACATCCTATGTATGCAGGTAATGGCTCGATCTTTCACCTTCAGACGAACACACTTTAGTGAGTCATTTGAGGAAATTGTTCAAAGAAGTTGTGGCCGTGACTGGTGATGGAACTAATGATGCTCTAGCTTTGCATGAGACAGATGTAGGACTTGCTATGGGAATTGCGGGAACCGAGGTTGTGTTACAATCATGACCTTAGATTGTAACAGTTAATTTAACAACTAATATGTGATCATTTTGTGTTATTTACATAATTTTTGTTCTTCTGATTATAACATTGTTATCTAACCATACACTATAGGTAGCAAAAGAAAATGCTGATGTGATCATATTGGAAGATAACTTTACAACTATAGTGAACGTGGCTAGATGGGGTCGTGCTGTCTAGATCAACATTCAAAAGTTTGTACAGTTTCAGTTAACAGTGAACATTGTTGCTCTCATCCTCAACTTTGTATCAGCATGTTTATTAGGTGTGTGATTGTCTACTAACAGCTGTTCAGATGCTTTGGGAAAACTTGATCATGGATACAATTGGAGGAGCCCTGGCCTTGGCTACAGAACCATCCAATGATGGTTTAATGAAAAGACCACCAATAGGAAGGAATGTCAAATTCATTACTCAAACGATGTGGAGGAGCATAATTGGACAAAGCATCTATCAGTTTGTAGTCCTAATAATTCTCAAGTTTCAAGGATAACACCTCCTGAATCTTACAGGTTTAGATGCTTATTCAGTTCTCAATACAGTCATCTATAACTCATTTGTATTTTGCCATTTGTATTTTGTCAGGTATTTAACGAGATAAATAGCAGAGACAAGGAAAAGAATCAATGTCTTCAAGGACACTATCAATAGCTGGCTTTTCATTATAGTCACGATTTCAACAGTTGCTTTCCAAATCATAATAGTTGAATTTTTGGGCATTTTACATCAATGATACCACTAAATTGGAGGCTTTGGATACTCGGTATCCTAATTGGAGCAGTTAGTTTACCTGTTGCTGTTTTAGTAAACTTCATTCCTGTTCCAATAACACAATCTGATGGTCCTCATGATGGCTATGAAATTCTGCCCAATGGTCCAGATATGGCATGAGAGAACAAGTTGTATAATTTGGAAACGAAATGCTTCATATTCTTACGGACAAGGAAAATTCTTTAAAGCTGCACGGCGACTATAGCTTTTAGTATTCTTGCAGGTATATCTAATTGTTTAATTTGGGGGCAGGTATCATTTCATTTACGTGTATCTCTCGCTAGATTATATCATTCTTGTAATCTCAAGCCTATTTGAATCTTCCCAAAAAAACTAATATTACAGGTTTCATTTGCTAGAAGAACTATCAAAGTTATGGAGTCAACTATCAGCGACATTTCCAAACATTTGAAATTTCCATAGTTACATTTTCTACAAACAGCTAAAAGTTAAGGAACAGCTTGTGAGTCTGTGAGTCACTCTCTATTGCAGAGTCTTATTGACTCAAAAATAAGTGATTGATAATTGAGCAGCAAATCTTCACGATGAGAGTTCAAGGCAACTGCCATAAAGCTAAGGAAGCTAACATTCTTTACATCCTTGTAAGCACTTCTCTATGGAAGTTTATAATTGTCAAGGTGTCAGCATCTACTCTAGCCAGATGAGGAATCAGCTTGCTTTTTGACAAAAAGTTTGCTCATATCTTCGGTGACAACGTTACTCCTGGCAACATAGAACCAAAAAATCATTAGCAACTCTATCTCTTTATAGACATCAAAATAGGCACCTGGAACAACACCAAACCCTTGAGATGAAAAATACTTCAACATCTAATCGACAAATGAAGGTTATAGGCTTTTGAGGAAAAGACATTGCTTGCTTACCCTGAGATCCTAGATAATCTTGATATCAATATTAAGATTCAAATATTTCCTAACTTCGATTTCGGTCATGACGTACATAATAAGCACTTAGAAATTAGAACTATTATTTTGTAAATTCTACGCTATCATTGAAGAAGAGGTCAGGCATATAATCAGCATGTAGTCTCAAAATTGAAGAATAGTAATAGGTAGCAAAAGTGACCATACAATCATACATTAAAAAAATCAAAAGTCAAGCCCCCAGCAAGAAATTACTGAAAATGCCATAACAAAATATAATTGATAAAAAAACAGTCCCCTTCAATAATTTTTACATACAAAGGCCTTTGAGCCGAGCCTCTATTTTCTCTTACCATTTCCTATCCAAAAAGAGCCAAGTGTGACCCATACATCAGAAGTAGGTCATATATGTTCTCCAATTTTCCTTAGTTTATCTATTTGTATTGAACTGCTGTAGTTGAAGGTAACAACAGTATTATATATCAAAAGAAACTAAGAGATTCTTGGGTTGGAAAAATAAAAAAAATGGTCAACATTTGATGCAGATCTAACAAGACAGCTTCATAATTATTTAAGAACAACTGAGACATGAATCTGAAGAGAAGACTACTAGGAAAGCATAGCAAAGAGAAAGTTCAAGTACAACAACCTAAGAGCCTTAGTTACCCAGATGTAAAGAAAGATACATAACGGCAGAGATTTAGCCAGAATCCAAGGTTAATTAGCTAAGACTCATATTGGACGGCTGTCTGCAGCCATGTATGTGGTAAACTGGTAATTCAGTTTTTAATAGAATCCATGTTGTTCCAAACATGAAGGAAGATTTTCAAAACCCACTAAAACAGCATGAATTTTCAATTTGATATGCTCTACCCAAGTCCATGTATATCAAAACTCTTTAAGCACAAAAAATTGTGCTGATCGAGAGGTTAGGCCTTTCTTAGAGGTTGCACCCCTATTTTGGCTGATAGTCAGATGGTGGAAGTTCCATTATGGTTCTCATTGATATCTCGGAAAAGGCAAATGAGAAAGGGTGGAAGCTCACATTGATTAAGGGTACTTTAGTCATTTTACCCAGTCAAATCAAATCAAAGGGCCCTCATTTGTAAAAACTATTTTAGGTGTTCGCAAAAAAAATTAAAACTATTTTGGGATCAAATTTTCTATAAATTGTAAATTTAATGGAGTTTCTTTCAGTAAAATTTGTAGTTCCCACTCTGCTGAATTAGCAGGAAGAGTGCACACCACTGAATCCAAACATGCCACAATGTGAACTTGCTAGACGAGCCCTTTTTGATACCATGGAATTGAAAGGAAAACAATATTAAAAATTACAAAGCCCACCATGCTACTAAATCTCATGTAAATGCACGAGTGGGTACTCTGCAGGCACGCAGAATGGGTGTGGGTGAAAGTATTTATCAAAATGAGATGTCAAGGTGCATAGAAAGAAATACCAAACTGAAATGTATGGGTAAGGAATGCAAATGTCTCGTGTTAAGACTAACCTTCCCCTAAGCTGGGGTGGAATCAGCATTCCACCACTAGTATCTGGAACATTCTTTGAATGAAGCAATGACCCTTTAGGAACTTTACTGCGTGGATGAGAGGAATTCAATTCCTTTAAGTCTCTCTTTCGTGATGCATTTTCTGCCATAGCAGCTGCAACTCGAGTAGAATGGTTGCCACCGGTCAACATACTAGATGAGAAATCAGGAGAGTTCAAGAGCATTGAAGCATCAGGAAGTGTCTCAATCGAAGGTTCAGATGAATGGGAACTTTCAGGCTGCATAGATAGCTCGGAGCTAGGTTTCCTGGACAGAAAAAATTAGGGAAACAAATGCAATCTTGTATTTTAGAAACTAACATCCCAACCGAAAAAAGAACAACCAAAAAACACAATACATCTCTTATTTCTAGCCTTCTAGATGAATTTGGTAGATTCTTGAAAAAGTTATATTGCCAAAATACTTATCAATAAGTGCTTAAAAATGGTATTATTGACCTTCATAATAATTTGGAGTTTGATAACAATTTTGAGAATCTAGTGGAAGCATCTTTTGGATTTTTTATCAACTAGTACAACAGAAAAGGGGAAGACTTATAGCATTGAATCTTGATCCTGTACATTGCAGCTTTTGGAAGTTGATTCCCTAATTTTTCCCTCCATAAAGTCACGTTCTCATTTTTAATTCCATCTATGAATAAATTGCTGTACTCAAGTGTATCTCTCACATCCATCCTGGTCATTAAGCAAAAGCAATACCATAAATGTTTTAAATGAAAATTAAATGCTCATTGTTGAGCTCATAGCACGTTGGATAACATTTTTCAAACAATCCTCTAATTTTGTCACAAGTGATTTTTTCCCCCTGCAGCATAGTCATAGCTCAATAAAGAAGAAATATAATAAGATTATTTTTTTTATGGTCTTTTTTTTTACCCGGGCCTGCCCGGGGGAATATAGAACATAAAGGAAATACTTTCAGAAATTTACTAATCTTCAAAGATGTTGAGAATAATTAGAATTCTATCGGCTAGTTTTTTCCTTTCAATGTATAAATATAACATTGGACATTAAGCCAAAATCAATTTCAATAACTCTCTCTTAAAAATTCAGAGAAAATCAACATGGTATCAGAGCAAATTTGATCTTGCTCCAAATCAATCTCACAAACAAGAACTGTATCAGTTCAAGAAATCTAGAAAATGTCACAACATATAGAGAGACTTACAAGTGTGCTGCTAAATGGTAAAAATTACCATCTTTAGGCACGTCAAGTGACTTTTGGTCTAATCGGCAGAGACAAATTTGAGCATGTCATTGGTGAGAAATCAAAACCAAAAGCCGAAGATCCAACACACCCAACAGTTGAAGAAAAAAAGGAAATTTCAGAATAGATAAAGAGTGACAATCTAGTCATGAGTTGGTTACTAGCAACCATGGAACCCCACATCTCTGATCTCATGACATATCTAAATACAACTCGAGATATGTGGGTTAAAGCCGAAACAATGTTCGGAAAAAAGAAAAATTACTCTCTTATTTATCAACTTCAACAGTTACAACAACAAAATCAATCTGTCACCGAACTATTCAGCCAAATCCAAAAAAAGAAGGATGAGATTAGAGTGTATCGACCTCTCACAACCGATCTTGATGAAATCAAAAGAAGAGAGGAGCAGGATGGAATTTTCACCTTCCTCGCCAAGCTCGATTCAAGCTATGAGGGGGTGCTCACAAATTCTTCTCATAGGTGAGCTGCCATCTGTTGATGAGGTTGTTGGGATGGTTGAAAGAGAAGGAACAAGAAGAATAGTGATGGGTACTTAACTACCTGACAACCCCAAAACCAAGGCTTTCGTCACCAGATCTAACCCTACGCCAGAAAGTCGGGGAGACCAAACACTCATTCGCTGCGATTATTGTAAGAAGGAAGGACACAAGCGCGAGGAATGCTGGTGTCTCAACCCTCATTTCCGGCAAAAGGGAAGGCGAGATGGAGGCTTCGTCAGAGGGGGAGATCGACGACAAAATCGGGGAGAGAGCAGAGAGAAAATGGGTTACTTTGCACAAAAGGAAAAAAGGGATATGAGTACAAACGAGGCTGCAAAAGAAATAAAATGTGAGGTGGATATGGATCAAATGAGGCAACTGTATACACAATTATCCGCGATGTTTCAAGGAAAATCTCAAAAAACCTCTGGTATGATTACAAACCTTATTCAAATTTTTTTAAATTCCAAATGAATTCTTGATTCAGGTTCAACTGATCACATAACTGGTAATAAAAACTTACTCAATAATTACAAAAAAATTGAGACTAAACAATTTGTAATCGTTGCAAATAGTGAAAAAATAAAAATTTTAGGAAATGGTTCAATTAGTCTCCTTTCAAAAAAAATTTCAAATGTTTTGCATATGAATAATTGTACATCTAACTTGTTATCTAGTAGTAAAATCACAAGAGACTTAAATTGTGAAATTACATTTACATCCAAAAATGTGATTTTTCAGGAATTGATAACGAAGAATATCATTGATGAAGGTTTTCTAAAAAATAGGCTTTATATTCTGAGTGAAGAAAAATGCAACTTCAATATTAAAAAAGAAGAAGAATTAGGCACTCTTTGGCATAAGAGAATTGAACATCCTTCCGATAAGATTTGTAAATGTATTTTTGATTTCAAACAACTAGATTGTAGTAGTTGTGAAATTTGCAAATTAGGAAAACATACAAGGTTACCATTTAGTTTATCCAATTGTAAAAGCAAAAAACCTTTTGAGTTAATACATTCTGATGTTTGGAGCCCTGCTCCAATTGAGTCCTTTAATGTTTATAAATACTTTGTTATATTTATAGATGATTTTTCAAGAACCACATGGTTACACTTGTTAAAAAATAAAAGTGAAATATTTTCTCAATTTCAAGAATTTTATAATTTTATAGAAAATCAATATGATGCAAAGATTAAAACTTTTAGAAGTGATAATGAAATGGAATTTGTAAATCAAAATTTTACAAAAATTTTCAAACAAAAAGGAATTTTACATCAAACAACTTGTATTTACACACCCCAACAAAATGGTGTCGGAAAGAAAAAATCGACATTTACTTGAACTAATAAGAGTACTTTTGTTTCAAAATAATGTTCCAATAATTTTTTGGTCGGATAATGTTCTCACCGCAACATATTTAATTAATAGATTACCAAGTGCTAATTTGAATTTCAAAAGCCAACTAGAAATCTTCTACCAAGAAAAACTCAATATCTATCATTTAAGAGTATTTGGATGTACATGTTATGTGCACAAAAATAAACAACACAAGTTACATTATACATCAATCAAAGCTATTTTCTTGGGGTATTCATCTTAAAAAAAGGGTTATAAATGCTATGATCCGGTTAACAAAAAACATTACATTTCAAGAGATGTGACATTCCAAGAAAATGAGTCATATTACAAAACACTAGAAAAGGAGACTAATAACCAAGAGAAACCAAATGAATTTACATTTCTATTTTTTTATTCTAAAGAAGGAAATATAGTAGTAGAAAATGAAAATGAAATAATCAATGGGAATGAAGAGGAAGAAACTTCTCAAAGTGAAGGGAAAGATGATACTACCGAAATAATACCATTGAGAAGGTCTAATCGAACTCTACAACCTACAACTAGATTACGGGATTTTGTAACATATGAGATAAAATATCCTATCCAAAATTATTTATTTTATGAAAATGTTACACCACAATATAGGACTTATTTGACCTCAATTTTCAAAGAAAATGAGCCAAATAACTATGAGTAAGCAATAGGCCAACTAGTATGATGCAAAGCAATGGAAGAAGAACTTAGAGCACTTGAAAAAAATGAAACATGGGTAGTCGTACAACTACCCGAAGGAATGAAACCCGTAAGATGCAAATGGGTCTATAAGATTAAGTTTAATAATGATGGTACTATTGAAAGGTACAAAGCACGATTAGTGGCAAAATGTTACACTTAAATCTATGGTGTAGATTATCAAGAAACATTTTCACCCGTGATCAAAATGAATACCGTTAGGATTTTACTTTCCATAACAGTAAACCAAAATTGGACCTTACATCAAATGGATGTCAAGAATGTTTTTCTCCAAGGAACACTTGAAGAAGAGGTATATATGACGCTGCCACCTGGTCATAAAAAAGAAAACAATTCTAGTCTAGTGTGTAGGTTAGAAAAATCTATTTACAGACTAAAGCAATCTCCACGGGCATGGTATGAAAAACTAAACTCTTATTTAATTTCTTGTGATTTTAAAATTAGTAATGTCGATCACTCATTATTTTCCAAAAATTATGGTACCTTCACAACCATAATTCTAGTATATGTAGATGATATAATAATTACCGGAAATAATTTGGAAGAAATTAAAAAAGTGAAAATGAAATTAAAGGAGAATTTTGATATCAAAGACTTAGGTTTATTAAAATATTTTCTAGGAATAGAAATAGCACATTCACCCAAGGGACTCTTTATTTCACAAAGAAAATATACACTTGACCTATTGAAAGAAATTGGTAAATTAGGGAGTAAACCAACATCTACACCAATAGATAGTAAATGAAAATTAAATATTGAGAATAGCGAACCCTTAGAAGACATAAGCCAATTTCAAAGACTTGTAGGAAAATTAATTTATTTAACGGTAACCCGACCAAACATTTTTTTTCAGTAAGCCAAATTAGTAAATTTATGCATACACCTAGAACACCACATTTAGAGGTTATACATAGAATTTTAAAATATTTAAAAGGGGCACCTAGTAAAGAAATTCTCATGAAACATAATAATTCTAATGAAGTGTATGACTACTCCGATGCAGATTGGGCTGGTAGCTTTAATAGAAAATCAACCACTAGTTTTTGCACGTTTGTAGGCGGAAATTTAGTCACATGGAAAAGCAAGAAACAAAATGTTGTGGCACGATCAAGCGTCGAGGTAGAATACGAGCCATGGCATCAACCTCAAGCGAGCTAACTTGGATCAAACAATTTCTTTTGGATATCGAAATTAAAATTCAAGAACCAATGAAGATGTTTTGTGATAACCAAGCGACGTGACATATAGCATCAAATCCGGTGTTTCACAAGAGAACAAAACACATCGAAGTGGATTGCCACTTCATTCGAGAAAAAATTCAAGCAAAAAAAATTAAAACTCCATTTGTGAGAAGTGAAAAACAATTGGCAGACATATCACCCAAGGTTTAGATCTGAAATCATTTGAAGAAAATTTAAACAAGTTAGGGTTGATCGATATCTACACACCTAACTTGAGGAAGAGTGTTGAGAATAATTAGAATTCTAACGGCTAGTTTAATCACGGCTAGTTTCTTACTTTCAATGTATAAATATAACATTTGACATTAACCTAAAATCAATTTCAATAATTCTCTCTTAAAAATTCAGAGAAAATCAACAAAAGATCAATCAACGTTCTATCTCAACTGCCCAAATCAGAACCCACCAAAAGCATGGAGCTCCAGTTCTCCAACATAGACTTTGCATAAATGGGTCGTATATAAGTTCATAACTTAAATGATGTGCTAAAAAATGTACTGATAAAGACCATTTCACATGAAATTATAAAGTCTAAGATTTCTTGCAAATGCCAAAGAAAAACTATTTTTTTCCCTCCGTTTCAGCTTCCATTTCAATAAAAAGGAGTTATTGGGACATTTCAACAATATAAACCCTTGCCTTAGCAGTGAATCGCAAGAAATCAGGGCCGCCATTATAGTATGAAAACCCATGTTAAAATTAGGGGAAAAAACTCAATTCAAAAAAGAGAAAATTACTGAATTTGAGGAAGAGCTGTGGACTGAGGATCTTCTGAAACAGAAACGTCTTGGGGTTTGTACAAGAGCTGCTCCGAAACGTCGTCGTCCTCCTCTGAAGAGGATGCATAGTCAACCAAAGACATTTTTTTTTCCTTTCTCTTGCCTTTGTTTCGTGTTCCTCCTTTCCTCAGATGCTATTAATCTCTGTTTTACTACACCGCTTTACTTTTTAGCTGATTCCTTGATAATTTGCTAGGTACGTGACGACAATTTTATTTTAACAAATACATCAAATTACTTTATTTTTTCTTTTCAATTTTTACAAATTAAAGATTTACAATTATTTTTGCATTATTGTTAACAAAAGTAATAAAAGGTACGAAATAGATGAAAAAAATTTGAAATTTTAAACCTAAGTTAATTTTAATTATTTAATATAATTTTATTTTTAATACTCTCAATTAAAAATATTTATTTATTTGTATACAATATTAAAAAAATTATTTATTTTATTAATAAATAAATACTTTTATTAAAATTAAAAATAAAATTTTATAAATAAAAAAATTATATCATAAAATTAAACCAAATATAAATCTCTTATTATTACCTCTTTTCTGATCGGTCGATCAGCTTAAATGGAGAACTTATCAATCAGTTTTTTGATACCTGAACCCATTATTATGGTTTTCTTTGTTAACATAATAATTACTTTATTTTTTCTTTCTTAATCAAACAAGAAGTTAAAACCACAGATAAATAAAAATTATTTCAGACCACAAATAACGATCAGCAATGAGATTTTAGATATCAAAATCACTCGTAATTATCTATAAATCCTAGAGAGTTAAGGTAACTAAAGAATTCTCTGTATTTTTAAATTCTATCGTAATATTTATTTATTTAATATTAATTAAAAATTTGATATTATGTTAAATTTTATAAGAATTAATAACATTTTAATTCTAAAAGATTAACCCAATAAATAAAAATATTTATAATTCTTATAAATTTTATCATAATATTATATTTAATCAAAAATATTTATAATTCTTATAAATTTTATCATAATATTATATTTAATCAATGTAATATTAATATTAAATTATCATAATATTATATTTAATCGATGTGATATTAACATTAAATGAAAGAAGAAAAATAAATTGTTTAACCTTTTCACAAAAATATGGTTTTCTAATTTTTAAATAATAATATTGGTAATTTTATTATTGTATATTATATTTTTATAATTAGTTATATTTTAATGTTAATTTTGTTGAATAAAATTATAATTAATAAAAAAATATTCTAATAATAATAAGAATAGTCACAATTTTAGAAAAATATATTTTCCAAACAATAATTGATTTCTAGAAGAAAAATAATAAATTAAGTGTTTATTATTTTGACATTATTATTTATAAAAATAATGATTTTAGGAATCTTATTATTACCTCAAATATATTAATTTTATCATGTAATTTATGATCGATCAATTTAGTCACATAATTTATAAAATTAAATTATTTTAATATAAAAGGTGTATTTTAATCATGTGACTAAAGTGCATGATTTTAAGAAATAATGTGAGTAACTTTTTTTTATAATAACAAGATTTATGATACCTTGTCCAAAAATAACATAATTAAATCGATATATTTTACATAAAACGGGACCAATGCTACCATTAATCTATTATTTATAAGGAAAATTGCTCTTAAAAATATGAAATAATTATTAATCATTTAGAATATAAAATGATTTTTTTATTTTATACTTATTCCAAAATTAGTCCTAGAATGAAAAAATTAAAAAAATTTGATATATATTATTAAAATATTATTATTTAAGTGAGAAAAAATAGATATTAAAATTAAAAAAATAATTAAGATAGAGAGAATGAAACCTAAAATATTGGAGTTGTTAAATAAAAAGAAATAATAATTAAAATGGTAATTTTAATCTTTATCAATAAAATTATGTACAAACCAGACAATAAATTAATTAAAAATATTTAAAAATTAATTTGATCTTCCTTGTAATATTAAAAAATAAGATAAAAAATTATTATTTATAAATTGTTAGACTAAATGAATTCAGAATTGGTTTATAAATTATATGGTATGGTTATATAAGGTAACCTAATATTAAATTTTATTTTATAATATTTTATTTATTTAATAAAAAGGTTAAATTTAATGTTTTTTATTTTATTTTTAAATGAATTAAGTGATTCAGTTTCTCCGTGTCTTTATTTTGGGGTGAATTTCTGAGAAGTAATATTATTATTAACTAGTGCATTTGGTCATTGCTATACCTGGTTTTTTACGAGGACATGTGGTTGTTTTGTATGTGTTTGATACAAGACTTTTGGAGCATTATTTGTGCTACTTTTGTCGGCATTCTGATTGTTTGTTTTAATGGGTTTCAGTTTATTTTTCCGTATTCCTTGTGAATGCATGAAAATGATTTTTCCTTGTGAATGCATGAAAATGATTTTTCCTTCTTCAAGTGATATTGGCCTTATAGAAAAAATAGTTTCCCTAAATTTTTAGGCCATAATTAAAAAATATATAAAATGTGGTTAATGATAACTATTTGGAGAGAATGTTCCGGTAAGAGATTCTAATGATTTTTAAAAAAAAGTAAAAAAATTGACAAATGAATAGATTATGTATTCTCCTCATTTAAGATGTATATATATGTATGACATCCTTACGCATGTGACAAGTTACTCATAAGTGACCTATATATATGGTTACATATGTATTACAAGTAGCCACCATCAAGGGTCTTCTACGCAATAATAGAAATAAGATACAAATGGTGGTTGCTTTGATAAATCTGAAAACAGTGTGTGTTTCCATCTTAATCAATTGGAACAACCGTTAGGAGAAAAGTCATTCCATCATCACCTCACAATGTATAGCCAATACCTTATTTATTTTCTGAAAATTTTGTTGTAACCACGACATATAATTTCCACCTAGTAGTTTGTAGGGTGTCCAATACATTGATTGGTTGCCCATAGAGCAACAGTATTAGGACCTTTCTCATAATAGAAATGTCGACTCTGAGTTGTCCATATTTTATTCCACTAGGTTGTCATCTAATTTATTGGTCACGCTGAGGAAGTATGTAAGCCAATAATCACTACTTATTGAAATCTCCCATTTTTGGTATCCAACGATCAACATATATCAAAACATTGTTTGTTCTCAATGCACCATCGCCGCCCTTTTTCTAGAAGTTCCATGCTCCATAATATTTTCTTTTAGATAAATAAAACCAATCGAATAACCACTAGGAGAAAAGCTATTCCATCATCACCTCGCAATGTACAACTAGTACCTTATTTATTTTCTAGAAATTTTGTTGTAACCACGACATATAATTTCCACCTAGTAGTTTGTAGGGTGTCCAATACATGGATTGGCTGCCCATAGAGCATCAGTATTAGGACCTTTCTTATAATAGATATGTCACTCATCCTATCAAAACAATGCCAACTCTGAGCTGTCCATATTTTATTCCACCAGGTTTTCATCTAATTTATTGGCCACGCTGAGGAAGTATGTAAGCCAATAATCACTGCTTATCGAAATCTCCCATTTTTGGTATCCAGTGATCGATATATATCAAAACATTGTTTGTTCTTAATGCGACATCGCCGCACTTTGTCTAGAAGTTCCATGCTCCACAATATTTTATTTTAGATAAATGAAGCCAAGCATCTCGCTACTTGTATGTAAGCTTAATATATTGTAGGCCAAAAGACCACACCAGGTCACTAGAATAGCCATTTGGTAGTATTTCAACTCCCGCTAAATTTTGCATTGGTGATATATTTGGACAATTTTGTATGTTATGCAGTGATTTTTCACTGACCATAATACCATTTTCTATAACAAATGTGCAGTGCAGCGACTAAAAGCCACGAGCTAGTGCCAAAGTAGAGGTGTATTGAGCTGTATGTAAAGTAGTTGAATGGTGCCACTATTTTCAGTGGACAACGCGTTAAGAACATCCACAGCTCGACAATCATGAAACCATGAGGGACTATCATACACAAGTTGTGAATCAATCGTGAGAATCTAGCTTATTTATAAAAAACTCCAACCTTGCTCATATATATCCCAGAGTTCTAATCTCATTTCCAATTCAGGTGGTAGGTAGTGCTAAGCTTAAGCTACTGAAGCTAATGATATCAGAAGTTCCAACTTTTGGAGCAGAAGTTGCTATTGGAACAAAAAATGGGAAAACGAGCTAGGTACTAATCTTGATGACAAGTGAGTACATTAGCAAAGTGGCTCAAAATTACCGTAGCCCGATAAGCTTATACCAGCGCGATTTGTTCTCCACCAAAAGAATCCGAGTAGGGGTGACAACTCCAGCCCATCAGCTTTGATAGCAAAGTTCGAAAAGTGTAAACCAGATGTTCAAGAATAACTCCACCCAAAAGAAGGCACGACTTGGAGGTGTGCGACCTAATATATTTTTCTTTAGATCGTGGTTATCCACTAAGTTTCTCTCTAGTCCGTTCATAAGTTCATTCCAGGGAATGATCAGATCAGTCTGTTAGCTGCCATAATCATACCAGCCCATTAGATATCATAACAAACCGTTCTCTTTTGATTTTTTGTCTGTTTAAACACCGACCATGCAATTTTTTGACAACCCTCTATTCACAATCTTAATCTGCACCAATAGTACGCGACTTGCCTTTGTCATCTTTTTTAGCCCATTGAGTGACCAAAATTCAGTTTGCAATTCCCTGTATGCACACCAGTGAAAGTTCCAATTCGTGGTTTACTCGATCTACATCAGTCAACTCGTCTATCTTACCATAGCAACCTACCTCAGCCATAACTCATCTTGGCCTTATAATAATGACATGAGCTTGCTTAATCCTCCTAGGTACGGCTTGAGAAAGAGTTTAAAGGCTCGTACCAGAGAAAAAACGAGGATGTTGTTTTCCATGAATTGGGATCTAAAAGAAACAACCCACGAGTAACCAATAACTACACAAAACAAGTTGGGAACAAAATTGGTCACAGTTTGACACCAACGAGGAACACCACACTGCTACTTTGGATCACAATATGTATATTCAGAGAAAAAAATAACCCTGATATTTTCCATGAATTGGGTTGAGCTAGGCCCAGTTCGTTCAAGAGAGTTTACGCCCAACAAACTCATCTCACCAGCTCATTTCTATAGATCGTTCATTGCACACAGATTTGCACAGTCTATTTCCAGTTCGTTCAAAAGTTCACAACCTATAACCCAATTCCAACTCGTGGTTTGCTCGATCTGTGTTATGCGTGCTGCCTCATCTGACAATAACGACCTAAATGAGACAGCTCGTCCAACTACTTTGCTACTATTTTCCATGAATTAGGTCGAGCTAGGCCCAGTTCGTTCAAGAGAGTTTACGCCAAACATACTCATCTCACCAGCCCATTTCTACAGGTCGTTCATTGCGCACAAATTTTCACAGTCCATTTCCAATTCGTTCAAAAGTTCACAACCTATAACCTAGTTCCAGCTCGTGGTTTGCTCGATCTGTGTTATGCCCGCTGCCTCGTCTGACAATAACGACCTAAATGAGCAAAGAGCATCTGTTCGTCCAAACAGATCGATAATCCAATTAGACCGAACTGCTTTTGTTTTCTAGATCTTTGTGACAAAGCAAATTGATAGAACACACCAACGCAATTCATTCATTTGGGTCGGGCTAGGCCTAATTTGACAACCCAGTTCGTCTTAGGAGAAACAATGCTGAAGTGAAACAGAGGAAACAACCCACGAGGAACCAACCTACACGAAACGAGTTGGGAACACCATTCCGTTATTTTGGGTCATAGCCCCACTCGTATCTCACTAGATTGTTTGCTGAGTATGCTAATCTGTGGTTGTTTATGATGTTTATTTTAAAACCAGATACATAATCAGTTCGTTCCATATATATTCGAGAAGCTTCTACCCTTAAGTGCATTTATTAATCAAAACCTATAAAAAAGGAAAAATAGGTTATCTTTTGCACGCCGTACATACTCGAGAGATCAAATTATCGTTACAGATTTATATCTTTCTCGTTTCTTCAGTCTCTTTAGGGCTACTTGTGGTTGTTGTTATTGAAAAAGTCTGAAGGATATACTTGAAAAGATAACAAAGTTGCTTTCCATAAATTGGGCCGAGCTTTTCACTTGGGCTGATCTAGGCCCAGTTTATTCAAGTCACTCATAACGCACTGATCTGTGGTTGTTCGTGATGGAGATGGGATCACACAGTAGCATTTATATAGCTGTTGTATGTTTTGCAACACATAGAAAAACGTGCAAGTATACACGGTCACAAGTATTAATATGATAAGTAAAATATCGTTTCCACAGAGATTTGTTACTAGTATTCGTTAATTATTAAAATTATTTCAACCTAATTCTATCCAAACAGTCGATAATTTGATGCAGTTTGACTAACTAACTTTTATAACAGATTGCAAGAAAATTCTAGGATTGCAGTTTCACCCAATTAATCCACTTGAATCATTATATTTTATCTTGATTTATGTTATCGTGTTTTAAGTTGTTAACCAAGAACTCCTAATTTATCCATATATCTCTCCCGAGCTCCATACAGAAACATCTAGTTAAAATGATTCACTATATTCCTATGCGAATTAAATTCAACCAGATTTATTAAGTTCTGAGTTCTCTAACAGTTACACATACAATAAAAGTATATTTCTATCTCTTATGTATATACGTTATTTCATCACGAGCAGCACACAAAAATGCCTTTTTCAAGTTTATTTAAATGTCACATATCAGTTAATTAATCTTCCGATAATTAAAAGCATTAAACACAGATACAATAAACAACTTAAAACAGTCCCTTAAATCATTCAAAAATATTTAATTCAAATTTCATAATTTACGCTACACTGCAATCCTAGAACAAATGTATTAGTTCATCGCAGAATTTAAAATTACAACACAACAAAAATAAAACATTGCAGAGAAAGAAAATTAAAAGAAAATAGATAAGAAAAAAAAACTCTTTCACGATTCCTCAATGAAAAATAAATTTCATTCCTTTTCTTCTTCTTTGTTGTCTTCTTTCTCTGTAATTTCCCTAAGAAAATACAACATAAAATGTTAAATCAATACTCTGCGTGTTTTGTGTAACACGCAAACAAGAAAAAAAGAAAACTTAAAATGTTACAAGGAAGAAAAACTTGCAAGAATTGCTAGTTTTCTCCCAAAATTTCGAGAGAAAAAAGAAGAAAAGAAAAAAATGCTCGAACTGAAAAATGAACTCAAAAAAAGAAAAAGCCCGATTGCCTCCACGCGTATCCCCCCAAAAACATATATCCCCTTTTTTTCTTTTATTTTATTTTTATTTTTTATATTTTTTTATCATCAGTGGGGAACAAGATTGTATGGGAGTAGCACGCGTAAATACACTCTGCAAAATTTTTGAATTTTTTTCTTTTTCCGCATGCCACGTGTCACCATGTGATTCGTTGAGAGAACTGTAGTGCCACGTGGCATCTTTTCATTGGGCGGTAAGCCGGACGCATGAAGAACGCGTCGCACAAGATTTTTACGCGGGCGGCTCGGTGCGCGACAGCTTGGATGGACGCGCTTCAATCTAGACCGTTCAAGAGATCCAACGGTCAGCGATGGCCTCGGGGGAATCTGCGCAGCCGACATGTGGGGCCCACTCTGACGCCAGCCTGCGCGACACATGGGACCCACTGGCACGCCGAGCCACGCGTAGATTCTACACGCGATTTTGCCTCGTCTGGTTGTACTCGCCAAATGTGGACCATTGAATTGATGATCGAACGGTGCGTGATGAACGTCGTGATTTGTACGAGTGCGATTCTTTTCCTGCGCAGAAAATTCAAACTTTTATTAATTATATTTTGACCCACAAATTTAATCCAAATTACATTTTGCACTTTCTTAAATTACAGTTAAGCCCTTTGCTAATTTTAAATTAAATTTTTAAACTTTTAATAATTATAATTAAGCCCAAATTTAATTTAAATTATATTTTCGATTTTTATAAATTGTAATTAAGAAACTATATTATCATAAATTATATTTGTGGACAGAAATATGAAATTAAGTAAATTTTCGATACAAATTATTTAATTTTATTAAAAATGTATTTTTAGCACATAAAAGGAAAATATTAATTTATTTAACAAAAATTAACTAAATATTAATAGAACATAGCAATTATCATTACTAAAATTGATGAAAATAACTGTATAAAATACAGTTATCAATAGCCTATTCTCAAACTTACTCAGTATGTACTAGCACCACTTTTATTTTATGCCATTTCCTACTCTACACATTTTCTGGTCGGCCCATGAGTTGTTCGTCTAGTTTTGGTTAGGATCAGTTGAGGTAGGCTCAATTGGTGATAGTTCCTGTCCGTTCATGGTAGTGTTTACAATTGATCTATAACTCTTTTCCTCCAACCTGTTCATTAGTTCATGGCAAGTCCAGTCTGTCTTTGGCTCAAAACCATACCAACCTACTAGCTCTCACATGGATCTAAGAATAACCAACAAGGAACGACCAACACTTGTTAATTTAGCTCGTGGTTGGGTGATTTGGACCAACATTCTATCATCAGTTTTCTCCTAGTCTATATTAGCCACAGTTCATCGTGGTCCTACTATAGCGATCTACAGGTCGACCTATCCTCAGTGTCAAATCCATCAACGCAGATTATGCGAACGCTTATTATTCTAGCTCGCTACCCATTCATGTCAATTTTTTATGTGCAAGTAAATGTCCCTAAAACGAGATAATTCTCCTTGGAATAAAAATGAAGGTCTCAAATGCCAATTATGGACTAGAAATATTTGAGTTCCCACAGACGGTGCCAATTATTTGGAGAGAATTTTCTGGTTAGGGATTCTAGTGATTTTTAGAAAGAAGTGAAAAAATGGACAAATGAATAGATCATGTATTCTCCTCATTTAAGGGGTATATATATGTATGACATCCTACGCACGTGGAAAGTTACGCATAAGCGACCTGTATACATGGTTACATATGTAGTAAAAAATAGAAAGCAGATTGCTACAAGTATTGCATACAAATAAAGGGAGGTTTGTTATATACAGGTCACTCACGGAGAGGGAGGACCATGATCACGTTGGGATATCATAATTTCACCAATTCTTGACATCCAAGATCTCACCGTTTGATAACAAAGTACTTTTGTCGACTGGGTTGTATCCTCTACTGATGAGCGAAAACCGGCATCGCCGATTCTTGCCAATACTTAGGTTTTAATATTTATAAAACTCTCGCAAGTGCACGAATCATTTCGTAGAAAATGATAAGTATACTCCCAAGGTCGATCTAAGGAAGGAATGTATGTGGTTTTTAATTTATTATTCAAACTTTTAAAAACGAAATTAAATCTTAAACATCCTGTCAAGATATTTTGGGGTTTTGTGTTTTTAATCTACTTACATAAAAATAAACATAGATTCAATAAACATTTATGCAAATTTTATCATTTATAATGGCGGAGTATTTATGGATATAATAACTAAGTTAATTATGCTTGCTCATATTATCTAGGTTATTAAAGATATGAATTGATATTTATTGATTCTCCCTTTTTTGTATGAATACCACCATTGGTGGGGTTAGATATTCTTTGTTAACTAAACAAATCAATTAACACCTATGGGTGGGGTTGATAACTAATATGCTTAATTAAATTAATTCCTTTTTCTAAGAGATTGAAAATGAACCATTTAAATGCCACCTTTGGTGAGGTTAGACAGTTTAAACTTTATTCAAGGTGTCCAAATTAAACCTAAGAATTTAGTTATCCGAGTACTAACTTTCAAGTTTTAAAACCACTACTGAAAACATGTTGTCAATACATTTTCAGATAATATTTCTTATAAAAACTTTTGAAATAGAGCTTCACTCTAACTACCGGGCGATTGTACCATCAAATAAAAGAGCACTACTCTAAATCAGACCGGATAACTAAACCTTAAAATCTAATTTTCAGGTTTAAGTTTGTAATGAAAAATAATATATTTCTCTCTAACATTCTTAATATAAAATCATGAATAAAAATAAAATCAATTCATTTTAGAGATTTTTACCTATTTAATATTTCGCAAGCATAACAACGTTATTATTACATCATGTTTACTAAACAGCCAGCACAGTTAAATTTAATCACAGACAAATTAAATATAACATGTAAGAATAAAGCATAAAAAATAACTGTAAAGAAAATAAAATCCTTACAGAACTTCGACGCTATTCCCGTTGCTGGAAAAACTCCAAGCGAAATTTGCACTCCCATTTATTGAATCAAAAAGCTAAAAAAATTACATAAACATAACTAGTTCTTCCCAAAAAGGGAAGAACTCTAAAACTAAGAGAAATTAACTAAAAACTAAGAAAAACTAAAGAAAACTAAAAAGAGAGAAAGAAAGAGAGAAAAGAATGTATTTGGAGGTTTTGAAGGTGTTGAAGGTGTGTTTTGAAGTGAAGGGAAGAGGGGTATTTATAGGTGGGGATGGAGAGAAAAAAATGAGTAAAAAAATGTTAAAAAAATGTAAAAACGCGTAATGGAAATGCTGAGGTCATTGATGACATCAACATGACGTCATGGGGGCGGCTGCACGTGAAAAATGGGGCGAAAAGGTGTCGGCGCGCGTGAATAGTAGCCGCGCATTGGGGCGCGCGCGGCTGGGCGCTGGGGCGCTTGGCTGGGCGTTGGGCGCGATTTTCTCCTTTTTGACCTTTTTGACCCATTTTGTCCAATTTTTCCATATTTGTTGATCTTTCCCCATTTATTTATTAATATATTTGTGATATATTGCTTCAACTATTTCTCTTTAAGTCTTTAAGTTACGTTTTTAAGCAAAAATACCTGAAAAACAATAAAAATACCCGTGATTCCGAAAAAGAAAAATTTATATAAATATATGATAAAACATATAAATATATATATTTTTAATCAATTAATGTGCATTAAATTATGGTTATTTTAGTGCTTTTTGAGCACTCATCAAAACCCCCAACCAGCTTCTTGCTAGTCCCTTAGCAAGAGAAGCGATAAAAACTAAAAATTAAACTATCCTAAATCACTTTCGTGGATTGAAACGGTTACATTTAGCCTATGCAACAAGCCTTTAAACCCTTAGGTTGCCCTAGTGGACGAGTTTGAGTCTCGTGAGGGTTTTCAGTAATGATACCCACAAACATTGAACTAAATGTAAAAATCAAAAGAAACAATAAAAACAATCAAATCAAAAACTAAAATTATAACAAAATCAAAAATTAATTTAAGGATAAAAGGAAACAGCATATCACAAAAATGTCTCATACTTTTTAATCTCTTTTAAGATCATAATTAAAATCTCAAGCATAAGTTATTTTAATCTCTTTAAACAATCATGATTTTATTATAATAATTAGTCGAAAATCATTTTCATATTTCATATCAAAATGTATCAATTTAATTTTACCCAATTTCAGTGTCATGAATAAGAATTCGCTTCGACTCTATTCCTCACAAGTCAATACTCTCAAAACACTGAATCCTATGGGTTCAAACACTCATACTGATTTATATGCGAAAGAATTAATGTATAGAAATGAACTAATATGTTCGCATATGTATAATGAATAAAGGCTCAAAGTGTTATTTTAACATTGATCTCATGAAAGGAATCGAATGTATAAATTATAAAGATATCATATATAAAAATTATTTTTATGCATAAATCAAACTCATTAAGAAAGAATTTCAAGATATATACTTTTTACAAATGAAGAAATTGCAATGACTTTTTAGGGAATTACTTCCTATATCTTTCTTTTGTAATTAGCCTATACTCACAACTTTGTAGACAACGTGGGTCATAGTATATAGATGATACTATTTTTTTATCTCTCTATTTTTTTCTGTATATATTTTTCAATATATGTATTTTTTAGAGAGTCAACCCATGTACAGATTGTACATTTTTTTGGATTTTGGTGAGTGGTTAATTTTTGTGGCTTTTCTGTTTGATCTTGGTTTAGGTAACCCCAGATATGTCTTTTTGTTTTTGTAGCAGTCATGCATAAATGAGATATAATCATATACTATCAATTTCTACTCAAATCATTTAATATAAGCAAAAATAATAATAAAAAATATATGATACTCTATTAAGATGAGAAAAAATTCATACATTCAATGCTAATACCTATAGAGATCATCTAAAAATTTGAATAAATAAGAAATGTGTTTGGAGTAGAAAAAATATATATTTCACTCTGAATAAAAGAAATTAGGCTCAAATTATATCTCACAAGGGTAGTCTCCACTAAAAAAAATTCATAAACACCGATTTTGGGTTTAATATAATTTCCACATTTTATCAAGAAATACTAGTTATGACAAAAAATAACTAATTATCAAAAATAATTACAAAATATTTTATGATATGTTTTCAAAAATTAATCTAACAGTACAAAAGACTTAACTATTTACTTAAATTTGATTTAAAGAAATGATAAATTTTTGTGAGAAAATATATATATTTTTTTAATTTTTAAATTGTTAAATCTTTTTTTCTTTTTCTAATTAAGCATGGTAGCTTTTCACCACCCCCAACCTAGAACTTACATTGTCCTCAATGTAACAACTATAAATTAAAGAGAAAGAAAAAAGAGAAGAAAGACTACCTATTTCCTGAGAATGTGTAAGTAGTAATGGAGAAATGCAGGTGCATCCATCATATTCATTATTAAAGTGTATACAGACAGATCGTTGTAAACTTCTAACATCTCAACAAATATTTTTAGTTTTAACAATTTAAAAATTATTAAACTAAAATAAAATTAAGTAAATAAAATAAATAACAGAAAATTACCTAAAATGATGGGTTGCCTCCCATTCAGTGCTTAGTTTAACGTCTTAGCAAGACGTAACTTGGGGATTGCATTTTAAGTAAACTCAATGTCCCCTCATCATTGAGTCAATCATACATACAAGTAAGACAATGTTGTCTACCTATACTGTTTCAAACATGCCCATTGATTTTTAAATTTTTCTGTACCAAAAACTAAGCGCATGCTTGAGGGTTTTAGATAACCCACATCTAGGTGCAAATCAAATAATTAAGGCATCATAACACAATTGCACCTAGATCAAGCAAAGAAACCAACTCTTGAGATTGTAATTAAGACTTTAAAATTTTGGAGATAGTTTCAGAAATTTTTTTTTAAGTTAAAATAACATAATCAGTATTAACCAAGAGTGCTCCGAGGAAAGAATGGTGGGGCAAAGGCTCCTTAAAAACCATCCTCCTAGACAGAACAACGTTCTCAGGAAACACTAGTGGCACAAAGGCATCCAGGAACTAATCTCATAGACAGAACTCACTTAGATCTTTACTTTTCATGCTATTAAAGTTAAGTTAATTAAGTTATATTAAGTAAAAGAAAATCGAAGTTAATTAAGTAAAAGAAAATTGAAGTTAATTAAGTTAAGTTCATTTAAAAAGCTAAGTTAGTTAAGTAAAAAACAAATCTAAGTTAATTAAAAAGCTAAGTTAATTACGTGAATTTAAGTAAAAATCTAAGTTAAAATCTAAGTTAATTAAGTTAAGTTAAAAAAATCTAAGTTAATTAAGTTAAGTTAATTAAAAATCTAGGTTAATTAATTTAGTAAAAATCAAAGTTAATTAAGTTAATGAAAAATCTAAGTTAATTAAAAAAAATCTAAGTTAATTAAGTTAGGTAAAAATTAAGAGAAAAAAAAAATAAAGATAAAAATAAATTAAATTAAAATTGAAATAAAATAAAATAAAATAAAATAAAGTAAAGTAAAATAAAATAAAATAAACTAAAATAAACTAAAATAAACTAAAATAAATAAAAATAAAATTGTAAAAGGTAAAGGAAAATAAAATAAAAATAAAAATTGATTTTTTTTATTTTGTTTTTATTCATTTTTTTTATTATTTAAAAAAAAAATAAAAAAAATAAAGTTAAGATTTTAAATAAAAACTTAAAATTAAATGAAAATTAAAAATTAAGTTTTTTTTTATTATTATTTTTCAATTTTTTTTTTACGATTCATGAATAGTAATTTTATTTTGCTATCTACACTATAAATTTTATTTATTTATTTTAACTTAAAATTTTTGAAATTTTAATTTTTTTTTACTATTCATGAACGGTAATTTTATTTTACATTCACGCTATATTATTTCTTATTAACTAATTTTTTTTTTGAAATTTACAATTTTTAATTTTTTTTACTATTTATGAACAGTAATTTTATTTGACTATTTACATTATACTATTTATTTTTTTATCTTAAATTTTTTTTAATGTTTTTAAGTTTTAAATTTTTTTTTACTATTCATGAACGTAAAATTTTTTTACTTCAAATTTCAAATTTCTAAATTATTTTACTAAAAAAAAATATTTTTTATTTTTTTATTTTATTTTTATTTTTTATTTATTATGAAATTTGAAATTTGAAATTTGATTATTATTATTTTTATTAAAACAAAAAAAAATCACAATTATTTATAGCACAAAAATGTTTTTAAAATTTTGTTAAATAATTTAAAAAACGCTATTTCTTCCCCGGGAATGGCGCCAAAAACTTGATGAGCGAAAACTGGTATCGCCGATTCTTGCCAATACGTAGGTTTTAATATTTATAAAACTCTCGCAAGTGCACGAATCATTTCGTAGAAAATGATAAGTATACTCTCAAGGTCGATCTAAGGAAGGAATGTATGTGGTTTTTAATCTATTATTCAAATTTTTAAAAACGAAATTAAATCCTAAACATCCTGTCACGATATTTTGGGGTTTTGTGTTTTTAATCTACTTACATAAAATTAAACATAGATTCAATAACCATTTATGCAAATTTTATCATTTATAATGGCGGAGTATTTATGGATATAATAACTAATTTAATTATGTTTGCTCATATTATCTAGGTTATTAAAGATATGAATTGATATTTATTGATTCTCCTTTTTTGTATGAATACCACCTTTGGTGGGGTTAGATATTATTTGTTAACTAAACAAATCAATTAACACCTATGGGTGGAGTTGATAACTAATATGCTTAATTAAATTAATTCCTTTTTCTAAGAGATTGAAAATGAACCATTTAAATGCCACCTTTGGTGGGGTTAGACAGTTTAAACTTTATTCAAGGTGTTCAAATTAAACCTAAGAATTTAGTTATCCGAGTACTAACTTTCAAGTTTTAAAACCACTACTGAAAACATGTTGTCAATACATTTTCAGATAATAATTCTTATAAAAACTTTTGAAACAGAGCTTCACTCTAACTACCGGGCGATTGTACCATCAAATAAAAGAGCACTACTCTAAATCAGACCGGATAACTAAACCTTAAAATCTAATTTTCAGGTTTAAGTTTGTAATGAAAAATAATATATTTCTCTCTAACATTTTTAATATAAAATCATGAATAAAAATAAAATCAATTCATTTTAGAGATTTTTACCTATTTAATATTTCGCAAGCATAACAACGTTATTATTACATCATGTTTACTAAACAGCTAGCACAGTTAAATTTAATCACAGACAAATTAAATATAACATGTAAGAATAAAGCATAAAAAATAACTGTAAAGAAAATAAAATCCTTACAGAACTTCGACGCTATTCCCGTTGCTGGAAAAACTCCAAGCGAAATTTGCACTCCCATTTATTGAATCAAAAAGCTAAAAAAATTATATAAACATAACTAGTTCTTCCCAAAAAGGGAAGAACTCTAAAACTAAGAGAAATTAACTAAAAACTAAGAAAAACTAAAGAAAACTAAAAAGAGAGAAAGAAAGAGAGAAAAGAATGTATTTGGAGGTTTTGAAGGTGTTGAAGGTGTGTTTTGAAGTGAAGGGAAGGAGGTATTTATAGGTGAGGATGGAGAGAAAAATGAGTAAAAAAAATGTAAAAACGCGTAATGGAAATGCTGAGGTCATTGATGACGTCAGCATGACGTCATGGGGGCGGCTACACGTGAAAAATGGGGCGAAAAGGCGTCGGCGCGTGTGAACAGTAGCCGCGCGCTGGGGCGCTTGGCTGGGCGTGCGGTAGGGCAGCTGTGCGCGATTTTCTCCTTTTTGACCTTTTTGACCCATTTTGTCCAATTTTTCCATATTTGTTGATCTTTCCCCATTTATTTATTAATATATTTGTGATGTATTGCTTCAAGTATTCTTCTTTGAGTTTTTAAGTTACGTTTTTAAGGAAAAATACCTGAAAAACAATAAAAATACCCGTGATTCCGAAAAGGACAAATTTATATAAATATATGATAAAACATATAAATATATATATTTTTAATCAATTAATATGCATAAAATCATGGTTATTTTAGTGCTTTTTGAGCACTCATCATCTACGAAGCTCGTTGGGCTCATATCATTTGTTAAGCTAACCCTATATTTTCGCTATACCCTAGTGGGGTACCTGTACTTATTTGGTCATATGTCCGTTACATATTTAATATCAAACATGAACAATAGTGAAGAGAAAGATTGAAATATTATGTTCATGCATCATTTGTTTGACTCATTGTTACTGTAATGATGCATGCATGTGAAGCATGAGAAAGAGATCTCTAAAAAATTATAAATTTTCAATGGCATTGAGCTTAAATTATTATTTTTATCTCTATGTTTGTCTATCTTTTCGGTTGAATTGGGATGATGAGACTATTTTATTCTATTGTGTACTGAGAATGATTGAGCTTATAACTTTTGGGAAAGAATTAGTTATTAACTGTCACCACAAGAATTAGCTTGGTTGCTTAGATGATTGGTCTCATACTGACACATCTTAGTTTAACATGGTTCATAGCCCTTTATCTTATTAGTTCAGATTTTTGTTCAATTCATTATTTTCATAATTGGACAGGAAATGAGTTTTAGAAGATGAGTTATGGTCTTTTGTGTTCTGTTTCTGAACTCTTGCACTACAGACTAAAGAGGAAATGTATACATTAAAAAACAATTTTAACCACTTCAAAGTGTAGATTTGTATATTGTCTCTTTAAGATTTCTTTCAGTTGACCACTGACCATATGTATTTTATCGTGACAATGCATCTCTCTGATCATGAAAGTGATGTATGGAAACAAAAATGCAAGGGCTCGTTTTTGACAAGATCAGGCAGCTGCCCTCTAAATCCTTGAGAGTGATAGAGGCAATTGTTCAAATCAAAATTGAAGCGGTTTTGTCTCAATGGCTCAGAAGTCCAATTGCTTGCTGAAGTGATGCTGCTGCAATTTTAACTTTCCCTTTTATATTATCTTAAAAATAATTCAACTAGAAAATTTGCTCCATTATCTTAAGCGTTGGTTGAAGTTTTTGGGGATGTTGATTTGTTTTTTGCTCCGGTACTACTGCAGACTGCATTGCAAGACTGAATCCATGCTGATTGTTTTGACTTAACTATTCACTTTGAAATTAAGATATATCTAATTTGTATTTGGATTTTGATGGCTTTATTTTATCCATTTGTTGATCATGTAGTATTGTGTTGAAAAATAAGAAATATCGTGACAATGCATCTCTCTCTAGTTTGTACTATTATCTTCATATTTTCATTACAATTGTATAGCTATATATATGAAAATTTTACTTCTTTAATTACTCTTTAAATTAAGCATTCCTTGATTTACTACTTGAATTAAGAATTCTTTATTTTACTCCTTGAATTAAGAATTCTTTGTTTTACTCTTTGAATTAAAGACTCTTTGAATTAAAGATTCTTTGTTTTATTCCTTGAATTAAGTACTAATATTCAATACTCCCCCTCAAGTTGGATCCAAGTTTGGACAGAAGTCGTTGAAACTGATGAGAAGCCAAGGGTTTGGTGAAGATGTCAGCTAGTTGATCGAAACTTCTTGTATAATGTGTCTGAATCACCTGTGATTGAACTTGTTCACGAACATAATGACAATCAACTTCAATTTGTTTCGTCCTCTCGTGAAACACTGGGTTTGATGCTATATGTATGGCTGCCCGATTGTCACAAAATAAGGACATAGGAAGAGTTGTAGGAACACCTAAATCACACAGAAGACCTTTAAGCCATATCGACTCATATGCAGTTGAAGCCATTGTACGATACTCAACTTCGGTACTTGATCTGGTGATGACAGTTTGCTTTTTACTCTTCCATGTAACCAAGTTTCCACCGACAAATGTATAGTAGCTAGTGGTGGACTTACGATTGATTGCATTCCCTACCCAATTAGCATCATAATACCCCATGATTTTTGTGTTGTCATTCTTCTTCATGATGATACCACGACCCACTGATCCTTTTAAGTAGCGTAAGATCCTTTTAACAAGGGTTAAATGCTCAAGTGCCGAGGAGTACATGAATTGGCTCATACCTAGGAACTTTGTGAAAAAGTATTTCAAATGGTATTTTCCCCTTGAGAACAAGTGTTGGAGTACGATTTATGAGGTATGTGGCTGTAAGAATGGAATTTCCCTAGAATTGTTTAAGAAGATTGGCTTGGAAGAGTAATTAATTCAACACCATTTTGTTGAGGGGTAGAGACACAATTGGTGTGATGGAGGATTCCTTTGGTATAAAACAACTGGGTCATAGAGAATTCTGATCCATTGTCGCTACAAATGATTTTAACTCTGGATGCAAATTATGTTTCAACAAGGTTAATGAAGGTGGTAAGAAATGTGCGTGTATCAGATTTAGTATGTAAGAGATAGACCTATGTGCATCTTGAGTATTCATCAACAATAGTGAAGAAATAACGTGCTCCATTAAGTGTAGGAATGTGAGAGCCATCCCAAATATTGACATGAATTAGTTCAAAAGGTGCTTTTGTATTGATGGAACTTAAAAGAAATGGATTACGAGTTTGCTTAGCTAGTGGACAAATAGAACAATCATTAATACTAATGGAACAAAATGGTGTGTTGACGGAAAGAGAAATTACACGCAAACTGTTATTAGATAAATGACTAAGTCATTGATGACAAAGATGAGAGTTGGTTGAAGTAGTATTTAAAATAGAGAAACATCCAATCTTTTTGGAAATAGTCAGGTAGTAGAGTTCTGCTTTCTCAGTTCCCATCCTAATCGTCTTTCCCGAGAATTTTTCTTGAACAAAGCACATATTATTAGTAAAGGTGACATGACAAAATGTAGTTTGAGGTAGTTTGGCTACTGAAACCAAGTTTAATTTAAAGGAGGGAACACACAAGACATTATGGAGTATGAAATTATTGTAGAAATATATAGTTCCAATATGTGTGACATGGATAAGAGAATGATCAGGTAAATGCACATGCCGATTAGTAACTAGAATACTGGAGCTCATAAGGTTTTGGGAACAGACCATGTGATCAGTTGCTCCTGTATAAAAAATCCAACGGGTTTCTGAATGGAAACCAGTTGCACATAATGTGTTACCTGAAGAAGTAGTCACTTGACTTGCCATGCTACCTAATTTGGATTGATTGAGAAGTGTAAGAAGCTCATGATATTGGGCAGATGTAAGATTATGGGATGGTGTCTTTGTGTGAGAGCTACTTTTCTGAAATTCAGTATAGTGAACTTTGGAGGGGAAGCCATAACTTGCATTTCTCTTATATTGAATTGCTCCTTTCTTTCGACGCATGTTGATGTCATGTCCATTCAAACCACAAAAATTACATTTGAGGCGCTTTCGACAGTTTTCATAATTGTGTCCATTGAGACCACAAAAATCACATTTGAGGTTATTTCAGAAATTCTCAAAACTATGGACTATATTGTTGCATTGATTGCACTTGAGATATGGGTTCCTTGGTGGGTAATTCTTATAAGGATATTATGGACGACTATTCCTGACAATAAGTGCGACATCTTTTGGTATCCTTCCTATGGTTTGCGTGGAGATAGCTCTCTACTTTTCATCTTGAACAATGAGTGAATATACCTTATTTACTGTAGGTAAAGGTTCCATGAGCAATATTTTTCCACGTGCTGATTTGTAAACCGTGTTAAGCTCCATGAGGAACTTTATGGTTCGCTTCTTTTTTTGATATTCTTGTAGTTCCCTTTCGGCATTTCTTCCACAATGTGGAAGAGGACATAGTGCATCGCGAGTATCCCATAGGCTTTTCAACTTGGTGTAGTATTCTCCAATGCTCACACCTTCTTGTATGCAGTCGTGGATCTCTTGCTCAATGTGAAATAGGTACACGCTATTGGTGTGTGAAAAACGTTCTTTCAATTCTTCTCATAGCTCATATGCGGTATCATTATACATGACACTTTCTACAATTTTAGGCAATATGGTATTGAGAATCCATCATTTGACAAGAATGTTGCAGCGAGTCCATTGTTTGATTTCTGCTTCAAAGTTTGTTGATGGCCTTTTGATTGTGTCGTCAATAAATCCTTCTTTATTTTTGGTGATGAGAGCCATGAGTATCGCATGACTCCAAATATGATAATTTTCTTGATTTAAGGAAATAACTTATATCCATGATTGTTAGGTAGATTAACTTACCAACCAATCGTTAGTAATAACTTATATCCGTGAGTGGTGTTCCCTTCAAGATAGGTTTGAGCTTGTTGTTAAGAGGGGTAATGACTAGTTTAGCATCACTCATGTTAGCTTCCTTGAGAAAATCTAGAACATATTTCCTTTGGTTAAGAAAGAGTCCTTTGTGTGAGGTTGTCATTGCTTTACTAAGAAATTACTTTAATATCCCAAGGTCTTTAATTGCAAACCTTTGTCTGAGGGATCGTTTGAGGTTGAAAATCTCGTTAGCATTATCACATATAATTATCAGATCATCTACATAAATCATCACAACCAATTTGCCCATAACTCATGTGCAAACAAATAGTGAGGAATCGACATTGTTACTCTTGAAACCAACACTAGTGAGAACTGAGCTTAACTTGGCATACCAAGCTCGTAAGGACTTTTTCAAACCATAAATGGATTTGTGCAATTTTCACACTAAATCCAGTTCACTGCTTTGAGGATGCCCGGGTGGCAATTTTATATAGACTTCTTCTTTGAGATCACTATGCAAGAATGCATTCTTCACATCAATTTGGTAATGGACCACCTTTTGTTTACAACCACGGATAATTGCACTCTTACTATGGTCATTTTTATAACAGGTTCAAATGTTTCATTGTAATCCACCTCAAATGTTTGAGTGAATCCCCGAGCCATCAATCTTGTTTTATACCTCTCAATTGATCCATCTGACTTGAATTTGAACTTATAGATCCATTTGTAACCCACGACTTTCTTGCCTTTTGGAAGTTTGGTGATGCTCCATGTGTTGTTTTGATCTAGAGCTTTAAGTTCTTCTTGCATGGCTTCCTTCCACACCTCTTGGATTTTGGCCTTATGAAAGTTTTTAGGCTCACTGTAACTCGATATAATGTTGAGGAATGTGGCATGGGTTGGTGTCACTCTCTTATATGACACATAATTTGAGATAAGATGCGTGGGTTTGTAGGTGATAAAGTCTTGAAGTCTTTTGGGAGGTTGCCTAACACGCATTGGATTACGTCATGGAGCAAGAGGAGTTATCTCTCACTTGTTTACATCTTGTACCATATTGTGAGGATCATCTTGATTGTCACCATCTTCATGCAGCGTACCATCAAGACGAGACCTTTCATTGTTACTTGCATCAATGTTGACATGGCTGGAATCTTGTTGTTGTGGAGCCTCAAGTTTGATTCTTGGTAATGGAAACACATCCAAGATGCCATCCTATTGACTTGTGATTTCACGTGACTTGTTGAAAAAAAAGGTTAGTTTGATAAAATCGAACATCTTTAGATACAATTAATCTCCTAAGTTGGTTATCATAACACTTATATCCCTTTTGTGTAGATGAATAACCAAGAAAAATAAATTTAATAGCTCTAGGATCCAATTTATCTCGATGATGAGATTGGATATGTAAAAAATAGATGCAGCCAAAGACTCTAAGGTGTGAAAGGTTAATTTTCCTTCCTTTCATGACCTTTAGGGGAGACTTGAAATCTAAGACTCGACTGGGTAATCTATTGATGATGTAAGTAGCTTCCATAACCCCTTAGGACCAGAATCTCTTTGGTACATTCATTTGTAGTATTAATGCTCTAGTTTTTTCAAGTAAGTCCCGGTTTTTGCGTTCAGCTACACCATTTTGTTGAGGTGTGCCAACACAACTTGTTTGATGCATAATGCCATGAATGCTCAAATATTATTTCATGATCTGGGACATGTATTTGGTACCATTGTCAGACCTTAAGGTTTGAATTTTAGAGGAGAAGTGATTTTTAACAAGGTTATGAAAGTCCTTAAATACTTCCATAACTTTATTCTTAGACTTTAAAAGATACAATCATGTGACTCAAGAGAAATCATCAACAAAAATCACAAAATACTTATAACCATCAAAAGATTCATTAGTTGTCCTCATACATCTGAATGAATTAGTTCAAAATATTTATTAGCCCTAGACAAGGAAGAATTAAAAGGCAATCTAGTGGCCTTAGACAAGTGGCAAGTTTCACATGCAATTGCATCATTTCCTAAGTTTGGAAATAAAGTTGACAAAATTGGTGGAGAAGGGTGAGCTAAACGTTGATTCCATAATTGATTATCTTGGATGGGGTTAAACTTGGCTTGAAACCCTCTGGGATTGATTTTGGATATGTAATAGAGACCATCTAAGTAAAACCCTTCACCAATCGTCTTTTTGGTGGCACAATCTTGAAAAATGACATTGTGAGGAGAAAAAATGGCTAAGCAATTCAAGGTATTTGTGATTTTTCCTACAGACAGAAATTGGAAGGGAAAGGAAGGTACATATAAAACCGCCGACTCGATTTCATCTAACATTAATTTTATTTTTTCCTTTCCTAAAACTTTTACATTCTCACCATTTGCAATTGAAACTTGAGAAGGATTTGCTAATTTTTCAAACTTATTAGACTTTGACACATGGTTGGTCATATGATCTGTGGCACTTGAATCTACAACCCAAAAATCATGCAACATATTTATTTTAAGAGCAATTTTAAAGGCTTTTATGATACCTTGCATGTCCTCTTATGGTATGAGTTTTGTATCTACCAAGAAACTCGCAAACTTGCCTAGAAATGTTGTTGAGTTTTTTTCTTCTATGATATCCACACAATCAATTCTAGCTCCTCATGTCTTGCTTTGAAGATACAACATAAACTCATTCATGAGTTCAACTAGATTTGTTGTGAAGTTCTTGAATAGATCAGACCAATTAGAGGTAGAGGAAAAAGTATGATTTGCACGATGTGTAGTACGATTCACTTTCTATAAACCATTGTCCTTTATAAAATCAGGCTTTAATTATGGATGTAGAATCTAGCATGTGTACTTAATATGGCATGTATAGTTGCAGTGTTGATACTTCAAGTTTGGATGCTTCCCTTTGTACTTCCTCTAGTTAGTTAGATAGGCTCTTGCCTCAGGTGCACTAGTCATTGTACCCTTGTTCATGACTTTCCTTCTTACTTCTTCACGTTGAATTGTCGCACATACATTGGTGAAGGAAGGAAGTTCAGTATTCATGAGTATGTGGCATCGTATATCTTCATATGTTGAATAGAGACTGGACAGAAGTTGAAATATTTTATCTTCTTCTGATCTCTTTCGTAGTAGAGCTACATCGGTTGTATGAGGACGATATATTTCCAACTCATTCCACATGCTTTTCATGTTTCCTAAGAGTTGTACAAAAGGCTTGTCATCTTGTTGCAGACCTGATATGTCCTTCTTTAATTGAAAAACTCGTGCAACATTGTTTTAATTGTCATACATTTCCTTGACCGTCTCCCATAGTTGGTATGTGGATTCAGAGTAATTGAATATTTCAACTAATTTACGTTCCATGGAATTTAAGAGCCATGACATAACCAGTTGATCCTTGCTAAGCTAGGATTCATAGGTTGGTGAAACATCAGATACTTCGATGCTTCCATTTATGAACCCTAACTTGGACCTTTCAAGTAAAGCCAGAGACATTACTCTTGAGCAAGACAAGTAATTAAACTCATTCAACAAGACTGAGCTTAATCTTTGATTTGGGTTGACATCCACCTCATGCATATTCATGAAGGAAAGCATCGATGAATTTTCAGCTTCTGATCACAGCGGCTTATCTTCAACCATTTTGAAGATCGAAGATGATAAGATAATAATAAAACAGAAGCAAGTTAATTTTTATGCTTTGATACTATATTGAAAAACAAGAAATAACTCTACACAAAATAGCTCTATAGTTTGTATTATTTTATTCATGTTTGTATTACAATTGTATAACTATATATAAAGAAATTTTATTCCTTTAATTTCTCTTTAAATTAATCATTCTTTGATTTACTCCTTAAATTAAGTTTTCATTATTTTATTCATTTAATTAAGCTTTTTGTATGTATTTCTTTAATTAAATTTATTGTATTTATTCTTTTAATTAAGAACTAATATTCAATATATTACTTCTCTTATGTAAGTATAAAATCACGTGGTGTACGTAGGAGTTGTATTGCTGCGGTGCGTGGCTTTGAATCAGCTCTATATCTTATTTTTATCTATATTGGAATGCTTGGTGTAAAACAATTTGCTCCTGTTTCTTTACTAGTTTTTCAAAGAATTGAATAACGATTACTTATGCCTTGGAAATATGTTTTGTATTTTCTCTCTGATCCTTAAAAACAAGCTCATCTTCATGAAAGTTCTATTTATCGAGAATTACTTTTGGAATTAAATGTTGGTCTCACAATTATGACAAAAATTTAAATAGCTGTCTTGGGTGTAAATTCTTTGTAAAGTGTGCCACGTAAATGGACAACCAGATCTTAGTTGGTTGGTATTTGTGAAACCGGAAACATGCAATTTAATGAAATCATTATTCTCTACATCCACGTGACTGGTAATATGAAGTTCAGGAGAGTTTCTCTAGTCATTTGTTAAAATCATTAATATTCATATAAGATCATAATTATAGTCTTGGGACTCTTTGTATCTCCATTATGTACTTCTCAAAATTCTATTCATATTTTGTTAAATGAGTTATTTACTATTCGATTACATTACGATGCATCGATGTAGAAGGCAATTTGTACATGTGTTTAATACTTTTTCCAGTAAGGTTGAACTTTGCAACGAAATCTCTCGGCTAAATGTAATATGAATTGGATTATTTAATCTCTAAAATAAACTCTTTAGTTACAATGAAATGTTTGCATCTTTGAATAATTGAAATTAATTTAAAGAGTAAATAAAGGCTTAATTCAATGATTAATTTAAGAAACTTTTAATAGATGTATAATTGTAATGAATTAATCATCAAAATGATCGTTCTAATCGATAAAAAAATTTAAAAAAACAAGTTTTAGTAAAAACAAATTGAGAGCAATTTTCTTAAGTTTAATTAGGTTATGAGTTATGAGTATTGTAAACATCGTGTATAATTTATCTCATTTTCAGTAAAAAGATCTGCAATAGGTTCAGAGACGTAAACAAAATTGATTGAACTCTGTTATTAAATTTGTGTGTTATTTTATTTATTTTGTTTTTTCATAAATCTTACTTATCAGAAATTTGCGTAATGATCGCAAATTTACAATCATATCATCTGTCTTAAGGATGATTAACTTAGTTACAATCATATCATCTGTCTTAAGGATGATTTTAATTTTCCTTTCTTGACACACTTGTCATTTGTTAAAATTCAAGAATGTCATTATGATTTTAACGTGTAGTGAATGTCCTTATGTAATGTTATTATTCATATAAATAGTGAATTTTTTTTGGCGATATTGGTTTGTTAAAGGAGGTGGTCCTAATACACGGTAGTTTGCAAAAATAGTCAGAAACAATTCGGAGGAAGTCATATTTGAGTGGGAGCAATGATCGCATATGAAGTAAAGGTAAAACTTGAGAAATTCGATAGCATAAATTTTGGGTTTTAGAAAATGAAAATAGAGTATTATCTGTATCAACCTCTATCAGGGAAGAAGCCTTAGGTTGTGAAGGAATAAGATTGGAATCTTCTAGACATACAAGCTTTTAGAGTTATTCGATTGACGTTATCTCATAATGTTGCTTTCAACATAGCAAAGGAAAAAACCACAGTGGGTCTTATGACAACTCTCTCCAATATGTATGAGAAGTCATCAACCTTAAACAAAGTGAATCTGATGAGACGTTTGTTCAATTTGCGGATGATGGAAGACGCATCTATAGCTCAACATCTTAATGAACTCAAAATAGTCACAATCCAATTGAGTCCAGTTGAAATTGAATTCGATGAAGAATTACGAGCATTGATACTTTTTTCTTCTCTACTAGAAAGTTGGAATGCTACTATCGCAGCTGTGAGTAGCTCATTAGAAAGCAATAAGTTGAAATTTGATGATGGTCGTGATTTAGTTCTCAATGAAGAGATCCGACGTAGAGATTCAGGTTAATCATCAACCTCTTTAGTTTTGCATACAGAGTCAACCAGAGAGAATGGACGTGGCATAACATACTACCGAGGTAGATCAAAGGATAGAAGGTCTAAATCCAGGAATCTCAATAATTCCCATAACTCAAAGACTATCGAGTGTTGGAATTGTGGAAGATCTGTGTACTAAAAAAATCAATGCAAGAGCGCACTGAAGGACCAACAAGTGAAGGCAGAGGCAAATGTTACTTTCACCTCAGGAGGAGCTGATGCATTGATATGCTCTTTGGAGAGCAAGGAAGAATCTTGGGTGTTAGACTCTGGAATATCATTCCATTCTACTTCACAGAAAGAATTCTTTGAGAAATATGTCCCTAGAAACCATGGAAAGGTATATCTTGGTAATGATCAACCATGTGCTATTATTGGCAAAGGTGTAGTGAACATTAAGTTGAACGGATCTGTTTGGGAGCTGAAGGATGTCAGGCATATTCCCGACCTAAGAATGAACTTAATCTCAGTAGGGAAATTGGACTGTGAAGGCTACACTACGATCTTCCATGGTGATGATTGGAAGATTTCAAAAGGCGTAATGACAGTTGCTCGAGGCAAGAAGAGTGACACTCTTTACATGACAGTAGGATCACGTTGTTCAATCGCAGTTGCAGCAAGCAATGAAACATCAATTTTTTGGCACCAGAGACCAGGCCACATGAGTGAGAAAGGGATGAAGATTATACACTCAAAGGGAAAACTTCTAGGTCCACAGTCTACAGAGATAGACATATGCGAAGATTGCATACTTGGAAAGCAAAATAGAGTCAGCTTTTAGACAAGTTGCAGAACCCTAAAGAAGGAAAGGCTAGAGCTTATTCACTCTGATGTTTGGGGACCAACGACTGTCTCATCCATTGGTGGGAAACACTACTTCGTGAATTTCATTGATGATCACTCTCGGAAGGTATGAGTTTACTTTCTAAAGCAGAAGTCTAAAGTATTTGAGGCTTTCAGAAGATGGAAAGCTATGGTGGAAAATGAGACAGGTTTGAAAATCCAAAAGCTCAAAATCGATAATGGTGGTGAATATGAAGACACCATATTCAAAAATTTCTACTATAAGCACGGGATCAGAATGGAAAGAACTATGTCAGGCACGCCTTAACACAATGGTTTAGTTGAGCATGTGAACCGAATGTTGACAAAAAGAGCCAGAAGCATTTGTATACAGTAAGGTCTACTGAAGCAGTTCTGGGTAGAAGTAGTCAACACAATAGCTTACTTGATCAACCGAGGCCCATATGTTCCATTGGAGCACAAAATACCAGAGGAGGTATGAAGCATAAAAAAGGTGAAACTATCACATCTAAAAGTTTTGGGTTGTGTAGCATTTGTGCATATTAGTGATCAAGGCAGGAATAAGCTTGATCCTAAATCTAAGAAATGTACCTACATCGGCTATGGCGAGGATGAGTTTGGCTACCGCATTTGGGAGCTGAAGGATGTCAGGTATATTCTTGACCTAAGAAGGAACTTAATCTCAGTAGGGCAGTTGGCTAGTGAAGGCTACACTACGATCTTCCATGGTGATGATTGGAAGATTTCAAAGGGTGTAATAACGGTTGCTCGAGCCAAGAAGAGTGACACTTTTTACATGACAGTAGGAGCATGTTGTTCGATCCCAGTTGCAACAGGAAATAAAATACCAAATCTATGGCACCAGAGACTAGGTCACATGAGTGAGAAGAAGTTGAAGATTATATGCTCAAAGAGAAAAATTCTAGGTCTACAGACTGCGGAGATAGATATATGCAAAGATTGCATACATGGAAAGCAAAAGAGAGTCAACTTTTAGACAAGTAGTAGAACCCCAAAGAAAGAAAGGCTAGAACTCATTCACTTTGATGGTAGGAAACAATACTTCATGACTTTCATTGATGATCGCTCTCGAAAGGTATGAGTTTACTTTCTAAAGCATAAGTCTGAAGTATTTAAGGCTTTTAGAAGATAGAAAACTATGGTTGAAAATGAGGCAAGTTTGAAGATCAAAAAGCTCAAAATCGGCAATGGTGGTGAGTATGAAGACATCATATTCAAAAATTTCTATTATAATCACGTGATCAAAATGGAGAGAACTATGACAGGCACGCCTTCACACAATGGTATAGTTGAGCGTATGAACCGAACATTGACAGAAAGAGCCAAAAGCATTTGTATATAGTTAGGTCTACCGAAGTAGTTCTAGGTAGAAGCAATCAACATGATAACTTTCTTGATCAATCGAGACCCATCTGTTCCATTGGAGCACAGAATATCAGAGGAGATATAGAGCAGTAAAGAGGTAAAACTACCACATCTAAAAGTTTTTAGTTGTGTAGCATTTGTGCATATTATTGATCAAGACAAGAATAAACTCGATCCCAAATCCAAGAAATGCACTTTCATCGGCTATGGTGAGGATAAGTTTGGTTACTGCATTTGGGATGACTAAAACAAGAAAATGATTCGTAGTAGAGATGTGATTTTCAACGAAATGGTGATGTATAAGGACATGCATAAAACATATGCCAATGACTGAAAGCAGAATAAGTTAGTATTTACAGATACAAATGATGTCCCAGATAGTTCCATAACAAAACCAATTGTGACAAGTCCTCAGCTAGGGGAGCTCGTTGGACAGAGTAGTACGCAACATTCTGACACACCACAACCTCCTACTCCATCTCTTGTATTGAGAAGGTCTTTTCGACCTCATGTGCCTAATAAGAGATACATGAACTATATGTTGCTGACTGTTGAAGGGAAGCCTAAATACTATGATGAAGCTTATCAGACTCAAGATTCCAACAAATGGGAGCTTTCTATGAAAGAATAAATGAAATCTCTCACCTCTAACCAAACATAGGAACTAGCTAAGTTACCCATGAGGAAGAAGGAACTTCACAACAAATGAGTGTACCGGGTGAAAAAGAAGCATGATGGTTCTAAGAGATATAAAGCTCAACTAGTTGTCAAAGGATTTCAGTAGAAGGAAGGAGCTGACTACACTGAAATTTTTGCTTCCATTGTGAAGCTCAATACTATCATATCAGTGTTGAGTATTGTAGCCATTAAAGATCTTCATCTTGAATAGTTGGATGTGAATACTGCATTCCTTAACGGATACTTAGATAAGGAGATATATATGTATCATCCAGAAGGTTTCTCATAAAGATGGAAGAAGAACATGGTATGTAGACTTAAGAAGAGTTTGTATAGCTTGAAACAAGCCCCGAGACAGTGGTACATAAAATTTGACAACTTCATGCACAAGAAAGGTTTCCTAAAGTGCAATGTCGACCATTGTTGTTGCTTCAAGAGATATAGGTCCAGTTATATCATTTTACTACTTTATGTTGATGATGGTTAGTAGTAGGTTCAGATATGGATGATATCAGAAGGTTGAAGCATCAATTGTCAAAGGAATTTGACATGAAAGACTTGGGTTCAATAAAGAAGATTCTTGGAATGTAAATCATAAGAAATAAGAAGAGATATTCAACATGGGCGATACCAAGCCAGTTAGCACACCCTTGGCCAATCACTTTCACCTATCCAAGGATCAATCTCCTTAGACGGAGGAAGAGAGAGAAATCATGGCTAAGGTTCCTTATGCCTCAGCCATTGGAAGTTTGATACACGTGATGGTCTGTACGAGACCAAACATTGGCTATACAGTGGGAGTTGTTAGTAGATTTATGTCAAATCCAGGGAAAACTCATTGGGAAGTAGTCAAGTGGATTTTGAAATATCTACGAGGCATTATAGAGAAGTGTTTGTACTTAAGTAAATTGAGAGTTAAAAGTACAAGGCTATATAGACGTAGACTTTGGAGGTGAAGTTGATCATCGAAGAAGCACCACCAGTTATATATTTACTATTGGAACTACAACTATTAGTTGGATGTCACAGATACAGAAGATTGTCACTCTATCCATTACAGAGGTTGAGTATGTAGTAGTGACTGAAGCTAGTAAAGAGATGATATAGCTTCAAGGTTTGTTAATTGAGCCGGGATTCAAACAGTAGAAGAATATTCTACACAGTGATAGTCAAAGTGCAATACATTTGGCGAAGAATTAAGCATTTCATTATAGAACCAAGCATATTGGGCTTCGTTATCACTTCATCATATCTCTATTGGAAGATGATGTGTTAATACTGGAGAAAAATCAAGGAAGCAAAAATCCAGTGGATATGTTGGCAAAAGTGGTGACTAGTGACAAACTGAAGTTACGCTCAACTTCAGTTACGCTCAACTTCAGTTGATCTACTAGAGTAACAAGCTAGAAAAGCTGCTGTATTGATCGAGATGTGAAGACAGATTGGAATCAGTCTTCAAGTGGGAAATTGTTGAATAATTGACCTTAATTCAAGAAGCATATTAAGAAGAAAATTAAGGAGCAAATGAAGAAACAATTTAAGGAGTAAATCAAGGCTTAATTAAATGAGCAATTCAAAAAATCCTTAATTTAATGAGTAATTCAAAGAGTAAATCTCCCTATAAATAGATGTATAATTGTAATAAATTAATCATCAAAATGATCATTCCAATTGAGAGAAAAACTAAGAGAAAAAGACTTTAGTGAGAGAAATTTGAGAACAATTCTCTTGGGTGTAATTGGATTGTAAATTGTGAGTGTTGTAAACACTATGTATAATTTATCTTTTTTTAATAAGAAGATTTAAATCAAGTCTGGAGACGTAAACAAAATTGACTGAATTCCGTTATCAAATTTGTGTGTTATTTTATCTATTTTATTTTTTCATAAATTTAACTTATCGAAAATTTACTTAATTTCTCCGTATCATTCTATTATATGAGAACTTTGGGTTATATCCATCTTTCTCTTAAGGATGACTTTAACTTTCATTTCTTGGCACACTTGCCATTTGTTATTATTTTAACGCGCAATGAATGGGGCAGTGATTGCTCCTTCACCACATATTCTAGGAGTCTTGATGGAAGTTAAAAGTTTTACTTTTTGTTTGTGCATTCCCCACGTGAAGAATCATTTCAATAGTTATAAAACAGATGAGTGGAGGTGCTTTTGACAGAAGATGGGACATTCGCGTTGTTTTCCTGTATTGAAAAGCAGCTGCCAGTGGAGAACCCATCAATTTAGCTGCTTCCTCAATTAAGATAACTTTATGATGTTAGGAAAGTGTAATTACTTCCTAGATTTTCACTTGAGATTCTGGTGATTACGCTCTTATTATTCCTGTACGACCTCTTTGAGGTAGGCTGCATTGTGTGTATTCTCAAGCTAAAGTCTGTTTAGGAGCTTAACTTACAATCTGGTTAATAGTTTTTCATTAGTACTGGAAGTTTGTGTTATTTCAAAATTAGAGGCAAGTGCTAGTGGCCCAACACAATATGGAATCAAGAAGTTGCCACATGTCAGACCCTTTTCTCATGAAATTTAGAACAGAGAGTAACTAGGTACAGGGAGCTGTATGAAGTCCATTTTGCCACACTGATGCCGAAGTCTTTTTGTCTAAAGAATCATCTTTTTCGAGTTTACTTTCTTTCTACCGTTTTCTTGATGCTGACAGTGTATATATGTAAAGCTGATAAAAATGGAAGAGTGCATTATGCTAATGACGGTTAGTTGAAGCAGCTGAAGCACAAATCATAGATAATATCTAGTGGGACAATTTAAAGCACAAAAGCCACTCTTTCTGTGGTCAAACCTAAAACATATCAGATTTCTCTAAAATTCATGTTGGGTTATCCTTGAGAGTTTTACTAATGTGGGTTATGTATCTTGCTATGAACACTTCGTAAGAGACTGCATTTCATGTGCTTCCAACTTTAGCCAATATAAAGACTAATGTAATATAATTGTTTTCTTCAGATATCATAGCTTTGCTTCCGTAGCTGCATGACCAAGAATCTCATCTTCATTTATTCTCTGCTGGTATCTGTTGGTATTCCTACTTTAACTTCAATGCTGGCCTCAAATGGCAACTGAAAGGAAACTAAAGAGCATGCTTGATTTCATGGGTTTAGAAAATGATTCAGTGCCAAAACAGTAAATATTTTTCATTGGTTGATGATATATTACAGGTTACTGTGCTTTTCATAATTCAGGGTTCTTATTTACTATCTTCTCCATGGCCATTTTAAAATATGGATGCCGATGTAATTTTGCATCCCTCAACATTTGCTGCCAGTTCTTTCCAGCTTTTGTATAATTTTTTTGTTGTTAATTAGAAGGGAATTATGCAGTTCTGTAACTTGGAAGGAGTTGAATATTGAAAAAAAAAACAGTAAATATTTTTCATTGGTTGATGATATATTCAATATGCACGGTTAAATTTTAGGATGTTCTGTATAAAAAAGATGATGGGCCTCTTCCTTCCACCAACTTTGTTGTTGGTCCTTTTCTGTTTTAGTTTTTTACTATGAGCTCTACACTTTTATAAATAATTTTTTGAAAGCTTACCAAGCTTGTTGATTATATATTATATCTTTAGCAGGGAGATGATGTCAAATATCCTTTTAAGAGTTAATTTAGCAAATAGAAGTTTGGTTCTATGTTTACAAAATTGTTAGTACAACGTCTCTGGATTTGCTGTTCTCCAATACCTTTTCTAACTATGATTACTATTGATATAAGAAAACATTTTACCCCTTTACAAAATGTCAACCAGTTGCTGCAGCCAACTTAATACCAAGGGCTCATGAGAAGGCTTGTGAATATAATATATATATATATTTTACAGTATTTGGGACTGATGCATAAGGACATCTTAATTTTTTAGCATATGGTCACTTTCATGAGAAGGGTATTGCCTTTTGAAATATTCTTTGACCAGGAGCAAATATTGCTAAAGGGTCATAACATGATTTTCTCCTTAGAAAGACTTCCCAGCGTGGCCCAAAGTGGGCTCCCCATTCTTGCTGAGAAGTGTAATGAGGTAAATATTGCTTCATCCCTAGTTGTGCTTTTTCACAGAACCGGAGGATTCTTTTGTTTCGTATTAAGATTTGTTCTAAGCCATCAGTTCCTGTTGAAGACGGAACAGCAGATGTGAGAAACGCCACTAAATAGAATATATCTTCCTCCGGGATAACCACAGATGTCCTGTTGTCCCACCTGAAGTCAGAATTAATTAATCAATTAGCCAGTTATAAGAAGCAATTCAACACAAATGGATAATTTACTCATGGTAGAAGCTGTTACTTTGATTTGTGAACCGGATAGATAAGAACGGGGCCGTTGGTTGTGTCTGTGAGGATATTTCCGAAAACTTCTTCAGCAAAATTATGTATTTTGCTTTTGGGTATAAAAAGATTGAGCCATGGGTGTGGAACTTCCCACAAGCCTTTTGAGCGTAATTTGACCTCGGACACATGAACCCTGTTGAGGAAATCTACATACGTCACTTCTGATAAGAAAAGTGTTGAAGGTATGTAGCTCAATTGAGCCAACAAGCTGTGGACTTCCTGCATGTTAGAGAAAGATATTTATATGTTTAACAGTTTTCAATTTATTATTCATTCAATTTAGAAAGTTTGATCTGACCCCTGACCTGATTTGCCAATTCGGAATTGTGCAGGTTGAAGTATTTGGCCAATTCCAAGCAGAAGAGCTTTTTCCCATCTGACCTGAACTGGCTAGCCTGAGCTGGGTCCTGTGGATTGAAGGATGATTTCCAGTAATTTACCAGGCCAGTCCGGTTTATTATCACAAACCCTTCAATGTAATCAAATGTATTTTTTGCAGATATTAAATGTTCCTGGTCTCGGGTAAAGGTTGCAAAATTTGAGTAGAGGACTCTTATCCATTTTACCTGTTCATAAAGAGATCTGTTATGACAATTCAAACTTATGCTAGATCCGACAGCTTGCTTTTAAATATTATTTGATGATAATATTTTCCTTACCATTGCTGGAGCTGCTTCCAACGAAATTCTTGCCCGGGTTATGATGCCAAACTGACCTAATCCTCCAAGAACACTGTGAAATAGATCCTGATTGTGTTCATTTGAACAATTTACCACTTCCCCTTTTCCTGCACCCGTTTTCAATCGCTTTTTGTTAAAATATTGAACACATACATGCAATGAACAAAATACATAATTGTGACTAGGATCAGTTAGCTTTTCAGGAGACCAAGGTCAAGCAAGCCATTCTATTTTTCACAAACCTGTAGCAACCTCCAGATGATAGACATTGCTGATTTGTGGGCCATGCCGAAATGCCTGTCCACTAACCCCAGCATTAGAGAGAGTGCCTCCAACAGTGAGATATAAATAGTCTGTCCAAGATTTTGGAGCTAATCCATATTTCAAGCTTTCATGCAGAACATTTATCCATAACTCACCACCAGAAACATCCACGTATGGAAACTTTCCCGTATGAACCTGCATTTTAGGATCCTTGAGTGATCTCATGCTGATGACAACTCCTTTATGTGCTTGTGACTGGCCTTGGAGTGAGTGTCCATGACCTCTTGCTGCGACTGTGAGTTCTGAGGCAGGACCCATATCCCAAATATGCTTTACTGTAATGGCTATATCAGAAACAGATTTTGGATGTAAAACTGCTAAGGGAAGCAATTGGTACCTATTGCCAAAATCCCTAGCTGCATGATGAACTTCATCAAAATTAAACTGCCCTTCTAGGTGAAGTGTTTTCAAGGAAAGTAGGTTGGAGAAGCAAAGATTTACTCTAACAGTTAGGCAACTTAGCAATATGATTAAAAAGCCTCTTATGAAACAAATGTTGCTCCTTTTAGAGTTAACTCGTGGGTATTTCATTTTTTTACAGAATAAGATAAGGAGGAAGCTGAAGATCAAACAGAGACTTAAAGATGATTACTTGTGTTGCCGTTGTGTCTTTGAAAGAAAGGATGTGAGAAAGGTATGGAAAAGCAAAGGAAAGGAATTGTTGAAAGGAATTTAAAGGGGAAGAATGAAAGATTTTGGGTGGCTGAGTCAGCCTAACTTCTTCATATGTGAGAATCCGTATGAAGACTGCCTACTTTGCTAGTAGAGTTTTAGGATTTTGTTTTTAGTTTATTCCTTTCTGGGCTCTTTCGTTTTATAAGTAGCCATCACTCTATTGCCAAGTTGAAGAGAAAAGTCACAGGAAAAAGAAAGATTTCACAAATCTTTGCACCTTTTTAAACAGTTGCAACCACAATATCACCTTTTTCATGAAAAAAACAAACATGTCCCAAAAAAATATTATCACTTTAAACTTGTTAAGGATTCTTTTTTTTTTTCATTTTAGAAAGGAGAAGGTAAAACCCTATGTGAAAAAAAATGCTTATTTCTCTACACTCAATGACAGGTAAACCCATGCCCTGTATCTTACTGACATGAATGACTGAATGATAAGCATCTTTGCCTCAAAGACCATTGTTGTCGGAATGAGTTAACATCGCGTATCTATTTGCAGATTGGCTGAGAAAGACTGGGGGCTCCTTTTGATTATGTTAAAAGAGAAGAGTTTGGTCTCAACAGTGACAGTGGGGTCTTTGAGGGTCCCTTTGACACGTGAAATTTGAACTTGTTCATGCTAATGCTTCAGTTGGGTCTTTTAGCTCTTCTTGATTTATTATGTTCATTCTTCTCAGGTAAGAAACGAGAGGAATCAACGTGGGCTTCAAGGCATTGAAGAAACACTGAAAGATTAGTCGCTTTTGACCATGCACTGGTATACTAATGTTACTGACTTGCTGCCTTGCCTTGAAATCTTACTATTTGGTTTGGAATGCGTGTTGATCCAAATTTACATGTATTTTGATGTTGTAAGACTTTTACATTATTTTTAATCTAATTATTTAATTATAATAGTAATTAATTCTTTACCTACGCAAAATATATATATATATATATATATATAACAATTAATTTTAGATTAAAAATTATTTGGGTCGTGTTCTGGATAATGGCTCCAAATATCACCTCTATTGGGGGCTTCAAGGACAACTTCTAACTATTCTCTTGTATATATTTCTTAACTCCTAAGTAGTCATATTACCTCCGTACGATTATTCCTTTTTTTTAACCGAGCAGAACCACCATTAAAAAATTGTTTTTTGCAGCTACATGGCGAAGAATATATATCATGCTCTTTCTTTTTTCTGTGTATGGGCATCTTCATAGTCAGCAAATGCTTTATTTTGATATAATTGGTTCTCATTATCGCCTTGAAATATGTCTTGCATAGTTCTGTGGTCCTCGTACATAATTTTCTTTTGGTCCTTTCTTTGTCTTGTATCGATAGCTATGTTACCCGGAGTCAAATATTTTCGAAGTGTCAGATATAGTTATGTATCTATAATTTACATTTCGAAGTTTAATATTTTAAGCCATTTGAATACTGATTATAATTAAAAGTTTAATTACTTATATAATAATTTTTTTATTTGTCTGTAATATATATATCCATTTTTTTTTTGTACAAAAGATATCCAAATTTAGAACTCATGGGTTACTAGAACTTTAGCATAATATATATTATAAATAAATAAGATTAAAATTATTGTGCATGAAAGCCACTAACAAAAAATGTTTGCTTGGTCTTCAAATAACATGTTCCATATAAGAAGTTATTAGTTGTGCAATTTTGGTGTGTAATTTTGAATTTTTCAAAAGTGTGAATGAAATTATGTTCATAAATTATAAAAGAAATTGATATACTATTTAAGGCTAAAACAAAACATATAATCAACATATATAGATGCTCGACAAAATAAAGTTTTTTGGTACATAACACGATCAAAATGAAGCTAGGTTCGTTCAAAATGCACGACTTTTTTTTTTTGAAAAAAACAAAAAGTTTATAATATTAGTAGGATTAATTGTTACAAACGTAATTGAAAAAGCCTCTTTATTTAAGGGTGTCAAGTGTGAACTCAAGAACATGGTCTACTTTCTATGGTGAAAAACGTAATATCCTCAATTACATGTTTTCTAGAAGGAGATATCGACCACTAATAAATAAATAAAAGGCCTGCATTAACCGAGTAATGATAATGTAAGAGAACCAAAACCCACAAAACATTTCAGAGCGCATCTCTTTGTCTATGTTATGCTTCAATGATGGAATGCAAAATCACTTTGGGTGAAAACTTAATTAATCACTAAAATTAATTAACATATGTCACACTTTGGATCAATGGGCGGCAAGATGGCCTGGTGTACCATTGCACTTTCCGTTGTTATTAGTAGAAGTTTAAAAAAAATGAGTTATTTAACTAGTGTAAACAAATTGTAGTTTAATTTAACTAATTTAAATTATATTTTAAATATTTTTTTCATTATATTATTATTGTAATTATTAAATTAATAAAACATCGTGTTAAATTAATTCTCAAACATGAGTGAAGTGATTTGATTTAATCATTTTTAAATTATTAACTCATTAGATCATCTTTCATCACAAATTAATTATGTGAAATTTTTTCAATGATTATAAAAATAGGGACGTAAATTGATGAATTAATTATAAAATCATTTATTAATAAGAGTTAATTAAATTGTATTATTTCATCAAATTATGATAAAAGATTATTTTTATTTATATTTAATAATAAAAATACATAAAATTCGAATAATTAAGCTATTAAAAATTTAAAAAAATTGAAACATATTGTGTAAAGTGGGCATTGGTCCACCAGTAAGATAGTAATTTTATATGCACACAACTTCTATCCCACCAATATGTGTAATTTTTATGGATGGTTATAAATTTATTTGTTATTAAATCATATGATATTTATAATAATTAATAAATAATTTAATTTATTTTAAGTGTATATGAGATAATAATGTAAATATTTAAAGTTTTTAAGAGGAGAATATAAATAGGGTTGTCATGTTAGGTAAGGTAAGTAGCCATTAGAGATAAGTGTATATTAGAGATAAGTGTGGAATGAACAAAAATGATTCTATTAATAATTATAATTGATTTGCATCAATTTCGGAGTAATTTTGGAGCATAATTGAGAAATAGTTTCCAATTATAAACTAATAGTATTTTCACATAATTTAACAACTATGGTTACATTTTAATATTTATCCTATTAAATAATTTAAAATATATACATTATTTTCTTTTTTTAGTTATTTAGGTCATGTTTTTTAATAAAATATATATATAAAAAAGAATAAAGAAAATTTAATTTAAGTATTCAAATTATTTTGTGTTTAATATTAAAGTATAAAATTTTCTTTTATTACATAATTACATAAATAAAAAATATAATATTTAATATATATATTTGATTTTAGAATTATATTAATTATCCCTTTTACCATTAATCTATTACATATAATTTTAGAGGAAAAAACCATCGATTTTGTGTGTGGATAATTTCGATTAACTCATGAAATTTAGTATCCATCTCTATTAGCCATCCTTATTTATAATTATACGAATTAAAGTAATTAAAATGCTTAGAGAATCGGTGAGAATTAGAGAATACACTAATGTAATTGATTATATATATATTAAAGATAATTAAATAACCTATGAAGATTATATAATATTATTCTTATCCTGTTCCCTATCCCACTTTCATTCCACTTCAATCAATGTCTTGTGGTCTTCCCTTGGATATCCACTCCATACCCCACAGGAGATATATAAAATCTACTGACATTTTTATTTTATTTTATTTTAAAAAAAATTCATGGGGCAACATTAATTTGTTTTCGCCAATGAGATTAATTAATTATAGGTGATGAGAGCTAGCTAGCGATAGGATCTTTTACTTTAATTACTAGTATTAGTGTTCATTATTTTGTCGTGACTATATTATATGTTATTTATATCTTCTCTCATTAGGATTAAAATTTATGAATAGTTTTCTTGCATTCAGTCGTGCAAACATATGTTTGAGAAATGGTAAAAAGTTATTTATAAACTAATGATTTAAGATAAGGTGAAAAGAATGAGGTGTTGTGCTGGCATTGGAGCTAGGATCAAGGTGTGGTATAATTTCGGTTATTTTACTTCAAAATACAACCACAACTATGTCTGGCTATCGTGGTTTTGGAGGTTGTTAGTTGATATCTCTTTTCGTACAATCTCAATGTATAACAACTTCATTAATTTATTTAACTGTATGTTGTGTAATACTTGTAAATGATATATATATATATATTTATTTATGATGGTCATGAATCACAAACTTCGTATCATTTATTACATCTTATATGTTTCATCCCCACTATCCCTTATAACCTTTAGTATTTAACTTATTGATTTCTAGTTATTTTTAATAAAAATTATTTAAGAATAATAATTGTCTTTACATTTATTAAAAAGTATCACGATAAATTTTTATAATTTAAGTATTCATTGGTGTAATAATTAAAGCAGATTATTCTTTTTGTTAGATGGAAAAAAAATCACTAAACTTACATTATATATTTTTTAACTTATTTTAATTCAATAAATATTCTTAATATTTAATATTATGTTTTAAAGATGACTTAAATCATACTTTATTTAACATAAGATTTTAAATCATTTATGTCTAACATTTTATCATCTATGTATATTGAAAGTGAGTTATATTTTATAATATCTATCTATTAATTTTTAGTGTATTTTTATTAACAAGAAGGAAATTATAATCAAATTATATGATATTAGACAAAAAAAAAATAACTTTTAAGTGTAATAACATTTTAGAGAAACAATTAAAGTTATTCAATAAATAAATATATATATATATATATATTTATATATATAACATGTAGATAATTATGATCTTTCAATATGCACAAAAGATTAACTTAATTGTAAGGATGTTTTGGAGAAACAGTTAAAGTTATTCAATAAAAATTATATATATATATTGAAATTTTATAAAGTAGGAACTTAATTAACCTAAAGAGGATGAATATGTTATTTTTAATTTTTACAAATTTATAACTTAATAACTTAAATAAATCGACCAAGCATGCAATTGCGTATTAAAATAAAGTATAGAAATAAAATAATAACACACGATATTTTTAAGTGGAAATAACTTAGGCCACAACCATGACCTAATAAAAAAAACCACTGATCCACCAGACAACTTAACTTTTCATTATGAAAATTAAATGTTCAACTACAAATTCGATCTCATGCTACTATCCTAATGTACTTTACTTACGAGTCTTTATTTTGTTTTTACATTTTCCAATATTAACATGAACGATTTTCAGACCAATATTTCAATAAGTTTCTCGTCAATCAAATACGTTTCTAAATTAACTGTAAAATTATTAGTACAAAAACACAAATAATCGTGCATGTTCTAAAACATATTTAATAATAAATAATACTAATTATGTTTATTTCAAAATAACCACAACTATGTCTAGATATTGTGGTTTTGGAGGTTGTTAGTTGATGTCTATTTTCGTACAATCACAATGTGAACAACTTCCTCATCGTGATTAATTTAACTGTTCTGTAATACTTGTATATGATATATATATATATATATTCATGATGTTCATGAATCACACAATTCATATCATTTATTACATCTTACATGTTTCATTCCTACCGACGCTTATAGCCTTTAGTATTTAACTTATTAATTTCTCATTGTTTTAATAAAATATATTTAAGAATAACAACTATCTTTAATTTATCATTTAAAAAGAACATTGCTCATGAATTCATGACATTTATTAAAAAGTATATCACAGTAAAGTTTTATAATTTAAATACTTCATTAGTGTAATAAACAAAGCGGATTACTCCTTTGTTAGACATAAGAAATCACTAAAATTACATGGTCTATTTTTGAATTTATTATAATTTAATAAACATTCTCAATATTTAATATTATACTTTAAAAATGACTTAAAACTTACTTTATTTAACCTGATTTTTGAATCAAGTATATCTAACATTTCACCACCCAGATATCTTGAAAATGAATATTATTTCATGAATATGATATCTATTCAATATAATGTATGAAATCTATAACACGTGTAGATTATTAGAATATATTTTTATTAAGAGGAAGGTAATTATGATCGAGTTATATGATACTGGATAAAAAAAAATTAACTTAATTGTAATAACATTTTGGAGAAACAATTAAAGTTACTCAATATATATATATATATATATATATTAACATGGAGATAATTATGATCTATCAATATCGGACAAAAGATTGATTTAATTGTAACAATGTTTTGGAGAAACAATTAAAGTTATTCAATAAAATTTATATATATATATATATATCACATTTATGAATTTATAATTGAAGAAATCAATGTTTGAAGAAATAATCAGAGGAAGAAATAAATGTTTTCTTTCGTATATTTTCTTGATTTGTATCGGATATTTACATTGTTTATATAGACAAATATCAATTACTATTTCACCAACCACCATGATTGAATTGCATGGTTTACAACGGCTTGGTAGGCGCCGTGTATATTGGAAAAAAATGTTTGGCGTCGGTGCAGTGTTTGTTGAATTGTGTTGCAGTGTTTGTTGAATTCAATACTCTCCCTCAAGTTAGTGCATAGATGTCTTTCATGCCCAACTTGACTGAAACTTCTGTGAATACTCGATATGAGACTGCTTTAGTGAGGATGTCAGCCAATTGATCTTCTGACTTAATTTTTGGTAATTCCAATGAATTTTCTTCTAACTTTTCTTTAATAAAGAATCTGTCAACTTCAACATGTTTTGTACGATCGTGTTGAACTGGATTATGAGCAATATCACATGCTGCTTTATTGTCACAAAATAACTTAATTGATTCTTTAGCATGATATCCCAAATCTTTTAAGAAAGATTGTAACTACAAGGCCTCACAAAGCCCAAGTGTCATGCCTCTGTATTCAGCCTCTGCACTTGAATGGGCAACAACATGTTGTTTCTTACTTCTCCATGTTACAAGATTTCCCCCCTACAAAAGTAAAGTAGCCTGATGTAGATCGTCTATCATTTATTGATCCAGCCCAATCAGCATCAGTATATACTTCAATTCTAGAAAACTTTGAGTTTTTAGTGAACAATACTCCTTTTCCAGGAGCAGATTTTAAATACCTCAAAATACGAATAACTACATTCATATGTTGTTCTCCAGGATTATGCATAAATTGGCTGACAATACTTAAATCATAGGCAAGGTCTGGTCTTGTGTGTGCCAAATACATCAACCTTCCAACAAGCCTTTGGTATCTTTCTTTATTTGTTGGAACTTGATCAACCTTGATACATAACTTTAATCCTTTCTCTACTGGTGTATTAGCTGGTTGACATGCCAACATACCGGTTTCTTTTAATAAATCTAAGGCATACTTTCTTTGAGATAAGAAGATTCCTTCTGTTGATCGAGAAACCCCAATCCCAAGAAAATATTTTAAGGAACCAAGGTCTTTCATTTCAAATTCTTTGGACAAATAAGTTTGTAGCGCTTTCCTTTCTTCAATATCATTTCATGTTACTATCATATCATCAACATATACAATAAGTGCAGTGATCTTAGCATACTCTTTTTTTAGAAATAAAGTATGGTCTGAATTGCGTTGCTTGTAGCCAAATACCTTCATTGACTTTGTGAACCTGCCAAACCATGCTCTTGGGGATTGTTTCAATCCATACAGTGATTTTTTTAATTTGTAGACCTTTTCATCATGGATTTTGGATTTCTTGATTCCTGGTGGTAAATCCATGTAAACTTCTTCAATTAAATCTCCATGTAGAAAGGCATTTTTTACATCAAACTGATATAATGGCCAATCTAAATTTGTAGCTAGAGATACCAAGACTCGAACGGTGTTAATTTTGGCTACAGGTGCAAATGTTTCTGTATAGTCGATCCCATATGTTTGAGTGTATCCTTTTGCCACCAATCTTGCTTTATAGCGTTCAATCATACCATCTACTTGATACTTTACTGAAAAAATCCATCGACATCCAACAATTTTCTTTGTTGGTGGACGATCGACAAGCTCCCAAGTTCTATTTATTTCTAAGGATCTTAGTTCTTCATTCATAGCATCTTTCCATTTTTGGTCAGCTACAGCTTTCTGCACACTATTAGGAATAGATACAGCAGATAATTGATTCACAAATGATACGTTTGATTTTGACAAACGATGTTTAGACATATAGTTACTCATGGGATATTTGACTTTACTAGAAATCTCAGGTTCATACATGGCTTTAGGAATACCTCTGTTAGGACGTGATGAAAGTATTTTTCTGGTTGGTTCAATAGTTAGAACATCCTCTGCAAACGATTGGTTAGGTATATCAGTAACTTGTGGAGAAGGAAACTCGTACTCACTTAGTGGTAGTAAGGAACTTGCTTGATGATCTTAAAGTTGATGAGGACTTGATTCCATTTCCCTTGAGTCTTTTCTATATTGAGAGTTATTACCATCTGAATTCAAGTTATTTGTATTTTCCTCACATATAATTTGTCTTTTTTCATAAGGAAACAATTTATATGTAAGGGTCTGAATTTCAGGTGTAGAGGAGAAATGCATTGTATCTTTATGAAAAATAACATCCATAGTAGTAATCATTTGTTTTGTAGAAGGATGATAACAACGATACCCTTTTTGTTGTATGGCATATCCCATAAAAACACAACGTATTGCTCGTGGATCCAACTTGCTACGTTGTTGTTTATGTAGGTGTACAAATGCCACACAACCAAAGACATGAGGAGGTAAATTGGGAACATTTGGTGCAACAATTGCTTTAATGATAGTTTGTAGTGGTGTTTGGAAGTTAATGGGACTAAAAGGTACCCGATTGATCAAATATGTAGCAGAAGTAATTGTTTCTCCCCAATAAGATAATGAAATATTAGCTTCGATCAATGAGGCACAGACAACTTCCAACAAGTGTCGATTTTTTTCTTTCTGCAACTCCATTTTGTTGAGGTGTATCAACACAAGTAGTTTGATGAATAATGTCTTCTGATTGAAGATATTCTTGAAGCTCAAAACTTTTATACTCTCCTTCATTGTCACTTCTTAGAACTTGAATCTGTGTTTTATATTGAGTATGAACCATTTTATGAAATTTTCTAAATAAGACGTTTACCTCACTTTTAGATTTCATTAAACGGACCCAAGTCATTCTACTAAAATCATCAATAAATGTAACAAACCAACGTGATCCTCCCAATGTAGAGACTTTGGAAGGACCCCATACATCAGAATGTATAACCATAAACAGAAATGGACTTTTATTTAAGGTTACAGGAAATGAGGAACGATGACTTTTTCTAGTTCACAGACATCACACTTTAAAGTATAAAGATCTAAGCTCAAAAATAAACTTGGAAATAATTTCTTTAAATATCCAAAAGAAGCATGACCCAATCTCCTATGTCATAGCCATATATTTGATTCATCCGTGTAAGATCCAGTTGCTATTAATGCATGTTTTGTTGAATCCAAGTCCAAATAATATAGGTTTCCTTGCCTAACACCACGACCAATCGTTTGCTTTGTTTGAATGTCCTTGAACACACAAAAGTCAGGCCAAAAAATAACAAAACAAGATAAAGCAGTGGTTATTTGACAAATAGATATAAGGTTATACTCTAAAGAGGGAACAACTAGTACTGAGTCTAAATTCAAAGTACTAGTGAGAGATAAAGATCTTTCCCCAATGACTGGGGTTGTGTTACCATTGGCAGTGCAAACAGTTTTATATGAGGATGGTTTTGAGATTTGTCTAGAATCGAATGCCATATAATCAGTTGCACCTGAATCAATTATCCATGTATTATTAAAAATATGAGAAAAAACTTTAAGCATCTTACCAACATGTGCTGAGGAGGTTGCAACATGATCCTTTGTTGTTTCAGCAATGGTGGTAGTAGACATCTGCCGTGGATTTTTCTTCCGAGAGTCACGGTTGTGATCCCAGTAGTCAGGATATCCCACAAGTTCAAAACATAGTTCTTTTGTATGATCTTTTTGATGACAATGGGTACATTTAAATGATGATTTATCAGTCACCTTTCGTTCTTGCTGATTAGAAAAAGAACGATTTTTAGATATCATGACGGAAGCGTCAACATCTCTAGATTTTTCCTTCAATGAGATTCGACGTACTACCTGTTGAATCAAGGAATAACAACCTTCTAAATCTGGGATAGTTTTTATTCGCAAAATTTCTCCACGAACCTGCTCAAACTCATCATCTAATCCAGCAAGGAAAATATGTATCCTTAGTCTTTCAACGGACTCTTGATATGATATTAGATCATGAGGGTCTTTCATGACCACCTTATCACGATGGTCTAGCTCTTGGAAAATTTCAGTCAACTCTCCATAATACTCTGAAAGTGATTTTCCATTTTGTCTGGAAGTAAAGGCTTTTTGGTTTAAGACAAATACCTATAATTCGTCACTTCCATCATCGAATGATTTTGCCAAAGCACCCCAAATTTCAAGAGCAGTAGGTATGCGTAAATATCGTTTCATGATTTCTGGACTCATTGACATAAGTATCCATCTCTTCACTTTTTGATTTCCTGCATACCACTTGTTATAATTGTTTGATGTTTTTTTCTGGTTGCAAATTTTTTCATGAATATAAGAGAGTTTTTCTCTCTCTACAATATGCATTTCTATTATTTGAGACCAAACATCATAATTAGTCTCAGTAAGAACAATTCCAGCATTAAAAACACCTTCAGACTGAACAGATTATACAACAACTGGATTTGATTGCTCCATAGGTAATGAAATTATACCCTTTGTCATGATATTATGGTAACCAAACTAGAAAATGGTGTAATAATTTTAGGACTAATTTTTTTTTTCTGTTTATATATATATATATATATTTATACTAAATCGGATAAAAAACCACAAAACCAGTTCAAAATTGGTTTAAAAACTTGAAAAAAACTGAACCAAACCGGTTTTAGAAATCCAGAACCGGAAAATAAAATCGGGTTCAGACCTTTAAAATGGACCGAACCAGCCAAAAATAGGAAAATTGTGAAAAACCAAGAAAACCGAGTTCAACCGAACTGCTGGCCAGACCAACCTGAGCCAAACCGAGGTGACCTGAGCCGAGCCGCGCTGCGCCGAGCCGAGCCAGCCAAGCCAAGCTGAGTCGGATGACATGTCATCATCTTCAACCTCCAGACACCGCGTGGAGGAGCGTGGGGCGCGTGGAAAATTTTCCCTTTACTTTAGGCGGCGCGTGGGGGGCTTTTCTTCTACTCTATTTTTACCAAAATGTTCAAAATTGTGTTTAGAGTAATCTGGTAAAATTAGCTGAGACAAATACTGCTTCAAAAATGATGTTTGTAATTAATATTTGTACGGGTGTTTGAATGAGAATTTTTTTTCACGAGAAGAAATATTTTCAGAGAAAGAAATCTCTGTTTTTGAGAACAAGAGTTTCAAATTGTATAAAACAACGACTTGACTCTGATACCATGAAGAGATCAATGTTTGAAGAAATAATGAGAGGAAAAATAAACGTTTTCCTTCGTATATTTTCTTGATTTGTATCAAATATTTACATTATTTATATAGACAAATATCAATTACTATTTCACCAATCAACATGATTGAATTGCATGGTTTACAGCAACTTGGTAGTCGTTGTTGCCGTGTATATTGAAAAAAAAAAATTGGTGTCGATGACGTGTTTGTTGAATTCAACAATAATGTGTATATAAATATATATAAGTTAAAAATAAAACTTTTTAAGAATTAAGTCGAAGCCGTAGGTTTAAGAATTGAGGACGTGTCACGTGTTGAAGGGAGAAAAAACTTGTACGTTATGAACAAAGTCATTTTCTAAATGCATTTATAAAAGCAGCACTCCCTCAACATTAATGAAACTCGACCTAACCTTGAAAATCATATGAGTATTAACGTATTCTTTTCAATTCAAATTTTATGATTGGATGACTGATTGTGATATAAAGGCGTCATATAGCTTCCTCACTTGAACGATCTTCCAAAAGGAAAACAAATTTTGTTTATTATTGGATTTGCTTATGTCGGCCTCGTGTGCGTTTTAAGGCTGATGTGCTCTAGATCCTATATAAAAGATTGGTTAGGTTTATTTCCAATGACTGCCAAAAGTTGAGCACAATAATACAACATAATTAAATTCACTTATTATTAAAACTTGAATACAGATAATGATAATAATAATAATAATAATAATAATAATAATAATAATAATAATAATAATAATAATAATATATCTAAATAAATTACATCACGTTGAAAGAGAATCGTTAATTTTAAATGTCTAAAACTGATTTCACATCATGCGAAGGTGGTTCGTTTTTTAAACAAATGAGACGCTAACCTTGATAACCCAAAATTTTATAAATATTTATTATATATTTTTTCCAAATTTATTCTTTAATTTTTGTCATGATATTAAGTTAATTATCTTTTTAAATTTGATTACTTTAATCCAAATTTAAAGATAATAGAAAAAATATATTAAAAATTAAAAATTAAAACACTAAATAATTTAAAAATAATTTTTATTAAAACGTTAATTACAATTATTATAATACAATTTAATCTAATTTTTAAATTAAATTTAAAAAATATTGTAAATAATATTAAGAAAAAAGTTAAAGTATTAGAATGTTAAATTAGATAAAATTTAAGAATCAACTATGTATTTTAGCCAAATATGTAATATTACACTAAAAATTTAAAAATTATATACTCGTCATTATTTATTTTAAATATTATTAACTAATTAAAAAAATATTGCATCTTACTTGTCTCTTAGTTTTTTATTTAATGAAAAGTAAATATATAAGTTGAATAATTTAAGACTTCAATTAATAAATTTAATTAATTTTTTTCTTCTCTTTAGTTATTTCTTAATGTTATCTCTTTTTTTCTTAACTAATTGAGATGGTAAAAAATAAAAAATAAATCATATTTATTATTAAAAAGTCTATTTCACTTTCAAATTTTGTCTTATGTATACATATTTGTTTTATTTAAAAATAAATATGTGTATAATTTTAAAATTTTACCAAAAAAAATTATTAATAGCTATCATATCTTATTATGATGCAGTTTAAAAACAAGTTGTAATTTTATTTTACATAATTTGATCATCATGTTACCTTGTAATTAATAAAATTGAATTAAATATTTTTATTTATTCGTTGTTTATGTTTTTAATTTATCATTGTTATTTGATAAAATATTAATTTTTTATAAAAAAATTATTTTATTTTTATATTGTACCTAAAAATTTAATAGCAATCCTTATATAAAGCTAAAAAAAATAGCTAAAAATGTATACCTATTGTTTATATTCTAATGTCTAAATAAATTATTAAAAAAAATTAATTTCATAATTTTATCATTTTCTATGGGCATTCGAGTCCTTGAGTCACCCCTCATCATATGCATGCTGTTCTTTATCATAATTTAATTTATACATCAATTCATATATTATAATATAATTAATATATGATTTTATAATTATTTTATTATTACATATTTTTAAATTTTACATTAAATTAATCAATGAACATCACTTTATCGATATAACATTACTTTATTTACAAATTCCCTCCGTAATTCCTTTAGTTTTATATATAACTCAACTTGTTTTACTGCTTTTTAGTACTTTTGTATTTAACCTGTGATTAATTTTGTTATAAATAAGAATAAAAGTATGATATCATTAATATTATCGTAATAATATCTTTATTTTATATATTTTAATATTGAAATGTGATATCTATAATTTTTAATTAAATTATTATAAAATTATCAAAAATATTGACAATTTTTTGCTTAAATGTAATTATCATTAAATTATCGTTTAAATATCCTTTTTTAGTTAAAATATCTTAGATATTGTAGGTATTATCGTTAAAATATTTAAAAAATAAACAAAATATAAAAAACATTAATGAATTTTTTTCATAATATCTAGATTTATATATTTATAATAGTTAATACAATTACATACACTATTTAATAAATTTAAACATTTTAATTACTTATTTTATAATATTTAAAAAATAATATATATTTTATTATATAATATTTTAATTAATTTAACAAATTATTTATTAATAAAAATATTATAAGTATTTAAAAATATATGTATTAAATAAAAAATTAATCTAAATATAAGTAATTAATTATTTTGATATTTTATATTATTTTATAAAAAATCCGTATTTTTAATAAAAAAATTATAAATTTTATTATTTTTCATAAAAACTATATCTCCCATCTTAATCAATATACACATTTTAAAACTTTTATAAAATCTACGTTAACAACTGCATCCAACAAATGTTCAAAATATTAGATAAATTAAACATATGTTATGTTTGGTCAAAAGTGAAAATAGATTATATTATACACTTAAATTTTAACCTTTTTGAAACAAGAGCTGCTTTTCCTTGAGAAAACTGATAATCCATTTGAACCTTAACATATTCAATAGCCACGAAAAAAAAAGGCATGTACATGATTAAAGAGCAATCTTAAAGTATTTGCAAACGTTCATTTAAAAAATTTTAATTTTTTAAATTTTAAGTAACTAATCGTATTATTAAAATATCTTTTAATAAATTATTTTGACCAAATATTAATAAATTTGATTCAAAAATTGAAGTCATGTGCTCACTGTAATAAGTTATAATTTTTTTTTTTCAAGAAATGTCCTTATAATTTTCAAGCTCTATATTTTGATGAAATTGATAATTTTTTATTAAAATAATTTATTAAAAGGTATTTTAATAATAAAAAAATAATAAATTAAAAAAATTTCATATAACATTAATAATTAAATAAAGATTCATAAACTAAGGAAAATCAATATCTGTAACTCAAGTTAAAAAAAAAAAGTTTAATAACAAGGAAGTGAATATATTTCAATATTTGTGATTGATTAGTCAAAGTACGAACTATATAACTTCACGGCAATGTCTATCTTTGTTCTTGACGTTTAGAATTTTGCTTGTAATCTTTTATGACAGCCTAATGTTTTCTATTTTTGCTGAACAAGTCTACATGTTGCTTTCTTTGACCAAAATTCAGCACTATGTCTAAAAAAAAATTCCAAACAAATACTAGAAATGGAGATTTTAATCTAAATTTATGATGTAATTCATTAATTTATAGAAATAATAATAAAAATATAATATATAGTTATTTATAATACGAGTTTAATAAAAAAATATATAATATATATTTAAAATTAGATCTATTAAAATTATAATATAAATAAAATAAAATAATATTATTTGATAAAGTTATTAAAAATATTAAATAAAATATGTATTATGAGACCGAAATTATTAGTGCTGAAAAGATAGGAAAATATAATAAGACCCGACACTTAGACAGATACGACAGGTAGTAAGTATTCAAAATTAACATATAGCTTTTAATGGACCAGGGGAAAAATGACGGTTGGAATTTGTCATGCTTTATTGGCACGGAGCCGAAGGAGACATCAAACATGGTCCGTTATCCGACCAAATCCGAGAGCCGAAGTTTGCCTAGCCTATCCAGGACACGAGCGGACCCAAGATAAGTCTTAACTAAAGTCCCTCGACTAAGTCACGTCAACCTTTTTATCTCGGCTTGGATCAAGGCAGAGCCAATTATTGTGAAACCCCAGGTCCGGCCCGCAGGAACAACAGGTATTCGACCCGTCACTTTAATGCCTCCACTTGGATAAGAGACCAGCGTCACCAGGCCCGGCTTGCTCTTAATTTACTCAAGTTTTTATATAAACGAATATTATTTATAATTTTTCCATGTGGGACTGGAATATAGTGTTTCCTATCTCATTCTATGAACAACTTTGACTATTGGAATCTGTATATATAAGCTTCAAAATACAAGTTGTCATTTGGGTGAGCAACACCAACGAAATATGATAACTCCAAGTTTGCAGTGTTGTTCTATAAGTTGGAAATGCGCAATGTAATTTAGAACTATTTACCCATTTCATTTCATTTCATTTCTTTTCCATTCAAGACACTAATAATTGTGGGGTAATTCATTAAGGAGTATGATAGTAAGATTGACTTTTATACATTTTACGTCACAAATGATTATTTGATATAAAAAAATCTATTTATAATTACAATCAATTTATACACTCTAAAATCAAGACATTAATTCAATTATCTTAAGATATTTTCTGTATCCAAACATAACAATGAGCATTCTTAATCAAAGGTTAGACTATTCTTCGGATGGCATTATGTTAAAATAACAATTGACAAAATCACATTAGATAAATATAATTTTTTTTGTTATAAATGTTTTAGTTTGTGTATATATATAAATCGAAGGTGAGATCATTCTTTGGATGAAATTATGTTAAAATAATAATTGACAAAATTAGATAAATATAAATATTTTTGTTACAATTTTTTGTGTATATATATATATATATAGAGAGAGAGAGAGAGAGAGATGAAAGGGAAGCATTTATGCATCCTAAAATTAACACAAATTTGAACTTATGCAAAAACCTGGCGCAATACATAAGTGGAGACTTAAGCTTGCATCGGTTTGACAATTCTGTGATATAAATTAAAATTCATATAATTATGTCATATCATTATGCGTTGAATTTCATAATTCAATTAAAATGTTGGGTAATAATATTATAATAATAATAATAATAATATTAATAATGTATATTTTATTTTTAATATTAATTGTATTTTAGTGTTATTATTATTAATAAAATATTTTTTTATAATAACAATTAATATCCAAAATGTATTATTATGAGGTCATAATGTTTATAAAATAAGAGTACATGACAAAGGTAAATAATTAGATGCAGAATTTACTGATAACAATGGCAAAATATTAATCACCTAGTTTACTTTTAATCTTCTAGTGTCCTTAAAAAAAAAGGCCATACAATTTTTACATTGTGAAAAAAAATTGACATACAATATATTTTTTTTATGTTGTAAAAAAAATATTTTTTCTAAATGATTAAAAATAAAATAGAAAATTATATCAAATAATTAAACCATAAATAAATACTGACCTTTAAATTATTCCAATTTAAGAAATTCTCAATCTTATCTTTTAAAAAGCTTTCGAGTAAACCCTTCAATTTATGAATATAACTTATTTGTAGAGAGTCAAAATAAACATTAAAAAAAACCAATAATATAGGGAGAATGGCATAACATTTAGATAACTTTAAAAAAAATGATATTTTTACTCCCTTAACAATTATCAGGAATCCCATGCCTTTAAAAATATATACTTTAATTTTAAAATAATACATTTAGTTCTAAAAAGGTATATATACATCCCGTAACCTTATATGTCCCTAACATACACGTCTCATATATATATATATATATATATTTGTTTTAAATGTGAAATTAAAACTATCATTTTAGTAAAACTAAATCGAGGATTGTGTCTAAAGCCAAGAAAGCAAATAATTAAGAATGAAAAAAATATATACGTCGGTAGGTGAATGTATGTTTGTTTTGTGATTTTTATAAAAAGTGATTTTAGATAGAACAGTTTCAAGAAAAGATATATAATATGCTGAGTACAAAATGCGTAGTTTGAGACAAAATGTTTTATAATAATATTTTGTCATCTTATTTTTTTTTTTAGCAAAAGCGTGAGGATAGAAGATGATATTTTCTTTCTTTCTTTCTTTTTTTTTTCTTAGATAAAAAGTAAAAGCAATTGGTGTGAATTGATGAAAAAATTGTATACAGTTGTATATCTTTTTTGTTAACAATAGCCATTTATCTCCTTTTCATTTACTATACAATTATTTTTTAAATATAAAAATAAATAATTAAGATAAACCATTTAATTCCGTATCAATATTATTGCTAATTTAGAAAATCTCTTGTAATGATCAAAATTTAAGCTTATTTCTTTTCTTTCTTTTTCTGAAAACTTTATACGCTTTACTCCGTGTAGTTTGAAACTTGCTTGAGAATTTTGTAAGGGACTTTCTTTCTCTCAAGGCAAGGCTCTGTTTTGGAAATTATGGGCAATTGGAGAAATCGTCCCACCCATAGAATCTACCGCCAACAAATTCCTTTCCAATTCGACCCAAAATCTTCCTCTCCACCTACAGGTAAATTCCTTTCACTCTGATTTTTTTTAATGCTTTTCTCGAATTGATTTTTTTTTTTCCTTTCCTTCGAGGGTTTTTGCTGATATCTTTTGTTTGGTTCTTTGATTGTTTTATTTATCAAGTTTCATTGTAGTTTTTATTTTACAATAACACTTGATAAATAAAACAATCAAAGAACCAAACAATTTTTAATTGAACTGGTTATTTCTGGAATGTTGTTTTGTTTATTTTACTTTACGTGGTTCTTAATTTTGTTTTGTGGGTTATCTGATCGCTGAAAATCTGAGAACTATTAGAGATATTTTGTAGTAAATTTTAATAAATAAAAACGATGAATATTCAAACTTGAGAGAAATTTATCTTCAAGCATTTCTAGATACATTAAACGCTTCTGATCAAGTCCTTTTATGATTGATTGATAGTTGTTTATTGTGGACTTTCGCTGTAGTATTTTATTTATTGTTATTTATATGACCCTAACGTATTAGATTTGTTATAAACATGCTCATAAAATTTATAAAATTGTAAACAAGTACATAAAGTATTCAAAATTCTAAAATTATTGCGATATTTATTACAAACATGCTCACAATGTTTATAAACTAAGGTATTTGGTATAAATGTAATTAATCCTTTTGTCTACAATTGATAACTTTGTTTCGTTCAAATGTTCGATACTAAGACCTCCTGATTCAGTTCCATATATGTAGGCTGTTTTTGAATTTTGTAGCCACTGGTGGTCTTATGTGTTGCATTATATGAATATCTTATTTCATCGAAGCCTTCATCATCAAAGTATATATTACTGCTTTCTTATATGAAAAGTTTGTTAATCCTATATCTCTATTATGTTGTGAAATGTTTGCTCCAACAAATATTAGAGGATTGCTTACATTAGTTATTCGTTTTTTTTTTTTTAACTTTTAATATCTTTATTTAATGTAAGGATGATGATATAGTCTTTTATTATTTGTTGCTATTTTATGGTTGTAAGGCTTATTAGTAAAGGCTCACTAGCATATTAAAGGTCCATTAATATAGGCATGTCTTTTATGTCATGTTTTAATTAGAATGTTGAATATGAGAATTATGAATGAAGTTTTAAGAACAAACTGCTCTCTAGTTTATCCTTAAAATCCCTATTCTTCTTCTTCTTTCTTTCTTGTTGTTCAATTCTTTACTTCCATTTATTAATCTCCCTACATCACTATTGGTTTTTCAGAGGATAGCGTACCTTCATGGGAAAAGAGATTCTGTACTTTGATAGGAAAAGTCCCATGGTGGAAGGTGGTAGACACCAAGAAGTTTTTCTATTGTTATGGCAGTGTACTTGATTGGGATGATAGTGCTGCCAAAGAGGCATTTCATAATGCAAAGAAGCGGTTTTGGGAAGAGATCAATGGCCTGCACTCTGACTTATCTCTACCTGATCCAGATATTTACATTGATGAGATAGATTGGGATGCTGTTGTCGATCCTCAACTGATTAAGGAATTGGATCGAGAGTATGTTCCCCCTGACGGATCTAGCAAGAATGTAGAAGATCATGGAAATTCTTGGGAGTGTCAATATATGCAAGTCGGCGGAGCTTTCCAAACTACAAACAGCTGGACCCAACGGGATATTATTATTGACAACTCAAATCTTTTAGACAATGCTCGGGTGTCTGGTGATACTCGAGTTAATGAGCATCTGGAGGGTAATGGTTGGGGAGACTCATGGGGATGGAACTCAATGAAAAGCAATGTGAATCAGTCTAGTGATTGGAACAATGATGCCAATGCTTGGAATGGTGTTTATCACAATTTGGTCTCAACAAACGATCATGAATGGAATGATTCTTGGAACCAGTACTCGGGCTTGAACCAGCAGGAATTCAAGAATACAGAAACTGCTAACAATCTATTGGGTCACAGTAATTTTGGTGAAGATAATAGAGCTCCGAAAGAGAGAGGAGGGAGAGATGGTGGACATGCAGGGTATTGGAGACCGAGAGATCATTACAACAACCAGAAAAAGAATTCAAATTTTAGAAGTAGTGGCGGGAAGGGATCACAGAATGAAGTTTACCATAGCAAGAAAGGTTTTCATCACGGTGCTTCGGGGTACAAAAACTCAAGGTTTCAAAATGATGAGAATCAAACGGGTCATTATTGCTGGAGAGTAAACAACAAACAGAGGCCAGGTTAGTTTTGCCCATTAGTATCCACTGAAGGAGTAAATACTTGTTTTTTGTCATGAATAATATAAAGCTTCGAAGAATGGAGCAATCGAAAAACTGAAGCTAGTAATCTTCTTCTGCAGTATTGAGTTCATATTGTAGTTATGGTTCCTACCTGTGAATCTGTGATTGTGTTGGAAATCACCAGATGAGATAATAGTGGCATAAACCTTGTATTTCTTTGTGGAGCTCTATGTTTTTCTTTTTGCTTCAGAAGAGAAGTAAACTTATACTTAAGTACTGGGCCTTGGCTTTGGTTCAGAAGACAAGATCTTCAACGTGGTCAACTTTATCATTAACTTGTCCCTCTTGTGAAAGCAAGAGTTGATTGACGAGAGTTTTGTAGAAACTTGTGTCTTAAACTAAACGTTGATTGACAAGAGTTTTGTAGTATCCGTGGGCATCTTTGTGGCTGGAATAAAGGTGTGGAAAACTTCATTTTTGTCCATAGGTGGGTTTTTAAAAATAAAAAAAAAGATCTCAAAGTCGATAAGATACTATTAAAAATATGCAAAAAGACTGGTTATTATCTGTAGAATAACCGATACCCTGAATGATGACCCATCTAGAAGCCTATGGGACATACATGATGTTTTTCCCGACTTCTATACTTCGTTCATTTCCATGGTCATAAAAATTAATACTTTTCTTCTATTTCAAAATGAATTTGGAGGGATTGTTCTCTAGTTGCCGTCCTCTGCATGAACAGGACTAATCTGTTCAGGTTTGCACACCAGTCCCCGTGATGGCTTCACAGGGGGAAACCACCTAGTGAGAGACAGTTTGAGGTCTGTTTAGGATGCATGCTGATAAGAATAGAGATCCATAGCTTATTACGTGTGAGAAAATGAAGAAATTGGGTACTGAATCTAGGGTTTTCTTGTATAATATGATTATTGATATTCTATTGAAAACATGTCATTTGAATCTGGCTTTGTCTGTTTATTAAGACTTTAGGGATGCGGGGTTGGATGAAAACAATGTTACTTTTATGATATAGATAAAGGGTCTGTGTAAGTTTAATCAAATTGAGAAAATGTTGGAACTTTCAAAGAGAATGAGGGAGAATTTGTGCAAAGCTGATGTATTTGCTTACACAGCTATGGTGAGGTGCTAGTTTTAGAGGGAATTGGGGAGGGACCTGGTGGAACCTGCTGTGTTGTTAAGGAGGGAGGGTGGAGGAAGGTGATGAGTTGTTAAGGAGATGAAGGATAAGGGACTTTTGATTGATAGAGAAATTTATGGTGCATTGGTTGATGGATTTGTGGAAGATTATAAAAGCTTGGGTTGGCTTATGAATTGTGATCTTTGAATTTGGTGGATTATTCAGGTTATAGGGCTGACTTGGATATATATAGTTCTCTTGTTCGAGGATTGTGTAAAGTTAAGCAACTTGATAAGGCTTATAAGCTTTTCCAAATGATATAATTTTGGAGGGTCTAAAGCCAGGTTTTGTAATTGTGAACCCCATTTTAGTTGGGGAAAATGAATGATTTTTGTGATTTGCTGAGGAGGATGGAAGAATTAGGATTTTCCTATAATCCGAGTAATAACGGGGAATAATCGTAGTTTAACTTACGTTACACCAGACCGAAGAGGAAAATTGTAAAGTACATTGTACATTTCAATTTAGTAGCATAAATAGGAAAAGTTGTACTAATAAGTACAAGTTAGTTTTCCTAATTATCATACGTCAGTTATAAGTATAATGTTATAATTAGGGACGGATTTGTATAAAGAGTTGGAGAGTCAACTGTCCCCTATCATATTTTGGCAAAAAAAAAAATTTGAAGTATAATATCGATAAAAGGAGATATATATATATATAGCAAACCAAGATTGAGAAACATTTTTTTTTTCTGTTCTTTAATGACTTTCTTGACCTTTAATCTTAGATCCGCTTCTGATCTTAGTGTATATTTGCGATGTATAGTAATGTGATCGTAGTATATTTACGATGTATAGTAATGTTCTGCACAAATAGTATCGCACAAATAGTATCGCTAGAAGGCATAATAATTGTCTCTTTTTTTTTCTTTTTCTTTTTCTTCTTAAAAGTGCTTCTGCGTACAGGATGGAACATACAAAGTTAAAACCATATAATACAAGCAATCTGAATAGAGTTTAAACTTCTCTTGTGGGACGGTTTCCAGTTTGTGGAAGAGCAGGTTATTTAAAAACGTGTCAATATCTTTTTCTTCCTCATCTAATTCTCTGACTGCTTCATTGATTTCTACCTGGTAATGAATTTAGTTACAGAGAGCCTAAAATCAAAACATAAGTACTCTTTAAACTGCATTAGCCTAAATCGAAGAGTCATCGAACTGAAAACAAAACCATCGTAAAAGAAGCTTCGACTTTTTTACTTCAATGGCTGGTGAGTGGTAACTAACAAGTTTTATCTACATTAAAAACCCAAGTTGGGGAAGAAGATCCTAAGAGAAAGAAATGGCCAGACAGTTCATTTTAAACTTTTTCATAATGTACTATAACTATGTTTCATTAGAAATTTTGGTTCGAGTACTAGTTACATGTATTTGAATAGTATAGTTATTTAAAAAATAATTAAATAACGCAATAAAAAACAAGCAAATCTTACTAATTCAGATTTTTCATCAAGCACGTTAGCGACATTAAAAAGAATGAGAAAAATCTCCACATAAATAAATACATTTAAGTCAGGAACCCAAATGGGAAAAATTGAAATACCTAATCAAGAAAGTCTCTGTCGAGTTTATCAGCAACTCTAATAGAGGTTAAGACTGTGATAATGATAAGAGAAAGTGCCAAGGCAAATGCTAAGACATAGCTGCTAGTGCTTGCACCCGCTTGCGTTACAACACTAAATCTTCTGGTTTTAATTTTCCAGCACGTTAGGTCGCCGGATAATACAAAGGCCGGCGGAAGAGCCACATGGGAAGGCCTCAACGAAGCTCGTAAGGGTGCTGGGTCGGATAAAGAAAGACGTCGAAGATGAAATTGAGAAGCCCAGCCATGGTACTTTTGACTAGAAGCGTCTAAAAGGATATTACAATTTTCTTTTTATCGTTTTAAGAGATAGAGTTAGATAGTATATTTACAAATTTTGTAGTAATTTAATAATATATTTGTTATTTGCTTTAAATATCTCTAACAATGGAATTTTAATTTTTTTTTAAGAAAAAAATAAGATAAAAAAACTTATAGAATATGATTGAAGCTAGTTAAAATTATCAAATTCTAAATTATAACTTATGTTATTGAGTTTTAGCATATATATATATATATATTTTTATATATTTTATAATAATATTTTTAATACCTTTGAAGTTTATATTTAATATCAAGAATATCCTTAAATGATTAACAATATTAACTTTTTCATGTAACGATGTGTTTTATTTTCTATAACTTTAATACCAAATCATGGTTAGTTATTTTGAAACTATTTTCTATAACTTTAATACCAAATCATGGTTAGTTATTTTGAAACGTTAATTATTGATTCTTGTAGATTATTATTCAAGGTTATTATCAAAACATTGATTTAATTTTATAATTTCTTTATGTTTATTTTATACAAATTTAAGTCTAATTTTTTTGCCATTATTTTCTTGTTTATTAGTTTTATAAATGTTATAAATAAATATTTAACCATTCAAGATTATTAATTGGCTTATAATTATAATTATCATATCTAAATTTAATTGATCTAACATGATATTTTCTTATATTATTCGTATTTTTTTTTACACTTAATATGTCTCAATTTGTTCTAAACTTAATACCCTCTTAGTATGCTGTCAAATATAGACTTACTAAAGAATAAAAAAAAGATTGATTGCACTTCATTTTATTCATAATATTAATAATTGTTACAATTTTTAAAGTCAACTAAAAACTTTGAATAAATTCTTAAACGCTCATAGTATTAGATACATAGTTATTTGATGAATAATTTTTAAAAGTACAAAATTTTACATTTTTCAAGTTGTGTCCAACTAATAGAAATAAAAGTTCTTTTTATAGGATAAGTAATCCTTGTTTACAATAGTAAAATAGAAATAAAAGTTCTTTTTATAGGATAAGTAATCCTTGTTTACAATAGTAAAAAAAATATTGTTAAGTCTATTTTAATAATTACAACCTAATTTTTTGTTTTTATTATTTGAATCTATGTTTTACATTTTTTTGGCATGATCTACATCTTTATTCTACTTTATCATTTTTTATCGATAATTTTTTTGATGACGTAACTGATGATACATCTTTAACTTTTCGATCTCTAATGTTGTAAATACATTTAAGATCCTTAGTGATTTTCTTGATGTAAAAACAATATATATATATATATTGTTTCTTAAAAAATTTATAGATTATTACTATTAAAATTTGTTTCAAACTTACGGATTTTTTCACCATTTTATTCAATGATTACTATATTGATATTAGAAGTGATTATTACTAGCTAAATAATTTACCTTTAACTTCATAAGAGTTATCAATTTTTTTAAGTTCATGATAAATTTGATTTAACATCAATTTCATTTTCTGGTAGCTCTTTCAATTTTTAAACTTTTTTATAAGTGTTTAAAATTTTTAATTTAATAAAATGGTAAGGATTAATGCAATTTTCTTTATTTCAATACATAATTAAATTGAAAAATCTGAGATATATAAACTTGCCACATGCACTGATCCTCTTATTAAAGTTTTTAATAGCTTTCTTAAAATACTCAGGAAAATAATTTAACTTATTTAAATAAATTATTGGATATAAGTTTTCAATTAAACCTGGATGAAAAATTTTATAAACGAAAATTAGATTAGTTATTTCAAGAATATTCAATTTCCTATATGTAGAGAATTATTTTGCTTTGATGTAAAATTTTATATCTTCGATAGTTCCTAAATAAATTTTATGGTTAAGTTATAGAGACTCAACTATTATGATTTACTTAAATTTTTGTCTTATTATTCTTCGTCTTCAACAACCAATGTATTTCTAAGAGATATTTCCCTTAATAGTATTAGTAATTGTACTTTCTTTCATGTCTTTATAGAAGATATTTTTTTGAATAATACTAGTGATTGTATTATATTTTCAAGGGTATTCAATATGCTTGGTAGTAATGATTATTGTTATAATGTTATAGAGTAATTTTTAATTATATTTTTTGGAGCTAATAGTTTTGATATTCTATAGTTTTAAAAACTATCTTTAGCTTTTATTATATCAGTGAAAGCTCTATAAGTTATAATACTAAATCTTATAATAGTTTTGCTTGCTTCGGACCAGTCATTATAAATTTTTGATTTTTGATTATTAAAGACCACCTAAGTTTTTTTATGATCTTCCTTTTATGCTTCTTTAGTCCAATTAAGTTTTTCCTTTTTCTTTTTAGAGATTGATGTTACTCTCTTTTGGTTTTGATAGTCTTGAATTGTTAAGTTCTTTCTTTAGAAAATTTACCTTTTTTAGAATGAATTTCTCAAGTGAATTCCTTTTTAGAGTTTTTGGACTCTAATGTTTGTTTTGTTTTGTTTTGTTTTATTAAATTCTTTTTATTTAATTCATGTGTCCAGATATAAAACCTCGAGTTATTCATGTAGGTTTTTTTATCTCATTTTTCTTTATCTTGGTCTTCATATCAAGATATTACATTCATGAAAGAATAAAAATAATTAAAGTTGTTAATTCTCTTATAAGAATATTTGCTAAATTATTCTTATTTTTGGAAAGATATTCAACATTAAAATTATATTAGTTAAACCATTGTTTTCATCTCACTAAGCTTATAATCACCTACAATATTAATTCTTAAAAAATTACTAAAATTCATATTATCAATTCTCATAATGAATTTGTAACTTATTGCATATATTATAAATTTTTTAATAATTTTTTTGACATATAAATATTCCTTTTAGTTACTTTGATAATTTAATTATGGATCATGAAAATATCTTGATATGTATCTAAAAAGATGTTCATCTTTGTCATATATTTTTACTTGTAAATTATTCCTCAATATTCATATTAAGTATATATTTCAATTATCATTTTACTAGCTGTAATTTGATGTTACAAAGTTGATGATTTCTTTACCTATGTTTTTACCTTATCTATGTATACAGAATTTTTTCATGTCCATTTTCAAACATGTTTTTTTTCAATTTTGTTTATAAATTTTTTTGCATCTTTGTAAGTTTTTTTATATATGTTTCAGTATATGTTAAACATCCTAAAAAATTTAGTAATTAATTTTTGTCTTTTAATTCACTTGAAAAGCGTTAAATGTTATTTAGTATATGGGGTATGTATGAAGTTTTTTATCTTTAATTTCTAACCCTAAATACTTAATTTTTTACCGAACAATTCTTGCTATATTTCGAGAAATACAATGTCTTCTTTTGTGCATTCTTGTTAAATATTAATAATATCTAAATAACGTTTATTTAATTCATTATTGAAAACTAAAATATTATATATATATAAATACAATAAATATTTTGTAATTTTTTAAAAATATTGTTCATATATCTTTGAAATATATCTTGAGCTTGTAGATAACTAAATACTATTAATTTTTGAGATTCTTCATCAAATTTTATTTGTCAAAATTCATTTTTACAATCAAAATTTGAGAAATATTTTTTCTCTTTTATTAATGATAATAATTCTTCATTATTTGAAATAAAGTATCAATCATCAATGATTTCTTTTTTTTCCATGTTTTGAAGTTTATTACCATTCTTTTTTCAACTTCTTTTCCAATTAAGATTATTGGACAAATGTAAGGTGAATTAATTGGTATTATGACTTTTAATTCTAAAAGTTATTGAATTTATTTTTCAAAATAAAACTTGTATTTTGGAGTATAATTAGTGGGTTTTGCTTTATTAACTTTGTTAAAGCTTTTAATTTTTATGTTAACCATCATTCTAGACTTGTTTATTTTTGGAACTTTAAGTTCTTTAAGCTTTGTATGATTGTATTTATTCCACTAGATCATTCATCTAAAACTCTTTTTACTAACTCTTATGCAATTTAAATATAAAATATTAGATTTATATTTTTTATAAAATTTGAATTATGGTGGAATACTACTTATAGTCTCCTAATATAATTCTTCTATCATTTTGGATTATTGTTTTATTTAATAAAAAAATATCAAGTTCTTCTTATCTTTGTTTATTTCTTTCTTCTTCATGTGATTCAAAATTTTCTTCTTGACGAGAGATTTGTAACGTAATAGGTTTTATATGATTTTTCAGAGTTATATTTTATAATTTAAAATTAATTTCATTAATTATTATCATATCATCTTCTTCTTTATTTGTACAAAATTTTAATCATAATATTTTCTTAGTTCATTGTATGTGTAGGTTGACTTTTTTTCGTCTATATTTTCACCACTCAATATAGAAAGAAAAGAAAAACATCAAACCTTAATTACAATTTACAAGTTATCTTCATGATTAAAAAGGAAAATAATTGTTAATATCAAGTACTTTTGTTCTCATCGTCAAGATGAAGGGTAATAATAATTTTAACAATGATAAAAATGTACTATATTTTATTAATTTTTAATTGATTACAATAAATCTATAAATGATAGAAAAGTAGATTAAATGTTTAAAATTTTGAAAATATTTTAGAAAAGTAACATATAAACACAAAATGTGTGTATTTTTTTTAATTAATATGTTCATTAAATAAATTTAAATAAATTGAAACTCAAATATCATGATATTAGATAGATTTGAATACTTACAAATTGATGTTAGTAACATAACAACTAAAAACAAATACACAGTTTACATATTCCATTAATAAAATTTTAGACTTTTATTTAACTTCGTAATAAATAATGAATTATATTGAACCCCTTGAAAGTTAATTGACTTTTATACATTTTAATTATATTTAGTCTACAACAGCTACCATTTTTCATTTGTTATTGTACGACATATGTTAGAATTATTTTATATAAAAATATGCATAAATTTGTATTTCATCATGGAGGAAATAAAATATATATATATTATGTATTGAATACATTATTTAATATTACTCATATTTCATAATACAGAGCTAATCCGACATCGTTGCTCTCATTAAACTTTTCAGTTTGTTGGGTTATTCCGCATTTAAAAAACGTCTTAATATCTGTACTGACATAAATAATATTAGTTGTGTCATATACAGGGAGGAAATCCGAGGTTGCTTCAGTTCAGGTTTCTCTGATTTGTACTGTAGATCACCAGGAAAAGGATGTTTATTTTCTCCAGTTAGGGAGAGGAAAGCTACAACACAATCATGAATTGACAGGAAAAAAAGAAAAAAAAAAAGTAATTATTATCATTCATTTAATCACTTAAAACCCTCGTTACAATTTGAAAGAAAAACAACAAAACCAAACCCAAATAAATAAATAAATAAATTTATAACACTTCACAGTATAATGTCCTTCATAGCCTAAGACTAATTTACAGTTAAACATCGCACAACAACAAAAACCGAAAACCCAGCTTCAAAATTGCTTCTTCACTGCCCTTGAACTTCTCCAAATGCAAGAACCATCATTTATGAAAAGTTACAAAAAAGACTCAAGTATGAACAGCAATCAAGCCAATGACAAAAGCAAGGATATTCTGTATAACTAACAATTCACAACTTTGTGTAGTCTAAGGATATTATCTACTACTCATCATCCTGCCCTTTTGAGAAATTCTTGGAAACCCACCAAACTCTTAAGCTCTTATCAAGACTACCACTATACAGTAAAAGCCCACCTCCAACATTATTTGATGATGCTTGTAGACACTTAACAGGCCCTTCATGTCCATTAATAACCCCAACTTTACAAATCTTACCAAAAGGTTCTCTCTTCCATATGCCTATACTTTTATCAGCTGAACCACTACAAAGAAGCTCTCCTACCAAACACATACTCAAAATTGCCATTTCATGTGCTTTTGTCTCACAAACTAACTTCCAACTCGCAAAATCTCCACTACCTTCCCAACCCATCACAAACCCATCAGAAGCTCCACCATAAACCCATTTTCCATCTTCAGAAACTATCACTGAATTAAAAGAAACATCTTTATGACCCTTTAAAATGCCCTTTAAACAATGTTGAATTTTCCCCTGTTTTGCCCAAGCTTTAATTTTTCCATCAGCTGAAGCTGAATATACAATCCCTTTACTTGCCACCAACCCATTAATGGCATCATCATGAGCTTTAATGGATTCTAAGCACTTCAAATCTGATATTCTCCAAACTTTTAAGGTCTTATCCCAAGACCCTGAATAAATCAACCCATTATATACTGTCAAACAAGATATACTATCAACATGTTCAATCCACAACTTCTTATGATGTCTTCTAGTTTGAACATAATTGCTCTGTTTCATGAATTTGCCTAAAAAGTCTTTAGTAGTGGGTAGTGTATCAACAAGCCTAAACGCATTCTCTGAGCTTCTAGAAACTTTCCATACTCTTATTCTACTATCTTGATGGGCTGTAAAAACCTTGTTTCCAACAGTCACAAGTGCCTTTACTGACCCATCCCCATGTCCAAATTTAGTGAAAAGCTTCAAATCAGGCTGCTGCCAAACTATAATATCTTTGCCTTGTGATGCACTAAGAATGAATTCTCCACATAAAGCTAAGCAAGAAACAGAGCCAATATGGCTTGAAAGAACAGCTAATGATCTATATAAGCAAGACCCTGAATTGGGTTGATTTGAAAACTGAAATTTGACATCTTGGAGATTGAAACGAGCTGATGTTTTTGGGGTTTCATCTGTTTCACTGCTTAAGCTTCTGCTGCTATTGCTGCCACTAGTTGTTGTTGATGAAGACAATAATGGAGTAGAGACGATTCTGGTTTCTAAAACAGTAATGGGATTCATTTTATTCAAACTTTAAATGTTAACTTCTCTTTGAATATTTGATCAAAAAAGGCTTGGTTTTGAGGGACAAGTGATCAAAATGGAGAAATGAGATGGGAAGATACGAAAGATATAGAGATGAGAGTAGGAGGAAGGAGCGTGACAGTAAAGGTGAAGCTAAAAAGAGGGAAACCAAGCACGGATTTCTTGTTAGAAATATAGTTTATTTTATTTTATTTTATTTTATTTTATTTATTTGGTAATGGGTATGATTTATTCTATTAAAAAGAAAGTGGAATGATTTATTTAAATATGGGAAGAAAACTAGTATATGCAACGGCTACTTTGAAAAATGAGATTATTATTGTAAAAGTAGGTTATTGGGGGGACCAACCATCTTCTTCTTTTTCCCTACTTTTTTAATTAATGAAATAATGAGGAGTTGAGTTTTTAGCTAATTTAGATATCTTTGATCAATCATGGCTAGTCAAATCACGCTTTCATTTGTGATAAATAAATTTTCTTCGATTCCTTATTTATGCTTATCACTCACCAACCAATAGATTTGGTATATGAGTGAGCAGCTGAATGTGTAGTCAATTATTACACAATTTTATACAAACCACATGAGATATTCATAAGCCATTCACTATTTTTATCTTAATTTGTTCAATATTTATGTGTTCTAATCAAAATAACAATAGGGAAAAACTATGAGAGAAAGGATTGCAGCCATGCTTATATATATATATATACTACGTTAGTATGTTAATTGGCTGCTATATTACGTTAATCGAGAATGGTCGGCTGCAAAATATTTGTCTTTGTGAACTTTTTATTTATTTATTATTGTTGTTTTTATGAACTTTAAGAAATATTGATACATGAAAGCTACCCTTTTCAGTTTTATTATGACTTGGCCTAAAACTTCATATGGAGCAAAGAGTGTTTTCTTAGCGAGAGTGTTTTCTTAGCGAAGAGTGTTTTCCAATAAATAAGGGGAGGACCAGAATATACCCATAATAACATTAATATTAAAATAAATAAACATGAAAAGTTTTTTTTTTATGTTCCTTTTTGATCTTTTGTAGTCCAGTCATGACATTTACTTTTCAACCTTTTTTTACCATTATTTTAACATTTTATAAAATAAAATCAAACATACAATGACACGACACATATTAGTTAAAAGGGTCAAATGTAACCATGTTCATTTACCTGAACAATTTAATCTTATTTTTTATATTAATTTAACCTTTTTATTATATAAAAAAAATTAATTATTTTTTTTTATAAATTTTATAATTACATTTGTCTATTATTAAAGACAGCCTATGAGAAAAAATAAAAATGAAATTAAAAAATTGATCATTTATACTTGTATTATTATATTTTTAAAACAAAATAATTAAATTGTTATAAAAAATAACAAAATGATTAAATTATATTTTTTGAGGTAACTAAATAATTTGTAGTACACCTTAGTTAAAAATCAGTCTATTTAAGATTTTCACATTCTCAACATGTACAAAAGAACATACTGGGGGAAGCTGGGGGACCCTCACCTCAGTAGTGATGCCAACCCTGAGATGTTTTGCATTGTGAATCACAGCCAGCTTTAAGTTTATAACGATTCAGTGGATCAGTATCTGAACCCAACATATTATGATACAATAATGTCTTAAGTTTGGTGATGTTGAGAATATTTTTTCCATTTGAGCCTTGGTTGGATTTATGAGCAGTAAGGAATCTCGCAACCAAATGATGCAGCTTATATATCGTTCCATGGAAATACATAAATAGGTGTAATTGCATTTTCTTGGCTAAATTGTTGTTAAATAATTATTTATATTTACACTTTATCTAATACACACTTTTTTGAGGACTAAAACCAGGGAACAATTGTCTAAATATTAAAAATAAATTTATATTGGCCCATTTCAATTTCATTTGAACTTTTACTTATCCGACTATTTTCAAGTCTTCGACCTTATCAACCTAATTCGACCATATATGCTAACTAGTAATAACACGTTCAAATATCTATGCATTTACAGTCGGCAGTACCCTTGGCTAAGGAAGGATACATCATCTTCTTCACAGTTTCTCTTCACACGAGTAGTGTAAAATAAAAGAGGTCAAGGTTTTGGATTTGATTCGGTGTTTGTACTTCCCTTGCAATTGTTCCCAGGTTTTAAGACAACTGTTTTCTCCAGGAGTTGTGCCTCCTTAAACTTAACCTACAGCTGCTGTTGGCTCCTTTGTGTGTCTTCTCTAATATTGGTGGTCTCTAGTCTAACTGTTTCTTTGACAATTTCATTCAACAAAACATCATCCAACAATTCTAGGTTTGCAAAGATTATTGTTAGCTCACAGACATACTTTACTCGATAAATCTACATTGTTCTTGCCTTGAAATGAAATGATTGCTTCAAATTCCTCATCGGATCTCGTATTGCTAAAGTATTTTGTTTTTATCCATCCGGAAGCTGTGATTCTTTAGACTCGTCTTATTTCTCTTAATCGTTTTTTTCCAGGAGTTATGCCTCCTTAAACTTAACCTGAGTTTACTTGTTAATTTTCTCTCGTACCTAACCTGATCTCACTAGTACCACAACTTTGTAGCTATTTAAAATAAAAAAAATGAAAAGACTGCTAGGACTTGTGAGAAACTACTTTTAATAATCTTGATAATGGAGTCTTACTAGTTCTACAAGTTTTTTTTTGTAATTAATAATCATGAAAATGTTTTTGAAAAATTAAAGTTATAACCCTTTGGTGTTTGAGGAAGAAATGTGATGCTACTTGTAAAAACGAAGTTATAGTGGATTCATTCCTATGTAGTTTACACTGGATAACTAGCTAGACAGTTAAGAGAATCTTATAATCGCTTGTGTTTTGAATGCATCCAATTGTTTTGGTATTGGTGGTATTTTGAGTTATTCATGGATACATCTTATCTTATATATTCCAATTTAAGAATGCTTATCTACTAGATAGCAAGAACCAGCATTCTTGAAAAATGGAAATTGAAAAAATTCCAAAGGATACTAAGATTCAATTATTTATCTTTTACCCTAATTGGCATGCAGAGGAACAAAAGAAAACTATTTGAGTTCAATAAGATGTTCAATGTTTTAAGCTACGTACCTAATTTTTCTTGTTTTTCTTGTGTAGCTCATTTGATTATTAAGCAAACTACATGCTTTGTTTTTTAAGCAATGCAATCTCTGGACCAAAAAAATAAAAAAATCTCACTTATTGCATAAAAGCAAATGACAAAACCAACATTTTTTTTCTTTCAAATAAAATAAGATTGTAACACGAGTTACAACCATTTTTGTTTTTCATCCCCTTGTACACTACCTTCCATTTTAACCCCCCTAATCAATGTATACTCAAAACCAAAGTATTCAAAAATAAAACTCATTTAAACGCATGTATAATAATATCCAAAGTTTAAAAAAAATTCTTAAAAGTATAACATGATTTGTTAGTACTTCGGTGGCCATCGTTGCCAAAGTTGCTAGATCTCCAACGCAGGTAGAAAAAGAGGATATATCTAAACATATGCTCAAAAATAATCACGGGGTTTGGAAAACCCTCTTTGTGGGTCATATCATGCCATATTCTCTTTATAGAATTCTATACCAATGGGGAAGTCCCTTCAATGCAGTTTCTTAATATTAGAACCACTTATAACAATGTAGGGAGGACAATACACGCTAAAAGGTTAGGATCAGTCGATCCCCACACTATCATAGAAAAATGAAAATGAAGCCAAGCTATATTATATCGGCAAAAAGATTTTCACAGAACACGACTAGAAACGCCTAAATATAAATAAATAAATACTAGAGTTACTATTATAATCTAAACAGATGCTACATCCAGGGGCAGTCACCGTGGAGACCACAATGGACTCTGAAATCAATACCTAATAGTGTGTATTCAAAATTTAGAACATTCAAATACAAATCAAACACTTGCCTACTTAAAAACTCTTTAACAGCGAGAACTTATGCCTAACAAGACCATTCATTGATGGTAAGGGAGAAACAAACCTTTACATCTTGCACTGCTTCAGAAAGAGATTTGAATCCTAAGGACATTTTCTTTGGATATAAGAAGCACCGTGCTCTTCATACCTGTTAAAGTGCATGCACAAAAGTCAATAGAGAGCTTCAACAGAATGTGATCACGCAACAAACTTGAGCTCCAAACCAAAAAAAAATTCAAACTTACTCTGTCTTGGAAAACCACATCTGTTGGAACGAACCGAGAGAAGCCAATATACTTCCACCTATCCAAACACTGTAAAAAATGAACGTCAGTTCAGAAACGTGTAACTGCAAATTTCTTTTAACAGTTATAAGGAAATAACTAATATGAAAGGAATTCTTCAAGAATATTTTATTGATACAAGGTTTTCTTTCTTTCTTTTATGGAACGCTTTTATAGCTGATGATTTGATAAGCTATTTGACAAATTCTGAAACAATAAAAGTACAATGGCAATCCCTGCCAAAAGCAATCAAAACCATGCTTCAAAATCATCAGATTTTGACACCAAATATATTATCTAAGCTTCAAGGAATTAATATTTTTCACATGAGACATTCAAGTTAGATGGGTATTATCAATATTCAAATACTAGTACATGAACAAGATCCAATCGTTTTGCACCCCTGTATGGCAACAAAAAAACAAAGTGATATTCATACAGAAATTCAATATAAGAATCTGTTCATGTGATGATGTTTTATATTATACAAAAAACAAAGTGATAATGTTTTATATTATCTTTGGTCTAATGTTCAAATTCTTCTTACAGAAGCAACGCAAAATCAGAACATATACACAAGACTTGTAGAATAATTTCAAATGCAAAACCGATAATCTACCTGAACCGTCTTTCAGTAGCATTTCCACTTGCCAATACTTTAACTCTAGCAGCTTGAGGAGATTCCTATACATTAAATAATGGTTTATTCTAAGAATTAAAACCTCCCACGGAAAACAAGTATAGATCAGAACCAATAAACGACCACAAGCACTGAATTTATGAGCTACAACATCCTGGTTCTTACTGCACTTAGAACATATCAAACCTTAAGATAGCAGGAAGAAATACTTATAAGGACCAAATTTCAGCATGGCAAGAAATAAAGAAATCTAGGCATTAGAAAGATATACCTCTAACAAGTCTTTCTCAAGGCGTTCCTTCAGCTGTTGCATTGATGCCGTACCACCAGCAAGCTTTAGAAAACAGAAAAAGACCAATCAAATCTGTTTCAAATTCTTGTTTGATGGCGCTACAAGGTATTATATAACATTTGCAATTATTTTAAAATAATAAGATTATAATGTTTATCTTTAACTATCACTTTTAGTTCAGTTCGCTAACAAAAAAATGTCCACCCATCTAGATAAACATTCAAGACTAACTTAAGCTATGTGGACTATGTATTATTTAGTCAAAAAGAATTTATAATCTTTCCCACAACCCACCTTGACCCAAAGGTTAAGGTATAAGAAAAAAATGGATAAGTTATTAGCTTTACCAGAATGCTACTGAATAGCTCCCGGCGGATGTCCACATCACACTTGTTGATACTTTCAATAACCTGAACAGAATCAACAAAAAAATGAGTTGAAGTTGGAACCAAAACCAAGCTTAAAAAATTACATGCCAATCAAGGAAGCATGATTATACCATTTGTGGCAACCCCCGAGCAGAAGAAGCAATCTCTGCAGAATGCTCCATACCAGGAATCGTCTAACATTAATGCAGAAAATAACACTCAGTCAAAACAACTTGCCAGAAAAATGAAACAACAAAAAATATCTAAGAGAAAAAAATTTAAGTAACCCTCCCGGTGTCACAACAGTTGGGAATATACTAACAATACTGGTACCACTTGCCGTAATATTGAGGATTTATTAGTGACTAATATTGGCATAGTATGCTCCCTTCTTTTTTATTCAAATGATAATCTTTAACGACCTTGGAAATCCAATAAAAATTTAACAAAAAAGATCAGAAATTGAAAAATAATCCAGGTAAGGAAGCATTGAAGCCTCATCAAATTCTTTAACTTCAGAATCCAAAAGGGCCGAAAAAACATGAATTAATAATCAAATGAACCGAATGAATGAGAAAATTCTCAAGAAAATATATTATTCTAAGGTATAGCTTAGAGTTTTCTATTTTAAATGGATTACTAGTCCGCTACTAGTACTTTTCTACTTATATATTAATATAATAGGATGTTTCTAATTTCGAAAAGAAAGAAACATATCCATTCTAGGAAAGGTTTCCAAATTTAGACAACCAAGAAATTTAATACAAAGGAAAGAGACTGAAACACAACACTTTGCTTAATAGTTCCCATTCAAACTTGAAAAGTGGACGATACAGTTTGAAGGGACACCAACCTGGGCCAGTGAAGGATTAAACAAAACATCAGGAATCTTGAATCTATCAGCTCCAATTTCAATAGTCCTACATTACCCCGGGAAAGAAAGAAAAAAGTATCAGCAAAAACACAAAATGATAAACACATTATTTTAACTAATAATAGAGTAGAATGAGAGACATTTTAGATAAAATTTGAATGCACAAAGCAGAATAAGACTCACTGTCCATCGGGAAGCTCATATGAGGTCATTGGAATATTTGAATATGAAGTCTCTGTATGAAAAAGTAATTCCAATTAGAACCTCAATAAGGTCAACTTTTTTCTTCATTAAAAATAAGAAGCTTTATGACTCTTCAAGAAGACATGATTAATGACTCTCCATGAATAATCCAAAAATCAAGTCAATGAAATAACAAAGATGTCTAAAACTAGTAAGGATACAAACCCACCCCAACCTTGCTCAACCTGATAACTCTAATTTATTAGAGTAATATCAACTTTTATTTCTTAAAACTTGCTTGGTTACATGAGAAATGTTACATATTGTGCTCAAGTGAGACATTGATTGTGCCCTTTTGAAAATAAGTATTGTGTTCAAGTGACACATTGATTGTGCTCATGTGCCTTCACAGAAAACAAAAAGAGCAAAAACGAACATTATCAACAGTTTGCAATAAATTTGCTGCAGCAAACATGCCTAAAAATTCAGAAGCAAGAAATAAAAATAAAAGTAAAAACAAATGACAGCTAGACTTGGGTCATTAAAAGAACAAAAAGGGATAGTTGAAGACTCATTTTCTAAAGGACAAACTTGAAAGTTAATATATGAATCTCACCCAAAAATTAAACCTAGGACCAACATATAAATAGAGCATTTATTCTTCTTCACGTCAGCTAGACAAGGAGACAGGGGCTGGACACACGCAAAAGCTGCCCAGGGATTCGAACGTTCCTTTTGCCTTTCTTCTTGAAGAGAGCAAAATAGAGGCTGAGAGAAGCAAGAAAGTATCCGATTTTTGGCTTCATTTGCGCGTACATTAGTGGAGAAGAGGCTTCGTGTGGAGTTCTCTTTTCTCTCTCTTTCTAATTTAAATACTTTATAAACTCAGATTTAGACATGGGTTTTGTTATTTCTGGATTTGCATTGGAGTTTATGAACATGAGGAGCTAAATATCTCTTAGCTGGGATTATAGATGGAGAAGATAATGTAGTCACTATTTTTATTTATAAAGCTCTATGGTATGGTTTGGTAAAATGGTGCTAGTTACTCAAACTTGTTTTAATGTTTGATTCCTATATGTTGTCTAATCATCAACTAATAGGATAATAAACTGAGAGTAATACAGGAAAGGTTAGTTGAAGTTGAATGAAGCTTGGATAATATAGGTTTAACTTAGGTCTAAGGATGAAAGTTAAAGTTGCAACTAATATAGGAATATATAGTTGTCTCGCATAACCCAAGAAAGTTGGTGCATAAAATGATGTTCGTAAACTTAGATGTACATAGTAATATGTTTCGTTGAGTTTTAGGACAGTAATATGTTTTGTTGAGTTTTAGGACATATAAACATCGCAGATTCGGAAAAATTCCTTGTAAATCACGAACTATGATTACTGGTGCATTTTTCCATAACATTGCTGTAAAAATTATGTTCTAATTACATTATTTCGTTTCATTTGCAATCCTAGCTAACTTAATCATTTTGAAGTCTGTGTTGTTTTTCTTGTTGAACATTTTGAAGTATTTGTTGTTTTTCTTGTTGAACCTCATTTTTAAGTCCCGAACTCTAGTTACTGGTGCACTTTGCCAAAACATTGCTATAGTATCACTGTAGCAATTGTGTTCTAACTGCATTATTTCGTTTCATTTACAATCTTAGCTAACTTAATCATTTGAAGTCTTTGTTATTTTTCTTGTTAAACCTCATTTTTAAGTATTCTTAATCTTGTCAACTTGTTATCCATTAATTTCCTATTATTACTCAAAACACCAAACATTGATTTTTATTTTGTTAATTTTTACATTGATCAATGTCCTTGGAAATGATGTTTTATTATTATTATATTACTTGTTTGTGATACATATATTTACGTAGGACCTTTACACAACTTTTTAAACAACATAACCCCAAGGCCTACTCAAAACAAAAACAAAAGAAAAGCAAGCAAGATACCAACAGAAACAAAATAAGTTCACATTAGAAGAAATGAAGTGAAGATCCAAGGAGAAAAAAAGACTGAAGGAGGAGACCTTACAGTTAAATTTCAAATTAAGAAAACGCTTCCAATATTAAGAACTGACAAAAATGACATAAAAGAAATAACCAATTGGAAGACTAAAACAAGTCATCTAAAGCTTGACCCAAAAAAATAAAATTATTCCGTAGACACCATTAACAGATATAAGATGAAACGGTAAAATCAAAAGATATAGAAAAGCAATTAACCATCATATGGAGTATCCGGGGCTCTGCACACACACTCCTTGATATCACTGGCAATAATCCTCTGTTACAAGAGAAAATTCAGAAAAAATTAAACCAATATGACAAATCAAGAATAATATGCTCGTTCACCAACCTGAGAATAGAGTCTGTAGCTCTCAGTCGTATTTGGAAAATCAAGGTCTACAATCTGTGGTGCCAAAAAAAAAAAGGCAATACCCAACATAAAAATTCAGAAAAAGGTGGGGAAGTGGGGAGAAAAAAGAATCAATCAACCATGATTTAATGCATAATTTAGCAAACACACTAGAAAATATTCCGTAAAGGTGTTCACTCATTATTACTTCGGGCATGAAAGGTTCTTCCCACTAGAAAATTAAGCAGCTATTTTTGCAAGGAAACAATAACATATAGGAAAAGATGTTATAAGGGTCTATTTTCTTTGAGTAAAAGTGATTTTTAGTCCTCTAACTATAGAAAAGTACCCATTAATCTTTTTACTTATAAAAAAAGGTACTCATAGGTTCTTTTACTTATAAAAAATGTGTTCATTAGTCCTTTTACTAATAAAAAATAGTCCCATAAAGACTTTTTGCAGATTTAATTTAATATTTTATTAATAAATTTTTTTTTTAAATGTAAATAATGAAACAGAACCATGCCATTACTCACGTTATTAATCTGTTTTCTTCCATTGAAACAAGCTGATAATTTGGGTTAGTGAACAGTGAAATGACAACATATACCCTTGGTCTCTTCTTTTTTTAAAAATAAATTCAAAATTACAAAAGTCTCTTTTTGGCACCTTTTTTGGAACAAAACTAAATGACACATTCTCTAACTTAAGAGACTAAATGACACATTTTGTTCAAATTAACTGGCCTTTTACCCTAACATATATGGAAGAAATTCTCCCTTTCTTTTTTTTTCTTTTTTTTTTTTGCATAAGTGAACACATTTGAGAAGAAATCACAAGGTCTAATTAAACGAAATTTCATTTGGTTATGTTAACTAAGTTTGCATGTTAACCATGAAAATATAGACAAGTCTACGTTATCAAAGGTGACTAGGTGAGTGCTAGAAGAGTCAAAGAGAGTACCTGAAACTCTCCGGACCGTATTTCTTTTCTCTTGAAAGAAAACCTGGGTTTGATCTACAAGAAATATATGAGAATACAACTTGAAGAAAGATAATAGCAACGTAAAATAGTTTATTTGCACCAGAATCTAAACTTAGATATTCACCTACCGCGATACCTTTGCTCTCCAAACTTTTTATCAAACAATCAGTAAGAAATTCACCTCCTATAGGAGAAGATGCCACAGCCTGCTCATTAAAGGAGGGGGGGACACCAGGAGGTGGCGACAGGTTAGAAAACTAAGGACAATGTTGAAATAAAAGAACAGAGACAATCTCCAATAACATAAATAGAAATTTTAAGTATCCACGGATGGAGTTGAATACCTTCTGAAGAACATAACCATCATGAACAGGAGCAACAGTAGTTGATCCTCCACCACTAGATGAATTCAGATTTATGCATAAACATATAAATTAGTGCGAGGAAAGTTTTCTAAACTTTATCCGTAAAAAATAACATGGACAAAAGTAAACATAAATAAGAGTTGCATAAAGTAGACATACTAATGTTAGAAAATAACTAAGTTATTTCATACTAAAGTCTTAAAGAAGAAGAATATAAAAAGAAAAGGGGGAATGGAAGCATAATAGGTGGTCCATACATGCTGCATTCAAAGAACCGTCTACCAAAGCTATGTTGTTTTTTTATTCTAAAGCTTTCGCCATAACTCCAGTATCTGAAAAAATATAACTTACTCCCTCAGGAGAGTTGCTTCATCTAAATAGGATGATATTCTGAAAACAAGACCTTAATCCTCCATCAACAAAGGATATTGCATCTAGGTACAAGCCAGAGGTGCGGTCTAACAATTTTTCAATACTATAAATATCTCAGATCGATGACGATAGTATTAAAGGTGCCTTAAAAATTAAAACCAAATTAAGAGAGGTATACAGTTGTCAATGTCGTCTTCTAAAATTTAAAAGATATTTCATTATACAGAGAACATTTTGATGCTATAAATTCACCGAGGTTTAATCTTTTATGGAAAAATCAAAGAGCATGCAAAACTCTAATTACCCATATGAATACTACTATTGAGCTAACAAGATAAAACAAAAAATGGCAACACAAAGTTACATGTATTTTACCTGTCAACAACTAATGAGGTAGCACGACCTGATGCAAAGGAAGTGAGAACCTGAGATCACAAAAGCTTCAAGTCAGTAAGTCACTACCAAATAAAAGAGCAATATTCTCTTCCCCACAAGTGGAGGGGATGTGTAAGCTAAAGGTATTCAACTATTCGTGCAGATATTATGTTTTAGGGTTAGGGGATAAATGAATAAGGGACATACAGCATTCTTTGCCAAAAATAAGGCAGGAACTTTGTACTTTTCAAACATAAGCTCTGCCGTCCTGTAAAATGCACAACTATATTACATACAATAAAGATTAAACAATTGACAGAATAATTAACAAACAAATAAATTAACCAATCATGGCCAATGCTAAGTTACTTTGGTGGCATTTGGTTCACGGAATGGAATCAGAATGAGAATAGGAATAGGAATGAAATGGAAAGAAAACAGTTTTGTTTAGTTTAATCACTGGAATCAAAGAAGGAATCAGTATTAGAGTGTTTGATTAACAATTGGAATCAATAAAATTTAAATAATATTATTTAATTATTATTTTTTCGTCAGACAAAATACATTATGAAAACATTATTTTTTTAAATAATTATTACTTAAAAATATATATTATTAAAAAAAATTAAATAGGATTTTGAAGTGTAAGATTTGAGATTTGGGATCTGGGGTTTATGGTTTTGGGATTTAGGATTTGAGATTATATTTGTGGGTTAAGGTTTAGGGTTAAAATTATTATTTTTCTAAATAAGATTTAAGGTTTTAAGATTTGGTATTTAGGGTTTAGAGTAATATTTGTGAATTAAGGTTTAGGGTTAAATTTTATTTTTTTTAAATAGGATTTAGGGTTTTATGGTTTGGGATTTGGGGTTTAGGATTATATTTGTGGGTTAAGATTTAGGGTTAAAATTATTATTTTATTAAATAGGGTTTAGGGTTAGTGAATTGGGATTTAGAATTTGGAATTTAGGGTTTAGGGTTATATCTAGGGTTGGGGTAAAATTGGGAAAAAATTGAGATAGGAATGGAATCATGATTCCCTAAGGGGGGGAAGGAATTCTTATTTCTTTTTTTAGGAATCGATTTCATTTCATTCTCACTTTTCAGCCCAAACAAACATAAAATTGGAAGGAATCAATTCTGATTCCATTCCATTCCAGTCAACCAAACATGGGGTTAGTGAATTAAAGACAACCATAACAACTTAAAAACAACAGTCTAAAACAATTCTGCAGAAGTTCCATCATCCCATCACCTTTCTCTCTGTTGTTGAATGTTAAAAGACGGTTCTGCAAGTAGCATTGGATGCTCAGTGGGATCAATCAAAAGGCACTCCCTGTATGGGGAAAAAAACACCAGTTATAAATATTAAAAGATATCTCAGGAATTTGAGCAGAAGTTGCTAGGATTGGTCATACAAATTGGAGTTGGATCTAAAAGATAAAATATTGCAACAAGATTCAAAATATAATTAGATGAATATACAATTAACTTAATTTTAAGAATTTTCTCTGCACATAAAACATTAAGACTTCAGAACCAAGCTAAAGAGTATCCAGCAAAAAAAAAATCAAAATGATAGAATGTTATCAACTTTTATGAGTCAACACAAATTGTTTCTGCTTGCATGCAATATAAATTGAAATAGGACAATTCAGGACAAAAGGCCAAGTTGAACATTAAAATAACATTTGATTTAGCATGCCAGCAATGCACAGCATTATCTTTCGTTAGGACACCTTTTCATAACAGGTGAGCTATTACTAAGTAAATCATATTCAAAACAAGAGTAGACCAATATAAAACCATAACAGAACACAGATATTAGTATTCATTATTTACCTAAAAGCATGGTCCCAGATGCTGTCAACTAGTTCCCAGTCATCAACAACAACTCCATCTTTTAAAGGAGATAGCACCTGATATAATAGTCCAAAAAAAACCTGGTAAACAATCAAATCCATCATAAAACCGAAACGTTGAATTATAAATTACAAACAAACCTCCATATGATCTCGACGATATCCTAAAGCTTGAGATCCAACATACAATTTCCGCTTTCCCTTGTGTTTGTCAGAGTCAACCTGGTTATTGGTTTTAGACTCCACAGCAGACCCAGAGATCTCTTCAGCATTTGGAGAGTCATCAACTTCCATGTGATCGATTGATCCTACAACCTTAACAAACAAAGAAGAAGCGCATCTAAATTAGTTTTATTATTTTTTGTTTACTAGAAATTCTGGAAGTGGAAAAGATGAGGAAAAACAAGGATTACTATAATTTGTTAAGTGTTACTCTATACTCTGTAAGTTACATCTTATGTTTGTTAACCATTAGATTTGTCTAAGTTAATACCATCCATTGTTTTATGCACTAAAAGAAAATATCTAATTTAATAAATACCCATCAAACATGGGTAGTGATGGATATGCAAGAATTTTTCAAGTTTTCATATAACAAAGAAGCGTTATCTCTAATTACTGCAAAAAGGAAGCATTATGCATGAGCACCATAAAATCATCTATAATACAATGGCAGAAATTAGGGTGATCTAGATGAGAGCCTGTTGTTAAGTATGAAATGGAAAATCAGAATCATCCATGAACTTTCTTATCCATATGTTCTATTATCACCCAGTCAGAGGGTTATGACCACTGACATTGGATTAACTATTCACGACTAACATTGCAGGGAGCAGTATTTGTCTAATAGGAACAAATAGCTTTTTTCTTTCCTCTCTTCGTCCAATCTGACTCAACCTTTAAGCTGCAGAATTACGGCTTTTTGAAGACCAAATCCTTTTGAAAAACAGTTTTAAAACAAATGCTACAAGCTTTCAATACGTTTCGTATGAAGTATCGTGCTCAGAAACTTGACAGAAAAGGCAGCATTGTGAACTTTGCAAACTAAGTCACGACAAAGCTCGAGCAAATCCAATCCACGTTCTGTATAAATGAGCTAATAAGACTAGTACGAGTGAAAGAACACTTACAGATGGAAACACGGCCTTAGGAGCATCTTCACCAGCATATCCGGCTTTACAGGTGTGGGAGCCCAGATCAACAACAATAGCTGAGACTTCATCTGAAGACACAAACACTATAAATAATACAAGAATGAAAATGAACCTCAAAGAATGGTGAGAAAAACTATATTGGGAAGCAAAGTACTTACCGCCTCCATACATAGCTGAAGATCACCTAAACCAGCCAACAAACAAATGTTAGAGAAAAGACACAAACTTTGAGCAAAATTGTAATATATACAGAACGTGAAGGAACGACACGGACACTTCTCGAACAAACTCGTAGCCTGTTTTTTCAATTTTGAAAAGAAGCTAAATTAAATCCCCTTTAACAGGGAAATTGGAGGCCAGTGGTGTATAAAGCGCTCATACTTTTAAAGTATTTATCTGGCTCAAACTCAGAATCGAACTGAGTAGGAATGGCTTTTCAATCTCAAAACCAAAAACCCTAAAATGTTCCAACTCAGGAAAGACAAATCAAAACCCTAAGAACCGAAAACAACTTCTTTTTTCTAATATTTTCTACATATTTTTTTTCTAACAAAACTGGATATAACTTAGATGGAAACAATAGTTACCAAAACAATGTTTTTTTGTTTTTTTAAGAGAGTTGCCAAAACAACGTCAAGCCTTCACGTCTTCTTCAATGACCTACAGGGTACTAAGAACGAGCAAGCAAGCGAGAGAGAGAGAGAGTTTGACCAATAAGTGGAGTTCTTCACTGTGGATTATGAAAAATACAAGTAATATCGGTTAAACACAAGTAATGTTTTTATGCATCAAGTTCTTCTGTAACATCGATCGATGGATGAGAGATTATCTTACCCCTCATTTGTTATACAATAATAAGTAAAAACTAAAGATATTGTAAAAATATAAATGTATACTTTATCTAACACCTCATTTGTTATACAATATTGAAGAAGTAAATATTTTCCTATCAGTTTAAAAAAAAATTCCTTATTATAAACCTTCAAAAACTAACCTTATAATATCAGTTGTCTTCAATTTCATGATTTTATACCTATTATTTTTTATCAAATATTTATTTACAAAAACATAATCTAAAACTAATGATAATTTTTAAGATATTATATTTTCTTAAGAAACATACTAATAAGAGTACATTAACTATAAAAAAATCTATTCAATTTTGGGTGAGTTATTACAAGTTTACTAACAACAACAAAAATACACTATAAATCTAAAAATAAAAAAAATCATAAATAGAATACGTTTACATATTTGTATATTTTTTAAGTTATTATATATTACTAAATCATTTGTTATACATTCAAACCTATCTAAATTCACATTTTATAAATTATAATTTATTTAGAGAACATATAATAATTCAAAAAATATTTATATTTGTATTCAAGTGTTTTGATATTTTTTTCATTTTTGATTTATAATATATTTTTTCATACTTAATGTATTATGGTGTAACAACCCAAAAATTAATTAATTTTAATATCAAAATTAAAAATTAATGAACTTTTATATATTTTAGTTTATGGTTAATGTGTACGCTTCATACTTTTTTATATGTTGATATTTAAAAATAATTAATTTTGTTAAAAATTAAAATTTCTTGAGAAAGACTTCAAATATGTACCATACTCCAAATCAATATAAAGTAAAGTATGATAATAAAGATTGTGAAAATGATTTAATTTAAAAACAAATAAAAATAAAGCTTATCTAAGAAGAAAATTTTGCTAAAATATTTATTTTATATGCACTTATTAGTTTTAGAAATTAAAGTTTATAAAAAATGATAAATATATTAATTAATATTTATAAATATTATATAATTAAAATATATTTATAGTATAATCAGCTAAATTTTTTATGGTTTTATAAAATCAAAACATTTAACCAATCTAACTAAGAGAATCTTTTAAATTTTAGAATTTATATTAAAGATTAACTAACCTATATAAAATATATATATATTCATTTTAGTATTTGGATTCTATCCATTTTTGAAAAAATATGTCCAATAATTGTTATCGTCACAAAAATAATTTATAAATTTAATAATAGTAACACCAATGTATAATTAAATAAAAAAAATAAAATAAACATTTTATGCATTTTATTGTAATAATAACAAAAAATATTATAAGAATATCATTTTCCTTAAAAAATAATATAATGATATTTTTGTCTCTAACTTTTATATGATATATTTATTTATATAATTTTATTTTTAACTATTTTTAAAAAATCACATATTTTACATTATAAGAAAATATATATATATATACCATGTTTTTGAAAATAAAAAAAAATATGATTTTAGGTTAAATAAAAAATAAAATATGTGATTACATGTATAAGGATTAAAAATAAATATTTTATGGATATTTTTATATATTGATTCATTTATATTTGTAAATATGTTTTTATTATAATCTATTCAAAATATTTATTTTATATTTATCGAAAAAAATATTAATTTCTTTAGATTTTTTTATTAATTTATTTAACGTGTGAATGTACTTAGATAGAGTATAGATCAATGTAGCAAGAGGCCAACAACGGTCGGTGTCCTTTTGAAGCAACCCTCGTAGCCTGGATAAGGCTTCGTTCTCCCGAATGCTACTTCACCAAACGCGTGTTGTTTCGTCGTTTCCCCAACTTCGCCATCCAACCTTTACACATGCACTATTCATCTTCTAATTTCCCTGCTTAACATGTGTCACCACAATGGATCATTCAGTGAGACTTCCGTGACCTCGCATGATTTTCTCGTCCAACTAATTATAATCCAACACTAAAAATTTAATTTTTCTTGTATAAGTATCAAAATAACGTGGTAAAAAATTATGGTATACCTACTTACTGAATAAATTAAAAAACATTTACGTTGAATAGGAATGAAGTTCGGTATATATTTTAGGTTCTAAATAAAGTTCTATCCTTCATTTATAAAACATCTCAAGCCTCGAACATATGACCTAGTTCTTAAGTACCACAGATTCATAGAGGTTGGTACCAACTGAGTATATCCTAACAAGTTGTAATTTTGGAATTCATCTATTTGGAGATTGTGAAAGTAGTCAACGACGCCCGACGACATAGGTAATATTTATACTGAATCTCGTTAAATTTCTAGTGTTTTTATTTTTCTGTTTTAATTTATTTTAGCATTATTTGGTTGGGTAGAGCCTGATTTCTACTTAGGCAATTTGTTTGTATTTTGTTTGTTTACTATTGAAATATAGTTGCTAGTTGTTATAATCTGAATGAATGGTGAAAAGAAGGTCTCCCTCAAACAAAGACCAACCATCCCCGTCAAGCAGAACAATGGTTATGAATGCAAGGTTCGAGGTGGAAAAATTTGATAGAACCGCTCATTTCAGCGTGTGGTAAGGCGAAATTCTAGATGCTCTGTTTCAACAAGGTCTATACATTGTCATTGAAGAAGAGAAACTAGATTGAGCAGATGAAATCGAGTGAAAAAATATCAACTGATTGGCATGTGGTACAATCTGTTTGTGTCTCTCAAGAGAACAAAAGTATATGTTAATGAAGGAGACATCCGCAAGTAAGTTATGGAAGGCATTGGAGAACAAGTTTATGAAGAAGAACGAAAAGAATCAGCTCTATTTGAAGAACGAAAAGAATCGGCTCTATTTGAAGAAGAAGTTGTTATGTTTTGAATACCTTCCAAGTATCATAATAAATGACTACATTACTACTTTTAATCGATTAATAACATATTTATTAAATATGGATAAAACTTTTAAAAATGAAGATTTAGCCTTGATGTTGTTAGCCTCTCTTACTGATGAGTTTGATTACCTTATTATGAGCTTACTCATTAGGAAGTATAAAGTGTCTTTTGAGAATTTTTCACTACTTTGTATAATTATGAAAGAAAGATAAAAAAAAAAGCAATAGAGACATTATTTGTAAGAGGGCGTTCGCAAACTCAATAGAAAGAAAAGAGAGACATATCTCATTCAAAATGAAGGCTTGTAAAGATGAATGTGTCTTTTGTCATGAAAAAGGTCATTGGAAGAAAAATTGTTCGAAGTTACAGAAGAAATGAAAAGTTGTATAGTCTAATGCATGTGTAGCTGAAAGCAATTCAAATTCAAATTTTGCATTGGTTGGTTAGTTAACAGTATCCCATCACGGTGATTGTTTTTTTATTCAACGTGTACCTTCCTTATGTCTCCTCTTAAGGAGTGGTTCTTTAACTTTGAAAAACTAGACGGTAGAGTTGTTTTCATGGGTAATGATTATCCATTCAAAGTTTTGAATATCGGTATAATTCGTTTAAAGAATCAAGATGGTTCAACTAGAGTCTCGATGGATGTTCATTATGTTCCAAATATGAAGAAGAATTTCATTGCTATAAGAGTATGAGAATCAAAAGACTTTATTGTGACCATATAAAATGAGGCATTGAAGGTTATTTCTAGAACACTTGTGGCAATGAAAGGTGTTCAAAAGTTTATTTAAAAAAATGCTAGATATGATAAATAGTTACATATTATTAACTATTAAGCAATAAAAGGCGATAAAGGGTCAACAAAGAAGGGAAAACGAAGGCATTTTTTGGTCCCCCTAAGCTGGGAACGCTTGTATGGTGCATGTGTCACAACGAAACAAGGGAATGAAAGGCCATTTTACATTGGAAGTTCTTTCCCCTACCCATAATGATGGCTCGATTGTCTTGGGAAGTGTTCAAACTTACTTCTGTCAAAAAGCAAGGTAATGTCGTTTTAGTAACTTAATGGTCCGATTGATATAACATCAAACCGCATTATGAATGGGCGTAAGGATGAACGAAACTGGCGTAGACAATTATACTAATAACAATAACAACATCACACAAATTTAAAGTATAATCACTTAATAACCATCGATTATAACTAGTAGTAGTTTTTTTATAGTTTAACCACATTTTGTATTATTTAACATTTATTCAAAATATATATTTAATTTTAAAAAATTAAATATTATTATGTTATATTATTTAAAATATTGATATTAATTCTTTTTTTTTACTATTTAGTATATATTTTTAAGTAAAATAAAAAAATATAAAATAAGAATAAATAAAATTTAATCTAATTATATAAAATATTGTGTATTTTATTATTAAAATTGTATTTTTCTATAAAATTATATTATATAAAATAATAACATTAATATATATTAAGTTTTGATTAACCACAATTTCAATTTACAATAAACATCTCCACCCTACATCTTATCAACTGCAACTATTTTTAAGAAAAAAAAAAACTGTTAGAATTTTATAAATAACTACCATTTCAAATATCTACTTTTAAAATGCCATCCTTAGATCGTATTAACTATCCCGAATTGTTTAATATAGATTTATTAAATATTTTGACCGAAATCCTATTAAAGGTGCATTTGGAATAGTCAACATCTACGTTAAAATCACCATAAGCAGAGAAACTTTGTTTAATACTGCAGCCATCGTTAGTTTTTATGTGCTGAAATCTAACTGCCAATGCAAACTAAAATAAGTTTACATGATAAAATATTACACAAAGATTACAAATACCTCTGGAGATATTAACTAATCAATAGCAAGTCGGATATAGAAAAAGAAACAAAATTAATAATAGGGAGTCAGCAAATTTTTTATCATGCATACTTTGTCACAATTGCCACTACCAAGAAAACCAACACCTTCTAATAAAAAAAATGTAACAGTTTCTAATGCAAAGCTTCCCACATTAAATCTTGAAAGGATTATATTATGCAAGTGATCAGTTTTGGGGTTTTTTCACCTCCGACTAAAAGCCACAGCAATTCCACTAGCAATTAGACCAACAGCAGTAGCCGTAATGCCTATTCCAATTAGACCATCTGCATATCAAAAAATGTGTTTAAAATCGTATCATGCACAAATGTTATGGTGGCAATAGCCACAAGCACAATTTTATCCGACAACAGTGACATTAAAGTATTAATAGTTATAAAAATATAACTTTTGTTGTGCCAACTGCCGATAACAAAAGTGATAGTAAAAATATCTTTACCCAAATATTATAGTATATACTTGGGATAATCATAATCACCTCTGGAAATGTGATCTTCCACTGTTTTCTTAAGGGACAGAGCCTGCCGCCAATCAGGGACAATCTACAAAATCAACAGTTTTCAAAGGTAATAATATATTAAAACAAAATATTATATAAAATTGACATTAATATTTTGAAAGCATTTATTGAAATGAAAACACAGTACAGTATCGTTTCCAGCCTAAAAAAAGAAATAATAATTGAAAGAAAATACTACAAATTGACAACAATGAGCTTAAGATCCAGTTGTTGAATGTGGACAAAAGTTTACCAATGCAAAGCACTATACAGAAAGATCAACCACAACCATTTCCTACACCTAAATAAACCAGTTAATTACATTTGATTTCCAGATATATGGATACGAGGACCACAAGCACCGATATAGAGGAAAAGAGGGCTAATAGAAAAGTTTAACAGTCAAGAAACAAATTCTTGTAAATTTTATTAAGGAAGATAAGAACACAACATTTTTTTTTGTTTCTGCCTGTATTAAATAAGAATTCCAAGGATGAGTTTAAATATACAACAACCATGAGCATGTGACCAATTAATATTTTAGGCAGATCAAAGTCAAAAGGAAAAAAACAAGAACAAACAAACAAGGAACAAAATGGCCTTTGGCATACTTCATCCATTGATAATGATAACCAAGATGTCGGTTTCAAGACATTGTTGTGCACTTTACAAAAGCAAAATAAAAGATGGAGGCAAAATGGGACAAGAGTTATAAACCTCCAAGCATTGGTCACACAGGTTCCGACTCCTTACAAAGTCATTATTTCGGTAATATGCAACAGCTAGAAGATAAAGCTTCTCTCTTTGATGTAATGGAGAGCTCTGATTTGCCAAGGAAGCTGCAAATATAAATACTGCTCATTATATTTTAACGATAATTTTATGTCATCAGTATCTCCATTATCTCATCATTCAAAAATTAGTAGCATTTTTTCAGCAAGCTAGAAAAACTGAAAAGGGTCCCATTGGCAAAGAAGGATCAAATTGGATTGGCATTGGACAGAAAACAGAAGGATTGAAAGATAATTAACTTTTTATTAACAAAAATGACTTGGAAAAAAAATAAAAATAAGAAAAGGAGAGAAAAGGTATAAGTAGAATTCGGAGAGTTCTACACAAGAGCGATAAAGGCTAAACTTGTAGATTAAAAATTTCTCCTTTCCCCTTGTCATATAGGATCATGGATAGGATACTCCATTTCAAATTGCTTGCATAAGATGAAGTACTGAACTACAACAATGAACAAAAACTGGACAGAACACCAGGGCATCCTCACACAACAAAATAGCAGGATGTCATGTTAAAGAGTTAACACTGCCAAAATTGATATTGGCAAACCGATTCTTACATTTGCAATTTGTACATGCTCGCAAATATTGAGAGTGGGGAAAGATTTATGCTCATTTGAGGAAGAATATAAAAGGTGGACCAATGGAAGCCATAGAAGGAGCTACAAAGTAATTGCACATTTGCACTGACAGAGATATTCTTTACTTAGAACTTATAGAGTTAAATTAGCTTTTCCATAATACAGGGGCAAAAAATTATACAGTTCTATGATAAACAGAAATACTAGTATTGTTTAAAAATCTACTTTACCTTCTAGCATTGCTATCCCACGCTCCACATCTTCAGTGTTCCTTGAGTGGACAAGTGCCCAGGACAGTCTCATAATGCTTTCTTTCTTACGTTCTATTGAATCAAGATCAGCAGCCTCTGCAACTTCCCTTTCACAACCCTGAGAACATCAAATATTTTTAAAAAAGATTTCTAGAATAACAATGATGCCCGTCCAACAAAAGAAAAGAAAGTTCCCGAGGGAAAAGAACGAGATTATCAGGTCCCAGGTAGACAGCTTACAGAAACCATAATTGTTAGAGAGGTAGAGTACCCAAAGTGTATCATTCCCATCTTGTAGAGTCAAGTGTTTGGTTTTCATGTAATAAGGTAGTTGATAAGTACCAAGCTCAAGAAGCTTTACTTTCAATCAATGTACTCCGGTATTTCTCCTGATTAATAAAAATGCTTTGAACATTGCTTTTCCAGAGCATTGTTTGCTTGCTAAATAAAGTAATCAACAAGTGAAAGGACATGTATTGGCAACGAAGAGGAGACAAAAGACAATATTCCAGATCTAAATTCATAGCAATTAATAAAAACTCAAAGGGTGGTGGCCAAGGGGGAATGTTGCAGTCAAATTTCAAGAAAGCAATAAAGATGATACAACACTATTACTAGTATTACCTAGAGGTGCAGATAGAAACCAGATGGGAACAGGTAAATGCATACACATCTAATGGGTCATTTGCTGCCAATAGAAATGAAAGGCTTATGATCCAAGATTTTGAATACTATTTCTAATTAATGGTTTAAAAGGTTAAGTCTTTTATAAATTGAATATCTTTAATGATTTAACCTTGTAATGGTTGTCCTCAGACTAAGATCAACATTTATGCCAGAGGGGATTCTGAATTCAAATATGCAAGTGTGTAACAACACCCAGAGAAGTCTTTGGTCCTATCCATCCCCTACGATAACACATGATCACTGAGAGGTAATTTGCAAGGAATTATAACGTAGAGGTTTCTATGGTTCTACTAAGTCTTTGACAATTAGAAATTACTTTCTATCATAGTTCGGTTTTCAAATTAAAAATAACTGAAAATCACATATAATCTATGCACAATACAGAATCAAAGTCTCAGATACCATGCACATAAACATAATTAGAGAAAAAGCAAGGAAAATAGTCAAGCCATTAATAATGTCGAGGTTTATTCTCTCTCTTTTTTCTGGGTCCTTTCTCAGGAAACAAATATAAATGTAACGATAAACACGCTGGGGATTTGCGAAAATGAAAGAATACGTACAAGGATGACGTCGTGATCGCACCATGGGATACCTTGATCGCCGCCACCACCGAAAAAGGAACCGACGGACTCGAAGAACTTTCCGATCTGAGCTTCCATTTATGAACGAATTATTTCGATCCAAATCCAATCTCTATGAGTTTAACTCCAATGCAGATAGCTTTGACATTCTTACTTAAGGGTTTAGAAATAACTGGGGGTTATTTTTGTACCATGCCAAGAATAGCGATGGTTGGGAGGGCGGGGACGGTTGACCATATAGTTTCGGAACAATACCCCAATTCTTATTATTAAACACTAACATAACTTTTAATTATATAAAATATATTTTTAATTAAAATATAAAATATAAAAATAAGAGTAAATAAAATTCAACATAATTATTATTTATTATTTAATTTTTTTTAAATAATTATATATTTAAAAAAATTATTAATATATATTTGATTTCGATTAACTATAATTTTTTTATTACAATAATTATTCATGTGTTATGTTTTATTAATTACAATTATTTTTAGAAAAAAATTATCAATTTTTTATTGATAACTATAATTTAAATTGTACAGAGTTAAAATATACATACTTAATATCCAAATCAAACATTTTCTATTAATTGAATAATTTTTGGGGAAAAAACTAGTGAAATCATTGAGGTTTCTTCCTTTTTCATTAATACACTTATTTTTTTTAAAATATGTTATAATATTTTCAAGGGATGTTATTAATAAATTTATTTGCACAATTTTTAAAAAAGAAAATTACATTGTGTTGGTTTAAATTAATGAATTAAAAAAAGATTTAAAAAAAGTTAGCCGGTTAAAGCAACACTAATTAATAAATACCCTTTTAAACTACTCATAAGTACTTTTTAAATAAACCATGGAAATTGATCAGGGTTTGAAATAAACTGTTGCTACAAAATGAATATTATGAACTCATATAATTTAATTTGCTTAAAAAATGTATAATAATATATCAATGCATTTACTGATTATTCAATTAACCCAACTTCGTGGACAAATTCCCTTCTAATGGACTATGAGGTAGATGGAATAAAAACAGAACTTCAAAAAAACCAAAAAAAATGGACAGTCAATTGCAAGCATGAAGATAAAATCCTTCATGGGTTGATCAACCTCCTCAAATAGAGGTTATGGATGAGATTCTCTACTCTTACTTGATGGCAGTGGCATTCTTTTTTTATTTTATTTTATTTTTGCTTAATCTCTCTTATATTTGTTTTGTATCAAACGATTATTAAATAAGATAATTCAGTGGCAATAAAATGTCCTTCAGTTTCTCTAGAATCGGTATCTGAAATGTATAGTTTTTAATTATGAACTTTCTGTTACTTTTAACACGTCATTATACTTAAAGATTCTCTCTATAAGGAGTTTAACCCTTTAGCTTGCGTGTTAGATTAACCAAGACAAATATTTACCATTTTATCCTTCGATTTCACACCTCTCTTAACACCGTTTATATTTGAGAATATTCTTGATATTTTGAAAAGATCAATGGTATTAGTGAAGAAAATCGAAACCAAAAGACATTATTGTTTTTTTTCCAAATTTTTGTTAATTAAATAATTGGGATTCTGGATGGTAATGGTCGAAGGCAAATAGAGTATATAATTAATGATTTTTTCTTTGGTTTTGTTAAAATAATTAGATTATTAGAGAGAAAAACTAAAGAGAAGTTAGAAAATTGAATGAATTATGTTGATCTTATATGAGGTTCATATAAATAAGATATCTTTTTATCTAAATTATAAATATGTGGTAATTTGTGTAAGTCTTTAACGTATCTTTTACATGCATTATTGGAGGTCTTATTGGACCCAGATCCTTCATGTATAATACGAATGGTCATCACATTAGCCTTATTATGTGGATCTATCCCGCTATCTTTGGAGTATGTAGCCTTAGAGTTTCACGTTCGGGCTTTCGATCAACTTCTCTACTACTATTTCCTATGAGGTTACTCAAATACCCTCTAGACAACAAATCTTCTATTTATTTTTTTAGATTCCTACAATCTTGGTCTTATGGCTTGTATCTTTGTAAAAAGCATATCACTTAGATGTGTCCCTAAGAAGTGCTCTCATTTTTGGTGGCCACCTAACATTTTTCTCATTCTCCATCTTTAACACAGCTTGAGCTAGACTTACTCTCAAAGGTAGACCTTTAAAGGGGGACAATAACGTACCTCAAGGCCCTCTATTTCTAGGCCATCGACCATTCACCTTATGAATGGAGCACAATGTTTATTTTTGTTAATCATTTTTCTTAGTCCAATATGTCTGGTGCAGATTCTAAAATGGCCTTACTTTTTTTTGTCCAATTCCAACTCCTTTTTAAAATTAACAAACTTTTAGCCTCTCCATAAGCTTCCTTCATTGTTTTGGGAACTATTTTGGTTAATTTTTCGAATAAATTAGAACTTCTTAATAGATCTCATCTGAAAGCTTCTATTGAAATAGAGCTAGAGTAGTCCGCTATTTATAGCTTTTTCTTTCTAAGCTTTCTCATGTATTCTTCAATAAACTCTCAACTTCATAGGTGATCGAGAAAATGTGATGAGATTCTTTCCTCAGAGGGCTTTTGCAGGCATAGTTGGTGATGAAAAACCTGACAAATTGAGAAAATGAGGTTATAGTATGAGGTGCCAAGTTATTAAAATTCTTTTGTGCGCCATCGCATAGAATGGTAGTAAATAGTTTGAATATCATGACATCTCTCTTATCTTGAGTGAGGCTTACAAGTGTTATAGTCGTCTTAAAGTGTTATACTTGATTTATCGGATCCTTCATTCCTTAGTAGTTTGGACACTTAGAAGCACTAAATTTGATTGGAGACTCATTGTTCTCTATTTCATAAGAGAAAAGGGAGGCAATAAATGTTAGACATGATTTATTAGATCGTAGTATGCCTTGCCTTTGTCTTGCATTTTTTTAGTTTATTTGAAAGCCTCGTTTTGCTTTCTATTTTTTCCCTCTAGTACCTGGAAGTGTGCCTCCAAGCTCTTTCGCTCTTGCAACAATTGTTCATTGTTTAGCCTTATCGCATTAAGAAGAGGGTCGACATCTACTATGTTCTCAACCTGGACGGGCTCATTTATTACAGTAGTTGGCCCAAAATCATTAACCAGATTAATGGCTCGACTTGTGAGAACGTCCAAGCCTAATTGCGATTGTAGTGCTTTATTTTCTTGTCAAGTCTTCTTGAGCTCCCTTCTTAGCACAAGAAGTTAGTGTGTCAAATCTTGATGAGGGTTGATCTCAACTCGAGCCTCCTTGATGAACGAAAACCGGCATCGCCGATTCCCGCAAATACTTTGGTTTTAATATTTATAAAACTCTCGCAAGTGCACGAATCATTTCGAAGAAAATGATAAGTATACTCCCAAGGTCGATCTAAGGAAGGAATGTATGTGGTTTTTAATTTATTATTCAAACTTTTAAAAACGAAATTAAATCCTAAACATCCTGTCACGATAGTTTGGTTTTTGTGTTCCTAATCTAATGATATAAAATAAACATATATATATATATATAGATTAATTAAATATAATCTAATAACATAAAAATAAACATAGATACAAATTCAATAAATAATTATCTAAAAATAAACATATATACGGATTCAATAAATGTTCATGCAAATTTTTATCATTTATATTAGCGGAGTATTTATGGATATAATAACTAAATTAATTATGCTTGCTCATATTAACTAGGTTATTAAAGATATAAATTGATATTTTATTGATTCTCTCTTTTTTATATAAATACCACCTTTGGTGGGGTTAGATATTCTTTGTTAACTAAACAAATCAATTAACACCTATGGGTGGGGTTGATAACTAATATGCTTAATTAAATTAATTCCTTTTTCTAAGAGATTGAAAATGAACCATTTAAATGCCACCTTTGGTGGGGTTAGACAATTTAAACATTATTCAAGGTGTCCAAATTAAATATAAGAATTTAATTATCCGAGTACTAACTTTCAAGTTTTAAAACCACTATTGAAAACATGTTGTCAATACATTTTCACATAATAATTCTTATAAAAACTTTTGAAATAGAGTTTCACTCTAACTACCGGGCGATTGTACCAACAAATAAAAGAGCACTACTCTAAATTAGACCGGATAACTAAACCTTAAAATCTAATTTTCAGTTTTAAGTTTGTAATGAAAAATAATATATTTCTCTCTAACATTCTTAATATGAAATCTTGAATAAAAACAAAATCAATTCATTTTAGAAATTTTCACCTATTTAATATTTCGCAAGCATAACAACGTCGTTATTACATTATTTTTACTAAACAGCTAGCATAGTTAAATTTAACCATAGACAAATTAAATATAACATGTAAGAATAAAGCATAAAAATAACTGTAAAGAAAATAAAATCCTTACAGAACTTCGACGCTATTCCCGTAGCTAGAAAACCTCCGAGCGGAATTTGCACTTTCATATATTGAATCAAAAATCTAAATTATTACAAAAACATTACAAGTTCCTCTCAAAAAGAGAAGAACACTAAACCTAAGAGAATTGAACTAAAAACTAAGAGAAAAACTAAAAGAAAAACTAAGAAAAGCTTAGAAACTTAGAAAGAAACTAAGAGAAACTAAAAACTAAGAAATGAGAGAAAGAAAGAAGAGAGAAGTGAGTTTTGAAGGTGTGTTTTGAAGTGAAGGGAAGGGGGGTATTTATAGGTGAGGATGGAGAGAAAAAGTAGAGAAAAAAATGTTAAAAAAATGTAAAAACGCGGATTATTGATTGCTGACGTCATTTGATGACGTCAGCATGACATGGGCGGCTGCACAGTACCGGGTATGAACAGTGTCGAGTCTGATGAACAGTACCCGCGGATGAACAGTACCAGCGGATGAACAGTCCCGCGCGCTGCTGCTTGGGGCGGTGCTGGGCGCTGGGGCGCGGCGGCAGGGCGGCGCGGCGGCGCGATTTTCGTCTTTTTGACATTTTTGACCTTTTCGACCCATTTTGTCCAATTTTTCCATATTTGTTGACCTTTTCCCACTTATTTATTAATATATTTGTGATGTATTGCTTCAAGTATTCCTGTTTGAGTCTTTAAATTGCGTTTTTAAGCCAAAATACCTGAAAAACAATAAAAATACCCGTGATTCCGAAAAAGACAAATTTATATAAATATATGATAAAACATATAAATATATGTATTTTTAATCAATTAATGTGCACAAAATCATGGTTATTTTAGTGCTTTTTGAGCACTCATCACAACCCCCAACCAGCTTCTTGCTAGTCCCTTAGCAAGAGAAGCGATAAAAACTAAAAATTAAACTATCCTAAATCACTTTCGTGGATTGAAACGGTTGCATTTAGCCTATGCAACAAGCCGTTAAACCCCTAGGTTGCCCTAGTGGACGAGTTTGAGTCTCGTGAGGGTTTTCAGTAATGATACCCACAAACATTGAACTAAATGTAAAAATAAAAACAATCAAATCAAAAATTAAAATTACAACACAATCAAAAATTAATTTAAGAATAAAAGAACACAACATATCACAAAAATATCTCATACTTTTTAATCTCCTTTAAGATCATAATTAAAATCTCAAGCATAAGTTATTTTAATCTCTTTAAACAATCATGATTTTATTACAATAATTAGTCGAAAATCATTTTCATATTTCATTTCAAAAATGTATCAATTTAATTTTACCCAATTTCAGTGTCAGGAATCAGAATTCGCTTCGACTCTATTCCTCACAAGTCAATACTCTCAAAGCACTGAATCCTATGGGTTCAAACACTCATACTAATTTATATGCGAAAGAGTTGATGTATAGAAATGAACTAATATGTTCGCATATGTATAAAGAATAAAGGCTCAAAGTGTTATTTTAACATTGATCTCATGAAAGGAATCGAATGTATAAATTATAAAGATATCATATACAAAAATTATTTTCATGCATAAATCCAACTCATTAAGAAAGAATTTCAAGATATATGCTTTTACAAATGAAGAAATTGCAATGACTTTTTAGGGAATTACTTCCTATATCTTTCTTTTGTAGGCAATGTGGGTCATAGTATGTAGATGATACTATTTTTTTTATCTCTCTATACATTTTTTTTATATATATGTATTTTTTTTAGAGAGTCAACCCATGTACATATTGTACATTTTTTTTTTTGAATTTTGGTGAGTGGTTAATTTTGTGGCTTTTCTGTTTGATCTTGGTTTAGGTAACCCCAGATATGTCTTCTTGTTTTTGTAGCAGTCATGCATGAATGAGATATAAGCATATACTATCAATTTCTACTCAAATCGTTTTAATCTAAACAAAAATAATAATCAAAAATATATGATACTCTATTAAGATGAGAAAAAATTCATACATTCAATGCTAATACCTATAGAGATCATCTAAACTTTTTGAATAAATAAGAAATGTGTTTGGAGTAGAAAAAATATATATTTCACTCTGAATAAAAGAAATTAGGCTCAAATTATATCTCACAAGGGTAGTCTCCACTAAAAAAATTCATAAACACCGATTTTGGGTTTAATATAATTTCCACATTTTATCAAGAAATACTAGTTATGACAAAAACTAACTAATTATCAAAAATAATTACAAAATATTTCATGATATGTTTTCAAAAATTAATCTAACAGTACCAAAGACTTAACTATTTACTTAAATTTGATTTAAAGAAATGATACATTTTTGTGATAATTTTTTATTTATTTATTTTTATTAAGCATGGTAACTTTTCACCACCCCAACCTAGAACTTACATTGTCCTCAATGTAACAACTGCAAATTAAAGATAAAGAGAAAAGAGGAGAAAGATTACCTATTTCTTGAGAATGTGTAAGTAGTAATGAAGAAATGCAGGTGCATCCATCATATTCATCATTAAAGTGTATACAGACAGATCGTTGTGAACTTCTAACATCTCAACAAATATTTTAGTTTTAACAATTTTAAAAATTATTCACATACAAGTAAACTAAAATAAACAATAAAATTAAGTAAATAAAACAAATAACAAAAAATTACCTAACATGATGGGTTGCCTCCCATCCAGCGCTTAGTTTAACGTCTTAGCAAGACGTATCTTTTTGGTGCTAAGGGTTACTCAGCCAAATGCAATCCATTTCAGCAATGTTGTTTGGTTCTTCCACATAAGGCTTGACACGATGGCCATTAACTTTGAACGTTTTTTGTGTCTTGGAGTCCAATAGTTCTACCACTCCATGTTCAAATACCTGAACTATTTTGAATGGTCCATCCCATCTTGATCTTAGCTTTCCTGGAAACAATCTCAAACGAGAGTTAAATAAAAGAACTTTCATTCCAGGGTGCAGAGTCTTAGGAACTAGCCTCTTGTCATGATAGCGCTTAGTACGCTCCTTGTATAATTTGGCATTCTCATAGGCTTCATTCCTAATTTCTTCCAACTCATGAAGCTGGAGTACTCGTTTTTCACCTGCTTTATCTAAATCCATGTTTAGCTCTTTAATTGCCCAATAAGCCTTGTGTTCAAGTTCAACTGGAAGGTGGCACGCTTTCCCAAAGATTAACCGGTAAGGGCTCATCCCAATAGATGTTTTGTAAGCGGTGCGGTATGCCCATAAGGCATCATTTAACTTAAATGCCCAATCCTTCCTTGAGGGACGCACAGTGTGTTCCAGTATTCCCTTAATTTGCCTATTACTTACTTCCACTAAACCGGAAGTTTGAGGATGATATGGAGTAGCTACCTTATGTGTGATGTTGTACTTGTTTAGTACTCCATCAAAGAGTTTGTTACAAAAATGGCTACCTCCATCACTTATTATAGCTCTAGGCGTTCCGAACCTACTGAATATGAAATCTTTCAAGAATTTCACAACAACATTAGCATCATTGGTTTTGGTGGGGATAGCTTCTACCCACTTGGACACATAATCCACAGCAACCAAAATGTATTGAAAACCATTAGATGGGGGAAAAGGACCCATAAAGTCAATCCCCCATACGTCAAAGAGTTCAACAACTAAATTAGATGTCAAAGGCATTTCATCTCTTTTGCTTATGTTTCCTGTTTTTTGACATCTATCACATTGTGCACAAAACATATGAGCATCTTTAAAAAGAGTGGGCCAAAAGAATCCAGACTGTAATATCTTACGGGCTGTCTTTTCTCCTCCAAAATGACCCCCACAATGAAGTTCATGACAAAAAGTCAGAATGCTCTTATGTTCTTCTTCAGGTACACATCTCCGGATGACTTGATCTTGACCAATCTTGTATAAATAAGGGTCATCCCAGAAATAGTCCTTAATAGTTTTAAAAAACCTTTTCTTGTCCTGATATGAAGTGTTAGGTCGCAAAACACCAGTGGCAAGATAGTTTACAATATCAGCATACCATGGGTTCGGACCTATGAAAAATAACTGTTCATCAGGAAAGGTTTCAACTATATCTTCATTACTCTCATCTTTAAGAGAATTGAAGTCAGAAATCAACCTAGACAAATGGTCAGCTACTAAGTTTTCACTGCCTTTCTTATCCTTGATTTCTAGGTCAAATTCTTGTAAGAGTAATACCCACCTGATTAATCTTGGCTTGGCATTTGGTTTACTTAATAGGTATCTTAAAGCAGCATGATCAGAATGCACAATCACTTTAGATCCTACTAAATAAGACCGAAATTTGTCTAAAGAGAATACTATAGCCAAGAATTCCTTTTCAGTGGTGGTGTAATTCATCTGGGCATCATTGAGTGTTTTGCTAGCATAGTAGATAACATGTAAACGCTTATCCACTCTTTGTCCCAGGACTGCTCCTATTGCATAATCAGAAGCGTCACACATTATTTCAAAGGGTAAAGACCAGTTTGGTGCCATTATAACAGGGGTAGATGTGAGTTTATCTTTCAAGGTATTAAAGGAAGTAAGGCAGTCATTGTTGAAATCAAAATCAGCATCTTTGGATAGCAAGTTACATAAGGGACGACTTATTTTAGAGAAATCTTTAATAAATCGTCTGTAAAATCCTGCATGTCCCAAGAAGCTTCTTATCCCCTTCACAGATGTAGGGGGAGGTAGTTTGGATATCAATTCAACTTTTGCCCTATCAACTTCAATACCCTTGTTTGAAATTATATGTCCTAAAACTATCCCTTGTTGAACCATAAAATGACTTTTCTCCCAACTAAGGGTTAGATTGCATTCAATGCATCTCTCTAAAACCAAAGTCAATTTATGTAAGCAATCATCAAATGAGTTCCCAAAGACAGAGAAATCGTCCATGAAAATCTCAATGAATTTCTCCACCATGTCCGAGAAAATAGATATCATGCATCTCTGGAAAGTGGCAGGGGCATTGCATAACCCAAATGGCATTCTGCGAAAAGCAAATGTCCCAAAAGGACATGTAAATGTGGTCTTTTCCTGATCTTCTGGTGCTATGGGTACTTGATAATATCCAGACAGTCCATCCAAAAAACAGTAAAATTCGTGCCCAGCTAATCTTTCCAACATTTGATCAATGAATGGAAGAGGAAAGTGATCCTTTTTCGTATATAAATTTAGTTTCCTAAAATCTATACACATTCTCCATCCAGTGATTATTCTAGTGGGCACTAATTCACTTTTGTCATTTTTAACAACTGTTATCCCAGATTTCTTTGGTACCACATGCACTGGACTAACCCACTTACTATCTGCAATAGGATAGATAATCCCTTCTTCTAATAATTTAAGAATTTCCTTTTTAACTACCTCTTGCATGTTTGGGTTTAGTCTTCTTTGGGCCTCTCGTACAGGTTTAGCACCATCCTCCAAGTTGATCTTGTGCATACACATTGTTGGACTAATGCCTCTTATATCCCCTATACTCCAACCTATAGATTTCTTAAACTGTTTAAGCACTTTGATGAGTTCCTTTTCTTGTGGTTTGGTCAAGGTTGAAGAAATTATCACTGGATAAGTTTCTCCCTCTCCCAAAAACACATATTTTAAGTGCTTAGGTAAGACTTTGAGTTCAAGTTCAGGTGGATTGGCCTCTTTACTAGATGAAGAACTGGGTAGATTTAAAAGTGTACTAGATTTTGTCATCACTTCATTATTGTCTAGTTGTTCAAGGTACCCCTTAATTTCTTCATCTAAATCTTCTTCAACCTTTTCAAGTGTAAGAACGGTTTCAAGCTTGTATTCTATTCTGGTTCGGAAAAAAGGTGTTTTGGACAAGATTATCCAAAGGATCAACATCGAATATTTCATCGATGGCAGAAATAGAAGGGAAAGGTGAAGAATCAAAAACTTTAAAATGAACAGTCTCTCCTAAGACTGTCATTGTCAAATTTCCATCTTGGACATCAATAATAGTTTTAGTAGTTGCCATAAATGGTCTACCAAGCAATATTGTGTGCTCTCTGTCCAATGCTGGATTTTCTTGCATATCCAGAACCACAAAGTCAACAGGTATTATCAGTTTGTCTACCTGTACCAAAACATCCTCAACTATTCCCTCTGGATATTTAAGAGATCTATCTGCAAGTTGAAGGGACATAGTTGTGGGTTTTAAATCCCCTAGATTGAGCTGTAAGAATATAGAGTAGGGCATCAAATTTATACTAGCACCTAAATCAAGCATTGCTTTAGCAACCTTCCTATCCCCCATAGTTATGTTTATAATAAAACTTCCAGGGTCTTTCAACTTAGGGGGTAGTTTGTGCTGAAGTACAGCGCTAGAAATTTCTGATACTACTACTCGTTCATTCAGTTCATACCTCCTTTTCTTAGTGTTCAACTCTTTGAAAAACTTGGCATATGAGGGCACATTCATGATCACTTCTAACAATGGTAAATTGATATTCACTTTAGAGAGCATATTAAAAAGATCATTGAATTGCTTATCTTGTTTGGACTCTTTTAACCGGTGGGGAAAAGGTACTTGTATATGGTGTGGTTCTGTTGTCTTTTGAATTTTGGGGGTGTCAGATGACCTCCCAATGAGTTTTTCAGAAGGCTTGTTAAGTTTAACACTTGTTTCTCTTTTTTGCGAGATTAGAGTATCGCCTTCTCTGTTACCTGAACTACAAGGTAGATTGTTAGAGATTTTAGGTAAACTGGTATTGACTACCTTACCACTTCGAAGGGTTCTAACATCCTTTGCTTGTTCTGGTTGACTGGGCAACTTTCCTGGTTCTTTCTTTTGCATTTGTTCAGCCAGTTGCCCAACTTTAGATTCAATTCTTTTAACCGAAGCCTCCATGGTGTTCAACCTTTGATTAGTCATCAATTGGTTGTCATGACTAACTTGAATAAAAGCATTCAAGCTATCTTCTAAGGTTGGTTTAAAAGATTGGCTTGGTGGGTAAGGGTGGTTGTTATCCGACCTTAGTGTTGGATATTGGGTGTAGGCTGGGTGATTATAGGTGTTTGGATGATACCTTTGAAAAGATTGGACTTCCTCTATGGCATCGACACTAGAATCACAAGTATTTGAACAATTATGAGTACCATGCCCAATTGAACAACACACTTCACATACCTCTTGATTTGAAATTTGGTGGGAAGTGAGGAATTTCACTTGTTTAGTCAATTCAGCAAGTTGCAAGGTTATCTCATTATCAGAGCCGACTTCATTGACCTTTGCTTTCCTTCTACCACCTCTTTGTTGGGAATTAGAACCCAATAGCTCATAGAGATTATAGGTTTCCTCTGCGGTCTTTTCTCCTACAGCACCTCCAGCAGCATTATCAACCATGTATTGACTCTGTAGTGTCAATCCATCATAAAAGAATTGGTTTTGTAGCTGTAATGGAAAGCTATGATTTTGACATTGAATGAAAAGGAGTTTGAATCGTTCTCAAGCTTCATGAAAGGGCTCTTCATATATTTGAGAAAATGTTGCTATCTTTGTTCTTAGATCAACAGTCTTTTGATGGGAATAGAACCTACCCATAAAAATTTCATAGACTGCCTCCCAAGTTTTAAGAGAACCTGACTGTAGAGTAATGAACCATGACCAAGCTTTATCTTTGAGAGTGTAAGGAAAACACCTCATCCTAAGTTGATCTTCATTAATTGCATGTAGTGGAAAGGTTTGGACAATAGCATAGAATTCTCGAATGAAATGCAAAGGGTCTTCATTAGGGATACCGTAAAAGGAAGGCAACAAAGAATAATGAATCTTTTTCAATTCATAATTCCTTGCAGCCTCTTGTAATTGGATACCGGAAGTTACATTGCCAATGATTGGCATTGTATATTCTTTCATCTTTTTCCGCCTATCTTCAGCATCTCCCATGGTTGTTTGTAGTTGAAAATGACCCTCCTCCTATTGTGTATCAACATTTTGCTTTTAGTAGATATCTCTAAGAAATATTTATAACTTGATAAAACGTAAAAGCAAAAAGTGCAAGGAACCTAATTTTTTTTTTTTTTTAAATTTAAGCGAATGGACAAAATTTTTGAAACAAACGAATTTTATTTCATCTGAATTTTTATTACACGCAAACTAAAACAAAGGAAAATACAATAATGGGTGACCTCCCATACAGGACTAAAATTTATCGTCTTCTAGTAAGACGTTGCTTGGAGATTGCAGAATGAAAAACTCAATGTCTCCTCTTCATTGAATTCATTTAAGTTTCAAATTAGTCTTTGCCTTTTTGCAAATGTTCAACTAACTGTTCAACTTGAACTTCCACCTTTTTGATAGAAGCTTCCACAGAGTCCAACCGTTGATTGGTTTTAGATTGGTTATCCCTACAGACTTGAATAAAAGAATTCAAGTTGTCCTCTAGGGTTGGTTTATTGGGAATGCTTCTTGGAATAGGTGGGTGGAACTGCTGGCCTGCCTGGTTTGAGCTTTGAGTAAAAGGAGGGTTGTTTTGCCTCCAAGAGAAATTTGGATGACTTCTCCACCCAGGATTATAGGTATTTGAATTGGGATCAAACCTTGGTCTCTGTTGATATGCTCCCAACACATTGACCTGTTCAGGTCCAGTTGTTTCTCCTTGATATGGACAGGCTTCAGTACCATGTCCCATGTTGCTGTACAAACCATATTGTTCATTATTGGTGTTGGTTTGTGTAGCGAGAAGGGCAACTTGCTTAGTCAGTTGAACAAGTTGTTGTTGAACTTCATTACTGGAGTCGATTTCATGAACTCCAGCTTTTCTCACTCGGGAGCTTTTCTGTTGGGAATTAGCACCCAACATCTCAAAGAGGTTATACGTCTCTGAGGCAGTCTTTTCTCCTATTGCTCCTCCTGCAGCGTTGTCGACAATGAACTGACATTGTTGTGTAAGTCCATCGTAAAAGAATTGGTTCTGCAACTGCAGGGGAAAGCTATGATGGGGACACTGAGTGAGAAACATCTTGAACCTATCCCAAGCTTCATGGAATGGTTCTCCATCCATCTGAGAGAAAGTAGCAATCTTTCCTCTCAACTCTGATGTTTTTTGATGGGAATAGAATTTTCCCATGAATTTATTGTAAATGTTACCCCATGTCATCAGAGAACCTGGGGGAAGTGACATCAACCAAGCTTTGGCCTTATCCTTTAGAGTGTAGGGAAAACATCTCATCCTAAGTTGATCCTCGTTTAGAATACCGAGGGGGAATGTTTGGACCGTAGCATAGAAATCTCTCATAAAGGAAAGAGAATCTTCATTAGGTAGCCCATAAAAGGAAGGAAGCATAGAAAAATGAATATTTTTAAGGTCATAATTCCGAGCAGCCTCTCCCAACTGGATAGCGGCAGTTGCCGTGCCTATTACCGGTCTTGCAAACTCCTTCATCGTGGTTTCCCTAATATGTTGGTTTTCCTCCATTTCTTTTGGTTCTAGCAAAGGATTAAGACTTGGTTCTATGTTTGGCTCAAAAACAGGTTGATGGGTAGAATCCAGTTTTGTTGACACTTGTTTAAATTTATGAAAATTATTTACATATGGTGTAAGAGGGTTTCCTAAGGATCTCCTACCACGCATAGACTATTGTAAACGTAAATTTAAAACTCCTGTCAACAAAATAAAAAATTTAGAGAAAATTTATATGTTATTTAATACAAAGCACTAAACAAAACTAGTTAAACCCTAAAAAAAGAATTTTTTTTTTATTTTTGAAATTTTTTTTATTCCTTTTTTTTTTTACTTTTTTTTATTCCTTTTTTTTTTATTTTTTTTATATTTTTTTATAACATAATTAGTATTAACCAAGAGTGCTCCCAGGAAAGAATAGTGGTGCAAACGGCTCCTTAAATACCATTCTCCTAGCCAGAGCAACGTTCCCAGGAAAGACTAGTGGCACAAAGGCTTTCAAGAACTAGTCTCCTAGACAGAACTCCCTTAGATTTTTACTTTTCATGTTATTTAGTTAATTAGGTATAAATTCAAGTAATGTTTTTTTTATTCATGAACGGTAATTTTATTTTACTATTCACGCTATATAATGTCTTATTAACTTAAAAATTTTTGAAATTTAAGTTTTTGAATTTTTTTTTTATGAACGGTAATTTTATTTTACTATTCACGCTATATTATTTCTTAAAATTTTTTTGAATTTTGAATTTTTAAATTTTTTTTTTTATTCATGAACGGTAATTTTATTTTACTATTCACGCTATATAATGTCTTATTAACTTAAAATTTTTTGAAATTTAAGTTTTTGAATTTTTTTTTTTTTTATGAACGGTAATTTTATTTTACTATTCACGCTATATTATTTCTTAAAAAAATTTTGAATTTTGAATTTTTAAATTTTTTTTTTACTATTCATGAACGGTAAAATTTTTTACTTCAAATTTCAAATTTCTAAATTATTTTACAATTAAAAAAAAAATTATTATTATTTTTATTTATTTTTTTATTTATTTATTATGAATTTTGAAATTTGATTATTATTAAAATATCACAATTATTTACAGCACAAAAATGTTTTTAAAATTTTGATAAATAATTTAAAAACGCTATTCCCTCCCCGGCAACGGCGCCAAAAACTTGATGAACGAAAACCGGCATCGCCGATTCCCGCAAATACTTTGGTTTTAATATTTATAAAACTCTCGCAAGTGCACGAATCATTTCGAAGAAAATGATAAGTATACTCCCAAGGTCGATCTAAGGAAGGAATGTATGTGGTTTTTAATTTATTATTCAAACTTTTAAAAACGAAATTAAATCCTAAACATCCTGTCACGATAGTTTGGTTTTTGTGTTCCTAATCTAATGATATAAAATAAACATATATATATATATATAGATTAATTAAATATAATCTAATAACATAAAAATAAACATAGATACAAATTCAATAAATAATTATCTAAAAATAAACATATATACGGATTCAATAAATGTTCATGCAAATTTTTATCATTTATATTAGCGGAGTATTTATGGATATAATAACTAAATTAATTATGCTTGCTCATATTAACTAGGTTATTAAAGATATAAATTGATATTTTATTGATTCTCTCTTTTTTATATAAATACCACCTTTGGTGGGGTTAGATATTCTTTGTTAACTAAACAAATCAATTAACACCTATGGGTGGGGTTGATAACTAATATGCTTAATTAAATTAATTCCTTTTTCTAAGAGATTGAAAATGAACCATTTAAATGCCACCTTTGGTGGGGTTAGACAATTTAAACATTATTCAAGGTGTCCAAATTAAATATAAGAATTTAATTATCCGAGTACTAACTTTCAAGTTTTAAAACCACTATTGAAAACATGTTGTCAATACATTTTCACATAATAATTCTTATAAAAACTTTTGAAATAGAGTTTCACTCTAACTACCGGGCGATTGTACCAACAAATAAAAGAGCACTACTCTAAATTAGACCGGATAACTAAACCTTAAAATCTAATTTTCAGTTTTAAGTTTGTAATGAAAAATAATATATTTCTCTCTAACATTCTTAATATGAAATCTTGAATAAAAACAAAATCAATTCATTTTAGAAATTTTCACCTATTTAATATTTCGCAAGCATAACAACGTCGTTATTACATTATTTTTACTAAACAGCTAGCATAGTTAAATTTAACCATAGACAAATTAAATATAACATGTAAGAATAAAGCATAAAAATAACTGTAAAGAAAATAAAATCCTTACAGAACTTCGACGCTATTCCCGTAGCTAGAAAACCTCCGAGCGGAATTTGCACTTTCATATATTGAATCAAAAATCTAAATTATTACAAAAACATTACAAGTTCCTCTCAAAAAGAGAAGAACACTAAACCTAAGAGAATTGAACTAAAAACTAAGAGAAAAACTAAAAGAAAAACTAAGAAAAGCTTAGAAACTTAGAAAGAAACTAAGAGAAACTAAAAACTAAGAAATGAGAGAAAGAAAGAAGAGAGAAGTGAGTTTTGAAGGTGTGTTTTGAAGTGAAGGGAAGGGGGGTATTTATAGGTGAGGATGGAGAGAAAAAGTAGAGAAAAAAATGTTAAAAAAATGTAAAAACGCGGATTATTGATTGCTGACGTCATTTGATGACGTCAGCATGACATGGGCGGCTGCACAGTACCGGGTATGAACAGTACCGCGGCTGCACAGTACCGGGTATGAACAGTGCCGAGTCTGATGAACAGTACGCGCGGATGAACAGTACCCGCGGATGAACAGTGCCGCGCGGTGCTGCTTGGGGCGGTGCTGGGCGTTGGGGCGCGGCGGCAGGGCGGCGCGGCGGCGCGATTTTCGTCTTTTTGACATTTTTGACTTTTTCGACCCATTTTGTCCAATTTTTCCATATTTGTTGACCTTTTCCCACTTATTTATTAATATATTTGTGATGTATTGCTTCAAGTATTCCTGTTTGAGTCTTTAAATTGCGTTTTTAAGCCAAAATACCTGAAAAACAATAAAAATACCCGTGATTCCGAAAAACACAAATTTATATAAATATATGATAAAACATATAAATATATGTATTTTTAATCAATTAATGTGCACAAAATAATGGTTATTTTAGTGCTTTTTGAGCACTCATCACTCCTCATGGGCTAGCAAGGTGTGATCTTGTGATGAAGATATTATTTCGTTTGATAGTCTCAATATTTCCTTAGATTGCGTTTCCATCTATATATACACGCGTAAATCATATAGGAGTACATGTCGCAACTTATTAGAAGGTTACATATGTAAAATCACAATCTAATCTGAGGTAAATTACTTTTATAGCTCGGGTTGTGTTGGTCCAACTAATGTGAGCCAACAGCAAAGAAAAAGAAAGAAAGTAAACATTCAAAAGTAGTGGCATCGAAAGAAGAAAAAAAAAATCAAAAATTTCTACCATTTGTCTCCATATAATCACGCGTGAAGAATGGAGCTTTTGGCTTTATAAAAGTCTTTGCTTCAATCTCAATATTCACAGATCAGAAGCGGAGGAAAAGAAAACAAAGAGAGTTTTTGAGAGAAAAAATTAAGATAGCCAATTTGTGAAGTTTTACCCACAAATTGAAGATACATATTTGTTGTATTTTTATGAGAGATCCACCTAAAGGTGAAGTATGTAATCCTATCTTATTATAGTGGAAGTTTAAGTGGCTTACGGGTCACGTGGTTGTTAATTTCATTTTGGAAGGTTTTTTCACGCTAAAATCTTGATGTTATTTTTGTTCTATTTAGATTTGGGAAATTATCCTGGGTGTTTGGAATTTATTTCTTTATAACCATTTATTTTTTTCCAACAAAGTGGTATCAGAGCTTTTGATTATTTTTAGTGAGAATATTGTTCACATATATTGTATTTGTACTATCGGCGATACTATTCACGGATACTATTCATATAGTACTATTCAACCGCACTATTCACATAGTACTATTCGGAAAGGTACTATTCATAGATACTATTTGGCGGGTACTATTCATCGTTAGAGAAGTACCAAGTTCGGCGAAACTTGTTGACTGACGATTCAAATGGAGGAGAGCACATGTAATGTGATAAATTTAACCGCATTTAATTATGCAATTTGGAAGCCGAAGATGGAGAATTTTTTTTACATTAAAGATCTATGGAAGCCAATTATAATGCCGAAAGAGAAAGAAGTAACTAGTGCAAACATTGAATGGGTCGTTATGAACCGAAAGTGTGTTGCTCAAACTAGACAATGGATCGACAAGAGCATTTTTCAAAATTTTGCTAATGAACACGATGCTTACGTTCTTTGGCAAAAGTTGGAGAAAATGTATGTGAGGACAACCGCACCGAATAAAGTTAATCTGATGCGACGATTAGTCAATTTGAAGTATAAAGACGGAAGTAGCGTATCAAAATATATGAGTGAGTTCCAAGGTATTGTAGATCAACTCAACTCTATGAAGATGACTGTAGATGATGAGTTACAAGCGTTGTTAATGTTGAGTTCTCTACCAAAACGTTGAGATACTCTAGTTGTATCAGTTAGCAACTCAACTCCTGATGACAAGCTTGCTATAGATATGGTAAAAGATATAATGCTAAATGAAGAGTCTCGACGAAAAGATAAAAGATATACTTCTGACACTGAAGCATTTGTCATGCAGAAACAAGGCAAGCGAGAATGACACGAGAGAAGTAAAAGTAGAAATCCTCGTAACCAAAGTCAACAAAGAGGACGAACGAAGTCAAGATCAAGGCATGACAAGAAGTGTCATCACTGCGGCAAGCTTGGACACTTCATTCGAGAATGTAGAAGGTTAAAGGCGGAACAATCCAGAAATCAGGAAGCAGAAACCTGGACAAATGACACCATAGTTGTCACTGAAGAAGTTGTCATTGTTCAAGATGTTGATTATGTCAATCTTGCATGCCAAGACACTACTTGGGTACTTGACTCAGGCGTTTCTTATCATGTCACCTCACGACGAGAATTCTTCTCAACCTACACTCAAGGTGATTTTGGACGTGTGAGAATGGGAAATGATGATGCATCAAAAATTGTCGGCATTGGCAATATTTATCTATAGACTAATCTTGGATGTAGATTACTTATGAAAGATGTGAGGCATGTTCCTGATATTTGCCTCAATTTGATCTCTACTGGTATGTTAGATGATGAAGAATACAATAATTATTTTGGTGAAGGAAAGTGGAAGCTCACCAAAGGCAATTTGGTAGTAGCGAAAGGAAAGAAAGATATATCACTCTACATCACATAAGTCAGTTCGTGTAGAGGAGAAATAAATACCACTAGGAAATAAGTTCCTACCGATTTATGGCATAAGCGACTCGACCACATTAGTGAAAAAGGTCTTAGAATTCTTTCCAAGAAATAGCTCTTACCAGGAATGAAAGGTACACCCTTGCAAACTTGTGTTGACTGTATTATGGGAAAACAACATAGAGTTGCATTTCGTAGTCTTGCACCATCTAGAAAGGAAAATATTTTTGATTTAATACACACAGATGTATGTACAATGAGTTGTAAGTCACTAGGAGGTGCTCATTATTTTGTGACCTTTATTGATGACCATTCTAGAAAAGTATGGACTTTTGCTTTGAAAACTAAAGATCAAGTGCATGAAGTTTTCAAGCAGTTTCATGTAAAATTAGAGAGAGAAACTAGCAGACATTTGAAGTGTGTACGTGTAGATAATGATGGTGAGTATCGTGAACCATTCGAGGAGTACTACAGAAGTCTTGGCATCAGGCTGGAAAAATCAATACCAAAGACACCTCAACACAACGGTGTCGCAAAGAGAATGAACAGAACCATCTGTGAAAGAGTTAGATGTATGCTCTCAAATGCAAAACTGTCAAACTTCTTTTGAGGGGAGGCAATGAGGACAACAGTTGACTTAATCAACTTTTCTCCATCAGTTCCACTGAACTACAACGTACCAGAAAGAGTTTGGACGAGGAAAGACTTTTCTTACAAACACTTGAAAGTATTCGGTTGTAGAGCATTTGTTCACATCCCAAGAAATGAGCGGTCCAAGTTGGATAGAAAAGCGAAACAGTGGGAGTTACACTAGATACTGATGATGTTACATTGAGGACAATGTAAGTTCTAGGGTAAGGGTGGTGAAAAGTTACAATGCTTAAAAAAAATTAAAATATTAATAATATTTTTTTATGTTCACATTTTCATTTTTATTGTGTTTGGTTTTATTTTGTGTGATTTAGTAATTTTTGTAATTTTATAATTAATTTAAAAAAAATAAAAACAAAATTCTCACAAAAATTTATCATTTCTTTAAATCAAATTTAAGTAAATAGTTAAGTCTTTTGTACTCTTAGATTAATTTTTGAAAACATATCATGAAATATTTTGTAATTGTTTTTGGTAATTAGTTAGTTTTTTATCATAACTAGTATTTCTTAATAAATGTAGAAATTATATTAAACCCAAAATCGGTGTTTATGAATTTTTTTTAGTGAATACTACTTTTGTGAGATATAATTTGAGCCTAATTTCCTTTATTCAGAGTTGAAAATATAGATTTTTTCTACTCCAAATACATTTCTTATTTCTTCAATTTTTTAGATGATCTCTATAGGTATTAGCATTGAATGTATGAATTTTTTCTCATCTTAATAGAGTATCGTATATTTTTTATTATTATTTTTGCTTACTTTAAATTATTTGAGTAGAAATCGATAGTATATGCTTATATCTTATTCATGCATGACTGCTACGAAAAAAAGACATATCTGGGGTTACCTAAACCAAAATCAAACAAAAAAATCACAAAATTAACTACTCACCAAAATCCTAAAAAAATGTACAATTTGCACATGGGTTGACTCTCTAAATATATATATATATTGAAAAATATCTTCATAAAAAATAGAGAGATAAAGAATATATAGTATAATCTACATACTATGACTCACATTGCCTACAAAGTTGTGAGTAAAGACTAATTACAAAAGAAAGATATAGAAAGTAATTCACTAAAAAGTCATTCCATTTTCTTCATTTGTAAAAGGCATATATCTTGAAATTTTTTCTTAATGAGTTTGATTTATGCATAAAAATAATTTTTATATATGATATCTTTATAATTTATACATTTGATTCCTTTCATGATATCAACGTCAAAATAACACTTTGAACCTTTATTCTTTATACATATACAAACATATTAGTTCATTTCTCTACATCAACTCTTTCGCATATAAATTAGTATGAGTGTTTGAACTCATAGGATTCAGTGTTTTGAAAGTATTGACTAGTGAGGAATAGAGTCGAAGCGAATTCGGATTCTAGACACTGAAATTTGGTGAAATTAAATTGATACATTTTTTATATGAAATATGAAAATGATTTTCGACTAATTATTATAATAAATCATGATTGTTTAAAGAGATTAAAATAACTTATGCTTGAGATTTTAAATTATGATCTTAAAGGAGATTAAAAAGTATGAGATATTTTTGTGATATGTTGTTTTCTTTTATTCTTAAAAGTTAATTTTTGATATTGTTGTAATTTTAGTTTTTAAGTTGATTGTTTTTATTATTTCTTTTAATTTTTACACTTAGTTCAATGTTTGTGGGTATCATTAATGAAAACCCTCACGAGACTCAAACTCATCCACTAGGACAACCTAGGGGTTTCAAGGCTTGTTGTATAGGCTAAATGTAACTGTATCAATCCACGGAAGTGATTTATGATAGTTTAATTTTTAGTTTTTATCGCTTCTCTTACTAAGAGTAGCAAAAAGCTAGTTGGGGGTTGTGATGAGTACTCAAAAAACACTAAAATTACCATGATTTTATACACATTAATTAATTAAATATATATATATATATATATATATATATAAATTTGTCTTTTCGGAATCACGGGTATTTTTATTTTTTTTCAGGTAATTTCGCTTAAAAATGTAACTTAAAGACTCAAAAATGAATATTGGAGGCAATACATCACAAATATATTCATAAATAAATGAGGAAAAATAAAAAAATATGGAAAAATTAGACAAAATGGGTCAAAAATATCGAAAATATCAAAAAGGAGAAAATCGCGCACGCAACTGCTCAATTATGCCGGCCAACGCACGCAGCGCGCCCATTCCGCGCATGCTCGGTCCCGTGCGCTGCACTTCCCTGTCCGCGTGTGCCCCTGCTCCAATCCGCGTGCGCCGTCGTGCCCCACCTACCTACTGACGTCATCACCACTTACTACGTGTTTCCTCCATTTTTAATCATTTTTTCACCCACTTTTTATTCTTTTCCTCACCTATAAATACTCTCATTCTATTCATAAGTAAACACACCTCAAAACACATCTTCTCTTCTCTTTCTTTCTCTCATTTCTTAGTTTTTTTTAGTTTTTTTTAGTTTTTCCTTAGTTAGTTTTTCTTAGTTTTAGAGTTCTTCTCTCTTTGAGAAGAACTAGTTATGTTTTTGTAATTTATTTGCTTTTCGATTCAATAAATGGAGTGCAAATTCCGTTTGCAGGTTTTCCAGCAACGGGAATAGCAACAAAGTACTATAAGGATTTTATTTTCTTTACAATTATTTTTTATGCTTTATTCTTATATGTTATATTTAATTTGTCTGTGATTAAATTTAACTTTGCTAGTTGTTTGTAAACATGATATAATAATAACGTTGTTATGCTTGTGAAATATTAAGTAGGTAAAAATCTCTAAAATGAATTGATTTTATTTTTATTCAAGATTTTATATTAAGAATGTTAGAGAGAAATATATTATTTTTCATTACAAACTTAAATCTGAAAATTACATTTTAAGGTTTAGTTATCCGGTATGATTTAGAGTAGTTCTCTTTTATTTGTTGGTACAATCGCCCGGTAGTTAGAGTGAAACTCTATTTCAAAAATTTTTATAAGAATTATTATCTGAAAATGTATTGACAACATGTTTTCAGTAGTAGTTTTAAAACTCGAAAGTTAGTACTCGGATAATTAAATTCTTAGGTTTAATTTGGATATTGAATAAAGTTTAAACTGTCTAACCCCACCATAGGTGGCATTTAAATGGTTCATTTTCAATCTCTTAGAAAAAGGAATTAATTTAATTAACCAAATTAGTTATCAACCTCACTCATAGGTGTTAATTGATTTTTTTAGTTAACAAAGAATATATAACCCCACCAAAGGTGGTATTCATATAAAAAAGAGAGAATCAATAAATATCAATTCATATCTTTAATAACCTAAATAATATGAGCAAGCATAAGTAACTTAGTTATTATATACATAAATACTCCACTATTATAAATGATAAAATTTGCATAAATGTTTATTGAATCTATGTTTATTTTTATGTCAGTAGATTAAAAACACAAAACCTAAAATATTGTGACAGGATGTTTAGGATTTAATTTCATTTTTAAAAGTTTGAATAATAAATTAAAAACCATATATATTCCTTCCTTAGATCGACCTTAGGAGTATACTTATCATTTTCTACGAAATGATTCGTGCACTTGCGAGATTTTTATAAATATAAAACCAACGTATTGGCAGGATCGGAGATGCCAGTTTTTGCTCATCAGTAACTCGAAGTTTTCCAAGTCAAAAGCAAAGAAAAATTGGTATGCAGACTAAAGAAGAGCTTGTACGGTCTGAAGCAAGCACCAAAGCAGTGGTATAAATTTTTTGACTCATTCATGGAGAAAAATGAATACAATAGAAAAACGGTTGATCACTGCGTCTTCATCAAGAAATTCTATGATGGTGATTTTATTATTCTTGGCATAACGATTACCCGCAACAGGCAAAATAAAAAGATCTGGATCTCCCAAAAACGGTATGTTGAAAAATTTCTTGAAAGATTCAACATGAGCAAAACTAAACTTGTTAGTTGTCCACTTGCAAGCCATTTCAAACTTAATGTGAGTCAATGTCCCTTAAGTGAGGAGAAATCAGAGATGAGCAAGGTGCCTTATGCATCGGCAATTGACAGTCTAATGTACGCTATGGTATGCACCAGACCAGACATTGCACATGATGTTGGCGCTGTTAGCCGATTCCTATCAAATCCTAGAAAGGAACATTGGGCAGCTGTCAAATGGATACTCTGGTATCTCAGAGGAACTTTCAGTCATTGTATATGCTTTGGTAATAATAAACTTGTATTAGAAGGATATACATATTCATATATGGCTGACGACGTAGATACAAGAAAATCTATATCCGGGTACCTAATAACATTTAGAGGGGGAGCTGTTTCATGGAAATCATGATTACAAAAGTGTATTGCCTTAAGTACCATAGAAGTAGAGTACATTGCAATCACTGAAGTTTGTAAGGAGATCCTGTGCATGAAAAATTTCCTACAAGAATTGCATTAGAATCAAGAAAACTATGTTCTTTATTGCGACAGTGAGAGTGCAATTCACCTTAGCAAGAACCCAACCTTCCACTCAAGGTCCAAACACATCGATGTAAGGTATCATTGGATTCGTGATGTGTTGGAACATAAACTACCGCAAGTTGAGAAGGTTCACACCAATAATAACGAGGCAGATATGATGACAAAGACCGTGACTAGAGAAAAACTTGTTATCTGTAGAAAGATTGCAGGTGTGGAAGTGCTCTGTCCCACATAAGGTGGAGGGGGAGATTTGTTAGTCCAACTAATGTGGGTCAACAGCAAAGAAAAAAAAGGAAAGGAAACATTCAAAGGTGGTGCGTCGAAAGAAGAAAAAAGTCAATTTTTTTTGCCATTTGTCTCCATATAATCATGCGTGAAGAATAGAGCTTTTGGCTTTATAAAAGCCTTTGCTTCAATCTCAATATTCACAGATCAAAAGCAGAGGAAAAGAAAACAAAGAGAGTTTTCTAAAAAAGTTTTTGAGAGAAAATTAAGAGAGCCAATTTGTGAAGTTTTACTCACAAATTGAAGATACATATTTGTTGTATTTTTGAAAGAGATTCACCTAAAAATGAAATGTATAATCTCATCTTATTATAGTGGAAGTTTAAGTGGCCTATGGGTCCCGTAGTTGTTACTTTCATTTTGAAAGATTTTTTCACGCTAAAATCTTAGTGTTATTTTTGTTCTATTTTAATTTGGAAAATTATCCTTGGTGTGTGAAATTTATTTCTTTATAACCATCTATTTTTTTCCAATTGATGGTCAGCCTTCTAATACCTAAAGTTACTATGCATAGACAAGGGTCTCTATGGGTATCGTTGTAGGGACGAGTACAAATTAGGTCTTCTTAGAACAACACATTTGATAACTTGGCTCTAGGCCAATTCATACGCTCAAACAAGTTTCCCGTATGGGCTATTTCCTCCGTGGATAGTTGAAGTTATGAATATTTCTTTGACTAATATTACTGGTAAAGATAGGTTGATGTGGTCCCATACTAAAAATGGAAAATTCATGGTCAAATCTTGTTATCATGAATTGCACAAACAAAACAATCGAGTTGTTATGATAGTGTTTGTACAATAAGTGTTATTTTCTTTCATTTTTCCTAAGAATTGATAAACATGTAAGAATTCCAAGAGTTCCCAAAAACCCTAACCATTTTTATTATTATTTTCTTCTTTTTTTCTTTTGATTTTGCATTTAATATGTAATATTGGAGGAGAGAGTTCTTATTTCATATAAATTTATACCCTTCAATGTATATATTTTATATTTTTTGTTAGTTTTAATAAGTTATCAGAAATTATGGTATATTTCTTCTTAACTTTTAATTTAAATAAATTTATTTTAATATTATTTTTAACATTTTTTTATTGTAAATCTAAATCTAAACTTGTTAACTTTTTTATTGGAATAAACAAATAGATTGATTAAAGAGATGAAAATATCATTAAAAATAATTCATGTAAATAAATAAAAGCTTATAAAAGATACTGTTATTGATATTAATATCACCAAAACAATTAAGAACGATGATTGTGAGTTTATATTTTCATCAATTTTTATTTATTTGCTTATTTAAATGAATTATTTGATGTAATGAAATTTCAATAAATTAATATAATTTTTTCAGAAAAAAAAAACCTGCGAGTGGCTTACCGCTAGCATTGACTTTTATCAAGTGTGATAATGCATTACAGGATACGATATATTTTTTTAAATTTCTTATTATTATAAATATTTTTCAAAAAAATAAATAATTTTTTTTCATGTATAAACTAACGGCATAATTAATGTCAAAACAATTGTAATAGTGAACTTGTATATTTATTATAGGAGAAAAGGACGTCAAAATCTAATAAATTGAATCTTAAGTAATCACTAATAATTTAAAATAAAAAATAAGTTGTTTTTGTCTAATTGTTAACAAAATGAGTTCTAGTAGAATAAAGGGTAAAATTTTAATAAAATATTATTATTTAATACAATTAAAATATTATTATTTAAGTAAGAGTAAAATAAAAATTAAAACGAAACAATGAATAAGAGAAAGAAAAAAATAACACATTTAAAATATTAAAATTATTATTAAAGATATAATAATAATTAAAATGATAAATCTAATTATTATTAATGAAGTAACGTGCAATCATATTTATCAGTTTAATAAAAAAAGGCTCAAATAAATTTTATTCTACCTCAACCATTTTATTAAAAACAACATAATAAAAAAGAGTTATAAGCTACAAAAATAAACTACTCAAATAACTATGATAAATGCATATTTGAAAAAATGACAGTTTTATTTTTTATAACAATTTAATTTTTTTATTATGAAAAAATAATGATATAAAAACAAATTATCAAATTAATTTTTTTTTTATCAATTTTGAAGTTATTGTGTAATATATAAAATTATTATCTCAATAAAAGTTCAAAAAATATGAGAAGAAATTAGGAATAAAATAAAAAATTGGTAATGTTCGGACACTTTTTCAAAGCAAAGATCGTTTGTCTTTTAATTTTCTCTTAAGAACAAAAAATAAATAAATAATAATAATAATAATTTGCATCAACCTATGAAAACCATGAGAAAAACTCTTTATTCAAATCTAATTCTATAATAGCATCTGTAGGATCAACTCTCAGAATTTGTTATCTGTAGAAAAACTCAACCATGTAACACCCCAAGCAAACATAAAGTTCAAAACCTAGAATTCAAAAAAGTTCAAGCATCATCAAGAGCAAGGACTCCAGGGAGTGACTTCCCTTCGAGAAGCTCTAAGCTGGCACCACCACCTGTGGAGATGTGGCTCATCTTCTCAGCAAGCCCAGCCTTCTCTACCGCAGCTACTGAGTCACCTCCTCCGATGATAGTTGTCACCCCCTTGCCACTTAGCTCAGCCAGTTTCTCGGCTATGGCCTGCCAATTTAGATCTCCTTTTGTTATGAATGAATATCAAGTGATATGTTTATTTCAAACTCTAACAAACTTTTTAAAGATAACAATGTATTCTTAAACATAATTTTATTCTGTCGTTAACAGGAATAGAAAAGAGGTGGAGCCATGTTCTTCGTGAAAAAGGAGGTGTAAGTGTCTAATTCAAAATTTAGTTTACCAAACAACTTGTTTGGGTTTCATATATTTAAAAAAACGAAAATAGAACAAGTTACTGAACAACTTTTATCTTCTTCAAAAGATAAATTAGAAAACTAGTTTCAAACAATGTTGAAAATAAGACTAATTACAAAACAAGTCCTTGTTATTTCAGTTTGGAGGGGAAGAGATATATGAAAAAAATACAAAGTTGATTTATTTCATACAATGTACCCACTTGACTTGGGAAGAAATGCGACTTCAACAACTATTTAGGAAAGTGATGACAGCTTAATCCAAAGTACATGGAAGTGCAAAAATTAGGCTACGCAAGTCTCCCTCAATCAATGACTAGTAACAAAATAAGTAACACAACCCACTTAAGATTTGATGAAGACTTCCACAGATTCAATATTCAGATAGTTTACAATATATTTAATAAAATCTTGTAATTGATGCTAGTGAAATTTTGACAACGTACCTCTGTTCCAGCAGCAAACTTGTCAAACTCAAAAACACCCATGGGTCCATTCCAAATAATGGTCTGAGTGGTATCCAAAGCTTCATTGAATGTTTTAATTGCATCGGGTCCGATATCCAATCCCATCCACCCATCAGGGATGCCTGAAGCAGGCACAACCTGTATATATGTAAATTCAACATTGTGAGAACACAAAGTAACATAATTTTAGGTAAGCTTAATCCAGAAGAAGCTAGTTTGACACAAATCACTCATGAACTTGAATAAAAAATCAAAGACATATTCAAGGAATTAAGCTTGGCAACTACATCCGCCCCCGAGTACATAGATAAATAAAAGAGTGAAAGGGGATGATACAACCATTTCCCTACTGCAGGTAGACTTTCTATCTATTTGTCTCTTATTAAATACAATATGCTTAGAAATTTAATAGAGCAAAACTGTCACTAACCTTGCTGTTAGCATCAGCAGCAAATTTGTCAGCAATAACCACATCAGTTGGCAGCAGAATAGAGACTCCTTTAGACTTGGCCTTCTTAAGAAGAGATGATGCAAGATCGAGTTTGTCATCTTCTACAAGAGAAGAACCAACTGAATGGCCTTGTGCCTTGTAAAATGTAAAGATCATACCTCCACCAAGCAAAAGGAGGTTAACCTTTTCCAACAATGATTCTATAACTCCAATCTTGCTTGAAACCTTGGAACCGCCAACGATAGCAGCAAATGGCCTCTTAGGATTCGACACAGCTCCGACAAGATAGTCCAGCTCCTGAATAAAAAAATGTTTGAAGAGTTTGGATTCGAAATACATTTTGGGTTTCTAAAACCATAATTTTTCTTTTTTTTACTTCCTTAATTTAAATTTTGTATTTAAGTGTGCGCATGTGGCAATCAAAAACACCAAAACTTTCAGGATTGACAATACTTCAATTAGAAAGAGGAGAAAAATGAGGCCACACCTTCTGCATAAGGAAGCCAGCAACAGAAGGCTTCAAGTACCTAGCAACTCCCTCTGTTGATGCATGGGCCCGATGTGCGGTTCCAAACGCATCGTTCACGTAGAGATCAGCAAGAGAAGCTAGCTTCTTCGCAAAATCAGGGTCATTCTTCTCTTCCTCTTTATAAAATCTCACATTCTCGAGTAGCAAAACTCCTCCTTCTAGAATCTGAGCAACCAACTTTTCGACCTCCTCACCTATACAGTCATTTGCCATCTTAACCTGTTAAGAAAAAGCCAACCATATTAGGCAAAAAGAGCACAGAGAATAAGATTATGCAAAATATTTAGTTATTATCAACCCGAATATAGAAAGCACACCTCAACTCCAAGAAGCTCAGAAAGCCTTGGCACGAGTGGCTTTAAACTGTACTTTGGGGTGACACCTTTTGGTCGTCCCTGAAAGCAACAAAACAAGACCATGCATTACTAACTCAAAATTTAACACAACTCAAAATGATAAATGAAATGGACAAAACCCTATTTTTCAACCATCCAAATGTCAATTATAAAAAAGTTCAAATATGAAACACAATGAAACAATGCTCCTGCAATAAATATGAAACACCATGAAACAAAGCTCCTGCAAATCATAACAAGCATTACTCAGACCGAAACCAAATAACAATTAACATCAAAAGACATAGTCTTGCACAGCTTTAAAATCGATCAAAAACTAATTGATAGTCGATGATTTAACTAAACAATATCATGCTTTAGCAAAAGCAATTAGACTAAAGCGGAGGTTAGCAACTGATTCACACAGATCAAACGAAAAATTCCATCAGAATCTGAATCAAACAAATTTGAATTGATTTAATTCGACCAGGAAACCGACAAAGTTCCACAATCAAATGAAGAAATCCCATACAACACAAAAATATGAAGCCCCAACAACAAAATTATTCATAAAAAGACATGTCAAAAAGATTAAACCATACAGATCTAAAAAGACCGATCAGCCATGAAAGACGCAAATATATTAAAAAGAGGCAAGCCTTTTAGAATGCTAGCAAAGAATACTTACCAAGTGGCTGGAGAGAATGACTCTGGCACCATGATCCATCAAATACTTGATGGTGGGCACAGCCGCTCGGATTCTAGTGTCATCAGTGATGTTGGAGTTGTCATCCAAAGGAACGTTCAGATCAACTCTCACAAACACTCTCTTCCCCTTCAACTCAGCCTCCTTCAAAGTGCTCACGCTTCTCTTGGTCGCCATGAAAGCCTCTTCACAAACCACAAAAAAAATTAAAAATCAAAACCCATATCACAATAAATAAAAACAAAAAATATTGAAAGACCAAAACTTGGAGCTTACAATAATCGAATATGACTCAAAGATTGTATTTTTCGAGTGAGATCAAACAAAGCCAAGCAAGAGTGGAATAGTTCGAAAATAAATATATAGACTGGAAGGTGGAGTTAGCGTAGTGTGTGTTTGTGCGCAAGGCACGTGTGGTATTTGAACCTGGGGCGCACGCAGCCAGGTGCATATGGAACTCTTATGATTCAGGGTTAAAAGTTAAAACGGTGGTCTTGCAGTGGATGGTTTTAGTACTTAGCATAATTCTTTTCACACTTCCATGTCCTCTTTTTAATTGGTGGACAAGATATAATAATAAGGAAAAAGGAAAACTAAAACGCAGAGATTTTTTTTTTTACTTAGGAAGATAATTTTTAAAGTATTTTTTTTATTTCACATAGTCCCATCATTTCAATGAACTAAACTGCTGGATTAAACTACACACTTACTACTTTATGACAGATCAAAGGTGCACAACAGTAATACTTAGATTCTAACGATGTATTTTAGCATTAAGCGCTATAGATGTACGTTTAAATAAAGCTAAATATTTTGATATTAAAAATAAAAGAAATATATATAAATATATGAAAAAAAAGAGAAAAAATTCGAAAAGAATCAAATTAAAAATCAGTTAAAACAAATATATTATCAATTTTTTCTACAAATCTTATAGACTTGGTAACGATAAATCTAACTTTTATAAAAAGTTTACTTAGAAGTTATTAAAATTTTATAAATATTTTCATTATCGAATATTATATTAAGTATACCTTATTAAACTTAAACCTATTGAAAATCACGCGAGTTTTGGTTAAAATGTTAGAGTTATTTTTCATCCACTTCTACTTAAAATGACGTTCAGGTTTCTTGATTGATGATTGGTGGCTTGATAGAGTGGGATGTTGGTGGCTTGTTAGTGACTAATTCTATAAAATTTGAGAGTAAAAGCACACAGAATAGAGAGTCATTAATGATATTTTTATTATATTAATTGATAATTTTTATAAATATATAATAATTTATGGGATGTTTAAGAGTGATTTTTCTGAAATTTTTCAATAAATATTCATGTTGTGTTAGACAAATATTGTTCTTTATACATGGTATGGAATATTAAACGGAAATTAGGCACAAATGTTTTCATAATTATGTAATTTAAATGGTTTATTCTTATAAATCTAATAAATTCATTTGTTAAAATTAAAGTAACCTACAAAATATTTTCCCAATATTCAACGTGCTAAACAGGCATGATAAATGCTACCCTCGCAATATTTTAATCATCCCAGAAAATAAAACAACTCTCAGTTTTGTGCAAAAAATTTACCACATTATCTCTTTAACGTCGTAAATATCCAACACCAATAATAATAAATGTGTGGTTATAATATAGTAAAATGACGTTATCTAACTTTAACTTTGTCATAATCAATCATCTTATTATACAACTGTAAGTTTTTAGTTTTTAGTTTTTTATGTAAATTTTAACTTTGAATTAATTTTGGATATTTTGCAAGAAATAACTTTAATTATAGATTGTGCTATTTATTTTAATTTAATTTATTCAATAATAGACATATAATTTTTTAGTACTAAGCTTTTTGTAGTTTACGTTAAACACACCAGTAATTTTAATCCCAGTAGAAATCAATCTGTTATGCACGCATATATAAAGCTTAAAATAGTTTCTTATTCTTTTAATTATAAATATAATTATAACTTTTTTTAAGAAAAAATAATTATAATTAAGAATTTTTTTTATGACATGCATGTTTTGGGGAGTTCCTATGTCAGAAGAGGCTTCTTTATGTATGTCATTTTCGTGTAAAAAGATTGTATTCATGAAACATGCATAAATAATGGAAAACATATCAGTTTTTCTTAGTCAAATAAAATAATTTAAATTTGTAATTTATAGTAGGTAGAAAAAAATACCATGTTATTATTATTATTATTATATTAATGATTGCACAACGTAACCCAATTAATTAATTGGTCTTCTTAAAAATAATAATATAATTGAAATAAATAAAGTTCAACAGAAATAAAAAATAAAAGAATACCAACAAATTAAACCATTAATTTATAAAAAAATATTGATTTAAATAATAATATTGTAAAATAAAAATAAAATAACTTTTTGATGAAAAATTAACCATTAAATTGAAAGATACTTATGTTTAATTTTTCTATTTTTGTATTTTAAATATTACATTCAAAAATATGTATATATATTAAATTGTATTAGGTGTTAATTAATACTTATTTACTTATTTTTATATTTTTAAAATATTATATTTTAATTTAAAATATTATATATATATATATAATTGAAATTTAATTTTTTAAAATGTATTTTTATTTGCTTTCCGTGTCTTTATAACAACATTACAATAACGTGAGATTTAAAAAAATTAATTGCTGTACTTTTGTCTAAATTAATATAAGTTTTACAATATGAACATGTTGGTTGAAAGATGAATATGCTGTAATTGTAAGGATTATCTTTCTCATAGCAATATTTGTACATAAGTTAACTATAACGCAATGTAAAATTGAATTTGAGTTATTTAATGTATTTTTATTTATACGTGTGACTTTCTAATTACATTTTTAATATCTTTAGTACTAAAAACTAAAATAAAATATCATTAACGTTTACATGAATTAATACATACTTGATAAGATGAACACGTGAGATTATTATCCTTCTACTATGTTACTTAATATAGATAATATTAATAAATTTTATTTAAGCTGTTAATAAATAAAATATATATTTATGTATGATTTAATTCATACATTATAAAGAAAATAACTATAATCTTTAATATAAAATATCTCTTACAAAAATATAAGTTTTTTTATAGATACAAAAGCATAAATTCAAATATTAATATTGTAATAATAAAAATAACTCATTTAAGTAATCGATAAATAAATAAAATTATTTAAGTGTAATTTTATATGTATAAATAATATAGTCATAATTTTATAATAAAGTAATAAATATAATTTATTTAAGTGTAATTTAATTTGAACATAAATAAGATAAATGATATAATTATAACTTTATTGTTAATAAATAAATGTAAATTATTACATATAAAGCATAAATTTAATTCTTGTTATTATTATTATACATATTTTATTTATTATCAAAAATAAATATATAATTTAATAATTTAAAGAATAACTTATTTGTTGATTACATATTATGGGTTACTTGCCATTTGTGTATCTTCTTTTCCTAAAACATTTGTGTAATATATTAGCAATACTTAAACAGCATAATTTATTTGCCTAGGTTTAAAAAAATAATTTTTTTCCGCCCTAACGATACAAGTATTTTTTATAATTATAAGTAAATAGATAACAATAATAGGACATTAATTAAAATATATATTTAGAATAAAAATAAAAAATTTGACTTAACAACAATACTCATGTATTAATCATTAAATTTTAAATCCTAAATTCTAAATTATAAACCAATTATATTTATAGTTATTTTAATCTTTTTAAAATATATATTTGTGTATATATATAAACCATAAACCTTAAATTCATAGGTTTTTTTAAATTTATATTTTAATTATGAAGAAAGTTATTTTTTTTTAATTTTACTTATTAAATATATTATTTTTATATTTATTATTATTAAATATAAATACCTCCAAATTAAATCTTTTACTCATCTTTTCATCCTATTTAACACATATCAGTAAAATGGACCAACGCACTTAATCTTGTTCCACTAATAGCCCAGCCCGACCTCAGCTGATCAACTTGTGTGTTTTATTCTACTGGAATATGCCAGCTCGTGCCCATTTTGTCCGTAATATTTTGAAATATAATTCTCTTATTCTTAAGAAAAATTAATTGGTAATATAATCTTTCCTATTAATTATATTTAAATCTCTTCATTTTTATTATATTATTTTTTTAATATTCCTATATAGGCTATAAGGATACCAATATTTTTGTTCTTTATTTTATTTTATTTTTCTCTCTTTTTTTTCAATTCTATTTGACGGTAATTATAAAATCACTACAACATTTTTGTTGCTCTCCTTGATTCTAGAACATTTCGTCCCTTTTATTAAAATTATATACACTATGAAAAAGGGAACAAAAATGGTAGCATTTTGTTGCCCTCCTTGATTCTAGAACATTTCATCTCTTTTATTAAAATTATATACACTAAAAAAGGGAACATAAATGGTTCACATTGAATCATAAAAATATCTTAAAGACGGTGATCAAACTACCACAGAAAGTTACATGTATACAGAACATCAACATTGACCTTCAAATTATGCAGAGTTGAGGATTTGACTACAAGATGTGGACTCTATTTGATAGGAAAGTAGAAAAATTTTGAGGACCAAACTTGTCAGAAAGAGATAGTAAAGGAATAGTCACATCCGTATTGTATAAACCATTAAGCATAATGCAAATGGTTCATATGATCCATAGTTAGAGAGCAAGATACTTAAAAACACTGTTGAAAGTAAAGATTCATTGAATGATGGGAATTGAAAATGATACAGACTTTCCTTGCAACACCTCTATAGTAATTTTATGAAGGAATTTGGAGACCATTGGTCAAAGACAAGATCGAAAATTTACAACTCATAATCTTCCAAAACAACATTTTTCTCCTTTAGGCACTGACTGAACGTGCCTTAGCAGGGGTAGCCTCATCAAGAGCATTAACACCAGGAAGTTCTTTGCCTTCTAACAGCTCCAAACTGGCACCACCACCGGTTGATATGTGGCTCATCACATCAGCAACTCCTACTTTCTCTACTGCCGCTACAGAATCTCCACCTCCGATGATTGTAGTGACTCCTTTCCCGCTAAGCTCTGCTAGCTTCTTTGCAATAGACTGTGGACATATATAAAACTTCAACCCCCATCCATATCTATATATCCAAATTGTCGTCCATTGTACAATTTTACATTGGTGATCAGTGTGTGGCTGATGAAAAGTAAGAAATACCAGCATCAGTACTACAGACAAAAATTAATACATACCTCAGTTCCAACTGCAAACTTATCGAATTCAAAGACACCCATTGGTCCGTTCCAAATGACAGTTTTAGTAGTTTCCAGTGCATCACTGAATGTCTTAACGGAGTCTGGTCCAATATCCAACCCCATCCATCCATCAGGAATGGCAGAAGAAGGCACAATCTGAGAATCTCAATAAATCTCTAGTTACTTTCTGATCAAAGTCCTTCTCTGAAGATGTTAACATGCTAATATGATTTATTAGATTAGTAAGTAAATCTGATCAATAGCTACATGAAGAGCCAGCAATCAAACCTTGCTGTTGGCATCAGGAGCAAATTTGTCGGCAATAATCACATCAGTTGGTAACAAAAGAGACACTCCTTTAACCTTGGCTTTCTCAAGGAGTGTTGTAGCAAGGTCTAGTTTATCTTCCTCAACCAAAGATGAACCAACTGACAGACCTTGTGCCTTGTAAAACGTGAATATCATTCCTCCACCAAGCAGGAGAACATCAACTTTCTCTAGTAGTGATTCAATAACACCAATCTTGGATGAGACCTTTGAACCACCCACTATGGCTGCAAATGGCCTCTTTGGGGACGATACAGCTCCAACGAGATAGTCAAGTTCCTGAAAGAAGATAAATTAAACAGCAGTAGCTCATAAGTTTGCACTAAAAAGAGAAAAGACAGTTCTTTAGGTTTGAAATATTGTATGTTAAATATTTTCCTGAAATGGAGAATGATGAAAATTTCTCAGTGTTACTGAAATGTCTTGAAAGCAATTATAGTGCACTTAAAATGAATTTCAAAACTAATTCATGCTGCATACTCCATTTTAGCTTAAATTGAAATCCGACTGCCACTAGCAATAAATAAAAATCACAGGCCAGTTATTAAATTTACAATATTTGTATTGATCGAACAATCAAGAAAATACACCTTCTGCAAAAGGAAACCAGCTACTGATGGCTTCAAGAATTTTGTAACTCCCTCTGTTGAGGCATGAGCTCTGTGTGCTGTCCCAAATGCATCATTGACATAAAGATCTGCTAATGAGGCAAGCTTCTTGGCAAACTCAGGTTCATTCTTCTCTTCTTCCTTGTAAAACCTCACATTCTCAAGGAGAAGAACTCCACCCTCAGGAAGTGAAGCCACCGCCTTTTCTACCTCTGGACCAATGCAGTCATCAGCCTTCACAACCTGTTTATTGATACAACAAAAGCAACCAAAAAAATGTCACAATCAGTCACAAAAGCCGCCTAATGATTAGAATTGTTATGATTGGTTTCAGTTGAAAAGGAAAATGACCTGAATGCCAAGGAGATTGGATAAGCGAGGTACGAGAGGAGCCAAGCTATACTTTGGAGTTACACCTTTTGGTCGTCCCTGAATTTAAGACATTTATTAAGTTGTTGTAGTTCAAAGGCAAAAGACTAATCATAGACACAATCTTTACACAATAGTGGAAGGACAGACTATGATTCACTTTGATTTTGATATATAAGCAGCAACACTATACTGTAAGTTTCTAATTTCCAAACAAGGTCTTGTTGTCTATCACATTTCGAGTTTTTGACAGTAAGGCATGAATTATAAATTTATATCCACATCAGAAACAAATGTATGTTTTGTTAAACTTAAAAAATTTGACAAAGAAAAATTCAATCAATCCTGAAAATATAGATCTTGATCAAAATCAAAACATTAAACACGCACAAGAAAAATAGAAGAAAAAAGCCAATCCACATACCAAGTGACTGGACAAAATAACTTTAGCCCCATTCTGAATCAAATGTTTGATGGTGGGAATGGCAGCACGAATTCTAGTATCATCGGTGATATTCTGATTATCATCCAAAGGCACGTTCAAGTCTGCCCTAACAAAAACCTTCTTGCCCTTCAAATCAGAAGCAGTCAAATCACCAACACTCTTTTTGGCCATGGAAACAACGCCTCTGACACATTTGCTAGTGCCAAAGGAACGAACTTTAGAAGCCACACTTTGGGCTAATAGGGGGTCTGAAGCAGCAAAACCTAGACGACTAAGGCGCTTAGACGAAGATGAAGAAGAGGGTGAGACATTGAGGAGACAAGAAACACGGGTTCGAGATTTGGAGGTGGCTGATGAAGCAGTGGTTCGGAGTAAAGAGAGGCCTGTGGGTGCTGTAGCTGAAGCCATTGTTGCCTTGTGCCGATTGATCCCCGAGAGATAGAGTGTATGTGTGTGACTGTTTTTTTTGTGGGTGTGAAGAAAATGGACTAAAGCTAAGGTCTTGGTTTTAGGATTTATGTGGATGTGAGTGTGAACTAATTGGGCTTTTTTCTCTTGGAAGAATGACACATTTTGATTGGGTAATTATAAATAGATGTGGACGGATAGAACAAGAAGATGAATGATTGGTGTGGCAGAGCGGAGATGGTAGATTTCGCTTATCTCTGAGAAGAGGTTGAAATTGTTCGATGCTTTTTATATTTCATCATCTGCTCGTGATGTTATGCGTTACTTTTGGATTCAATTACACTTTTTCTCTCTATTTAATATTTATATATATTTTTTAAAATATATTAATTTTAAATGTTATTAGTTTAAAATACAAAATCATTATATAATTTATAAATAATAAAATATTTCGATTAACCATTGTTAGATACCTCTCCTTCAATTTTTTTATATTTAATCTAATATTACATTTCTTATCGTAATAAACAAATAAACATAAAATTAATAGTTTTACCTAACATATTTGTATTAAATATTTGTGCACAATTAATAAAAGTACTAATAATATTAAAAAATCTTACAAATATATTCTTTGATATTAAAGAAATAAAATTATCATCCTTTATAAATTTTTTATTATCTAAAACAAACTTATTATTTTATTTCTTCAAACATACAAAACTTATATTTTGAAATTTTATTTTATTTTTTTAAAATATTGTTATCCTATGTTAATTAAGTATACAAAATTTGTTGAGTTTTAAGTATATTTAAATTAATTAATTATTTTTATTTTTTTAAAATGTAAAAAATAAAATATTAAAACAAAAACAAACTTAAATCATCACTAAGAGAATTGTTTATCTAATATAAAAAATAACTTTTAATATAAACATGACTTGTATAGCTCACAAATAACACTATTGACATAAACCAATACTTTGATCAAACTTGAATCCATGAACTATTAAACACATCAATTTTAATACCTAAAATACTAGTACAAATATTAATAATGAACAATCTTTAAGTATTGGATTCAAAACATACATTAATTCAATATTATCAATTAACATCAAGAACTATAAAAATAATTTATTTAAATCTCTAAAATTAACTCGATAAATAATCACCACACATATGATAAATGGAATGAATATAAATAAATTATAAACAATAATAAGCTATATTAATATGGAATCAATGAATAAAAATTACTAAAATTCAATGCATAAATATAGTGTTTATATGCTTATAAATTAGTGGTTAAATTTATATTTGTAATATATTTTTTTACATGATATTAATAAAAATTAATTAAAAAATATTATATATTTAAATATGAAACTTATATATAATTTTGTTAATTTCTTTTAAGTTACTCCATTTTCTTAATTGTTTTAAAGATAACAAGTATATTATAATTACAAAAAAATATTTTTATTTTTCTCATTGTATTAATTATATTATAGTGAGATTATTATTAAATATAACTAAAATTAACATTATGATAATAATAATTTATATTATAATAATATTATGATATGGTAAATTGTATTTTATAATGTATAGATATATTCTCTCTTTTTTAAATAAACATATCGTCATATTTATTAGATTTTTGAAAAAAAATATCACCTAATTTTCTTTCACTTTTTATAATTATATAAATTCATTCATCCCAAATTACCTTAATATCAACATCAAGGATCAAACGACTTCTTTCGTAAAAATGTAAACTAGTCCCAAGATTAGTAAATTGAGAGAAAAAAGTAATATGGGACAAGATTAAAAATGAAAAAGTAATTTATTTTGTTTAAAATTATACTAAAGTAATAATTTATTTTATTTAGAGTTATTTTTTATGTGTATTACTATAATCTCATATAAAAGCTTAATGAACTATTCTATAAGTTTTTCAACTATAAATAGTTAGACCCTATGTTTGTATAAGTATCTTGGAAAATAATCAACTTAGTAATATTAAAGAAGTTAACTTTTTTTCCTTTTTCTCTTATTCTTACCATTTTAGGAAATTTGTTTTTGTTTGAAAGTTAAAGTCATTTTATCCGTGAGATATATGAATATCTTTGGGCTAGTTTTATTCTAAAGTTGCTAGGGTGCTCGTTTAAAAATGGATAACATAGTTAGGCTTGTCATATTCTAGATTTACTATAGTGTTTTTCAAGATAATAGTTTCATTGTATTTATTTTATAATACAAATACGAGAAACTTTTACTAGAGAGTAAGTCTGATTAGTATAAATTTTGTTCATCTCCTTTTTATTTCCTAAGTGCTTCCATATTATTGGTGCATTTCGTGCTTCTATTCTGTATCAGTTAGTATTAGAGTCATGACCCTACTGGACCATGTAGGCTTGCGTTCTTACGAGAATGTAAGACTCCCTAAGTGGGGGTATATGATGCACTGTACCTACATATGTACAAAAATGCTTAGGAAGCTACATGTCTCATGTTGTTTAAGAAGCTAAGTGTGATATACTTGTAATGGGTGAGCATTCTCTAAATAACATGATTTATTTTGGAATTTTTTCCTAGAAGCAAAGTCGTGAGGTCCCATTGAATTGCTGAGTCATGGTTGTGGGCCAATTGAACTTGCAGTTATGGACCAAAGTTAACAATCTCATATCACATAGAGCGAGTCCCTCATTGTTATACATAGAGGGATTAGCCCTCATGTATCAGGTGATATTATAGTGAGGTTTATGTGGGTCCAATAGAGCATAATAAAGGTATTTTACGAAAAGAATTTCAAGAGTTTCGTTAAGAGGTTAATTAAGTTTTTAATAAATTATTTGCATCATTAGAATTATTAATTTAGAGTTCTATTAGAGTAATAGTTGATTTTATTTAGAGTTTTTTTGTGTATTACTAAAGTATCACATAAAAAATTTATGAACTATTCTATGAACTTTTCAACTATAAATAACTAGGCCCCATGCTTGTATAAGAAGTCCTATAAAATAATCAATTTAGTAATATTAAAGAAATTCTCCTTTTTTCTCTTTTATTCATAATATTTTAGGAATAGCTATTCTTTCTTCCATTTGGAAGTTGAAGTTCTCTTGTTCATGAGATAGAGAAATATCTTTAGGCTAGTCCTACTCTAAAGTTTCTAGAGTGCTTGTTTAAAGATAGATAACATAGCTAGATTTGTCATATTCTATATTTGCTAGAGTACTTGCCTAGGTAATATTTTCCTTATATTTGTTTCATAACATAAATACGATGACTTCTTGCTAGAGAGTGATTTTGACTCATATAAATTTTTCTCATCTCTTTCTTATTTCATAAGTGCTTCCATATTATTGGTATATTTTGCTCTTTTATCCTGCATTAGATAAGGTTCAAAGAGGTAGTTAAACACAAGGTCTTTGATAAAGATTTTAATTTCTTGAAATCTAGGAAAGATCGGCAAATGATTAGTATATTTTGTTATTGGGACACTTCTTGTCAAGCCAATGAATTTATTCATCGTCGAGTTGGAACTTTCCAATATGAGGAGAGATTAGAAGGATTTGGATGCTTGAATTTTGATGACTATAAACTTATAGAGAATTCTTATGAGTTTCTGAAAGGCAAGGACAAGAGTTTCTTACCCAATTTTGGAAAAAATCAAGAATATTGGTAAATTCAAGTTTTAATATAACTTCCTTCAAACATTAGTTTAGACGTGATTGAAATTTTATTGTCAATCTTAATATACATTTATAAAAAGTAAAATTGGAACTAATGTATGTTTTTTTTCAAATAATGGGTTTGTTAGTTTAAACAATGAAGAAAATATAATTGGTTTTTCCATTCTTAACCTAGATAACATCACATGAGAAACCATGTAAACTATCAAAACATATAGGTGAATATTTAATCACATTTATGAATTTGCAACTCTTTAAACTTATCATTTAATACATCAGTATAGTGTTCGTGTAGCCCAAAACATTTAAAGGCATCACAAACCTACTATTGCTACAAATTTCTTTGGCCTAAAAGGCCATACTCCCTCTAAGAAGTTGGCCACGAAAGGATCATTTGCATATCTATTTAGTAGATTGAAGTCTCGTTCATTAACGAAATTAACCAAAAAAATTGCTCCACAAACTACGAATGACCATACTTTTAATTTTCTCCGTATATGTAATTTTAGAGGGACTAATAAGTGTCATGCCAATTGTATTGAAGGCTTAAACTTATTTGGAAGGTCTTTATATAACATTGTTAACAATGTCTTATAAAATTGAATGTTAATATAATTTACTTTCTTATTTTGTCTGGAATCAAGTTCAATTATGTTATTATCTGCTCTCATTGGTCATTGCTTTCGAAATGCACGCATGAAATTTTATTATCTAATATGATAAAGAGGCTTTCCACAAATGAGCCTTGTTTGCCCTTCCTGATCTTGTTGTAAACAGTGTCAAAATTTTCTAAAAACATGTGGGATGTTCCATAAAGCTTTCAAGCCCTTTTGATTATTTTTCTTGGTAGGATCTTGGAAGGATCATGGGGAGTTTTGTGACAAAGATTCTTCTACCATCTATTACCATGAATGACCTTTTTTCATCTAGTTTAGATAAAATTTGTTTGGAAATTTGAGATGTATGGATAAAGCTTTGCATCTAAAATTCTTTTGTACTTATAGTTTGAGCTAAATATTTAGAGTCATTAATGGGTTCTGCTTCATTTTTTTCCAGTTGTTGTTAACCACCATATTTGACAAGGTTGAAGAATTGTTCTCTTTCTCGCCATCCAAAATGTCAAATATCTGATACATTTATAATTTTTTGGATAATGATAGATGATATATTCTATCATTATTGAAAATTATATTAATTTCATCATATTAAGACTTTTAAAAAATCATTTGATTAGTAATTCTCCATTCAATATTTTCAATATGCCATAATTCATGATTAAAAATATAGTTAATTTAGGAAATCTATTAATTAGGTTAATTGATGAACTATTTTTTTGAAGTATTTCTTTTATTTTAGATTTATGGTCTTCAACTCTATTTTCGATACTCTGGTATATATTTTTTATATCCAGATCCTAATAATGCTTTAATATTTTCAAACATGCAGATCCTTTTGATTTTTTCAAAAATTAGATTAAAAAAATTACTTTTAATTATATTGAACAATTGAAGAAAAAAATTATTTTCTCAAAATCAATATCATCATCCCAATTTGTTTATTTAATGATTTGAGAACATAGCTATTTGAGATTTGATAATGTAGTTGTTTCTTTAGCTACCATCTCTATTAATTGAGTCATATATTGTCTAAATTGTTTTATGTGTGAATCCTAGAATATGAGTTTTCCATATTCCATTGAGTTCTTTATAGATATTATTTGGCACACTTTGATTAATTATAATTTTTTTTGATGTCTTGTTTAAACATAAGATGAGTTTAGCTTCTTCAACCTAATTATATACTTGATAACAACCATTTTTTACTATATTTATTTGGTAATGCCAAAAATTACAAGAAGTGTATATTCTAGGATGATGTCCACTAAATATTATGTAATATTTTCTTTCTACAACATTTGTTTGTTTTACTTTTTTTGCTTTTTTAGCAATGGTAATCCAATCTCATAGAAGTTTTTTCATCTGAAAACTAAATTTTCATTAGGTTAATGGTCTTGAAAATATTTCTACTAAGATAATAGACAATAAAATTGTTAGTGCCTTTCAAATGTTCCAATGCAAAACTATATATGGTAATTTGGTTATACCATTTTAATATTGTTTTTTTACTACAAAGAATTTTTTTAACTCTTTGGTTATCAGTTTTAACAATAAAAATTTATGGAGCTAATAATAAAAAAAAACGAAAAAACATATTTGAACCTTAATAATGCATACGAGGACTTCCCACAAAATTCTATTATTAATATGTTTCTATATTTTTATGCAAATTCATTATTCTTATGGTATTAGAGTTATATCTCATAATTCTCATACAATTCCAATAAATATATACATTTACTTGTCTCATGTCTTGTTAAAAGTTACAATTAATGTTAGCTCAGGCAATCCAATACTCATATGAGAGCCAATAATTAATTGGTTACATTATAAGTGAACTTACAAACTATATTACATTGATTGTTCTTGATTAAAGATTTTTGAAAAACCCATATACCTATTACTATTTCAAAACCTATAATTTTCTATTTTAAAACCTTGTTAAGGTTATTATAAGGGAAAACTTTTGGTTTTAGACACTATAAACATTAGGTAATAGGAGGTTTTAGATACCATAAAAAAATTTATGGATACAAACTTTTTTAGATACCATATAATATAGAGTTTATTAGTTTTTGGATACAAAAAGAATCATCTAAATCTAGACACATATTCCATATAGATAAAAAATCAAAAAATAATCTAAGTATTATCAGTGGAAGCATAAATTCGATATTAGGCATGTTAAGACGCTAGTTAAAAAGACTCAAAAAATATCACGTGATTAATCAAAATCACTTAGAAAAGAAACCTAATTGTTACGTCCTGCTCAAAATGTCCCTTAAAATCCAAATAAATTGTGATTGCCTAAAAGATATAGACTCTTTTACATGGGAAAGTTCTAGAATGGTCTAGAGATGTCTAGAAGGAGCTAGAGTTGGATGTACTTAACTCAAGTCTTGAAGACTCTAGAATGTTCTAGAGCATGTTGGAAGGTGTTGGAATATTCTAGAAAGTGTCGGATGGTTCATGAAGGATGTAGAAGTCTCTAGAAGCTTACGAAACATCCTAGAACTAGCATGAAGAAACTAGACACTCCTAGAAGACTCTAGAGTTGGCTAGAAGATCATAGAACCTTGTGGCATATTATAGATAAAACTAGAACACTCTTATACATTCTAGACTTAGAAGAATATAGAAAGTTGTGACATAGCTTTAAACTTGGAGCCACACTATAAATAGACCTATTGGTCTTCATTTGTATTCATCTTGGAAATTCTTAAATATTCTTGGAAAATTGTAAGATAATCTCTCTCTAGAGCAATACAAGGCATTCGTTACAAAATCTCTTGTGTTTTTGCTTTTGCTCTTGAATCCTCTCAATCTCTAAGCCTTTTCCTAATCTCTTTGGAGTATTTCATTCGGGTTGAAAGACAGACTTAGTGCAATGGACTGTGCTAAGTGCCGTACGATCGCTATTTGAAATTCAAGGTCGTGACATAATGCTCTAGAACTTAACATGAGAGAATTTGAAAACCAATTAACTCTTATATAGAAAATTGAAAATCTTAACCTTAAGTTAAAAACTAAAAATAAGATTGAAACATTATTAGAAAAAATAGATAAAAACATATATTATCAACGTGACATGAATAGTCCTAGAAGTAATACACCTCCAAGATTATTTATGGAACTTAAGAACTCAAAACTTTTCAAATATATAAATATAATAAAAAAGAATACAATAATGTTGTTGAAATCCATGACTATCAGAGACATCTTTATAAAGATCTAACATTGGGAGTAAAAGAGAGACAACAATTACTAAAACAAAATTTAAGAAACCTATCTTGAATATGAATCATTATTATCAAATAAACTTATTGTCCTCTGATGATGAATCCATATTTGAATCTGAATTAGAATCTGGCACTTCATACGTAGCCAACATGATGAGTGATCAAGAAACTGAATCTAAAAAATCTTTAAATAGGCATAAAGAGAGAAAACAAGAAAAAAATATCAAACGAATTCTTAAACCAAGAAGAATTTGAAGCATATTTAAAAAAAACTCAAGATGAAGACTATATTAATATAAATAAAGCTTCATTTAGTCAAACGAAACCAAAAGAAGAATAAACTCTTTTTTATACTAGGAGATATGATTTAGGTAAAAAATCAATATCACAACATGATACTCATATAAAACTTACAAATGTACCATTTGAAGATCAAGAAATAATTATAGAAGATTGTGCACAATCTATGTATTTTATTTTACTTAACTATAAAAATACTTGGATAAAAGAATTTTTTTAGATTATATTGCAAGAACTCTACAAAGTGATAATCTATGATGGTTAAAACAACAAAAAAAAGACCTAAAGAGGTAGAAAGCAAAAATTATTTTTATTATCAAAATTTCTCAAACATTATGATATGTTAAAAAAATGATAATTAAAGAAAATTTGATAGGAGATGCAAATTAAAAAAAATGATAATTATTTAAAAAATATTATTTTCTTGTGAAATTGATAAGTGTTTAAAAAACACTAAAACTGTCATGATTTAACATATTCTAATTGATTAAATAGATTTATATAATTTTTTTTCCAGAATAATAGATATTATTATTATTATTAAATTATTTTTGTTCAAAAATAATTTAAAGGCTCGAAGAAAAATACCGAAGAACATATATCATAAATATGTTGAGAAAAAAAATGAGAAAAGTCAAAAATGAAAAAAATGGGATTAAAAAGGACAAAACTGTCAACCCGTGCACATGTCCAGCCTGTCCGACGTGCCAAGCCGCGCGCATGTCACGCCGAGATCCACGTCCTTGTCTGCATACATCTATTGAGTAAAGCGTGCGGTAGTGCCCATCCCGCTGCAAATCTCGCTTATCCACTTGTGCTAGCGTTTATACAAGTGTGCCAACCTGTCCAACCGTGCTAGCATTTGTAAATATAATATATAATAACGTTGTTATGTTTGCAAATATTAAATAGTAAAATATTTCTATAAAATAAATTTATTTTTTTATTCAAGATTTTATTAAGGATGTTAGAGAGAAATATATTATTTTTAATTATAAACTTAAATTTGAAAATTAGATTTTAATGTTTAATTATTCGGTCTGATTTATAATAATGTCCTTTTATTTGTTGATATAATTGTTCAGTAGTTACATGAAACTCTATTTCTAAAGTTTTTATAAGAATTATTATTTGAAAATATATTAACAACGTATTTTTAACAATGATTTTAAAACTTGAAAATTAATATTCGGATAATTAAATTTTTAAGTTTAATTTAGATATTTTAAATAAAATTTAAAATATCTAACTCCGTAAAATGTCAAATTTATAAACGATTCTATATTTTGATAATAATTTTTTTAAAATATTAATTGATTAAAAAATATTTGAAATAAAGTAAAAAGTTAAAAACAAGAGTCAAAATCGTTATACATTAAACTAATCATTCTTTAAGGTATAAATAAATCTTTGAAGCATGCAATTTAATAATTACTCATCTCCGTTATCGTTCAAAATATACGTACTTGTGAGAGGTTAGTTTGGGTATAATTATAATTTTGTTTATTAGTCGGTATAAATATTTGGTTTGTACACAAGCTCATATTGGAAAATATAAACGACAAGACGTTAGTTTAAAGAGTCCAGGATCGAGCATATTCGAGTACTACTGGACATAGTCCAACATTCTACGATGGCCTTTTGTTGTTCCAACAGCCAAACTTTCCGTCACTTTTTCTTGTTAAACCCACTTCATCCTCAAATTTCCTTTATTCCAGCACCGACGATCAAAAGGCTTCTTTCACGGAAACGCAAACTAGTCCCAAGACTAGCACTTCGAGAATGGAGGGAGTACGAAGAGGCAGTGAAACGCAAGGACCTCGCTGGGGCTCTTAAGTTCTTGAAATCCAGGGAAGATCAGCAAAACCCAATTCAGACCGTTAATGGGCCACTTCCTGTCGAGCCAACCCATTTACGGTTGGGCGAGTTGGGACTTTCGGGGATGGAGAGAGATTGGGAAGTTTTGGATGCTTGCTTGAATGCTGATGACATGAAGCTTGTTGGGAATGCTTATCGGTTTCTTAAGGACCGGGGTTTCTTGCCCAATTTTGGAAAATTCAGGAATATTGGTAATTCAAGTTTTAATTTTGTTTGTTTCAAACATTAGCTTGGTCATGATTGAAAATTTATCCTTAGCGAGTAGAATTGACATAAATTTAGTTAGTAAAACTGGAACTTCTGGATGTTTTTTCAAATGATGATTTTGTTAGTTTAAGCCTTGAAGAGAAGATAATTGGTTTTCCCATTTGCTAGAGAACATCAAACATGAGAAACCATGTAAACTACTGAAACATATGGGTGAATATCGAGTCAAATTTATGAATTTGCAACTCCTTAAGTGAAACTAATTTATCTTAATTAAATTATTTGTGTACATATTATACTTTAAATTATACCCGTATTTGCAGTTTTGGAGGGACCAAGAAATGTCACGCCAACTGTATTGAAGGCTTCAACTGGTTTGCAAGGTATTTATAAAATCTTTTTACCAATGTCTTATAAAATTAAGTGTTAATTTCTTCTTTATCTCGAATCAAGTTTTAATTCTGTTATTATCTGCCATCATTGGTCCTTGCTTTCAAAATGCACGCACCAAATTTTATTATCTGATATGATAAGAGGCTTTCAACAAATGAGACTTGTTTTTCCCGTCCTTATCTTGTTGTAAACAGTGTCAAAATTTGCTCCAAAAAAGTGGGGTGTTTCAGGAAGCTCTCAAGCCCTTTTGATCACTTTTCTTGGTGGGATATCCTTTCTATTTTCTCAAGGCATTGATCTTAGGCCTAACCTTGCGGCAACATTGGGATTAGCCTTCCTAGACTCGATCTTCCTTGGTGGTAGCTGTTTAGCTCAAATATCTAGTTACTGGCCTCCAAATAGACGTAGGATCTTGGTTCATGAAGCAGGGCATCTCCTTACAGGTAATCTCTATTCTCTACATGCATGATAAATATTTTATTTTCAGATTATGTCCATTTGGAAAACACCATTGCTAACAAAAAAACTCATTTGTTTCATCATCAACCAAATGGTAATAAAGATACATCCTTACAAATAATATGACTAATAAATAATATCTCCTGAATTGCAGCATACTTAATGGGTTGCCCGATCCGTGGGGTGATTTTAGACCCCATTATTGCAATGCAAATGGGTATACAAGGGCAGGTATGTTGTCTAAGTATGTGCTTTATATGGCATGCTACTAGTAATTGATGAGGCTAATATATTCTTGCTTTCTATTTTTAATTTTGCCTGAGGTTGTTTGCTGAATCGCTGCAATTCCCCCGCTCCCCTTCTAGCCTTCTATTTAAATAGATGCTTACTTCCCCCCTTTTTCTTAAAGATCATTTTTCCCATCTGGGGGGCAGCAGAGTTTTACAGAGGAAGCCTAATCTATAGTTCTTTTTACGTCAATAAATACCAGACATATATTCTTGCACGTGCATTTGGAGTAGTTTGTTTCACTATTGCCAGTCTAAATTTGTTAGGAAGTGCACTATGCACAGTAATCTAAAACATGTTCAAACCAACTAAGATGTTGCAACAGTTGAGCACTGCATTATCACTGATGTTATTACTTCACAGTAATTTGACCTTGTCATGGTGGCAAGGAGCAAACTCATGTTGGAGATTTTTTTCTTAGGCAGGAACTCAGTTTTGGGATGAGAAAATGGCCAATGATCTTGCTGAAGGACGGCTAGATGGTGTTGCTTTTGACAGGTGGGTGATGAACTAAACATATTTTGTAAGGGATATACTTTTTACCTTCTGTTTTATGTATAACTTACTTAATCAGTAGGTTTTATTTTTAATCCCCTAAAAAATATACATGTTCATCATGTTATTAAAAATAAATAAATATGTTTACCGCATTTATGAAGTTATGTTAAACATATGTTCATCAAGTGATAAAGAAAAAAAAACATATGTTTAGCATCTGGAAGTGGTTAAAAATGAAACACTATCCGATGTCATATTATGCACTTATTCCTACTTTTTATTCATTAAAACATTATTTAGGTGGAACTACAACATAGGAATTGTACAATCAATATCATACAAAAGCTCCTCTTCATAAGGTTCTTGTTAATGGCTGACCTCACATTTTGATATTATAGTAGTTATTAGAAAGTGATTATTAACTCGGGGACATCATCATCTGTAGGTACTGCATGGTGCTCTTTGCAGGCATTGCTGCTGAAGTTCTTGTTTATGGTGAGGCAGAAGGCGGAGAAAATGACGAAAATCTGTTTAGGAGTACCTGTGTTATTCTACAGCCCCCACTCTCTGTAGCTGAGGTATCTCTCTGATTGATATGCTGGATTTGTGACATTTTCCCATTGACTAGTGACAATACTAACACTTCTGCTACAATTTTCATGATAATTTTGGAAAGATGTCTAATCAAGCAAGATGGTCTCTGCTACAATCTTACAATCTTCTAAAATGGTATAGACATGCACACCGAGCTGCTGTTAGAGCTTTGGAAAGTGGTAGCAGTATGAGTGTTGTAATTAGAAGAATTGAAGAAGCCATGGCAAATAACTGATAAATGGAAAAAGATAAGAGGGACTTATTTCCTGGTTTCCTCCCTTTTAACCTTTCTCTAACCTCTATAGATATCATTTCTATGTTACTTTCCTGATAAATAATCATATGTAGAAGTGAGCACCCTTCTCTATACTTATTACTTTGCAGGAGAGGAGCAGAAGATACACATGAGTCTAGGCTTTTTCGGTAGAGCACTATTTTTGTCTAGCTCAGTGGTCATGAACTGCCCAAGTTTCTTGTTCGTGCTAATATAATCCATACGCCTTGAATGAAAATTGGTTGCATCTACACAAAAAATGCAGATTTACAGTGAATTCATTGTTGCTTCTCTAATATAATTTAAGCAGTTAATTAACTATTGTGGAATTTGGTAGTTTATTGAGAACTAAATGATGTCCAACTGGAGATGGCCAAGAAATTTTGTTCCCTTGTAATTACTTGCTGCTGCATACAGGATTTGTAAGCATTTTAATGTTCTTGCACTTTCATGCCTAATACAGTATTTTGGGTTCGATTCTTGTATAAAAATTGACCTTACCGTGTGTATAAACTAAAAATTTCAATTAGAATCATAGGCTCGTCTACTAAATGTGCACCCCTAAGGAGAGAACTTTCAGCTTTCAATGTTGCCCATAATATAATCCATGTATCATGTACGTCTACTCTATCCAATCCATTGCTAGTATAGTCTCTGTTGCTAGCTTTTCTTAAAATTTTGCTATGTAAGTTTTGCTACAATGTGCAACATTGCGTCAATTGTTTTTATCGTCAATGTATATGTGTAAATCATTAAGTATGTTTCTCACTTTCTTGTATGCAAGCCGATATGTTTTATTTCAAACATTAAAGGATGCACAAGGATATTTATTGAACTAAAATTTGATGTATAATATCTTCTTAAGCTAATTGATTAACTTATTATAATTACATTTAAAAGATCATATTGTTTTCAACAAAATTGATAGATGTTTCTTTAAGAATTTAAGAAGTTTTCTGAAAACCTTTATAGTTTACATAGCAAATCATCGAATTTGTTTGATTCATGGGGTAATACTCATTTTTATTATTTTTTTCTTCAAGTATTTGCATAACCTAAAGGTAATGAGTGATAATAGAAATAGGGAAACTGAGGTATTTGCAGAATAAACGTATAGTAAATGATATACCAATACATACTGAATTTAATGAAGTAAAATTAAAAATGAAAGAAAATAATATATAATAATACAAGTAAGGGGTAGAAAATATAATATTACATTGGGTATGGGACGAATAAGTTGTTGGTGGAATAGATTCGATTCTATTTTAATTTAACAATTAAATTAAATAAAATACTAAAAGAATTCCAATTAACTTTCATACGAACCAAATATAATCTTAATGGTGACCATGGTAATACTGAAATTTTTGAAGAATTGTGAAAATAATAGATATTTACTACGAAGTACGAACCCAACAAGAGAAGCCAAGTAGAGCAGCTCAAAACATGCAATAGGTTCTTGTAGTTTTGTTAGAGATGGTTTGACTCTTTTAACCCTTCAGTTTTCTGGGGATAAACCTCAAAAACCCCAATTGAAGTCTTAATACGACTAGTTCTTGTTGTTGTAAATTACATCAGTCTGAGAAACACACATTACTACCTTTTCCTTGATTGCTTCTTATCCATCAGTTCTATTCAATTTCTAGTTCCATGCTCTTCCATGGACCTTACTATTGCTTGCAAACCAAACCCACTTCTATTTTCTTCAGTTCTACCTACCCAAACCATTACCGGTCCCCTCTTTTTCAAGCTACCCAAGAAGTACGGACCCAAATATTCTCGCCAGAAGCCTCTCTTTCGTGTTCAAGCCGCCAGAAATTCAAATGGCTCTGATGGGTTTTCTTGGTCGAGTCTAGTCCGCTCTGTTCAGCGGGGCTCGTTCCAGTTCTGGACCAATTTTACAGATTCGATGAAGGAGGACACTGGGTTTGATATAGAAGATGTCAATGAGAAGGTGAGTGAGTTTATTGGGCGAGTTAGGGAAGGAGCGAAGATGAACAGGAATAAATTGGAAAGCTTTAGAACTGATGCATTGCCCGAGTTTGTGAGTTGGAATCGGTGGGAATGTTGGAAGGTAATCCCTCTTGTTTGTTTTTGTTCTAATTTTCTTTTAGATTATTGCTAATCTTTCTTTTCCTTTGTTATGTGAGGAACTATGAGGTAAAGGTAAACAAAAGAATGTACCTGATACAAATATGAGTCTCATGTTTGAACAATGGAGAACATCTAGAATGATATTAGTCACTTTGTTGTTAGATAAATCACGAAAAGTTCGGCAATTCTTATTCAGGATCTCAAGTCATGGGACTCCAAACGAATTGCTGCATTGATTCTATATGTTCTTGTTGCTGTAATTTCTTCTCAAAGAATTTATTTGGCAATTCGAGTTCCTTATCAAGACCGGCAAAGAAAAGAGGTAGCTGAGGCTTTCATGGAGGCATTGATTCCTGAGCCAACTCCTAGTAATATTCGGAAGTATGTGGTTTCCTTAGTTGTGTATCTCTATTGCATATCATTTTACTGATACTTACTTTTGTTCTGGTAAAATTGAAACAATTTGGAAACTAGAAGATGGAAAATTCATGCTTAATCTATTATTTTCTTTGCTCAGATCCTTTATCTGTTATCTACTTATGCATTTTAGACATGGTCATATTGTAGTAATTGATTTTTATAAATTGAGATGAATGTGTAGATATGATGATATTGTCCTAAATGATTTTGTAATTGTCAAATTCATTAATTAAAATTTGTGTTTCCACATCCGTGGTTCTATTATATTGGTGCTTTAGTTATGTACGCATTAGATTAATATTTCCTTGTGATTCTTATATATTAGGTGTTTCTTAATAATCATTTCTTAGCCCCACGGACATTCTTCATGTGAATGCCAACATGCATGAGATAATGAATGTTGTTTCAGGTTCTTTGTTTTGCTGAAATATTTGAGTGTTTATGTAAGTCTTTAAATGTCACCCCATTTGGTTTTTTCCCTACTTTTCTTATATATATATATTTTTCTCTGTATACATTACGTATGGAAATTCAGTACCTTTGAGTATTCTTGGATTTTCAGGTTAAAGAAGAGCATGTGGAGAAAGACAACACCAAAAGGCATGAAAATAAAGAAATTTATTGAAGGACCTGATGGAAAACTTGTCCGTGATAGTTCTTACGTGGGAGAGGATGCATGGGATGATGATTCAGAGCTGCCTCAGGACAATGTGAGGCAAATTGTTGAAAGTGATGCAAGTTTGAATGCAGGCAAAAAGAAGAGGCTTGAGGAAGAATTAGGAATTTCAGGTTTGTATGGACCTGCATGGAAGTGTGTGAACTTGTTATTGCATATCAGATTACATTTTCTTGCTGCAAATTTTCATTTTTTCTAGCTAGAAACTTGTTTTGGCCTTGCATAATTGCATAAAGTATCATTAGGATTTGCTTGTGGCACGATGTTATGCTGAAGTTGACTCTACGGGATTCTAGAGTAAGGCCCATAATGAATTATAAACCAAATATATTCTGTTATCTATGCATATAGAAATTTTAGCGTGGAACTAAACTAGATTTTATTTGTTACTTCAACCACTAATGAAAAAGTTGTTGGATATATCTCTGTGTCGAAAGTCATTGTTATATTGAAACATCATGTAAGATGATGAGGATATTTGGTTTGGACTCTACTGGATTTTTGTGTTTGCTGTGAATGAGGCCTAGCAGCGTCACATTTTTTCTGTCTTTCATATAGTTGAAGTTCAAGAAGGTAAAGGAAGATGGCGTGAAAGATTCCAGATATGGAAGGAAATACTCCAAAGAGAAAAACTAGAGGAGCAGGTAGATTCCCAGAATGCTAAGTATGCTATTGAATTCGACATGAAAGAGGTTGAAAACAGTCTTCGTAAGGATGTGGTGGAAAAGTCAACAGAGGCACATGGAACTAGGGCATTATGGATATCTAAGAGATGGTGGCTCTATCGTCCTAGACTTCCTTATGCTTATTTTCTTGAAAAACTTGATTGCTCAGAGGTAAATAGTTAAATTCTTGCTTCTTTTTCTCCTTGTGGGTTAATTGCATGTTTTTTAAAGTCGGGGTGGCTGTTTGTTATTTCACCAAACCTGGGGGGTTTCTATGGTAATTTCCATTAATAATGTAGTAGCTCACGTGACTTTTCTGGACAGGTAGCTGCTGTTGTCTTTACCGAAGACCTAAAAAGAATTTATGTTACAATGAAGGAAGGCTTTCCATTAGAATATGTTGTAAGTTGACTGTCTAATCATATCAGCTATCACACATAGGCGAAGCATATTTTTCTAGCATTGGATTACTTAATTTTACATCTTATTTGGTAGGTCGACATTCCTCTAGATCCTTACTTGTTTGAGACTATTGCAAGTTCTGGAGCTGAAGTAGATCTTCTTCAAAAGCGTCAAATCCATTACTTCATGAAAGTGGTGATTGTATTGGTGCCTGGGATATTGATTCTTTGGATGATAAGGGAATCTGCAATGCTTCTGCATATTACTTCGAAACGTTTTCTTTACAAGAAGTATAACCAACTTTTTGATATGGCTTATGCAGAAAATTTCATCCTAGTAAATCCTTGACTCTAGCAATTCTCTTTTTTTTTTTCCGGTTCACTTTTCTTATTAATGAACACTCATTAGTATTAGTATTCATCCAGCCAGTTGGAGATGTTGGTGAAACAAAATCGATGCATAAAGAGGTAGTATTAGGGGGTGATGTATGGGATCTTCTTGACGAACTAATGATTTATATGGGAAATCCAATGAAATACTATGAAAGAGGCGTGAAGTTTGTTCGGGTAACCTTTTCTTTTATTCTCCTTTCCTTTTTATTTCAAGTAATTTTAATGATAGAAGCCAGGAGATCATGATTATTCAAGTAAAACCTTATGATTATGTTTTAATAGGGTGTTCTACTCTCTGGACCTCCTGGAACGGGAAAAACTCTTTTTGCAAGGACACTTTCAAAGGAAAGTGGATTGCCCTTTGTTTTTGCTTCAGGAGCTGAATTCACGGACAGTGAAAAAAGTGGTGCTGCAAGAATCAATGAGATGTTTTCTATAGCTAGGAGAAATGTAAGATTTTTTCTGCTCTTATATCTCCTCCATTCTATATATATGCTGGTAAGATGAGTGCTCATGAGTTTTTATTTTTCGTCAGAAACTTATGAGTGTCTTTGAGTAGTGTAACTTTAGCAAAACAAAGTTCACTTTTTTTTCAATCAGGAATCAATTACTTTGTGCAGGCACCTTCTTTTGTATTTGTGGATGAAATTGATGCTATTGCTGGGAGGCATGCTAGAAAGGATCCTAGAAGAAGGGCAACATTTGAGGCCTTGATAGCGCAGCTTGATGGGGAGTAAGTGTGTTAATTCATTTTCATGTTTGTCTTTAGATTAATTATCATTTACTTAACGACAATGAAGTTATTGAATAATTTCATCTTTTTTTTTTATCTGTGTGAGAAAGTAATCACCATAAAGAGTTATGCCATATCTGGTTGTAGCTGTAGCATTGGAGTTGGACTAAGTGGAATGACATTGTACTGAATTTTGTATTGCCAATTTATAAGGGAAGTGGGGGCACTGACTAATTCTGTGTCATATTTGGTCATGTTATAGTTTATTTTATTATTATTTTTATCTGGCCCTAAGTACCAAGTCTTGGTTAGATGCTTGCATGATTCACTTTTCTCATGTAGAGTTTATTGATGACAGTATATTTTTGTCATTAAATTAAAATAGTTTCTACATGCCAAGGACCTTTTTTTGGGTTTTGGGATTCTTTTCTTTTTTTTTGGGGGGGGGGGGGGGGGGTGGGGGGGGGGTGGGGGGGTGGGGGGGTGGGGGGGTGGGGGGGTGGGGGGGTGGGGGGGTGGGGGGGTGGGGGAGGTGGTTATAGTTCAATTGAGTTCAACTTTGTTGCTTATAAGCCGTGCTAAGCCACATTTTTCAAAGAATTTCTAGTACGGCAATTTTTTATGTCTCTGTACTTAATGTTAGTTGCAATCAGGTAGGAAAGGAAGTTTATATTTAGAAATTCCACTCCCGAACAGAAGAGAAAGTTAGGTCTTGAGCAACATTCCAAATGTTTCCATGGAATATATACCTTAGATGATTGCAATAAGTTGTAATCAGTGAATGCATTCTTTAGGGAGGAAAAGAACTGCTGCCCTTATTTGCTCTCTCTTAATGGACATACCAATTGATACTCAGTTGTGCTGGCTCATGTATAGGAAGGAAAAAACTGGTGTTGATCGGTTTTCACTTAGACAAGCAGTAATATTTATCTGTGCTACAAATCGGCCTGATGAGTTGGACCCTGAGTTTGTTCGTCCAGGACGAATTGACCGCCGTTTGTATATTGGTTTGCCTGATTCAAAGCAACGAGTGCAGATTTTTGGTGTGCACAGTTCCGGAAAGCAAATTGGAGAAGATGTAGACTTTGGAAAAGTAAGTTGTAGGGGTTTGCTACACGATTTTACTTTTGGTATTCTTTTTTATTCAGATTTTTGAGGTAGTACCTTAATAATACCCACATTCAAAAAAATGACCAATTTAGTGTAATTTATCATTTAATTGGAAAATTTTCACATATGCAGTACAACACGTGCAATATTCAAATGACATTTTTAGATAATCAATTAATTAAACGATGTTCAGAGAGTATTTTGAGATAATCAATTAATTAGTTATCCAAAAATACCTTTTGAATATTGCGCCTGTATTACTGCATATATGAAAAATCCTCAATTAATGATAAATTGCATCAAATTTGTACATTTTTTTAAATGGGGGTACCACTAAGGTATTATTTCAAAAATCTGGATAAAAAATGGTATCAAATGTAAAATCGTGATACTACTAAGATAGCGAACCCCTTTTTTTCCTCTTTATGTTATGTCAATTTTGAGCCTTCTTTTAGTGTTGGAGTTTATTGTGGTTGGTTATTATAGTTGATATTGTTAAAATCAAGTTGACATTAATTGGTGTACTCTCTAACTCTTGTATTCTTTTTCCCTTGATGAAGTGACATTATCTATAAGCTGTTTATTCATTCCTTCTTCCCTACCTTTTCTATTCTGGTACCATTTTTGGTTTTGGATTTCTATTAGGATAGATTATGAAGAAAGAACGTCAATGTGAACAGGACTGTAAATACTAAGAATTCAAGTGGTTTAATTGCATGATTGTAGAAGTTATTTATGTCCCAGTTTGAACGATATTACTTTTGTCTGATAGGAAACCAGATACTTTTCCATAAAAAGAATAGTATATATCTAAGGATTAACCAACCTACCGGACATATAAGTTACAATATTAGAACCCAAAGTAGCTACTTACAATGACAAAAATATTGGTGTCAAGAAAAACGGTCATCTATCAAGGATAAAATTTGGGTGCCCACTGCATCAAGTGAGGAAAGTTTGGTTAATGGCTTAGAGTTTACCAGGGGTATAAGCAGATGGTTATGTTCTTATATGTACATTTGACGGCTTAAGGGCTTGAAAAGATTTGGAGTGGTTTGAAGGTCTACTACGTTAAAGGGTATCGTCTAAAAGCTAGCTGGCCACAAAATCTCTTCTTTGTAGCCAATATTTGTCTCAAGGATCAAGACTGCCTTAGTTATCAACAGCAGAAAATGCCTATTTTTTCCTCCGAATTTAGTACTTATCTATCTATGGATTACATTAACGATTTTCAGAATATACTAACTATAAAACCAGCTCCTGGTATTTGCTTGTAAGTTTTATGTTTGCATTTGGTACTTTAATCTGATACATATTACTATTAGCCAACTTATTATGCCGTTGTCATGCTATAATCACTAAGCAGTTAAAAATTTATAGTTCTTTCTTATGAATTTTTTTTTAGTGGTGTCTTTTCTTCCTCTTTGTTACATGGGGAATATTTAATAGGTTTCTGGCTAAGGTTTCCTCATGTCTTCCACTCTACAGCTTGTCTTCCGAACAGTTGGTTTCTCTGGTGCAGATATTCGGAATCTTGTCAATGAAGCAGCAATTATGTCGGTAGGTATAACACTTATAGTATGCTTAAGCTTTCCATTCACCAATATTATTGTTGTAGATTCAGCAATTATGTCAGTAGGTATTAGCAGTACTATTGTTGTCGGTTGATACCTATTTCTGTTCTTGGGTTTATTGTTAATTCAATCTTGTCCTCGCATTTTTTTTCTTCTTTTCAATTTCATAAAATTTTATGTTGTAGGTAAGAAAAGGGCGTTCAGTGATTTCCCAGCAAGACATTGTTGATGTATTAGACAAACAATTGCTTGAGGGAATGGGTGTACTTCTCACTGAGGAAGAGCAACAGAAAATTGAACAAAGTGTATGTTCACGAGTGCTGTATCCTGTCGGTATATGACAAAGTGAGAACTCAATTTTTTTCTGATCATTGACTTACATCTAATTATATGCTAGGTATCTCTCGAAAAGAAAAAGCTGCTTGCTGTACATGAAGCTGGACATGTAGTATTAGCTCATTTGTTCCCTCGATTTGATTGGCATGCATTCTCTCAACTCCTACCTGGTGGCAAGGTACACTTTCTGGCTTCTGGAAGGATTTTTTTTTAATAATTTGATTTGAAGTTTTCTTTTTATATATTTTTCTCTATAAATAATTGGTTGTACTTTATCATGTTGCTATACATTTTTTTGTCTTTTGAACATGCGTAGGAAACTGCAGTTTCTGTCTTCTATCCTCGAGAAGATATGGTGGATCAAGGTTATACAACCTTTGGCTACATGATGATGCAAATGGTGGTAGCTCATGGGGGACGTTGTGCAGAGCGTGTTGTTTTTGGTGATGACATAACTGATGGAGGAAGAGATGATCTTGAAAAGATAACAAAGGTAATAACTGCTACTTTTATGTAATGGTACTTTAGGGGTTTCTATTTCATAAAAAATGCTAATATTACTGCCAGTAACAAACGGTATAGATACTTTGATGAGGAATTGGTACCTTTGAAATACTCCTATTCTATTTTTGGTACCCTTTTTACCCTCATTCTCAACTGGTATCTTTAGAGTATCTCTATTTAGGTTATTGGTATCCATTTTGGTCAATTTTAACAATAATCTCAATGAATTAGGGTACTTTAGAGGTATCATTATTGTTGAAATTGGCCAAAATGGATACTAGTAATCTAGATAAGAGTACTCCAAAGGTACTAGTTGAGAATAAGGGTAAAAAAGGATATCAAAATAAGAATAGGGATACCTCAAAGGTATCAACCCCTTTGTTGAAATCAGAGAGGTTTATTGTGGTCAAAATCGAAAAATTTGAGTTCATTAAGAGGTATGGACTGAGTTATTTTGTTAATATTATTGAGAGGGAAATCAAAGGATCCAATGGGAAACAATAAGATTGTTGTCTACTAAGGGAAAAGGTGTTGTTCTTGACTTCGTAATTTCAGTAACAATCATCAATATTCAGAACTCGTATCAGTTTTACATTTAGGTGTATATTAAAGGGAGAAACATCTTCATAGTTCCCTTTACTTTTAAAAAGATGTACTTTTAGTCCTTTACTTTTAAAAGCTTCTATCAAGTAATTTTATCTGGAATAGAGTTTAAGTTTTGGTTGTTCTAGTAATGATCTAGTTCTTACTTTTCATCCGTATTCTTCTTTAGGTGCAGAGCATGTTGTCTTCTTGTGGACTTCTTGAACCTGCACTGTTTTTTCATGTTGTATCTTTGATTTTACTCATTCAATTTGTTCTTCACTGTTTTTGTTTACTTGAGTGGGGAGCAAATGATTATTACTCTATGACTGAGGAGGAATTATTTTTCCTTAATGAATGTGAATGTGAAGTTTTCTCACTGTATATTTTTTTTAAAAATTCTTATTTTAATTTCATATTTTGTAGTTTGGGTTGTCCTCTATAAGAAGCCGTTATTGATGTTAAACTTTATTTGTGACATTGATTTGTTAATAAATGTGATTTTTCCGTTTCTGATACTTTAGTATTAAACATGGTAAGACTCATCTGGTTCGACTAATTTGTACTTTAAACACTTCAAGATCAGAAATTGCCTATGTTTTTAGGAGAAATGGCTTGAGTTACCTACTAAGTAATTACTTTGAGCGTTTCTAACTTTACTTATATTATTAGTTTAATAGATTTGTAGAATATCTTATACCCAAAATTTATCTTCAGATTGCCAGAGAGATGGTAATCAGCCCTCAAAATCGGAGATTGGGGCTCACTTCCTTGACAAAAAGTGTTGGCTTGGTGGACCGTGCAGATAATCCGGATGGCGAGCTGATAAGATACAGAGTAATCTTTGGTTTTAAAACTGAAAACAACAATGACCGTGTTTCATGCATTTTCATGTGGCTTTTAACTCGATAACGTTTTAACCAATATTTTTTCTTATGCTTTTAGTGGGATGATCCTCACGTGGTTCCTGCCAATATGACGCCTGAATTGTCTGAGCTTTTTACTCGAGAACTGACAAGGGTACCTATATAAGCTACTCCTAAGTCCTATCTGAATCAGTTAGAAGGAATTCTCTGACTCGTGAATCTTCAAGAATAGTATCTTATAAACAGGAACTGAATTAGAAACTTGTTTAATAATATGAAGCTTTTTTAAAAATTATTATGCTTGTTTATTTCATGTTTTATTCAAGCTTTATATATTTATTGAAGTATGTATTTGATGTTGATGGGGGCAGTACATTGAAGAAACAGAAGAACATGCAATGAATGGTTTGAGGAAAAACAGGCATATATTGGACTTAATTGCCATGGAGCTACTGGAGAAATCAAGGATAACTGGTTTAGTAAGCAATTGAATGCCCTTCTGTTTCTTCACTTTTCTATTCGTGTTATGACTCAAAAAAATAAAAGTTAGCCATTTGGCTGATAAAGTTGTTGAGGATCTGCAATGCAGGGGAATGATAGCTACCTATGGGAACAAAGAAAAGAAGGGGGGAGGGGGGGGTGGGGGGTACTTGTAAATGTCAATTGTTTGGTTACCTAGGGAAGAAGCAGAAATGCTTTTAGTGAATTATCTAATATCTAGTAAGATATGCTGAATAAATAACTAAAAACAATAATGATGCCATTTATTGTTTGTATACTTTTCACTTAGGAAGTACAAGTCGTGCAAGATACTTGTGTAGAATCTAAAATGGTATAAGTTTAATCATATTATTGTTACATTGGTAAATTGAAAGTTAATTATAGATATATTTAGTAATTTTGTTTTATCTATGAAAATATTTTTATACATGCATGAATGTCTATCATATATCAAGAATAACAAAATTTATGCATCTGTCAAGTGTATTTCCTTTTATTCATAGATATTGTTATCCATGATCACTATTGTAATGCTTCCGATAAAGTAATAGTAGATACTGCAATTGAACTTGGCATGTGAATTTGGTCTCTCTATATGTATTGCAAGCCTCTCTATTAAACTCTTTTAGTGCCCAATATATTTCAGGCATAAATTGGACTTTCTCTCTATTGTTGACTTTCTGGTCTTTAGTAACTGCGATTCATGGGAATTTGCTTAGCTCGAGTGGACTATATATGCTTACTAGTTATATTTCCTTTTTTTCTTTTTCAAAGGAGGTGGAAGAAAAAATGAAGAGTCTTTCTCCAGTTATGTTCGACAATTTTGTGAAGCCATTCCAAATAAACTTGGAAGAGGTACTTCACTTTTCTGCTGGAAACTTAAATGCTTTGCAAAGAAATACACATACTTCACTTATATTGGTATAAATCCCAAATGATGTCGAACTTGAAATTTCTATGATGATTGTAAAGGAAAAATAAAGTTCAAATTCTTACCCCCAAATACATCTGGTTTAGACAACAAACACTAGTTTATTATTAGCAGCAGCAGCAGCAGTCTAAAAAAAACAATTAGTTCGTTATGCTGCCACCTTAAACAGTTTATTGCCAATATGAATATTCCATTTATTATTTGAGGTTCTGTTGTAAATTTCTGCTTAACTACCTAAATAATCTCTTAGATTTTGGTGAGAGATTTGATTGGATAGTTAATGGATGGTATGCCCTGACCTGTAAAACATATTCGTTTTTTCTAATGATCTGCTAAACATACTGAACTACAAACAAACTAAATTATTGTTTCATTGCTTGACATAAAACTCACAACAATTATACGAATTTTAAGATGGCTAAGATTATTTGATAAACCCTTTCGATATTATCCAACTTTTACCATAGAATAAAATAGAATTTGTAGACCCATTAAAAAATAGAATGATATAGGATTTATGTGGTTGATATTTTATATTACCTCAAGTTATTCTTTATCATTAATCTCACATGCTGTAAGGTTGGTGGACTAGAAAGCCTGCAGTATATCTTTTACTGTCTTTATGAACTTGCATATTTTTCTTAGTGAGGACTAGGGCTTACGTTATTTTTCATCAAGATTTGCTTGCATTATTTTCATCAAGTAAACTTGACCTAATGGATCCATTTTTTTTAAGGATGGAACCTTGCCACTTAATGATCAGTTGCGGTATCAACCATTAGACATATATCCAGCTCCATTACACAGATGTTGAGGTTTTCTGGACAAAATTCTCATGACAGGAGTTCTGGATTAAAATTCAATGGTTTGGCTGAGATGGATCAAGAATTTGTTTTTCTTCCTCCTTCGTTGACAATAGAAAGGTTTTCATGGTTCCGATGGAAGTAATTGTCATAGACGCTTTAAAGCTAAACCTAAATAGTGTCATCAATCTGCTTGTCAAGATGCTCTTAAAACCAACTAGCCATGTGAAGAAAGTTCAGGTATCAACACAAAATTTTCTTTCTAAATACAGAGAGAGGTTACATAGGTTTCACAATTTTAAGTGCAGTATGTTGACTTGAATCGAGCCAATTTTGAGAAAAATTTCTTACATTTTATGATGTAAACTATTTTATTTGTATTAGTATGAAATAAAAGTTACAAATAGGCTATGTATCCAAACTCCATTGATACACACGAGTGATTGACACCATTGGGCTGCAGACAAAGCTATGAGTTGAGAAGATAATGTGAAATGTCTCCATGCGTCATTAGTTGCCAACCTTTGTTTTGTAACAAAGAGGAAGCTTGGGAATTGGTGGAAGATTACAGATCTCTAAAGCTGGGATAACTTACATTCTATTCTAGCCATGTTGTCTTATCTATTTATGTTGTTCCCATAAAATATATCAAGAGGCAATTTTTAGTTCCATCAATAAGAGCAATAAGCAATCGTGAGAAAAGAGATGAGGTTGGAGGGATTCAATTATTAAGGACTGCCAAATGATTGCTATTATATAAATAAAGAACGTTATTATGAACTTTTGGTGATCTCCCTCGTTGCTTAAATTATTTCTCCACATCACTCTACTGGAGAGATGAATTTCAGCACTCGCTGCACTACAATAATATAGGAATTTTTAATAACTTCGAAATCATTCAACTTTCCTGAGTTTTACCATATATATTTATTCGTACATGACTGCAATCAAATTTTCACTTAGTGTTTTAATACAAATCAAAACAAGTTTTTCAAAAGGTGATCCCATCGTCGATAACATCGAGCAAATTTCTCATTTTTAAGATAGGGAAGGTAGATTTAGACTACCAATTCACAAGGCTGATAGCATAGATATACAAGTAATGCTAATAATCTGGCGATGGTCAGAGGTCTACAATTCAGGATAAGGTCAGATTTCTGTTCCAGTCACAGTTTGCTCTTTGGAACCCCTACCCGTGCCTCCCTAGACCTCTTTTCCACAGCTCTAGAAAGCTGCTTCACGGCATCCTTTGGTAGATGGCGTGGTCGGCTCAGCCAAAGTCCTCCATCAACTATTAGTACAGTTCCATTGATATATTTTCCTGCACAGTTAATAAAATAAATAACTTTCCTACAAAAATTCTCACCTCATTTTCCTCATTTTATGACTTAGAGGTGTAAATTAAGATGAAATATTAATGAGATTTATGAGACAATTTATTGATTTTCAAAATTCATCTCATCTTGTCTCACTTAATTTTTAATAAGAAAAGATGGTAATAAAATTATACTAATTAAAATATCTTATTTGTTCTTAATGAATCTAAACAACACAAGTAAAAATAAAAAGACTAGAAAATATGATAAATGATAATTTATAATATAAATTTAATAAGAAAAAATAATACAATATATGTTTAAAAGTTAGGCTCATTAGGACTACATTTAGATGAAATGAGATAAGATAAGATGATATTTAAATAAAATGAAACAGTATTGCACTATAAACCTATTAGAGACACTAAATGAGACATTTTTATATATCTATGTATGATGCAGACTACTACACTAAAGGAAAGAGGAGGTCACAAGAATAAAAACAATTAGTAACAAAAATCAGCATTATAAATAGGTAATTTCAAATTTAAAGCAACCTTCAACTAGGAATCTAGTTTTTAATTATCAATAAGAGATCATAGCAAAAATAGCTCGCTAGAAAAAGTCTAGTTGTCTGAGTAAGAAGCAGGCCTCCAAGCAAGTAAATAGGTTACCAACCTGCATCTGAAGCAAGGTACAGGGCAGACATAGCAATATCCCACTTTTCCCCCAGCTTATACAGAGGCATGTAGTCCTTAGCTTTACTGTCTATTTCGTCGGGTGCAAGTTTGCTCATTCCAGGAGTATCACCAATAGGACCAGGGGCAATACCATTGACCCTAATATCATAATCAGTACCCCATTCTAGAGCCAAGTTTCTCGTAGTGGCATCAATAGCTGCCTGTTGCAAAGAACAACTTAGAAATGTGAATGAAACTCACAAAAAATGTCGGCTACATGTGACAGATAATCTAGCAGAATATCTTACAAACCTTGGCTGCTGACACATGGATTTGATACCAAGAAGCTGTGTAATGTAAAGTAGCGCTGATGTTCAGTATTACTCCACCACTGGACGGGCTTCTTCTTCCTGGTCCTCCTTTCTTGAGATAGTCCAGAGCCTCATGACACATCGTGAATGTACCAACAGAATCAATATCCATAACTGCAGGCAATAGACAAACTTAATCAAATTTATTTAGGAAAGCAGATAAATTAAATGTTTGTTTCAAGGGTCAACAAGCATCAATTGAATAGAAAATGAAAAGGTTTCCTAAACTATCAAAGCTCAGGACAATTTTTTTTTTACTGCAAATCTTGCAATAAAGCATCGCCGCATCCAAACAAATAAGGCTTCTATAGCTTTCAACACAAAGCAATATTAAATGTTTATTGCAAGGGTCAATAAGCATAAACAAAAGAAAACAAAAAGGTTCATTAAACTAGCAATGGATTCAAGAAAATGCTTTACTGTGAATTGTGCAATAAATAAAACATCTTGGTGATCAAACAAAGAATACTAGTGCTTTAAAGAATACTAGTGCTTTCAAGCTCTAATTAGTCACAATTTTAATCTTATTTACAATCATACATCCCATATATGGATGAAACACATTAACCTTAGTTTGAGCAAAGCAACCATGTTTATGGTCAACCTGTTCGAAATCCATTAGGTGACAAATCTTCTGCTGAAACAAGAAAATTGCCTGCTGCAGCATTCACCAGAATGTCAAGACTACCAAAATACTGAAAAGTTGACTCAACAACTCTTTTTGCATCTTCCTGTTTGCGTACATCTCCTTCAAAGCCAACTGCCTGAACACAGAGAGAGTTTGAGATTATTAATCAGCTGTTTGAACTTTGATTCTTTGAGATATGTCTGGATATCAGAAATGCAGTATGTTGACAAAAAAATACAATCAAACGAACTATGTAGTCGTATTAGTTAGTTAAACTACCAAATAAATCATCAGGCGTGTCTACTGAGTTGCATCATTCTCTATGAAGAACTTCACCAGAAGATAGCAAATTGAGCAGTCTAATTTGAGTGAACAAGTAGTTCAACTCAAAAAACTATTCCAATAATACAATAAAAGAACTATCTGGTCAAACTAGCTAGTTGAACAATCAAAATCATCAAGCATGTTATTGTCAACTGAGTTTCATCGTTCTCTATGAAAAACTTCACCAGAAGATAACAAATTGAGCAGTCTGATTTGAGTGAACAAGTAGTTTAACTCTAAAAACTATTCCAATATTCAAGTTCAAGCAAGTACATAGAATTAGGAAAGAGATAAGTAGTAATTGATATCAACGAATCAACCCATAGACCTGTCACAAGTCTCCATATTATTGACGCTTAATGCTTTGGCTTTGCAAATTTATTTTCATACGTTAACAACCAGAATGCATAATATACATCTGAAAATGGCTTCAAATTCATATATTACAGAAAAAACAGTTGATTAGCCCTGCAAAAGTAAAAGCTTTTCCTCAAAATTTGAGGATAAAAGTTCTTACAAATGGTCCTGTTGTTCTAATGAGTTGTTTTCGACATGTAGATCTTATCTTTATTTTTTAATACATTTGTTAAATTGTTAAAGTTCCCTAATTGTTTTAATATAAACTATTAAACGTATTTCAAAGTCCAAAGCTTTAAGGAACCCTTGTTCCTTATTTAGCTGCATAGTCACACAACTCATAGACTAAGCAACAACTTTGTATACTACAAACTCTAAACTAGACAAAATGAGCACTTACCAAAATCAAATGGAAGCCACAAATATACTTACTGTTTACTTTTTTCCCTCGTAAATCAAAGGATAAAGTTTTCACTTTGCAATCAATCAGTTTCCCGAGTGTTCTTCACATCCAAACAAGCCCAGGTACCACTCAAACATTGATAAAAATAATCAAAACCAGGTAAGATAAGCAAGCGAAACAATCAATGATCAATGAAACCGAAAGGGTACCCGAATTCCAAGGGATTGAAGAGTGGAAACCGCAGAGTGAAGGACGGTCTTGCGTCGACCCATGATGGCAATTGATGCTCCATGTTTACCGAATTGGGTTGATATCTCCAACCCAATACCCGACCCACCTCCAGTTATCAAAGCCACCTTCCCTTTCAGTACATCACCTTTAAATGGAGACTCCATGGCTCTCTTTCTTTTTCGGGTTTTCTGTGGCTCTCTGATCTGTTTTTCGCTGAAAAATGAGAAACTTTTTCCGTTTATGTCTTGTAACAAATGGGCAATGGTGAATAAGACTCTAATTATGGAAAGAAACTGTCAGTTTCTGTCTTATAATAACAGAAGGAATAAAAATTAACAGTCGGATACCTACACGTATTATTCATCTTTCAAGTGTATTATCTTAGTAAAGATTTTATTTTAATATCTTAATTTATATCTGTAATTTTTATTTAACTAAATATTTTTATCTAAAATACATTTTTTTTGATATTTTACTGATTTCTTTTTTTAGAAATTAACTTAAATTAAAAAAATTGTTAAATTTTATAAAGTTTTTTTTACACTTATTTAAAAAAAAAATTAAATACTTTCAATTAAGAAATTAATGAATCTTATATAATAAATTTTATAAAAAAAATTGTATTGTTTGTGTGCCTTCTAATTTATTGTTAGTAATGAAAATATTTTAATTATAATCTAAATAAATTATTAAAATGTTATGATTTTTTAATATTAATTTATATGATTTATTTTTTAAAAACAAAAAGTTAATGATTTTATTTTTTTATGACTTTTAATAAGAATTATTAAACCAATCTAGAGTATAGTTAAGATGCATATGGTACACTTACTTGGTTGGTCAAACCATTTACATTAAAAATAATTTTCATTAATTATATACCATATATTTTTTTTATCTTTTATATAAAAAAGTCATTATTTTAATAACTCTACTATTAAAAAATTAAATAAATTCTACAATATACATAAAATAAATAAATTTTAAGCCTAAGCAAACATAACAGAATATTAATTATTATGTTTAATTTTTAATATTAATTAAAATTAAATATGAAAAATTTCTTATATAAATTTAAATATTTTTAAAAATTATATATTTCAATCTAATTGGATTCCATAGTTTGCAAATTCTATCACTTAACACTAGAATTTCTAATAAATCCGTTAAGTTAATAATCATAATTATTTTGCATTAATTTAAAAAACATTTGGATAATAATTAAAAATATATGATAGTAGTTTTTTAATAGTTTAATCATATTTTTTATTTTTTAATATTTATTTAAAAATACATTTATTTTTAAAAAATTAAATCTTAATACAATTATTACTCTATTATATTATTTAAAATATTAACGTTAATTTTTATTTTTTAACTATTTAGTATACTATTTTAAGAAAAATAAAAGATAAAAATTAAAAATAAATAAAATTTAATCTTATTACTTTAAATATAATTTTTTTTATGTAATTATACGGATATAAAAAGATGATAATATTAATATATGTTTACTATTTAGTATTACAATAACCATTTATACTTTATGTTATAATTTTTCTAAAATCTGTTAAAAATTTTACAACTAATCATAATTTTAATTATCTACTGTAAAAATATTCATTCTTAATTAACCGTATAAAGCAAGGTACGTATAAAGCAAGGTACATTGGCCGCATAGAAACCACTAGAAGCAATTAAAGGAAAGAAAGAACCCCATAAATTTCAAAACTAAAGTAGCACAATATCACACAAACATAATTTAACAACCTCGCATTTGACGATGCCACTCACTACAATTTTGTATTACAGAACTGCAATTGCCAACTTAAGCTAAAATTACAACTTCACTACAAATGAAACTAACTTAACTCTAAACCCAACTCTAACTATCAGAAGACAGGTTTAAAAAACATCTCACAACTCCATAATCACAGTAACTAAGCATCTGCTTGTGGTTGTTCTTGTGGGGGCGGCTGTTGGTGTTGCTTCTGTGGCCAAGGTACAAAGGCCATGGGCGGTCCAGGTTGTGCATATTCACCCACGTGATCTACTGGTTTTCCGATGATCATACTACCAAGTGCCATAGAATGCTCAGGTGGAACATAGTAATAAGGAAGATCAGCTGGTGAGCCCATCACAGGAATGGTAGCCTTAGTGACTCCAAGTCCTTCCTCTTTCAACTCGTCTCTCGGGATAATGTCGACCAAAAAATCAAATACATCAGTCCTTGAAATGGCAGCAGCAATATCATTCTTTTGCAGCGTTCTCCTTTTGTTTTCCTCAGTGTGGATCCAAGATCGCAAAGTTAGCTCCAAAATAAACATTTCACAGGCTTTAGCAAATAGAACTGGAGCCTCAGCTGAAATCATTCTCACATCCTCATCGGCTTTCATGACTTTCTTAATTCGAGCAAGCGGCAGGCTGTGATTTTTGAAATCTGTAGTTTGCTCGATTTCTTGCATCTGGTTGGCCCAAAACATTTGAAGCTGTTGTTGCTGCTGTCGATGGTGGAAGTGTTGTGCTTGCTGGTAAGCAAGTTGGTGCGACGAACTAGAGTAAGCTGTAGGCAGCGGCTGTGTTGGAGAAGGAACTGCTACTGCAGGAGTGTCTGAAGTCACCATGGAAGCAGCGTGATATGGAGGAGCATATGTTATTTGGCCACCTCCTGGCATAACACCCACCGCTGGCTGTGGCGGCTGCTGCTGCAGCTCCGTTTGTTTTGATTGGCCCATGGACTAACTATTATGTCATAACAAAGCTGAAGAAAAATGGAAGAATAAGTTTAACTCTTAAAGGACTATGAGTATTGGTTATTTTCGTGGACAAAATATTTACTTGTAAATTTATTTTTAGGCCTACTATCAAGTTTATCAAGAAAAATCAAACAAATCCTCGAGTATCAGATATTCGTACTTCAGGTATGTCTTTTATAACTACGACACATAGAATTACATTTAATAGTACACGTTTATAAATCTAAAATTATTTTTGATGTTTAAATATTTTTTATGTGTCTTAATATTTTTAAGATGTGATTTAAAATATATATATATATATATATATATATATTTTAAGGCTTTGAATAGGCTTTAAAAAATTAAGCCTAAAATGCATTTAACCCTAATACTATTAGGTATTATAATTATCTATAAATAAAGATACATTAGTGTTGATGGCATAGGCAGAACAAAAATATATGTGTTGAAAAAAAAGGGGAGCTGACGATTGAATCCAAAGAAATAATCAAAATCTGCTGAAGAAAAAAAAAGGAAGAAAAAAAAAAGGAACAACAGCGACATCGAAGAATGTTGAAGAAGTTAATTTAAATATATTGAAAGTTATACAGAAAGTTGGAGAAAATAATTGGAGAAAGTAATTAAAATATATTAAAAGTTGCGCAGGAATTTGAAAAGGAAGGTAATTAATATATATTAATTTTCTTAATTAATTTAATTCTTTTGGATTAGATATTTAGATTAAATAATTTTATGTGTAATCATGATTATTTGATTTGAGTATTAAATTTTAAGTTATTTTTATTAAATCTGTACTTAATTTTTTTTTACTTTAGAATTTTCTAGTTGATTTGATTTAAATGACATATATTTTGAATCATCTAGTTAGGATTATTCATTGTTAAATCCGCTCTAGAACACACACGGGCACTTGTGTTTTTTGTGCTAACTATTTTGCAGTTGATTTGTGAACGATCTGATTTGCGGGAAGCTTATTGGAATGTTGGTCTGGAAATCGCTCACACTAATATTGAAAACTGTGAAAACAGAACAGGGGCTCGTAAGTAAAGTACATTGGGACAATATCCTAAGGAGGGTAGCATAAGACCGAGTTTGTACTTGAACATTTGATTTTCATAGTGGAAAGTTAAGTGGTCCGGTGGACCGGTGGTTTTTCTCTTAGGTCATGGTTGTGACCTAAGTTGTTTCCACCTAAAAATATCGTGTGTTATTATTTTATTTCTGTACTTATATTTACACACGATTGCATGTCTGACTGGTTTGTTTAGGTTATTAAATTATACCCCTCTAAGTTAATTAGGTCCATAATTTATAAACTTTCAAACTCTAAAAAAAAGAAGCAATGACAAAGAAAGGCAAAGGAGAACAAAATTTTGATCAAGGATGAATTCGTAACAGATCAAGTTTCACAATATGTCAATTTCATTTCATTTCTATGTTCACTAGAGGCTTGTGTTAAACACAAAAGAAAACAAAAACCTTTAATTCCTATGCTCCCTAATAGCACCTTAAAGAAGAATCAAGAAGCTCTAAATGGTTGAACAGGTTAAAATTTAAAATGTTTAAAACATATATTTTGAAGTAAATCATGTAGGCAGTTTAAGAACTTTACCCAAAAAATCCGAGTAGACAAAAATATATTTTGTCTATTACATTCTATTCATAATGAGTGACAGAACGTTTTCCTTGTAAACTCAAACATTTAAGCAAAGTCTACTCACAAACTAGAAGTCTAAATTGGGATAGGATATCCCATTAACTCATGAAACAACTCATAAATTTTAATAACCTATCACATCTTATCTCACTTATTTTTTCACGAGGGTGTGATAATGAGATGATACTAACAAAAATATCTTATTTGTCTCAAATGAACTCAAATGAGACCAATAAAAATACAAAAATAATGAAAAATATGAAACATAATTATTTACAATTTATAAGTTTGATAAGAAAAATGATGAAAGATTATGTTTAAAGTTAGATACATTAAGACTATAATTAAAATCAAATGAGATAAGACTGAGACAATTTTGTAGCATGAATCCAAAAAACATGAGATGTCAAACTTTACATCCCTATGACAGACACAACTAATCCTCGATAGAGATAGGGATGTGACAGTGAATAAATTAAATGAACAGACCTATAAAACACTACATCCAGGAGGTTTATCACTTTTCCTTTTCCGTTTTAGGCCACCTGTTCGAACCACGTATCAGCTACAATTCGATCCAACAAAAACTCAGGAGCTTAAAAGAAAAGGAAAAAAAATGTTTTTCTTCCTCGTATTTTCAGCGTAGCATTCAACTCGATTAACATAAAGTAGACATGCATTTGAATTCAAAATAAATTAGACAAAAGTACAAGAAGTTAGAAATTTCACTTTACTCTTGTCAGTGCCCTATGCCCTGTTTGGTTACTACGTGCCAACACAAGTAGCTCAAAATTTCCATCAAATTTCAGCAATATCATCAATATTCATAAGAAATTACGCGAAATTTAAACTTCAGATAAAGAAAATAAAAACAAAAACATGAAAAAATGATCGATACGATTACCGTCTTTCTTTAACCTCCCATGTTTTCCTTTAAAAAAAACCAAAAACGAAATTCTTGAAATACCAAAACAATAGTTTAAAGAAATTAATTTACCCGGGAAAGTTCAGCTGACTTTTCCTCAACAGCAAAAACCCTAAAGATGGGAAGAGAAGGAATTTTAGAGCGAGAAACTCTGTGAAATATGGTCATCTAGGGAGAAGGAGAGGGAGAGACAGCGAAACAAAGTTCTGCGAACATTTATATGCCGACACGCGTCGGTCAATGAGAGTTCTGACGACAAGAGGGTGCTTTATTGGAAACACACGTGGCTATAAAGAACTGGACGTTCTTGAGGAGAGATGCTCGAGTAGACGATTCCCCCAAAACAATATAACTTTATTAATTAAATTTATGATATATAATGATATTAATTATATAGTTGCGATAGTATAATTTATTTTTTAGATAAAAGGAAAATAGTCAATCACTTCTATTATAATTAATAAAATTTAAAGTTCTCTAAACAATAGCCAGATCAAAATTCAAATCAATTTATACGTAAATATTTTTTTATGATAATAAAAGAAGAACACGCATACATTACATGACCTCCTTCAACATGGAAATATAACGATGGAGGATATTATAGGAAATTAATAATATTTTGTAATTATTTCTATATCATACTTTTTATTTTATATTACATATTAATATTATTTAAAAAATCAATATTTTAAATAATTTTGATATATCGCAAACTATAAAGGATTTGTGTAAAAATAATTGAAAATTGAAATGTGTGATTTTATTTTTTACGTAAAAAAAATTAAGGCACACAAATTTCACAATTTTTTTTGAATTTGTTAATGGAAATCCTTCAAAAGATTTATAATTAAATTTGATTTTTCATTTTTATTTTTACCTTTGAACATCAACAAAAAAAAAAATTAGCGATAGCCTTAGTAAAAAATTAAGTTCTTTTAGAGATGAAAAGTAGAAATACTTCTATAACAAAAAACAAAAAGGCAAAATGCTTTTACATTTTTTTGTGAAAAATTAATTTCATAATTGAAAAAGGACAAATAAAACCATTTAAAAAATATGCATTTATTTTATTCTGTTAAGAGAAAATTATAAATTAATTGTTTAATATTTTTCCAGATATCATTCAAGTTTAGAAAAATATATATCACCAATCTAACTATTGTTAATATTAACCCTAAACAAAATTTAAAAGAAAATTCAAACACATATAACAAAAACTCTTTAAAAAATTTAAACCTTTGAATCTTCCCTCTAACTTTGTGGTGCACTTGCCCCTCAGGTTCAAAGCCTATAATTGACATATTGTGACTCAGTAAGTATTTCTATATATTGTGTTGAAATTTTTTATGAATTAAAATTGTTTTAAAATCAAAAGTCATGTTGTTTTCTTTTCTATTTCGTTTCTAAAGTTTTTCATTTTTTGAATTAATTTTTTTGTTTTTATCTTAATTCATTTTTGAATTAATTATTTTGTTTAAAGCTCTGCTCACGGGTGTATATATATATTCGAACAGAGAGAGAGAGAAAAAAAACATAACAGAGTTGAGAAGAAGAAAAAAAGGAAGAAAGAAATAAGAAAAAAAAATAGAAGAGTAAAAAAAAGAGTACGAAAAGAGAAATTATTATTATTATTATTTTATCTAGAATTAGTTTCTTCAATAGAATTAAGATACTTGCAAATTCATGAAATAATAAAATGTGATATAAATTTATTATTATTTAATTATTGTATTATATGATACAAGTTTTCGTAGTTCACTAACACACATGACGAACGAAAAAATTATCTTAAAGATATTATGTGATACACAAGTCTCGATTATTTATTCTATTTAAGTTTTATATTTTTTATATTTGTGTATTATTAATTTTTAATAAAATAATTTTATTTTTAATTTATTTATCAATGTATTATTTTCAACAATTTTAGGATAATTTTCCATGCAATTTTAATATTAGATAAAGTGATATTTTTCAAAACTTTTATTCTTTTTCTCTCCTGTCTGACTGTACATTTCTATTTTTGTTCTCTTTTTCTACTTTTATTTTCTTTTATATGTTTTGCTATATATATTTTATTTATTTTAAAAATAGTAGGATTGCTTTCTTAATTTATATTTGATTTATTTCTTATATATGTTATTTTAATTATTGGGCAATAACTCATTTATTAGTATTATTTTTAGCTCTTCTACATAGTTTATTATTTTGAATCAATTTGTGATACTAATATTTTTTTTAGAATCTAAAACTTTATTTAGTGGTTTTTAAAATTTGGATTATTATTTGTGTATTTAACAGGAAAAAAAATTATGACATCAGAAATGATCACTCTATTGTCCCAAATTGATAATCCAATTCTGAAAGTTGTTTACCCTATTATGGGTAGTTCTAATGTGAACCAAATAACAAGACCTTCTTTGATTCATGCTTCTGTGATTCATAGGATAATCCCAATGTTATCGGTTTATGTTCCTATGAACTGTGAATTTTTTTTGAAGAAGTTTAATGGTTTGAACTTCAAGAAATGGAGAAGTAGGATGGTATCCTATCTCACTACCTTGAATTTGGCAAGGTCTTGACTGAAGAAGCTCCCAATCAACTTAAGGGTGAACAAGATTTTTAGTCTGCTAGTACTATCGAAACATGAAAGCATTATGATTATCTATGTTTTGAATAGTCTAACTGATTCTTTGTACAATGAGTACAATAAGAAGTAAATGACTAAAAACATGTAGGAATCATTGGACTAGAAGTATGAAACCGATGCTAAGAAATTTTTGGTTGGCTGCTTTTTCTTGATTATAAGATGGTGGACTCTAAATCTGTATGTAGTCAAATGTGTGAAATCCAAGATATCTTAACAAAGATGTATAATGAAGGGATAGTACTTAATGAAACCTTCCAAGTTGCATCTATTATTGAAAAGTTTCCCTTTTCATAGATAGGATTCAAGGCCTACTTTAAACACAAGTGAAGGGAAGTGTCTTTGAAAGACTTACTGATAAGATTCAAAGTGGAAGAAGACAACAAGACTTCTTCTAAAAGAGGATATATCACATTATCACCCAAGGCTAATGTGATAGCATAGGGTCAAAGTTCCAAGCAAAATAAGAATAAAGGTAAGGACAAGTTGGGTAAAAGGTCTAAATTGGGACCTAAAGAAGCAAATTTTAAGAAGTAAAGCTTCAGAGGGATTTGCTTTAGCTATCAGAAGGAAAAGCATAAAGCCCAGGACTGCAAATTTCCAAAAAGAAACATGAACTTAGGAAAACATGGTTGATGACATCACTCATGATATCTCTGATATTGACTTATGTGTAGTCGTTTATGAGGTGAACTTGGTAGGATTAAACCCAAAAAAGTGGTGGATTGATACTAGTGCAACAAGACATGTATGCTCATATAAGGAGCTATTCATTACTTTTGAACCAGTAAAATATGGATAGAAGCTTTTCATATGAAATTCTACCACATAAGCTATTCAATGGTAAGGCCTGGTCAAACTGAAGATGACTTCTGGGAAGGAGCTTTCATTAAAAGATGTACTCTATATGGTATACATCCATAAGAATCTTGCTTCTAGCTTATTACTAAACAAACATGGCTTTGAGATAGTGTTTGAATTTGATAAGGTTGTTATGACCAAAAATGGGATGTTTGTAGGAAAGAGGTATGTATCTAATGAGCTATTTAAGCTCAATATAATTATTATAAAAGCTAAGAATATTAATAAGATTAATTCTTCTGCGTATTTGCTTGAGTCTTCCAACTCGTGGCATGGTAGACTATGTCATGTTAATTATGATACATTGCGTAGACTAATTAATATAGAATACATACCCGCATTCCAAATAGATTAAAAGCATAAGTATGAGATTTGTGTTGAGACAAAAATGACTAGGTCATCGTTTAATTCAACTGAAAGAAACACTGAACCCCTTGGCTTAATCTATAGTGATCTATGTGATTTGATTTTTTTTAAAGAAAATGGTGACAATAAGTATTTTATTACTTTTGTTGATGATATCATGAAATATTGCTATAGAGAAAATTATTTTTTATAAAATAGAAATTGAGAATCAAGGTACTACATAATGCCTTATTCATCTCAACAAAATGAAGTTGCTAAATGTAAGAATCGTACCTTGAAAGAAATGATGAATGCAATTCTATTAAGTTTTGAGTTGTCACAAAACTTATGAGGGAAGCTATTTTGTTAACTAACTACCTTTTAAATAAAGTACCTCAAAAAAAGACACATGAGACACCATATGAATTATTTAAAAGAAAGGTACCCTCTTATAAATATTTATGAGTGTAGAGGTGTCTTGCTAAAGTAGTTGTACCTATACCTAAGAAGGTGAAGATAGGTCTAAAAATGATATATTGTTCCTCATTAGATATGCACATAATAGTAGTGCTTATCGGTTTCTTGTGCATGAGTCAAAGATCCTAGACATACACAAGGACACGATGATGAAATAAAGGAATGCATGGTTCTTTGAACATGTATTTTTAAGTAAATTTCAAGGAGAATCAAGTTCGTCTAAATGAACATATGAGACTATAAATGAAGATAGTCAAAACAAAGAACCTGTTACGCAAAATCACACTTGTAAACTAGTTGATTTATCTCCAAGTATTAAAACACTAGGATCTAAGTGAATATTTATGAGAAAACGTAAATAAGATGGATCAATTGAAAAGTATAAGGCTAAGCTTGTAATTAAGGGATACAAATAATAACATTACCTTAATTACTTTGATACTTTTTCTCTTGTGATGAGAATAACATCCATAAGGATGATAATTGCTATCGTTGCTCTACGAAACCTTGAAATACATTAAATGAATATAAATACAACCTTTCTAAATGGAGAGTTAGATGAAGAAATCTATATGGACCAACCAAAGGAGTTTTCATGCCCAGGGAAAGAAGGAAAGGTTTGTAAATTGGTGAAGTCTTTATATGGCTTGAAACAAACACCAAAAAAATGGCATGAAAAGTTTGATAATTTCATGAGAAAAAATGATTTTAAAATCAACGAATGTGAAAAGATGGTTATGTTATCTTGTGTCTTTACGCTAATGTCATGATAATTGTGGGTAGTAATGATCAAAGAATCAAATCTACTAAGACTATGTTGAATTCAAGGTTTGATATGAAAAACATGGGGCCTGCTAATGTAATTTTGGGAATTAAGATATCAAGCGGTCTCATTCTAAGTCAATGTCATTATGTTGACAAAATACTTGAGAAATTCAACAATGGTGATTCTAGAATTGTGAGAACACCAGTAAATACAAATCTACACCTATCTAAGAATAAAAGTAAGAGTGTGTCTCAACTAGAATATTCTAGAGTGATAGGAAGTGTTATATACTTGATGACTTGTACGAGACTTGACATGGCTTACGCTATATGCAAACTAAGTAGATATACTAGTAATCCAAGATCTGATCACTGGAAAGGTATTACAATACTACTTAGATACTTAAGATATACATGTAGCTATGGACTACACTACACAAGATATCCATCTATGTTAGAAGGATACCATGATGCAAATTGGATATATGACATGAATACCCAAAGTCTACTAATGGATATGTATTCATATTGGGTGATGTAGTTATTTCATGGAAGTCCTTTAAAGATATGTGCATTGCTAAATCCAAGATGGAATCTAAGTTCATCGCTTTGGATAAATATGGCGAAGAATGGAAAGGCACAGAGCAATATGTACAATGGTAAGTCTTAACATATATGTCATAGACATAATACCATTAGACAACTACTCTCAACTGGGGTAATCTCTATTAACTATGTGAAGTCAAAAGATAACATAACAGATCCCTTAACTAAATGGTTAAATTGAGAGTTAGTTGATAAATCATCAAGAGGAATGGAATTGAAGCCTATGAATGAAAAAATATTTGTAAAGGAAACACAACCTATTTAATTGGAGATCCCAAGATCTTGGTTCAAAAGGACAACAAAATTGTAAAGACTTGGTGAGATCACTATGAAGGTTTACCCTCAAGTCCATTCCTATGATGAAAATAGTGATACCCGTAAGATATAGAGTAAGTTAAAGCTTTTAATGATTTTTATGAAGAAAATATCGAGCGAAGTATGATAGTTACTATTTGCATATTATTTTTTAAAGATAAAAGATCACCTATGTGAGGGAAAAATGGGGTACTTTGAAAGAGAATTATATTGGGTTCATTTCTTTAGAGACGATCACAGAACCAATATATGTTCATGGCCAAAATAGACATAATAGTGAGAATTGAATTATGTCAGAAAAGACTCTTGTGTGAAGTATGACATCGCTTACATAAACAACAGAACAGTTCAAGGATATCGCGTCTACCGATCAGTCAATAAGATAAATATACTTTCCTATGATAAGGTTCAAAGGGTAATACCTACATATCTTATGCAGGTTTCAATCAGTTGAACTCTGTTTTCGTGTCAAAATTTGATTTGAAATATATGTCAATTTTTATTCATGTGGGAGGTTGTTGAAATTTTTTATAAATTAAAATTTCTTTAAAATAAAAATTATGTTGTTTTCTTTTCTTTTCCATTTCCTAAGTTTTTTAGTTTTCGAATTAATTTTTCCATTGTTTGGTGTGAAGCACTTGTTTCTGTTACCCTAATTTGTCCTGTTTGTACTTATCCTTCTTTTTTTCTTTTTTCGTTCCAATTTCCACATTGGCCTGGCCACCCTTGACTAGGCCTAACTCTCTTTCAAGGTTGAAAAATTCTCCTGCCTCCTCATATGCCTCTTCCAAATTTTAAGGAACTATCTTGGTTAGCTCTACAAATAAATTGGAGTTCTTTAGGAGACCTCGCCTAAAGGCTTCTATAGTGATAAAGCTAGAACAGTAAGAGATTTCTAACTTTTCTTCCCCGAATCATTTCATATATGTTTCGATAGACTCACATCTTTCTTAAATGATTGAAAAGAGGTGGTAAGACTCATTCCTTAGTGGCTTGTTACAGGCATAATTGGTGATAAACAACCTTGCAAACTATGAGAATAAGGTTATGGTGTGAAGTGTCAAGTTATTGAATCATTTCTAGGCACCATCACAGAGGGTGGCAACCAACAATTTACACATTATGAGGTCTTCTTTTGCCCTGTGTAAGGCTCATATGGGCCATGGTCGTCTTGAAATATTGCACGTGAGTCACAAGGTCATTAGTTCCTTGATAGTCAAAACACATAAGAGCATTTAACTTGATTAGTGGTTCGTCATTCTCTATTTCATCAAAGAATGGCGAGACACACAATTGCTCACAGTCCCTAGCTACATCATAGAGCACCTTACCTTTTACTTGCCTTTCATTGCTCATTCTCAAGGCGTGATCTTGCTTTCTATTGGTCTCATCTAAAGCATAGAACTGTACCTCCCAATTTTTTTCTTTCTAACAACTACCGCTCGTTACTAGGTCCCATCGAACTGTAAAGGGGATCATCCCTAACCTCTCATTCTCCTTGGCTATAGTCGAGCATAAAGCAATCAGGTCTGTTTCTACCAATCAGGTTAGTGGTGTGACCATCAAAGGGTCTCAAATAGAACTGTGAGCACAACGTCTTGTTTTCTAGTCTAGTATCCTCGAGTTCTCTTCTTAACTCAAAAAGTTGACGAGCCAACTCATGATGGGTCGGTCTTCGTTCTAGCTTAGTCATGGGTTGGCGAGGCATTATTTGTTGTTGTCGTTGCTTCTTCGTTTGCTTGTCTCAATCATCCTTCAGCATGTGTTCCTACCATGATGATTGTGATTTTGAGGGTGTGTGGGACAAGCGTCAAGTCTCTTAAGTCTCTCTCAGAATTCGGGGTGAATCTTTGAAAGTATGGGGCCATAAGCCAAAGCTCAACCTTAGAATCTGAGCCCCACAGTGGCTGTTGTCAATTTTAGAGAACATAAAACGTGCAAGCATACACGGTCACAAGTAATAAAATTTGATAAGTAAGTTATCGTTCCCACGGAGATTTGTTACTACAGTTTGTTGAGTACTAAAATTATCTCTTTCTGATTTTATCCAAAATGATCGTTAATTCGAAGTCGTTAACTAAAAAGTTGTATAACAAAATAAAAGAAATCTAGGATTACAGTTTTCATCAAATTAATCCACTCAAATCATGTTATTTTCTTTTGATTTGTATTTTTTTAGTACATTTAATTTGTCAACCAAAAATTTCTAATTTTATCCATACATCTCTTCTGAGTTCCGTATAAACACACCTCGTTAAATTAATTCACTATATTCCTATGAGAATTAAATTCACCAAGATTCATTACGTTCTAAGTTCTCAAATAGCCACACATACAATTAGGATATATTCATATCCTTCATCATACATGTCATTCTATTTATGAGCAATATACACAAAAATGTTTCTTCCAAGTTTATTTAAGTGACACAAATCATTTGATAAAATTCGTAAATAATCAAAAGCATTAAGCACAAAATAGAATAAACAAATCGAACGTCTTATAAATCTTTCAAAAATAATTAAAATCAAAGCGTCATAAATTTAGATAAAATGCAACCCTAGAAAAATTAAATTACTTCATAAATTTGAATTAAAATTACAACAGTTTAAGGAAAATGAGATGAAGAACAAAAAAAATTAAATCATTTTGGATCGTAAAAATTTGGCACACGCAGAACACAGTCCACCCCCGAATACTACTAAAAATCTCAAACTCTAAACTCCCAAAAAAAATTACTCTATTATAATATCCTCTATTTATAACATCAAATTTCTAAAAAAATACATTTAAAAATATATTTTTTTAATACGCGGGAGACAGATAGGTGTGGGGAAAATAATTAAATAATACATGTGGGGGACAAAATGTATCGAAAACGAAAAACTGGTATCGAAAACGCAAACTGGGAACATGCGCGTCGCTATCTCTTTTTTTCAATTTTCCACTACCACGTGTTGTGATATGATTCGTTGAAAGCTAAAGTGGGACACGTGGCAGCATATCATTGCCATTTAAGGACAGGTGCACGTAGCATTTCCGCACAGGAGTAGAGGCGTGAGAACGTGGGAGACAACGACTACAACGCGTGCGTGGGACACATAGCCGCTTGTGATTCGTAGTATAACTAGGCGCATATGGATCAACCGCACGAGAAAAGAGGCACGCGAACGTGGGGGACAACGGTTGGAATGCGTCAGACACGTGGGTCCCACCCTGTACGCCGACCTGCACAGTAGGTGGGCCCCACTCGTGCGCTGAGCCACGTGATAGAAGAAACCCTGCTCCCACTCTCTTTGGTCGGGTTTGAATGACATGCGTGCTTCCTAACCGTTTATTCTTCGATCTGACGGCGTACATTGCACGCGTAGATAATGGCGTGTGGTCTTCTCTCCTGCGCAGAAAAAGAACTTTAATTAATTGCATTTTGACCCACAAATTTAATTCAAATTATATTTTAAACTTTTATTTAATTACAATTAAGTACTTTTCTAATTTAAATTTAATTTTTAATTTTTAATAATTAAAATTATATTTTTGACTTTTATAAATTGCAATTAAGCACTCATTTATTTGAAATTATATTTTTGGACATAAATTTAGAATTAAGTACCTTTTCGATTCAAATTAATTAATTTTCTTAAAAATATATTCCTTAACAAATAAACAGTAAATACTAATTTATTAAACTAAAATTAACTAAAAATGTGAAGAACATAACAATTATAATTAATAAAATATATGAAAATAACTATATAAATACAGTTATCAATGGCGGCAAAATGTTGGGATTGATCCAATTTATAGGGAGAGAAAGCAAAGATAAGTTAAAGTAATTAATGGAATATACATATAAGTGTGTGAGGATGGCCATAAAAGTAAAAGCAAGCATACTAGTAGATTGAGGTCGACCATCGAGATGGTCAACCCTCTATATGATAAAGCTCCACAAGACAAATCTCTCTCACGAGTGTATCCATGGGAACATACAAAGATAGGTTTTTGGGGGGTCACTCATTGAAGAATATATTACGAGAGATGATTGAGATAATTTGGAGTATGTTCTTCCTCTTTATTCTGTGTTCTTGTTAATGCATAAACAATCCTATAAATAGGAATAAGAACTAGTGGCCACTAAGCTAAGAATATAACAACTGGTATCAACATATAAATACAGCTTGTTTTAAACTAATACTATAGCCTGTACAACACTGATATAGTATAATATTCTCATACAGTTTACACTCCCCTTCAAGTTGGGTAATAGATATTAATCATTCCTAGCTTGTAACTTAATGCTTCGAAGATTGTTGGAGGTAATGCTTTGGTAAGGATATCTGCAATTTGATGATGTGTAGATGTATATAGTAGGTCCACGATTTTTCCATCTAACTTCTCTTTAATGAAATGACAATCAATTTCTACATGTTTGGTTCGGTCATGATGAACTAGATTTTTCGCAATTCTTATTGCAGCTTGATTGTCACAATGCATGCTGATAGGTTCAGGGGTTGTGAAGTCCAGTTCATTGAGTAGTCTTTTTAACCATATTCTTTCATAAATCCCATGAGCCATAGCTCTAAATTCAGCTCATGCACTGCTTCGAGCGACTACTGACTATTTCTTACTTCGCCAAGTTACAAGATTTCCCCATACGAATGTACAATACCCAATGGTAGATCTGCGATCCACTATAGAGCCTGCCCAGTCAGTATCTGCAAAGACTTCAATTTTTCTGGTGTCATTTTGAGATAATTGAGTATATGATAAATGGATTTCATGTGTTCTTCAGTGGGAATGTTCATAAATTGACTTACAACACTTACTGAAAAACCAATATATGATCTAGTGTGGGATAGGTAAATGAGTTTTCCCACTAATCTTTGGTAACGGCCTTTGTCCATAGGTGTACTATTTTCTTTGATTCCGAGTTTTACTGTAGAGTCCATCGGAGTTTCTGCCGATTTACACCCGATCATTCCAGTTTCCTTGAGAAGATCAAGTACATATTTTCTTTGAGATATAGATATGCCCCTTTTTGTTTGTGCTACTTCCATTCCTAGGAAATATTTGAGATTGCCTAGATCTTTGATCTCAAATTCCTTGGCAAGGAATTCTTTGAGTTTATTCATCTCAATTGTAGAATTACATGTTAGAACAATATCATCTACATACACAATTAGGATAATTATTCTATCATTGGAGAAGTGTTTGACGAATAGTGTTTGATCTGATTGGCATTGAGTGTACTCATATCTCTTTAGAACTTTAGAGAACCTATCAAACCAGGCACGTGGAAACTATTTCAATCCATATAAGGATTTTTTAAGTTTGCAGACTCTATTGGTTAGAACAGGAGATTCAATTCCAGTAAGAATGTTCATGTAGACTTCTTCTTCGAGATCACCATTAAGGAATGCATTCTTGACATCTAATTGGTAAAGAGGTAAATCCAAGTTAGATGCTAAGGAAAGAAGAACACGAATAGTGTTGAGTTTTGTTACAGGTGCAAAAGTCTCCTGATAGTCAAGCACATATGTTTGAGTGAATCCCCAAGCCACAAGGTGAGCTTTGAGTCTTTCTACATTGTCATCTATTTTGTGTTTGATTGTAAAGATCCATTTACACCTAACAACTTTTTTTCCCGATGGTAGTTCTGTGATCTCTCAAGTTTTGTTTTTCTCTAAGGCACTGAGTTCTTCTTGAATAGTTGTCTTCTATTCAGGTATCTAAAATGCTTCATGAATAGAATTTGGAACCTCTATCTGATCAAAGTTGCTGATAAATGCCTTATAACCTAGTGAGAGATTTTTATAGGAAACAAAGTTGTAGATGGGTGGTTTGTGCATGATCTTACACTTTTCCTTATAGCAATTGGCAAATTCAAATCATTAGGAGATAATTCAATTATGAGGTTCAGTGATGTTACCTTGTGAATTGTCAGAATGGTATGTACTCGGGTTGGATTCCTAGACTGGCTCAAGATATACTCGGTTCTTCGCTCTTTCTTGAGTTATTTTCCTCCTAGAGTAGACAAGAAGATCATTGTTTGGGACAAGAAAGTTTGGATCTATTGGTAGAGAATTTGAAGGTTCATTGAGATTAGTAAGAGTATTTATTTGAGAAATTGATTAACTCTTTAGAATTTATGAGATACGATATATGGGAGACTGAGTGGTTATGATATTCAAAAGCTGGTATTTGTTGCATATGTTCTCTCCATGAATGGCAGGTTTGGAATAATACAAATATTGTTTAAAGAATGTGATATCCATTGTATTATAGAATCGTTTTATGGTAGAAGAAAAACATGTGTATCCTTTCTGGTATGATGAATACCCTAGGAATATGCATTTGGTGGCTCGAGGATCAAGTTTGCCACTATGATGTACATGGATATAAGTAGAACATCCGAAAATTTTAAAGAGAATGTGGGACACGATTTTGGTGTGTGGGTATGACTCAAGTAGAGTATTGAGAGGTGTTTTAAACATGAGGATACGAGAGGGCATCCGATTGATAAGATAGATAGTTATAAGAACAGCATCCCCCTAAAAATGTTGAAGGACATGAGTTATGAACATGGGGGATCTAGCTACCTCAAGAAGATGCCTATTCTTTCTTTCAGTCACCTCAATTTGTTAAGGTGTGTCAACACAAGAGCTTAGATGGACAATCCCTTGACTTAACAGATAATCAATAAGGGTGTAAGTGAAGTATTATTTAGCATTGTTAGATTTCAATACTTGGATTTTTGTTTGAATTTGGGTTTGAATCATGGTATTGAAATTTTTAAAAATTTGACATGCTTTAGATTTTTTTTTCATTAGGAATAACCAAGTGATTCGAGTATAATCATCCATAAATGAAATGAACCAATGTGTCCCTGTGATGTTTTTAATTCGAGAAGGTCCCCAAATATCAATGTGAATTAATGAGAAATGATATGATTTTTATGTGGAAGATGAGGATATGAAGTTCTAACATGTTTTGAAAATTGATATACTTCACATTGAAAATCTTTAGAATTTTTATTTCTAAAGGATGAAGGAAATTTTTTTTCTGTAAATATTGGAAATTAGGATGACCTAAGCGATAGTGATTCAACATGATTTCACCATCATTATTGAACTTAAGATTTAACAAAACTTTATTCTGATAAGAAACTTCGGATACAACTTGGTGGACTTGTCTTGCTGAAGGTTCTTCACTTTGGAGGAGATAAAGTCCCGAGCATTCTTTAGCACTGCCAATCATCTTCCCCGAATCTAAGTCCTAAAATTCACATAGGTTATGAACAAATTTAGTCATACAATTTTTATCACATGTGAGTTTAGTAATTGATACAAGATTACAATCAAGTATGTGAACAAGAAGGACAGAATCTAGAGCAAAGGAGTTTGAAATTTTGGCTGAATCAATTCATGTTACTTTGGATACTGAACCATCGACAATTATAACAGTGTCCGTTCTGGTAGGTTTTAAGATTCATGAGAAGAGAAGCATCACACTTCATGTGGTCTGAAGCACCTGAATCAACAATCCATGGTCTCATAACCTGTTTCACACTAAGAGCATTGAAGGTGTTACCTGATTGAGCTATAGTGGCAGATGATGTTGTCAAGGATTGTCCAAATAATTTCTGGAGAAGATCAATTTGTTCCTTGCTAAACAAAGCAGATTTAGGTGATGTAGTGCCTTGAGATTTGGAGACAGTTTTTCCATAACTTTCTTTGTTGAAGTGTTGTGCGGAGGGTGGTTTCCAATCAGCTGGTTTTCCATGAATTTTCCAGCAGGTTTCCTTAGTGTGACCAAGTTTACGACAATGATCACACCAAGGTTTTCCATGACGAGGATGATTGTATGTATTATGAGAGTACTGGTAGCCTCGAATAGCGAGTGCAGATCCTTCTCCAGTCACGAAAATGGTAGATGGAGGACCCATCATTACTTTCTTCCGACTCTCCTCTTGACGGACTTCGGAGAAGGCTTCACGAATGTTGGGCAAGGGTTTTGTTTCTAGAATTCTGCCACACACATCATCAAGATCTTTATGGAGTCCCAATAAAAATTTGAAAACCCACTTCTTGTCAATAATCTGTTTGTATAAGATGTTGTCTGCTAGACATGTACATTTGTGAACCTCAAAGAGGTCTAATTGCTAACAACATCGAGTGAGTGAGTTAAAATATTGTGTAACTAACAACTCTCCTTGACGAAGATCATGAAGGATGCTTTCGATCTCAAATAGTTCAGACATATTATCATAACTGGAATAAGTGTCTCTGGCGGCATCCCATATTCCTTTGGTAATTTTATAGAGAAGAAAGTTCTCTCCAATCTCGTTTTTCATGGAATTGATCAACCAAAACATCACCACATTGTTTTCATATTTCCATGTTTTGTATTACAGATCTTCCTTGTTCGGAGCTGCTGCATCTCCAGTAAGGTAATCATCTTTCATATTTCCACATATAAACATCATGACGGATTGGGACCATTAAAGGTAATTGTGCCCATTTAATTTATGACTAGTGATGGACATAAGACTGTTTTCTGTGGAACCAGTAATTACAGGTTTTCCCGTGGCCATTGGTGTTATTTTAATTGTAGCTTATATGTGGGCTGAATTTTGTGAATGGTTTGGTTTTTTTTTTAGATTTCTTGCTGGGTTGTACAGGGTTAGGTTGTACATTGTCGGATCGGGTCGGGTTGTACATGGTCGGGTTAGGTTAGATTATAAATGCAGCTTATTACGGGTATTGGAAAACTGGAGAAACAGAAAGCAAAAAATATGGCTAGCGGGGATTTACTGGCTTGCGTGACTAGATGATTGACAAGGATGGTGATGAACCAGATGATCGACGACGACGATGAAGAGATGGTCGGCGATGAAGATGAACAGATGACCAGCGATAATGATGAACAGATGGTCGACGAGCTGTGGGTAATGGCTCGCAAAGATGGCCTGAGTTTTACGATTTTTGGTTGTCGACGAGCTAACAATGATGACTGGCCTGAGGAAGATTTTTGTTTTTTTTTTCTCTATGAAATTCACTCTATGATTTAAGCTCAAATCTGTATCCAAAAAACAGCTTCTGTTTGTTTTTTTTTAATTCTCAGACAGAATTGGTGAGAAAACAAAAATTGGATTTCAGAAACGCTCTAATACCATGAAGAATATATTACGATAGATGATTGAGATAATCTGGAGTATGTTCTTCCTTTTTATTCTATGTTCTTGTTAATGCGTATACAATCATATAAATAGGAATAAGAGCTAGTTGTCACTAAGCTAAGAATATAACAGTTGATATCAACACATAAATACAGTTTGTTTTACTACAACATGTACAACACTGATATAGTATTATATTCTCATACAGTTTACACTCATCTTACGACTCGTGTTGTCTTCTGGACTCGAGTTGTTCTCTAAGCTCGGGTCGAACTCTAGGTCAATCCATATGTCCAAACACATATTAAAAAACCAATAATTTTTTATTTAATCGATTTAAAATTTAACGATCAATAAATTAATATTATTAATAAGTAAATACTTTTCTTCTTATTTAAAATGTATCTTTTAATTAATAACCCTATGCTTTTATTTATTTTATTCCTAACTATAAATAACATCTATCACGAAATCCAAATATCAACTATACTTTTTTTGTAATTATGGATGTGCTATTTCCTTTCTGTTCTTTAACATGGGAACCCTAATGAGGTAAACTCAACTCAAGCCAAAAAGAGTAACCGTTTACCAATTACAATTAATGAAAGGTGTAAGACATTACAGATAACAAAATTTTATATAAGATGAGTTCAAAAACACTTTTAAATTAATTGAATCTCAACACATATAAACTAACATTTAAAGGATAAAAATATAAATATAAATATTATCTTTTCATTATATTTTTATGGAAAAAGAAAAATAAATACAAATATTGTTTTTAAAAATATTGTCTCATAGAAACATTAAGATAATTATTTTTTGACAGACATTTTGTAATTTTGTAATGGAGACGTCCCCCTATTGAAATGTGCATGCAGGAGTGAGATTCAAACTAAGAATGAACTGTTCTAAGACTTCTGTTGTAATAGTAGATACTTAAAGAAAAAGAAAAAAAAAAGCACTTATAAAGAATTGCTCAATCGATTCGAATATTAACTCATATAAATGGTAATAGATGACAGTAACATATATCAAAATAACAACTATATATCCTACCAAAATGACTAACATCAGCTCAAAAATTCTTGGGAGTGATTAATATATAATACAATATTCTCGTGTACAATTAAATGAATATATTTATCACTTTGAAATTTCAGACAAACAAAAAGAAACCGCCAAATCATTGCTTAGATGCTTTCTGACCTTGTGCTTTGGTTTGGCTAGCTGCTGTAGACATCACACGTAAACGACTTGCAATTTCGGTGAAGGATGGCCTGATTGCTGGATTAGGAGCCCAACACTGCTCCATCAGTCTTGCCCACTCAGGATCACAATAACTTGGAATGGTTGGTCTCAAGGTGTTATTCACAATTCCTCCTGAAGGCATGAAAAAGCTTTCGGTATCAGTCACAGAAATCATTCTGCAGTATCCTAGCAGCTTGTTTGGCAAAGTAATTAGGTCAAATATCTCCTTGCAAATTTGTATTAGCAGAAAATCATACAGACAATTGCCCTTCTAAATGCACACAACATATAGAACATTCATGGTCAACAAAACGATGCTGTTTCATCAGTGCATGCAGGCCTATAATGAAGCAGACCCGTTTCTAAAAGCGCATAAATATTGAAATTTGAACTCAGCCATAAAATTGTTAAGAAAACAATAGAGTGTCACCTATGATAGCACCGTAATGCATGTTGGCATATGGCTCTTCACCAGTGAGGATCTCCCATAAAACAATACCAAAAGAGAACACATCTACCTGTAATCAAGAAAGAAAAAACAAGCATTTAAGAGGGTCGTTAAGATCAAGCTAGTAAGAGTAATTTCCCCAAACCTAGTACGGAAACAAAAGTTTCAATCCCAAAACTAGGCAGTAAATTATAAGAAAAAGAATAACGATATGAAGAAAAACTCTATCCACCACAAATTAAGGGCTATTTTATACTAGCAGATTTCCAACAACATTTGTAGACATTATCTTTTTATCTAAAATCGAGAACCACGACATATCATTGTAGAATCAAATTAAGTGATCTAACCTTTTCAGATACTTTATTGCTGCTGCCATTAAGCAACTCAGGTGCCATCCATGGTAATGTCCCCCGAACCCCAGCAGAAACCAAGGTATTTCGCTTGATTTTTGAAAGACCAAAATCACCAACCTGTGAGATAGAGAGAGAGATCTTCATTAGAAACATCCAAAATGCCAAAATATATTATCCTAAAAATTGAAATACCAACACCATACCTTGCAAATAGGCCGTAAAGAATCTTTTAAGTTCACAAGCAAGTTGTCACACTTCAAGTCAAAATGCACAATATTCTTTGAATGCAAATATTCCATTCCAAATGCTGCATCCATTGCGATTATTAACCGCTTACGGCGATCAAGATACCTTCAAACCAGAACGACAATAAGTAGCAAGAAAAAAAATCATGAAAATAGAAATGACATTGATCATAGAAAAGTCCAATTTCAAAGCAATGCAGATATGCAATAAACATAGCCTCTTAGCAAAATAAATAAATCTAAATGTGTGTGCATGTGTATGCAATAGACATTGCCAGAGAAAAGATGGTACTTCCAAAAATATCTTATTTTGCTGATATAGAATTTTGAAAATACCATAAACCGAAATGTCAACATTTTTTTCCCTCTCTTACTGACCATTGTAGATACATCATAATCAATTTATCTAGCATACACAGTAAGCTCAAGATTGAAACCGTTCTGGAAGCCCAAAAAAATTAAAAAATAAAGTGCACATTACCTGTCTTTGCGAAGTAAAACATGTCTTAAAGACCCATCAACCATGTACTCAGTTACAGTAGCTAATGTCGCCCCTGGTCCATCTTGCACTACACCATAAAATGCTACAACATTTGGATGATGAAGCTTCGAAAGAATATCAGCTTCACGCCAAAACTCTACTGTCTGAGAAAGTAGTAAATATTATTTAAAATGATCCAAGTATAATGAATTCATTAACAGAACATACCAGGTTTGCTTGTAATATGGATGTTACATTTTAATTTATAGAAGGAAAAAAATAGAGGAGAAATGTTCATGACAAAAATTAAAAATTGCAAATGTGTTAATGCTGAAAGAATAGCTTACTAATCTCTCCTGCTCTGATGACCTCCCAGTGAAACAACTCTTCTTTATTCTCTTAATTGCAACATCTGTTCCTCTCCATTTTCCATGATAGACAGTACCAAAGGTACCAGAACCCAGTTCCTTGAGCTCTTCAAGATCATCATTCTTTATGACCTGCAATGTGCCAAATAATGTCCAAGAAAGATATGACATACATGCAGAAAGTTACTGATGCTTATCTGCAGCAGCCAAAATTCCTCTATTTTTAAGAGCACGTGAAATATAAATTAAAAAAAAGGCCTACAACTAGAGCCTCGTTGAATTAATCATGAAAAACTCATTGAAATTGACACCATAGTATCTTCATCATTTAAAAAGACAACATTCAGGCAATTTCCTTTAAACAACCTTCCAATTTAAAGGAAATTAATAATTTAGCAACAGCACTATATTTCTAAATAATTCCTTGTCCCAACTGACTATTTTCTTAAGCAACCTATGCAACATAAAGGGGCCCCTCCAAAATTAAAACTTATATTAAAGAGAGCATTCCTACATTTTTCCCATTTTGAGAACGGGGAGAAGGGGAACCATTAAATTGTGAGAACAAACATCGTACCTGCAATGTATCGATATCGATATCTCCTAGTGAAGGATCCAGAGGAGGTAAACCAGCATTTCTGGACTCTAACCTCCCATCCTACATGAGTGAACCAGGCTAAATAAGCAATGAGCAAATATAACAAGAAATTTCATTTATCATCTGATGAATACCTCGTACTCTGGCTCTGGCATTCTTAAATTATCCATTTTATCACCAAACTGCATAACTCCAGATTCCTTCGCCTGGGAATTATCATAATTCGAATGCAAAATAGTTGCATCAGCAGCAGCCATTCCATGTAACTCCTTATGACTGTTTTCAACAAATTTTAATTGGGAATCAACACAATCCACTATATCTCTGTCAGTTTGTAAAGATGTAAGTTGATAAGATCTATCATCATCTTCAACTTTCCCAAGAGGTGGGAAGTTAAGGTCCTGGTCCATGAGAGAAACATCTTTATGAGTAAATCCGTCTTGTGCTAATTTCTGAAAATATGACCAACGCTTTGGCTCGTGATTTTTCATGTTTAAACTCAAGCCTGCTCCATCTTTGTGCAGCAAATCAATAGCAGGGGAATCTTCAGGAAATGCTTTGGAGAATATGTCGGAAAGGAAGTCACGTGGAAATCGATCTAATATATCAATTGAGATCTCCCCCTGATTTGGTGCAGAAACACCAGTCGAGGGTTGATTAGCTGAACTTTCTGTCCGTGCTGAAGGTTGTGGAAAGCCCATGGTATCATTTACACAGGAATCCTTGCCAATATCTCCACCAAAACCATGTTCTGGATGATTAGAGGCAGAATCCTCGTGATGCTTAGCAGCAACAGAAGCAGGTTCTAATGTAGCTTCCCGATTCTCATTAATCAATCTATGACCATTTGAGTGAATTGTTTCTTGGTCAGACTTATCGTCCTCCTTCACAGCATCCCTTTTGTCCATAGAATTTGATAGGGCCTTTTTCAACTCACCATCTACATCTTGTAAAATCTTTGAATTCATTTGAGAAAGTGAATCGGCAAACTCTTTGTACTTTTGGAGTTTCACAAATCCCTCATCAACAGCATGAGAATCCACAAAAAATGGATTTGATGTTGTGGTGGATTGTTCAACTTGAGAGGCCAGATTTCCATCCACATGCAGTCTGTCTAAGCCTTCAGTAACGGGGTCCTGATGTGTAATATCAGACTGCGAATGAGACATGAGTGACTGAGGATCATATGAATCATCAGACTTTGATGATCGATTCAGCAACTCTGCCTGCTCTCTAGGAATTCTTTCAGAATAGTAAACTCTCTGAGGAAGCACAGGTGGTTCGAGGTAAATCAAGTTCATTGCATTGGACTTGGGCACTAAATTTGCACTCTCAATTGATGAAGCAAGTTTTCCAGGTTCTTGATACTTGGCCTCATTTTTTGAAGATACTATATGTGGACCTCCCTCAGTTCCACTAACTGTTATTGACATGTCTTCAACAGGAAAATAATTCACCAAATTACTCTCATATGGCTGTGAAGGGATAGGATCCTCTTTTCTTGAGGATCCAACTATTTCAAGGTTACTATCTGGCTGTACCATGCTGGCAGGTTTTAGTTTTGCCTGCTTTACTGGGATCTCCAAATTCTCTACTTTTGAGCCACTGAATGGCTTCAATTCATTTGAAGTTCCTTGTTGATTAGTAGTCCCATTAAATGGCCTCGAAGCAGAAAATTCTCCAAAAGGAGAGGGACTAGCATTAACACGGCCATTGTACTGCATATCTTCTCCATGATGCATCATCTGGCCAGGATAAATACTAGAATAGTTTTCATAAGCACTTGTTGAATTTAGAATAATTGGCTCTGAAGATTGCACAGCTGATGACGATATGACATTGCCAGTTGAAGATATACAGTTAAAGCCAACTGAGTTAGCAGCACACATATTGGTCTCTTCCTCGTTAGTCTGTCCATCTAATTCACTTAAATTAGTTGTTGAACAGCTGGCCAGGCCATGCAAGCTCGAGTTCTTTCTTGAGCCAAGATCCATACCGTTGACAGCAACTACATACTGAACCTCAGAATCATCTTCCATGCTGCCAAGACCAAGCTGAGCATCATCCAAATCACTCGTGGAAAACAAAAACATCCTAAGCTTTTGTGAACCTCCTCGATGTTCTAATTCATTGCACTCCTCCATCATATTCTGAAGATCCTCGTCACATGAAACAGAAACCAAAGCATCCAAATCCTCTCCAGGAAGCTGATATTTTATTACATTTGTCTCACTATAAATTGATAAAGTTTTCTGGGTAAGCTCATGCCAAGAAATACCTTTTCTCATGCGGATAATGCGTGTGTCACCGCCAACATATCTGAGCTTTACATCACTAGGCCGGGGTAGAATTTTACCACCATAACTGCAGAGAACCTTCATCCTCATTGAAGAGCTATCAGAGGCTCCAGAAGAACAATAACTATGAACTCTTCGATTACTTTCATATGCTGATGAAGTTCGTGGTACTGATGCATAATTATTTCTGTATTCCTGAGAGCCCGAGCTTTTTCTATCAAAATGTTTCGGACCTTTTTCAGATACAGTACGCATTGAAATATCTGGCCCACTTTCAGACCCTGTATGACTGATTCCTAACATGCCCTTTAGTTCCATATAAGCTGTTGCATGATTAGATTCACCCACGGTGGTTGGAAGCAAAGGCTTTCTTGGATTTACTCGATCACGCATAAATTCAAGGGCAAACTCCTCACCCGTCTGTATGGAGTAATTAAGCACAGGTTTGACTTCTGAAATATTAGGGTCAGGGAATCTTGTATTCGAATGCATGGCACTGACAGGGTCACGAGTAAATGACTGGTAAGAAGACTGCAATTCATCATTTCCTTGTTCAACTGAATTATAATGGAACTGTCTGTTTGTTCTCGACTGGTCCATCACTTGTTTCCAGTTTACATTAACTCAGATCATAATCCCAAAAGGCAACTGCTTTGGAAAACCCATCCAAGACATGCCAAGCTACTATAACTCTCTGCAGCCTCGTAACAAAGTAATCGACTCTGGTTAAATGTAGGAATCTGTATGCAAGATACTGAAACTGAAAAAGGAAATTTTGATTATTCTAAAAGCTGCATCTGTTAGTTTCACCAGCCAAGCACACACAAAAACAAACAGACCATGTAATTGTATGAAACACTTCAAACAGAAAATATGAACTCAAAATGAAAAATAGCATTAGCCTATTGATACAGAGATGACAAAATTTTATAGGGCCAAGTAAAGAAAAATGCAAGATCAGTCCATAATTAATCCATCACATGTTCTTAACCATAAGAACCACATGAAATTCAGTTTTAAATTCTCAAATAGAAACTATATACATGAATTACATGTTACTAAGCTTGAACTCTGGCTTTCTAGGCTTCTTAACCAAATTTTATAAGTTACCAACTCTTTAATAGTAGCATTTTGCATCACTCTGTGAAAATTCCAAAGGGGTAAATGACTACTCAGTAGCCCAATTAAACGATTTTCATCTATACCGTATCAAGATAAGACACATACACTAGAGACCATAAAAGCAAATGTCACGCCCCAAATTTTAGCAAGTAAGCTTTGTCAATCAGTACCGATCCACGGGAGGTCAGGTAAGAACTACTCTCAAATGAAAAAATTATCAAGCCACACCTTTTAGATTGCATGCATGCTTTCCAATTCTAGTTACTCACAAAATGATAAATCTACATTCAAAAGTCCTTACTAAGTTACCATAAGAATCAAAACCCCAATTCCTTGGGCCCTATAAATCATACATAAAGTAAACGACCACAGTAAAGATCACCCTATTTTTCATTTTTCTGCTGAAAGAGATCATCATCCATTTATAATAAACGACATCAAATAAGCAATACAAATAAATACATGAATATATATATATGTGTGTGTGTGTGTGTGTGTGTGTTAACAAAAAATAAAATAAAATTATCTGCATAGACAAACACAAATGGGTTCAGATTGGGTATCTGAACCCTAACTAACCTGATCCTTGACAAATCAAATAAAAATTGGAGAAAAATTAAAACTTAGTACCTGATGGTTGAAAAAGAAAACTATTTTGCTCAAGATCTCTCCCTCCCATTAGATTACAGAGGGCTTGAGCAAAGCAACGACCATAACCGCATCCAAAGAAAAAAAAAGGAACACAGCTCAACAAGAAGAAATCGTTCAAAATTTTCCAGATTTTGCCCTGCTTATTCACGCTTCGAATGCGAAATCAGATTATTTTGTCTACTTAACGAACACAAATAACAAGCCTGGATTTTCTCTCAATTTCTCATCTTTTTTTTATAACAGTGTGCGACTGTGAGTCTGTGGCTGTCACCATGGATTCCGTCATCTCTAAATTTCTATTACATAAATGAAGCTGTAATTAATTATATTTCCTAGATTGCCCTTTTTATTTTTATTTTTTTCCAAAACATCATTATTTGTTACATTTTGCTAATTACTAAAGCACCGTGGGTAATTTAGGGTTTAAAAACGGATGGAAATTATTTATTTTTATAAAATTTGAATTCGATCTAATTTATTTAATTATTTCAATCCAAATTTAATTCATTAATATAATTAATCCTAATCAATTTTAATTCGAATAAATTAGACTTTTTCAAATCAGATTAATATTAAAATTTATTTATAAATTATTATCATATATAAAATTTATCATACATAAATTTAAATTTTAAGTTGATATGTTTGTAACAAATATTATTAATTATAGTCACAATTAAAAAATAAAAAAATATGTATATATAATTATAATTTTTTTATAAATATTTATATTTATTTTTAAGTTAAAATAATAATTTAAAATAATTAGGTTACGCATGATATTTAAATATGACATATTATAAAATAAAATGTATATTTATTTATAATTTAATAGTAATTCGGTTCGGATTAAATACAACAGATTATAAAATCTACGATCTGAATTCGAACAGATTACATAATTTTTAATCTAAATTTGATAAATTGAATTAAATTTTTCAATTTAAATAAATTTATCGAATTATTTGTTTATTTTTAAATAAATTTATATAAAACACATAATATGGTTTAACTTTATAAGAATGAAACAATTGTTTGTAACCTTAACTTGAGAGGACTCTAATTTTTTTATTTCACTAATTTCATATTTTAAAAAAATAAATAATTTATTGAAACAAAATTTTAATAATATAATCATTTTAAAAATATATTATTTAAATAAATATTAATAAAATGATAATATTTTCACAATATAATTTTTTATTATTGTTCTGGTCGATCTGATTTACAAAAAGAGAAGTCATATGAATTTATGGAATGTGTAGATCTCTTAAGGAATCCATGTATATATAGAGTGTCATATGTACAGATATTGATTATATAAGGTAGACACATCTAAGCGTGTCAGAGGGCATAAAAGTAAAAGCAAACATTGTTTAGTTTAAGGATGACCACCACATAGCTCGGGTTGGTGGTCAACCTTTCATATGCTAAAGCTCCATAAGATAGGTTTCTCCCATGAATGTATTCGTGGGTGAGGACACTGGTAGGTCTTTGGGGGTGACCCGTCTTATGGCTTAGGTTTTCTGCTAGACTCGGGCTATTAGATGGGTCAGGCTCCAGGTCAATTCATATGTCTAAACATTCACTCTCTCTACTCTTTCAACTCAAGTTCTGAACTATGATGGAAGAGTAATACCCGGACAACAGATTTGAACTATTCAACTCACTTAATAAATGTGTGTCAATTGATTCGAGAGAGAAATTTGGGTCTCTATATAAAAAGGTGCCTAGGTTGAGCATCATTTTATTATTTCCTACACATCAAACAAAAATCAAGAGGAAAAATGCTTTGTCGCCTCAGCTTGAGCCATAAAAGTTTTCTATTTCGGTGGTAGGAAACTAGTTCCGCACATAACTTACTTGCTCGGGTTTTTAAAGTAAAAAATTCCTCGAGTCTAAAACCTTTCTACTTTATTTTCAAGTCAATTTAAAGAATCATTCTCCTTTTTTATTTCAAACTCGACCCTAAGTAATCTATTTTTCTCATGCCTTACCTTTTTTATGTTTGTGATATTTTGTAAAGACTATGCACAAAGAAGAGACCTTAGGCTCGGCCTCCTAGAAGAGCCCACAATATCCCACTTACTCGTGCCAACCAACAAGTGATGACACAAGGTCCTCAAACGAGACAAGCTCTTTGAGCAAAGGGGATATCCCAATCTCAACTTTCTACCTCCACCTCTCATCGATAGGTCGTACCAATAATTGGGTTGAACGTGCCTTTGATGCAAATATCAATCACTAGATCATAGAGGAAGAAAACGAGGAATGTAGGGATTGGGGAACATATAATCCATACCAAAGGTTAGGCAGCCAAGTTCAAGACCAGTGGTCTGTTACCTCAAGATGAGAAGAGGTTGAGGAAAACATATGGCATCCCCTCCTCAATTCAAATAATGTTTCCAATATTGGGAGCCCGTGACAATGACCCATCTCCAGTTGAGTGGACGATCTTTCATAAGAAATATTTGTGGTTAGGGGTCAGGTTTCCCATGTATCCTTTCCTAAAAAGATTTTTGGCAATGACTCTGCTCGCGTCGGGTTAGTCGATGCCTAATGGCAAGAGGTACTTGCTCTACCTTAAATTGATATGTAAAAAGCTTGGGATGGATCTAAAGATGCCCAAGTTTGATGAATCCTATGTGGTAAAGCAGAACCCCATAGACCTGAGGAAGGTATATATGTTAGTAAAGCAAAACCAGGGTATAAACGTGGCCCTACTTAAGAATGAAAAGAATTGGAAGGAATATTTCTTCTACATCTCAGGTCGGTGAGAACCTCCTATTAGTGACACGGGGTTAATAAGGAACACTTAGACTTATACGAAGGTTATGATAAGAAACATGAGCTCTTTTATGATGATCTTAAGTTAGGACGTGAAGCAACGCTTGACTAATATCCAGAACTATCTGCTTGAGAAAACCCTGTGAATGCAACTACTAAGCACCTTGTGCTTTGTCGGATGTGGGTTGATGAGGCAAAGCTCAGTAGAGCCCCCTGTTAGGATCATTTGTAAACTATGAGCCCCTTCTAAGCGCCAGACCCCTCCCACATACTATAGGAGAAGGTTTGAGGTAGTCCTTGACGATGGTGAACTGGCCCTAAGACATGAAAATTTCCCATTTTCCTCATTTCTATATTTTTTTTACTCAATCACGTAATATTAAAACCTCATCGACCTTGTCTTTGTAGATGTTATAAAGTTTAAAGTTGATACTTTCCTAGCGCAACTTAAGAGCAAGATCACTTCCTAGGGGGTGAGCTCCCAAAGAACTACACATCTCGTACAAAGGAGAGGCTCTTCTAAAGGGAATAAGATGAGCAAGGCTTCTAGGTAAGAGGGTCTCTCCATCCTATCTAAAAGAAATAGGGAAGTGATCATTAAGAAGCTCGTTCTCAAACCGGAGCCTTTGATTGTCTTCAAGCCTTTACCAATGTCCCAAGATCAATACATTTCATCGTTTCCCTTCTTGGGTCTACAAGTATCTTACCACCTTGTAAGGGATTCAAGGAAAGGGTAGGATGTTGTCAATGATCTCACTATTGACGTGGATATGGTGGCTTTGTATCGAGGTATGGCACCAGAGCAACTCAACCACTATGTGTGCCACTTTCCTTTTATGGCGCATGTGATACAGCTCGATGTATATACATTTTTATTACTATGTATATTTCTTATTCTTGGCCTTGCATCGTTTGGTTCTTTTTCAGTTGCAACTACTTTATGAGTTGAATAAAGCTCTACGTGTGGGGAATTTGAAGCATAAATTGGCACAGGAAAAATATATTCATGCTTCCATTCAGGCCAAGTACATAGTTCTACTAGCAAAGTCAAATAAGTGGGAGGGTAAGGCCATAGATAAGAAGGACCATAACTAAAATGGCCCCTATTGTGAACAGGGAGTCCCATTGGGCAAACTTTTACATGAAACGATCTAAAAGGGTCTTCCTCAAAATGATGGGTGTTGCTAAAGATTTGGAATGTTGTGTGCTCACGTTGAGTATGATCCTTCCTAAAATAGTGGCCAATGTACAGAAGAAAATTATAAAGATTCAGGCCAAGCTGTTACCCTTGGTGAAGGAGACAAACGACCTGGACACCAATTGTGTCCAAGCATATGAGGAATTTTTAACTTTGGTAGACCGAGCTATGTATCAATAAAATTTAAGATCATTCTAAGATCGAACAATAAATATGTTTTCAATAGAATGCATTTGTGATGTAGGATCAATGAATTTTTTCATGTGTATTCTCTCCCTCATTTTTTTAAAGGAACAAGCTCGTATTATCTGGTCAATGCAACCAACTAGAGTGTTCTTCCCGGGTTGTTGCCAAGGTAATCAACTCATTACACGTAGTAATCAGTGAGAACGTTCTGCCTTATCTAAAGATTAAGAGTGTTCTACTTGGTTCCTGACCGAGATGACCATCCATTGATATATAGTAGTGGGGGAAAGAGTTCTACTTGGTTCTTAACCGAGGTGCTCAACTCCCTTTAGTGTCATAGCACTCTAACTGGTTCCTAACCAAAGTGATCAACTCGTGAATTTTACAAATGCTAGGGGGCTCTACATGGTTCCTGACTGAAGTGATCAACCTTTGACATATAATAGTGGGAGAGAGTATTCTACCTTAATTTAGACCAAGGTTCACAACTTCTTTTAGTGTCAGAAGGTTCTACCTGGTTTCATGACTAAGGTGATCAAGTCATGACTTTTACAAGTGTCAGGATGTTCTACCTGGTTCTTAATCGAGGTGTTCAACTCCCTTCAATGTCAGCACACTCTACTTGGTTCCTAACCTAGGTGATCAACTCGTGACTTTTACAAGTGTCAGAGCATTCTATCTGGTTCCTAACCGAGGTGCTCAATTCTCTTCCGTGTTAGAGCGATCTACCTTGTTCCTAACCAAGGTGATCAACTCTTGACTTTTACAAGTGTCAGGGTGCTCTAGCTGGTTCCTAAGCGAGGTGATCATCCCTTGACATATAGTAGTGGGATAGAGCATTCTACCATGTTCCTGACCGAGGTGCTCAACTCCTTTCAATGTCAGAGCGCTCTACCTGGTTTCAGATTGAGGTGATCAACTAGTGACTTTTACAAGTGTCAAGGTGCTATACCAAGTTCTTGACTGAGGTCATCAACCTGTGACATATAGTAGTAGGAGAAGACCATTTCTTGAAAGAACTCACTTCATATGTATACATACAAGGATAGAACATGAAAATAGTAAATTTAGATACATTAGAAGTGGTATTTTTTTAAGTGTATGGCATTCTAACTTGTCCCATCCTTAGCTCCCTCGATGATTTTCAATAAGTAGGCCTCCTTGATGTTGTCTCAACTATTTAATACGATACTTTTTAATTTACACCTATTTTTCCAGCCATCTTTTCCTTCTTATTAGGGAAGAAGAGGTGTGACTCCTTCCTTAGTGGCTTGTTATAGGCATAATTTGTGATAAGTAACCTGGTAAACTATAAGAAGGATGTTACGGTGTGGGGTGTCAGGTCATTGAACCACTTATGGGTGTTATCATAGAGGGTGATAACGAACAGTTTACATAATGGCGTTTATTTTTCCATGTGTGAGGTTCATAGGGGTCATGGTCGTCTTAAAGTATAACACGTGAGTTATAGGATCTTTAGTTCCTTAATAGTCATGTCACTTGGGAACATTGAACTTGGCTAGTGGTTTTTCATTCTCTATTTCATTAGATAATGGAGAGACATATAGTTCCTCGCAGTCCCTATTCACATCATAGGGGGACTTACCATTTTCTTGCATTTTATTGGTCATTCTCAAGGCATGGTCTTGCTTTCTATTAGCTTCTACCAAAGCTTGAAATTACGCATCCTAGTTTTTTCTTTCCTATAACCACTACTCATTACTAGGTTCCACCGAACTGGAAGGGGGATCACCTCCAACTTTGTATTCTCCCTAGTTATGCTCGAGCATAACATGATCTAGTCTATTTCCACTTACCAGACTAATGGTGTGGTCATCAGAGGATATCAAACCTAACTGTGAGTGCAACATCCTATTTTCTTGTCTGGTCTTCTCGAGTTCTCTTCTTAACTTGAGAAGTTGACGAGCCAGCTCCTGATGAGAGTCAGTCTCTATTCTGGCTTCGTCACAGGTTGGCAAGGCGTTGTCCGGTACTACCACTACTTCTTCATTTACTAGTCATAATTGTCCTTCAACGTGCATCCCTACCATAATGATCATGATTCTGAGGGTACGTGGAACACATTTTTAGTCTCTTAAGTCTCTCTTAGTATTCAAGGTGAATAATTGAAAGTGTGAGGTCAGAAGCCAAAGCTTGACCTCAAAATCTGAGCCTTACGGTGGACACCGAAATGTTAGGATTTTTCTGATTTATAGAGAGAGAAGTAAGAGTAATTTATGGAATGTGTGGATCTCTTAGGGAGTCCATGTATATAGTGTTATATATATAGACATTGATTACACATGATGGATACATCTAAGGGGGTCAAAGGGCATAAAAATAAATCTAAGGTGGTCAACCCTTTAGATGCTAAGGCTCCACAGGATAAGTCTTTCTCATGAGTGTATTCGTGGGTGCAGACACAAGCAAGTATTCAAGGATGACTCATCTTATGGTTCAGGATGTATGCTAGACTCGGGTTATTAGATGGATCGGATTTCAGGTCGATCCATATGTTCAAACAATTATTATTAAAATAATACAAAAAATATTTATTTTAATTATAAATAATTATATTTTAGTGATATTGTTGGATAGAGTTTATAAATATTAGTAGTAAAAATAATAATTTTCATATTATTAAGTAATAATTAATATAAAGATAACAATCGATGTCTTTTAGTTTTATTATTTAAAAAAAATTAAATGATTAAATTAACGTATCATGGTTCTTTAATAATTTTTATTTTTTCTCAAATATTATGCAAAACAACAAAAATAAATATTATAGAAATATTGTTTTATAGATAATCTCTTCATTTTTATGTGTTTCTTCCTTTTCTTAAAATTTAAAATTTATGTTACTTATATGACTATTTTATTCATGTTTTAAAGATAAATATTATAGTTTTGTAGACAATTTTAAACTTTTTATTTTATTTAAAAAAATTCTTAAAAAATATTAATTTATTATGTTAAAAATAAATATATAACATAATGTAACTAGGCATCTCATCACAACTTCATTGGGATTGATTTGTAATACATATGACATAACTCCTCACCTTAACAAACTTATATTCAAGTTTGAATCTCACTTGTGTATTGTTTTTTTATTTAATAAATAAATAAATTTTTAAATAAAAAATGTAAAGAAAAATTATATATATATGAACTTTGAATTTAGTAATGATTTATTTGACAAATAATAATTTTTTATGTCATTTAAATTTGTATTATATGTATTGTTTAATCTTAATAAGATAACAATTTATAAGTAAATAATAGTACATATGACTATTCATTACTACCTAATATTACTCCCATATGTAAACATATTGTGTTTTAGGGAAGAAGAAAAAGAGTAAATATATGGTCTAGAGGTATGATTGTGAACCGTTTTATTTGATATTTTAAAGTGATATTGTTCTAACAATCTCGAGCCTCATATGATATATTTGTTAAAGATACTGTATTTTTTATGGTGACTGGTGTTTATTGTTTCGAATCTCACCTGGAGTATACTAAAAAAGAAAAACAAATATACCGTGTTCCACAAGAAATAATATTTAATAAATAGGTACATATTTGACGTTAACTGTAAGGAAAGAATCAAAGCCCAATAGGATAATGCACTATAGAGTATAGAGTCATATTAAGAGATCCAATCACTCGTTAAAAGGACAAATGAAATAAAAGTATACTAGGTTGACTTTCCTAATTTAATTAAATTAGCAAAACAATCCTTCCCAATGTCGAATTTATCCATTATTCATGTGAGTAAAGAGGTTATCACTTTATTGATAATATTACAACAGCTTATGTTATTAATATCACAATTCATTTCATTATAGAAAATGTCTACCACATTAAATGCATAAAAAAATTCAATTAAAATTATCATTTCACTATAATTAACATTATATGAATGGTCTAAAAATATATTAAATAAGTTATGATATTAACAAAAATAATTAAAAAAGTAGAAGAAAAAAATGTATTATTATTATGCGCGACTGTTGTTGCCATCAAGGTGTCACCTTCAAATTCAATCAACATTATTCCTCTTTAAGGAATGGTCGGTCTTATCTTGAATAATGCAATTTTGCTTTAGTTTCATTTAAGAAATTGTTCTTAATTTATAACTAATATAAAAAAATTACTTTTTCAATATATTTTAAAATGATTATTATATAATACTTAAAATATTTAAAAAAATTAATTTAATTATCTTAATACATTAAATGAAAAAAATAAGGATACTAAAGATACTTCATTTGATAACATTGGTACTAAAATGAATTTAAATTTTTTAAAACATTATAGATATTAAATAATTTAAAAAAAAATTAAGAAAAACATGAGGCCACAAATCTTTTCTTTCGTAATAAGAAAATGAAAAAGGTTTAGGGTTTATTCTGTTTTTATACAAGGACGGAATGTGTAGCACCTTCTAGTTCTAGTATTATAACATGTGCTGCACAATTTCAATGTTTTGGATTTATGTGTTTGAATATAACAAGTTATTTAATTATTTAATTTAAATAATTTAATCGTATAATTATTAAATTAAGTATAAAAAATCTTATAATTTTTTAAAATAAATAATTTAGATTTGTAATTTTTGACTTAAACATATATAATTTTATTATTTATAAAAATTAGATATTATAAATATTTATCCTTTATACTTTTGATTTACTATAAGTGTTTATTTTAATAAATTATACAACTAAAAGTATTTATTTTCATAATAACAAAAATAATAATTTTTCATAAATAAAGTCTTATAATTATTGAATTAGACATTAAAGATCATATAAATTTTCAAAATAAGCACTTTAAGGTTATAATTTTTGAATTGAATATCTACAATCTTATTATTTATAGAAGTTAGATACTATAAATCTTCATTTTTTATACTTTGATGAACTAAAAGTGTTCGTTTTGATAAAATATAGGATTAAAAGTACTTACTTTTTTTAATAAAAATAATACATGATTCATAAATTGTGAAACTAAAATATTGATTACAAAAAAATTATAAAACATCTAATATTTAATTCCATAATTATGGTAACAATGACATTTTTCTCCCTTTTTATGCAAGGATGGAAATATGTAGCACTTTTTAGGTGATGTTTAGTTTGAGAGAATGAAAAGGAATTAAAATTGATTCTTTTTATTTTGTGTATTTGGTTGGGCGTAACGGGGGGACAGAATGAAATCGATTATTAAAAGAGAAAGAATTGTGATTCATTTTCCCTCTTTAGGAACCATGATTCCATTCCCATCTAAACTTTTTTTTTAATTTTATCCTCACACCAAATATAACCCTAAACTCAAATCCCTAAACCCTAAACCCTAAATCCCAAATTTCAAATCCTAAAACCGTAAATCTAAAATCTCAAATTCTAAAACCCTAAACACTTTTCAGAAAAATAATAATTTTAACCCTAAATCTTAACCCATAAATATAACCCTAAACTTTAAACTCTATTTAGAAAAATAATAATTTTAATAATGTATTTTGTCTGACGAAAAAATAATAATTAAATGATATTATTTGAACTTTACTAAATGTAAGAGTATTAAAGTAATTTACAGTTTTTTTTCATTTCATTCTAGTTGTAAAACAAACACCGTAATCCTGATTCCGAGTTTAATTTCAATGATCAAACCAAACAACATTGTTTCCTTTCTATTCTCATTCTGATTCCATTCTACGAACCAAACACCATCTTAGTGTAATAACATGTGAGACATTTCAATGTGTGAATTCGAGCTCATTCAGTCGTTATAAAAGGTATTAAGTTCCATAGCTTTCATGTAATAATTTATAAATCAAATATTTTAATCCTATAATTTTCACTTAACCCCTAAGTTGATAGTTGGGGGCTTTATCAAGACAAAATTGAAATTTCATTTTAATAATTTTTCTTAAATTTTTTAAAACTTTTCATCATTTAGTGCACCTTAGAAAATCCATGTTTTCCGATTGTGCATCTCAATCCGAGATGCTTCAATAACACTGTCAATGCCGATGTTGGATCTGACCTCTGGGAGCGTATATTGCACTTGTCATCCCCAAAATTTCGACGGCCTACCCACTACAATTGCAAAATGCAACATCCAGCAAAACATAGAAGAAAAATCAATATTTTGACAAAGTTAGTTATCACGCTTCACATTTGTTTCGTTCGGTGCCGAGAAAGTGAACGAAAATGAATATATATAAAATGCATGAATCTTTTCATTCTCCTACGTAAGAAAAGTCAGAAGTAAAATCAAATAAATTTTTAAAATAAAAGTTCATTTTCCCCCTAAATCCCTATATTTTTTTATCAACAATCAATTTACGAAATATTCAACTTAAATTATGGGACTAAAATACTCCTATTATAAAAGTTACGAAACCTCTGGCACCCTACACCCTATAACAAACAATATATTTTTGATGGTAGGATAAAAAAAACCCTATGTACATAAAGGGTATAACCATTTACATATATATATATATACTAAAACAAGTAGATGGAAGTTATGTAAGTTGACATTGTGAATCAAATGCAAGGCATGGTAGAACAATTTCCCACAATAAAAAAATAGTAACCTCGTGGAGCCAGGGTTCTGGAATTTCTTCGATTGGCATTTGTAATTGACAAAATGATCTATCGAAGACTTCTTCACTAACATTAATCAAAGTATGCAATCTTTGCATATAGCAATTGTACTCTAGATGCAATCAACTACATGGTCTATAGCTTCAAATATAGCGGAAGCCAAACTTTCATTTGCAGCAATTATAACGGTATTTGTTGCCTGGACTTCTATGAGAGCTTTACTAGGTTCATGGATGTTTACTACATAAGTATTTTCAGATTCAGAATAACTTTCGATTCTCCCCACCGTAGCTTTAATGTCCATTCTTGATAGTGCAGTCAAAAGGCTATCCTTATCAGGTGAACCCCAGTGTAGCAGCGGCCTAGACTTTAAGCTTTCCTGTTTGCTTCCAGAAAGCAACCTATGTTTTCCATGATTAACAAAAAGCTCACCATGTAACCTAGTGACGTTAATGTCCACTTGTTTCAACTTCTTGAAATAGAATTGGGTGGCCAAGTCCATAGCGATCTCTACTTCAGATCCTTCCTTCAAGCTTGCTACTTGTAAAGTTTCACTTTCGGAGTAGCAGAGAAGAGAGAAGGAATTTTCTACTGATAAACTAACCTGCTTCAAATCCTTAGGCAACTGTATCAAACAGGAAAAAGAGAGAGAGCTTGTTAGAATAGTCTCACAGTGCACGAGAGAAAGGATAGCACATAGAAAAGTAGGATGGGAATACCAGAACAGATTTAGGTTGCAGTATCTCCAGGAGTGGTTGAAAATTTTGCAGCCTGCAAAAAGAGATACACATTCCAGGAACATCAACATTGCTATTTATAAAGAGCAGGGTCTCTAGTTTGATAGAGATTTAGAGATAATGGTTAATGTAGTTACAGGGTTAACAGAAATCCTAGGACTAAAAAATTGAGCAGTTAGGCAAGAGAAGATGGTATCGACAGATTAATTTTGATACAAAACACAGACAAAAAGTAAAGTGGACAAAGATTTATTCAATCTGAGATATTGGTGAAAAATCAAGTTATTCCAGTAATTGTAACTCCAGATACAAGAAACTCTTGTAGCAGTCGACTAGCATTACTTATATATAAAAAAAAACTCAAGGAAGAAGCTTGTGCCAATCACCACCAATCTAAAAGTTAAATGTCTTGATTCTTTGGGCGGCATTTATAGCTTCAATGCCTTTACCAAAAATGGAACCAGATGTGCTTGTAATTCTCTCTGCTTTACATAAAATTTTCAAAAGTAACATATGAACTTGAATTACATACACACGTAAGAAATTGGGAATTGCTAAAATAAGGAGTCGGAGAGCATGATATGCCAAAAGTGAAATATAAATAAACTCTACCTTATTCCCGAGACAAATGAGCACTGAAGAACTTTCATTGCCATGGGCTTGAAAGGCAATAGAGCCAACTCAGGATCAAGTCCACCCTGCAAAAATTTGTAGCCTTTTAATAATATGAAAGTAACTTCAGTTTTAAAAAAATAGTAAAGACGGCTACAAGAATTAGTTAGAACTGTAATCAAACTGAAGATTGTTTACAATGACATATTAGCACCTCTAAGATAAGTAGAGAGTTGTGATCCCCACACCAACGTCGAAGTAAATGAATAGCAGGACCAAGTCGCAAACTCCAGTGGGGAGAGACTACAATGCATGGTTCTTGCCAGTTCATTCTAAGTAGAAAAGGTCAAACCCCAGAGGGAGCAGAAACACAGACAAGTAACCACACAGGAAAACAAACACAATTTCAAACTCCATTACATAATTTCATCTTCCAAAGAATATTATGCCAACAAGGAACAAAGGTTGAGGAATATTTGAGAAAGAAAAAAGAATGAAAGAACTCACAATAATTCAGATGAATAAACTGCAGGGAACACACGAAGCTTCTTCTCTTTTATGAGCTTAACATGGGCAAACATTGGCTCACCAGAAAACATCTGTACCATAATAATCAATAGAAGTGACAGCTCGTTATTCCAAATTATATATGCTGATTTACGATAATATTCAAGCACATGTAACTACCCAATCCAATATGTACCTTTTCTTGTCGCTCTCTGCATAACCATTCAGGAATTATATTTGTGAAAGCCAATAACTCTTCAGCTACAGAAGAAATAAAATATATCGGTACCTAACACAATGGATAGGTTAATTATGACATTAGGAATATAATAGGGGAAACTTGAGGTATATATCATCCATGACAAGAACATAGAATCAATTAGACATTTCTCTATTTGGTACTATTTGTTTTATCAAGTGAATTCATGAGGTGTATTTTCCTCTACAACTTGAGTTGATTGGGGTCTCAATCCAAATAATGCATGTTCCATATTATACGGGCTTATTATCATATACTACTAAATCAACAGAGTGATTCTTTAGCACATTCAAACCAAGCAGAAAGCATTAGATCATTTTTGATGTTGTTCATGGAGAATGAGTCATATATCATTTACCTTCAGGTTTGCAGAATCAAGTGAACCTGATAGTTGTTCCAACAACTGCAGAACAATTCCAAGTCGGCTAAAGGGCACAAGGACTGAGCCACCACTTCTAACTGAATCAACAGCACAAGAGCATATAAAAGCTATTTTCTCTGCTTCTTCAAACTTCTCATCAGCATATATTAAGGACCTGGTCAATTGCTCAGAAGCATAGGAATTTCTCCACATAATTAACCAAATCGGTAACAGAAGGGCGTTTAAATATTCTACCAAAATGATAACAATTGAAAAAAAAAATCTGGGCAACACCGTGAGACCTAGATTGAAATTTTGTAAAAGAAATACCTTGGAGATGACAAATTGTTTGCATTCGGAGGTGAATAATTTACATCATTCTCTACATCTTTTGTGCCATCCAAGTAGGAGAAATCAGAATATATTATCAAATCATTTCCTTTAAGAGCATGGTAATCAAAATCCATCGCATGCCCAGAAAGAAAAACGGAACTAGAAACAAAGGCAACATCTCCTTTTGGACAGTTTATTCTCCAATTACAAGCTCCTATTTCTAAGCCTGAGCTGAATGCTTTTATGATCACAGTGCCATTGTAGCAGATTTCCTCAGCATATTTAAGTGTTTGAACCTTTTCTATGCAATCCTTCACATCAACTGCACTGAAAATACATCTTATTACATCCTCATGATAGGAAAAATTAGCTCTACGTAAATTTGGATGCTAAGTGAAAACAGACTTGTCTGGATCAAAGTGTCCCAAATCTTTAGGATTTATATTTAAGGTTAGTGAATAGTGTTTGTTAATTGAGGTAATAATAACAAAGGAAAAACATAAAATTTGAGACGTAGCTCCAATAGCCAACACTCCATCCATAAATAACAAAGCAACACTACAACTGAAAAATCAATAAGATACCTGTACAACTGAATCCAACCTCCCAGCTCCCCTCCATCTTTTCCAGAAACTAGCTCTCTCAACACAGGTGGAAGAAGCTCAAGGTTCTCCCATTTCATCCATTGAGGGAAACCAGACTCCTGGGATCCATAAATCTGCCTGAACTCCATATGCATAGAAACAAGCTCCTCCATTATAAGCTGCCCAAGTCTTGCAGTTGCTTCCGTTATGAATATCTAACCAATTATAAAAATTAAAAACTAAGAAACCAATGTTCCTTCCGTTGGGAGAGAGGTAAAATTAGTACAAAATATAACATTCCCATACCTTAGCTGAAAAGCCCTTCATCCGAGAAAGAAAGGGCAATCCTAGCATACCCATTGGACTTGAGATCAACACAATATCAATAAACGAGGGATTCCAAAGATGCAAGTTAGTGACTGTTTTGTACCACGGCTCGGCATGAATTAAGTCACTGGGTCCGGGATATTTATCTCTTTTTTGTCGCTTTTTAACATCAGATTCTAAACAGGGAGTTTCTTGAGCTAATGGAGCATTGAAATCAGTGGGAACTGGAGAGAAGATCGTGAGAGCTGAAAGGTCCAATGGGCAATCAAACAGAATCCTAGAGCCACCAATGCTAAGCATGTGACATGGTGGGAAATGGAATTCCGTGCCTTTGCTCAAACATGTCTGCAGGAAACAAACTCTAATGAATCAATCCCTAGAAATTTAATAGATGTGCCCGATGCATAAACACCCCCTTTCTTATATATAAACAGACCTATGACTTCTGTATGAGTGCCATTAGGGAGAAAGTGACTTACAAACTTCATAGAAACTAAGCTTCAAAGACAAAAGGTTCACGCTTCTTGGCAGACCATGAAGGATTAGGGCAGCAGAGACCTACAAAGAATAATTAGCAGCATAAATTCATGCACTTATCTTGACCAAAATAAATAAATACACGCACTTATGTTGCAATTACTAAACGTTCAAAACTCATAATTTTTCCTAGAGGATAAAAAACTGTCATTTGCAACTAGTCAACTACAACTACCCAGTAGGTTAAATTGTTAATATGCGCAAAATGGAGAATATAGCAATTAGCAGACATGGGATAACAAACAAATTTATTCATCCCCATTACCTTAAGATTCTTTTTTCATAGTGGGACACCAGTCTATGCCGCTCCTCAAATGCATACAAACTGGCAGACTTTACAGTTGCTTCGTCATTGGGAATCGAAAATGCAACATAATAGTTAGGGGCAGCTCAAGAGTTTATGAGAGCATGAGGCCCTTGAAATCCAGGGAAAAGATTAAATGCATCGAAATTTTTTATATAAGCCTTCATATCAAATGAAATTCTAAGTATAAAGGATAAAACTTCAACCATTACATTAAATCAAAACCTACATGATACAGTAGAGCCCAGATACATAGATAATCTATTACTAAAAGCCAACCTAAATATAATATTAATCAGATATCTTCCATTTGCAAGAATCCCGAAACCTAACAAAGCAAATTATTAAACGGTCAGCTAATGAACCAGATATGAGAATAAAAAACTGAGTGTCTTACATTTGATAGAAGAGACAGATGGACAGTGGAGAACGAAGAACAGCCGCGGCAATAGAACTTGATGGGCCGCGCTGGTGTCGAAATGGGAGCGGAATTAGGGCAAGTAGAATTAAATAATTCTCATTGCAAATAACTCGTTTCATTTTTAACACTACATAATTATAAACGTATTGTTTTTTTTATAATGTAAAAAATATTTCTTTCCAAATTTTAAAATACAGTACATATTTTTTTTAATAGCGTACAATCAATTTTTTGAAATAGTAATTAAAAAATAATATGAATAAATTAGATATTTAACTTAAAAGGGGTTAAAATTGAGAAAAAACCTACCTTAAGTCTCATATGTGATTTTTTTTAATTATAATCAAATTGATAAAAAAAATATAATTAAAATATTAAAAATAAAAAAGTGATATTTGATCAATATTATGATGACCGATTATTATGAGAAACGCAACCTATTATCTATAAATTTGTAATAAATCACTTATAAAAGCTAAAGTAACATTTTTGATTTTTTAGACAAACTAATTTTGTATCCGTGCATTTTTAAGGATCTGTAATTTAAATTTTATAATTACGTAGTAGTATTAATTAATCATTAATAATTTTTATTATTTTAAAAAATAAAAGGAATTTTTTTTAAAATATAATTTTTCTTTTAAGTTGATTTAACTATGATAACATAAATAATTGATTAATTTTTTTATATAAAATTTTAAAAAAATATTTTTAAATAATTTATTTATTTATTTATTACTTAATAATAATGAGTAAATATATAATAATAATTATACTATTTATAAATACTTAATTTATTTATTATTTTAATAATATATATATATATATACAATAATAATTATTTTATGAATAATAGGCGTTACACTTTGTGATAATGTAATATAATTTAGATATATATGATGTTTCATTTAATAAATAAATTAAATATAATAAAAATATAATTATTAAGTATATAAGATATATAACAATTTATTAAATTTAATGAGTATTTTTATGAACTTTCTTTTATTAAAAGTAACGTAGGATAATTGATTATTTTTTAATTGATATTAAATATAATATGACATCAAATATATAATTAATTTAATATAATAATTACTCATAAAATAATAATTCAAGTGTATAACATAAAATAAATACAAGTATAAATTAAAAAATTATTATTTATTAAAAATATTTTGATATCTATTAATATATAAGAGAAAAAAAAGTGAATATATATATAAGCATTCAATAAAAATATAATATACTTATAAGTGAATTGATCGAATATTAATTAAATATATAATTATAAACTATATGAATTATCATATTTAATATAATAAAAATAATTATATTATATAAAATAGTTATTTATAAAATGTGTATTCATTATATGGATATTTGGTATTTTATTGGTGTAAATAATTAACAAAAAAATAAAAATATATTTATTATATAGATATTTTGATATTTATTAATGTAAAAATAATAAAAAGTAAAAAAATATTATATAAAAATGTATTTATTATATAGATATTTTGTTATTTAAACAATTATATTATACAAAATTACTATATATGTGCATATAAATGTATTTATTATATGAAGATTAGATATTTATTGATGTAAAAAAATTAATAAAATATATATAATATATTTATTATATAAATATTTTAATATTTATTAGTATAAAATATAACAAAAATTAAAAAAAAAACATTATTCTATAACCAAACCTCCAATTATTTGAATAAATTTATCATTTAAAAACTATATATATATACGATCACTGCCTCTTAGGTAATTTGTTTTTATTTAATTGGAAAATTGAAGTTTAAATTAATTGAAATTTGTTTATTATTTTTTTAAAAAATTATTGTAGTATATAGAAGCTACACATGAAGAATTGTTGCTAGCATTTCTCTTAAATATATTTTAGGGTATTTTTTTCTTCTTATATTTTTTAACAATTTTAGTTTTCTTTCATTCGATAGTTGTTTATATTTTGTGCATCATCCCAAAAAATGAATGGCAAACATGTTTTATATTATTTTTGGTTTAAAATAATTAACTTTATTATTTTGGGTTTAAAACCGTGGATGTTAAAATAGACTCTATAGATTGAAAAAATAAATTATTTTTATTTTGTATCTCCAATATAGAATCATTTTAACTTACTAAATAGCGTACATCCTTTTAATTTTAAAAATTTATTTCATGTAACCGCTATTAAAAATTAAGCAAAATTTTCCCCTCCAATATATTTAACTTAATTTAATTTTGATTTTAACTATTAAAGTTATGATCAATTTACAGTGTGCAATTCCTAATAATTATATATTATACATAATTTAACTATAGCTTCTCCTCAGATAGTAAGTAACTTTAATAATGAGTTTTTATTTATTTTAGGCTCAACCAAAAACTTAACAGATTATGCACGCTGAATGTTTTTTTATTTTTAATATTATTAGTTTCAGCCCGTGCAAGACACATGTTTATATATAATTACATGCTTTCAAATATTTTTCAATGATATAAAAAGTTAAAGTGACAAAGAATAAATTTTGTGATAAAAATTGACAAATTTAGTATGGTAATTAGTAACATACAGATCATAGATATTAGATGTCAGTATTTTGGTAATTAGTAACATACAGATCAAATTTGAATAATTTAATATTTTAAAAATAATAATAATTAATATAGTCACTTATTATCAAATGAGTGGTATTGTATTCCTTTCGATTTGCTCAATTCACTGTATTATTATTTTTTAATTTAAACAATTAAATTATTATATTATATTTATATTTGAATAATTATTCAAAAAATAAGTTTCTTATCCGATTAGATTTTCTTCAAAATTAAGTTAATTAATTTGGTACCTAAACTTTATAATTTCATTAAAATGATATATAAAGTTCCTAATTTTCACCGAGTTATTATCTTATAAATATATAAATTATTATGTTATAAATATATAAATTTAATGAAAGATGTGTATATTAAATTAGTTCTTTATATAATTTAAATTTGTAATTTGATATAAAAAAATAATAAAGTTTATCCTATATCACTAGATAAATTATATTATATTAATAAAATATGTCAAATAAAAATAATATGATACAAAAATATATATGAATAATTATAAAAACAAACATAAATAAAATTATATTATTTACTTAAAAAAACAATAAATATATGTGATTTTTTTTTTGAGAAATATGCTTATATGCCTTTTTCTACTATTTTTATTCTCGATTGCATATCAATTTGTAATTTTATTACTATTCTCATTATATCTTTTAATAAACATATAGTTAGATATGTGTCTAATTGAATACAATATAGTTGTATATATTTTAAATTAAAAATCAAATATCTTATGTTGGAAATATGTGTTCAATTTTACATAATAGAATTGAACAATTGTTTAACAAGTATATGAACAAAATGTAGAGAAAATATATGTAATCAGTTATTTAAATACATATTAACTAAGATTGAGATCACATATTGATTAAAATTTGATCAGTTAATCATATGTCTAATTTGATTTCAGTGAATATAATAACTGATTGACCAAGATTCAACTAGTTAGATATTTGTCCAATTTAGTTGGACGTATGTTTAACTCCACTCTTTCAAGTAAGGTCACCGACTTACCAAACTTAGACATGTTAGATAATTTTTGATTTAATTTGACATATGTCCAATTCAGTTTCGATGAGTGGAGTCATCGTTCAATTAAAAACCTTCTAATTAGACAATTGTTTAATTTAATTGGATGTGTGTCCAACTTTATTCTAACGAGTAGGATCATCATTTGACCAAACTTTGATCACTTGAATAATTATTCATTTTAGTTTAACATGTGTTCGACTCGATTCCAACAAATGGGATCACAAGTATACCAAATTTAGAATAATTAGACATTTGTTCAATTCTAATTAGTTAAAATTAAATCATAATCAATGAATAAAAATTAATATCATTTTAGTTATTTTGTATAAAAATTCAACTGATAGGAAATCATATATAATTTTTTATTAATATGAGATATAACTTAAGTTTTTTTATTGAAAAATATACGTTAAAATGAAACATTTGTTAATTAAAAATTATTATTTATTAGAAAATAAATATATTTTTTTAAGTAAAATTACGAAATAAATACAATTTTATCAATTATTTATTAAAAAATATAAATTATTAAATAAATTTAAAATATAAAAATATAAATTATCAAATAAAATATATTAAATGAATAAAACATTTATAACACTCATATATATATAAGAATATATGTTGACATTTTTTTTCAAATTTAATATACTTAGATTAAACTATACTTAACGAGTATAACTAATATGTTAAAAACATTTTTATTATTTAATTTATTATCTTTAAATTTAAACTTATTATATTAAATATGAAATATTGATAAAGTAGTATATAGAAAATGTCAAACAATTAGAATAGGACAAATTTTAGGATCTAAATGGGTGAATAAATCTTATTTTTATCTATTAAACATTTGACTAGTTAATTTTGTAAATTAAGTTTACCTTTTATTCTCGTTATAAAAAACAATGAAATTATAATAATAATAACAATAATAATAATATAATAATAATATAATTAAATATAAATAATATTATTATAGTATTTGATTTAATATTAAAATCAAAAAAATAATTTAATATTTTTATATTTAGTTTAAAATTTGTATGAAATAGAAAATACAATATAGTTAATATAAATATATTTAATAAATTTTAAATAATATCATTTTATTATTATTTTATTCATCAAATATAATATATTATTAAACATTATTATTATTTTAAAATATTATTTAATCTTAAAAATAAAAAAACATAAAAAATATTTTTGATAAAAAAATATTTTATAATATTTACAGAATAATATCTAAGTATTAATATATAATAGTAAAGTTATATTGTTGATCTATTTTATAAATATTGAATATTATATAATTAAAATTATAAAAAAATTTAAGGTACAAGATTTGATGATAAAATTAAAATAATATTTTATATATAATTAGAAGGAAATAACATTAAAAATACTTAAATGTATTTTTAAATTTTTTAAAAGTTAAAAAATATTCTCAAAGATAATAGAAGTTAAATATAATAAAAATATTTTATAAATAAAAATGAAAGAAAAAATAATATAGAACAAAAAAGTAATAATAAATTAAAGAATAATAGAATTAAAAATAGAAGACATTTCAAAATGTTTTTTACAAGAAATTGTAATTGGTAAAAAGAAAATTTGAATAAATTCAAAAATTAAAATTAAATTTTAAATAAATAGATAGATTTAAAGATACATCATTTTTATCATAAAAGAAATCATTCCCAAGAAAAGACATAATTTATTATTGAAATAGTAATAAAGAAATGAATACTAATATTATATAAGTAAAAAGAACGTACAATATATTATTAATTTTTAAATAAACTATCAAAAATCCGTCAAAAGGATAAAGAAAAGATTGGATATATTCATTTAGTATGAATCGAAATATTAATACAGGATGAATCGAAATATTAATACAAACTCATTTTAGAGAATGAATAAATACACTAATAAAAAATGCATTGTTGGATAATAGAATAACAAATATAAAATATGTTTTACTAAGAATGATCCATGGTAATTTATGATATCTGAAACTAAAATTCACAAAATATTTTAGGTTTTCTATTAATATTCACTATAAAAACTTAAACTATGTGTTAGGTTTAACTTATAAATTTGAAAAAGAATATTTAATAAAAGAGAAAATAATTCATTTTTAATACACTATATATTAGGATGTTCATTAACAAACATTTATAATAGTTCAATATATAGATAAAATGAATTTATAGAAATAAATAAAATATTTTAAGAACTTGGACAAATAATAAAACCAAGAATACTAACAGATTTCAAAATAACTAAGGAATTACTCTTAGATATCAAGGAAAACCTATCATACCAATAAGAAAAGTAATGTAATTAAAAACAATAATAAACCAATATTTATTTTTATAGATCACGAAAGAGAAATTTAAAAAAAATAAGTTTAAGTAATGAAAGTATTATTTTTTGATATCATATTAGGAAGATAATAATTTGTAAAGATAAATTAAAAATATATACTGTTAGAAATAGATGTGAGCCTAGTAGGCATTGTAAAAAATCAAGAAACATTAATGAATACTTTCAAACTTCTAACAGAAGATATTGACTTAGTCCAAGAATCAAATAGAAGGTATCTACAATGTATAATCAAAACACAAAAAAAAAATTATTAAACAAAAAAAAATGTGATTATAATAAATTGCAACAAGTACATATAGAATTTACAGAACTGAGAAAATAAGTATATACCATACATAGAAACAATGACATTATAAGTTATAAATATGATCCTTTAAAATAATTTAAAGTAGAACCACCTAGAAGATTAGAAGCCTAGACAGTTGGAAAGAAAGGGCACACGAGGAATTGTAGCACGGGATAAGCGGTGTCGAGAAAGTGGGCAATAGTTATTGGAATGCGTGCATGATTCTATATTTTTGTGTTCACCGAAATGTGATACGTGTCAACATATGATTGGTTGCAAGGAATGGTAGGACACATGGAAGCTTTCAATTGGTAGGATAAACGAACGCATGTGATTGCACCACAGGAAATCGTGGCTTTTGGCAGACACGTAAAGACACGTGTGTCCCACCCTACACGCGCCCTACGTGGCAAGTGGGCCCCACATGGGTACCGAACAGCGTGCAACCATAAACCTGCGTCCAATCGCTTTGGTTGGGTTTGAAAGACATGCGCGCATCCTCGTGGTTGCTTTTCTGATCTGACGGTTCACGTGACGCACGTGGGTAGATGCGCGTGGACTTCTTCTCTCATGCACAGAAAAATAAACTTTTCTTAATTGCATTTTAACCCTCCAATTTAATTCAAATTAAATTTTAAACTTTTAATAATTAAAATTAAACCTGATTTTAATTCAAAATATATTTTAGATTTTTATTAATTGCAATTAAACACTCTTTCATTTTAAATTATATTTTCAGACATAAATTTGAAATTAAGTACGTTTTCGATTCAAATTCTTTAATTTTCTTAAAAATATATTTCTTAACAAATAAACAATAATTATTAATTTATTCAACTAAAATGAACTAAAAATGTCAAGAAACTAGTAATTATAATTAATAAAATAAATGAAAATAACTATATAAAATACAGTTACCAAGGTCCATTACAATTCAAGCTCTATAAAAATTATAGATCTATATTGTATAAGAGATAGAAAAAACTTTAGATGAATGGGTTAGTGGTACAAGTGTACTTATACAAACCTATCAAATTACACAAATAAACCCTTTGATCTATAGGGTATTAGTAGCTTATAAAATGGTAGAAAATTTTAAAGTTTGATTTTCTAATTTAATATTTATTAATGTAAGGGAATGCTCCCACAGGAAACAAATATTTTGATATAATAGTAAATGAAATATGTAAGAAATTTATTGGATAAGATAAAAAAATAACTATCACTGAATCCATTGAAAATGAAATCAATGAAGTCAAATGGTATTTAACAAATATGAAAATTTGTAACATATGTTATATAAATTATTTTATTTATGAATATGAAATGTACTATCATAAATTACCATAATCTATGCCAACAACTTATAAGGAAATATTTTCCAAAAATTACCTAGAATGTTACATAAGATATTAATAGAAAGTTGGAATCAGAGAAATAGGAAAACCATATCAGACATATTAGAAATAGGAAAATCATACTAGACATATTAGGAGAAAGAATAAGAAGTCTTAAAAGCGGGATAATCATTAAATGTCAAGAAATAAATCAATATAAATAAATAAGAGGAAATGATAAAATTTGTTACTATATAAGAGATTTTAAAATACTAAAAAAATATGAATGTAATATAAAATCCTAGAAACATAATTATAAAAAATATAAAATGCAAGAAATTAGAAAATATAAATTCAGGAAACAAGATTTTTAAAAATATAAAAGAAGATTTAATAGGGAAACCTATAGAAAAATATATTTTAAAACAAAAATATATAAACATCTTGAAAAATATTATTGCACTTCAGGGAAAATAAAATGCAAATGTTGGTTCTGTAATGAAGAATGACATTATACTAATGAATGTTTAACATGCTTCGACATAAAAAATAATTTAAAAATAAATTTTCCAGAAATTAAATATCTTAGAAGAAGCTTTTAAGATGGAATTAAAACCAGCTAATGAATCAGATATAAATGATACTTATAGTATTTATTTATTGGAGAAAACTGAGGAGAAAATAACTGATTTAGAATATAAATACTAAAAATATGGGTACTCTTCGTTAGAAGAAGAGTGATTTGTATAGTATTATAAATCCAAAATGTACCTATATTAAGGTATGATTATATTTAAAGGCTATACAAACTATCATTTACAAGCATATATAGATACAGAAGCTAGTACATATGTAGCAAGTAAATATATATTCCTTGAAAAATACTCAAAACAGGCACCAAAAATTTTAATTATAAGAATGCTAGTAATACTATGATAAATATTAATAATGTTTTCAATTATACAAATATAATGATAGAATGTGAAAAAATTTCACATTCCTACCATATATTAACAAGAAACTAGAGTCAATTTTTAAGTATGAAATAATTTTCTAAACTTATATCAACATTTTAAACAATATTTAAACAAAATAAGTTTAAGAAAATTAGATGGTGAAACCATTTATGTATTGAAAATAAGAAAAACTTTAACCGTATCAAATCAAACTTTTATGTAGCAATATAAAAAGCAAAAACGTGATGAAATATACATAAAGCAAAAAAACCTTAAAAAATATTTCATTAAATATAGAAAAGAAACAAAACTTTTTTTCTTAATGAAATATGTGAAGATAAAGTCCTAATGGGTATAATAAAATTATTAAAAATAGTAAGTTTAAAAAATCATTTAGATCTAAAAATTAATAAATCTTAAACGATTGAAAACATAAAATTAAGAGACCCTAATAAGGTTATTAGAGTAAAATAAATAATTTACACTCCAAGAGACACAATTGAATTTGAAAAACAAAATCAAGAACTTTTATAACTAAAAGTCAGAATACCAAGTAATTCATCTAACTCTAGCCCAACATTCTTAGTTGGAAAAAAAGCCAAACAAAGAAGAGTAAAAAAAAGAATGGTAATAAACTTCGAAACATTGCATAAAGAAACCACCGATGATGGCTACTTTATTCCAAAGAAATAATAACTAATATCATTAATAAAATAAAAGAAATAATCCTTGAGTTTTGATTGTAAAAGTAGATTTTGACAAATAAGACTATATAGAGAATCTAAAAAATTAACAACGTTTATTTGCCCCCAAGGATAATTTTAATTAATCGTTATACTATTTGGATTAAAACAAGCTCCGTGTATATTTCAAAAATATATGAATAACATCTTTAAAAAATGTAACATATTTGATGTGTTTATGTAAATGATATTTTGATTTTCAGTAGTGAATTAAATAAATATTATTTGGATATCATTAATATTCTATAAGAATGTAGAAAATAAAACATTGTACTTTCCAAAAAGAAAACAGTAATTACTCGATCAAAAATTAAGTATTTAGGGTTAACAATTGAAGATAAAAAAACATAATCTACAATCTCATATACTAAATAACATTCACGGTTTTCTTAATAAATTAAAGGACAAAAACCAATTACATAAGTGTCTAAGATGTTTGACATATGATGAAACATGTATAAAGAAATTTACATAAATGCGAAAAACCTTACAATCAAAATTAAAAAATATATATCTAAAAATGGACAGAATAAGATATTTTGTATATGGATAAATTGAAAGCATAGGTAAAAATTTTATCAATTTTATACTATCCATGACAATATGATAAAATGATAATTGAAACAAATGTTTTACAAAAATATTTGAGAGCAATTTTAAAAATAAAAGTATATAACAAAGATGAATATTTTTATAAATATACATCATGATATTTCCATGGTTTATAATTAAACTATCACATTAATAAAAAAATATCTAATTGTTACATAGGATTAAGAAATTTACAATATATGTCATTAATTTCAAATTCATTGTTAGAATTTATAAATAAGAAATATTAGTCACATGAAAATAATGTTTCAACAAATACAATTTTGATGTTGAACATATCCTCAAAATAAGAATAGTTTAGCAGATGCTCTTAGTAGAGAATTAGCAACTCTAAACATTTTTATGTTTGTAGGAATAGAACATCTTGATATTAAGATCAAGATAATGGAAAATGAGATAAAAATTCTTCATGAATAACTTGAGCTTTTATATCTCGAGCATTCTCTAATGGACATAGGAAATAAATAGAAAGAATTTGATTATTCAAAATAATTCTTAGAGTCCAAAAACTCTAAAGAGGAATCTTCATCAAAGATTCGATCTAAAGAAAAAAAAACTTTTAAATAAAGAATTTAAGATGAAAAGGAAGAACCTAATAGTTCAAAAGAGAACAACATTTCTAAAAAAAAGCTCAATTTGGCTAAGAAGTAGGAAAAGACTTATGTGGTTTATAATGACCCAAAACTAAAAATATACAACAACTGAGAAAAAGTAAGTAAATCTATTATTAGATTTGATGGAGTAACTTATAGAGTCTTTACCAGTAAAATAGAGACTGGAGATAGTTATGCTAATTAAAAAGTACCAAAACTAATAACTCGAGCTTTTATACCTCGAGCAGTCTCTAATGGAGATAGAAAATAAATAGAAAGAATTTGATTATTCAAAATAATTCTTAGAGTCCAAAAACTCTAAAGATGAATCTTCATCAAAGATCCAATTTAAAGAAGATAAAACTTTTAAATAAAGAATTAAAGATGAAAAGGAAGAATCTCATAGTTCAAAAGAGAGAAACATTTCTAAAATAAAAAGCTCAATTTGGCTAAGAAGCAGGAAAAGACTTATATGGTTTATAATGACCCAAAACTAAGAATATACAACAACTGGGTAGAAGCAAAGTAAATATATTATTAGATTTGATGGATTAACTCATAAAGTCTTCACCAACAAAATAGAGACTGAAGATAGTTATACCAATTAGAAAGTACCAAAACTAATAACTCCATAAGAGATAGCAAGGAATTACTCTACAACACTAAACCTATAGTAGCACCCATTAGGTTGATAACTCTAGGAAAAATAATAAGGCATTATGTATTATTTAGAAAGTCATATCTCCTAGAAACATCAAAGATAGTAAGGTATCCAATGCTATTAAGGGAAACACCACCTAGAAATTCATTAGTCATTGAAGGTAAAAATGACTAATATAGAAATCTTAACAAACCATAATGATTGAGTCTCTACAACTTGGCCAGAAAATCTACATAAGAACACATACAAGATATGAAGTTTTATATTATAGAAAAGGAATTCTATACAAGGAGTAAATTCAACATTTTACAAGGAACTGATATAATATTTGTTTACAAATCTTTCTATGCAATGGTGAAGCCTATGCATCCCTATAGAGTATAGTATACGAATTAGACTTACTAAGAAATTAAAAAAGAGTGATTACACTCCATTTTATGCATAATATTAACAATTGTTGTAACTCTCAAAGCCAACTAAGAACCTTGAAGAAATTCTTAGTCTTTCGTAATTTCTAGATACATAACTGCTAGATGAATAATTTTTTTTAGAGTAGAGAGATTGTTCTTTCTGAAGTGTGTCCAACTAATGAAAATAAGGGTTCCTTTGATAAGACAATGAATCCCTATTTACAATAGTGGGAAATTATTATTTTATCCCTACTTTAATAATTCATCTAACTTTTTGCTTTTGGATTTTGAATTTAAGTCTTTTATTTTCTTGGCATGACCTGCCAACTGAAGATGGTTTTACTTCTTTATTCATTTTTGTTATTTTTAGTCAATAGTCCTTCTGATTAAGTAGATGATGACACATCTTCATCTTCTCGATCTCTAATGCAGTAAATGTATTTGTGATCTTCAGTGGTTGTCTTGGCATAAAAACACATTTCTTGTTTATTAACAAATTTCCAAGTTATTGATATTAAAATTTACCTAAAACTTACTTATTTTCTCATAATATTCTTCAATAAGGGCTATATTATTATGAAAAGTAATTATGACTTTATTAGTCGAATAATTTACTTTGATTTTAGAAAAATTGTCGATTTTCTACGTTCATGATAAATTTGAAATAACATTTGTCCTCTTAGTATACATAGTTTATCTGTATTGAATTCTTATTCTAAAAGCACTATTGATTTTCAAACTTCTCTATTAGTGTTGAAAATCCCTAATTTGATAAAATGATAGGGACTAACACAATATTCTTCATTCTAGCCCACAAGTGAACTGAAATATCTGAAATAGATAGGCTTGTTACCTGCTTTGATCTGTTTCCTGAAGTTCTTGATAACCTTTTTAATATTTTCAATAAAATTAGTTAATTCACTTTAAAGAATTATTGGGTACAAGTTTTTGATTAAAATCTACATGGAAAGCTTTATAAACAAAAATTATATCAGTTTCTCCAAGAATATTTAATTTATTGCCTGTACAAAATTTATTTTTTATGGTATAAAATTCCATACCTTCGATATATTCTTGGATAATTTTTTTTGGCTAAATTATAGAGATTCAACCATCGTGGGTTAGTTAAATTCTTGTAACAATATTTTTCATCTTCATTGACCAATACACTCCTCGATAATGTTTCCTTGAATAGCACTGGTGATATTTATATCTTTTCTATTTCTATGAAAGATGTTTTTCTAAATAGTACATGTGGTTTTACTATCTTTCTTAGAGTCTCCAACCTGTTTGGTGGCAATGGTTGTTGTTACAATGTTGCATAGTAATTTTTAACTATATCTTCTAAAGTTATTAGTTTTGGTACTCTGTAGTTGACATAACTACCTTCAACTTCTATTCTATTATTGAAATCTCTATGAGTTATTTTACTAAATTCAATAATATTTTTGCTTAGTTTAGGTCAGTTAGTGTAAGTTCCTGATTTTTGACTATTATAGACCACATAAGTCATTTCCTGCTTCTTCAATCCAACTGAGTTTTTCCTTTTTCTTTTTAGAGATGTTACTCTTTTTTGAACTATTAAGTTCTTCATTTTCATTTTGAATTCCTTCTTCAGCAGTTTTACCTTCCTTAAAGTGAATCTCTAATAGGGATTCCTCTTTAGAGTTTTTGGACTCTAATGATTATTTTCAACTATTAAGTTCTTTCTGTTTAATTAATATCTATAAAAAGATACTTTTCTAGGTATAAAACCTCGGGTTGTTCTTAAATGATTCTTAGCTCATTTTCTTTTATCTTGATATTGATATTAATATGTTCTATTTCTGTAATAACAAAAATAGTTAATTCTCTTGTAAATGTATCTACTAAACTATTCTAGTTTTTTGAAAGATATTCTACATCAAAATTTTAGTGGGTAAACCACTGTTTCCATGTGACTAATTTTCTTTATTTATAATCACCTGTAATTTTAATTCTTAAAAAATAACTAAAATTATTGTTATCAATTATGATAATGAATTTAGAATTTATTACATATATTGTAAATTTCTTTATAGTTTTTTTGAGAGCTAAATGTTATTTTTCATTATTGTGATAACTTATTACAAAAATATTCATTTTTATCATCTACATTTGCTTTTAAAATTGCTCCTCAATATTCATGTGAAATATCAATTTCAATTATCATTTTATCATCTGAACTTGTATGGTATGAAATTGATAAATTTTTTATATGTGCTTTTACCTCATCCATGTACAAAATATCTTATTCCGTCCATTTCCAAACATGATATTTTTTTTAATTTTGTTTGTAAATTTTTTTTTCATTTTTGTAAGTCACTTGATGTATGCTTCAGCATACGTTAAACATCATAAGAATCATTGTAATTGATTTCTGTCTTTTAATTCACTACAAAATCCTTAAATGTTATTTAGTATATGAGGCTGTAGATTATGTTTTCCATCTTCAATTTCTAACCCTAAATCCTTCATTTTTGTTGACTAATTACTATTTTTTTCTCAGAAAATACAATGTCTTCTTTCCTACATTATTCTAAAAGATTAATAATATATAAATAATGTTTGTTTAGTTCATTATTGAAAACTAAAATATCATATATGTAAACACAGAAAAATATTTTGTAATCTGAAGATGTTGTCCATATACATTTGAAATATACCGAGAGTTTGTTTTAATCCAAACGGTACAACAATGAGGCAACTAAATATTGTTAGTTTTTTATATTTCTCAAGTGATCTTATTTGCTAAAATTAACTTTTGCCATCAAAACTTAAAATATTTATTTCCTTTTAATAATGAGAATAATTCTTATTTATTTAGAATATAATATTCTTCATCAATATTTTTTATTCAATGCTTTAAAGTTTATTACCATTATCTTTTTTAGCTTCTTTTTGGATTAAGAATGTTGGGATAAAGTGATGTGAATTACTTGATAATATGACTTTTAGATCTAAAAATTTTTCTGAGCTTACTTATTTTAATATATATTTTTTATATATGTCAAGGCTTTATTTTCATTTTTCTCTCTTCTATATCTACAAAAATGTTTCGTAAATAAGATTTTATTGCTTCTTTGTGTATATCTTACCACGTTTTCACTTTTTATGTTTTTCCATAAAAGTAAGATTTGATACTGTCAACACTTTTCTTATTTTTAACACATAAATGATTTCACGATCTAATGTTACTAGACTTATTTTGTCTAAATATTGTGTATAAATTTGATATAAGTTATTTCCTATTAAGAAATCAACTCTTGTTTCTTATTGATATATAGTAGGAGTATAAATTTCTCTTCTCCTATCATTATATTTGTATCCTTTAAGACTTTATTAAGATTGATTATAGTAAGATTAGTAATTCTTAGAATTAAATCTTTTGGTGTTTATTGTGAGAGTTCATCTAAGAATACATATTTACTAGCTAAATACATATTAGCTCCGGTATCTACATATGTATGCAAATGATAATTTGTATAACCTTTAAATTTTAATACTACTTTAATATAAGTACTATTTAGATTTGTAATACTATACAAATCATTTATCTTCTAATGAAGAATATTCTAAACATTCATAATCTAACTTATTTATTTCTTCCTTAGTTTCTTTCAATAAATAAGTAATACAAGTATTGTCTATATTTGATTCTTCAATTGGTTACAATTTCATCTTAAAAGTTTTTTCTAATATTCTTGTTTTATGTTAAAATTCTTTTTGAAATTTTTTTATGTTTCAACCTATTATAGCATCCATTAACATAATATCATTTCTCATTGCAAATTCAATCCATGCATTTTTTTTGTTGATGGACAATAATTTTTATTTTCTAGTGACTTATATATTTTTCTATAAGGTTTTTTGTTATATTTTTGAAAGTTTTATTTTCTAAATTTATATTTATTGAATGTTTTGTATTTTTTATATTTTTATACGCTTGCTTGTAAGATTTCATATTATATCTATATTTTTTTAACATTTTACAATCTCTCGTATGATAATATATTTTATCATTTTTTCTTTCTTAACATTTAATGATTATATAATTTTTAAGACTTCTTATTCTTCTTCTTAAAATGTCTAGTATAATTTTCCTGTTTCTTTTATTCTATTATAGTTTTATGTAATGTTCCAAGTAATTTATGAAAAAAATATTTCTCTATAAGTTTCTTGCATTAGGGGTGATAACTTATGATTATACATTTCATATTCATAAATGAAGAAGTCTATATAACATATGTGTCACATATTTTTTATATTTGTTAAATGTCATTTGGCTTCCTCGATATTATTTTCACTAGATTTAGTAATATGTCTACCTTTATTTTCTCTAATAAATTTCTTGTATATTTTATTTATTACAATTTCTAGGTATTCTCTATCTGTGGGAACATTCCTTTGCATCGATAAATGTTGTTGTTCTATTAAATTTGTAAACCAAAATTTAATATTTCCTATCATTTTTTGAGTTACTAAGACTTTACACGTTGAAGGGTTTGATTATGTGATAGAAAAAGTTTGTATGATTAAACTCATACCATTAGACCATTCATTTAAAGTTTTTTTTTCTATCTATATACTAACTAAATCTAAAAAATCAGATCTTTGATTTTTATGAAGTTTGAGTTCTTATGGGAAGCAACCTTTAGTTCCCCAATGTAATCATTCTTTTTATTTCAGGGTGTTGTTTTCTTCTATAAGGAAGGTTAAGTTCTTTTGGCCTTTACCTATTTCTTTATTCTCTACGTGCATCACGTGTTCCTTCTTGATAAGGAATTGGTAATGAAATTAGTTTCGTATAATTTTTTTGGATAATATTTTATAGTTCAGAATTAGTTTCACTGATAATGTCATATCATCTCCTTCTTTATTTGTACAAATATTTTCATCATAATATCTTCCCAGTTCATCATCTGTTAGGATTAATAAAATAACTATTTTTTCTATATTTTTATTCTCATAGTATATAAATTATTCTTCTGATTTTTTTTATATTTTATTAAACTAGGATTATAGATTTTTCTTTATCTTTGCGTTTTTTCTTATTTTTAGGCATCAATGCATCCGGTCTTCTAAGTTTTTCTTTTAATCATACAAATAGATCAAACTTATAATTTATAATTTCATTATTTCTATATATGTTATTTACATATATTTTTAATTTTGTAAATTCTTTATGTATATCTTGTTGTATTTTATTATAACCATACTCTTTTATTTATTTTAAGAGTTTTTTTTTGTGTCTCATTCATGTCTTATAAAGACTTGATGTTTTATTCTTGTGCTATATCCATTTTTAAAAGAATTAAAGCTTTCATTACTACAACTTTTGTTTTAGATTCACAACTTATCTTTCTATGTTAGATGATTATCTTTCATGATCTATAAATGTAAACTTTGATACATTACTTATTCTTTTTCCTAGTATCAAATGTTTTTCCTTGACATGTAAGTTATATTATTCTAGTATTTTAAAATACATTAATATTTCTAATTTTATTATTTGTTCAATTTCTTGAAAAGTTTTATCTATTTTTATAATTTTATTTTGTCTATATATTAAACTATTATGATTGTTTGTTAATGGATATACTATTATAGTGTAATGAAAATGAATAATTTCTTCTTTCATTAAATTTCTTATTTCAAATTCATAGACTAAACTTAAAGTTCCTATCATTAATATTAATGATAAATATTTGGTATGCTTTAAGTTTTAATTTCTAGTATGCTAGATTTTCATGGATCATTTCTAATAAAACATATTTTTTATTTATTATTTTATTGTATAATAATGCTAATTTTATTGGTGTATTAATTCATTCTCTAAAATGTGTTTTTATTAATATTTAAATTCCTCGTAAATAGATGCATCTAATTTTCCTTTTGTCATTTTGAGAAATTTTTGATAGTTTATCTATAACGATTTATTTATCAATTAATGATATTTTTTTTGCATCTATAATATTAATACTCATTTTCATTACTTATTCCATAATAATTATATATATCCTTGAAAATATTTTTCTTATTTTTGAAAATGATGAATGATGAATCTTTGAATCAATCTCATTTTTTAAGATTTTATCTTGCTTGTATTTCTTCAATTTTTTTTACTAATTAACATTTTCTGCGAAAAATATCTTGAGATGTCATTTTTGTTTTATTTCTATTATTTTTTGATTTTTTATTATATTTGTCATTTTTTTATAAAAATTATTATTTAATTTCATTAACTTTAACTTACGAAGATATTTGTGATATTTTTGAAACATTAAGAGTATTTGTGATATTAAGGTTTTCTAAAAAAAATAATGAAAGGTAATAATAGTGTACCATTTTATAATTTTGTATAAAGCTAAGGTAACATACAAATTTTTTTCCCTAAATAAATATACAACCAAAATTATCAAAAAATAATAATAAATAAATGTACAGATAAGTTAACAGTAAAACTTCAAAGAGATCTGGCTCTGTATGCTATAATAGGAAGTAACTATGAAGCACTGATATGAGTAAAAAGAAGGCGATGATGCTTAATGTCATCAGCTTATGGGGCTCATTTCGCAGAGCATTGCTAATATCTCGAGGCCCCGTATTGGCAGACTCTGTTCCACTGCTTATATTTGCTGTCACATTGACTTCCATTGAACCTGAACATAATAAAAATTTCATACCCTAATAAATATTACATTAAACTTTGTTTTGAATACATGAAATAAACAAACTTGAAGAAATTTGAATTAGGATATTTGAGCGTATCTTAAAGACTAAAACAATGTAGTATTCATATTTTGCAAATTAGTACGTAATTGTGGAGTATTTTAATGATGAGTTTATATGTAATTCTTTCAAATAGATGATATCACCCAAAGTTGCAAATTCATCATTTATCTGTCTTAATCTCTAGAGAAACACAGGAGGGATTGAGTTGAAGAAAGAAAGTTTTTGAACTTACAGTCATACTTTGCCCATCCAATCCGTTGATCAGCCAAATCATAAACAACAATTTTGTCTTTTAGAACAAGATCTGACAGAAATGAAGAATTTAGCTAGATATATATATGTGTCACAAACAATAGTGTAATTCTTATATAGACAAACAAGTCTGATCAATGCAGTTGAATAAAGCATTGTTGTAGATGTAGTTTCTAAAAGGTTCTTTGCATTAAAGTAACAATATAAATAGTAAACTAAATTAATGTATGATATGGATTTATGATTTTTAATCAAGGCTTGTTTCATAATAATTTTGATTCTGAAATTCTGATTTTTTTCGAGTATTTTTCAATTAGATATATTTAGTAACAATTTATGATTTTGATTTTCACCTTTTTAAGGAATCATTTTTCAATTTTTTTTGATTTTTTACCGAACATTCTTTTAGATTATAAATCAATTCTTAAGATTTTTGTATTTTTAATTATTTAAAAAAATGAATTAAAAATATAAAATTTGTAAATAATAACTAACCAATTTTTTTTAAGTTTAAAAAAAAAAAACATTATCAAATAATTTGTAAATGATTTTTGATTTTTTTTTTGTTTAAAATCACTCAGTAAAAATCTTTACCAAACATATTGGTAATTATTTTTACAAAAAAAATCATAAATCACAAAATCAATTTTTTAATCATAATAAAAAAAAGGTCTAAATAATTGATTTTGTGATTTCTAATTCATTTATAAATAATCACCAATATATTAATAACAATTTATACTTGTAATTTGTAAGAAAAAATCATCTACATTAAGGTTTTTTATTTTCTGATTTTGTTTAAATATTGAAAAATTAATACTTTTTTGTCATTATGTATCAATTTTAAGTTTTTAATCATTTTCTTTTGGCATATATACAAAGTATAATACTTGATTTACTTTATATAAAAATGTGTTGTTAAAATGAAAAAAAATCAAAAATGAGAAATCAAATTAAAAAAATAAATATTATTTTTAAAAATTTAAGAATTATTTCATATTTTGGCAACGATTCCTTAAAATTGGGAAAACTTAAAATAAAAAATTGTATTAAACATATCTAGTTAAAAAATTACTTAAAAAATCAGAAATCTTTATCAAACACAACCCAAGCTATTAGTAAAACAGGAAATTGGTTTTCAACAAGTTATAAGAACCACAAAAAAAAAATAAAACTAATGTGTGTAAATTTGTACCTCCTAGTATTGTCGCATCATGACTCTGAAAACCAACGCACCATGCTTCAGAATTTTGCTGTAGAAGGTAATCTTCAGGCCCTAGAACCATGGATGTCCCACCAGCAAAGTTAAAACTCACTTGAGGAAATATATCGATAGGGCTGCACTAGGATATGCATTCAACAATTAGATTCATCTTAAGCAATCATATTCATATTGTAACAAGGTTTATATTTAAAGGGGATTAAGCAAACCTGGAGGTTGTTACATAACATTGAAATCCATCAGAGGCAACAGGATTTGCATACTGCGAAACGGCATCTGTAATCTGCAGAACATGTTTCAAGCATGCTTAATTTAACTCTGCCTGCCGTCCCTTTTGTCATATACTTCATATAAATTTACTGGAAATGAGTAACAAGTATATCGTATATATATTATTAAATATCACCTCTCATGAACAAACATAATCATAACACATTAACTATACACAGAGAAATTGGACGAGAATAAATTACAGCATTGACAAAGGGATCATAAGCTTCTTTTGCAAGGTATGCTAAAGTTGTTCCAGAATCAACTATCGTCCCTAGATTGCTTGAGGTTGAAAACACTGATGAATCAATGGATAAAGTCTTGCCATTAACAGTAATGTTATGTAGATTTAGGTTGTAGTGAGCCCTGAAATTTCAGACAAACAAGTAATTAGTCAAATTATTAGCAGCCAATCTTTTGTGATTTAATATTGAAGGGTTAATCGGAAGACAAGAAGGTAAAAAAATCTAAAAGTTCTAGGCTTCAACATATAACACTGTTTCCCATTAACTTGAAGCGATTGTGTATGATGCAAATATCTAATCATTGACAATAAGTAATTTCCATGACTCAGCTCACATACAACTAAATTTGAACATAAATTCATATTTTAGTGAAATTTGAATATGATTTCTTCAGAAATGCAATATGTTGCAACCAAAGAACTTACCGAGAAGGGACAAGAGGACTGTAGACTATGTTTGGCTCCATGATTTCTCCCAAAACCAGGATGCCCCCTCCTGTATCATCTCCCTTTAAGCAGTGGGAGAAAACTTTTGGTGCTATTCCTTGTGAAGACAGTTGTGAGATGACAGACATTCCCTGTGGTCCAAACCCGAAAATCCCATCAACTGCACTGCCTTTTTGCATCAAATCCCCAGTTACTGAGGTGCTACACCTGGTTCACAAAACACCAGCCAAAGTAATGACTTCTATGTCTAAGATATCAATACAATACAGAAAATTTCACTTTAAAGTAGAACATAAGTATGTGTTACAAAAGTATCACTTGTCTTTAAAATGTTACAAACTACCACTGAAGTTACCTTTGTGGCTAACATATACATCGAGTGACTATTTTCCTTTAGATTCCGTAAGGGAGTTGACATGTTGGTACTTTCGTAACAGTATTACTTTGGTAGTAGTTTTGTAACAGTTTAAAGTTTGGAAGTATTTTTGTAACACATGCCTAAGTTTGATGATGACATTAAATTTAAAAGACTCATCATGGCTCACCCGAACACAATGGAAGCTGAGGAATTTGAGCTCACAGGTTCACCAAGAACTGTATCAAAGTGCAATAAGTCAGATACATAGTAACCTGATGTTCCACTGCCATCCCCATACTCGTATTCATACATACATTGGTTGTTTGTTGCAGAACAACTTGCTTCATCAGACTGAAGTGCATTGCTACATAATCTGTCAGAGCAAGAAACTGTAGAAGCCGTTGATGAGCTTCCAACATCGAAAGGACTGAGCTGAATCTGATGAAAACCAAGAGATTATTTTGAGAAAACTAGAGCATATGAATCCTATTTCATCGAAAAACCAATAAAACCATTCAAAAGGAAGAAAAGTGAATATTGGGAGTAGGTTACTTTACTTTAAGACTACTTGATGAAGGGCAACCAGTGCAGGAACTACAACTGACCCACAAAATATTGCTTCCAGTATCAATTTGCACATAGAAATCTGTTGGAGGAGAACCCAATTTCACTGTTGTGTAATAAAGCCTAAATGAGAACTTAATCAGTGAACCTGATAAAAGATAACTGACCTAAATTCTATTAGTAGAACAGAAACAAGAAATGTAACATTAGTCAGAACACATAAGAAATAATGTTTAGCTTCTATTTGTTGGATTTTGTTTTTTGGGTGTGTGAGCTTGAAACTAGTTATTGGATTAACTGTATGCATAATTCATGTATAGATTTGTTCCGTTATTTGTGCACAAAATTTAGATCTTAATTTTCTCGTATTTATCTATTTTCACCGTGTAAATACTATATATAGATAGTATATAGTTGTTCTGTTCATGTAATCACCAATCAATTACTAGTAAAAAATCTAATAATTGAGAAACTAAGAAACATAGAGCAATCAAAGACCAACTGAAGTAAAGGACACCTTCTAAAGAAAACTCAATGTTGAAGCAAACCAACAATCTAAACAGAGAAAGGCATAAACAATAAATCGAATTTATTAAAAAAAAATTCCACAATAAAAGGAAAAGAGGAAGTTAAACCGTCGTATACAATATCAGAGAGGAAACAGTAGATTGATAGAAATACCCGACAAGTGACGGACCGAAGGAACCAGCAATAGGAAAATCGATGACACCAACATTTGAAGATTGCAACATTCTCCCATGTCTGACCTTGTCTCGAGCTCTGAGTTGACTCAATTCAACTCTGTGATCGTTCGAGAAAGCTCTCTTTAACGTCATGGTTGCCGGAAAACCCCACGCCACCATTTCAACGGTCAACACAAGTACGGAAACGACGAAAAATATCGCCGGCAGGAATCTCTCCATTTCTTGTCTGACTTTGTAGAGGCGTAGAGTAAGAGGAGTTTTAGAGAAAAGAGAAGGAAAGAGGTGGAAGGTCCCAGACTCCCACCCTCCCAGGTAAAAACGTAGCAACCGGTAACAGAATTTCGAAAACGCAAACGACACTGCGTTTTATTGTTGTCTAGTGTTTAAATTTAAAGTAAATATATTTTTCTATCATCAAACGTTTAATATTATTATAAAATTATTATGGATTTATTTTACTATCAAAACAGATATATTTTGATTAAATGTAAACAACTTGAATTATCTTTTATTTTCTATATATAAAAATACATTTTTATATAATCTTTAAATATAATATAATTATTTAATTAAATTTATTTTTAATTTTAACTTTTTATATTAATATAATGTATTTTTAAATATATATTATATACATATTTTTATAATAATTTTTTACATTATAAAATAATATTTAGGCATGAAGATATTAAACATGTAACTCATTATTATAATAAGAACTAAACCTACAAATTTCAGTTCATTAGAAAAAAAAAACTAAAAATTTCAGTTATATATATCATAATTATATAAAATTTTATTCTGTTTATAAATTTCACTGAAACTTGCGACGAACGAAAACCCATCATCCTCCCTCGCAGATCCCGCCTTCTGTAAGTCGTAGAGCCAAAGTCCCAAAGGCCAACACCCTCTTAAGACCCTCATTACACCATTGATGCTATTGGGAAGTCTGTGATTTCCGATTTCACCACATCAGACCCCTTTCTTTGTCCCGTTTCCTAAAGCCCTAATTGTTCTTCCGAGTCACTGATTGAACTTGTATTACCATGCCGAAGGTGTATGGTACCGGGGCATACGATTTTAAGCGCCACCGAGTCGCCGAGTACCCGATTGAGGTGTCTCACCAGCTTTCCGACAAACAGGTCGAGTCGAAACCCGGTTCACATCTCCCGAGTTCGATAACGTTGTTGGAGATTCAGCGGGACCGACTTACTAAGATTGCAGCTGCCAATTGGTCCAAAGCTGGTGATGCCACCAAACTCAAGAAGCCATTTGAGCCGCAGCTGGTGAAGGAGATTTATGAAACGGAGTTATTGATCACAGAAGGTCAGAGAAAGCCAGTTCCTTTGCAGAGGGTAATGATTTTGGAGGTTAGCCAGTATTTGGAGAACTACTTGTGGCCGAATTTCAATGCGAAAATGGCGACATTCGAGCATGTGATGTCGATGATACTGATGATCAATGAAAAGGTTGGTTGGTATTGAAATACTTTGTTTGTGCTGGTAAGTTTTTGCTTTTTTTTTTTAGTTTGCTAAGAACCATTGGAAGTATTTAATTGTCCTTTATTTCTCTTTGGTTGTTCCTCAGAAGAAGAACAATGAGAGAAAATTTGAAGTTATACGGTTGTTCTACTTGGTCTTTAATTTAGTTGTGTGGGATTCTTTTTTGGTATTTTCTGCGTTATTTGCTTTCCATGCTTATTATCAATTTCGTTGTTTAGGAATGGTGGCTGCATGATTTTTATGCAGCTAAAGTTAAGAAATATAATCTTTTTGAGTCTTTTCCATTCAAGTATCCGGAATGATTTATAAGTGTGGTTTTTACTTGGGCAATTCCAATTTTGTTAACTTGCAGTTTCGAGAGAATGTAGCAGCCTGGGGCTGTTTTTATGATCAGAAAGATGCTTTCAAGCAATTCCTTGAGAGGGTTCTTCGGCTTAAGGAGGTTTCTCTACTCATATTATCATTATATTCATTTAGTTTTGGTCTGCTCTACAACTTGATGAAAGTGTATTCATTATTCAAATGCAGTCCTTTCCTCTTTGTAGCTATATTTGAAAGACTAAAAAATTAAGCAGTTTTAATGGGGTATTCCTTTTAAGTTTTAATTCCTATTTTTTTAAAATTCCTTGAGAAATTATCTATTATGCCCAAATGAACACTTCAACTAACACGTGACAAAATTTAATTTTCCAATGTAAACATATCACTTTATCACTTCAGTCTGGTTATAGGCTGCTGAGATCAAAACATGATAACTTCATTAGTTCATATTTTTGCTAGTAACATGATTTCATGTTGGACATCTGATAGTTTAAACCCAAATTGTATTTCAAATTGAGTTAAACTTATTCTTTTAACAATAAAAAAGTGGGGAGAAGTTTATAAGTGGATCAATTCCTTATTGTGTACAGTGTTATGTTATTTGATGGATGTCAGAAGATATTATTTCACACATATAGACTAGATATTTGTATTAGACCACTCATAGTAGTAAACATCAAATATATTTAGGTTTTAGCTTCCAATTCCTTATTAATTTTAAAACAAGTTAATGAATGATTGAAGTTGGTTTAGCTAAAATTTGATGCTTTCAATCTTTTATGTTAGATACATCATTTGGGATGCAGGTAATGTTTTAAATAGATGATTGAACCTGTTATATCTGAATATGATTGCAGGGAAGAGAATTAAGTATAGCAGAGAAGACAAATTATCTAGTCTTCATGATTAATGTCTTTCAGGTATGGCAGCATCCTTATTACCAATGGACCAAAGGTTGCACTAGCTTGGCCATTATTTGGCCTTCATAATTTGCAACTTATTCATGATATCTTTGAGATCGATAACAAATTTCAATTACCAAACATCTGCAAAGGGCATTTTTTTTTTAGTTTATTTTATAGTATTCTTTTAATTTTATGATTTCTTAGCTTTTCCATGCACTTGCATATTTGCATCATGTACACATATTTATATTAATTAATTTGTCGTGTGTATGTATGTGAATGGGAATTTTGGATCGATGCGTGATTGTGTTCTTTATGCATGTTAGAAGTTGTTGGGAAACTAATTCTCCTAAAAGCTTAAGCTATTGGGAGAAGGGATATCATTGTTTTATCCATTTATCACTCCCTCATAAGTGTTGGCTCTATGCATGTGCATAGAGACAACACTTACAATTCAACAATTGAGGTTGTCGGGCCTTGTACCAGCTCTGATATCATGTTAGAAGTTGTTGGGAAACTAATTCTCCCAAAAGCTTAAGCTATTGGGAGAAGGGCCAACAATGCTTTTATACATTTAGTAATGCACATACATTATTGTATAACTTGCAAGCTTAGATTCACATAGTAACTTGTAATCTTGTATACATTTATTATTCTCACACAAGTGTTGGTTTTATGCACCCACAAGTGTTGGCTTTATGCATCATGCAAGCCAAGCACTTACAATTCAACAATTGGGATTACTAGGTCTTAAATACAAGCTTTTCAGCTCTGATACTATGTTAGAAGTTGTTGGGAAACCAACTCTCTTAAGAGCTTAAACTATTGGGAGAAGGACTAACATTGTTTTTACTAACATTGTTTTTATACATTTATTAATGCACATACATTATTGTATAACTTGCATGCTTAGATTCACACAGTAACTTGTAATCTTGTATATTACTAATGTGGAAGCAGGCTAAATATTTTTGTCAGTATTTCTAATATTTTTCTGTGTAAGGCCCATGTCCCATTAGGTTTGTTATATGTAGTATAAATATTAAATAGTAGTTTTATTGTAATGCTAGGGAGACTTTGATGAATTGACATTTGCATGTTTTGAAATTACTTCCTCTTGTCCATATGAAATGTTTATTTAATCATGCCTTGGGTTATTTTTTGGGTTAGTTTCCATATAAGTCCTGTAATTTTTTAAAAGTTACACTTTAGTTTTCTACGTTTTAAGGTTTACACTTAGTGTTATTTAATTCTTAAAAATTCCAATCAAGTCCAAATGGTGTTTTTTTAAAGAGCTAACTAAGAATTTTGAAAAATAAAACCCAAAAGGTAAAAATAAAATAAAAAATATTCAATATATATTTGGAATAAAAAAATTGAAAACAAAAATTATATCATTTTTTTCAAAATTTGTTAGTTTTTAAACTTCTGCATTTAAAAAAAAATTAGCAATTTTTTTTTGAACTTTTTGTATTTTAAAAATCAAAATTTTAATATCCATTTTTAAAAAAATTATTACTTTTGTATTTTATTTTTCATAATTTTGAATTTATTTCTCAAAAAAAGACTATTTGGAGTTGATTGAAATTTTTAAAGAAATAAAGGACCTTAGATATATACCTTAAAAGATAGAAGATGAAAGTGTAACTTTCGAAAAATTACGGGACCCTATATATATACCTAAAAGATATATAACTAAAGTGTATCTTTTAAAGAGTTATAGGATTTATAAATATCTTAACCATTCTTTTTTTTATTTTTGACTTTCTTCCCACTTCTACAAAATCTGTCCATTTCACCGGATTTTAACCCGCTAAAATAACAAGTTTTGTTGGTTTAGGTAAACCGATGAAACAAGCATGGATGAGAACCGACGAAATTTTTTTAACTGGTTAAAAAAATAAAAATAAATAAAAAAATAAATAAATAAAAAGTTTCAGGATATTTGGCCAGTTCTTGAGACCGAAAAAAATTGGGATAATTATTTGAAAAAAAAAAATTAATACCCAAGCTGGTACTTAACGTAATACCCAAGAAGCTTAATAATCTTAAACCTGAATCTTTTTGCAATAGACAAACTACTAACCCATTTGCATTATTGACAAAATTCCAAAAGTCCCAATATCATCAGCCTACTAAAATCTACCAACTCCACAAAATTTTCTGCATAATCAATGTCCTAATAAAAAGACAACTCACAGATATTACACTAAGAATGTGAAAATCATTGTCCAAATGCTAGAGCTAAGAGAGAAAAACACAGAAATGTAAATCCAAATATTACTTAATACAAAATAAGGAAATAAGCTCTTAGACAAACTGGCTTGAAATCAAGTGTGCTAATCAGCATCTGGTTGATAAATCTCGATGAAAACTGATGAAACCACCAAGAGAATCAAAGCTTCTATGGTCCTCAATTGAAACCGTTTGCCTTCACCAATTTTTTCTCTATGCATCACCAACCCAATGATAGATCAATCCGCTTTATGAATTTGTGACAAACCTGAAAGAGATGTGGATGTATACATACACATGTATCAGCAAATTTGGATTATATTTAACAATAAAACCTAGCTTATCTGAAAGAGATAAATAATCCCAAATCCTCAAACCAGTGAAACCAACTTCTAGATCTTCTTTCTAGAAGGGAAATGGGTGAGTGCGTGGTTGTTTTGAAAAATGCTAAGACCAAGTCAATCCCTTTTATGGTATTAGAAATGGCCAAGGAACGAAAGCAAGAGAAAAATTAATGAATGGTTCACAACATAATTTCGATGGTGGTGGTTGAAAAGGGGAGGCTCAGATCAAGAGAGATTTATTGCTGAAGGGGGCTTTTCACAATTGTTGAATTGTTTTACAGTGCAGCTGAGATTTGGTATATATTGAGATAGATTTTGGTTGGAAGTTGCCTGTATGTGGGAGAAAAGTAAAGATACTTCGCCGTCTTTAAACCGGTCAAAGTTTTTTACTTTTAGCCTGTTTTCAAATTACCAGCGAAATATTATTAAGTGAGCCGGTTCAATATTTCTGCTGGTTTTAAACCGGTGATATTCATTTAAAATTTAGCCGGTTTTAAGTAAACCGGAAAAAATATCAATTTTTAGCCCCTTTTTAGTGGTACTGACGAAAAGAAAGTGACAAAGTGGAGTGATTTTGTAGTAGCGTCCTCTCAATATTATTAATTCAAGCTAAGATATTATTTTCTAAGCTCCTATTTTAGTCTGCATTTTATCCGATTTTAACAGGAAAGATGAAAATAATAATAACCATTGACCATGTTCCTAGGTTTGTGGTTCTTGCAAAACTCTTTGGCAGGGTATGATTCCCCATCTCAGCATCATAAGCACATATTTTATTGCCTTCCTCTTTCCTCCTTTCAAACAGTCCATTTACCAGTGGGAATTTTTTTAATCTATATACAATTATCTTTTTGGATAGAGTTTGGAAGATGAGATAGTCAGCGAGACTATACTAAGGTTGGCAAGTTTGCAGTCCTGGCACAGTTTGTCCTATGGCCGATTTCAGGTAAGATTTTAAATCATTCGTTGCAAATGAATTTATCTTGTGATTGGAATTATGTGACTTGTTCCCTATTGAATGTTTATGATCTGCTCTTATCTGTAGATGGAGCTTTGTTTGAATACTGATTTGTTTAGGAAATGGAAGAGGATGATAAAGAGGGAAAAGAAGGAGTCCGCAGAAAGTGGAGAGCCTTTTGATCCCTCAACTAAGATTGAAGCGAGGTTCTTGAGAAATTTCATTGAAGAGTTTCTTGAGGTTGTGTTTTACACTTGTTACGGGGTTCCTTATACTACAATTTTACTTTTGGTACCCTTTTTTATCCCAATTTTTGAGGTGTTACTCCTATTTAGAAAAAAATATCAATTTGGTGCAATTTGTCATTTAATTGAGGATTTTTCACACATACAGTAATATATGTGTGATATTTAAAGGCCATTTGGATAATCAATTAATTGATTATCTCAAAAGACCATATAAATATCGTTTAATTAGTTTATTATCCGAAAATGCTTTCTGAATATCGCACGTGTATTTTTGCACATGTGAAAATTCCCAATTGAATGACAAATTGATACATTTTTTTAAATGAGGGTTAACCACTAAGGTACTACCTCAAAAATCTAGGGAAAAAAGGGTATCAATAGTAGAATCATGGTACTACTAAGTTAGCGAACCTTTTGTTACGCATAGAAAATGATAATTGTTCTCTTTCATTATTGTTTGTAAAACTAATGGCCACTTTTACATCTGTCTCAGATACTTGATTCCAAGGTTTTCTCAGATAAGTGTATGAATGGAGGAGGAGTTATTAATGCTAATGGGTTGGAACATGTTAATGAAGCTTGTGTCTTGTACTGTGAGAGATTTATGGAGTTTCTCATTGATCTATTAAGCCAACTGCCAACAAGAAGGTAGAGTTGTAATCTTCTAGCATTTTATCTTTTTCTTGGACTCTGCGAGTTCCCTTTTCTTTTAAGTAAACTGTTGCTTTAATTTCTATTGAGCCAACTGCTGATAAGTGTAATGTTCTATTTAATTTCAATTTAGCACTTTTGCTTTATTTTGTTTCATTTGAATCCTTTTTGTTTTAAAATCATTGCAATACTTAATCCGCTGGAATTTTCCTGCAATTTGACCTGAAATAGACACTGATTTAGTAATGTTCCTTGAATGCGATTTTTAAAGGGGTAATTTGGTCATTTACTCCTTATGAAAGAAAATGAAAAAATCTTCTTAAAATGTAAAATGTATCAGGCGGCTATTATGTGAGCTGTCTCCATCCTAATCCCATCCAACAACCCCATTATCACAAATTGCATAAACGTAGCAGTACCATCATTAAACTCTTCCTCTCTCTTTCTCAATTGCCCGCCTCTTGACTTCATTGACTGGTCCATCAAAAAGAACCCCTCTTTAAGTTACCTCTCTTCTTCTTACATCAGTTTTCCTAATGAAGCTCTGATTCATTCCCATATTAATCTCCTCCCGAAATGCATTGTTCTATCAAATAAATTATTAGAAGACATAATGGATAATTTTCTTTCCTATGGGTACTTCTAAATGGTGTGCCATGAAAGAAAAGACAACCCTGCATGGGGATAAACATTGCTTTTTATGAGATAGTGGAATCTGATCTACACTACAGCTGAAGGAGCTGTCTTCTGTGCTATATTCTGATTCAAGAGCATTTAGAACACTTTTTGGAAGACTTTTCACTTTCTGTTTTTGAAACTAGTTTTTGGAAAAAGCGCATGCTCTTAATATGCTAGTGCTATATATTTTTTTTGTTGTTGCTGCAACTTATTGCTTTCTCCTTTCACCCTCGAACTTATTGCTTTCTCCTTTCACCCTCGAACTTATTGCTTTCTCTTTTCACCCTCAAACTTATTGCTTTCTCCTTTCACCCTCGAACTTATTGCTTTCTCCTTTCACCCTTGTATGTGGTTGTAGGTACTTGAGGCCCCTTGTTGCTGATGTAGCTGTGGTTGCTAAGTGCCACTTAAGTGCTCTTTATAGACATGAAAAAGGAAAACTTTTTGCACAATTGGTTGACTTGCTGCAATTTTATGAACGCTTTGAAATTAATGATCATGCTGGTTCACAACTAACTGATGATGAAGTGCTCCAATCTCATTATGATTGCCTGCAATCTTTCCAGTTACTTGCTTTTAAAAAGGTTCCCAAGGTCTGTATTAAAGATAGTATAGTCATTGAATCAAATTCAGTTGCTTCTGCTTTGGAAGATTCTTCTTCTTTTAGATTGATGGGGAAATATTAATATCTCAGCTTTCCTTGTGCTTTGGTTGCAGTTAAGAGGGCTGGCATTGGCTCACATTGGAGCAATTGACAAGCGTAATGATCTCTCTAAGAAATTGTCTGTACTTTCTCCCGAGGAATTGAAAGATTTAGTCTGTCGTAAGGTATGTTTCATCTGGCTGCTAGGCATAATTTAGATGTACTCAGTCTGAAGGGCATCCATTTTAATTTTTTTCCCATGGTATTCTTTCTTAAAAGAGACGGTTATGATGTAGGACATTTGCTTTTAGATACAAAGAATGATGAAATGAAAAAGTGCTTGTAATGAAACCTCCACAAATTTCTACAAGGCCCTTGTGTAATTTTTTCTGCTGTAAAAAGTCAAGTATTCCAGGTTGCACTGATGCAGAGAAGACAAAAGAAAATTGTTTGTGATTAACTTGCAGAAGTGGTATTCTGATTTTACCAAGTTGTAGTCAAAAGGGGGTGAAGGTTGGTTACTGAGCCTGACAGGGACTTAATAGTAGGATATGTTTGTCAACTATGGGCAGAAAAAATAATAAATTTAGTTTAGGATGGTGTATTCAACAATTAGGATTTTGATAGATTTTTAAAGAGTTATTAACTTTAAATATTTTTATGAACTTTTAAAGATTCTTGTAGATTTTACTAAAATTATGTGGACTGCTATGGATTTTATTTCATCGACTGCTATGGATTTATGTTGATAGGAGTTGAACTAATAATAGAGAATGTTAGAGAGAAAAATAATAAAAATAAAAGTCCTTACAAGTCCTTAGAACTCTTTGGGGTTGAGAGAAGAATGATATGATATTTTTCTACTTATAATTTTAACTAAAAAGTTCATCAAAATACAGCAAAATCCAAAACTTTTTAAAATCATTAAAATCAATGACTTTTTGAATAGATCCAAATCTTTAAAGACAATATAAAATCATAATTAAATACACCTTAACTTTTAGACTCTTTAAAAATCCTAATTGAATACCTTTGTAGATTCTTTAAAAATCCTAATTGAATACACCTAAACCTTTGTAGATTCTTTAAAAATCCTAATTGAATACCCCTTGATTTTAAGCTCATGAAAGTCTTTAAAAATCCCAATTGAACATACCCCTATTAGTGTAGTAAGCGGATAAGAGAGAGGGAGCTAGATGTTCCATCCCTGAACGACCTTATTGATATCAAGTTGATAGTCAAAGGGGTAGAGGCATATAAGATGTTGATGGGTAAGATTCATTTGATCTGTAGCGAAGAAGAAAAAGTTCATGTACAGTAAGGTCTCACTTTTGTTGTGTGTGAGAAAGGGAGAAAGAGAGACCGAGACGATTAGTTAATTATAATGGAGTTACTAGTAGTGCTTATTGCATGTCTGATGCCTGATTTTCTTTTGCTTCTATGCAGCTCAAATTGGTGTCTCTGGATGATCGTTGGTCAGATAACTCTCGTTTTCTCATTGAAGTTATGGTTTCCTTTTTCGAGAAGCAACAATCTCAAAAGGAAGCTATAAATGCACTTCCACTTTATCCAAATGAACAGATAATGTGGGATGAAAGCCTTGTGCCAAGCATTAATTACTCAGGAGAAGGTTGTCTGGCTCTTCCAAAACTTAATTTACAATTTTTAACGCTTCACGACTATCTCTTGAGAAATTTCAATCTCTTTCGCCTTGAATCAACCTATGAGATACGTGAGGATATTCAAGAAGCTGTCCCACATCTTCTTGCCTACATTAATAATGAAGGAGAAACTGCTTTCCGTGGTTGGTCAAGAATGGCTGTGCCAGTTAAAGAATTTAAAATCACTGAGGTAAAGCAGCCAAATATAGGAGAAGTAAAACCAGCTTCTGTGACAGCAGAAGTCACTTTTAGCATTTCCAGTTATAAGGCACAGGTAAGGTCGGAATGGAATGCTCTCAAAGAGCATGATGTTCTATTTTTACTTTCTATTTTCCCTTCATTTGAGCCACTAAGTGCTGAAGAAGCTGCTAAAGTTAGTGTTCCACAAAGGCTTGGCCTCAAGTATGTACGAGGTTGTGAAATTATTGAAATCCGTGACGAAGAGGGAAATTTAATGAATGATTTCACAGGAAGAATCAAGAGGGATGAGTGGAAACCTCCAAAAGGGGAATTGAGAACTGTAACTGTTGCTTTGGATGCTGCACAGTACCACATGGACGTCACCAATATTGCTGAGAAAGGTGTAGAAGATGTTTATGGAACCTTTAATATACTGATAAGGAGGAAACCCAAGGAGAACAATTTCAAAGCAATATTGGAATCTATAAGAGATCTTATGAATGAATATTGTATTGTTCCTGATTGGCTGCACAACATATTTTTGGGATATGGGGATCCTTCTGCTGCTCAATGGACTAACATGCCTGATCTCTTGGAATCAGTTGATTTCAAAGACACTTTTCTTGATGCAGACCATCTGAAGGAGAGTTTTTCTGGTTACCAGGTTGATAATACTTTCCTTCTTTATGTGTGTGTATTTTCTGGTTGTCACAGATCTAACTTATATTTTCCCCGTATGTTTGAATTTTAGGTATCTTTCATGAATCCAGATGGCACAGAGAATTTTGATCCAAGGCCTCCTTTCAGAATTAGACTTCCTAAGATGCTGAAAAGAAGCAGTCATACTCCTTCAAGGAATAAGAATTCTGCTACTGATTCCATGAATAATGAGATTATGGCAACTGCTGAAGGGGTGAAAGAGAATCTTGTTGTTGAGGCACATGACCCCCCTGACCCAGGTCCTTATCCCCAAGATCAACCAAGACAGAACTCGGTTAGATTTACACCCGTGCAGGTGCTGTATTTCTTTTTTAAATTTTTTAATTTTGTTGGTTTGTGCTTGTAAATGTTAGATCTGCCACCAATATTGCAATTATTGAGCTAATCATAAGTAGAAATTGTAGAATTCTTGCTGTTGAGGTGCAGCCCTGATTATCATAGTAGTCTTCCAAAGTTGTGCTTGTAAATGTTATAGATCTGCCACCAATATTGCAACTATTTAGCTGATCATAAGTAGAAATTATAGAATTCTTGCTGTTGGGGTGCAGCCCTGATTATCCTTAGTAGTCTTTCAATAATTCTGTCCTGGATGTCTATGATGCATGCCACTGAAACTGATAGATTTGTGCTGGTAACTCTCTGTTTTTTAGCTGTTCTGTGAATTGATTTAGTTAAATACTAGAATGGTGATGTTGAGATTAACTGATTAACATTGTCAGTTGTTCTTGCTGTTATTCAGTATGCAATTTGTTATTGCTTTGAGATAATTTATTGTGTACTTATACACTGTTAAGTTCAGAACGTTCAATAAGCAGAGTGAAGCAATACATTTGACGGACTTTTATCTTTTCTCTTCCTTTTTCATGCAGAGTGAAGCAATAGTATCAGGTATTCAGCCAGGACTAACAATGGTTGTTGGTCCACCTGGTACGGGCAAGACTGATACTGCTGTGCAAATCCTGAATGTTCTTTATCATAATTGTCCTTCTCAGAGGACATTAATCATTACCCATTCTAATCAAGCCCTGAATGATCTTTTTGAGAAGATCATGCAGGTACAGGTTTCAAAAATTATTTGATATCTTTTGTAGAGGGGTTCCTCATCCTGCTCTATTTTTTTTTTAATGAAAGCTAATATGTTGGAATGAGTTGTAATTCATATATTTTATGGTTTCTTTAATGCATTTTTGTTGCATTTTCAGAGGGATGTACCTGCAAGGTATCTTCTTAGGCTTGGTCAAGGTGAGCAGGAGCTAGCAACGGACCTTGACTTCAGCCGGCAAGGCCGTGTCAATTCAATGCTTGTTCGGCGTTTGGAATTACTCAGTGAAGTGGAGAGACTGGCAAGATCTCTCCAATTACCTGAGGATGTAGGCTACACCTGTGAAAGTGCTGGATATTTTTGGTTGCTACATGTATACTCAAGGTGGGAGCAGTTTCTGGCTGCTTGTGCGGAGAATGAAGACAAACCGTCATTTGTTAAAGATCGTTTCCCCTTCAAGGAGTTTTTCTCCAACACACCACATCCGGTCTTTGTGGGTGAGTCATTTGAGAAAGACATGTGGGCAGCTAAAGGGTGTTTTCGTCATCTTAAGACTATGTTTCAAGAGCTTGAAGAGTGCAGGGCTTTTGAATTACTCAAATCAACAGCTGACCGAGCAAACTACCTGATGACGAAGCAAGCAAAAATTGTTGCCATGACTTGCACTCATGCTGCTTTAAAGAGGAAGGACTTTCTGCAGTTAGGTTTCAAGTATGACAACTTGCTGATGGAAGAAAGTGCCCAAATTTTGGAGATTGAAACTTTCATCCCAATGTTACTCCAGAGGCAAGAAGATGGTTATGCACGGCTTAAACGCTGCATTCTGATTGGAGATCATCATCAGCTACCTCCTGTTGTTAAGAATATGGCTTTTCAGAAGTATAGCCACATGGATCAGAGTCTTTTTACTAGGTTTGTGCGTCTGGGTATTCCGTACATTGAACTTAATGCCCAAGGTAGAGCCAGGCCAAGTATAGCCAAACTTTACAACTGGAGATACAGAGGTCTGGGCGACCTTTCATATGTGAAAGAGAATCCTATATTTCTCAGAGCCAATGCTGGTTTCTCTTATGAATATCAATTGGTAGATGTGCCAGATTACCATGGTAAAGGTGAGAGCACACCTTCTCCTTGGTTCTACCAGAATGAAGGAGAAGCTGAATATGTTGTCAGTGTCTATATTTACATGCGTCTTCTGGGTTATCCTGCAAATAAGATATCCATCTTGACTACATATAATGGGCAGAAGCTTTTGATCCGAGATGTTATTAACAGACGGTGCGTTCCATATGACTTTATTGGCCCCCCCAGCAAGGTATTTTATTATACCATGTCGTTTATCTTACAATAGTGGGATCAAGATGTCATTCATGTCTAATTCTCTGATTTCTGGAAGAAAAAACCTACTCTTTCGAAAAGCATAGGTTGGCTTAAAAAGGTTTGAAGAATTACATAAAATGACACCCCTAAAACTTATTATAAAAATAGTACCCTTAAAACTTATTACAAAAATAGTATCTTTAAAGCTTATTACAAAAATAACACCCCAATAATATTGAATAGGTTCGAATTAGGCAGAGTTTAACATTTAATGTGTCTAAATAACTGTAGTTCAACTTAAACAGCGTTTTACTTGATGGTGTTCAAATTGAAATGATGGATTAGATTTTTTTTTAATAGTAAAAATATACAAGTTAGACATAAGGGATGTTATTTTGTTGTTTTTCCGAAAAGTTTAAACCATATTTTCAATCCAGGTAAGCACTATCCTAGGTAAAGGACAAAGCTATCAGCAACCTGCTGCTAGTTATGCTAGACACTGCAGGTTTCTTCGATCCATCATGGAAAAAAATACAAATAGGCAACTTGGTAGAAATATTCATATGACCACTGTTAACTTGTGCCAAGCCAATATTATTTTAAGCATTTACTGTCCACATATTTCCCTAATGTCCCAAGCCAATCATATTATGTGATATCTTTATTATATTCATCTTTTGACTGTCTTTTAGGTGACAACAGTTGATAAGTTTCAAGGTCAGCAGAATGATTTTATTCTGCTTTCACTTGTGCGTACCCGATATGTAGGTCATCTTCGTGATGTCCGAAGATTGATTGTTGCAATGTCTCGTGCTCGTCTGGGCTTGTATGTGTTTTGCCGCCGGTCATTGTTCGAACAATGCTATGAGCTTCAGCCAACATTTCAACTCCTACTTCAGAGACCTGATTGTCTTGCCCTCAATTTAAGTGAGGTTACACCATACACAGAACGTCATGTTGATGACACTGGCCCTATTCATCTTGTTAGTGATGTTGATGAGATGGTCAGAATGTACCAGGAGCTTTATCAGGTCTCCCTTCCTTTTTATTAATGTAGTACATACGATCTCTTGCTTGTGCTTTGTTGATTAGTGGTGTAAGTGTAAAGACCGGGCTTATGGCATACAGCTAGCTTTGCCTAGCATGGCTAGTTTGTGTAGTATGTAGTTCGATGGGATAGCTTGTTAGCTAGCATGGCCCATCTGATGGAGACATAATTTCTCAACTTGGGCATTTATGTTTATTTAGGAGTATTTTGAAATTTAAATAAATGAACCAAAAACTAAGGAAATTATTCATTTCTAAATTCTCATTGATGCCCCAATTTGAAATTCTGTCTTCATCACCATCCAACTCAATACTCCTACTATTAGTCACGGTGTATTTCTTAAAATTAACTGATTAAAACTTGTTTTTGCTTGGGAGAATGTCCTTTAATATTTGAATAAAAAATTGTTAGTAAACATGTTTCCATGTTACATCATAGTTTGAATTTACTTTATTTTTTATTTTTTTTATTTTTTTAAAATGATTGAAATTTGCATATTTCTGTTGGGTCGATATCCTTTCATTTAATTTTTTGAGATTCTTTTTCATAAATATTTTATAAAAAATTGAATTATTTGTCTCAGGCACGGTTCAATCAGCATAATATGGCTTATATTGGACTAGGTAGGAATGAATTTGAGGGGAACAACGGTCAAGAAAATCCAACGTCCTTGCATAATGCAGTGGATTCTGATATGCCAACCCCAAATGACGCGCCTCAGGGAAGCGCTATAGAAGTTAAAATGGATGTACTTGCTGATGGTCAAGATGAGGAAAGAGAGGAAATTATGGGACTGCCTGAAAACAATCCTGATGGAGCCAAAATGGAAGAATAGTTTTTTTTAACGTTCCTTATGGACCTCTGGTTAATAGATACCAAAACAGATGTATTGCAAATACAGGCTAGGTTATACAAAGATTAACAATTACGAGTGTTATGCCAGGTTTCAGGTTAAAGCTTTGCTAGGGAGAATGAAGATTGCACCACTCAAAACGTACATGATTGTGTAAGTTGGTTCATAGTGGAATGTAGATAACCTTTCCTCGTAATTAATTAATTTTTGTTGTTTGTAGTAGCTGGAAACCAAATTAACGCCGATTTACGCTGTATGCTGTATAACTTGATGAAATATCAAATATGTTTTCAAGGAAAAGGGCCAATTTTTTTTTCTTCTTTTGGCCATTGGTTCCATCATCTTGTAACACTATTGCTTTTATTTTGGTAATAATGGAATTGTATCTTTTCATTAATGTTTCTGTTAAATTTTTTGTCAAAAAACTTGCAGCAGCAGTATAAATTTAAGAACAAAGACGAACAATATACCACTTTCTTTCGATATCCCTAAAACTAGAATCACATTTTTGATCAAAAAGTTTTCTATGGTTAAGTTTAGATCGATTAGAGAATTACATTGTTAGCCAATTCTACAAGTGATCCAAATTAAATAAATAATTTTTATATTTTGTACAAATAACTTTTTAAAGAATTTTTTCCCGCTTTTTATTATACTCAACTTACATAATGGAATACTCACGTTTCCAGCTTTATTATATATATATATATATATTGATTTTAAGATTATAATACTATCACACAGTAATAGTTTACAATGTTATTGTAATATTGTGACTTTATTCTAGATCAGATATTTACACGTGAAATTGTTGATGAAAAATTATAGTAAATATTAGAACAGTTCTAAAAACGGCATAATTGAACCGAACTATTATGATCAATTAACACATCAAATTGGGTGAAAATTTTAATTAGATTAGACTGAATGAGCTCAAATTCAACGCTTTAAAATGGTGAACATCATGGAATGTAACATAGAATTTCACATAAAGTTAAAATAGTTTTGTATTACAATTAAGAGTTATCTGAAGAGAGGACAATTTTGGTAGGGGAAAGAAAAGCATTATACACAAAAGGGCATTAAAGTTGCCTAATATATTGAGCATTTAATGTGCCGTGACAAACAAATTAGAGACGAGGGATATCAACACCCTTTCTAAAAATGGGAATAACAGGTCTATTTAAATTTTAAGATAAAATCCACATTGACTGGAAATGAATTTCCAATTCATTTGCCTCTCCCTTTGCCCCAACAACCAATGAAATGTATTGTCCTATAATGACAATCAAACACTCGTGTACCATTGTTCGCTCAAAACTCCAACTTAAAATGCATCTCACATAATATCCTAAGAAAAAAAGACTACTGAGCTGAATAGCCACCCGATATCAACATCTCTCATCCATGAATATCAAACAAATTGGCTAGTCATAAGTCATCACAAAGTAATTGAAACCTGCAAATCTCATAGTAACCAAGTTTAAAAACCAACACGGCTTGTAAAATTAGTCATGGAGCTCAATGAAAATCCAGTATTGTCTGATCAAACCTCATCTAGCATCGAATCCAGGAATAGCTACAGGCAACTCTGTCAAGGAAATGATAAGAAACTAAGCAAACCAACTTCACATGCATTAATACTCAAGATACTCGGTTGCTAATTGTGTGATGAAGGGATTTCAACTGTGAATTCCATTTATCTATGGCAGCATACTTCTTCATTCCTTTTGACCTGTACAACACATGTCAATGAATCAATGAGGAAAATTGATTGTAACAGCCAAAATGAAGAGGCAGAGACATGAATTTGGCTACAATTGGAGTAATTAGGGATTATACATAACTCGAGAAAAACCTACCTGTTCCCACGTTCTAATAGCCGATTAACTTGATCAATATGTCCATCAACTCGGTTATCCAAAATCAGTGAAACCAACAACTGCTCAACATCTTTTTCTGGGACATTGAGTTCCTGCATGAAAATCAAAACTCAGTTATTTTATTTACAATACTACCAACTCATTATGACAGTGTGACTATATACGTTGATATATATGAAGCCAATATTAAATGAAAATGCTACTGAGGAAACCATAGTAAAGATTATACTGTTAAGAGAATAAAGACTATCATAAAAGCCAAGGTAGCTTTTATATAGTATTAATGACAACAAATTATGGCTTTCACCTTTGAAATGAAAGGAATGCGAATTCTTGTGTAAGGCTTGATAAGCTTTAGCAGCACCTGGGTCCTGATGTTCTTCAATAGATCTTCAATATAGTTTCGGATGAATAGATCATCCATTATCGTCCTCCTATTACTCTGAAAGTAAGAGTATTGCCAACAGTGAAATAAGGAGGCATGATAGGGTGAGGATAACACTATTTTAACATAAAGCAGCACAGAGCCTAATTTAGGCACATCTTGTTACTACATGCCACATGTTAAAAACCACATTCAAAGATGAATGGTATGGAAACCATACCTTAAGAATTTTCTCAAATTCCAATATATCATTTCTTTGATATGCTGCTATCAGATTTGTCATCGCCAAAATCTCTGGGTCATTTTTGTATCTACAAATAATCAATCAGAAAAGGAGAGAACCATGTCCTAATCCAAGGAAACATAGGGTCAGAACATACGGTTTTGCTTCTTGACCATCAAATGGATTGACCTCAGATTGCATCAGCATATTAGCCAAAACCAGGTATCTGTCAACAAGACAGGAAATTGTGAATAAATCGATAGCACTGATATTGAAGCAAAAATTGATGCTTAAATAAACTTCAAGAGAGAATACATGTGCATCTTCTAGGAATTAGATTTATTTGACATTCATCCAATCAGGATAAAACTCTAGCATCACATTTAATTTACATGGCATAAACTTTTTAGTGCAAATATACAATACAGAAGCCTAATACCTACCAACAATTTTTTCTTATTTCACAAGTTTAGCCTCAGTTAAAGCTTAATATTCACAACATCAAGCCCTATGTAATTGATTATAACCTTCAAATGCAACCCTAATTACTACAAAAAAATATGAATTGTTATAGATGTTAATAGACTTCAACGTACTTCAAGCACTGTATGCGCCTATGATTCCCAGCCTCATCGTAGTTTTTGAAGGCCTCAAAGAAATCTGTAGCAGCCTCTGGCCACTGACGCTCTGCCATGTGCATCTTACCCCCACATTCACGAATTATTCCCATGATCCTAGGGTGTGGTATTGCTGACTTAATTGCAAGAGCTTTTAGGTATAATTGCTGCATTAATATGCAAGTCAGACATATCTCAATCACTACGGCCGAAGAAACCAAAGAAAATTAAATTTCACAGGATGACATTATTGCGATAAAACTTAAAAAAATAAATAATAAGAAACATTATATTATATTAAAATATGCAATAACTACAAAGGTACAAAGTGGACCACTAATTCACTTATAAAAAGAAACACCAAGCTACTACCAAATAATAGTTATATGCTAAGCTAGGATAGACAAGCTCCCCAATTAAAGAAACTGAAGCTTGAGGTAAAGCCAAAAATAAAACTTTCTTTCCACAAAACTCACTATTCACAAGACCCAAAGAATTGCGATAAAAATTTAACGAATAATAAATAGATGGTTAACCAACCAAGGAAACATTAGTTATTAGATGATCATGTTTTCCTTCAACTTTCCAGTAATAAACTGGCTATGACCTTTTCCAGTTTTACCTACAGCAGCATTCAACATCTAAAAGTCCCTGATTTCTGAAACAACTAGCTGTCAAGCTTTAAAATCACTCAGATCATTTATATGTGCTCTAAAATAAAGCTATAGCAGACAACCAGCTTTTGTATACCTACATCATTACTTCATTTTGTATACCTAAAAGTCCCAATATAATCCACAATAATTCATACTTCATTTTGTATACCTACATCATTACTTTGTATGCCTCTCCCACATAATTGACCTCATACAATCTAATTCAGCTAAGTGCTACCACGACAAAAAAATTGAGAACTGTACCTTGAGCTTTTTGTTATTCTTAGTCTCTGTGTACATTTGAATCTCAATGGCATAAACCTCGAGAAGTTGACTTCCTTTCTTTTGATCATCTGTACCATCTTCCTTTTGGCAGGACTTATGAAGCTCCTTTAAGATCTAGTGATGCACAACAAGTTAATCTCATTTTATTATATATCCCAAATGAAAATCCAAATCAGATTATTATAATAAGATGGGCACCATCAAAAGAAAAAGAAAAAGAAAAAAGAAGAAGACCTTATTCATGCGCCCGTATTCACGCACATCAAACCATATCTTGCAAAGCTTAAGGTTAGTCTTGAACCAAAGTCTCTGAACCAAAATGAACAGAATAATGCTTATAACCTATAAAAATTATCGTAGAGAAAAAGAATAATACCAAAGATTTCAACCTCGTTCTTTGCCTCTTCAAGTGCCGTTAGAGTTGTCTGGTAAAACTCTTGCAATAGGGCAAAATTTTGACTAGCTGATCCAGAGACATAATCCATAATATTATTTAAGCATTTCTCACTGTAGTTTCTTGTCACTGCTGATTTAATGTATGTCAACATGTCCCTGTAAGCATCCATCATTTCTTTATACCTCCCAAGACGATAATAAAGCTTGACAGTTTGCTTCAGAGCTTTGAAGCCCCTGTCAACAAGTAAAACAAATATATTTAAACTAAAAACAGTAACAGACCAAACCAACTGAAGGAAAACTCTTCATGATTTAAAACTTAAGAAGCAATGTAACAGAAGTCTATAGAGCATAATAAACATATAAATCCTAACCAGGTAGAATTTCTTAAGTAGCTGTGTATTTTGTAAGTGCTAAAGCCGTTAGCGACTATCAATTAAGGCAAAGCAAAGCATGCCACTTAATTCAAGTACTCCTCTAAGAGGGAGGGAGGAGGGGGAGGAGAAGAAAAGGAAAATAAGAAAAGAGTTTCATCTCCATCTCTAAAAGTTCATTCCAGTCACATCCTTTAAGAAAAATAATCAGTAGAAACTATTTTGCTTCCTTTTAGTTCCTCAGTTATCTTATCGTACTGACCACTCAGCCTTTTCAGGTTCCATTCCAATTACTTCAGCGAATCCCACAAGCGCTCCTTCAGGATCCGTTTCGACTAATCCTGTAGAAGAAATTATTAGAATAATGAAAACCAATGATCACTTTCTCCCAATGACGAACATCCGGCTGAAAATTCAACAAAAATGACAGGGAAAACTATTTTCAAAGTTTGGTAATTTCTAGAATAAGCAAGTAATAAACCTTTGGAGTTGTAGTATTGGTTCTCAATATCAACATCTTGCTCCTCAGGCTCCTCATCGGAGTATTCAAATCCATAATCCTCCATATCTGCGTCTACAAAGTTGCAAAAAACACAAAACAATTAAGAATTTCGCAAATACTAAAAAAAATTACGAACATTATAAAATTGCAGCATTCACCAACTACAAGCGACCATTTCCACGGAAACTAATGAATTTAGCTTCCTGAGAGAGTCCGCAATTAAAAAAAGAAAAAGAAATCAACGTCTCAGCAAAAAGAGAATAGTAGTCAACAATTAAACGTCGAAGAAGAAGACGTTAGAACTAGAACTAGAAGTTACCCATTGTTACGGTGTGGTACTGTGGTTTGTTTGCTATATGGAGAGCTTTCTTTCTCGTTTAAAGAAGAAGACGAAAGGAAATGCCGGCCGGAAGGGTATCGAGGGTTTTGGGGAACGGGTGGCAGCTGCAAATTGGCCCACCTACATAAAAATATTTTTTTAAATGAATTAATATTATTAAATAAATATAAGTAAGGCACATGTTTATATTAAAAAAAAAATTATGTTATGTTATTTTTAATTTAATTTTTTTTTTCAATTCACTGCTTATATTATTATAACTTTTTTTAATTAATTATTTTTAATTTTTTAATAAAATAATTAATTAAAAATGGTTATAATATCATAATAAATTAATTTTTTTTAATAATATAAATACTCAAATGAACGATTTTCGTTAAAAAAGTTAACTATTTAAACTCACAAAAATGAAATATATAGTTTTAAAAATAATAATTTGTTAGTTGTTAGTTTACACTTTGGAGAGGGCAATTCTTTAAAAATAATAATCTAAACTAGTAATTATCTTATTTAGCTTTATCACATTCTCATGAATATTATACATAGACTGCGCTAATTTTTTTTTTCATGATAATATTTAATTTATAAAACTAATAATACAATGAATGAACTTGAAAAATTGAATAATATAGAAGAATAAAATAAAATTCATTTTTTTAACAGATGTAAAATACTACTTAAGAGTTGTATAAGTATGCTAAACATATAAATATGGGCAAAATTAGAAGTTCAAATAAGCCATTTTTAGAAATATAAAATTTATTTCTTGAAAACTATAAAACTAGGCAGGTAAACTTATAAAAAAAATGTGGGGTGATTAGAAGCACTGAATTATATTATAAAATATGTTTATTTTAGATATTGTTCGAAATTTTTATTATAATTTATTTTTTCTTTTATTTTGAAAAAAATATTTTTAGCAGTAGCCCTCCTCAATTCTCGTTTAATTAAAAAAGAAAAAGAAAGTATATTCAACTGCATACAAGTACAAAATTATTCAACGTAAAGTCTACTAAAAAGTGATGCTTATAGTAATTATTTTAAAAATAATATTTGAATCATATATTTATTTTTATAATAATTTAATTATATTATTATTAAAAAATTGCTAAGATAAATAATTATTTTTATATTTTATTTAATTTTTTCAATTATATTTTATTTAAATTAAAACATACACAATCTAATATAATTAAAAAAATAATTTTATCATTATATGATTATTTTTTAATAATAAGATTAAATTGTCAAAAAATTAGTAAGTATATAACTTATAGTATTTTCTCTAATAAAAAGTATTTGTCTTATTTTGTACAGATTACATTCATTATTGTATATTTTATATTAATATACTCAAATCTTATGCAATCTTTTTTTCTTACAAGAAATAATAGAAAATGTTTATTATAAAATTCTTTACTCGATAGAGATCACATATGAAGATTAGTAAAGAATGAATAAGAATATTACTCGTCATTTTTATACATCTTGTCCAATTAATCAAGCTATTAGCATGCATGTTTAAATATTTAAAAATACATCTCACTAAAAACATAGAAATTTAATGAGCAATCAAATTGAGTTATGGAAGATGTTTTAAGTGTTCAAGTCCATTAACTTCTATTTTTTTGTATTGAAGGCATCAATAACAGTTTTAGCATCATCTTCAATGTCAATTGTAATAATTTTTCAATTTAAAACATGTTGCAATGCATTGTAAAAAGCAACAATTTCTACCTCTCCATTGGATATTTAGGTAGTATATCTAATTCAAAAATATATAACTCCTCCAACATCATATGTTATAATAAATCTCAAACTTATTTTGTCTTGGCATCAAAAATTATTTTAATAACATGTTGTGGCGAAGGTTTCCACCTCTGTGGAATGATGTAGCAGTACTTTATCAAAGAGGTATCCTTTTGTTGAGTTTGGCTACGAATAATCTTAGAAAATTCCCCGATTCCTTTAACAACTCTATTGATTTGTTGATGTTGATCAAGTGTCTTGTTATAAAATATTTCATTCTATAACCATCAAATTTGTTCAATTATGACAACTTTAACGTGAGTAAATAATTCTTTTTCAATATTGGTAGTTAACTGCTTGATAGGGGGACTTAAAATGAAGTATAAGTATGATTTAGTGTTCAATTTTTCAGTAAAATTTCAAAAACGTTTCATTTGTAAATGAACCACCAAGATCAAAGAATTTCACATCTTATATAAAGATGTTCTACATCTTCAACTTCTTTTCCACATCGAGGGCAGTTTAAACCTTCAAAGGGAAAGCATACACTTAATTTCTTTGTAGTGCTTAAATAGTTATTAGCAATTTTTCGAACAAAATTTTGTTCTTTCATAAATAGGAGTTTTTCAAATTTTCCTCCAAAGGCTAGATATTTAAGTTCTATTCTAAATGAGAACTTCATAAGCATATTTGACAATAAAAAAATGTTTACCTTTGCGATACTAGTGAATTTGGTCAACTGTAGAGAGTTTAAGAGGTTTCGATTTAATAATGTATAACGTGAAGTCAGTCCTAAAGAGTGAATACATTTTATAGATATCCAATTACCATTAGTTATTCCATAAACAAAGATCCAAAGCAGATTATACATGTAAGTTGATGTCATAGATTCTTTCATTCAGATATTTGGCAAGCTTTTGTCGCTGGAACATAGGTATTCAAGGATCATGGATGTTAATGTTTCCTATACCTACCTTCCAGCAGTTACCTTGTTGAATTAGTTCTTGAATTTAAAGTAGTTATTTTCAAGTGCTTGAGTCTTTCAATTTTTTTAATAACATTAAGAAAAAAAGTACATCTAAGATATTTTTGACTAAACTTTGACTCAAAGTTAATTAGATTGGATAACCAATTCCAAAGTAGTTTTGAATAACATTGCTTTATTGAAGTCTTCAATTGTACAAAAGCTCAATCCCTTAACAAGTTTGGCTCTATAGATAAAGAGTTAATATTATTTTTCCACCAGAATTTCTCTCATACATGAATCTGCAACTTCACGTAAATTGGTTGGTAGCTTGAAAATGTTCATGGAATAAATTGGCATAGTTTGTAAAATAGAGTTGTTCATTGTACACTTAACAACATGCAACAATAATTTGGATGCCTAATTGTATAATATGACTTTAATATTTTCAAGAAGAAGGTTGAACTCCACCTAGTGATCGAGATATTTGATGGTCGTAGTTGATCTATTTATTTAAAGGTTTGTGGAGATTTGATTTTGACAATTCAAAGAGGTGTTTTTGGAAAAGAATGTTGTATATTTCTATAAATTTATACGCTAATTTGACCAAGTGCAATACTGATCTAGAATACCTTTAATGACAGTTGATTCTTGAATATTTGTTATGAAAAAAAGAACAATGTCATCCACATTCAAGAGATGAGAGATTGGAAAGGTTCCTTTCGCCACTTTAATTCCATATAATTAGTTAGAATATTCAGCTTTAAAAATGACTCTTGAAAGTCATTCATAAACTATTAAGAAAATATAAGGGTATAAAGGATCAATTGTCTTAATCCTCGTTAAAGACATAAATTGTCGAAAGAAGAGTCATTTAATGATAATGAGAAAGAGATACTAGAAATACATTGGTAAATACGATTACAAATTTTTTTTTGAAAAACACATGTAGTTGAGAATCTTTAATAAAAAATTTCATTCGACCATGTTATAAGCTTTTCTCATATCTAATTTTATACCTATCATATTACATTTATCTCTTATTTTCTTGGAAATTATGCAGTTTCTTAAGCAATAAGAGTATTCTCCACAACCATCTTCTAGGATTGAAAACTGCTTGATAAAGAGAGATATGATCTTTTAGGTAATTTAATCTCTTGACTAAGATTTTGACAATAACCTTATAACTCACATTGTATAGATTGATTAGTCTATATGAAAACTTTTTTTTATAGAAAATGACAACAAAACCATTTGATCTTGAAGCTTTTAATCGATACATATCTTATATTTTTTCTTTTATTTTAGTAAGAGAAGGGATACTAGCTACAATGAGAGTATTATGATCTACATTGATTACTGAAGGAAACAAATCCTCAATTGTAGGATTAATGATATGGTTTTGAAATGAAAATAGGTTTGTAAATCCAGAATTTTTTTCCAGTGGTATCTGTATCCCAAAATGTCAACTCATCATCATTTTTTAACATAGGAATTAAGTTTGTTCATCTTTTCATAATGGTTGAGGTATTAAAAAGCTTTATATTTTTGTCACCTTCATGAACCATAATTTCCTTGATTTTTTTTTCACACAACCTCTAGTCTTTCAAGTCGTTCACTAATTTATTCATGTAAAAGTTTTTTCAAATGAATTTGTTCATTGCTTTGGTTGCAAGATTGAATAACTTTTAATTGTGATCCTAAATTCTTTAACTTTTCATGAATAAACCTGAAAATGGTTAATATTCCATGAAGTAAGTTTTTTGGTTAAGTGTTCTAGATTTTGTTTGAACCCAAGCCCTTATGCATTTGATCTCCTTCTCTAAAAATCATGAATTAACTCTAGGCATGAATTATCTCTAAACCACGTATGCATGAATCTAAATAGTCTTTATTTATTAGGCTCCCTAAATCCATTAAATTTCAACAAGATTGGATTATAATCAGAGGTAAATTTAGGCAAGTTAATGACCACAACATTAGGGAAGAAAGACACCCAACTTGGTGAAGCAATGACTCGATCAATTTGTTGATAAATTATGTCAAATTCAATTATGTTATTGAACCATGTGCACTTTGTTCCAATATTGCCTAGATCTATAGCTCTTGTCTAATTTATGAACGAGATTAGCATGTTTTTAGAGGTGCAAGTAAAAGGAATACAACCATTCTTATCTTTCGTTGAATTTATGTCATTAAGATTCTTGATTAAGACCCATGGCTTATGAGAATTGTGCATAATATTAAAAAAAAGATAACCAAGTATTGGTTTTGTCATGATAGTAAGGAGAGATGTACACAAACACAAAATGATTTTTTTCATTAGCAACCAATGAATGGTTAGTTTCACAAACAACATAACTAGTTCCAATAAGCAAAAAATAAAGCAACGAGAATTATTCCAAAATAAAACGAAACCACCATACCTATTTATCATAAGGGAAACAAAAGCATTGTCAAAACATAAGTATTATTATAGAAGAGAGTGAGAAGCATATGGGTCAATTATAGTCTCCATTAACTAGACCATATCTAGTTTGTTTATCCTTATCAGGTAATGTAGAGCCCTTTTAGCATGAGGTCTAGCTAAATCTCTACCATTCAAACTTAGGACAATTATGGTTCTTTGGAGGACAAGTAGAGGATCGCCTCTCTAGTGATAGGATTTTTACTAGAAAGAGTTGCTGTAAGTTGTGTCCTTTTAGCTAAAGAAGTCTTTGTATTGGCTTGAGAATGATCATTTGAAAAAAATTAGAGAGTCAGAGTTAGAAATTGATCTTCTATTTTTAGCTTTCCCGATTATAGATTTTTTGGTTCCTCTCAACAAATACAAGCTTTCCTTTCTTTTAGTCATAGAAATACTACCTCTTTTCTTGGAAGTGTTGGAACAAGACTTAGTTATTAAAGTACCAGTTTTCTTTTACAGTTTAACAACATTTGTAAATGATTTAGAGTTAGGAAAAAAATTATGATCATTCTAATTCTGTGGTTGAGAATATCTGTTGAGAAAATTGGCTTGGTAAAAATTCATCTATGCTTGAAAAATCATGCCCATAACTTATACACCAACATCTTGTGATTCTATAAAAACTCCATGATAGACTTCTTGAGCAACAATAAATATGGTGGTGGTTTCAAATAAGAAAAGCTAAAGTGCACTATTAGTCCCTAAACTTTAACTGAATTCACATATAGGTCCTCAAAAATTTAAAAAGTACAATTTGGTTCCTATTTTTTTAAGCTTCACACATAGATCTAACTTTTAAATATTATAATTTAGTCCTCAAATTTTTAAAATTTCACACATAGGTCTTAAAATTTTGATTTACAAATATTTATTTTAGTAATCAAGTAAGGACCTATATGTAAAACTTTAATAGTGTGGGGACTAAATTATTGGATTTAAAAGTTTAGGAACCTATATATGAAGTTTTAAAAGTTCATTAACTAAATCGTATGTTTTAAATGTTTGAAGACCTGTGTGTGAATTTAGTTAAAGTTTGAGAATCAATGTTATACTTTAGCCAATAAAAAATTATCTATCTCTGTATCGAATGGGATTTCCATTCCAATAGATTGTAAAAATATTTTAAAGTGCATGTTCATATCCATGGTAGTGTCACTACCCTTGAAATACCAATTATGGAATAATGCATCAAGGTTATTCAAGTCTAAGATTTGAAACATTTGTGTGATCTCCTAGACTTTAGCATGAATTCGCTTAGCTTTATAAGAGAGTTTCTCAAGTATATTGATGGATGTAGAATAAGAGCAATCTTTTTGTTTAGAATTATTATACAAATAGTAGGAACACCATAGGTTGGTTTGACTCGAGAAGGCCCAATAAGGTAGTGATTTGGGGGAAGGTTTCGTTGGAATGAACTTTCAAAATTATGGTTTGGATCATCCATGTGCTAAAAGAAAGTCATGGGAGACTGATTTTCATTAATTGTATAAAGCCACTCTCTATAAATAGGTAACATGTTTCACTCATTAATTTGGTGATGCATAGTAAAGTGGAGATTGTAATATTTGGTTGATTAGATGTAGGAACTTTGCAAGGGATTTTGCATCTATATAGAGTAGGGTCATGAACATTTAGATCCATTTTGAAATGTAGATAATTCTTGTTAATAAGTTGGTCTTCATTGTTGTCGTCTATTTGGATAAGATTACCAATAAGATTTACAAATTTTGCGACATTTATAGCACCATGCCAACAAAATGCAACCCATGGGCTTGAACCCAAAAAACAACATAATTGAACTCAATCACCTGAATTGTTAAGTTGTAATCTCATTCTCTTAGTACAATTAGAGAACCATTAACATGCCAGATACGCTTGTCCCATGCAGAATCACACTCTTTAGCATAAGAAAAGGTGAAGGCAAACACAATATTTTTGTAATTTTTTGGTTACCATCGAAAACTCTCCTTGGATGTCCCAAGCCTTGTATATAGTCATAACAACTTGATGTTTTTTCACAATTTTATTGGTTATAACTTTACCAATTAGTGTTATTGAAGAGGTTTGAATAGATTCTGCAAATCATTTTAGGACTATTTATAGGAGGATACAAGCAAGTCGTTTGATTTGTGCTATTAAGTCACCAATTTTTTTTATCAGATACAAACTATGCTTTAGGAGCCATTAATGAACATAAGGTTTACTTAAAGGTATAACAGTTAGAATTTTCTTTCAAGTGGTTTTGGGATGTTAAAATGCAATAAAACGGTGTTTATCTAATACCTTATTTATACTAGTCGAGTAAAGCTTCAAATTCTTATAAGTTTTGAAAACTTCTAAAGTTATCTATATAAGCAATGAATTCTTCATTTGCTTGTGATGAAAATTAGGTCTCATAAGATTGGATTAGAAAATATTTGTTAAAAGATCTAGAGGCTAACACAGATGTTAAAATCTAGAATCTTGTCACGTTAATCCAAAAGAAAAAAACTGAGCTATATTGAAAATTTTGTACTTCAAAGAATATAGTTGATATTGATTATTTTTACTATAATATCAACATTTGAAGCTGCTTTTGATTAAATTTTTCCATGTGCACTTCCCATCGTTTTTGAAGTGAAAAAGCAAACTACTTTTTTAATTTTTTTTAAATAACATTACTTACATAACAAGGACCCGAATCCAGATCTTTAATATGTTAAAATGAACTTCATTTCGTTAAACCATAAAAAGCCCAGGTTCTTAGCTTAGTTGCCACTTGCAAGGGTAGCTTACCGTGACTTATACATTTGAAAAATTTGTGAGTCACAAAAGTACATTTCATACTCCAGGCATTGGGAATTGGGTTGTAAAAGATTCAACCCTAGCACGCAGATCTGATACTCTATCTCTCAAAGGAAATTCAGGTGAGGTGACCAACTTCATAAAATCTTGAAGCTTTGATCCTGAGACTGATTGTTTAGCATCGATGGCCATCTGCACACCCTCATGAATGAAGTTTGCAATTGCTATGAATTCTTTCTCAGTGAGGCCTCTAGTTGTCATTGCAGGTGATCCAATACGGATACCTCCGGGCACTAAAGCGCTCTTGTCACCTTTCTTATTGAAAATCAGTGCAAGTAAGAGTGAAGTGATGTGATATGAAGTATAAAAATGATGGCCAAGCATTCTAAGTAAAGAAGAAAAATGTGTAAACAATTAAGAAAGCATAGGACTAATGGCTCACCAGGCACAGAATTTTTGTTCAGCGTAATGGAGGCCATGTCAAGAATTTTCTCCACCCGAGCTCCATCAACACCCTGTAAAATAAAGGGGATTTGAATTATATTTTAATAAAGCATATACTGATTATATAGGATTCTGACCCTGATTTCAAATGCTTTTAACTTTTAATAGCTCACTAAAAGCGAATGATTGCGGCTTATAGAGTAGAACCAAAGAAATTTCTAGCCATGTGCAACAGAAGATGCCCAGACTTGAAAGGTAAAGTTTCTTATGAGAGAGAGCCAAGAAACTTACTAATGGCCTCAAATCTACGAGCACCAAGTGGTTATCACTTCCCCCAGAAAAGAGTTTATATCCCAATTCATTCAATCTGCTTGCAAGAGCTCTGCAGTTCGATACCACCTATAAGATACAAAAACCATTATAGGACACTCATTTGGATTAATCCTTTACTTTTTATGTTTTAGGGGGTGGCACGGGGTAAGGAGCGTGGCACATGCACTCGGACTATTACCTGCTTCTGGTAAGCCTTAAATTCTGGGGTTTGTGCATGCTTCAAGCACACGGCAAGTCCTCCAATGGTGTTGTTGTGAGGACCACCCTGCACAAACAGTTTCAAGCTTTAAATTTCTTTTCAAATCTAAATTCGAGATTAGATAAGTACTGCAAAATATATGTGAACGTGCACAATTGTGCATAGTGATATTACCAAGCAATATTAACTACCGACCTGCAAACCTGGAAAAACAGCATTGTTGATAGCAGATTCCAAATCAACCCCATGAATAGGTTCCTTCCTGAAGAAGATTATGCCACCCCTTGGACCCCTTAAAGACTGAAGAGAAATATCTAATTTATCAGTTCCTATAGCTATAAATTACAACAAAAGTTTGTGCTCCTAATTTAAAGCTAAATTTAAAAATATTGATGAAAAAAGTGTATCCATCAATTAAATAGTACAAGTAAAAAAGCATAACGTTTAATATAAAAATACAGAATGAGTTTTAAATTTAGAAATCTTGGATAAACAGACAAGGCATGAATTTTATAGTACCTTGTGTGTTGTTGTTGTAACAATATCACAATATTCAAAAGGATCAGCCACCACAGAAGCAGCAACAAGTCCACTGATGTGAGCCATATCCATCATGAGAAATGCACCAACAGCATCTGCAATCTTCCAAAGCATAAAAGATAACATTTGTTTTTATAAGATCAAAGCATAAAAGATATTTTTTTTTTATAAGACCAAATCATAAAAGATACAATTAGCAATTTTTCAACAAAGAAGAAGGTGTTGAATAATTAACCACAAAATCTGCCAAGTAATTATCTCAATAGGCATAACTACATCAACACTAACCTTCCTCATTCTAGGATAATCAAAATCTCGAGGATAAGCACTAGCTCCAGCAATAATAAGTTTTGGTCGAAAGAGATCAGCTGTCGTCTCAAGCATGTCATAGTCAATAATACCTATTGTCAATCACCAAGAGGTTGAAAATTACTCTGCGAAAACTGGCATGTAAATCAGCATGATCTCCTTGAGACAACCATTTGATAAAAATGAGAACCTGTAGATTGGTCAAGTCGATATGCCATTGACTCAAAATATATTGAAGTTCCTGATACTCGTCTTTTAGGAGTCATGAACCCATGCGACAAATGTCCCCCATGAGACAAGTCCAGACCCTAGGTAACATGTAGATTGCACATATTCCATGCGTTCCAATATCATAAGTGCTAAAACAAAAGGTAAAACAAGGTTACAAGTAAATTTACCATCAAACGGTCATGCGGACTGAGAATTGCAGTGTAAACCTCAAAATTAGCAGGAGAACCAGACAATGGTTGAACATTAACACCCCACTTCTTTTCATCTAAGTGAAATGCATCCAAAGCCCTTTTTTGGCACAGAGTTTCGAGATCATCAATGTACTCATTGCCACCATAGTATCTAAAGAATATGATAAAACCATAAGCTAAAATCTATTACAGAAATTTACTTAAAGAAAATGTTAAATGCTTTTTTATGTTAATTGTACCTTTTACCAGGTAATCCTTCAGAATATTTGTTTGTAAGGCATGAGCCAACTGCCTCCATGACAGCACGGGATGTAAAATTCTCAGAGGCAATAAGTTCAAGGCTCTTGAGCTGTCTCTTTTTCTCCTTACTGATAATTGCTAGGACTTCAGGATCAGCTTCACTTAAACCACTGTCTACAAAGCTGTTTTCATCACCTATATACCACAACATACAACCGATATTATGCCCAGAAAATTCTTGTGGCAAGACACTAGTGCCTTGACTTATAAAAAATAGGCTCGCGTCTTGTTTTGTTACAATTTGTTATTACATGCAAGGAAATATAAGCAAGTCAAATTATATTGTTTTCCAAGAACTTTTGAGGACATCATATAATATCGTATCAATAAAAAAATAGTCCTGCTTGCAGATCTTGTAAGTCAGTCAAATATGTATATTTTCACTGCAATCAATTTGACGTCTTTTGTTTTGAAGAAACTATAAGTTAGGGCGGATGAGGCAATCCTCCTAAATTCTTATAAGATTCATAGAACGCTAAACCTCCGAAATACACCCTGCCTAAAGAAATCCAATGCATGCATGGAAGTCACTAGTATTTATAGAACAATCGTAGTCTTTTAAAAAAATTGATATTGATATTAGATATAATTACCGATATTATTGGGCATGGCCATAGAAACAGACGAAGGTGGCCTGCCGGTAACCATATTTCCCTGAAAGCCAGAAACTCTGTATGGTTTCACAGAAATAAGCTTTATTTGATTAGGGAATCCAGAAGCATCAAATCCTTTGAGTGGAAGAGAAGTTATTTTGCAGTAAATGGGCTGCTGAAGAGAACCCATCACTGTAGCTCCACCACAAGCCTGCATTCTTAGTTTCAAAATTATCCCTTCCAACTTCCTACATATTATTCCATACACACATGATAGTGAGCCAAGAGATATACCGTTTGAATGAGGATAAAGATGCACTTATTCCATCGAAGATTGAAAAAGACTTCTTTATTCCTTTTCAAAAACCAGCTCTTAGTCTCTTACAATCAAACAAAAATGAAGCTTTTTTTTTTCCTTTTTCTTTTATGGCACCAAAAGACACGGAATAAATCAGATGAATGGAAAAGGGATATATTCCGATTTCAAAAAAGATTTATAAAAAAATGCAAATATAACATAAAATTTAGAGAACAAAAACATGTGGAGTCATCATGCACCAATTCAAAGAGCATTCAGACCATGTTAGAATAAAGAAATGATAAAAATAAAATTGCTTATGTCATGAGGATAAATTCGGCCGCAGCAAAGGGCCACTCGTAGCAGATTGGAAGAAGTTTCACTCATAAACTTGTTTTATGTTTGTTGTTCTCGAACGCAACATGGGTTTTTCATTAAAATCACGAACACAGTGATAAAAAAACTGTTAAAAAAAGGAGCCAACATAAATCCCTGCTAATAAAAAATAAAAGAATTACATAACACTGGTAAAAAAAATAAAGGTTGAGAAGCTATGGTGATATAAGAACATAGAAGAGAGGACGAGGATGCTACTTATGTAGAAGCCCAACAGTCCAGTGAAACGAGCTTGCAGAAGGTGACTGGTGAAATGAAGACACCGCAGCCGCAGCGGCGAGGGAGAGTTGTGCGCGGGATGAACAAATCCCCACGAAAGATTGTATCCCGTCCCATTGCAAAAATGCATACCTCATTTTAATAATGTATAAATTATTTAATATTCTTTTATAAATTTAATCACTTCCGAATTCAAATTCAAGTTACCCGTAGATATTATATATTTTATATTTCATCATAAATTATATTTTTATTCCTTTAAATTATCAATAATTTTTTTTTATAAAAATCATTTAAATAATTTATTTAAATTCTAAAAGCATAAAATCTTATAATTTATTCTTTTAATTTCAAATTAATTTACAAAAATATTTTATTAAATTTATTTAATATAAAAGAATTATATATTTATTATTATATACATTTTATTCTTTCCTATCATATAAATTTTATATATTTTTAATTATTTATTGTCTCAATTCTTTTCTCATCATAAAATATTTATCATTGTATTTATTTTTTATAATTTTTTTATAATAAAAATTAAAAAATTCGTTAAAAAATTAATATTTAGAATATATATATATATATATTTCTTTTACCAAACTTTGAGTACATGACCTTAACTTTAGAATAAAATTAGCATAACCAAGAAACACAAGGTTTAGTTATTTAAAATATATTTTGGAGTTCTCATTCTCCAATAAAAAATTTGATATGTCCCCTAATCATTTTAAGTAAAAATAAAGAACAAATCTTAAATTCGAAAAAAGAAAAGAAAAGAGAATGACGTCTCCGTCCTCATCCCTACCCCTACTCAACTCCCTACAGTTAATAAACCTAGCTGAGAGTGTTACTTGTCCAAAATATAGGAGGGACGTGATTAATTTTGTTTTGAAATAACAATCACACTCACAGCCCAATAAATAATTATTTGCGTTTATGTGAAGAAAAAAAATTACAACTTTTGGGTTTCTATTAAGAAAAAATTTCAAATTTTTAGTGTCCTTTTTAACATTTTATTGCAGAGGTTATTATAATTGCAAAATGGTAGTAATATTACTATAGTTAATTTGCTACAAATTTACAAAATACTATCAAATTATTATATTTGTTTCGTTCATATTATCAAATTATTTTTCATCTCATTTATATCATTCTATTAATATTTATCTAAAGGCATCACAAATCAGTGATAATTTTGAAACAATTCATATAATTAAGTAGTAGAGATATAAATTGAGATGAGATACTAATGAGATTTGTGATTTAATTAATTAATTTTTAAAATCTATCTTATTTTGTCTCATTTTTTTAATGAAATGAGATGATAACAAAACGATATTAATTGAGATATCTCATATGTTTATAATGTGACTAAACGAGACAAGTAAGAATATAAATATAAATATATATATATATATATATATAATACACAATTATTTTAATATAAGTTTAACAATAAAATAATGCAACATTTGTTTAAAGTTTGACCCATTAGAAGTATAATCTAAACAAGATGAAATGAGATAAAATTGTATCTAAATAAAATGAGACAATATTATACCATAAATCCATTAAATATATCAAATGAGATATGCGATAAGATGAAAGAATCCACTTAATTTACATATCTATTAAGTTGTAGATTAAAAACAACATAAATAATTAAGTGATATATCTCGAATAACTTGGATAGTTAAGTAGTATAAGAGAGATAAAAAATAGTTTTGTGGTATAAACGAAATAAAAATAATAATTCAATAATATTTTTGTAGATCTACTCTTAAATTTGTCATTGATATAATTAATTTATATTAATGACACTTTTATCCCATAACCATGATAAATTATAGGGATAAAATTAACTATTTAAATGAAGTAACATAAAAAATACTTCTAACTTTTGATGTATCTTCAAAAATATTCCTAATGTTTCAAAAAATTCAAAAATACTCCTCAAATATAACTAAAGTAAACAATAATATTTCATAAATAAAAATGGAAGAATAAATAATCAAGAATCAAGAAATAATAAGAAATTAAGGAATAATAGAATTAGAAATAGAAAACATATTAGGATGTTTTTCACAGGAAATAGTAAGAAGCAAAAAGAAATTTGAAAAATTTAAAAGACAATTAAATCTTAAAGAAAGAGATGGATTTAAAGATCCATTATTTTCATATTTAAAGAAATTATTCAAAGAAAAAACATAATTTATTATGGAATAAGTAATAAATAAATGATTATTGACATCGTAGATGTAAAAAGAATGTATAATATATCATTAATTGACAAGAAAACTATTTTGAATAAACTACCCAATTTTTTTCAAAAAGATAAAGAAAAATTGAATTTATTCATTTAGGAAGAATCCAAATATTAATACAAGCTCATTTTAGAAGAAAAAAAAATAGAAATCCCTTTTAAAAATAACATTATTAAATAATAGAATAATAAACATGAAATATGTTTTACTATGAATGATCCGTGTGACTAGATAATAGAATAGTAAACATGAAATATGCTTTACTATGAATTATCATCGGTAATTTGGGATAACATAAACTAAAATTTACAACATATCCTAAGTTTACAATTAATATTCATTATAAAAAGTTAAAACCAAGTATTAAGTTTAGCTTATAAATTTGAAAAAATGAGATTTAATGAAATAAAAAAAATCATTCATTTTCAATACATTATATAATAGGGTATTCATTATCAAATAGTCATAATAGTTCAATAAATGGACAAAATGAATTTATAAAAATAGATAAAACCTTTCAAAAACTTGGACAAAATATAAAACTAGAAATACTAACACACTTTGAAATACCGGAGTAATGGTACGTAGATATCAAGGAAAAACCTCTAATACTAAGAAGAAAAAGTAATATGGTTAAAAATAATAATATATCAAAATTTACTTTTATTGATTATGAAAGAAAAACTTCTAATAAAGAAAAAGTTAAAAGACTAAAATTTGAAGTTCAAATAATGAAAAACACTAGGTCATGATGTCATATTAAAAAACAATAATATTTAAAGACAAATTAAACAATATACAATTAAAAATAGATGAAAGTTTAGTAGGTGTAGCAAAAAATCAAGTAACATTAATGGAAATTTTGAAACTTTTAACAGAGAAAATAGATTTAGTTCAAGAATAAAACACTAAATATTTATAAGGTATAATCGAAACACAAAAAGAATTATGATTACTGTATTTTATATAATTATTTTCATCTATTTTATTAATTATAATTGTTATGTTCTTGACATTTTTAGTTAATTTTAGTAGAATAAATTAATATTTACTATTTATTTGTTAAAGAATATATTTTTAAGAAAATTAAAAAATTTGAATCGAAAACGTACTTAATTGCAAATATATGTCTGAAAATATAATATAAAATAAAATAGTGCTTAATTATAATTAATAAAAATCTAAAATATAATTTGAATTAAAGTCGGGCTTAATTGTAATTAACAAAAATTTAAAAGTTTATTTAAATTAGAAAAAGGGCTTGATTGCAATTAAAGAAAGTTTAAAAGTTAATTTAAATTAAATTAGAGGGCTAAAATGCAATTAAGGAAATTTATTTTCTGTGTAGGAAAAGGTGGCCACACGTGCAATCACCAACACGAGACACCAATCATTTGATCAGGAAATCAACGGCTACAATGAGGCGCGTGGATTGCAAACCCGACAAAAGAGAGTGGACATGGATTTTCTGGTACATGCTGCTCGGTGCGATGTGTGGGCCCCACCTGCCATGCAAGCCAACGTGCAGGGTAGGACCCACGTGTCTCGCGTGCGTTGATCCCGTGTGGCGCAACCACGTGCAATCTCTCCCTCCAACCATTAAAAGTCTACCACGTGTCCCACCATTCCTTACAACCAATCATGTGCTAACACGTGGCACATTTTGATCGCGGAACCACGCACGCGTTTCCAGTAACTGTCCCCCACATGTCTCGTCGCCGTTATCCTGTGTGACCCATGTTGCGTGCACCCGTTCCTCCTACCAATTAAAGGATGCATGTGTCCCACTATTTCTTACAGCGTATCAAATCCCGATATGTGGCAGCGTGAATTGAAAAGAATACCAGAAACGGAACATGTTCCCCCTATTTTACGTGTCTCAATATTCTTGTCCCCCACGCGGATTAATTTATTATTTTCGACATATGTTTTTGTCTTATGCGTGTAGAAAAATATGTTTTTAAATGTATTTATTTTTTAGAGATTTGATGTTATAAATAGAGGATTATTATGATAAATTAAAAAGTTTTTAGTTGGGTTTTAGGTTCGTTTTGGGGTTGGACTATGGAACACGCAGATGCCATTTTTGGCTTCTGTTGTGTTCTGCGTGTGCCAAATATTTAAGAGGAGATGAAGTTTTAATTTTCTTAGTGTTCTGTAACTAATATTTCTTAAATTTTGTATTTTTAATTTTTATTATGAACTAATTTAATTTTTCTAGGGTTGCATTTGATCTAAATTTATGAAGCTTGGGTTTAATTATTTTTGAATGATTTATTAGATTTTTAATTTGTTTATTCTATTTGTGCTTAATGCTTTTGATTATTGAAAAAATTATCAATTGATCCGTGGCACTCAAAAAAACTTGGAAGATACATTTTTGTGTATATTGCTCATGGATAGAATAACATGTATATATGAAATATAGGAATATACTTTTATCGTATGTGTATCCATTTGAGAACTTAGAACGTAATGAATCTTGGTGAATTTAATTCTCATAGGAATATAGTGAATTAATTTAACGAGGTGTGTCTATACGTAGCTTGGAAAAGATGTATGGATAAAATTAAAAGTTTTTGGTTGACAAATTAAATTTACAAAAAATATAAATCAAGAGAAAATGATATGATTCGAGTGGACTAATTTGGTGAAAACTGCAATCCTAGAATTTTCTTTTATTTTGTTATAAAACTTTTTAGTTAGTTAAATCATCTTCCAATTAACGATTATTTTGGATAAAATCAGAGTGAAATAATTTTAGTACTTAACAAACTATAGTAACAAATCTCCGTGGGAATGATAACTTTACTTATCAAATTTTACTACTTGTGACTGTGTATACTTGCACGTTTTATGTTCTTCCAAAAGAGACAACAAGTTTTTAGCGTCGTTGCCGTGAATTTGTTTACTATTTTTATTGTTGATATTAATACCAATCAATTTGATTTTAATTCAAAAACAAAAAAAATTATACTTATTGTTGCTTGCTTAATTTATTTTTCAATTTTCTCGTAAGTTGAGATTTTGTTTGGCACATAAATCTTAACTCACAAAAAGAAAAAAATTGAGAAGTTAAGCTGACGACTATAAATTAAGCGCTTCTTGGGAGGGAACCCATGTGTTTTATTTTTTTATTTTCACATGTATTAGTTTTATATTTTTTTTATGTTGTTATTTTATTTTTTTCGTAGGTGCAAATTGGAAGAAATGAAGCTATTTTGGATTTTAACCATACAAACTAAACCAGGAAGTTTCTTTAAACTCATCTCATATGTTCTTTAACGTTCACACATTGAGGACAATGTGTATATTAAGTTTGGGAGTGGTAAAGATATTGAACTCAATTGAAATATTTTCTGCGAATTCTTGCTTGTGAAATCTAGGTCGGGTTTAATAGTGTTTACAATGAGGTCGTTCTATGACCGAACTCGAGATCCTTGTGTAACTGAATCGAGATCCTCATATGACCGAGCTTGGGGTGACGTCTAGCTCGGTCTTTGGGCTTGGTTTGTCCCATGGATGGGATGCTTCATCTTCCATCTTAGGTTGGTCTTGGGCTTTGTATAAAGCTCAGGTCAATATTTGGGCTAATTTGATGTTAAAATGTCCAAACATCAAGTCCCCTACTCTTTTAGCTTAGGCTTTAGTCGGAGGTGGAAGAGTGTGATAATGGTCACTAGATATGAACCGTTTTCAATCTCCACCATAAATGTTTTTTCAATTGATTGGAGAGAGAAATTTAACATTCCTATATAAAGGGGTACCTGGGCTGAGGCTTTTTATTTAGTTCACCTGGAAAATTTTCGTTTTCCTTGAGTTTATTTGAGAGATTTTTAGTTTGGTGGTAAGATTTCAGCTCATGTTAACATATTCTCTCTTCGGCTTTTTAGAATAAGCGTAGATTTCCTAACGATTTGCTACTGTTTTGTTTAATTTTCAGATTGTCTCTAGGTAATCTTTTTTTTTGTATCTTACCCCCTGCTACTGTTTTGTTTTTATATTTTTCGTAGCTTTATACCAAAAAATGCAAAGGGAAGAGACATCAGCTTCTAGCTCGGGCTCATGGGAGAGTCCCTAATATGATAGTACGAGTGAAAACTCAAGGTTCTCTAGCCTGGATTTTTCTAATACGATGAGTCGGTCCTTGTCAAAACCCTCTACCTCTGTCCACCATCCCCAAATATTTCCAACCTTGAGATTGAGTGTGCCTCAAACTCAGATTTTAGTATCTAGGTCATAGAGGAAAAAAAATAGAAAAATAGGGTCTCGTGAATCGACAGGTTGTGTCAGGGGTTGGGTGACTGCTCCAAGAACTTGTGGATTGTTGCTTGAGGATGAAGAAAGGATAAGGATGACCTATGATATCCCCCAACTGTTGAGATAATGATTCCTCCCAAGGAAGCTTGTGATGGCGATGCACCTCCAACTAGGTGGATCGTTTTTCATGAGAAGGCCTTGTGGTTGGGGGTAAGGTTTCCTTTGTATCCTTTTATTAGGAGATTTTTAGGTAAGATGCAGCTTACGCCATGCCAATTGATGCCTAATGGGTGGAGATATCTTCTTTGCCTGACCTTGATATGCCAAGAACTTGGGGTAAATTTGGAGATGGCCGAGTTCAATAAGGCGTACATTCTGAAATAGAATCCCACAGATCTGAGAAAGATGTATATGTCTGTTAAACATGATTGTGGGATGAATGTATCCCTTCCTGAAAATGAAAAAAATTGGAAGGAATATTTTTTCTATGTATCAGGTCGGTGGGAGTCTCCTACTAATGACACGAGGTTGGTTAGGAGTGTCTGGAATGACATGAAGGTTGTGATTAGAAACATGGCCTCTATGATCATGACCTTAAGCTTGGATGCGAAACAAAGGTTGGCTGATATTCAAAATTATTTGCCTGAGAAGACAAATTGGAGGACGTTGTTGAACACTCCTTGGTTTGTTTCATATGGGTAATGAGGTATGGTACTGTAGAGGATCCTCTTCGGATGAATCATAAGCAACGAGTTTCTCTTAAAGCCCGGGCTACGGTTAAACACAAGACTCCCACTATAGATGTCAGGGATGGATGTGAGGTGGATTTGGATGATTGTGACCCTTTTGTGCTTGGCCTAACATATTGTTCCCTTACTATTACAATTCTTATATTTGTATATTATTTTATTTTATTTATTTTTTACATATATTTTTGTTTTAATTTGTAGCTCGAATGGAATTAACCTTTGAGAAATTTTTTACTTGAATGAAGAGTAAGATTGTGCTAGGGAGTCAAAGCTCTCCTACTGGTTCCATTCCTATTCCCTGGGAAGGGGGTTCCTTGGTTGGAGTTGGTGAAACTGGGCATGATTCCGAGCCTTTGAATGTTTGTGCTCCTGTATCGCCTACGTGTGAGCATGGCGGGTCTTCTACTCCTTGTACTGGATCCAAAGATTTTGGAAAATCCATTAAGGATGTAAGGAAGGGGAAGGTTGTCGTAGATGATCTTACTGCGAAAGGGCCTGGAGCCAGAATATCTTGACCATTGTATGAGCCACGTACCTGCGAATGCAAGCAAGGAATATCTCACAGCTATTTGTGAGGGGGCCGATGTTGGTGAGCTCATTCAACGTCAATTTTATTAAGCGATACTTCTTTTTAATTTTGATTGATCTAAAAATGTAAATTATGTGAAGTTTGAATTTGTGAAAGAAAAATAGGCTCATGCGTCTGAGCTAAATTTGTATGCTCAGCGAGTGACTGAGCTCGAGGAGGGGATGAAGGATGTAAAAAGACAAGCTGAGATATCTGCTGAAGAAGTGCGACGTCAAGCGCAAACTGATGTGGATGCTATGGCCTACAACTCTAGTCTAGCATCGAGCGAGCTTATGAGTTGGCTATGGACACTTTCAAGACAGTGGCCAAGAAGAAAGGTTTAAGCGAGTATTATTATCGCATTCTGGATATACATGTTACACTAGTCTATAGTCAAACTCCGTCAGTTGAGGAAGAGGAAAGAGGGATGGGCTCCTCTGATGGGGAAGACTGCCTAAAAGTTCGAGATGAAGGAAAAGCCGATCTTTAGTTTTAGTTTTTTATATTTTTTATATTTTTTTGACCTACCCTTTTGTCATGTTATATAGTAATAATAATAATTTATTATTTTATCGTTATTATATATATTGTCTCTATAAAAGGGATGGTAGAACGTTAATCTTTTTTTTTAAATTTGTCTAACTTTTTTGCTCGTGTGATATGGATTGTGACTGAACGAATATGTGCCTACTTCGAGCCTTTCGCATAGCAAGTTGTAGGCTCGAGGATAAGATTAGGGTGCTGAAAGCTGAGGTTGTGAGGCTTGAAGGTAGTACAGAAGAAACCAAGTGTGAGCTCGCTACTTGTAAGGAGCTGCTATCTGAAATGCAATCTCGTGAAAGAAAACCTTGACTAATATGATAAATCTTGTTGGTAGAGAGTCATTTTGGGCAGGTTTTTATATGAAGCGATCTAAAAGATTTTTTCTTAAAGTTATGAAGGTTACTAAAGATTTGGAACGAGGGTTGCTTGCAATGAGGACGACATATCCGGAACTTGTCACTTATGCTTGTGAAAAGGTAGTGGGGATTCAGGCCAAACTTTTGCCTTTGATTGAAGAAACTGATGATCTAGATATATGACGTGTGTCCAAGCATTTAAAGAGTTTTTAAATGAATGTTTATGTTTGTGATTAAATGAATGATCAATAAGATCGGTATGTATTTATGTATAATGAAATAATATATATAGATCTTATTTTTGTGTCGACCTGGATATTGGCTGAGGTGTGGTGTGTTTTACCATATTTATAGATCTAAATGAGGAGCTCATGATATCTATTTTTCAGAAGGGTTTGACCTGGTTTTTTAACCGAAGTTCTTTGAGTACCGATCTGGTTATTTGACTGAGGTAGGAAACTCGACTTCTTCCTTTGTTAGGGGTGCTCTACCAGATTTATAAATCTAGGTGAGGAGCCCTTGACCTATTTTTAAAGGAGAGCTGTAAGTAGGTAATCTGGTGTTGAAGTGTTTCATTTTATAAATATAGGTGCATCGTTGTTTTACAAAAAAAGAAAAGAAAAATATGGGTAGGTTAATACATGTATTTCTTAGAAGTAGTATTTCTTTAAATGTCTAACGTTCCAACTTATGCTTTCCTCAATACCTTCAATGCTCTTCAAACGTACGCCCCTCCTAATGTTATTGCAATTATTTGATAAGGTCTCTCCCAACTAGCACCCATTTTATCTGTCATCCATTCTTTTTTATTAGGAAAAACCTTCCTAAGTACCCAATCACTTGGGGAAAAAATCTTGAAGCACACGGTTTTGTTGTAATATTCTACCATTGTTCTTTTTTGTTTGATTATTGATTTTAAAGCTTCATCTCTTCTTTCTCGACTAAAGTTAATTTGGTTGCTCTTTTTATCTCGTTTTGCTCTTCTGTTATAGTCGATCTATGAGTAGGGATAACAATTTTAATGGGTATTACTACCTCTGTTCCATATACTAAGGAGAATGGGGTTTCCTTGGTGCTTCTTCAGGGGCTTGTTCGAACAGCCCAGAGGGCGCCGAGTAATTCCTCCACTCATTTTCCTTTGGTTCTTTCTAGTTTTTTCTTTAAAAGGTTGATGATTAATTTTTTGGAAGACTCTGTTTGACCATTGGCGTGGGGGTAGTAAGGTGTAGAGTGGACGATCTTGATATTGTATTTGAGAGCGAATGCCTTGAGCTTTCGACCGGTGAATTGGCGCCCGTTATCCATAACGAGTTCTTTGGGGAGGCTAAAGTGACAAATTATGGACCTCTATATGAATTTGATTACATCATCCTCTCGTATTCTCGCTAGAGCCTCAGTTTCTATCCATTTCGAAAAATAGTCAGTAGCAACGAGGAGAAACCTTTTCTGGCCCGTGCCTATGGGTAGAGGTCCTACTATGTCCATTCCCTATTTGTAGAAAGGCAATGGACTTACTACTCCCTGCATATCATTAGGCGATGTGTGGGCCAGGGGGCCAAATCATTGGCATTTGTTGCACCTTTGGGCATATTTTACACAATCGGTAAGCATAGTAGGCCAGTAATAACCCTATCTCATGATTGGCTGAGATAATCTCCTACCCCTTAAATGTATGCCGCAATCTCCCTCATGAGCTTCGTATATTATTTTTTCAGCTCCTTCCATATTTATGCATAAAAGGCTCGGGCCAAATGGCGTTTTACGGTATAGTTTTCCCACTTCGACCATGTACTGGCCTGCCCTGGCTGCGATTTGTTTTGCGGCCACACGGTCTTCTTGCAAGTTTCATGTTTGTAAGAATTTGTATATTGGTGCAAACCATGTTGTAGATGGATTATCGTCCATGTAGGCATCAACCCTTTTTTCAATCTCTTCAAGAGATCCCTCTATCAACACCGTTATTGAGACCACTCGGTCATGTTTGGTTTCTTGGATAGATGCCAAGGTGGCCAGGACATCGGTGTGTTTATTCTCGTTTCTAGCTACCTGCTCAATTTTGAACATTGAGAATTTTGCACATTCTTATTTTAGTCGGTATTTCTTCATCTTTCTATATCGGGCCTTAAATGTTCCCAGGAACTGATTGACAATAAGACGGGAGTCACTATGTAGGACGATGCTATCTGTTCCCAGTTTTTTGGCTGCCATGACTCCAAATATGGAAGCTTCATATTTTGTGGTGTTATTGGTTGTTTGAAAGTCAATTCTGACAGCATATTCGAAGCAATTGTTCTTTTCATCCCTTATAACCACCCCGGCTCTTGAGCCATTAAAGTTGTGAGCGCCATCCACAAATACTTGCCAGATTGGTACATTCAATGAGTCGACCATCAATAATTCCTCAGTTTCACAAAGATGTGGGCCTGTGTTGGTAGCGACCTCAGGGAATTCAGTGAACTCGACCACGAATTCGGCTACAGACTGTCCCTTAATGGCAGTCCTAACCATGTATTTAATTTCGCATTCCCCTAATTCCACGGCTATCTAGGCCAGTCTTCCTGCAACTTCAGGTTTTGTTAATATATTTTTTAGGGGATGTGAGGTGAGTGCGATGATAGTATATGAGCCAAAGTAGTGCCTGAGTTTTATCGTAGTAATTTTGAGGGCAAAAATGAGTTTATCTAATGTGGGATATTTGCTTTGGGACTCGGTTAAAATTTGGCTGACATAATAAATAGGGTGTTGGATTTTGAGTCTTTTTGCTATGAGCACGACGTAACGACCATATATAGATAAAGAACCTCTCCTGAGATTGGGATGACCAGGAATAGGGGTTTGTTGAGGTATTTCTTAATACCTTCAAAGGCCATGCCGCAATCATCATTCCAAAAGATTGTTTTTTAGCATTTTGAAGAAAGGCATGCATTTGTCCGTGCATTTAGCTATAAATCTGCCCAATGCCCCAATTCTTCCATTTAATTGTTGTATACCCTTTAGACTGTTGGGAGACTGCATGTTTATTAGTTCTTGTATTTTATCTGGATTGGCCTCAATTCCTCTAGCTGATACGAGGTATCCTAGGAATTTTCCTGTAGCCACACCGAAAATGCATTTTTTGGGGTTAAGTTTCATGTTGTACCTTCCTATCACCTCGAATATGTTTTGTAGGTCGTTGATATCGTTCATGGGCTGGATTGATTTGACCAACATGTCATCTATATATGCTTCCATGTTCCTGCCCATCTATTTGTAGAAAATTTTGTTGACGAGGTACTGGTATGTTGCACCTACATTTTTCAATCCAAACGAAGTTCTTGTGTAGCAAAATGTTCCTTCTTCTGTTATGAAAGAATTTTTCTCCTCGTCATCAAGATGCATTTTAATTTGATGATACCTGGAGTACGCGTCTAAGAAACTCATCAATGTGAAGCCAAAAAGAGGCGTCTATCAATTGATCAATGCTTGGAAGGGGGAAACAATCTTTGGGGCAAGCCTCGTTTAGATCAGTAAAGGCTATGCATATGCGAGATGATCCGTAGGCATTTTTCACGAGTACCACATTTGAGAGCCATAAGGGATACTTAACCTCCCTAATGACTCCGGCCTGTTGGAGGACTCTGATATGATCTTTAATTGCCTCATTTTTTCCCTAGGGAATTTTCTCTTCCTTTCTTGAACGGGTCTAGCCTTTGTATTGACGTTTAGCTTGTATGTTATTACTTGCGAATCAATTCATGATATGTCTGTAGGGGTCCATGTGAAAACGTATGCATTAGATTTGAGAAATAAAGAGAGTTTCTCCTCGAGCTCTGGTGTTAGGTCGTCACCCATTTTGATTAGGTGGCCCTTTCCTTCTATGTTTGTTAGGAGTTCTTTTACTTTGTTTAAAAACACTAGTCGTGTCGTGCTTTTATTCCTCTATTGCATTGGGAGGAAACTTTTCAGTGATTGTTATTTCGAGGCAGTTCCTTTCATAGTGGCATTATAACAACTTCTTGCGATTGCATGGTCTTCTTTTATCTCCTTGGGGCCTTTAGACGTAGGAAATTTTATCACCTAGTGGAAAGTAGATGACATTGCCTTCATCTTGTGTATTTAGGGTCTTCCTAGGATTGCATTGTAAAGAGTCGGGGCGTTAATGATGACAAAATTAGTCATCATTATGATCCATTTTGCCATGACCGATAAGATCACCATTCCTATTGCATAGGTGGTGTTGTTGTTGAATCCTACGAAGGGAAGCTTGGTCTTGATGATGTCTGTGTCTTTAAGTTCTAGGGCATCGACCGTGGTTCAAAAAAGAAGGTCCACTGAACTACCAGTGTCAATCATTATTCGTCGGACGTCATAGGACCCGATCCTCAGGGTAATCACCAATGGGTCCTTGTGATGGGATGCAGTTTCATCCTTCTCAGTGAAAATTATTCTAGTAGAGGGCCTATCTTTATCCAATGCGTAGACGTGGGGTGCGTTGTGCATTTCTCTTACAAATCGTTTGTGAACGTTGTTAGACACCCCCACTGACCCCAGGTCCTCCATGTATTGTATGTATGGTCTTAACGTCTGACCCATTATGAGATCGTTTATTATTATTAGATGAGAATATTGGTCGGGGTGCTTATCGTTCTTCCTGGTAGATTCTTCTGTCATCATTTCTTGCAACAAGGTCTTTAAAATATCCTCTTGCCAGCAATGTGTCCAATTCTCTTTTTAGGTCCTTGTAATTTCTTATGTCGTGACCCACATCTTTGCCCAGGGTAATCATCATGGGCGGCCATTTGGTCGCGAGCTCTTGCTCCATTCTTTTTAGTATCGTTGTTAAATCTCCTTGTAAAAGATTTTGTAATCGTAGGGGACTCTTAGAGGAGGATTCTGCTCTTCCCCATGTTTCCATGCTTCTTGACCAATCTTTATTCATTGCCCAGCTTCTGTTGATCGGCTCGTGTCTATTGCTTACATCTATGATTTGCTTGTTTTTGTAATTGTGGTGTGCTTACTCTGGCACTGGGCTTACTGTTTTTTCTCTGCTTGAGGTTGGGATAATATTTGTCCCTGTTCGATGATCCTTTGCCAAGTTAAGCTTTCTTTCTAGATTGAAAAACTTCATGCTCTCCCCATAAGCTTCCTCCAAAGTTCGCGACACTGATTTAATTAGTTCCATAAATAGAGCAGAATTTTTTAACAGGTCTCGCCTGAAAGCCTCTATGGTGATAGAGCTAGGGCAATCAATGATTTCTAATTGTCTTCCCTGAAACACTTCATGTATTTTTCAACTGGCTTCTTTTCCTCCTGTATAATAGAAAATAGGTGGTGAGATTCTTTTCTCAAAGGTTTATTGCAGGCGCAGTTGGTGATAAATAACTTAGCGAATTATGGGAAGGAAGATATGGACTGGAGGGAGGGTTGTTAAACCATTTTTGTGCACCTTCGCACAGAGTGGCGACAAACAGATTATACATCATTGCATCTTGCTTTGCCTGAGTGAGGCTTATCCGTCTGCCAAAGACCGAAGAGCTCTATTTTCTCTTCAGGTTTCATCAAGCTCTTTTCTTAGTTCAAGGAATTGACCTGATAATTCCTAATAGAAGGTGCTACCTTCAGTTCCCTCCTACTCTGTGGCTCGTGGTGAGTTTCCTTAGGTAGCCATTACATTTGTATCATTCAAATCTGGTCGGCGTGGTGAGTTCTATAAGGGGATGAGGTTAGAAACTTGTGATTGACTTGAGAATCTAAGCCCCACAGTGGGCGCCAAAATGTTGAATTGTGTAGAGTTTAACTAGAGAGAAAGAGAGTATGTTTCCAAGGACTTCAATGGTGGATCCTCATAAGTGATCCATATATTTATAGCACATAAATTGTACAAATGTTAGATTAACAATGTGTGAATGCAAATACATGTCAGTAGGGTATGATTTGACATAAAGTATAATGTGTCAGAAATCTAGGTCAGGTTTAATAATGTTTACAATGAGGTCGTTCTATGACCGAAATCGAGATCCTTATGTGACCGAATCGAGATCCTCCTATGACCAAGCTCGAGGTGACGTCTAGCTCGGTTGATGTAGAGCTTGGTATTTGGGCTTGGTTTGTCCCATGGATAGGATGCTTCATCTTCCATCTTGGGCTAGTGCTTTGTATAAAGCTCAGGTTGGTATTTGGGCCAATTCGATGTTAAAATGTCCAAACAATATTAATAGCATATAACAATAACAATAATTATTTTTTTCTTTTCGTGTTACGAGGTTGGCCCTAGCTGAACCATAACCCAACCTTAATTTTTTTGTGTTATTCAGATTGATCCAAATTTGATCCAAATTTAATTCGATTTATATATATATTTTTATATTTTTTTTGCACAATCAAGTTGAAGCACAAATTATCATCTCTATGTAAAACCACTATTATTTATTTTGACCCACACTTTTTGAAGGAATTTAAGTGTATAAAAATAATATCTCATATTAATTAAAAAAATGTTAGTATAATATTTATAAGTAGTACTAGACTTACATTCATTTGAAGTTAACATTTTAAGATTGAAAATTTTATGTTGCTTATAAAAGACAAAATTTATATAGTATCAAAGTTTTAATCAATCGAAAAAAAAACTAATGAACCTCTCGTTAAAAAAATACATGGATCTTAAAAAAAGAAAAAAAAATGACTTAAATTGAATTAGAATATAATTAAAATATGTTAAAAATATAAAATTTTATATCAAATAAAAAAATATATCTCATATTAATTAAAAAAATATTAATATAATGTTTATAATTAATACGAGTTTAACGGTAATTTGAGATTAAATATTTAATATTATTGATATATTATACAAAATTTATAATTTTTGCGTAAAGAATGATACCAGTTAATTATTAGTGTTAATTAGTTTTAATACGGGATAAATATAGTAGCCCGAGCCTATTAGGTATATAGAACTAATAAAATAGTAAATATGGGTAAGCTTTTTTCACTACAGATATTCCTCTATAACAACCCGTAATGTTTAAAAAATCTTAGGTTCTATATTTATCAGTCAAATGCAAAGCATTAATTGCTTTAGCAAAAGACCTTATCGTCAATTACTTTGACAGTATTGCTTCATGTCCATGAAAAAGTAACAAATGTTGTTTAAAGTTATAATTATTTGTACTTAAGTAGGTATCTAGTTTCTTATACTATTTTAAATGTCGTTCCTTTCCATGCTTAGCTTTAAAATATTTGATACCCTGTTTTCATTCTCATAACCATTTCGTTCTCTGTTTTTAGCACAAAAAGAAGAAGCTTTGCATGTTCTTTTAATTTTTCAAAATTAGCACAAGGATGGAAAATTCAACATCCGAGAAGATGATCAAGAATGTCCCTGGTCAAGGCAAAGGCATTCTCAGTGTTTGTTTCACCAATCCACCTACTGTTTCCTCCTATGGCATTTGGGAACATTTCATAAATCCTAATATATATCCAGTGGTGCGTCCCATTGATTTGTTACCAACACTAGAGTTGCAAGTATTTCTCATTTTCTTCATCACATATGCCTCTCACTTTATTCTCAAGCGTTTCGATCTTCCATTATTTATCTCTCAAGTTATTGTAAGAGCGCTAATCTTTGTTATATATAGTTTTTATTAATTATTCTAATTACACGACGCATATTAATTATTAGAAAATTATATAAAATAATATCTCTAAATTATATAATGATAAAAATAACATACAAATAACATTTATCAGGATTTAAGTTGGAGTTCGATATACGGTTTAAATGGTTAAATTTCAACTTAAATGACGTTCAATTTAAAAAAAAACTAGGTTTTTTTAAGTGTTATTTTTATAGTTATAAATTTTAATAAGTGTTATAAATATTATTTTTACTAGACATTTTGGTAAGAATTTCAAATAAAATTTCATATAGTATGAGAATTAAGCTAATCAACCTTTTTTAGTCTTTGGCCTCTTTCTCATGTTTATGTAAAATTTGATTGACTAAGGTGATGGTAACAGTACTTAAAGGCCTTTATTTTTTCTCCATATGTTAACTAGGCTGGATTTATTCTTGGACCTACAATCCGTGGCCTAAAATACAAGGCTTTGCAACAATCTCTATTTCCTATTATGAGTCAAGAAGTCATTGGAACATTAACATCATTTGGCTATGCACTCTTTCTTTTCATAACTGGTGTGAAAACAGATTTGAGCAGGATCAAGAAAGCAGGAAAGTTACCCATAGCAATTGGTGTTTTATCATTAGTATTACCCTCAGTATTTGGTCAAGGAGTAATGACTCTCTCTAAACGTTTCATTGGTAAAGAAAAAAATTTAAAGGAGAAGAAAGTTATGCTCCAATTTTTAATAGTGTCACAATCTATGACTTCATTTGCAGTTGTTGCTTGCCTTCTTGATCAGCTCAATATCATAAATTCAGTGATTGGAAGGTTAGGATTATCTGCAGCACTAGTAAACGATACAATTAGCCTCATAATTCAATGCGCTGCTGTTTTTCACTTTATTTACAATAGAGAGGGGCAAGATAAATTCTTGAAGGACATTATCGCTTTTTCTTTCTTTCTTGTTGCAATATTTTTTGTTATTCGACCTTGCATGCTTTGGATTGTCAACAATACACCAGCAGGAAGGCCTGTGAATGAGGAATATATTTATGCAATCATTGTGTTGGTTTTTGGGTGCTCGTTGATGTCTCATTTCTTTGGTCTAACTGTGCTATTTGGACCTTACATCTTAGGTTTAGCAGTACCAACGGGGCTACCATTAGGATCTAGTCTTGCAAAGAAGATTGAATGTTACATCTATGGTCTTCTTTTTCCTCTTTTTATAACTTCAACCATACTAAGGGTGGATTTAGCATTCCTCGAATCTAGTAGGAATATGTTATGGATGGATGCAATACTTCTAGTGTTGACTTTTTTTACAAAAATTGCAACATGTTTGGCACCCTCTTTATACTGCAAAATGCACTTCAAAGATGCTCTCGCACTTGCTCTGACCATTTGCACCAAAGGGGTGCTTGAGTTGGCTAGCTATTCTTTTCTTCGTGATATTGAGGTATTCTCTAATAGTACATTCTCAACTAATCTTATTTGAACTATTTTATAGCATTCTACTTGAATAATGTAACTAACTAATGTTTGTTTATTACTTACCTCCTCAAACACAGGTTTTAAATGACCAGACATTTACAGTGTTAGTACTTAATGCATCAACTTTAGCAACATTTGTTCCGATCCTTGTGAATTACTTGCATGATCATTCAAGGAAATATTCATGCTATCATAAAAGGAACATTATAAATTTGAAACAAAATGAAGAGTTGCGTATACTTACATGTATTCACACTGAGGCTAACATTCCTGGTATGATGAACCTTCTTGATGTTGCTTGTCCAACTAAGGAAAACCAAGTTTCAGTTTATGCTCTTCACCTTATTGAACTGACAGGTGGAAGCTTCCCTATCTTTGTTTCATACAAGCTTGGAACAAAAAACATTATCTCAAGCATAAACTACTCAGAAAATGTTATCTTTGCCCTCATGCAGTACCAAAAAAGAAACCATGGAGCTGTTTCAGTAGAAGCTTTTACAGCTATTTCACCACCAAAGTTGATGCATGAGGATGTTTGTACCCTTGCCCTCGACAAACTTATTTCATTTATAGTACTCTCATTTCATAGACGATATGCATTTTCTGGTGAAATTGAATCTGAAGACAATTTCATAAGGGCCTTAAATCACATAATCCTGGATAGAGCTCCTTGTTCAGTAGCAATTCTTATTGATCGTAGTCATTTGAGACATCCATCTACATTGTATCGTGTTGGTGTGATATTCTTAGGAGGAAATGATGATAGGGAAGCTTTGATGTTTGCAAAGCGTGTGGTTAATGATACAAAAAGCTTTAGTCTAACTGTGATAAGGTTTACTGCGGGGGATAAAGATCAAAATTTTACTGAATGGGAAGATATACTTGACAATGAGATGCTGAAAGATGTTAGGTATAAAACTAATGGTATTAAGAATGCAGAATATAGGGAACATATAACAATGGATGGACCAGAATTAACAAGGATATTGGGAACTGTGGTGAATGAATTTGACCTTATTGTAGTTGGGAGAAGAAAGGGCTTGAAATCCCCACAAATAGAAAATCTTGAAACATGGAGTGAATTCCTTGAACTAGGAGTCATTGGAGACATGTTAGCATCATCAAATTTCAATTGTGAAGCGTCTGTATTGGTGTTACAGCAACGTCATGTAATGACTTGATTAGCATAAATTATTTAGAATGCGTGGAAACAAATGCTTTCAATTTTTGTGTGATGTGCACTCCTAACATTATTTAATATCCAAATCATATTTAGTTAAATTATGTTCTTTTTCTTTATATTTCTACACGAACTGTTAGGGGAATATATATATATATATATACTTTTGTTACTTGTAGTTTTTAGTATATTTACCATTTGGTGTTTGGTGTTAAAAAAAAGAAGAAGTACAATCTATGGAATTGGTTATGTTACCAATAAGTACTATCCAACCATTTTATGATCCATCATAAAAGGAGGAGGAAATAAATAGATAAAAATTTAAAAATATTATTGTTTTATTTTAGAAAATATTGAGTACGAGTAGTATTTTGATATGTTTTATTAATGAGATTAATTTCTTTAAACTAAATCTTGTTTCTTTCTTCTTCTAAAAGTGATTATGAGGTTCTTGGGTTTGCTTATACACGGATGAATGATCATCACAAGTTCGTGGCTAACGTGAAAGATTTTCCATGGAATTTAAAAAAAAAATCCACATTTCTCTGTGTGAGGAATTTCTGTAAATAAAATTTTCCTCTCATTTTCCTAAACATAGTTTTTCCATGCCATCTTTCCAACACCAAACATAAAGAATCAAAGTGTTTTTTTTATACTCATTTTTACTTTTTATATTCTGAACTTAATTATATTTTATTGCGAGTTGCTATAGAAAAGAAGTAGGATTTTCGTCTTGGTGAAAGTGAGGCGTCTAAGATTTGAAATTTAATTTGGAATGTCTTCAAATATGAAAATAGAAAATAATATTAGAACAAAAAGAGTACTTAATTTATTTTCAATTAAAATAAAAACTAAAATAGAATCAATTATCAAATAATATTAAATTTAATAACTTAATTTTGGGCATAGTAACGAAGCCTAAGATTTTTCACGTTTTAAACAACTAAATTTATTAGCATGAGAAATATTCTTGGGTTTGCCCCGACATATTATGATATTTCTAATTAAATATTACATCTTTTAGTATATACTCATATATCCATAGCTTTTATACGGTGAGAGGATCCTTAGACTCTTCAAATTGTAGCTCAGTTTGAAAGAGGAGTCTAAGGACCCCTAACTGTATAAAAACTACGTGTCCACATAGATAATCCTTATAAAAAGACGCGTTTTTAATGTTAGGATATACTCGTGGACCTGTAGCTTTTATACAGTAGGGGGTCCTTAGACTCCTTCTCTAAACTTGGTAACCTCTAAAAACCTGAGGTATTTAAAGGCTAGGTTCCAGGTTCGAGGCTTGGAGAAAACGAAAGAAACTTGGCGTAACTCAATTTGAAGGAAAAGTTTAAAGACCTTTCACTATATAAAAACTACGGGTGCACGAGTATATCCTAACACATTTTCAAGACTTTTGATAAGTTTTCGTGAATATAAACTTATATTTCTTTTGATTCATTCAACTTTTCATATACCATCTTTATCTTACAAATAAATAAAAGTTCTCTTAAATATATGGCAATACTTTTTACATTACACTTAATCTTTATCTTACAAATAAATAAAAGTTCTCTTAAATATATGGCAATACTTTTTACATTACACTTAATATGTTTTGTTACAAGTAACGTTGTTTTCAAATAAATATATATCCAAATAAAAAAATTATTGATCCAAACGTTATCATTCAAATGGTGAACTCATAATCAAAAAGTCTTTATTCATTACTACAAAATCAAATAAAAAGAGAATTAAAAACTTGATTGGAAAATATGATTATAAGGTCATAGATTTCCAAACTTTTGGACGTGTCATTCAAAGTCGTCGGTTATATCTATGAGTGAGCAAAATTTTATCCAATGAATAATGTTTTATAGGTTTAATATAAATTTAAGAAATAGCTACGTATATAAAATTTATTGTACAAAAGAGTAAAAATTTGGTCAACAAGTGATGATTTATAGTTTAGTATAAATTTATGAAAAAGTCGTATATATAAAATTTATTTTACAGAAGATAACAATAAATATAATGATAAAAATAATAATTTTATAAATTAAATAATAACTAATATTATCAATAATAATAAATATTAACAAAAGAACAGTTGTAATAATAATAATAACAATAAGAGTAACATAACATCAATAATAAGAATAATAATTATATTTAGGTTAATCGTCATTGTTTCTTGAAGAGTGGATCCATAATATGGTTCATATCATAATATTTTTTTGGACGTTACTGCATTGATTTTTCATTAACATAATTATGCCATAATATTTTCGGAATTTATGTACTCTACGTTACATTTTCAAAATCATAACCATGTCGTAATATTTTTTGAATCTTACATTCTTTGTACTGCATTTTTTATATTCTTACCGTATTGTCCTATCCATGTCATAATGTTATCATAATCCGATGGTATCTTTGCATATCATGAATTTATATTATATTACAACCTTTTTATCATATCATAAAGGAATGAGTAATCAATGCATTGTTAATAAAAATTTCATAAAAAAATTATTTATTATATTTTATCATACATTGTATTTGTGAAATATTATTGATCATCATATTTAATCATTGAAATAGGCTTTTCATAATATTCATCTATGTCATAATGTTCATATCATAATCCAATGACATTCTTGCATACCATGTATTTATATATATAATAATACACTCTTTTTATCATATCATAAAAGAATGGATAATCAATGCACTGGTAATAAAAAATCTGATGGATAGTTTATTTGTTATATTTTATTATACATTTATTTATGAAATACAATTCAACATAATATTTAACCATTTAAATAAGTTTTTCATGATTAATACTTGTATATGGAATATTATTTTTCATAAAATATACCTGGTCACATAGTCAAAATAATTTTTTTCTTAGTTAAAATCTTAAGTGAATAATACACTTGATAGTTTTTGAACTATGTGAATTATTAGTATTCTTGGATTTAGACCTTTTGTCTTTTGATCTACCTCGATAGTCTGTTCTGTCACGTTCATTCCCTTTAGTTGAATTTCTTCCTCTTGACTCTGTATGTAAAACTGAAGAAGTTGACGATTCACCTGACTCTTTACGTCGGATCTCTTCACTGAGAACCAAATCACGAACAACGTCAAATTTTAACTTATTACTTTCTGACGAGCTACTCACAGCTATGACAGTAGCATTCCATCTTTCTGGTAGAGAAGACAAAAATATCAATGCTCGTACTTCTTCATCGAATTCAATTTCCACTGAACTCAACTGGGTTGTGACTGTGTTGAGCTCAATGAGATGTTGAGCTACCGATGCGTCTTCCGTCATCTACAAATTGAACAAACGCCTCATCAAGTGCACTTTGTTTGAGGTTGATGGCTTCTCATACATATTGGAGAGAGTTGCCATAAGACCCTCCGTGGTCTTTTCCTTTGCTATGTTGAAAGCAACATTACGGGATAACGTCAATCGAATAACTCTGAGGGCTTGTCTGTCTAGAAGATTCCAATCTTCTTACTTCATAACCTCTGGCTTCTTCCTTGAGAGAGGTTGATACAAATAATCCTCTATCTTCATTTTCCAAAATCCGAAATCTGTGCCATCAAATTTCTCAAGTTTCATCTTTCCTTCATTTGTGGTCATTGATCCCACTCAAATCTAACTTCCTCCATATCGTTTCTGACTATTTCTTGCAGAAAATTGACAAGAATCATCACCAATAACTCTGATACCAGTTGTTGGGAAATTACACAAATTCCCGATAAGTCAGACTTATGAGAAAGCAAGAATAGAAAAATAACACACAAATTTGATAACAGAATTCGACCAATCTTGCTTACGTCTCCGGACCTGCTGCAGATATTTTTACTGAAAGATGAAAAATTACATAATGTGTTTACAACACTCACAACTCACAACCCACAACTCACAACCCACAACTCAATTACATCCAAGAAAATTACTCTCAATTTTCTCTCACAAAAGCTTTTCTCTCTAAGATTTTCTGAATGAACACTTTGGATGATTAATTCATTACAATTACACATCTATTTATAGAAAAATTCACTCCTTGAATTACTCCTTAAATTAACGGTTCCTTGAATTAAGTTCCATGTTTTATTCCTTGTTTTGCTCAATATTTTGCTCCTTAAATTAAAGAGTTTTATAACAATCTCTGACACTCTATTCATACCCAAAATTTAAATCTATGACTACTGCTTATTTAATTCTCAATGTTGAACGTCTTCATTTTTTTATTCTTTTCTTGCTTACCATTGCCGAAAAAATCTTGATTTTCTTTGTCATTTCCTTCCAAATTAAAAAAAGTATCTAATATTAATTATTATTAAAATATTATTCTAAATTATCGCAAGTATATTATTTAATATTAACTATTATTAAAATTCTACTCTAAATTATCCAATAATATTATCTAATACTAGTTATTAATAAAATACCACTCTAAATTACCAAAAATATATTGCCTAATATTAGTTATTAATAAGATACTACTTATTTATTTTAATAAAAAAATTAAACTTTCTAAAAAAACAATCTTCCAATTTAGCTCAAGTAATTTATTTTTCACTTTTAATTACTTATTATTAACTATTTACTATTTCCTAGTCTTAAAAAAAATTAAATTAAGCCTTAAAAATTAAATTGAATCTAAATAATAAAAAAATAGTTAGAAAAATTATAAAAAAATACACCCTTAAAACTTATAACAATAAAAATAATATTTTAATAATATTAAATATATTTTAATTAGACGGAATTTAACATTAAATGAGTTAAATTAACTATTGTTTATTTTAAATGACATTAATGTTAAATAATGTTAGATTTTTTTTGAAATAATAAAAATATATGAGTTGAACATTAGGTATGTTATTTTATAGTTACAAATTTTAAGAGTGTTATTAATAATTGTTATTTTTTACACATTTTAATATACAATTCCTTTATATTTATATATTTATTATTATTATAATGATCTAAAAATATGAATTTTTAAAAAAAAATTCAGGATTTTTATGAAAACTTTATAATTTTTATTTGATAAATAGATTAAAGTACAAAAAAAATCGATGAATTTGAAAAATAATACCAACTTGTACCCCTACTTAGCAAACCATCATAGCTAATTCTTCTTTTGACAAATGTTTATTTTAGCTGCAAGGTCATGCACTCCGACAATCCTTGTCCATTTGGTTGACACGTGTTAGATATTAATTTTCTCTCAACCAAAATACTAAGAGGATTTATCTATATAAGGCATATTTTATATCATAGTTTAAAAAATGACTAAAGTCAATTTTAGTTTAAAAATGAGAAAATTAAAACTTATTCAACAGTTTACAGGTCAAATTTTTTTTCTCTTTCCTTTTTTTTTCGACTCACCATTCCACTCTATTCTCTCTCTTCTTCTTTTTCCAACTCACCATTCCAATCTCTTCTCTCTCCTTCCTTACTTTCCAACACTATTTTCATTTTCTTTCTTCTTATTTTTCAAAAGAAAACAAAAAATAAAATACTCATATCCACTAATTTTTAATAAATAATAATGTTCATTTTAATTATAAATAAAAAATAATAATAAAAATTTATATTTATATAATAAAAAAAATTATAACAAATAACTTATCAAAATTTTATTATAAAATAGTTTAAAATAATAATAATATATTATAAAATTTTAAATTATTAAAAACTTTACTAAATAGTTACATTAATTTTTCATAAAAATTATTGTTATTTTAAAAAAATAAATTATTTAAGATTAAAAAAAATAAAAATAAATTACATTGTAACACATATCTCTAATATTATTATAATTTTAATTATTACTAAGATAACAAATATTTATTAATAATAATTTTATTTAACTATTAAAATATAATTAATTAGATATAATTTATATATTTTATTATATTAATAAAAAAATAATAATAATATTATTATTATATTAGATAATATTTTTACTAAAATTTGTGATATAATGTTCTATGTTTGTATTGTATCTTGTATAAAATTGGATATATAAGCTTCACATTTTTTTAATAATTTAATTATTTTTATGAATATTATTTTTTATATCATAATTATAATTAATATTATAATTATTTATTAAATATAATTATAATTATATTTATTATTAATAATAATAACGTATTATATTATATTTAAAATTAATTATAAATTTATAAGATATTAATATTTTTTATGTTTATAATAATTATGTTTTGTAAAATAAGACTCTTTTTTTATGTTATTTTTAAATAAAATTAACTAAAGAATGAGCTTTCAAGTTTAAGGTTAAATTTTGTCCATTTTTAAACTAAAAAACAATTCAATCCTTTTCTAAACTATTACATGAGATATGTCTTTTATAGACAAAATCCCAAATACTAACAATCTTATTTGCATTATGATTTTATTTTTCTCTCCTATAAATACAAAATAAAATATCATAAAATAAATAAAGTATTAAAATTAATAAAATTAATATAACAATTGTAATAAAATTTAAATTGTTTTTAATTAGCTTATTTTTAAGTGTTTAAAATTTAAATTATTACAAAGAGACGTGGTTCAACGAATCTTACTTAGCAAATAAAATGTTTGATATTTAAATCTCTGTATTTATTTTTAGGTTGTATTAAAAAAATTAATTGATAAATAATAATAATTTCTGTTGATACTTTTAGATCTTTAGATTTCGTTAATTAATTACTCGTTATAACATGTATGAAACCAAAACAAGTAATAAATTGAAAACACGCGTTTAAAATTGGCTAGACTTATTTTCATAATTTTATTGGCTAGTTTCTATTTTTAAAACTTTGCTATAGTATAATAGAATTTATTATTCTAGAAATAGCAATATTTTAAAAAAATTAAAATATTGATAAATACTTTGTACCTTTCTAATTTTAGGCAGATCTGGAATCCTTCTACTTTCGCTGAAATCTACCGTAATTAATTAAAAAAAGGAGAAATAATATTACAATTATTATTAATATATAAAAAGAATGTAAATATTTATAAATAGTATAAATTTTACCTTCCTTTACGGTTAATCGTTTACCTTTAGATTTTTAGTGTTATTTTTCCTCTACAAAATTTTACAAATATTGCTATTGTGATGAAACATTAATATATATTACTTCATAAAATCAAATCTAAGTATCCATTTTTATATAAATGAAATCAAAGCAAATGAAGGAATGTTTTTAGTAAAAAAAAAGAAACAATTATTTATGAATTGATTGTTTAGAGAAACAATTTAAGAATTTTTTACTGCAGTTGTTATTTGAGATTTTAATTGTTCCATGAAAAAATCTAGGAATTATCATATCATATAAGAATATAGACTGATCATATAATCTCGTAGTCTAATACTAAGTCTAAGAGTCTGATGTCTCCTCTAAAAAGTGTGAATTTAAATCATAGTAATATGCACATATTTGCTTGCTCCATTGTTAAGTATCTAGCCAAATTCCTAATATGATAGGGCATTTAATAAAAAAAGGAATTTTTTTTATTGTTACATTCTATATTCACATCTTATAATTTATTTGATTATATTAATAAATAATCCTATAATTATTTTTTATTTTTTTATTTCCAACTTACATTAATAATTAACACTTTAATTTATATATATAATAATATATATATATGTAAATTTATAATATAAAAAAATTAATTATATATTTTTATTTTTTAAAAAATAACTAATTATATAAGGTATCCTCCAAACCCAAAAAAAAGAGAGAGAGATCGAAGGATGTGTCAAATTATTAGTGAAAGCTGACTAAAAATAAATACAACTTTAAAGTTTTTATAATAAATACAATTATGAAGTTTTATTTGTATAAATACAATTATTATTTTAACAATAATAATTTAATTACGATGATATTATTAAAAATAAATAATATAAATATGATACGTGAAGAAAAACAATTTCAAACATAAAGTGTATAATATATGTGGCGTGTTTTATTAGGAAGAAAAACATACGTGGCCTGTTTTAGAAGTCAGCTTTCAAACACATTGCGTATCCATCACATCAAGTCAACTTAATTAACGAGAAAAAAAGTATAAAACTATTAAATGATTAGAGCATATTGCTTAATATACTAGGAGTTATCGTTACTTTTAAAATACTCTTACCAATAACAATGCAATATTTGTGCTATATTTAAAAAATTAATTATAATAATATAATTATTTATTGTTTTTAAAATATATTGAATAACATAATATTATTATTTATTTCATGAGAATAATTCATTACATAAAAAATACAAAAATGAAGTAATTTATTTTTAAATTTATATTCATATAAATTATAGTATGTTATTTAAAAAATAATTTTTTTATGTTTAAAATTATTTTATCACATAATAAGTTAACATTGATATGAATGTAAATTTAACATTCTTCCATCGTTTAATTAAGATGAATTATTTATTATTTTTGAAATATGTTGAATTGATATTTTAAACTAATCAAATTTATAGGTTATTTTAAAAGGTATAAGAGTGATTGGATTTTTAAGAAAAAATTGTATATGTCTTGCATTTTATTAACTTTAGGTAACACATCATCAATATATAAATTCTCCTTAATTGATTTTTTATCTTTTTAGCACAAATTAAATGCCCAATTTATTTATTTTGATTAGCATAAATAAAAAATTATATAAAAATACTTAAAAAATAAAAAATATTAAACAATTCTTACTTTAAATTTATAAAAAGGGTGAATATAATTTGATTTTGGTCCATTTTTAATTAAAATATCAACTGAATGGTTATATAATGTTTTGTTAAATTAAGAATCGAAATAGAACTATAAAATATCGACACGATTAGTGGTTTATATCTATTTATTTTTGAAATAAATTTAAATTATTTTTAATTTATATTACTGTTAAATTAATAAATAAGATTTAATATTTAATTAAATTTTAATTCTAACAAAATTTTTTTAGGTACATGAAAAATCTTGAAAATGAGAAAATTATTGAAAAAAATATAATTTAGATTTTTATAAGTTATATAAATTTAAATAAATTATATGATCATAAAATATATGATATATATAATATAATGTGTAAAATTAAAAAAATTAATATTTGTATTAGTAATATATAATTCGATTTGGTTAAGTGTAGATTTATAAACTTTAAAACTTTAATGGACTCAACAAGTCTTTTTTTTTTATATTTTTAAAACCAAAACCAAATTATTTGGACCTATACATTATAAAATTCACTTTAATTCGATTCTTTTTCGGTCTGATAAGTTAATTTATCGATTATTATGTTAATTTTTATTTATAAATTACCTAACTTTAATTAAATATTAATTCCTTGAATTATTCATTTTAATTAAATTTATTTAAAATTATATTAAATCATGATTATAATGGACAATAATTTTGAATATTTTTTTTAACTAAATATTTTTATCTAAAAGTTTTGGATGAAATTAACTAAGAAACTTTAAATTTGAGAATTAATTGATCAATAAATTTTATATTATTTAATAATATAAATCTATTTTTGATAAAAAATTAAGAATATAAATCTATTATAAAAGAATAATATTATATGGAAACATGGTTTGACCCATGATCTTTATCCAATGCCACTCCAGCTTCACAAATACAAGATTAGCGAGTGGTGGGCAAATATTTAAATTCATTAATGTTTTTGCTAAATTATTAAATTGATTAAATTTGAAAATAAGAAATTAAAATAAAAAAATGTCAAAAAGTAACTAAGAAATAAAAAAAAAATATTATCTGGATGAATATTGATGTGTTAGTATGTGCTAATAATAATTTAAAAATATAGATTTAACTCTGCAAAAAACGAAAAAAAATAATATTGTCATTTTTAAATTTATCATTCTATCTCAGTACCGATAATAATTCCTCAATAAGAAATATATATTAGCCAAACTATAAATACCCCACCGCACTTCGGCCAAACTCTCATAATAAATTATCTTCATCTTTTTTCAACCGTCCACAGTACTCAATATTCGAATTATTGTTTTTTGATAATTCGTATTTAGATTTGTAGTCCATTTATTTTCATACTTTGTAATTGTTAATTCTTCTTCTTTCTTCTTCAAAAATGGGATCCTTCTATAATTACAATTGGGTTTTAAAAATTGTCTTCATTTCGGCACTAGTTATGTTCGATCCTGGTTCTTCTTCTTCTTCTTCGTCTACACTACATCCTCTGATTGTTTGGTCTAAAACCGAACACCAAAACTACACAGCAATATCGGATTTTCGGGTTATAAACCGACGAAATTTAGCGAAGTGCTCTGATCCGAATCCATATATACAAATCAATGTTACTTCACTAACTGATAAGCTTTCTGATGACCAATATGTCACCGTCACCGTTAGTGGTGTAATTCATCCTTCTAACCGTGATTGGGTCGCTATGATATCTCCTTCTTATTCTGAGTATGAATATATTTATAAGTTGTTTTTCTTTTTCTTTTTATATGTTTAAATATTTGATTATATTATTGTTTTAATTTTATAATTAATTTTGTAATATGCAGTGTCTCAAGTTGTCCTTTGAATAAGCTTCTTTATTCAGAAACCGGTGATTTTAGCAGTCTTCCCCTCCTCTGTCACTATCCGGTTAAGGTACGTATACAGATACTGAATTAATGGTTATATATCATTTTTTCTTTGACTATACAAATATATATTGAAATATATATTCAATCTTTATGTTGTCAATGGAAATTAAATTCTCGTAAGATATATATATATATATATATATATTCACAACACAATTTATACATGCATAACCATTAACAATACTTAGGTGTTTTGTTGGAATTCACACTCTTGCAAATATATAATTATATAGTTATTTGATAGATTAAATAGGTTTTCATTGTTTTCTTCCAATAAATAGTATACATGGGTTAATTAATATTCTTTTACATCTAATAAGATTTTAGTGGTGTCTTTAGTTAAAGGTTTAAGTTTAAATTTTTAATTAATTCCCATATCCTATATATACTCAAAATAAATGTTGATTATTGTTTGAAATTAAAAAAAAGAAGATTTTAGTGATTTGCTCTTACATTAAAACTCATTTATATTCAATTTTAAGTTAATTATATCATCCAAAATATCTTTTAATGTAAAACAAAAATAAGATTCTAACTCAAGTTCGTTAATCACTCAATTGAAAAATATGTTCTTGCATTATGACATAATTATATAATCTTTGAAAATATATGACTCAAACATGTTAACATTGAATTTTCTCTTCCATTAATTAATTGGTATTCTCATTCAAATGGCATATATATTTATTCAGGTAATCCTATTTTTAGATTAGATTTTGACAGAATAATATTCTTATTTTAAAAACATTTAAAAACTTTAAATTATGAAATAAAATACTTAATTACTTTAATGTTAATATATATTTTTTAATTCCCCATTTCTTCTCACGTTTAAAGATATTTTCCACGTTAACTGGAACGAGAGAATTTAAAGGATATAGGAGCGTGAGCCGTGAAGTGATGGATGGTCTATATAGGAACAGGTGTCCACATATGAGTTAATGTTTTAGTTGTATTTTTATTTGTAATAATAAATGTAAACAGGGATTTAGGTGATTTATGAAATTCATAAATGAAAATAAAAGAAAAAAAAAATGTTAAAGAAAGTAGATAACTAGGCCCTACAACAAAACACAACAATTAAGGAATTGAATGACTAAAGAAATTATCGAGTTGTTATTAGTTGCAACGTTACAAACAGAGTTACGTATGAGGAAACCATGGCTTGTACGTTATTAATTACAACCTATGATAATTGGATTCAGGACGATGTCATCAAGAAACTGGTTTTTTTTTTTTTTTTTTTAATTTTATTATCCAAAGAAGCTTATGGCCGCAGTATGGCAAATTTGGTTTTAGATGATTATGGGATATTATTATATTATAGTTTTTTTTTTAATTCCAAATACGGCATTTCTACCAAAATTAATTTAATTAAAAAAATTGCATAACTAAATATTCCATCTTTAGTTGTACTACTAACATAAATCTTTTCGAAATAAAAATTAACACACCATCGTATATCTATATTTATTATAAAAATAATATTTAAATTTTATATTTTTTTTATAATTTAATTCTCTTGTTATTAAAAAATAATATAATAAATAATTACATAATAATAATAATTTTATCAAATAATATCAATTTTGAATAAATAAAATCTAAATGTATATATATTTCGCGTTGTAATTAAATATTTTGAAGTTTTTTATTTATTAATATATATATCTTTAAATAATTTTTTCAAAAAATCTTTATAATTTATCTAAATTATTTATATATATCAACGTGTTATCATAAAAAAAATAAGTATGGTAGAGTTTTGAATTTTGGTTTCTTCTTACACCCCTTGTAATTATTAGAAATATTGGACCATCCGTAGCTTATGTAAGTCAAACTCACCGATGGAAGAAATTATAGAGAAACATACCTCTTTTTTTTTTTTTAAGACAAGAGAAATAGACTTTATGGCGATGATTAACGTATTGAATGGGAGAGTTGTAAATTATGTATTTCAAATAAATGCATGTAGTATAATTATTTAAAAATATATGTTTATTTACTTGATAAAAAAATAAATATTTTTTTTCTTAATGCTGGTTAAAAATAAATTTTATGTGTAAATAGATTATGATATATAATTAAATCATCAATTTTTGAAACTTTTAACTAAACGTGTACAAGAATTTTATTAATAAGAGTTTTAGTTATCATTTTAATTTATCACAACCCTTTAATAATAATCTAATGCTTTAGTGTTTAATTCTTTTTCTATTTTAATCATTTTTAAAAAATTTAATCTATATTTTATTTCATTTAAATATAATAAATAATAATATTTTAATCAAATATGTTAAATAATAATATTTTATTATAAACTTAATTTAAATTTATTTTGTCATTTTATGATGTGTTTCACAATATCAATACAACAGAAAAAAAATCATTTTTTATTCTAAACATTAACCTATACAACTTGGCCTCCTATTCCCAAATATTATATATAAGGTGAGAACCCAATATTGTAAAACTAGGTTTAATTGTACAAATAATTTTTTTTATATATAAAGTTTAACATATAAAATGTTGTAAGAAAAAGTTTTTATATATATGTTTTTAAACGTAGTAAAAAAATTAATATATATTTTTTATTTTAAAAATTAAAAGTTAAATAAGTTACATGATTAGATAATTTACGTGTATATTTTGAAAAATAAAACTTAGCATATAAAATGCAGGCAATGTACGTGAGTAAAGATCCAGGGTATCTGAGTTGCGAGAAGAAGGAATGCAAGGAATATAATAGTAAAGGCAAATGCCAGGTTAATACTTGCATTGGTACGTTGTCGTTTCATGTGATTAATATCAGAACCGACATTGAATTCGTACTCTTTGGTGGGGGATTCGACACACCTTGCATTTTAGCGAGGTCTCAACCTCTGAATTTTTCAAACCCAAACAACCCTTTATATGCACATCTCTCCAGCATTGATTCAACTGGATCATCTGTAAGCCCCTCTCTCTGTATTTTAAATTAATAATTTCTTTTCACGTTAATGTTTTTGATTTTTAAGTATTTAACTATAACGGTTATATTGGAACTATTTTGGAAATATTACAAGTTAGGACTACTTCTAAAGTCTTAAAATCATGAGGAATGAAACTCAAAATTAAAAAAAAAAAAAAAATAGTGGTCATTCATTTTCTTTTCTTTTTTATAAATTTTTTGAACTAAGTGCATTTTTCCATAAGTTAAGGATAATGGGTTATGATTGCAGATGAGAATAACATGGGTTAGTGGTGATGACAAAACTCAGCAAGTACATTATGCAGATGGAAAAACAGAGACTTCACAAGTTACTACATTTTCCCAGAATGATATGTGCAGTGAGTTTTCTTTTCTTCTTTTTAAAATAATAGAAAAAAAATCATTTTATTATTATTATTATTATTATTTAACTTTATGGTTCAACTGTGAAATTGATAGGTTTTGCAGCAAGTCCAGCAAGGGACTTTGGTTGGCATGACCCTGGATTCATTCATTCAGCACTCATGACTGGGCTTCAACCTTCTACCCAATTCTCATATAAATATGGAAGGTATAAATTCTCTACTTTATCAGTATATTTACACGAAAAAATTATACCCAATCTAATTCATATATTTGTACTATTAGAAAAAAGTTTAACCTATCATTTCATATTGAATGTAATTTAAAATGAAATATAATTATTTAGATCTGTTTAATATTAAATACTATTCGACCTTATTTAATATTATTGGATGTTATTTTTATTATCATAAGTTTTAAGAGTCTTATTTTATGTAATTTCACTAATTGTTTTTTAATACAGTGATTCAGTTGGATGGAGTGATGAAATCCAATTCAAGACTCCACCAGCAGGAGGATCAGATGAACTCAAATTTCTGGCATTTGGAGATATGGGAAAGGCTCCTCGTGATGCCTCTACCGAACATTATATTCAGGTAAATCAAATTAATTTGTAAAGCATTATCTTCTAGTTTGAGGTAAGGAATGTAAAAATTAATCTAATATATTCTTGTGATGAATAATGTAGCCAGGGTCTCTCTCAGTTATAAAAGCCATGGCTGATGAAGTGAACTCAGGAAATGTAGACTCCATCTTCCACATTGGAGACATAAGCTATGCCACTGGTTTTTTGGTTGAGTGGGATTTTTTCCTTCATCAAATCAAACCAGTTGCCTCTCATGTTTCGTACATGACTGCCATTGGCAACCATGAGAGGTACTAATATGACATTCCTACCACTTAATGTCTAATTGTTATATGAAGTTAAGTATTTCAAGTTGGTAATTCATCCTTTGCGTATATATGCATTATATAGTATATTAATTAATATAGGTATTTTACATAATGGCAATAAGTTAGTTATTTTTTCTGTCTTAATTTAGTATATTACACGATTTTTTTTAAAAAATTATCATTATTAATTTTTTAACAGGGACTACATAGACTCTGGATCTGTATATGTAACACCAGACTCTGGAGGAGAATGTGGAGTTCCTTATGAGACTTATTTTTCAATGCCAACTTCAGCAAAGGATAAACCATGGTATTCCATTGAACAAGGGAGTGTTCACTTCATTGTTATCTCTACCGAGCATGACTGGTCTAGTAATTCAGAACAGGTAAATTAGTTTAATCAAACTATGTCTCATTTATATATTGCAGAGTTCATTTTCAATCATCTTTATAATTTGTTGGATATTTATTTATTTGAATATTTTACAGTATGAATGGATGAAAAAAGATATGGCTTCTGTTGATCGATTGAAAACTCCTTGGTTAATATTTACGGGGTGAGATAATAGATCTTATATCCAACTAATCCTTTTCAAAGGTCTGTTATTAGCTTTAAGTTAATAACATCAGCAAACTATTTGCAGGCATAGACCAATGTATACTTCCACACCTGGAATCTTCAGTGTTGATAGTCGTTTTGTTAACGAAGTTGAGCCATTACTTTTAGATAACAAAGTAAGTTATTTTTCCTATTTTACTTTCACTTACGTTTTTTTTACTTTTTACCATTCTGCTTCCTGTTTTTGCTGATTGAGGTTGGTAAAATATAGGTTGATTTGGTTCTGTTTGGTCATGTACATAACTACGAACGGACTTGCTCGATTTATAAAAGTGAATGTAAAGGAATGCCTACAAAAGATAAGAGCGGTATTGATACATATGATCATAACAACTATAGTGCACCAGTACAGACAGTCATTGGCATGGCTGGTTTCACCTTGGATAAGTTTTCAAATGATGTATGTAACTCTTTCTCATTCTGTGTTTACTTGTGGTCATATTTTGTACGTTCATGTTTGATTAGAAAAATTCATTTATTGTAACATGAACAGGTTAACAATGATTGGAGTTTGTCAAGAATTTCTAAGTATGGTTATTTCAGAGGGCATGCGACAAAGGAAGAATTAAAGTTAGAGGTCAGTAAACAGTAACTGCCAAATCTCTTATGTAGTATGATTGCAAGTTTAAGTAGCAACTTTTATTGAATTAATTTCCATTATTCTTGTTAACTTTAACCCTTTTAGAATTGTCAAATGTTGAGGACTATAAGCAGTCGAAGAAGTGAAATAACTGTGCTCTAGCCTGCAAGTAACCAATGTTTTCCCTTTGCAGTTTGTTAATGCAGACACCAGAAAGATTGAGGACAGTTTCCGCATTATCCGAAAACAAGGTTCCTCCAGCAGAAAAGTAACCATTGGACAATAAAAAAAATCATATAGCTTCTCACATCATTAGCGAAAAAAAAATACATGATTGACTGTACAATTGTACATCTTCCTGTACTATTAGAATGGATTCAAGTGGAGACTTTCTTTATCCAATAAAAAAAGGACTTCTCAATGAATTTTTTTGCCCTTGAGTATTATTATTATTATTCTGTGATGATACTAATCTGTGGAGTGTACTTTGAAGTTGGAATAACTCAGGTTCTTCTTACCGGTATAGCATAATGAGTAATACATAGTCTATGGACGAAGTTGCTCTGTTATAAGTTTTTGGAAAATCAATTTTTTTAAAAGTTTAAGTTATTAGGAAGAAGAACAGGTAGTATATTTTTATATATATATCACTTCTATACAACCGTTGACTCTATGTAATTAGTAAGTTAAATAGTTATAATTCAATAATTAGGATTATTAAACCTTCAATACAAGGTCTTTAGTTCTAATACCATATTAGAAGTTGTTACTAAACTAATTCTCATTGGGAGGAAGGTTAATTATATTTTTATATATTTATCAGTTTCCTTTGTTTTTATAAACTTAACATGAAAATGAAAACAGGCTAGAAGATGAACCAATTTTTCAAACTGTCTACTAAAAAATTCAGTTGCCTTGTCTAGGAGGTATCTTTCTGTGGCATGTATTCTGGTTCAGAACTACCTGAATCCTGTTTTCTACAGCCCTGCATTCAATCCTGTTTTGATGTATAGTTTTTTTTATTATTATAGAAAATCGATTTATATTGTAGAAACGTAGCTGATAAAAACAGTCTTCATATAATTTTGCATGGTTTAATATGATACTACAAACATGTGAATAGAAGAAAGCATTCTAATGTACTCTTGTATTAGATTTTTAATGACGGAATTTTCACTATAAAAAGTGATAAATTAATAATAATACAGTATAATTATTATATATGAGTATGGTAAAACTGTATAAGTATTAACAGAACCGTCCACTTTGAAAGAAGAAAAGCTCACTCAAATTCTCGTGTGTAGAAGTGATGGTATCACATGAAAGACAAAGGTACTCGTAACGCTTATTTTGTACAAATGCATGGCACTAGAGGCAAAAGCGTAACCGAAGAATTCCTATATAAACCCCAAATTCATACGAGTCTATCCACACATAATTTCAAAATATAGAAGCTAAAAGAGTCAGAAGAAAATTAATTAAGATCGAGAAAAAAAAAAATGGCAAAGTTGAGGAGTTGTAATTACTTGGTTTTGGCTAGCATTGTGGTAGCCGGAGTAATAATGTATGGGGGAAATAAGAATAATGTAGTAACGGGACAAACAGGTGGTTGCCAAGGAGACATGCAGGGTCTAATAACACAATGTGCAATCTATGTCCAAAGAGGTACACCACCTGTTGATCCATCTCAAGCCTGTTGTAATGTTATCAAAACGGTGGATATTCCTTGCGTTTGTAAGCAACTCACCAAACAAATTGAGCAGATCATTGATATGAACAAGGTCTTCCATATGGCCTCCTTTTGCGGTCGACCTCTTCCTTCTGGAACCAAGTGTGGAAGTAAGTGAATATTTAATATTAATTAGAGGAATGATCGGTTGTTCCTAGAACAATTTCATATGTAGTCCAGGCCGAACAAAACATGGGGAGAGTAGTATGAATATAAAATGGCTCATTCCTTTTTGTATTTTTTATACCAAAATTTTGAATGATATATATTATTGAATAATAAAATAAAAGGTGTTTAGGTTAATCTTTAATAAATTTAAAATTTTAAGAAAATTAATTATATGATATCAAAATAATAAAATATTTGATCAACTTTTAAAATCAATTAACACATAAACAATTATAATGATTTCATACTTTTGGGTACAAGGGTAAATTTATTTGTGATAGACAAAAATAGTCTTATTTTTATAAAAAATATATATATTTTAATTTTGTAATTTTTGAATTAGTTAAGTGAATACACTTAATCTTATAATTATTAAAAATGAATACTTTAGGTTCAATAATTATTAAAAAAATACATTTTTAGTTCCAAGACTAATTTTTTAAATACGATGTTTAAATAAACTATAAATACCAAATATGTAAATTATAATATTAAAATACATTTTTACATGTAAATTTTTTTATATTAAAGTGTTCAAGTAAGTTAAAAATATTAAATTCATAAATTATATTTTTACATGTAATAACAATACCAATATGACCTTTTTCCCAATTTATTTTTTACTTCTTGTTCATATTTTAATTTGTAAAAATATGACTAAATACCAATAAGTCATACTGTTATTGTTATTACTTGTAAAAATACAATTTACAGATTTGATATTTTTAGCTTATTTGAACACTTTAATATAAAAAATGACTAAATACCAATAGCGCTCCTCACATGCACTATTATATCAACTCTAAAATTCACGAAGTTTTATTATTTATTGAAGTTTTTTATTTTATTTTACATAAACATAATTTAATGTGAACTGCAGGTTCTACAGTACCATGAAGTCAGCCATGGATCCATGTGAGCTTATTAAATTGATCAAGTTCGCGATCAGAATTATGAAACTTGCTTTCTCTAGCTAGCCATGTGCTGCTTCTTTAATGGAATAAATTTGAATGTCGTTGGTGTTGTTACTATTGTTGTAGGAGATGAAGAGATTAGAGAAAATTAAGAACAGAAAATATGTATCATTATCTTATCATATAATATATATGAATGAAAAAACCAGCTCAGATGGAAAGTCTCTTTGAAAGCAATATGACCTACATAATCTTTTAATTAGTTTAAATAGCATGATCAGAATCAGATGCTGGCTTGTGAAACTACTATAATGAATTGTTAAACATAAAGCTGGTCGCCATTTACAATGTTAGCATATCAGGGCATCAGTATAGGAGGAGCAGGGGAATTATGAAAGACGGAGAAAAAATATATAACGATCGCGATGGGACTCGAACCCACAATCTCCCGCTCCGGAGGCGAGCGCCTTATCCATTAGGCCACGCGATCATGGCATATCTGTTTTTTATCTTATAATATATAAACAATATACGTAACGACCTCCGAACAACTAAAAGAAATCTTCCGTCTGATTAGTAGAATTAATTTGGAAATTTTAAAAAAAAAATACTCCAAAAATTCATAACAAAAATAAAACCTATATTTTTATTTAATATAAAATGATATCTTAATTTTTTTTTAATAATAAAAATATGATTTTTTCTTAAGGGTTTTTATTGTTTTCTAATTAATTTTAACAGTACATGAAGGATATAATAATACATTATGTTATAAAAAAAACAGTTGTCGTTTGTAATCCATTTGTGAGTCAACTATATATTTGTATTCACTTATCGAGTTCACGTTAATTTCTTCTCGTGTTAATATAAAAAATAAATATTTACTAGATGGGTTTATTTATTAAAATGCAAGATCTTGTCAATATCATATTGTCATATTGAATTACTTATTTATTCGTTTCATGTTGCCGTGTGGTGTAACAAATTGCCACCCATAAATTATATAGCAATTGGATCATCCATGTTCAAGTAGAAATGTCAAAATCAATAGCATCTTGAACAATGAACAGCATTATGGTAATGCTAAACGAGGTAGCTATATTCACAATTTGGTTTTCAGATGAACCATTAATAAATATTCATTTCTTGTGTACAAGATGTTTTGACCTTGTATTTTCTGCCGATCAATCAAGAATTGCAAAGGGGAGAGAAAATGATCATATATTCTTCAAATATTTATACTATGAATGATTCAAGCAATCAACCTAAAATATTGTTAAAACTGCTTTTTCACAGAATACTTGAACCCAAATATATAACTTGGCAGCAAAATCGTAACTTATTTAGTTCAGTCTGCAATTTTAAGGGTGGTACGAAAACCATGTGTTGGTACACAAAGACGAGCTAAGAACATCTTCCTCAGAATAAACTGCAGGGGTCATTCATGATTCAAAACATCTCCATATTACTAGTGCAACAATTAAACAAAGGTACAAGGCAATGATGATTACACACAAAAACGAGCTAAGAACATCTTCTTCAGAATAACCTGCAGGGGTCATTCATGATTCAAAACATCTCCATATTACTAGTGCAACAATTAAACAAAGGTACACGGCAATGGCGATTACTGATTACTGATTGTGATTAGGTTTACCAAACTTAATATCAAATATTTATTATACTCCAACTTCCCCTTCATTACATAATCCGAGTATCAAATAAAGCAGCCAAATCCCATCATGTGGTTGATGCCATCAAAAATTATGATGTTAGATTGTATACTTACAGACAATTTATGAATCATCAACAGGTGTATCATATAAACAATTTATGAAGTATCAACAGGTGTTTCAGAATGTGCGCCCCATTCGATCCACGATCCATCATACACTGCAACGTCAGATTTGCCGAGTCGATGAAGTCCCTGGGATTTAATGTCACAGTATTAGGCTCTCCGTGCTACAATTAAGTCAAATTTTCAACTTAAAAAGTAAATGATGTAGTGAGCCATGAATTACTTTATGTTGTTATTGTCGTTTACTTACTTTTATTTCCTTAAAACATGTGCTTAGCACAAGAGTTATTAGTTGTTTTAGTACTTTATCTGTTAGTGTGATGTGGCTTGTTGGTTGTTGGGGCACATAGCTTGTGGTACTTATAGGCAGAGTTAGTGGAAGGAGAGGCTCAATTGATCAATATTTTCTGATTTTGGTTGAGAGTGTTCTCTCTGTAATGTTGTTTTTGAAGGACTAATCCATGGTAGATTCTTCCTACCCAGAGTTTGAATTCTTTGATTTAAGGGTACTATGCAAGTAAAATTAAGAATTTTTATTTTATTATAAAGTTGTATCTCATTTCCAATAATATTAGACTTCTACCAGATCCATACATGTAGCAAGTAAATATATATGAATATGCGAAACAAGACCATACCAAAGCAAGAATACAAGCAGTTACTCCAGTGCCGCATGAGGTAACAACAGGGCTCTTCAGAGAAATTCCTGCAGAAAGTAGGATTAATGTATATATATATATATATATATATATATATATGTCATGCACTGGCAAGTCCTTTGAAGATTGTCGAGAAATACTTCACGTCAAGCTTTTAAATGTCAAGAGGTTCACTGTCAGAAGAATATTCCGGGGCATTTTGTTCTTATTTGTGCCTAGCTTTGGACTTTCAGTGTATAATGCGAATGATGGTAAAGGGTCGCAAGTAAGAAAATGAGATTATATTAAGTTTGGCATAAAATTTATCAGTACAGTTAGCTTCTATAGAAAAATTAAAAAGAAAGATATTGATAAAACTAAGTAAATTGACTAGCCTGCTTCATCAAATCTCTTCTTCAGCTCATAGGCTGGTAAGAGGGCCTGTGAAGCATCCAAAACCTGCAAAAAATAAACCACATTTTATTATAATTTTTTTCCCCTGCACTCTGTCATATTTATAACTATGCAACCAAAATGAGTTATGGAGAAAATAAAAATTGAAATTATATGACATGCAGCACAAGTATTTTAAAAAAATCAATTTCACTTAAAAATGAAGAAACTATAGAAGACAATTTTAGTTTTGGTCCACAGAGGAGAAAATAGCCAAACCAAGCTCATCCAGATCAGCAAGGACACTGATTGATGGCATGCAGATTTGAGCAGCAACCCAGCTCTATTTTTATAGAGGAATTTTTTTTTACGTAGACAGAGATGTTTGTGGACCGATAAGTAAGTTTGTGAAAGGACTATGTGCTTCATGTTAATGTGATGATTTATTGCCTGGGGAAATGGAATGCATTTACTGCCAGGCACATGACCACTTCTTATACCCTTTCTAGGCTCTGGTGCAGTTCCATCAAACCTGCAAGACCATATTTGCAACAAATTATAACGGTATCACCTCATCATGACACCATATAATTTGATATGTTCCTTTATAGCAGAAGATATAATACTTGTATACCACTTCAAATAAAAAGAATGAAGAACAATGCTAATATCACCTAATTTTGGGCCCATTTTTGCACCCATATTTTTTATATCATGCTATGTGTCAGAATTATTTTGGAAATTGGAGAAATAATTTGTGCTTTTAGATAATATTAACACATGAAAAAATCTAAGTGGTATAGGTGCAAATTTGACCTTAGAAGAAAAGGTAATCCAGAAAAAAAAATCCCATTTATTTTGCATTAATCTAAAGCAGAAATAATGCATTAATCTAAAGCAGAAATAATACCTGGCCTTCGATCGAGCATCTATATGCTGATGAGTCTTTTCCTCGATGTTTCTCCTAATCTGGAATATAAATTAGGGGAAATAAACCAAGACAAAGCTAAACAAAGAGTTGTATTTAGAATGGAGCCTAGGTTAAGAATATAAACTTTACTATTCAATGATTATAATGTCAAGACTCAAAATTTCTCAAGTCCCAAGTTCCAAACTAATAATATTCCGTAAAACTCAATATCCTCAGAATTTGATCTGGCTTGAGTTATAACCATAGTCAAGAAAGAGAGGGGGGGGGAGGTTGGATTTTGTGGATCAACAGGCAAAACTTGTAATAATGAAAATACTTCTATTTTAGGTAGGAGGGGAAAAAATAACCTCAACTATGTTAGCATTGAAAGGCATACATCCTTTAATTAATTTAAGAGAGACCCAACCTGCTCAAGACTCCATATAAGATGTGACTGAAACTTTGTCTGAAAAGTAACGGGCCCAACCTATAAAATTGAATTGCATTTGAGTAGCATACTTGCAGTGGGATGAAAAGCTTGTAAAAGTTGACAGGTTAAGTTAAAATAAGAAATTATAAAGAAAAATAATAATTATATCAAATGGCTTCAGAGCTCCATTATATAACAGCAAAAACATCGATCTCAAAAAGGGTTAAGAAGCTAAAAACATTTTTATGTCCTATTAAAATATGTAATTTTGTTTTAAATTATGAACTTACAGCCTGTCCCTGATATATTTTCTCTATGGCCTCAGTTGCAGCACTAGCTTTCAAAATTGCATTACTGGAAGCACTAGATTCAACATCATATCCTGATGCATGCCATCCTGGCAGGCCTCCATCCAAAACCCAGATTCTTTCATGTCCAAATACTCGGAACATCCTTTTTTATTCAAGAAACAATGTATATTATTAGTTCATGCAACCTAAAATGCAAAAAAGCACATGACACTATCGTAAGACGTTTGATGTCAAATATCCACGCAAAAACTCACCACCACACACGAGCTGCACTAAAAATTCCCTTCCCATCATACACAACCAGATCATCTTTGTTCCGAATACCAAGTGCACAAACAGCGGCAGCAAAGGCTTCCTCTGATGGCAACATGTGTGGCAACTAATACAAAATATTATTTCAACATAATCAAGAGACACAACATGAGGTAGAGACTGACATAGTAAAACCTCCAACACCATAAAATAATTCATCAGATCTTTAAAAAATATTCCCTGTGAAAGTTTTTGAACTTTTGTTGATTTGTTTCTATATCTGATTCAAACAAACATACTCTCGTATTAGAGAATCTCTTTGTTAACAAGCATATAAACAAGAGAATAATGGATTATCTGAAACTACTTAACAATCAAGCATCAAGAAAAATATGGCCCCATTAAGTTATTGAATTTGACAAAAAATAGTTATCAGGTATCTCAAATCAAAATGCCAAAACCTAAACCAAGGGTAAGTCCACTGAGACAAATGATAAGTTATGATGCTAAAAAGAGATACTAGTTCCCCGCAGATTCTAAAAGAAGAAAACTTTGCCTTCCTAAAAACAATATTTGTCTCCATTATTCAATTCCCCGACCTCTTTTATTGGGAGATAGGGGTAGGGCAGGCACATGGAGAATTTTTAACATAAACAAAAATCCAGCAGCACTTAAGCATTCCATAATTCATACTAAACTCAAACAAAACCAAAAAAATAAATAAAATAGAAATCCACTAGGATGGGAGCTGAATATAGACAATAAAGGAATCTATCTCACTTTTGTAGTTTTATCTGAAATTCCATCAATGTCAAAGAAGAGGGCTCCGGGAATGTGAGCAACCTGAAAAAAGTGGAAAGATATTAATCCACGGAAAGGGATGAGAGATGAGGCAGGTATACAGCAAAAACTTGAAGACCTTATAACAGAAAGAAAGAAACGGGAACGACAATGATAACACATGAACAAGCAACACATAAAAATTACAACCATTTAAAATAGAAACAAAGTTTGGCACCTGATACTCTTGAATTGGATTTCTTTGCTCGTCTGGCATGTACCAAGATGCATCCAAGACCTGAACAAAATTTATATTGAGAGAGGGAAAAAAAACTTTGAATAAGTATTAATAGAAGTTACACAAAAGCATAGATAACCGGCACTAAGGTTTAGGGTTTCAAAAGATGACCCTCTTATGAGTTACACACCTACTAAATCAATTTAGTAACATATTCAAAGTCTGATGGCTTCTTGGTCAATATCAACCAGAGGTTTCATAAGTCATGACAGTTTTTAAGAATGAAATTCACTGACCAGAATAATGTGTGCAGTAGGAGTTATTACATCCATTAATAACTCTATAATAAACAACTAAAATAAAAATGATAGATAATGTACTAAAACACCAAATGACAAACAAGCTATTGGAAAATAGTAAACTCCCTAAGTAAACCCCCAAAGAATAGTAGTGGAAAAGAAAATAAATAAACAAAAAGATTGGGCAAAAAGGGAGTAATACCAGGAGCAAGCCAAAGCAACTACCTTCAAATCAGGTTCCTTGAGGTTGGCTTGGAGCCAATCAATAGAAACCACAGGCTCATTTACAGATACATATTTTGTAGAAAAATCACCCCTTGCACCAGCTACAGATGAAGCCATAACACGAGGAACCCAATGAGATGTTCTATAAGGTGTGCAAGCAGGGTTTGCTCTTTTGAAAAATAGTCTTTTCTGCAGCAATGGGTAAAATCATACATTAGACATGAATAAAAGAACTAAACAGTAAATGTAGAGCTTTCTACACGAACACAAAACAATGAAAACCTCTTAATTGTCAAGATATTTTTGAGACAAAGCTATGGGTAATTGCTTAAACTAACCACACCATTTCGAAAAATTCCTAGTTAACCTTTTAATTCTGCTATAAAATATATTATGACTGGAGACCGAATCTATAAAAATTCCAAGGTCAAATATTCCTTGAGAAACTTTGCCAATTCAATTGCTACTTTCCAAAGCCAAAAAGTTGAACCTTTAAATGCAAACAGTATTGTCAACAATTTTTCTGCGTCATCATTCTGTAAGAAAATATCTAATAAGCTTCTTAGCTAAGAAAAATATAATTTCAACTACTCAATTTCACAATTACACAAGCCATCTTTTAGTATTCATCATTGTTTGATCATCAAAAGTGGAAGCCACATACACTGATAATATCAGTCTCAAAAATCAACTTCAGGATTGGAGTAAAGAAATAGATAGTTCCGAAGAAAAACAGCATCCGGTTAATAGCTACAAGAATATTATCATCAAACAAACCAAAAATAAAAATAGAACCCATATAAAAAAAATCAGAGAAACCCAGAATGAAAACGATAGAAAAGGAGGCAACGAACTTACATTGAAGAGAGAAGTGAAAATTTGGGACTTTTGACTTAGAGTGTTTGAAGAGGTAAAAACGCAATGACCCAAAAGAGACCTCGTGAAGAGTGACGAAGCCATTTTACACGGAGACCATAGAAATGCGGTATAGCTCTGAAAGGCACCTTCAATCAAATTGTCAGGCTAGCTTCCCACTATTAGGACGCTAATGATAAACGACAGTGTCCGTGATTGTGCTAAGTCTGCGTATAATCTCCGTTTCATTATTAGCTAACATTTTAAGGTCATCATCAACTATTGAGTTCTGCCAAAATTTACCGACTTAACAAAAAATTGTATCATAAAATATAATTAACTCAAATTATGTTATAAATTTTCATAAATTTTTCACTTTACTTTAAAGAAAAAAATAAATATTAGAAAGAACAGAAATTTAAAAAAAATCAACTTGACGATAAATCTATCTTCTCGTCAGAAATTTCAAATTATTATTTGATTAATTTAATTATCTTCAATATGTTGGTCTTAAACATTAAAATTTCCGTAAAATCAAATTCTTAAACTTATAAAATCATATCATGAAATTAGTTAACGTTAGTGTCATTTGAGCATAAAAGTAAGAGCATCCAACTTTGTTAGCGCTGTTAAAAACTTCTCTCCCAACTTCAAATTTAAACAAGTATAAATTATATGATAATGAATAGATTAAAAGTAAGATTAGTTTGTTTTCATAATAAATTATAATTTCAAATTTAAACAAGTATAAATTATATGATAATGAATAGATTAAAAGTAAGATTAGTTTGTTTTCATAATAAATTATAATTTATATAATATTGAATAGATATTAAAAAAATATGAATAAAAAAATATTTTAAAAATATTTTTCATTTAAAATACATATTTTAATCATATATAAAATTATATTAAATTAATATTTTTTAAAATAATATATCACTAAAATATCTTTAAGAAATACGAATAAAAAAGCTACTATAAATATAATGGCGAACCCAGTAACACTACCATAAAAGCTTGAAAAGCATGTGGCAGTTTAAGATACACGTGTCTCTCTTGCCTTAGAGAGAATCTTCCACGTACTGCAAAACCGGTTTATAAAAACAGAGATATACCGAATTGCATTTAAAGTGAGAGAAGCTATAAAAAATAAAAAAACTCAAAGCAGTAGTAGAGATAAAATGGCAAAGAGCAAGGATGACACAACATACGCTACATCACAAGCAAGGCTAAATGAAGATGAAGCCATAAGAGTGAGTTACAAACATGGCACTCCACTAGAAGGAGGCAAAATTGCTGATTCTGAACCAGTTGATCTCCTCTCAAGTGCTCATAATATTGCCAAAACTACCACTCGTCATGATTCTACTGATCAGTCTCAGATGAACCGTCGTGATCATCCTAACATTAATAATGAAGGAGATCAAGGTGGTAGTACTGGTCCTCAGTCTATGACTAAAAGTGCTGTTTTTCCCAAGAAATCACCACCTGCTATTGATACTAAATACCTCTAGATTATGCTTGCCTCTACCTCTTCTTTTCCTTTTATTTTGTTCTCTGACACCCTTTGTTTCTCGGGAGTTAGCTTCCTTCTATCGATATTAATAAAAAAAAAGTATATAATATATTATACTTAAGATTTTTTGGTATATGTGTTACAGAAGGATGAGGTGATGTTAACAAGTGTATACAACATATCCTGTACAAGATTATCCGTGCGAAAGAGACGGAAAGTGATTTGCCCTCTTAAGAGGCCTCGTGAGATACACTAACAAGATGGGAATTCAGTAAAAACTGTATGAGTTGAATTTTGCTGGGGTGTGCAAGTTATATTCATGACTAACTAATTTTTATATAATCAAATTATTTACATAATATTATTTTTAATTGTTATATACAATATTTTTAAACATATGAAAACATATTTTTTTATTTTATGAAAAAACATATATTCTCAAGTAATTTAACCCATTTATGAAGCAATATTATTCGTTAAACTATGAAATAATTAAATATAAAAATGGCAAAAGAACTTCATACAAAGCATGTAATGAAACTGAGAATGGCAAACGATATTTGGCTATTTCCAGTAAAATTCCCCAGAAGAATGTTTTGGAGAAGGTGGAACTTACATTTTGGGTTCAAACAGGAAGTTATATACATATGCAATGGTTACGGCACAAATGATTGTCTGATTTAGATAAATCTTTTTGACAAATCTGCCTTCTGTTACACAAAAATCCATTCAAAAAATTTCTTTTACAGATTTGCTACGTTCCATTCTATTTGCCATTATCACTTCTACACTGTAGTTTATACTACATAACATCCTACCATTGTCTTGGTCCACATTCAAAAGCAAACAAAAAACAAACTGTAAGGTCCACTTCTCTTGTTTGAAGAATTTATCTACTGTAACCATGTTTACTCCATTTCTCATGCATCTGCTTCAAGTCTTCCATGATTTCATGCACCGATTACACTCACTTGTTTTAGCGTTTTTCCAACTGTAATCTGAAGCCAACATTGCCAATTTGCTATCATATTTTCATCTATGAAACGGGGAAACATATACTAGTTTCCTCTTCTTCTGCATCAATTTATCCTCTTTGGCTTCTCCATCTTTTTCTTGCTTATCATCTTTTGACTTAAAATTCAAGCGAGAAAAGACACTAGTTTTCTTTCTCTGAGTCTCCGAATGCTCAATCTTCACCACCAGTTTATCATCTTCATTTCCACCATCTTTTAAGCTGAAATTCAAGCTAGAAGCATCAGTATACTCTTTCATGATCTGCACCAGTTTATCATCTTTGTTTCCTCCATTCTTCTCTTGGATGTTAACTTTTGAACTGAATTTCAACCGAGAAAAGATATTAGTTTTCTTTGCTAGATCATCTGAATACATAAGGTTTCGTGTATTCTCAATGCGGTCTGATTCAATGTACTCACAGTCTACAACTTGCTGAGTTTGATTCTTTTCCTCCTCTGATTTACTTTCAACAGTTCCATGTCCTGCAAATCCATCAAAGCTCGACGCAGTAAAGGTATTATCCTTTTCCACACTCTTGACAGTCAAAAGCTTAACAGGCAAAAAAGATCCATAAGATTGTGATTCCTTGCAACCATATAAAAATCTTAACAGATCAGTGTCAAATTTTTCCTTCATATCATCCTCTGTGTCATCAGAATTTTCAGGAGAATCTAATGGTATAAAATCTCCAAGGGTTTCCATGTTATCAAGCTCCTTTGCAGATACAGTTTGTTGACTAATATCAAGTTCATGTGCAGAAGCAGTATGATTACATTCCAGCGAGGAAGACGAATCAAAAGTCTCATGCTGGAAAGGGTTGGCTTCAAGTTGTCTGCCAGTAGAATCTGATTTTCCAGCAGACCATTTACTTTTGGAATCAAAGCTTTCATCCTCTATTTCTTTGTCTTCAGCAGTTCTCATGTCGAGCCAGTTTTTGACAGGACTTAAATTTAGAGATTTCTCAGCTTCTAAATTTCTCGAACCGAACAACCATAAAAGCCTTTGGATCTGCATGTATACCGCAACGAAATGGTTTAGTTTTATCTAAACATATGGTCCATCAAACATAGGATTATATACTATTATTGAACCTGATTCTTAGACAAACCAAAAGTAAAAATTGAAGTTTTTCTCTTAAATTGAACCTGATTCCTAGACAAACCAAAGTTAAATTTTTGAGAGGTAAAGTAATTCTCCTTAATTGCATCCCGGAATTCATCCTCACAGAGAGGATGGCAGTGCCAAATTGTGGTGAATTGAACCTGTAGAAAATGAAGCATGACATTGTAAAAAAAATACAATGACAATGAAATCAATGCTAAGAAGGGAGGCATTGCAAATAGATTCTCGTTGTTTTTTTAATAAACGGTTACGTACACACCCACGTACCACACATATACATAAGCCTGGTGAGGACCCCTCACCACTTTTGCGACTACGAAGAATATATACCATTACACTATAAGACAAGTACCTGTGCCGGGAATTGCTTTCCAGTTGATCTGTATGCATGGGGAATAATGTTCATCTTACCATCTGAAGTTGCCCGGAAAATGCCATAGAGCTTTCTCTTCTCATACTCAAAAAGAAACAGAACCATTCCAACCTTTACTTGTTGGACAAAATCAGCAAAACTATAGGGAAGTCCAAATAGCTGTCTCTCAAAGCACTCTTCCATTGTAGATGAATTTGACATGAAAATTGCACCCATTCCAGAAAAATGTCTATTATTCCAGCAACCTTTCATTCTCATAGTTATCCTGAAAACGATGTTTTCATACAGATATGACTGTTAAGGATATTCCTAGCTTCCTTACATTCAAGGCTAGCCAAAAATATGAAAAAAGCTTAAAGTTGATGGGAAACAAAAGATGTCTACTGCTGTAGAAAAAACAAGAAATAACTCTACACAAAAGAGTTCTCTAGTTTGTATTATTTTCTTTATCTTTTCATTACAATTGTATAGCTATTTATAAGGAAATTTTATTCCTTCAATTACTCTTTAAATTAAGCATTCCTTGATTTACTCCTTGAATTAAGCATTCCTTGTTTTACTCCTTGAATTAAGGATTCCTTGTTTTACTCCTTGAATTAAGGATTCCTTGTTTTACTCCTTGAATTAAGCTCCTTGTTTTATTCCTTGAATTAAGGTCCTTGTGTTTATTCTTTGAATTAAGAACTAATATCCAATACTCCCCCTCAAGTTGGATCCAGAAGATTTATGGATCCAAGCTTGGACAAAAGTCGTTGAAATTGATGAGAAGCCAAGGGCTTGGTGAAGATGTCAGCCAGTTGGTCGAAGCTTTTTGTATAATGTGTCTGAATCACCTGTGATTGAACTTGTTCACGAACGTAATGACAATCAACTTCAATGTGTTTCGTCCTCTCGTGAAACACTGGGTTTGATGCTATATGCATAGCTGCCTGATTGTCACAAAATAAGGACATAGGAAGAGTTGTAGGAACACCTAAATCACACAGAAGACCTTTAAGCCATATCAACTCACACGCAGTTGAAGCCATTGCACGATACTCTGCTTCGGCACTTGATCTGGCAATCACAGTTTGCTTCTTACTCTTCCATGTGACCAAGTTTCCACCGACAAATGTACAGTAGCCAGTGGTGGACTTGCGATCAATTGCATTCCCTGCCCAATCAGCATCACAATACCCCATGATTTGTGTGTTGTCATTCTTCTTCATGATAATACCACGACCCACTGATCCTTTTAAGTAGCGTAAGATCCTTTTAACAAGGGTCAAATGCTCAAGTGTTGGGGAGTGCATGAATTGGCTCACAATACTTACAGAATATGTGATGTCAGGTCTGGTGATTGTTAGGTAGATTAACTTACCAACCAATCGTTGGTAATAACTTATATCCCTGAGTGGCGTGCCCTTCAAGCTAGGTTTGAGCTTGCTGTCAAGAGGGGTAATGGCTGGTTTAGCATCGCTCATGTTAGCTTCCTTAAGCAAATCTAGGATATATTTCCTTTGGTTAAGAAAGAGTCCCTTGTGCGAGGTTGCCATTTCTATACCAAGAAAGTACTTCAATATCCCAAGGTCTTTAATTGCAAACCTTTGTTTGAGGGACTGTTTGAGGTTGAAAATCTCGTCAGCATTATCACCTGTAATTATCAGATCATCTACATAAATCAGCACAACCAATTTGCCCATAGCTCCTGTGCGAACAAATAGTGAGGAATCGGCATTGCTGCTTTTGAAACCAACACTAGTGAGAACTGAGCTTAGCTTGGCATACCAAGCTCGTGGGGACTGTTTCAAACCATAAATGGATTTGTGCAATTTGCACACTAAATCCAGTTCATTGCTTTGAGGATGCCCAGGTGGCAATTTCATATAGACTTCTTCTTTGAGATCACCATGCAAGAATGCATTCTTCACATCCATTTGGTACATGGACCACCCCTTGTTTACAGCCACAGACAGTAACACTCTTACCGTGTTCATTTTTGCAACAGGTGCAAATGTTTCTTTGTAATCCACCTCGAATGTTTGAGTGAATCCCCGAGCCACCAATCTTGCTTTATACCTCTCAATTGATCCATCTGACTTGAATTTGAGCTTATAGATCCATTTGCAACCCACAACTTTCTTGCCTTTTGGAAGTTTGGTGATGCTCCATGTGTTGTGTTGATCTAGGGCTTTAAGTTCTTCTTGCATGGCTTCCTTCCACACCTCTTGGCTGTTGGCCTCATGAAAGTTTTGAGGCTCACTGTAACTCGATATAGTGCTGAGGAATGCGGCATGGGTTGGTGTCACTCTCTTATATGACACATAATTTGAGATGGGATGTGTGGGTTTGTAGGTGACAAAGTCTTGAAGTCTTGTGGGAGGTTGCCTAACACGCATTGGATTACGTCGTGGAGCAGAAGGAGTTATCTCACACTCGTTCACATCTTGTACCATATTGTGAGGATCATCTTGATTATCACCATCTTCATGCAGTGTACCATTAAGACGAGACCCTTCATTGTTACTTTCAGTGAGAGATGCATCAATGTTGACATGGCTGGGATCTTGTTGTTGTGGAGCCTCAAGTTCGATTCTTGGTAATGGAAACACATCCAAGATGTCATCCCCTTGACTTGTGATTTCATGTGACTTGCTAAAAAAAGGGTTAGTTTCATAAAATCGAACATCTTTAGACACAATTAATCTCCTAAGTTGGGGATCATAACACTTATATCCCTTTTGTGTAGATGAATAACCAAGAAAAATACATTTAACAGCTCTAGGATCCAATTTATCTCGATGATGAGATTGAATATGTACAAAACAGATGCAACCAAAGACTCTAAGGTGTGAAAGGTTAATTTTCCTTCCTTTCATGACCTCTAGAGGAGACTTGAAATCTAAGACTCGACTGGGTAATCTATTGATGATGTAAGCAGCTGCCATAACCCCTTGGGACCAGAATCTCTTTGGTACATTCATTTGTAGCATTAATGCTCTAGTTTTTTCAAGTAAGTCCCGATTTTTGCGTTCAGCTACACCATTTTGTTGAGGTGTGCCAACACAACTTGTTTGATGCATAATGCCATGAATGCTCAAATATTGTTTCATGATATGGGACATGTATTCGGTGCCATTGTCAGACCTTAAGGTTTGAATTTTAGAAGAAAAATGATTTTTAACAAGATTATGAAAGTCCTTAAATACTTCCATAACTTCATTTTTAGACTTTAAAAGATATAACCATGTGACTCGAGAGAAATCATCAACAAAAATCACAAAATACTTATAACCATCAAAAGATTCATTAATTGGTCCCCATACATCTGAATGAACTAGTTCAAAACACTTACTAGCCCTAGACAAGGAAGAATTAAAAGGCAATCTAGTGGCCTTAGACAAGTGGCAAGTTTCACATGCAATTTCATCATTTCCTAAGTTTGGAAATAAAGTTGACAAAATTGGTAGAGAAGGGTGAGCTAAACGTTGATGCCACAATTGATTATCTTGGATAGGATTAAACTTAGCTTGAAACCCTCTAGAATTGCTCTTGGATATGTAATAGAGACCATCTAAGTAAAACCCTTCACCAATCGTCTTTTTGGTGACACAATCCTGAAAAATGACATTGTGAGGAGAAAAAATGGCTAAGCAATTCAAGGTATTTGTGATTTTTCCTACAGACAGAAGTTGGAAAGGAAAGGAAGGTACATATAAAACTGCCGACTCGATTTCATCTGACATTAATTTTATTTTTTCCTTTCCTAAAACCTTTACATTCTCACCATTTGCAATTGAAACTTGTGAAGGATTTGCTAATTTTTCAAACTTATGAGACTTTGACACATGGTTTGTCATATGATCTGTGGCACCTGAATCTACAACCCAAAAATCATGCAACATATTTATTTTAAGAGCAGTTTTAAAGGCTTTTATGATACCTTGCATGTCCTCTTGTGGTATGAGTTTTGTATCTGCCAAGAAGCCCGCAAACTTGCCTAGCAATGCTGTCGAGTTTCCTTCTTCTATGCTATCTACACAGTCAATTCTAGCTCCTTTTGTCTTGCTTTGAAGATACAACATAAACTCATTCATGAGTTCAGCTGGATTCGCTGTGAAGTTCTTGAATGGATCAGACCCATTAGAGGTAGAGGCAAAAGCATGATTAGCACGGAGTCCAGTACGATTCACTTTCTGTAAACCCTTATCCTTTATAAAATCAGGTTTTAATTCTGGATGTAGAATCCAACATGTGTCCTTAACATGGCCCGTATGGTTGCAATGTTGACACTTCAAGTTTGGATGCTTCCCTTTGTACTTCCTCTCGTTGGTTAGATAGGCTCTTGCCTCAGGTGAACTAGCCATTGTATCCTTGTTCATGACTTTCCTTCTTACTTCTTCACGTTGAATTGTCGCACATACATTGGTGAAGGAAGGAAGTTCAGTATTCATGAGTATATGGCATCGTATATCTTCATATGTTGAATCCAGACTGGACAAAAGTTGAAATATCTTATCTTCTTCCGCTCTCTTTCGTAGCAGAGCTACATCGGTTGTATGAGGACGATATATTTCCAACTCATTCCACATGCTTTTCATGCTTCCTAAGAGTTGTACAAAAGGCTTGCCATCTTGTTGCAGATTTGAGATGTCTTTCTTTAATTGAAAAACTCGTGCAGCATTATTTTGACTGCCATACATTTCCTTGACCGTCTCCCATAGTTGGTATGCAGATTCAGAGTAACTGAATATTTCAGCTAATTTACGTTCCATGGAATTTAGGAGCCATGACATAACCAGCTGATCCTTACTAAGCCAGGATTCATAGGTTGGTGAGGAAACATCAGGTACTTCGATGCTTCCATTTATGAACCCCAACTTGGACCTTCCACCTAGAGCCAGAGACACTGCTCTTGACCAAGGCAAGTAATTAAACTCATTCAACAAGACTGAGCTTAATCTTTGATTTGGGTTGACATCCACCTCATGCATATTCATGAAGGAAAGCACTGATGAACTTTCAGCTTCTGATCCTAGCGGCTTGTCTTCAGCCATTTCAAAGATTGAAGATGCTAAGATAATAATAAAGCAGAAGCAAGTTAATTTTCCTGCTCTGATACCATGTAGAAAAAACAAGAAATAACTCTACACAAAAGAGTTCTCTAGTTTGTATTATTTTCTTTATCTTTTCATTACAATTGTATAGCTATTTATAAGGAAATTTTATTCCTTCAATTACTCTTTAAATTAAGCATTCCTTGATTTACTCCTTGAATTAAGCATTCCTTGTTTTACTCCTTGAATTAAGGATTCCTTGTTTTACTCCTTGAATTAAGGATTCCTTGTTTTACTCCTTGAATTAAGCTCCTTGTTTTATTCCTTGAATTAAGGTCCTTGTGTTTATTCTTTGAATTAAGAACTAATATCCAATAACTGCAACTACAACACGGCCAAAAAATATGAAAAAAGCTTAAAGTTGATGGGAAACAAAAGATGTCAACTGCAACTACAACACGTCATAGAACCACCCAGACTTGATAATTGCTAATGATGCCATCTGATTGGCTACAATATAAGAAAAACTTGCACAAATGACATCTCAGATTCTCAGTTTGCAATTAACCAAAAGAAAGTGTAATAATGCAATAGATTGCATTAGTAGGCATAGATTTAACAAATGACTGACAGTTAACCATTGAAATCAAAATTAATGTTCCTAAAACAGAAAGTTTTGTCTTCCTACGTAACTAGAATTGTACAACTTAACTTCATATGGACCTATTTGTTTATGTAGACAATAGGGTTGGTCCAATAATGAATTGAAATCAGCAAACCAGAAACATATCATGAATACATTCAGATATAGCTTACTATGTAAAATGTAAAGTTTCCAAAAGGCAAAGAAAACAATTTCCAAGCAAACTCTGTCCTACCTAGTCACTCTTTCTAACTAATCATTCTCAAAAAATAAACTTAAAAAATATATATATCTAAGACCGTTGTTTATATTCCCACTGTTTTCTTCGTTATATTTTCGTAAATCTGTCTTACGAAAGTATCAGTTGGTCGGCGGCCAAAACCAAGGAAATGGAAAAGAGCTTGAAATTAGAGCTAAAAAATCAACAATGCGATTTTTCTAATAGAGAACTGAATGAAAAAAAAAGGAACAAACAGGTATTGCAGAAGTTGGGTCAGTCTTAACGCAAAAAGAGACCCATAAATAACGCAAAGCCCCCACATGAAAAATGTTCAAACCCATTTCGCATGATCAATGTATTTATCATATTTTCAAAGCAACCAAACAGAATAAGAAATTTATCATGAAAAACAAGCGTACCTGGTGCTTCACTGAGGTTCGAACTTCGAAGAGAGGAACGTAAACGGAAAACGAAGTAAATAGCCTGAAGACCAAGCGCTGGGTAAGATCTTTTACGAGTTCCACAGACAAGAGCTACTTGAAAACATTGTGCACTCTCTGTTCGTGTAGTCTTAAAGCGCGAAATATGTCACTCCTTTAATAAATTATTTATGCGATCACGTTATTTTAGTTAAGTGAAATTAAAAATTAGTATAATTTATAAAAAAAAATAAGTATTTAATAGAAGGAGATGTAGAGATAAAATAATTTAATTAATAATAAATATATTTTAAAAATAATAAATAATATGTATGTTATAAAAAGAGTGAAGAAAAATATGTATGTATGAGAAGAGGGTGGGATCTGTAAAAGTGGATCTTAGTTATATCTCTTCTTGAAAATACAAAAATATTTTAAAATTATTCAATTTCTAACCCAATATATTAATTTCAAAAGAGTGTTATTTTTAATTATAATTGATATATTATTATCAACAAAATAAAAAAGATTATTATAATTTTATGCATATATCAATACACATTATATTTCAATTTATAATGCATATGGTATATAACACACACTTATAACATTATTTTTTAAAAAATGTGATATTCTTATATAATAATCTAACACAAAAAATAAAATAATATAATTAAATAACATAATATAAAATAAAATATATATTTATTTATAATTTAATATTAATTAAATTCTGATAAAATATAACGAATTATAAAATCTATCTATCTAAATCTGATTGAAATCTAAAAATATTATATAATTTAACGGATTTATAGTAATATTTGTAAACCCCTCACTATAACTACATTTGCAGCATATGACTTGCCATCCTAATTTCCACGTTGCTTTGATGTTATTATTAACGAAGATGCTAGCTTAGACTTGTATGGTTAATTTAATAAAATCTCTCTTATTAAAAAAAGAAAGATTTTAAGTGTCCTTAGACATTGAACTTGCTTTTTTTGCTTTTCCTGCCAATTGCATAAAAAGCACTTAGATTTCAAATGATCTTTGTACACTCTAAACATCATTTAGCTAACGTAGTTCCTTTGCAACTATGGATAGAGATATAAATAAATATTGTTACAGTGGTGAATGGTGATCATCATCATCCACAAATACAACTTTCTCTTGATACAGTGGTGATCTGAGCTGAAGGCAAAGGGTAAAGGAAAAGGAGCAACTTATGCAGCGTTAAAAAGTTTCAACTGGATTTACACGAAATCAATGTTGGACAAATTATCCACATAACTCTTTTCTCTAGCATCTTTGATTTCCAGCTCGAAGTTTCCTAATGTGGCATATATATCATGAGATCTTGGATGTGATTGATCAGCCACAAGGAACTCGCATACATGTCCGTTTATCTCTATCCAACTAGAGCCTGGTGTTTTCTTCAGTCCTTTATCTCTGAGAACACTCCTCATTTTAGCAACTTTATCCCACTTTCCTGCTGCAGCGTATATGTTCGAAAGCAATATATAATTTCCAGCGTTTCTTGGTTCCATAGTTATAAGATTCTCAGCAGCAAGTTCTGCAACCTTGGGATCTCGATGCATCTTACAGGCACTGAGCAAAGGCCCCCAAATCTGAGCATCTGGTTTGAAGGGCATAGTTTTCACAAACTCTTTGGCCTCGTTTATATGCCCTGCTCGCCCAAGCAGATTCACCATGCAAGCATAGTGTTCCTGGTTTGGTTGAAAGCAATATGTCTCCTTCATCTCCTTGAAACAATTTTTCCCTTCCTCAACAAGTCCCGAATTTACACAGGCAGTCAGCAATCCAAGAAATGTCACATGGTCGGGTTTTACTTTTGACCATTTCATTTGCTCATACAAATTAAAGCACCGATGCCAATCTCCATGCTTAGCATATGCATTAATGATAGAGTTCCACATGATTGCATCCTTGCTAGTGGTTTTCTCTTCATCGAAAAGCTTTCGAGCTATCTCTATGCATCCACATTTTGCATAGCTGACAAAAATTGCTGTATTAAGAGATGGGCACGAATCTAGGCCAACTTTGATGGAGTACCCATGTAGGCACTTTACATTCTCTAAGGCTCCTACATTCACACAAGCAGGCAATATATTAATTACTGAAACAAAATCAACTCTATTACCATCATATTTCATCTTGGAGAAAAGAGCAAGAGCATCTAGGAACTGATCATGAGTCACATATCCTTTAATCATTGCACTCCATGAAACCTGAGTCTTCATAGACACCATGTCAAAAATTTTTTGAGCTGAACATAATCGATTACACTCACAATACATGTCAATAAGAGAATTATGAACAGATACTTGATAATCTGAACCGTTTCTGATCACATGAGCATGTATTTGTTTGCCCCACTCAATAGCTTTTAACTGTGAAATTGAAGAAATTGCAGGAATTGCAGTAAATAAATCAGGTCTAACCCCAGAACTTACCATGTGTCTTAACAATTGGAGAGACTTCTTGGGTTGCCCATTTCTTGAATTCTCTGATATCATTATATTCCAAACAACAGAATCTTTCTCTGGCATTTTATTGAATAACTGTTCTGCGTCCTGTAAAGCACCTAACTTGACGTACATAGACAACAAGGCAGTGTTCATTAATAAATCCCCACATAAGTTATTCACTACAGCTAAACAATGAACAAACTTCCCTAACTTCAACGAGTTCAAATCAACACTTGATCTCAATAAGTTAATTGCAGTAACTGAATTAGGTTCTACATTTTTCAGTCTCATTCTCTCAAAAAGTCGAAAACTTTCCGCAGCATTTCTGCTATGATAAGCTTCAGAAATCAAAGAATTCCAGTAATCCAAATTGCACTGAGACTTTTTATCGAATACTTCACCTTCTTTCTCATAGCAGCATCTATATAATTCTGTCAAAGAACTGCGGACCAAATCATGTGAATAAAAGCCCAATTTCACGATATGCCCATGAATTTTTTTCCCATTTTCAACATTTGGTAAGGAACAACACGCTCTCAAAAGAAAAGGATATGTATCTTCATCTGGGTAAATAGATTTCATGACCATCTCTTGGTAAACTAAAAGGGTCTTATCAAATTCATAAAATTTTGCCAAACTTCTTAATATTGCATCATAAAGGGTTGAACATGGGTTGAAAAAAGAACGGAAAACTTGAAGCGAGAGACTGAGGTAGCCAAGGTTGGCATAGCAGTCAATAAGCTTGGATGAAAGTGTTGGGTTACGGTGTAGGCCATGGAGAATGAACCTGGCATGAACTTGTTGGAGTTGTTGGGCTTTAGTACACAAGTTCAAGAGAGAAGAAAGTGTGCTTAGTGGCTTTGTTTGGTTGGAAAGAAAACATGAAATTTTGACATGGAAAGCGTAGGAAAGGAGATGCCTTGGTCGTTGATGGTTAAGCATATCTGACGGTATAAGAGAAGGGAGAGTCGTTCACTGTACCTTTTGAAGCTCCTAGAGTTGAAACTTGAAAGAAAAGTTTCAATGCGTGCCACTGCCACATTTTGTGAGGGGTCTTATTTTGTATTAAAAGAATTTGTGGAAGGGCCCTTTTTCGGTTTTTAATTTTTTTAACCATTGCTTTTTTGTTTAAAATTATTATTTTATCATTGTTTCTTTATATCTATTCTTTAACAACAAAACTATCTAACCTATAACAATTTAGATTGTATTGATAAAGATACTAGATTTAGATAGTAGAAAAGTTAATTACCTTAAGAATAAACTTGAATTATTTTGCTTAATAAATACAGATTTAAAATATATTTTTATTAAAGATAACAAATATTATTTTTTTATTTCATTTTTGTTTACTTGTTATTACTTGCTTGTTGAGAATTTATGCAAAAAAATAAATTAATTTTACATACAGAAAAATACAAAAATCAAGAAATTATTTATGTATCTCAAAGAACGTGAATAAAATTAGGCTAATCTTTCACTCTTTATAGAACATATTATATCCTTGAACAGTGAAACTACTGATTCAATAGTCACTCACATTTAAATGTAATAACCTAATTTTATTAACTAATAACTCGCACATACATAACATCCACTACACACAAGACTATATATAGTATAAATCTATAAAATTACCAACAATTTTTACACGTTTGTCAATTTCTATCACCGATATTTTAAGCGTGATAAATTGTTACCAATTTAATGAACTATGTTATATTTATATAACCACTATGAAATCCTTAATATGATATCTACTAGTTTTATAATTATGAGCAAACCAAGAAGATAAAGAAGATGAGTGCTTAAGGTGTGAAAGGAAAATATCAGTGAAAATTCTTATTAATAAATGATCAAATGAAGTCAATATAGTGCTCATATAGTAGTTATAATAACAATTAAAACTACCTTTACCCACCACACTTATACATATGGATTGGTAGTTACAAAAAGAGCATGCAATAACTACACTATAATAACAAGTAGAGAAGTATGCATGTATATCTATGCAAGCTGACTAATAACCCTTAAATGTAAGGCAAAACCATCAATTTTATACGTAAGGTGGAGAATTGGGAGCAAGGAAAAGCTTTTATAAGTATATTAGACAATTGATCACAAGATGAAACAAACTGAATGTCAAGTTGATTGCTCGTGACTAAGTCATGCAAAAAATGATGATCAATCTTTATATGCTTAATACAAGCATAGTAGGCTAGATTTTGTGCTAATGCCTTAACACTAAGAATGTCATAGTATGGAAATGTATAATAAAAAATGGAAACATGAAGCTCCTTTAACAAAGATTAAATCCACAACACTTCAGATGCAATGAAAGACAATGCTTTACCTTGTGCTTCCCTAAATGCCATGACATTAAGTAGTCACCCATGAAAACACAAAAAGCAGAACGTCTGTCATCTGGGTAAGAAGCCTAATCTACATCACTATATGCACAGATATCAAATCAGGAGGACTTGGTAAAATAAAGGCTAAGATGAAGGTAACCCTTTTAGATATCATAGCAAGTGTTTAATGGCAATCCAATGAAGTTCAGTAGGTTTAGTTATGAACTAGCACAATTTATTGACTAAAATGAGATTTTTGGCCTACTAATGGTACAATACTATAAAGTCCCAACAATACTTCAATATTTAGTTGGATCAGAGAGAGGATCACCATCTTGTTTGCTTAACTGCTTATCAGATGACATGTGAGTGTCACAAATTTTAGCATCAAACAAGATGTACAAGTTAAGAGGCTCTTAATATATTGGTGCTGATTGAGATGAATACTAAAGCTAATTCTAGTGATCTCAACATTAAGAAAATAATTGAGCACACCTAAGTCTTTAAGAGCAAAGTTGAAGTCAAGTTTATCAACGAGGTGTTGGACTTATTTAGCATCACTTCTTGTGATCAATATATCATCGACATAAATAAACACACTCATAGTAAATGTAGATGAGTGATTAACAAAAAAATATGTACCAAATTTGGATGCTTGAAATCCCAAAGCAAGTATAGACTAACTAAGCTTGGAGAACTAAGCACAGTGTGCTTGGTTAAGGCCATACAATGCCTTTTTTTAACTTACAAACCATGTCTGGAACAATTTGAAAACCAAGTGATTGTTCCATATAGACATCCTCACTTAAATTACTATATATAAAGGCATTATTGACATCAATTTGTCTAATAAGTCAACCCCTAGATAGAGCAAGATTAAGCACAACACGAATTGTTGTAGGTTTGATCATAAGTGAAAATGTTTTACCATAGTCAAGGCCTTCAATTTGTAAATAACCTTTTGTTATAAGATAAGCTCTGTATCTTTTGAGAGTCTCATTAGCCTTCAATTTTATCCTTAAAAACTCACTTACATTTTATAAATTTCTTCCTAATAGAAAGAACAAGCTCTCAATTTCCATTTGCTAAAAAAACATAAAATTCTTTAGTCATTGCAGTCTTCCACTCTCAAAATTCCAAAGCTATTTTATAATTCTTTGATTACGGTAGAATTAAAATTACTTGAAATTTATTATGCTTAAATATCCCTACCTTACTTATGATTAGCATATGATGACTATTTACTACATATATAAAGGTAGTAAGTCCCTTAATAGGAATATCAACAGTGACTTCATGAGATTAAGACTCATTTTTTTTCAAAGGAACTGCAGAACAAAGGTTGTCTTATATACCACTGTTGTGAACACCAAAGTCAGGTAATGAGTAAGGCATAATTGGATCAAATAATGGAGATATAGAAGAATAAGATGACACATTTGAAAGTACAATGCCACAGATTGGCTAAGAACTAGTGGAATAGTGAAAGGTGCAACAATAGTTGCATGAATATTAGATGTAACAGACAAATTGGAATGTTGATCTTTGGAAGAGAAAGAAAAGTGTGATTTATTAAACACTACATGTATGTTAATGTATATTCATTTTTTGCTCAAATCAAGACAATATACCCATGATACTTAGTTGAATAACCTATAAACACACATTTAGCTCATCTAGGTTGAAGCTTGTTATTGTTGTAAGGCCTTTTACAAGGAAAACGTTGATAGCCAAGTGTTTTGATGTAAATGTAATCTGGAATTTTCTTAAACATTAACTCCAAAGGATAACAATCATTAAGAACTTTAGGAGGAATTCGATTAAGAAAGTATATAGTAGTTTTGAAAGAAAATGGCCAATAGATCATAGGAACATGATATTGAAAAATCATAATAAGACCCATTTCAACAATACATTACTATTATGAGGGCAAGCAGTGCAATGGATAAACCCTTGATTTCTAGCTGAGTCACTAATGGTTTGAATTCACAACCTCTATCCGTTTATATAGATTAAATGATATGATCAAATTGTTTTTCAATCATTGCAAAAATAATAGAAAATTTGAAGTAGTTTGATCTTTTGATTTCAATAGGAACAACCATGAAAACCTTATAAAGTTGTCAACTATTGCAAGGAAGAATTTGTCACTAGTAGATGAAACAGTAAAAGAAATCCATAGATCTAAAAACATTAGTGAAAAAGGGACCTATGATCTAAAATGAAAGCTGATAAAAAGCAGTTTATGAGACTTGTCTAACTGACTGTATGTAAAAACACCTTATCTTTATTATTAACAAGAAAAGCATTACAATTATTTTGAGCAATAACTTTATTAACTATTGAAGATAATGGATGACCAAATATATCATGCCATATAGAATGAGACATTGATGTTGTCTTAGTAACACCAGAAACTAATTATTTCATGGAAAAGTTGCTATAAATATCTCTATAGAGTTTGTAGATACCAACTTCACTTGTGCTTTGAAGAACAACCTTCCTCAGGATGTGAACATTGACATAAAATACATCTGGATGAAATTCTACAAAAAACATTGTTATCGACACATAATTTATGCATAGATAATAAATTTGTAGCATCTTTGAGAGTGTATAACAAATCATTGAGAAAAAGATAATAATTATTATGAGTCAACAAATTACTATGACCAATCTTAAATATAAGGAGTTTTTGGCCATTACTCGTTAACATACTTTCTTTGACAGTATATGGATAACAATTATGAACTTGTTAAGCATCATACATAAAGTGATGACTGACACCTAAGTTAAGAAGTCAGACACTATCAAGATCATCAACAATAGGAGATGCATGCATAGTAGTTAGTGTATAATCAAAATGACTTTCTAGATTCTTCTTTGTGAGAAAATCTCAAAGAAAAAAACAACTATTAGCTAGATGACTAGGCTTGTTATAGACTTGCCACACATGCCTGTTAGATTACTTTGAAGAAGTATTGGATGATGGTTTGGAAGCATTATTGTCATTCCTATTCTTGTGAAGAATCTGTGATTGTTGTTGAATGAATTATTGAATATTCTAGGCAAGATTAATTGCACTATTAATGTTCTTGAAAGATTTTATTAAAGTCTGAATCATACTTGTTGAATAAATTAGCTTCATAAGCTTAGAATACCGGATTATACTATAATTGACCTTGCTTGGAAAGCATATGATCATAGGTCTCAAGCATGTCTCTTAAGGCATCCCTTAAGGGTCTCATATTCATAAAGGTAACAAAGAAAGTGAAATTAAAGTTTGACCCAGAACCTCCAACTATAAAGATCATAAGATCATCTAGCTACAATTGGTGATCTATAATTGTTTTTGCCTCCAAGATATATTCAGAAGTTGACATTCCATCCTTCAAGAAATTTTGGAGTTGTGAATGTAAGTTCATTATTGTGGATTGAGAAGACAAATAAAAAGCTTCTTTGAGAGCATGTCATTGCTCATAGGCAGTTGCCTCGCTTGATATATGTCTAGACATAAATTTAAAGATTGAGCCATAAAGCCATCCTTTAAGCATTAAGTTATGCCTATTCTAGTTAACAAAATTAGGATTAAAGCTACTATTAACAAGGAATTGTAAAGGTTTAATCATTGATCCATCAATAAAACCTTCTATTCTATAAGTTGTGATATAACTAATCATCTGCTTGTGCCAAATAAGGAAGTTATGATCATCAACCTTAATGAAAATTACAAGATTAATAGGAAGAATCGAAGATAAACTTGATGCTATGACATCATAGACTTAAGGTAAATTGGAAGCAAGATTTGCATTTGCATATGTAGCATGAGGAATTAGAATACCTAGATTGATGTTGTGATTTCCAGAAGAAAATTTGTTAAAGACATAAGGAGAAGAGAATAACACATCACAATAGCTTTCATTTTCTTAAGTAGTCATTGTTGATTTCACAATACACTAATACCATACAATGATGAACAAATCGAGAAGATGAAGCAAAGGAATACTTGGGGTCTGAAAGGAAAATATTAGTGAAAAGTATTATTAATGAGTGATCAAATGAAACCAATGCAATGTTTATAGAGCAACTATAATAACAACCAAAACAACCTCTACCTATCACAATTATACACATGTATTGATAATTACTAAAAAACGTACAATAGCTACATTATAAAAACAAGTAAAGAAGTATACATGTATATCTATACAAGTAGTCCAACAGTTTTAATACACATTACCAACACATGACCACTTTAACTCCCGAATACCTCATCCTTATCGCATTAAGTTTACCTCTTGAACCCTAAATAAAAAAAAGGCAATGTAGCATTATAAATTTTTACTTTCACTCCTGTGCATTCTCATATCATCTTGCAACTTTGACATTTTCTCTTGTAACTCCAATTTGTTTTTGTTCCAAACCAAAAACCTCACCTTTAAGCTTTGGAGAATATTCAACATGTCTTTTAATTTTTCTCAACAAACCAAAAATTACTTGCTTGGATCTTGGACACATCTCTCCGTCAAACCACCAAAAGAAATTACAATATCCAATAGTTAGAAACAAAGAACTAAAAAAATTAGAATTTCTCTGTTAGCTCTACATGATTTATTACAAATAAATTATATAAAAAAAGATATTTTACTTCATATTTGTATTAACCCCAGAACCTCTTTTTTGGGTTATTTTTTGTCCATAAAGTCCAAAAATTACACTCAATTCCATAGTAACAATGAAGAGCCACGATTTGAGAAAAATGTTATAATCTTTCACTCTTGAGGTGTAGGCTATAGTATAACCTCCTTCCTTTAATTTCTCAATCACGAGCTAGTGTATGTTATATAACCTACTTCTTTCAATGTTTCAAATTGTAAAGTATAGATTTCAACAAGAATCAATAAATCACTTTTGATTTAGGACTCGAGAGGTAAACTAAATTAGGTGGTTAATGCAACGAGAATGGAGTACCTAGGAGATAAATTGGCCCAATGTTTTAAAATATTATATCCTCTTAAAGATTTTACGGTGTTGTATAAATGTAACATTGTTAGTTGGTGGTAGTTTTAGGGTACTAAAAAAATTGGTAGTATAAATCCACTAACAAGTAAAGGTTGATAATAGTTTTGTAAATTTATATATATGGAAAAACTTATAAAACTATTATAATCATAAATTTGTTTAATGTTTTTTTGGTAAAGAGTCGTCGTTATAGGTAATTTGTGTTGCTTAATTTTATAATTTAGAAGCTTTTTTATTATTATGTTGCCTTTAAAAAAAGTGTGAAGAATGATAAAATCATTTTTCAGTATTTTTTTAATTAAATTTATCATATGACTTGCACATTACTTCATTAATATATGTTATAATTATCATTTGATCATTATTTCTATCATTCAAAAACAACCTAACATTTTAGCGTGACATTTTCTTTCAATCTTATTCTTTTTTTTAATTTTAATCTTTGTTTTATCTTCATTTAAATAATAATATTTAAATCACATGTGTCTAATAATAATATTTTATTATTGATTTCATTAAAATTTAACTTTTTTTGTTTTTTATGATCTATTTTACAATAACACTAGGAAAAAAATATTTTTTATTGTAAAAGATTAAGGAGCATAACTATATGACACTTTAGCGATCATTTCCAATGTTTTTTTTATATTATGTATAATTTTAAAAAAATAACAAAAATGATAACCTTAAAGTTATCTAACAAATCATTTTATTTTGAAATTAGTTCAATTAGATGTTTAAATTGAAATATGATAATTTAAATTCGTTTAATATTGAATATCATATAATTAAAAGTAATTTAATATTATTAGACATTATTTTTATTATTATAAATTTTAAAAATATTTTTTTTATATTTTTCATAGACGGTTAAACTTGACGATTAATTAATCGAGTTGGAATGATTATCTTATTTTGAGGAATTTGTATCTTATTTTAACATTTTTTTTTATCTTCATTCTAAACAGTTAATACCTTTATAATGCTTCTATTTAGGTTTTTCTAAAAATAAAAAATTGGACGTTCACAAGGCATGAGATTTACGAAAAATGCTATTTTGTTACAATTTTTAAGTCAGCTTATTGGCCAAAACAATTAAAACTTTATGTGATGCTATGCTAAGGTGGTTTTATCATTATATTAACAACATGCAAGTAAATATAAAATAAAATAATGACAATTTTTTTGGTTTACCTAAAATAATAAGGACATAAAATTAAGAGTGTCCAAACATCGAATCGAATTAAATTAAATTAAAAAAAAAGATTGAATTAGATCAATTCGAATGAAAAAGTTCAATCTGATTTATATTAATTAAAATCGTTTTTCAAATGATCTGATCTGATTATATTAATTTTTAAACCAATCAGATTAGACCGAAACAATTTTAATAATATATTAAATTTCTTATATCATTTTTCACAAACAGTCATTAAATTTATCATATTTTAATCAAATATATATTATTAAATATATCATATTTATGTATTATTAACCATACAAAATCTTTAAAAAATGTTAAACAAACATTTAATTTATAACATTTTTAATAATTAAACATCAAATCCTATTAATTTTTTATTTTACTCAAAATTGTAAAATTGGATCAAACCATAGCTATTCATATTAACTAATATTACAAACCTAATAAGGTACAAAGAGCAATTTTTTAATAGTTATCATTGGTAACTTACCCGAGAGTACTGAATATAAATGAGCAATTTTTATCACTTAGTTAATTCATTATCAAATTTGAATGTGTTCAAATATAAACTTTATTTAAACATTATTTAAAAATAGTATTCATGGTATTAACAATTATTCTTCAAACTGGTCATTCTAAATTTATTGAAACTCTGGTAAGATTTATATTTTTGAATACACTTACAAAATTAATTCTTTTAAACGTGCTCAAAACCATGTAAAAAAGAAAGCACTCATTGAGAGAGAGATTCTATATAACAGGAACATTAATTAATCTCAACTCTTCACTTTGATAAAAATAAAAATAAAAAAAGAACAAAATTAATGAGGGACATACAAGTGATATATAAGATTTCCTCCATAATAACGCCCAAGGAGTCATCTGTTAATCTCATACAGTATTCTCGTAATGGAAATAGGTCATAAAATTAAGCAAATATATTCGCTTATAGTATCTAAGATAAAGTGGCAAACAAAATAGATACAAAGCAAAACCAAAGGACGGATCAGTTACAGCCTTTTTTTCACTCTTTGATTTTCCATTTATGGGCAGTCCTTGGTCCGCTGGCAATGCCCTCATAATACCTGGAATCAAGCTTCTTGCTGTTCCAAGACTTGACGAAGTCAGAAAACAGTTCATGTGCCGAATCTGATGAAAGGTCGGAGAAAAACACATTCTTTTTTTCTTTCAGCCACATAGCAAACTCATTATTCTTTGAAAAATAGTCATCATTGGATAGCTCTTGAATCACAGACTCCTGAAATAACATAATCATGTACATCATCAAATCAAAGCTCCAACAGCTAGACAAATCTCACCATCATAACTCATAACTCAAAGGGTTTTACTATTAAATGCAATAATCAGAAAAATCAGAAGTTCAAAATTTCAGAAAGTAGGCCCACTACTGGGAGATAATTTGATGCCCATTAAATAATCTGATAAAGATATCACAATGAGCATGATATGCCCCAATTTGAAAGGTTTAGGGCGGGACACACTTTTGCACCCATAAATTTTATATCTTGTCATGTGTTATAATTGTTTTGAAAATTGACAAAATGATTCACTTTTGTAGATAATATTAACACGTGGTAAAATCTAAATGGTGTGGGTACAAATTTATGAGTTCCTAGCCTTCCTCTTGTAAGTAAATCACAAGGAAATGATGTAATAGTATATTTAAGCATACATCGGCTGATTACGCAAAGATTTATCCAAACAAAATTACCTTTTCGAAAACAATGATTTAACTGATGAGAAAAAACAAGCATGCATGTTGGTATTTGGATAGATATGAAACTTAATGTTATGTGGATCTTGGTGCATCACAAAATATTACTCTGCATTTGGGTAGCATAAGTAATCTGTCTCTGTTCTCCAGATTTACTCACCTTTGACTCCTAATGCGCGCATAGGATGATGATAACAATGACTTACTGATTGAGAATGGAAAGACCAAAAACCAAACACCAAACTGTACCAAGTTGGATACTACAGATGACTTTAATGCTCTAAATACCAAATATCTTTTATATGTAGCTTCTTATTCAATACTAAGTTTAATTGAAGGCCTAATTGAAGGACTCTAAACATTGACTTCCGGTCATTTTCACACATCAAATGACCAGAGAGTAGCACTAATATCATCAAAGATAGAATGTGTATACATATATGACCTGCATATATAAGAGCATTTAAAATTAAATTGCAGTGTCAGATAAGAGTATTACCACGTGGCTATCACCCTTGAGATGCTTAGGCTTGTGTTTCTCCTTTGATTTCTTTTCTGCGGGGGGAAATAAACACACATAAGCTTATCAGTAAAATCCCACTAAGAATCTCATTCCAAATCTTAAAGGAGTTGAGAAACAACTGAACCTGAAACCATATAACTGAACATGGCTAACATAATCTATTTACAAAATCCATTTCTGAGGAAATCAAACAAAACCACAGGCATAGTTTTAAAACATTTACATATCATATCGAGATATCTAACAGATATATCAAGGTCAACAAGAATTATAGCAGCATAAACCAACTGTATGGCATTAACATTAACGCATAAAGCTGAAAACAACATGCAATGAAATAAATAGTACAATCAATTATGTCCTTGGTATCGTATCATTTTTGGCTAAATTTGTAATGTAAACAAATGAAAACGTCCAAAACCTAAAAGTTTGCATAATACCTCTATCAGAATGACGCTTAGAGTGTTTATGTGAGTTTTTCTTGTCCTTTGATTTCTCCTCCTTATCACTTTTTCTGCTTTTCCTCTTTTCATCTTCTACTTTTCTCGGCCTCTTGCTTCTATCCTCACCTGAACTTCCAGAACACCAGAACAAAAGTTCATAACTTTCAATAGAGAACCTACCTAAATAACCGTTTGGAACCGAGAAGAGAAACAGGTGAAAAAATAAAAACAAAACTTCGATTGGGTATCCAAGAAAATCATAATATGTACGAAAAAAGGAAGAAGGAAAAAAACGAACATAATTAAATCACTCTCTAACTTAAGAAGCAGAGAAAAGAAACTCCGATATTAGGGTTGATTCACAATAACAGAGAACAAAACAAAAATAAGAAAAGTAAAAATGATTTTCTTTCATTTGTAGGTTTTATGGAGAGCAGCATAAAGCCGAAAACGATCCATACAAAACCAAATGGAATTAGGGAATCTAACGTCGTGAGAGTATAGACTCGTACCTTCCAAGTCTGAAGAAGAGCTTCTCTTCCTGCTTTTCTTCTCCTTCGATTTTCTATCGCTTCCCATTGCGAATTGACCGAGGGAGATAGCTAGCGAGAAACTTCTAAGTGGTAATTTTTTTCTTTTTTTGGGTCAGATATAAGAAAATTGGTTTTTCTTTTTGGAAACAATTTGAATTTATATTTTTTCCCAAACATAACCCAAAATTCTTATTTACTTTCACAATTCTTACGAGTTAGTCATATTTTCAGGACGATAATCAATTTTTTTTTCTGTACTATATAAAAGAAACCTTGTTTTTCTTTTTTGGAAACAGTATAAATTTACATTTTTTCCTTGACCAAACCCAAAATTCTTCTTTTATCCATTTACTTTCACAACTCTTATAAATTAGCCATGTTTTCAAAGCGATAATTATTATTTTCATAATATAGTTTTCATTTATTAAATTAGTACATTTTTAATCCCTATTTTTTAATTACAGAACAATTTAATCCTTATTTTTTAATAACTAAATAATATAAATAATATAATTCCTTTCTCTTAAATGAAACAATTTAATTCCTTATTTCTTAAATTTATAATAATTTAGTCTTTATTTTTTAAAAATTTACAACCATTAAAGACAATATACACCATTAGTTTATAGCAATTTTTATCTCTTTCTTTTTTAAATATCTGATTTCCCATTATTCATTTTTTAGAACAATAAAAAAATTTCATGTGTTAGCTCTCTACCTAGATGTTATATATTGTCATTGGTTGTTGCAAATTTTGACTAAATTATTTCACAATTAAAAGAATAGAAACTAAATTATTTCATTTAAAAGAATAAAGATTAAATTATTCCATAATTAAAAGAATATGAATTAAGTTATTTTATTTAAAAAATATGGACTAAATATTCTATAATTAAAAGAATATGGATTAAAATACATAATTTGCTTATTACATTAAAAAATTAATTTCCTTCTTATAATTCACATCATTCATTTGTTTAATTTACAAGTTTTTCTCAAACTTTTCAGCCTCAAAAATTTGTTGGAAATTGGATGAAATCAATCTCATACCTTTAGTACATGTTTAGTATAATTCACCTATTTATAAAATGAAATATTTGTCGCTATCACTCATACATGTGTTATATTGTATTATGTTTCCAAATGCCATAATATTATCACTCTTAGTAACATTTTTATAAATACAACTATATTTATCATTATGAAATATTATTTGTAATAATTCGTTGTAAATAAATTTGTTATAATTTATAATGAATAGATTTTCTTTTTCAATATCATCAAATAAATTGGTTTAAATTCACTTATACACATGTAACCCATGCATTAGGTGATTAGGTGCGATGGAAGGAATAACAAACGAGATTTTAGTTCAAGAAAATCTAACCTAACATATAGAAACTCTAGATTCAAAATTAAGCAGTGTGGTTATTTAAAAAAATTAAAGTGATCAATTAAAAAAATCCAAGAAAATCAAAGTAAAGACATAAGAAAACAAGAAGTACTTTGATTATTGAATTGTAACCGCAACTTACGATTTCTAAATATTTCTTTATTGATAAATTGTAATATTAACTTTACTACTACACGTTATATAGAGTAATGTTAACTCTATATTGTAACTAATTACAATTGATATACACATACATTACACGTTAACATACTTTAAGCAATTACACCAGACTATCTAATGGACACAAACATAACTTCTATGTGACGATGCACATAATACACAATTACACTCTACAACTTCGTATATTAATTTTGTGAGACAGCACACAGTATACAAAAAATTCATTAGTATATTAATAAGTTGCTTAGTTGAGGCAACATATTCAATAACTAACTGATGTTATAGCACTGGATCATGAACAAAATGTTAATCCAACTTAATATGTTTAGTGTGAGCAGGCAAAATAGGATTATGAGCTAAGTGTTGAGTGCTTAAATTATTACAAAATAAAATTAGAATAGAGGAAATTCACTGTAGAAGAAGCCATAGCCGCGAGCCACTACCTTTTGTCTGGATGTATGCCAAAAAATCAAATTATTGTTAAGAAAATACAATAATCTTTAATAAATCTTTTATCATCAACCTAAGATGTCTAGTTAATATCACAATAAGCTGTGAGGATTTGAAGAAAGTGATACAATGTTATACCTTTCAAATAATACAAGAGATATTTTACAGCGGTCTAATAGACCTTAGTTAACCAAGACACATATTAACAAAGTTTGTTAACACTAAAAACAATATCAGGCCTAATTAATATGCATTATTGTAATCCTCTAACAACACTGCGAAAATACTAGTATCAACTAAAGGAACACCATCATCTTTACTGAGTTCTTTATCACAAGTCATTGGTGTGTCACACAACTTAGAATCAAGTAAACTACATATGCCCAAGAGTTTCCTAACATATTTATTCAAGCTAAGATGCACCAAATCATTTTGAAATGTGATCTCAATACCCAAAAAAATAATTAAAAACCCCTAAATCCTTAAGAGCAAAGGTAGAATTCAAGGTAGACATGAGAGAATTCATAACAACAAATAAGCTCCCTATAAGAATTATGTCATCTACATACACTATAAAAATAACATTCTTGAGTATCTTTAATCATAAAAATGTATCAGGTTTTAAAGCAACAAATCCCAAAAAGAGAAGATAAGTGCTAAGCTTAAAAAACCAAGCTTTAGGAGCTTGTTTTAAACCATAAAGTGTCTTAGTCAGTTTACACACCAAACCTTCACCTTGCTCAAAACCAAATGGTTGTATCATATACACATCCTTAATGAGATCACCATTCAATAAAGCATTACTTATGTCAATTTTCCTAAGCTCTCAACCTTTGGAAAAAGGCATTGTGAGAATTATCTTGATAGTGGTATACTTAATGATAGGAAAAAAGGTTTCAAATAAATCAACCCTAACAATCTATAAAAATCCCTTAGCCACTAGACAAGATTTATACTTGTCTAATGTTCTATCTACTTTAAGCTTGACACGATAAACCCACTTGCAACCTATAGCTATTTTACTAAGAGGCAGTTGAACCAATTTCCAAGTCCCATTTTTAAATAGAGCATTTATTTAAGCTTGGCACCATTCAAGAGTTTTCAAGGAATCCTTATAAGACTTTGGTTTTGATAAAATAACAACTCTACGCATAGTGAAAATCTTAGATTTAGTTATGCCAACTTTGGCCCTAGTCACCATAAGATGAGAATTGACATGTATGAAAGGAAGCATAAATGGAAGTAGACCCAAGATAATAGACTATAATAGGTGGAGATAAAGACAAATGTAAAGGTGTAAAAGATGAGATAGGGACAAGAAAGGATACATAGACCAATGAAGGCTTAGGTAAAGACTGAGAAGTAATAGACTAGACTGAAGAAAAATATAACCAAGAAGGAACATGAAGAGTACTATAGGACACACTAGAAGCCAAAATAGAGTCACTAGAAGAAAAATTGGAAGTAATAAAAGAAATAAAAATCATGATCCACAAAAGTGACATGTTTGCTAATAAAAAATTGAACACCAGAGATATCAAAACATATAAAACCTTTATACTTAGGAACATATCTCATAAACATACATTTAGTGGAGTGAGGTTGCATTTTGTTTTGTTATAATCTCTCAAACATAGAAAACACAAGCATACACAAGGTTTGAGTAAAGAAAGACCAAATTGTTTTTGATACAAAAGATCATACAAAGAATGATGTTGAAGAACTTTAAATGGTAACATATTTAAAAGATAAAACAACATTCTTAAAAACATAGGCTCAAGTAAGGATATTAGAATGAAACAACAATGCCAAACCTTTTCCTACAATTATCCTATGTCTACTTTCAATAACCCTATTTTGTGGAAAAGTATGAGGATATGTACACATATAAAGGACCCCTTGATTTTCAAGAATTTTGACCATAGGTTTAAATTCAATATCATCATTAGTTTGATTGCTCTTTACAGAGGCATCCAATTGTTCTTTTATCATTTTTCATAAAACACAAAAAGACATTAGATGTTTGATCTTTTGATTATAAAGAAAAAAAATCAAAAAAATCTACTAAAATCATCAACAAAAGAGAGAAAATACTTTTTTATTTTTGAAAGAAAGATCTGGAGAAGTTCACAGGTCCAAATATAAAAGGGAAAAGCAATGAAGACTTTTCATGAGTAGGCAAAAAAGGTAATTTGTGATCTTTGAAAATTTGACAAGAAGAATAAATAACATACTCAAATTTAATACCTTTGCAACTAACACCATACAAACTCATAATCCTAATAGTAGTATCAAAGGAAGGATGTACAATCTTACAATTCCATTGAAATAATGGTTTGCAAATGTATTTTGAGAAGAAAAATGGAAATAAGGCGACTCATATGAATCGAAATAGCCAACTAACCCATTTATTTTGTAAAGTTTATTTTCATTGGTGTCCAAGAGGATAGTCTCCTTGGAAGTTAAATTCTTGACATAAAATGAATCAGAATAAAATTTAATGAGAATATTATTATCAATATATAGTTTCTAAATTGAAAGCAAGGTTGATGCAGTAAATGAGGTACACAATAAATTATTGATAGAAAGAAGACACTTATTTTGAGTTTGTAAAACCCTAGAACCAACATTAGAAATGAAAACCATCACCTACAATTATACCTTCAATGCCTAGATAAAGATCATAATTTGGAACTTGGGTGATATAAAATGTAAGGTGGTGACAAGTACCTGAGTTAAGTAGCCAAATAGTATTAGATGCATTCCCTTCATCCTAAACTATGGCTTGCATTGTAATAGAGGAATTGAATGCATTTGGTAATTTTCCTTACAATATGTCTCGTAACAAGAAACAAGACACAACACCATGGCATATTCTATCACAAATTTGGCACACTAGTTTGTCTGAATTAGACTTCTTGAAGTTCTTGTTTCCATTTGAGGAAGAACTAGTAGTATTGTTAGAACTATTAGTAGTATTTTGTTGCTTGAGGAATTGATGCAAATTCCAATAGTTTTTTTGTCTAAATGACTGAGAAGATTGCTTAGAGTTGTCATTGTTATATTGTCGAGGACCACCTCATATGTGAAAAAAATGCATTGGCATGTATGACATTTTCTTGATCAAGGTTGTTAAATGATAACAATATTCGTGTGATACCCTTTAGTTGACTATGTAAAGCTCCAACAGATAGTCTAAACTTAATCATATAGTTTTGAAATAAATTTATCTTGGATAAAGTCCATTTAGAATATACAAAATGAGCTTTCTTTATAGCACAATTTCTTATGCTAAATCCAAATAATCTGATAGAGTTTTTGCTTTCGACATGTACATTAAATTCCATTTATTTAACATCTACAATTAGCCATTTAAAAGACTGGGTAAAAGTGGTAAATATTTCCTAGAAGGCCAACCATTGTTACCTTATTAAGATGCATCCTAAAAGAATAGCATTCATTCCTTGTATGATTGAATTGTGAATTCAACTTTTAGCTAAGCAATTAAATTGAACCCAAGTGGGTAAAAGGTTGTGTGAAATTATGTATTCTTCATCAAGAAAAGGATTGAGTCCTTACATTGAACCATTTATAAAATTTTCCAAACAATAAGCCATTATAAAGGCCATGAGTTAATATATTCAAATGAGATAGTTATGATCATCCAAACAAATTGACAATGAAATGTTGTTTGAAGAGATGAGGAAAAACCTTAGTGCAAGATTCTCAAGAACAGTTTCTTCACGAGATTTGATTGTAACATAAATTCATTGATTGTCGATAGTACGAGATATATCATCTCTTGGTGCAAGAATTGAAGAAGATCAAGAAGATAACACTTCTCTATATAAGCCTTTAAAATTCATAGGCACAGATCACCTATATCAATTCTATGGTAATATATAAGAAAACAAAAAAAATACTTTGGTTATTGAACTCTAGCCTTAACTTATACTTTTTGAATATTTCTTTATTAATGAATTCACTACTACAATATATGCATATGGTCTCAGACCTATAGCCTCGATTTTTTTAAAAACCGAGGTCATAGGGTTTTGATCACGGTCTATTAAAAATCGAGGCTATAAGATATGTCTATGGTCTCGGTTTGTATTAATAACCGTGGCCATAAGTTATATCATTTTTTATTTTTCTCTTTTTTTTCTTATATATATTCCTATTTTTTTTCCTCTCTCGACCATCTCTTTTTTTATTTTTTTATTTTTTCCTTTTCTCCCAGCTTTATTTTTTGTATATATCTATCTCCCACGCTAGCTGCTTTATTAATTTTCTCTGTATTCATTTTTCCAGAATTTTCTCGCGTTCGATGGGTCGTCTTCTGGTATCTTCTTCCTCTTCCCATATCGCGTCATCTTCAAGTCTCTTCTTCCTCTTCCCAGCTTTCTGGTTTACTGGTTCGATGGTCGCTAGTCGGTGGTCACTATTCGATGGGTTGATGTTCGATGGTTCGTTGGTCGCTAGTTTAATGGGTCGTTGTTCGATGGTTCACTGTTTGATGGGTCACTATCTGATGGTTCGATGGTTCGTTGTTTGATGGGTCTCTATTCGCTGGTTCGATGGTTTGTTGGTTCGCTGGTTTGTTGGTTTATTGGTTCGATGGTTTGTTGGTTTGTTGGTTCGATGGTTTGTTGGTTTGTTGGTTCGATGGTTTGTTGGTTCGATGGTTTGTTGGTTTGTTGGTTCGATGGTTTGTTGGTTTGCTGGTTCGATGGTCGCTAGTCGGTGGTCGCTGTTCGATAGGTCTTTGTTCGATGGTTCGTTGGTCGTTGATTCACTAGTCGTTGGTTCGCTATTTTGCTGTAATTTCTTACCATTCTGTTTTTAATTACCTATAGAATATTGAAACCCTCGATATGTGTTTTACATGTTTGCAAGGTGGCTCCAATCCGAGGGGAAAACAAAGTGTTTCATTACATAACACTTAGAAACAGATTCTTCTTGATTGATAGTTCATGAGTTGTATGTCAAAATAGTGATTATGAAACAGATGTCGTGCGGTAGGGTGTGGTATGATTGAAATTGAATTTTCTCTTGATGTTTTTAATTTATTATTCTTATCATTTTGGAAATATTTATTTGATGGGTTGAGTTCTGGAACATAATATTTTCTAGGTGCGTGTCACAAATTGAGGAAGATGCTGCAGAACATATGGGAAAAGTTTTAAAACGAGCTAAGGAGGAGACTTTGGAAAGAGTATACAAGGTAAAGCATTGGTGTGGTAACCTTTTATTCTCACATAATTTTACTTTACTGTGTCCTAATTCAAAGTATTATTCTTTGTATTTCCTGTACTTGTGTGTTTTAGTTCTTGTAATCTTGTATGCAAATGAAACTCTACTCTACAAAGTGAAACCTACAGTATATCAATTGTTGTTGGCTGATCTGGGTTGGAATAACACCTAACTTGTTTTTTCAGGGAAGATGCTAATGACTTTCTAGTTCAACTATGCAAATTATCATGCAGACTTTTGATGGTAACTTGTTATATATTAATGTTTATATCCATCCAATCGATGGTTCCTTTCTTGTTTGGCTTTGAAAGAGGTAGTTACTTGCTAAAATTTCCTAATTGGCCGTTTCCAAGGTGGTGATTAATATAACTTGTGAATACTTTCACATTTAGATGTATAGTGAAATAAGATTTATATAACAATATGTCAATATACCACAAATCTCTCTGAATCTATTCCTAATTAAAGTCAATAATGACCCAAAATAAGTAGAATCAATTTCTGACAAATACTAGTTACATACACCAAAATCCAATAAAAAAAATTTCTTTACAATTCATGCTTGTGTTATTTGTCTAGTTGCTTCTTCTTTGTTGTTTGTTGTCGAATGTGATCTCTCTGACAAAATATTGTTACTTGTTAAGCAATTCCCATGGTGATGGTGTGCTGCGTTGGCATTGGTGCGCTGCGCTACGCTGGTGTGCTACGAGAGAAATATTTCAATTGACAAAAGATGCAATCGAATATACATTTGTAGAAGATGGAGTCAAGAAAGATTTGAGAGAGATTTTTCAATCAACTAAAAAGTAGTAATTATCATTATAATTGTTATTGAAGCATATTTATGTTTGTAATTAATAGTAAAAAATCAGTTTGTAATAGTAAGTTTTTGTTATGTTTTAGTGTATAATAAACTCTCGAATGTAATTATATTTTTAATTTTAATATAATATAATTTTTAATATTGTTTTTAATAATTTTATTGTAATTTATATTGATTTTTAATATTATAATTATTAATTTTTTTTTTAATTTATGTATATCCTATGGTCACGGTTATTAGAAAACCGAGGCCATAGGGGTACCTATGACCTCGATTATTGGAAAAACCAAGGTTATAGATACACCTTATGGCCTCGGTTAGCATATAACCGAGGCCATATATACACCCTATGGCCTCAGTTAACATATAATCGAGGCCATAGGTACACCTTATGGCCTCGGTTTTTTAATAACCGAGGCTATAGGTACATCCTATGGTCTCGGTTAAAAAACTGAGGCAATAGATCGTTATCTATGGTCTCTCTCTTTTAGGCCTCGGTTCTTATAACCGTGACCATAGACCTATAGTCACGGTTAAAAATCGAGGTCATATGTAATATTTGTAGTAGTGATTGTAATATCAATTTTTACTATCACACATTATATACAGTAATGCTAGCTCTATAGTGTAACTGATTGCAATTGATATACACACAATACAAGTTAATAAACTTTAAGTAATAACACTAGACGATGTAAGGGACATAAACATGGCTCCTATGTGATGCAACGCATGGCACACAGTTACACTTTACAACTTCACATATTAATCCTTTGAGATACAACACACAATTACATTATCCAACAATATGATTAGTTAACGAGTTTGTTACTCAATGACATATAACTCATTTAAATATATAAAAGATATGAGATTCGAGTTATAATTAGTATGTATGAGTAGTATAGTTACATATTTAAAAAAAAAGACACTTCAATAGAAAATGGACAACATTATTAGTTGTAAGTAAATAAATAAAATAAATATTTACATTAATTTGATAAAGAAATTTTAACTGTATATTTGATAACAATACACTTGTGAATGAAGCTTACTGTACATGAAGAATTTTTTAGAAGATGATGATGGGGGTAGAATCTGGGAGATCTTTGGCAATTCTGAAGTGGGTAATGAAGGGAAATTTTTTTTCTTCATATAGTTATAAATGTTTGCTATAAGAAGCCATACAAGATCAGGGTCAATTGATGCAAGTCCTTGAAAGGCGTTAACAGATGCGGACTACTCCAACTACTATATCAGTAACCTTCTTGAGAAGTAATTCTAATACGAAGCGCTTTGTTTGTTTCGGGACAAATCAACAATCACGTTGAGCATGGAAGTAAACTTGAAAGCAATGCCCTGAAACACTTAATAATTCCTTCACAAAATTCTTCTGAAGCATTAGCTAGAGAAAAACGAGCTCCATATGTCAACTTCTTCAAGACTACAACCATATCCGGATTTATATTATTAGTAATTACACTTCAGATGTATGACTTCTTCTTTTTTATAGCTGTGACATAAGTCATCTAACATTTCTTAACAATGACTACAACTTTCATCATCATACCAATATGTAAAGCACAAGACTCCTGTAGGGGTTAGGGGTTGCTAACCAAAATGCTACACCGATTTCAATTACACTTTTCCCAAATCTTTGAACTTGAAATGTAAAACTAGCTTTACTTCAACATAAGCTTAATCTTTAGAAGATTATCTTCAGCCATATCTCAGACTACAATAATCATAATTTAGTCTAGGAAATATAGTAGCTAATTAATTACATTAACATTTAGTTTGATGCAACAAAATTCACCTATTTTTCATATCCTAAGTAACATTTTTTTAACAATTCATTCCCAACTAGATATCTCAATTAATACTGTTTTATTATTATCTCATCTCATTAAAAATTAAGTGAGATAAAATGAGATAAATTTTGAAAATTAACAGATTGTATCATGAATCTCATTAATATCTCATCTTAATTTCCACCTATGAAACTCGAGATAATTTTGATTTAACTCATGAATCAATGGGTGCTCAAGTATGAAAATCTATGCCCTAAAAATTTTAGCCGTTCAACTAAATTGTTAATTGAAAATCTTGAAAACATGTATAAAAAAAGGTCCTTCGTCAAAGTAAATAACAGTATTTTAGAGATTAAGAGCTCTGAAGTAAGTTTTCTACAATTAGGCGAAGAATCGATCTTTGGTTAAACAAAATGATAAAAAAAAACTCTTCTCAATTCCCATGCGCTACACAACCCTTTCTAAAAGTTATCAAGCTTACAGATAAAGAATCATGTGTGTCGCACTAAAAATTGCAAATTACAACATTATTCAAAGATATACTTATGAAACATTACAACTTCATAAAAAATATTTATGAGTGAGCATACTCTCTTTTATTTAAGTACTTTTCTTTTTTTACATTTAAAGCTTTGATAAGAGATTACATCATACTTCACATATATAATAAAATAGTTAATAAATTTTCTTTAAATATATTTTTCACTATTAAACCACATCTATATCAAAAATTGATATTTCTAAGCATTAGAGGATTTTATTTTTTAGAATATTTTTGAGACTCTCTCTTAATTTTTCTTAATTCTATTCATTTTAGGTTAAACTGATATTTCTTGTTTAATATTGATTAAATGATTTTTTTATTTAATTATTTTGAAGAAAAATTTGATATATGATTAGAAACGAAATAAAATAAAATAATAAATATGACGTAATATGACAATTAGATCTTCTTTGAGGACAGTCGAAGGTGGACTAAACTGGACCGACCTGGGGCCTAAATTGAGGCCCGCTTTTTATTATTTCTTTGAACATTTTGTGATTTTTTTTATTTTATTAAAAAAATTTATAATTTAAAATAAAAAAAACCTATCCCATTCTTGAATTTTTAACCAAAAAAAAGAAAAGAGTCCTTAAAAATTTATTTTTTTCTATGATAGTGTCTCTGCAATTTTCTTTTAAGAATTAATTTAAAGTATATTATGTTACGTCATTTGCTTGCTTTCCATTTAATTTTTAAATTTTAGTAAGTATTAGTTAATTAAACATTATGTGCTATTGGAACTAGCATATCAGTAGGTTATGTTATGTGTGATACACTGTTTACTAAACACATTTTCCATTCTCGTGGAATTTGGTTGATAAGATCTCATCTTCCCCCATTTTAAATGTATTAACATTTAAATTAAAAAAAACAGTAGCTTTTGATCTTAATAATAAATAAATACAATTTGATTTCCGGTCTTTTCTTTCTTTTATGTTGTGCGGTTCTAATACGTTTTCTTTTATGAAATTCGTGTATTTTTATTTTTCATTTTATTTCATAAAATCAGTACGTGATCGATAGTAGTTACAAAAAAAATTATTTATCATAAATTATTATATTATTATAATTTATGTAAAAGTTAATTATAAGTTAAAAAAAATTATATTATTTTAATTCATAATTATTTACGAGTATCATACAAAATATTCCAATAATTGCTACGTTACAAAATTGCAACGTAATTGGCAAGTTGTGATGCCTATACTGGTCTTGTCGCTTGCATGAATATAAGAGAGGAGAGACTTTGATAAGAGTTATTTATTTTATATATGCATGCATAGAATGTTTTATTTTATTAGCGTATTCATATTATTTTTTAAAATTTTCAAAACATATCATATATTTATACTTATTTATATAAAAAAGTTTTTTTTTCTTAGAACATATTGTACCATACACATCAATCATATTTTTTTTTATCAAATATTAGATAGTTATATTTTTCAATAAAATACTTACATTATCCCATATTTTATTTACTTAAATTATCAAATCATTACTTATTTAAAAAAAATCAATAATTACTTAAAAAAAAATATAAATGTTATTTGTATTTGAACGAGATTAAAAGATAATAATGGTAGTAAGTAGATATTAACACCTATCCACTACTTTTCATTATATTGTTTCTGCGAATTTTTTCCCTTTAAAACAACATTATATAACTTATATATAAGATCTAAAGTTTAATTTTAAATTTACACGCTTTAAATAAATCGTGGGTACCACCGCGTCATAACACCAGGTATTTTTATTTTTCATTAGGGATAATTTAAAGGGTACAAAGGTCGATAATAATTTGCTTTATTCATGTGTCAACTTTCACTTTTTACCGAAGAAAGATTAGGGAAATAAGTTAGTTTCATTTTAACGTAATTTCAGTATGTTTATACAATATGTTAAATAACGTGAGATCCTGTTGGTAACAATCAACGTACTAGCTGGAAGCATACACCAACAGTTTGGTAAAGAATGATAGGTTGTTTAAGAACATGTCTCTCCATAATTGTATTTATTTTTAATTATTATAATTTTGCTTTTTTTTTGTATAAATAGGTTGTAAACATTCATTTATTCCTCATCAATGAATCCATTTCTTATATGGTATCAGAACTAGGAAACAATTTCCAGAAAATTCAGCTAATAGAAATTTTTTTCCATTTTTCCTCAATCTGTTTTTTTTTTCAAAACCAATTTCGATTCACAAAATAATTTCAATTTCATCCCATCATATTATTCAGAAGAATCCGAGCAATCTGCAATTAAAATCAAGCCAAAATACCTCTCCACGCGCTCACACGCGCCTTGTTTAATCTCACCGGCGTTCCACGCATCTCGTCGAAGCCACACGCGCCAGCTGTTGAGGAAGACGACTCTAATGACAAGTCGTTCGCTCGCCGCTGAAACAAACGACGTGTCGTTCACATGGTTTGGTCCTCCATCCGGTCCGGTTCGGTCTTCATCCGGTTCAGTGCTTCACCGTTGCAGCCGATGTTCCAGCCACTCCAGACGTCAATTCACCCACTTTCCGACCGGTTCTGTGGTTGAAATTTCCGGTTCTATAATCTTTGACTCATTTTATATAAGATAAAACATATTTCAGTCCATTATTTATTTCATAAATAGTCATTATTGTCTAAAACACACTTAAACTTATCCCGTTCTTTCGAATTTATTTAACAAAAAATATCTATAACTACCAATACCAACCCTACTTTACCAAAATGGTATGATGACCCTAGCCATTCATTATATCTACACCACTCAGACCAACCAGGCATGGTTCTCGTAGCTCAATCCTTAAACCAAGAAAACTATCACATTTGGAGTCATGCAATACTCATGGCTCTAATAACCAAAAACAAAGAATGATTCATTGACGGCACAATCAAAAGGCCATCAACAAACCTTGAAGCAGAAATCAAACAATGGACTCATTGCAACATTCTTGTCAAAGGATGGATCCTCAACATCATATCACCCAAAATTGCATAAAGTGTCATGTATAATGATACTGCATATGAGCTATGGGAAGAATTAAAGGAACGCTTTTCGCACACCAACAAGGTGCACCTATTCCACATTGAGCAAGAGATCTATGATTGCATGCAAGAAGGTGTAAGCATTGGAGAATACTATATCAAATTGAAAAGTTTATGGGATAGTCGTGATGCACTATGTCCTCTTCCACATTGTGGAGGAAATGCCGAAAAGGAATTACAAGAATATCAACAAAAGTAGTGAACCATAAAGTTTCTCATGGGCCTTAACACGGTTTACACATCAGCACGTGGACAAATCTTGCTCATGGAACCATTACCTACAGTAAATAAGTTATATTCACTTATTGTTCAAGATGAAAATCAAAGAGCTGTCTCCACTCAAAGCATAGGAAGGATGCCAGAAGCTGCCGCACTTGTTGCCAGAGATAGTCGTCCACAATATCCTCACAAAAATACCTACCAAGGAACCCACATCTCAAGTGCAATAGATGCAACAATATAGGCCATAATTCTGAGAATTGCCGAAGTCACCTCAAATGTGATTTTTGTGGTCTCAATGGACACAATTTTGAAAACTGCTAAAAGCGTCTCAAATGTAATTTCTGTGGTTTGAATGGATATGACATCAACATGTGTCGGAAGAAAGTAGCAATTCAAAATAAGAGAAACACAAGTTATGGCTTCCCTTCCAAAGCTCATCATACTGACTTTCAGGAAAGTTGCTCCGACACAAAGACACCATCCCATAACTTTACATCTGCCCAATATCAAGAGCTCTTTACACTTCTCAATCAATCCAAATCAGGTAGCATGGAAAGTCAAGTGACTACTTCTTCAGGTAACATATTATGTGCAACTGTTTTCCATTCAGAAACTCGTTGGATTTTTGATACAGGGGCAACTGATCACATGATTTGTTCCCAAAACCTTATGAGCTCCAGCATTCCAATCACTAATCGGCATATGCATTTACCTGATCATTCTCTTGCCCGTGTCACACATATTGGCACTGTACATTTCTCAAATAATTTCATACTCTATAATGTCTTGTGCCTTCCCTCCTTCAAATTAAACTTAGTTTCAGTAGCCAAACTAACTCAAACCTCATTTTTCCATGTCACCTTCACTAATAGTATGTGCTTTGTTCAGGACAAATGCTCAGGGAAGACGATTGGGATGAGAACTGAGAAAGCAGGACTCTACTACCTGACTATTTCTGAAAATGCTGGATGTTTCTCCGTTTCAAACACTGCTTCCACCAACTCTCATCTATGGCATCAACGACTTGGTCATTTATCTAATAACAGTTTGCGTGTAATTTCTCTTTCCAACAACACACCTTTTTGTTCCATTAGTGATTGTTCTATTTGTTCATTATCTAAGCAAACACGTAATCCATTTCCTTTAAGTTCCATCAATACAAAAACACCTTTTGAAATGATTCATGTCGAAATTTGGGGTGGTTATCACATTCCAACACTTAATGGAGCACGTTATTTTCTCACTATTGTTGATGATTACTCAAGATGCACATGAGTCTATCTCTTACATACTAAATCAGATACACACACATTTCTTACCACCTCCATCAATCTTGTTGAAACACAATTTTCATCCAGAGTTAAAATCATTCGTAGTGACAATGGACCAGAATTCTCTATGACCCAGTTGTTTTCTACCAAGGGAATCCTTCATCAAACTAGTTGTGTCTCTACCCCTCAACAAAATGGTATTGCTGAACGCAAACATCGTCATCTTCTCAATGTCGCTCGTTCATTGCTCTTCCAAGCCAATCTTCTTAAACAATTCTGGGGAGATTCCATTCTTACAGCCACATACCTCATAAATCGTACTCCAATACCTATTCTCAAGGGTAAAACACCATTTGAAGTTCTTTTTCACAAAACTCCTAGGTATGAACATCTTCGTGTTTTTGGTTCCCTTTGTTTTGTGTCTACACATCATGATTGACTCACCAAGTTTGATGCTAGGTCACATAAATGCATATTCATTGGGTATCCATATAGGATCAAAGGTTATCGTGTCTACAATCTGGAAACAAGCAAGACTTTACTGTCTCGTGATGTTATCTTTCATCAACATGTATTTCCTTATTTCACTTCTGCTGTCAACACTCCAACTTTATTTCCTCCATCAGAAGATACTATTTATGATGACATACCCAACATTCGTCAATCAACCAATCCAAATATATCATTTGATCATACATCATCTGTCCTTCTAGCAATCAACTCAGACACTCTTCATCTTTAAAATTCATCTCCAGAAACATCATCATCAACTTCTCCACCACACATAACTCCTCCAACACCAGTCACACAAAGGCTTCGTCGATCCACCAATGTTCCTAGCTACCTTCAAAAATATCATGTAGAAGCTTCCTTGCCTTCCCGGTCCTTCCCTTCGTCTCACTCAGCATCGTCCAAAGACAAAGGTACTTCTTATTCTTTATCTCATGTACTAACCTATGACCAATTATCACCTACACATCGTGCTTTTGCTACTTCTATTTCCATTCTCAGGGAACCAACCACCTTTGTTGAAGCTTTTAATGATCCAAAATGACGGCTTTCCATGAAACAAGAAATGGATGCTCTTGAAACTAATGGCACTTGGACGCTTCAACAGCTTCCTCCAAACAAGAAACCAGTTGGTTATAAATGGGTCTACAAAATCAAGTATAATCCTGATGGCTCTGTGGAACGATACAAGACTCAGTTAGTGGCCAAAGGATACAGTCAGATTGAAGGTTTTGACTACCATGAAACTTTTTCACCAGTAGCCAAACTTGTCACTGTTCGGCTTCTCCTTGCCGTTGCTGCTATTCAAAATTGGCATCTTCGACAACTCGATGTCAACAATTCTTTTCTCTATGGTGATCTTCATGAAGATGTCTACATGTCCCTTCCACCTGGATTTGGACGAAAGGGGGAAACACGAGTATGTAAGCTACATAAATCTTTGTATGGACTCAAACAAGCCTCACGATAGTGGTTCATCAAGTTATCAACAACACTTAAGCTAGCTGGTTTTAACCAATCCAAGTATGATCACTCACTGTTCGTCCGAACCTGTGGTAATTCCTTCTCTACTCTTCTTGTCTATGTAGATGATATAATCATAACAGGAAACAATATACAAGACATTGAAGAAGCTAAAAATCATCTCATGAGACAATTCAAGCTTAAAGATCTCGGTGAATTAAAGTACTTTTTGGGCATAGAAGTTTCACGTTCCAGGAAGGGAATTGTTCTGTCATAACGCAAGTACGCACTTGAAATATTGGAGGACATGGATTATCTTGGTGCCAAATCTGCCAATTCACCTATGGAACAAAATTTATCCCTCAACAAGGTTGAAGGTGAATTCATCAGTAATCCCACATCCTATCGAAGACTTGTTGGGAGATTAATATACTTGACCATCACAAGGCCCAAATTAGTGTATGTCATGCACATTCTCAGTCAATATATGGATAAACCACGACAACCACATTTGGAAGCAGCTCAACGAGTGCTACAATATGTCAAGAACACACCAGGGCAATGTCTTTTTTTCTCAACAACTAGTTCATTACAACTAAATGCTTTTTGTGATACAGATTGAGCAAAATACACAGATATACGATGATGAACCACAAGATATTGTATGTTTCTTGGAAACTCGCTAATTTCTTGGATAACTAAGAAACAAAATACAGTCTCACGATCAAGTGTAGAAATAGAATACCACTCTATGGCAGTAACATGTTGCGAAGTAACCTGGTTACGATATATTTTGGATGATTTAGGTATCAAACACTCCCAACCAACCAAGTTATATTGTGACAATCAAGCAGCTCTTCACATTGCATCAAATCCAGTGTTTCATGAGCGAACCAAACATATAGAGATCGATTGACATCTAGTAAGAGAAAAGATTCAAGCTGGAATGATCAAAACTTATCATATCTCTACATTAGAACAACCAGCAGATATATTTACCAAATCCCTGAGTTTTTCAAAGTTCTCAAGCTTACTTAACAAGTTAGGAATAATTAACATATATTCTAACTTGAGGGGGAATGTTAAAGAACATGAGATCTAGCTGGTGACAACCAACATACCAGTTGAAAGTAGCCACCAACAGCTTGGTGGGAAAGGATAGGCTATCCAATAACATGTCTCTCTATAATTGTGTTTATTTTTAATTATTATAATTTTTTTTTATATAAATAGGTTGTAAACGTTCATTTATTCATCATCAATAAATCCATTTCTTACACAATAACTTTAAAATTATGGGTCAATTTTATTTTAATATAGACATTATATTTATATTTTTATACAATAACTTTAAAATCGAAGTCATCTTAGGTAAAAATAATAAAAATAAATTAAATCAGCCTTAGAGAAATATCTCTATTCATGTAGACGGGTGTCCGGCTCCCCGGCTCAATATATTGTCAAATGCTAACATTGGATGGGAGAAACATTTTCGTTACTATATATGTCAATTAATGTGTGATGTCAATATGACTTAATTGAGTTTATGTAAATTAAGGAAAAATCTTTGATTGGTTGAAGTGTAAGAAAAATGTCTAAATAGCTATTCCCCAATTGTCAAAGCCACCGTATCGTAATCGGTACATTATGAAGATTTTTAGTAAAAGGGGATGCATGAAGAGAATCTTGTGTCTCCCACCCATTATCAAATGTTTGACAAATAGTGTTAAATCACTTAAGTAACAGAAACTGATAGGGAATTTTTTTTATGGGTTTTTGAGATGCAACGAGATAATACCTTAAAAATTTAAATTCTCTCCCACCCATTATCAAATGTTTGACAAATAGTGTTAAATCACTTAAGTAACAGAAACTGATAGGGAAATTTTTTTATGGGTTTTTGAGATGCAACGAGATAATACCTTAAAAATTTAACTTATTTTATTGAGTTGATTCATGTATTTATAAATTTATATTCTTATTAATATTTTTTTAATGTTATTTTTATTTTCAATAATTTTCTCATATTTTATTTCTTATGTCTCTATTCTAACTCAAGAGATTTTGTATGTAATGAACATATCTCATTCAATAGTTTAAAAAAAAAATCAATTGTTTTTTAATTTAAAAATAAATAAATCATAACTTATTCAACAATTTATCAATTTTTTTTTACTTTTTCTAACTCTACATCTTACTCTCTTCTTCCCTAATTCTTAGCATTCCATTTTCTTCCTCTCTCTTTTTATTTTTAAAAAAAATACTAAAAATAAAATATCATCTTTCACCAACTTTTAATAAATAATAATTTATTTTTATTATAAATAAAAAATATAAATACTTTTTTATAACAAATAACTTATCAAATTTTATTATAAAATAATTTAAAATAATAATAATAAATTATAAAATTTTAAATTATTAAAAGATTTACTAAATAGTTACAATAATTTTTATGAAAAATTATTGACATTTTTAAAAAATAAATTATTTAAGATTAAAAAAAATTACAAAATAGATTACATTGTAACAAATATCTCTAATATTATTATAATTTTAATTATTACTAAGATAACAAATATTTATTAATAATTATTATATTTAAGTATTAAAATATAATTAATTAGATATAATTTATATATTTTATTATATTAATAATAAAAATAATTATAATAATATTATATTAGATAATATTTTCACACACAATTTGTGATATAATGTTTTATGTTTGTATTGTATCTTGTAAAAAGTTGTATATAGAGGCTTCACAATTTTTTTTAATAATTTAATTATTTTTATGAATATTATTTTTTATATTATAATTATTTATTAAATATAATTATAATTATATTTAATAATAATAATAATGTATTATATTATTTATGAATTATCAAAATGTTTAACATATCATTTTTAATATATGTATAAATTTATATTTATTTTATTATAAAATAAATTATATTTTATTTTTTAAAATAAAATTTTAATATATGATATGATAAAAGAGATTTGTGTATTTAAAATTAATTATAAATTTATAAAATGTTAATATTTTATTATGTTTATAATAATTATGTTTTGTAAAATGAGATTGAAATATTTTTTTAAAATAAAATAAGATTAAATTTTGATTATTTTTACACTAAAATATAATTAAACTTTTTTTTAAAATATTGAATGAAATATGTCTAGACAAAATCCCCTGACTCAATTCAATCCAACTTTGACCCATCTATTTGATAAGGTTTCATTATAATTGTTAGGTCCTCCAACTTCATGGTCTCGAAGGTTGACTCCAACCCACCTACTTATTTGCATAGGATTTTAAGGTCCTCTAAGTTAACTTATGTAACGGACTTACATCCCATGATATTTAGAGAATTTCATTTAAAGTATAATAAACCTCACATTTACTAATTGATCGAAACAATAACGATAGATTTTTATACCATTTAATACGTATAATAATTTTTATTAATTTTTATAAGATAATGAACTCACAAGTTGACTCATGAATCAATAATATTTTTTATTCTCATGTATTTTAATTTTTATATAATCTGTAATTTGATGAGACATCAACCTTATCATACAATTTCAAAAATACCTACTTTTAAGTATTAACTATAGCTATATCTATCATAAAGTCAAGAAAAGTCCACTAACATTTGAAGGAAACAGTTGATCAAGTGCTCTATAAACTATTAATTAATTTTAAAAAAAAAACTTAAATATTCAAACTAAATTGATCACACTGAAAAGTCTCTGTTGGGACTATTTCCTTTGCTCTATGATCTTGTGCAAAAAGTTGCTGATGTGTTAATTCAAAATCATCATTTGTATTTTCCTCCAATATTCCAAGCTCATTTTCCAAGTACCTAAACCACATCTTGTTATCAACTTCAACAAAACTTGAGCCCTTTGGATCAGCCTTAGCTCCATGTAGTTGAACTAATTGATCAGAATTAGCTTGCTGTAAGGGACTTAAACTAGCCAACATGTTCCAAAAGTCATGATCTGCCTCCAATGGAACTTCTGGTTTATTAACCTCATCTTTTAATAATGTGTTATTAACATGATCGTCATAATCTCCTAACAAGAATTTCCCCATTTCATCTTCTGTCCATGAAACATCAATTTGAGTACTGGTATTTGATGAAATATTATTTGAATCATATGATGAAACAGAACAAGTAGTGGTCTTTTTAAGGTTGTTCTTGTCTTGTGGGTAAAAAATATCATTGTTCATGTTTATTACTTGATCAATTTTCTCTATGCCTGTGAAATTGCATTGATCTCCCCAATTAGATCTCTTTCCAATTGATTCTTCATCTGATTGATGGCTTGATATTGAACTTGGTTTTACATGATTACAAGACAAAATTGAACTAGAAGAAGATGAGGATGAAGATGTTATGGATGATAATTCCTTTAATATTTCTTCTGATTTGGTACTTTTGGGCTTATCAGAATTCTTCATGGATAATGCTCTTTTCTTCAAATGTGTATTCCAAACATTCTTAATCTCATTGTCTGTCCTTCCCGGCAAATGTGATGCAATTGTTGACCACCTAATCACATTAATTATAAAATTAAGATAATTAACAATTAGGATTGACTTAATTATATTAATAAATAATAATCCTTAAATTTTTTTACATACTATCATTTAGTCCCTTTAACTTCTTCTTTTTATGATTTAATCTTTTTTTTTTAAATTACACATTTAAAATTTAACATAAACTTTTAATTGAACTTAAAAGTTTAAAAATAAAGATTCAAAGAATAAAAATTAAAAGGTAAATGAATCAAATTATATATTAATTTTTTTTATTAAATGTGTGAAAAATAAAAAATAAAAAAATTATAAGAGAAAAAATAAGATAACAAAGCTAAACATATCGATCTTACTTGTTTCCCAAAGCTGCATGTAGTTTGATTATGGTATCTTCATCTTCTTTGGTGAAATTACCTCTCTTGACGTCAGGTTTAAGGTAATTAATCCATCTCAAACGACAACTTTTTCCACATCTTTTCAAACCTATAAAAACAAATAGAAAAGTAGCATTTTTAAAAGAATTTTCATATATATATATATATATATATATTATATTTCTATATATTATAATTGTAACTAACTTAATATGTTTTTATTAAATATAATTATATTTATAAATAATATTATTTTATATTAATTATGATTTATTATAATTGATGTAAAAATGTTAATCATTACATTCATAAGCACTTAAACCTCTGTCTCATTCTTTTTAAACCTTTTCCTTCATAATATATTCTGATTTTGAATTAAATGCACTGAGAGAAAAATAAAATAAAATAAAAGGTTGCGTCATAACCCATTAGTGATAGTGGGCGAAGGGTAAAATAAACATTACCCACCATGCAAATTAAGATTCCCAAGATATTTTATGTGATGATTTTGATCTATTAGTGGCACTAATTGATTTTTCAATCATCAATTTCGACTTGGCTTCTATTATTTTGTTAGGTTGGTAAGAACCCTAAGATATTTTTAACTTGGCCAGACAGTACGTGCTTGGCAAAAAACTCACCAAGAATTTAGTGCAACACCATCTTAATTGACTGGTGGTTTTAATTAGCAACCAAAAATAAAAAATAAAAAATAAAAAAATCTTTATTGACTGATGACTAAAAGGCGATGTGTAACATTTTGGTGTATAACCAATTAATCAAGGTTATGAGTTCGAATGTCATGTAAGAAAATTTGATTTACATTATTTAAAATAAAGTGGGTTTAATAGTGACCTTAATTAGGAGGTCCTTCTTTCCAATTCTTAGAATAAATTAGGTTTGAATACGACAAATAAAAACTGATAAATGAGGCAAAATAAGTTGAAGTTGGCAACCAATAAAGAGAAAATTTTTAAATAGTCTTTATCGCTATATTTGTGAGATGCATGTATAGTCCTTTTAAGTTGACTAGTTTGGGATTTTGGGTATATCAAGTTTTATAAGTGCGTATTTGTTATTTCAAAAAAGGATATAAATGTGAAAAAAAAATCATAACTATTTGATAAATAAATAAAACATTATATATTGAAGTAGAGTAGTATATGATATTCATTTTAAGTTTCAAATTTAGAGTCTTGATCCACAAGTGCCAACTAAAGTAAATTTTTAATAAATAAATAAATAAATGTTTTTGGTATATAAACTTATGCTAATTAGGACATCCATCACTAACTATATATGTAAAAAGAACACCCTTCAAATTAAGATGATAGCATATATAGAAGGAAATGACAAGTATCCTTATTATTATTAAAAATCAACCAACATATCAAAATTTCATTTTCTTCTTATATATTAATTAAGCTGATCTCATTCACCAATTTAACACCTTAATCCCAAGTAATTTTGCATCACAAGTTGAGATATACATTAGTCATCAAAATTGAAACACTCTCGATGTCAGCACAAAACGTTATCAATATTGATATTTTGAAAGAAAAGTTTATTAGTGCATAGAATCAAGTAAAAATGATAGCAATGTATATCATAACTATTACATACAAAACATCATTAATTTTTTTTGTGTGACATTGTAAGTTAAATAACTATTAAAAAATTAATCACAAGTTTCAAAATTTTAAAAAATGTTAAAAATAGATCAAGTGAAAACATATTTATGAATTTTTTTGAGTTGCTTTGTGTTTTTTAAATTAATTATAATTCAAAAATTATAAACTTTTATAGATTTTAATACATAACAATTGATTTATAAATACATAGTAATAAAAAAAACAAGTGTGTTCACGTGTTACATTAAGGATGGTTTTTAAAATTTTAAATTTCTAGTTCACTTTTCAATATTTAATTGGTTATATATTATCACCATTTTATTAAAGTGAGTTAACTATTAATATCATTAATTTTAGAATCAAAATGAGTATTTGGATAAGAAAGAAAAAAAATAAGGATAATAATTTTTTTTAATGAAAAATAGACTAATAATTTAGAGAACAAAAATTTGAAATAATTTCGTCTTTTTAAAAAAAAAATTCACTGACAAGCACTTTTACGTGCGAAGAGGAGTAAGATTAGTAAGATTCAATCACACATATTCAAAGGAGATATACTCCTTCGATTGATAAATTATCAGCTGATTTAAATGCACCCAAAACACACTACAAAAATGGCAATTAATTCATAAATTAATGTCATTTGGCTCCATATGATAAATTTGAACCTCGATCATATCATTCTTAATGCATTTGCTTCATCAGCATGTGTTTGTCTCAGCAGAACAATTCCCCCTTGTAATATGTAATAACAAAGTTCGGAACCCAACAGGAACTATTCGATAAAAAACAATTAAAGAATATAAAAACAATTTCTTCGTAGAATAACCATAGCAGCCATATATATCAGACACAAAGAAAGAAAGAAAGAGTAGATATTTAATAATTACCAGCAAGTTTGGGGAGAGCCCTCCAGTTATCATGGCCATATCTTTGGATGAAAGTGATAAGCCTAAAGTCCTCAGAAGGGCTCCATGGACCTCTCTTCACTTGATTCTTATCACAACAAGGTGCTCTTCCTCTGCCCATTTTGTTTAATCTATGATGATGATGATGATCTGTTCTAATTTTACTGTCTTAAATATATTATTAAGAACACTAGTACTCGATCTCACTAGATCTAGAATATTCATCTACATGTACATATTTTTTAATTCCTCTGTCTTTCACTATATCTATATATATAAGTATAGAGGGAAAAAAAAAAAACGAAGAGAGATAAATGGGATATAGATGGAAAGAGATTATGATTAATCCAAATCCACAAGATTCATGCCTTCAATGAGACCACTCCTCCTTTGCTGCAATAAATAGCAAATCCACCAAAATTTTCCAAATGTTTGGTATTTCCCATGTCTCTATTTATTATTCTTTTTTTTATGCTTCATAAATTATGTGTCATTTTATTGTATCATTATGATATTTTTTGTCATGTAATTTTTGTAAAGAACTCATAAATAATTTGATTTTTAAAATTACAACACTTTCATATAACTATAAATTTATGTAATTAAAATATTCAAATTTTAAAAATGGAATGATTTATATAATTTTTACGAAAATTACGTGAATAAAATATGGTAACGATACAAATAAAATAAATTTTAAGATTAATTTCTAGTATAATTGGGAGAGTTATACAACTACATAGAATGATATGATATTGAATTTCTTATCTTATTAATGTCAGCAAAATTATATATTATTATATTGGAAAGGTAATATTGGTAAAACATAACTTGAGTATATACTTTTTGTTAACCTTATTCTCTCGCACACTTAATTATTAGCAACTATTAAAAATATTAAAATATATAAATCTATTATTATTTTTACATTCATATTATTTATATTATAATATATGGTTGAATTATATTTAAAAATAGATAAGTGTTATTATTATTTTGATTAATAAGTTATGGGTGTAAAATATTGGTATGATTTTTGAATTACTTATTAACAACAAATTAATTGCATTTAAAGATTTGATTTATGATAGACTTAAAATTTAAAAAAAAATATTTAGCATATTAAATAGAATAATTTTTTTGTCATCATTTATGTGATATTTATAAATATTAAATGAATAAAATTTATGTTATATTTATTATTTTATGTACATGACTACAAATAAAATCATTTTTTTTTGTTTTTGGCTAGTAATAGGCACAACTCAAATTATTTTTTCATATTTGAAAACTATCTAACCATAATTGCACTTACAATAACTGCATTCATATACAATTAATTATAAAAATATAATTATTTATACTATTATTATATTAATAATAATGATAATGTTTTTAACTACTTTCATGTGTTTTTATATAAATAATAAGACACAAAAAAATAACAAATAATAAATTAATTGCAATATTGTTCTTTTACTTATTATTATAGTCAATGACTCTAGATGCAATTTGATCACAACCGTCCACGTTGTTCTCTTTGACGTTATTCATCAAATGTGTGCACCCCATCCTGAATTGAACGGTGGTCTATATTTTCTCTCAATTTTTATATTAATTTTAATTATTTTTTTAAATACATAAAATAACCTTCTAAAAATTAAAAAAAAACACTATTAATATTGAGATAGATTTAATTTATTGAAATTCAATATTAAACAGATCTAATTTACTAGGATTTAATTTAAATATCATTCAATTAACAACATTTAATGTAAAAATTTAAACTAATATTATTTGTTATAGTAAAAAATGTAAGTACCCTTATAAAATGACTCTATTTTTATAGTTATAAATTTTGAGGAGTAATACAGATAATTTTCTTCTATATCAAACATTATTTGATTTAAAACAATGCTTTAATTGATGGGAAAAGGGTAGATAAGATCTTATAGAATAAGTTTTTTTATCTTAGTGTTTTAGTAAAATTGGTAAAAAAAAAAATCTTAGTTTTCTTTAATAAAATAAAGAGTATTTAAAACTATGGCTTGTAATAATATTAACTGAATAATAAAATGTAAATATCAATTTTTAAATAAATAAGAGAGAGATGGAAGGACACAATATAATAAAGAAATCTGAAAATAAATTAAATTGTAAACCTAATCAAATACTTAAACCATATCGAATCTATCATCCTTAGTTAGCACCCTATTCGAAAGTTCCTTGTTGCTTTCCATTGAATCTATCTATTGTTAAAGTTGAGTTAATTCAAAGTGGGACAATGAAGATTGAAACGACAAAAGAGTTTGTCCCATAGGTGAAAAATGTGAGATACAATGAGAATTAATACTAGCAATAGTACTCAAGGGAACCTGCAGAAGGAGAAGAAACTACAATATATAGTGTTTATTTAAAGAACATGGAATGACACTAAATCTAAGAGATGGTTCTTAATTGGAGGGAGTAAGTGAAATATGTAAAAAGACAAATAAAGCATCTTTAATGCATGTATGTCATTATTACATGATCAATTTTATTAAAATAATGTTGCATAAAATACACTTATTGATTATTTTTCTTAAAAATAATAGAATAAAAACAACTTAGTTTATGACTTACATAATTAAACATATAATTAACTTAAGTTTAAGTTGTAGGATTCAGGTCCTTTATTAATTATAATATTTATGATTTAAAGTTTATTATTAAGATGTATTATATAGTATTTTCATCATTGGACAATCGTTTCTGATTCATGGGCTCCAAAGAGATTATAATTTTAAATATATGTACAAAAACATATTTGAATGTGTTAAAAATTTAATAAGGGTCAAACATTTGAGAGGAGGTGATTTTAAATAATATTTTATTATAATTATAAGTTAACAAAGTAATTATGTGGATTTCCTTTTCAATTTAAGTTGACGGCAGAGCATATCCTCTAAAATTTGAGGAAACAAATTCCCAATATATGGAATTAAATTTCCTAATAAAGAAGAAATTCAAATTAAATTTGTCTCAAATAGAATATTTAAATAAAATTAAGTAATCTATGTAAAGTAAATATTGCAAATCTTGTGGTGGTTACAATACTTGGCAAAGTTTTTACAGAAGTCTTTTAGCAATTCAGGTCACAGATTTATTTGCCTCTTTCAATACTTTTACCAAATGAACATCAAAACTTGCAAGTAGTTATTACTCTCTATAAGGTATAAATTCAAATACTATTCATATAAGGTTTTTTTATTTAATAAAAAAATACTTTAGATCAATTTTTTTTAAACAGCACTAATATATTGAAGATATTGATATGGATTTATTTTTTAACTTAATAGTACTTCATTAGAATAAAAGTTACTAAGATCAAATACTTACACAAAAAAAGAGCCTAAGCCAATACAACAAACCAAATTGTAGAAACATAAAATAGAATTACTTCAAATCATCGTAATGATTGATGAGAACTAAAATTTTCCCCAATAAGGTTAAAAATATTTTTAAAAATTCTCTCATTTAACTTTCTAAATTTTACACTATATAATAATAAATTTGAGCCATTTATTCTTTTTTATTCTTTTGCTTAAAACTTCATCCAACTTTGGATTGAATAGTTACTTAAAGATAGTAATTATCCCAATAATAACATACTGTACATAACATCCAAAGAAAATATACATTCTATAAAAAATATCTTATATCTACCTCAAACACACCACCAAATAAATAATTTTAATTTACTAAACAACTTAAAATCTCCATAATCTTTTCTAAAAGGCTTCGTCATGATTGCACTTAGAACTGTTTTGTCTAACTAAACAATAACCTCACAATCCTTCTTCATCAAGAATAATTGATAGCAAATAACATGATATAGTGCACTATCAAGATTTGCTATAATGTCATATAAGGATGTCTCTAAGATGAGAATCAACCATAAAAATATTCTTAATCACACAAACATTATCATAGAGAAAGATATTTTCAAAAATATTTTAGTTCAAATTTCTTGGTACAATAATAAAATCTCCAACAAAATTAACCAAAGAGATCTAAAGAGAGAGAGTTTTGAAAAGCTTTTCTCCTATGACATGAATTTTTTTGCATATAAAAACCTCTTATGACTTAGTTTTAAGCCTCTAATATTTGTTCAACTTTTGAAATTGTTAAATATCAACATATGTTCTTAATGTTGTGGGTGGAAGCGATAAACAACGGTATATGAATATATCAAAGCGGTAAAAGGAGACACAAAATTTACATGGTTTGATAATTCTCCTAGGTCCACGGAAAACAATAGATATTATTTGAACTGAATAAGAAATATACAGAATACATATACAAATTTCCTCACTAATAATATCTCTCAAGTGTTTCCTCAAACTCACTAAGTATTTTCTTTCTTTGAGTTTGTTTATGCTCTCTCTGATATTTTCTAATTTTTACCTTGTTCTTCAATGCATAAACTCGTCTATATTTATAGATGAAGCAAGACTCTCTTTCCCTAAATTGTGCCATAATTTAAGCCTTAAATTATGCCACTAATTTCCTTAAATCATGCCACAAATTAGGCTACTAATTTCCCTAAAATTATGTCACTAATTTGTTATTTTTAGAGCCAATATTCAACAATCTCCACCTTGGTGAAAAAGTCTATAACACTGTCTCCAAATGCGCCCTAGGTACTCTAAGCTCGAGAGATGTTGATCAAGTTCAACCAGTGTTGAAACTTGATCATTGTAACTACCTTTGTAAGCATATCTGCAGGGTTATCTATAGTTCCAACTTTCTGGAGTATAACATTCCTTTCATCGACAATTTCTCGAACAAAATGAAATCAAACATCGATGTGCTTGGTACGACCATGATGAACTTGGTTCTTTGCCAAACAAATGACACTCTGGCTGTCACAGAAAACCTTCACATTTTTCTGAACAATACCCAAATCCTTGGTCAACCCGAGAATCCAGATAGCTTCTTTGAATGCTTTTGTTACAACTATATACTCTGCCTCTGTAGTAGACAAAGCTACAGTTTACTACAATGTTGATCTCTAACAAACTGGTCCTCCTGCCATTGTGAACACATAACCAGTTGTAGATCGACGTTTATCCAGATTTCCAACATAGTCAAAATCCACATATCTGACTAGGTGTTTACCTTTAGTGTTGTCTCTCTCAAACTTCAAACCAATATTCATAGTACCATAGATGTACCGTAGAATCCATTTCACTACTTGTCAGTGTTCTTTACTGGGATTATGCATGTACCGACTCACCATACTAACAACGTGGGGAATATCAGGTCTGGTGCAAACAATTGCATACATCAAGGAACCAATGACATTTGCACATAGAACACACTCCATTTACTTCTTCTCATCGGTGGTACTAGGTGACATCAATGCACTCAATTGAAAGTGAAGAGCAAGTAGTGTACTTATTGGTTTGGTATTTTCATCAATGTCAAACCTTTGTAGTACTTTGTTCAGATACTGAGTCTGTGTCAAACAGACTGTGCTTGTAACTCTATCTCCTGTGATTTCCATACCAAGAATTTTCTTAGCTTCTCTAATATCTTTCATTTCAAATTCTGAACTTAACAAAGCCTTCAATCTGTCGATCTCTACCTTACTCTTAGATACAATCAACATATCATCAACATATAAGAGCAAATAAATGAAGGTATTATCTTGGAGTTTCCAAAAGTATACACAGTGATCAAACTGACTGCGTGTGTACTTCTGCTCTCTGATGAAGCTATCAAAGACCTTGTACCATTGTCGTGGTGATTGTTTCAAACCGTAAATGGACTTGCTCAGCTTTCCAGCCCAATTCTCTCATCTTGGAACTTTGAATCCATTCGATTGAGACATGTAGATCTCTTCGTTCAAAGTACCATAGAGAAAAGCTATTTTGACATCGAGTTAAGCTAACTCGAGATCAAACTGTGCTACCAAAGCCAATAGTATCCAAATAGTGCTTAACAACAGGTGAGAATACATCATTGTAGTTTATTCCTTCTTTTTGAGCATAGCCTTTTGCTAGCAATCTGGCTTTGTATATGATGTTGTCTTTACCAGGAACACCTTTCTTCTTGGCATAAACTCATTTGCAACCAATAGTTTTCTTTCCTTTAGAAAGTTGAAGCAACTCCCAAGTCTGATTATGGTGTAGAGACTTCATCTCTTAATCCATTTCCATCTTCCACTTCATACTATCAACTCTTTACACGGTTTCTCTTTAAGTGCATGAGACATCATCATCAATTACTAGAAGTGAGAATGCTACCATATCTGTGTATCTGGTAGGCTTCCTAATCTCTCTTCTCGGTCGAGTAGTGGCAATAGATTCTAGTTGTTGATTGATCAGTGGTAATGGTGAGAAAATCTCTACCTTAATTGAGATATCTTCTTGATCATCAATTTCATCTTTACCACGATTGGTAGTCGGTGCAATCTTTTCTAGATTTTCCGGAGTCTCAAGCATCACCTTAGAAAGAGTATTTGGACTTTCATTCTCTTTCTCTGAATTTGTCTGTCTCAACATAATAGACTCGTCGAATGTGACATCTCGGCTTAAGAAGATCTTCTTGGATTCATCACCCAAAGTCAAAATCCTTTAACTTCTTTCTTAAAACCCAAGAAAACAGCTTTCTTTGCTCTATGATCCATTTTGGATTCACTAACATGAAAATATACAGGACATCCAAATATTCGCAATGAATCATAATCAGAAGCTAGTTGTCCAGACCATACCTCTTTAGGAGTTTTCCCATCTAATGCATATGAAAAAGCCTCAGCCCAAAATGTCTTGCTTAATTTGGATTGAGATAACATACATCGAGCTTTTTCAACCGAAGTAAATTCATTCGTTCTGCAACTCCATTTTGCTGTGGTGTACGAGGAATTGAAAAATGTCTGATTATCCCTTCATCTTGACAAACTTTGAAGAAGGTATCTGATTTGTACTCGCCACCATTATCAGATTTGAGCCTCTTAATTTTCTTGCTTGTCTAAATCTCGTTCATTTTCTTCCATTTAAGAAAGATATCCAAAACTTCTTCTTTGTGACTCATGGTATATATCCAGACATATCTAGAGAAATCATCAATAAAAATCAAAAACCAGCGTTTACCTCCAAGTGAAGCATTCTTGGAAGGTCCCTAGACATCCATGTGAATATAATCAAGAGATTCCTTAGTACGATGAATGGTAGTACCGAGCTTGATTATTGTTTGTTTTCCCATTACACAATACTCGCAGAAATCAAACTTTCCAGTCTTGGCACCTTTAAAAAGACTTTGCTTTATTAAGCCTTGCAAAGCCTTTTCACCGACATGCCCTAAGCACATGTGCCACAGGTGGGAAGAATCACTTGTCTTTTCTTCAGAACTACTTGAGACAATTGTTCTTCCTGTAATTGTATTCCCATCTAGGAAATACAAGTTCGTCTTCTAAGTACCCTTCATCGCTACAAATGCACCTTGTATAACTTTCAAGACTCCATTTTCCAATGTTACCTAGTAACCATCAGAATCTAGAACACCTAAAAAATGAGGTATTTCTTTAGGTTAGGAATATACCTTACATTTGTAAGTCGTTTGATTGTACCATTGTGCATCTATAGTCGTAATGTTCTGATTCCTTTTGTCTGACAGGCATTTTCGTTGCCTATAAGCACAACTCCTCTATTGAGCTCCTCAAAACTCAAAAACCAATGTCTGTTTGGACACATATGATAAGAACATCTAGAATCAAGGATCCACTCATCTGAGTAGGTTTCTGATGATGAAATTGAAAATGATGATTCTTCATCTTCATCGGCCTTCTGTGCAACATTTGCATTTTACTTGTCCTTGTTTGGACAATCTTTCTTCCAGTGCCCTTTCTGGTGACAATAGGCACACTCGTCCTTTGCAGGACGTCTTTTGGATGATTCTCCTTTGGACTTTGATCTGGATCGCCCCCTATTATTTGATCCGCCAAATTTTTTTTTGTTCATCCTACCTCTGGTTGTCGTTAATGCTTCTGCTATTGAGTCTTTATGATCATGTTGATCCTTCTTCCAGTACTCATTATTTATCAAAGCATTTGAAACATCTATGAACCTAACCTCATCTTTTCCATATAATAGGATTGTGGTTATATGCTCATAGCTCTCAGGTAATGAATTCAGCAACATCAAAGCTTTATCTTTATCGATAATTTCAACATCTAAATTTTGTAGATCGGCCAAAATTTTATTGAAATTATCTAAGTACTCAATCATAGGGGTACCTTTCTTGTACTGGAAATGGAAAAATTTCTTCTTCAAGTAGAGTTTTTTCTCAATACTTTTCGTCATGTACTTGTCCTATAATTTCTTCTAGAGAACTATGGCTACATTCTCTTTCATGACAAAGTACTTCTGATCTTTTCCTAAGCACAGTCGAATTGTGCCACAAGCTTGTCGGTTGACATAATTCCAATCTTCATTTGAATAATCTCCTGGCATGGTTCCCAAGGCTATATTAGATCTTTCTCGGAACAATAGATCTAATACTTTACATTGTCACATGCCAAAGTTATTGGTGCCATCAAATTTCTCCACCTCAAACTTTGCGTTGGACAACATAGTTCTTCGAGTAGAACAACTTGGTTTGTTAGAAATTTTAAGGTCATCTTGTTCACCTTCTTCGATCTCTCTTTTATCAGCAATAAGTACAAACGAATAACATAAATTTTGCACTTACAACTTAAAACAGTGTTTTTCCAATTTTATACCTTATTTGAAAAAAATAGAGTCCACGGTTGAATTCAGAACGGTCCAATTAGCTAGGAATAGGTCTGCTCAGTTGAAAACGGATGAAAACCAGACCAACTCGGTCCAAATATTACTAGTGACTGAGTTGACTCAATTGCTAGCAACAACACTCCGGCGGCTTCTGGCGGTGCTTTTGACTTTCGATTTGAGCGATTCTTTCACCATTACGTTCGTCTCGTCGAGAGCTTCGATTTGATCTATAATAATTCTATATTTGGCTATGATACCAATTTGTTGTGAGCAGAAGCGATAAATAGTAGTATATGAATATATCAAAGCGGTAAAAGAACACACAGAATTTACGTGGTTTGACAATTCGCTTAGGTCTATGAGTGGTAGCAGATATTATTTGAACTGAGTTGGAAATATATAGAATACAGATACAGATTTCCTAACTAATAATATTTCTTAAGTTTTTCTTCAAACTCACAGAAAATTCTCAAACTTACTAATTATTTTCTCTCTTTGAGTTTGCTTATGTTCTCTCTGATTTTTTCTGATTTTTGCATTGTTCTTTAATGCATGAACTCCTCCTTATTTATAGATGAAGCAAGACTTATTTTTCCTAAATTGTGTCATAATTTAAGTCTTAAATTAGACCACTAATTTCCTTAAATTATGCCACTAATTTTATTAAATCATGCCACTAATTTTTCTAATTATATCACTAATTTCTCTAATTATATCACTAATTTATTACTTCTAGAGCCAATATTTAACACTTTATATTTTTTTTTCCAAAATCAAGTTTAGTGTACACATATTAGTGGGGTGGTTTGATCCTATAATCTTAAACACCCACTTTAATAAACTAGTATATCAATAGGGTTGCAAACTCGATTGTTCTTGATAATTACTTTAAAAAAACGCAAATATAAATAATATATTTTAAAATATATATATTTTATAAAATAATCCGAGATGTATTAACATCATACGATATTTTATTTATTTATTGAAATTAGCCCCCATGATCTTAAGCCAAAGTTGGTAATTAACTAATTAATTAGGCTTCTTTTGTTATCAGAAATATGGAACATGCACAACATATTAACAAATGACACACAAGCTAAGAAAGAGGTACGGCTAAAAATATACTACGGGTGTGAACACCAAGGGGTAAAACTATCTTAAGTCGCTGTATCATTTAGGTCACCAGCCTAAGCTAGTGTCTTTTGAATATAATAGAACATTTAGAATTAAAAGATTAATTAATTAATTTAAATGAATTTCTTTATCATTTAATTCCTTTCCATGCATTTCCATATATACTATTAATCTAATAAATTCTTATGAAATTCATAAATTGAAAAAACTCCTTTAAATGAATTATTGTTTAATATTGAGTTATGGTTAAGTGATATAATTCATCCATTATTATGAACACAAATTCGAATCATATTATTGTATTATTTTCTTTATTTAATGAAAAAATATATAATTTTATATATTATCTTTCAAAAAAAATCTATCCATTTTAAAAAGAACTTGACAAACTAGTAATTAATCATCCTCCAAGTTCTTTGGTAGGGAAACTAACATTACAAAGCCTTTTTTCCAATTTGCGCACCTAATCTTGACTACATTTTCCATTTGAGTAAGTAAGAGATTCACTAACCTTTGTAGACCCTAAAGACTAACAAATCTTTGTAGAGTCAAAAGAAAGAGTGGGAGTATAGAAAGGAGACAAAATTTTAAAATTAATAATAAAACACTTAGCTTAAAGTATGTGTTTATTACATCTACATGACATAAATCTTACTTCTTAGCCTAAAATGGGGCCACGTGGCACGGCCTTAAGTTTACAAATTCAAAGATAGTAATGTTTTGTCATAACAACCGCATACTGTCTCAAACGAAGATATTGTGAACCCAGCATTGAGTCTAATTCCGTGTTATAATTTTCTTGAATTTTTATTTAATTCATATTTATTTATTGTTTCACAATTTAAATGCATACAATGGAATTATAACACGAAACCTGGCTCTAAAGTCATATTTTATAAAGTTACTATGTTAAAAATTCGAATCAAATCTTAATTCATATACGTATATATTTAATTGAAATAGTGTAACGGTTTGATAATGTTTAAAAGTCAAAAATTCAAACTTCAACCCCACATTCCATAAAAATAAGTACTTGTTTTTTAATTGAAGAAATTAAAACAATTCATTATGAGAGGGTATAAGTGAAAAAGTACAATTTTCATATAAATACAAGGTCAAATTTTTTAAATATGACAGATTATAGATGATAGGCAAAATTTAATTGATCTTGAATCAAGTGGATATTATATTTAAAACAATCTACCTAAAAAATAAATTATAAAATATATTAATTTATAAAAAAATTCCTTCATTTGTACTGTTATTATTACATTTGTTTTTCGTATTAATAGATATTTTTTTATTAGACATCTTTGGGGTAAAGTATATTTTTTTTATTAACAAATATTTTAACAAAACTAAATCAATTGGGATAGTTTTTCTGTTTATAAGGAAGGTTAAAATAAGATGTATATTTTTTTTAACTTTTATATTGACACTTGGGATATGTCTAATATTTTATTTTGATTGGGTTTTTAGACTATGAACATCAAGTAGGTGTTAAAGTCATAATACATGAGTGATTGGATTTTTTTGCAAGAGTTGTAGTTTGAAAGTATAGTACATTTTGGTACTGATTTGACACAACTTTAAAATGCGACTTACCCTTTTGGAGTTATTTGTGTAAATAAAATGGAAATTAATCAATGCTTTTTTATTGTCAAATTGTAATGACTTATAATTTCTGAGTTGGTCGGCATGTCTCTTTGACTATATAACTCTAAATCTATATTACCAAAATAATTTAGTAGTATGTTGAAAAGAAAATTAATATTAATTTTTAGAATATGTTTATATACATTTTATTATTAATTGAATATAAAAATATGTGAGATGATAAAATAATTATAAAATATTTATTACATAATCGTAAAAATGTACCGTGTAAATTAATGTATGCTTTAAATTGTGAAAAAAAGTAATTTTTTTTTCTTTTTAACATGCACAACAAAGAATAATTTCTTTTATTTAAAAAAAAATACAGAATAATTTCAATAGAACTGTAATACGTACTACATTGAAAAAGGAAAGATATAAGTAGATTAGAAATATTTGAGTTAATGTCTCTTTTAGAATGTACCCATTCTCTATAATACTGTTGTATTAAAAAAATTCCCCTTAAGGAGTACTCAGATACTATTAAAATAAAGAAAGAAATCAATTTTTTTATTATAAATTTATTACAAACCCAACAAATTAATATAGGTTAGTCTCATTTAGCATAATTTTGTCATCTTATATAATATACTCTTCACGTTATATTGATTATATCTTGTTCTAATGTACTCGTCATGTTATATTGATTATATCTTGATGTATGTGATGTCATTAATTTACAAAAAGAAAAAATAATGACAATACTACTACTACTACTAATAATAATAATAATAATTTATATGCTCTTGCAAGCTCCAATTAATAGACAAACCATAATATGACATGTTTTAATAGGAAAAGTGCTTGTATAATGTAGCTAACTGGTTTTGCTTCTATGATGTCAACTACAAACAACTAGATTCAATCGAATTAAATTAAAAAATTGAATTGGATCAAATAATTTTATAAGTCAAACGATCTGATTCAGTTTATATTAACTAAAACTGTTTTCAAAATATTCGATTTGATTATATTAATTTTTAAACCAGTTGAATCGGATTGAATCAATTTTAATAATATATTAAATTTTTCTTATTACTTCTCACAAATCTCTCATTAAATTTCCTATATTTTAATCAAAAATATATTATTAAGTGTATCATATTTATATATTATTAACCGAATCAAATCGTTAAAAATTATTAATTAAATCGGATCAAACTTTTGAAAATCATTAATTAAACCAAACCTTTGAAAATTGTTAATTAAGAATCAAACGGTTTGATTACAATATTACAATATTTTTAATAATTAAATTGTCTCATTTGATTAAATTTATTTATTTAAAACCGAACCGAATCGGACAATAGACACTCTTAATTGATACAAAATTATAAAAAGTCCAAAACTTTAAAATATTTTAGATTATTATAAGGTAATTTAAAAACATTTATAATTGATATTATAACATTAATTTCCTATATGTAATTATCAATTAGAATATTTTAAGCAATGTCATTCCGCACAATACTTTTGATGGAGTTTTATAAAAATTAAGAGTTTCTACCCATTGAGTTAAATATATTAGAATTGAAAAATAATGTGTATAAAAATACAAAAGTGATAATCTTCTATTAATTTAAATTTTTAGAAGAATTAATTTTTTAATAACTTTTAACATTGCATCAAAATTGAAAATAATGAGTTTAAAATTAAAAAAAATCACTAACGATGAGAAAAACTTGCATGGATATAAGAAGATATGTCGTAGTGTTTCTATCTTTCTATTTTATCTTTAGAGGCACATAATTCTTAAGTTATTTAAAATATATCATAAATTTATAATAAACATCAAAGTATGATCAAATACCTATAAATTTTGTTCTTTTAAAAAAAAAATGGGGCCTAAAGGGAGCTTGGCTCTAGAAGCAGAATATTGCCCCAGCTTCGGAGAAATTGGAACTGGTTTTGGCAACCAAAAAAACGAGGGAGAGATTGAAAATGTTCGAGCAGAACAATGTGGTGTTTGCACCCATTATATTATTGCCTGAAAAAGGAGATGCAAAATTTAGAATGCGGGATGAATGTTTTTTTTGGAAGTCCAATTTTCTCAATAAAATCAGTACCTAGTTTTCTCCATACGTTGCATTATATAGTATAAGCTACGGGTGTCAAATTGGAAGGGACAGCATGTAGCTCTTTAACTAACATGTCGTGTCGGCCTGTGAGCTGTCTTACTGTACCGTGCTCATTGTGCAGTGCTTGATGAGCCAGCACAGCCTATGACCATTTAATCCAACATAGAAATGGGACTGCATGCCGGTTTGACCCATCACGTTATGAACTGTGGACCACAAGCTGTGCTGTGCTGCTCTTTTTTACCTGAGAGTCGTGCCGTGCTAGCCCATTTGACACCCCTACTAGAAGCACAAGTTAAATCAAATCAATAGCCTAAAGCATATACTAGTTGAAAGCACACAGAAAACCAAACGATAAAAAGACACAAATATGGCGAAGGAGGCAAATGTAGCATTTGAATTGTCCACAATAATCAATTCAAAATAGTATTCCTTTTATCTCTTAGGGTTTATCCACACAAGACATGCAACACTTTGTGTATCAAGTAGCAAGACTCAAGACTCAGTATAGCCGTAATGATTTGCTGAAACAGAAATATATTTAAGAGCTACCACCCCTCAGTGCAAGCACCAGATGAAGGACAGAACCGCCCTCAATATTGTAGTCTTTAGCTGTTTTGTCATCGGCAAGCTGCTTCCCAGCATAGATAAGCCTGCAAGCCAACAGCAGAAATAATAAGATAGTCCAATCTTGTAACCAAATTATTGCTCAAATTCCTCAAGACAGTTACATGATTCCTTCATGAATAATATAATCTTATAAGGACAAAAACCAAGTGCATTAACCAGAATATGAGTCAACACATGATAGGAAGGGGAGGGAGTGAAAAGAACCATTAAATTAATAGTATTAAAACATTATCTTGTTCAAAAACCAATAATATTATGAGAAACTGAGAAGAGACATTAAACAAAAATAAATAAACAATTATTCTGATCCAATACAGCAGATGTGGAACACACATTACTCAGAGATAAATGAAAAGTTCAGTTCACCTAAGCTTTGGCTATACCTAAGAGAACTACTGAAGTAAAATGCAAACCTTTGCTGCACCGGTGGAATGCCTTCTTTCTCCTCAACTCTTTCCTTGATCCTATCAATGGTATCAGTTGGTTCAATATCAATCTCAATTTCTTTCCCAGTCAGGGTCTTCACCTTAATCATGGTTCCTCCCCTGAGCCTTAAGACCAGGTGAAGAGTTGACTCCTTTTGAATGCTGTAATCTGCTAGAGTTCGACCATCTTCCAATTGTTTGCCAGCAAAAATCAATCTTTGTTGATCAGGAGGAATTCCTTCCTTATCCTGGAATCACAAGTTTAAAATTTTAAACACTAATGTCAGTTTTATTGTCACGATACTTCCCCTTTTTCCATCCAAATGGACCAAACACTGAAACCCTTTTTTTGCCAATAATGATAAATATGTCCTAACTTTTTGAACAACTACCAGATGGGAGAATCAAGGCCCTCTAATGGCCATTTTTACCATCTAAATTGAGAATCAATTTCCTCCTTGAACCCTTATTGTACAGACCAGAGTTCAATCAAACATATTAAACATCATATCATGAATTTGATAGTTCAAAGCAGTCCTAACTTCATGCATACATACTAAGGCATTGCATTCTCCATTATCCTTGCAAAAGGAAAATGTTACTATAAAAGTTATTTCCAGAAAAGTTACGAGCTATGACCACATAATAATTCTAGATAATAATGTCCCATAAACACATGAACTGTGCATGTTGTGGACCTGTCCCCCGGCAAGACAGAACCATTGCAGGTAGAAAAACAACATGGATTTTCAAAGATACAACTAGACAAGAAACAAAACCAAATATTTAAGATGGATATTGTGTATAGATTATGTTTATAATTCTTTTTAACCTTTTGTAAACCTAAGACAATTACAGCTTCAAATTGAAGTTTCCCACCAATCAAACAAACGGATTAAGTAATGAAATAATAAGATCACATAATTACATTAACAATCAATACACACAAAAAGGGAAACATTATTGTACACTAAACATAAGATTTTCCCTGAAATCAAAGACCAACTCAGGAACCACAACAACGAATAATGTATAATCAACCCAAAGACCAAGTCCGATAACCTAACCCTATCTCCAACTAAAAGTGTTTCAATAGTAAACATTACAATAGAAAATTTTATCCACAGAACAACATATGTCGAAGACAAATAGAACAAATAGAACTTACAAAATGCAATGATAAACAAAAAATGGACTAGTCGAACAAACACACACCAGCTACAAACCCAACGATAAATACATAAAAACTCGCTTTTCAAAAATGCCCCTCAAAAGTATTATTTATGCAAGCTTTCCATGAAAACAAACACACCCATAAAAAAAACAAGGAAATACAAATCAGTAGGGAAAATCATATGACTCAGAAATAGGAGGGTCGAAAAGGAATACCTGGATCTTGGCTTTGACATTATCGATGGTGTCGCTGCTCTCAACCTCGAGAGTGATGGTCTTGCCAGTAAGGGTTTTCACGAAAATCTGCATCTTCTATTCCTTGCCCACGCAGAGAAATGTAGAAAAATAAGATAAATGGACGAGATGTCTGTTTTTATTTTATTTTAAGATTAATTAGGATTTGTTACAAACGTAATTATAATAATTTTAAAATTATAAATAAATATATATATATATATATAATATTTTTAAAATTTTAAAATTTTAAAACTATTGAGTACGAGCATATGTTGTAAATAAATATGAATAATTTGTAAGCATGTTTGTAAATGTTACGGAATGTTTGTATATTTATAATTTTAAAATTTTAAAATATTTTATGATTATTTTTATAATTTTATAAATTTTATTAACATATTTACCAAACTCAATATATTGATGCATAAAATACAATTAATTCTTTATTTTATTGATTGAACAATTTATTTGGTATTTATATTTTAAAATTAGGAATTTATTCTTCTCTATATAAAGATTGAAAGATGCGTCTATAAATTGGTCCACTTGGGAAAAAAGAAAAATACAATTGAATAAAAAAACAAACAAACAATTCTATGCGTCACAAATGTTTTTTTTTTAATTTTTTGAAGTGAATAAATTATAATTACAGTTAATATAAGCTATTTGTGAAGTTTAAGAGTTTAAAAATTAAAAGTAAAAGAATTTATAAAATTTATAAGTTATTTATTAATATAAGTAGTTTTTTATTCACTTATTACACATTTTTTAATAAATATAAAGGTGGAAAGTAAATTTATTCACCTTATTCATACAAAAAAAATTATTTAATCATTTTTATTTTAAAAAAAATTATAAAAATTATTTTATAAAAAAATTATCAAAAATATCCCATAATTTCGTTGTTTATTATACAAAACTAATTGATTATTTCCTTTAAAAATTTTCATTAATAAAATATTTATCAATATTACTAAAAAAAAATTCTCTTGTAAAAATATTAATTTATAAATAAAAGGATTCATAAATATTTTTATTTAAAAAAATCGTGAGGTATTTATTAATCAAAATAATACTGTTAACAGTACATATTCGTGCTTCCGGATTTGGTCCCAGTTCAATCCTCAAGTTCTCATATTCGAGAATTCATACTTTTTTTCATGATGAAATTTGTGGCGACCATATGAAGTATCAAAGTGCTTTTTCATTATAATTTTAAAAGATAAGATTGGTATTTATTCTACATTAATAAAAATAAATATCATTAGAGGAGCAAGGTCCGGAATAATTGGCTTTTAAAATTTATAAATGTATGGATAGGTGCATCTCGAAAAGTGCATTCTCTTTATCATCTTCATTTGTGATATGCCTTTTTGATAAAAGGAAAAATTATTCACCTTTGTACTTGGCCAGCACCGTAGAACTATCGATAAATTATTAATGATGGTGAAATACGTGGTTCTTATGTAAGATAAATAAAGAGTGATTTATTTTTGTTATTATTGAAATAAAAATTTTAATTTAAAAATAAATTAATTATAAATATAAATATAAATTTTAAATTATTTAACATTATTTTTTTCTTTAAAAATATAAATTCTTTAAATAAAATCATTTTTATTAAAATATATAATTATTATTATTTTATTAAAATATAAAATTAATAAAAAGCAACATATTATTTACTTTTAAATAGTTTTTATCATTGTATTATAAGTTGGATAACCTCTCAATATAATAAATTATAAATATATATAAAGATTAATTTTAATGTAATTATTATGATATTTTTAAAATTATTAAAATTCACGCATGTTCATGTACATGGTTGGAAAATCGAAATTGGAGTTATGGGAAGAGAATTATTTTTAATAATAAAATTGGATTTGATGGGAAAAGTACGAGTCATTTAGCTAAGCATATTAAGGAATAATATTAATTTATGGGTTGATATTACCTTTCTTTTTTTCTTTTTAACCGAACCCTAGTTTTAACTAAGTTTTGTATGATTTAAAAATATAATTTAAAATATAAGAGATATGAATTTTATTGTTATATCATTAAATAAATTATAATATTATTATCAAATTAAATTTATTCTTGTTGTAACTATTTATTATTAATAACATTTTTTCTAATAAAAGTAACCTGTACTACAAAAAAATGACATTAACATGTAATTGATTAAATGGAAAAAAAATGACGATCCAAATGTTTTGTTATAACAATATAATTGGCCTATTGATACTTTACTCTTACTAACGTTTTATTATTATTATTATTAGGAAATCAAAATTCATTTTATTCCCGTAAAACAGAATAAAACATTGTATAAAATAATGTAATGGATAAATAAAATTTTATTTTAAATATAAATTAAAATGATTCAAAATATAATAATAAAATAAACTAAAAAATTTCAATGAAAATAAAGGAATGAAAAATTTTAAAAAGATCCAATTTTATGTTACAAGATTTCTTTAAGATAATTTTTTGAACATGAGTGTTTGAGATTAAAGAAAAAATACCTCACAAAATAAAATGATCAAATAACAAATTTTGAATACCATCAAACTTCACTTTGAGAAACTGAATTTACCTTTATTCTATCACATTAAAGCCGAGCTCTAGAATAGAAACTTTTGAGGAGAAAAAGATTTTGTTATAGGAAAAAAATAGGAAAATAATTGTTGTTTTTTTCAATGTTTTTCCTTAATTGTAAAGTCAATTATATAGAATTTTAAATATGATAGTTAGAAACTAAAACTAATGCATTTAATGACATTCAATAGCTATTGAAACTGGTGTAATTATGGGTGTTTACTGGTCCGGTCCGATCCAGTTTTGGTTAAAAAACTTTAACCGGACTGTTTATATTACTCAGATCGGACCGGATCGGACCAAACCGTTTGAAACGGTTTTAATTAATACAAATCGGATCGGACCGTTTGATTTATAAAACGATTTGGTTCGATTTGGTTCGATTTTTTGATACATTTAATAAAAAAATAATATTTTTTAATATATTATTGAACCGGTTCGATCCAATTCGATCGGTTTAAAATTAGTACAAATCGGACCGGATCGTTTGATTTGTAAAATCGTTCGGTCCGGTCCGATCTGGTCCAATTTTACGGTTTGGTCTGATCCGGTCCGGTTTATGGACACCCCTAGCTGTAATAATGTCATTAAAATTAGTAAATGCCATTGAAACTTCTCTAATAAATGCCATGAAACTGCTTAAATAACTCTTTAACAGTCACAAGAGTTATTTTGAGAAGGAAACTAAAATTTACTTGTAATAAAATTTGGACCACGCAAGGCCCATCAAAATTACACAACATTCGTGTCCACAAAACGTGTGGGCATGCGATAGAGAGAGCATTCTTGCTATACTAGCTTACCTTTTATAGGAAAGCAAATGCTATATAAAACATTTCATGTATTGTTAGTTTTCCTACGTGGAACAAACATAAATAATTACATTTTTTCTTCTCATGAGGGAACATTAAGACTCAATTTCTCATTCACCACACTATCATTTTAAACATATAAATATATGATTTTGAAACCCTCATGGAAGAGAACATAAATCAATCATGATCACACACTTATATCTAGTGGGTTCTACTCAAAATGACATTTTACCATAGGTTAAAAACCTCATTTTCCAACAACCAATTACAAGCCTAAAAAATATTGCCACGAGAAGCATCCCTTATGATAAGTTACACCATTTGTTTAGGAAACTCCTCCATCCAATCAAAAGATTCAGAGCATAATAATGCAAGTTTACTTAGAGAGTGTACTACACTATTACACTACTTAGCTAGGACAATAAAATCACTCCACTTTGCTTAGAGATGTTGTTGTCTAAATAATACTATCAACAATCAACCCTCGAATGCCAAACATCTTTATCCTTCCTTGAAATATTTGATGGTCATCATACAATCACTCTCTACCATATATCTTCTAAAGCTTTCCTTTTAAACAACAATTTTTTTTTCATAAATTGCTCGAAGTTTTTCACCTATGATAATTAAGGACCTTTTAATTGGAATAGTTGTAGTGATGAGGACCTTCTCTGTTAAATCTTGTAGTATGCATCCCATCCAAATAGAATTATTCGTATGTTCAGTTACACTATCAACATTTAGTTTAAGTATACCTAATGGACGTTGCATCCATTAATGAAGTGGATGCACCTTGACTTTGTTGGCTAATGCATTCACCTTAATTAGTTCACCACAATGCATGATGCCTTTTTTCATACAATAACTTTGGTGACTAAGGTTGATTTTCATGCAGACACCCATGTCATCCATATTAAAACAAGTATGAGACTAAAATTTTCAAGATCCAAAATATAGTTTTTTTTTTAAAACTATACTACTTGCACACTTATAGTTGAAACTTAAATCTTATACATTATACATGTGTAATATTTGTGAGTGTTGGTGGTATTCATGAATAAAATATTTAGGTGTAAATTAGTTTTTAGGTACATTTTCATGTTTGCTATTTAAGCAGAAGAAATTTTTGAACTTTGAGTTAATATATTTCAAGTATAGAATATTTACTTAACAAAATAGAATTGATTTTACACACATGACAATATGGTTTATATATGTTGGTCAATCAATCAAGAATTAGGCCAATCAATCAAAAGGTTAGATTAATTGAGGATCGATCATGTACGATCTAGTTGTTCTCGGGTTGAAATTTTAATTGAAGTGGATTGTTCAAAGTTAGGTTCTATCGATCGAGGATCAATCATTATAAATCTACTTATTCTTGAGTTTTTTATTTTTCATTATTGGATCAATTGAATTTTGATTGATCGACTTTATTGGTTAAATCAATTGAGTTTAATCTGGATCAATCGAATGTGTAAGTTTTCAACTTAAAACCATTTAATTTACTTGAGTCAAACTGGAATATTACCTTATTATGCTTATTTATTTTTGCTTTATGAAATGTTATAGCATTAGGGTTTCAATTCTCTTATTCAAACAACCTAATGTTATTTTTTTTAAGCAACTATACCCATTCTATTCATCTAAATATTTTGTGTTTTCTCTCTCAAAATTTTCTCTCAAAACTATATCATATTTCTTTAGACTCCTTAATCTATAAAAAGTTATGTGGTTATATTTAATTGACTAACAAACCTATTTATTTTTATGATACTATGCTTTTAACTTTTGTTTTAGGATTTGTTAAATGATTTGATTTATCTTATTTACATCTTAAATCTTTTAGCTAGGGTTTTTCATTAATAAATCTATTTTATGACACATTTTACACTTTTACTTTTTGTGCTAACTTTTTAGGTGTTAGTTAAATCGATTTGATTTCTTGTATGACTCAAGAGATCGAAACATTAGTTAGGATCCGTACACTTATCTTGTAAAGATTATAAAAGAAGTGATTGATTGTAAGTAGGTTATATTGAGGGTTTTATCTATGAAGGATAGTCTAAGACCTAGCTTTATGATTGAACATTGATTTTAATAATTTATAGTTATGTCGTCCAATGGAGTAGTAGTTTTCTTCTTAGATCATTATTGTAACATAGGTTGATTTCATCTAAAATATTGTGCGACATATTTGCCTTTATTTTTGCTTTATATTATTTATACATGATTGCATGTTTAGCTACTTGATAATTTTTAATTATACATAATTAGTAAAATTGCATATTCATCCTTTCTAAGTTAATTAGATTCATAACTTAAACTTTTAATTAGAATTAGAGTGATCACTAAATATACTTAGTGTTGTCTAGAACCTTGTTATAGATCATTTGAAAGAGGATTCTTCTACAATCTATGCTCCCTTCTTTGATAGGTCTAAGTACTCTTACTGGAGGGCTCCTATGAGAGCCTTTTTACGTTCTTTAGATGAGAATTTGTGATTTTTTTTAATTTATGTCAAAACCGCTTATGATTACCAAAAGTAATATAGTCACACTTAAGCCCATGAATGAATGGACCACTGAGGAAAAAACTGGTAGTAACTAGAATCAAAAGGAAACTAATGTCATATCTAGTGTTGCTAAGTGTGTTTGGAATACTTTAGAAGTTATCCATGATGACACAACTTAAGTTAAACGAACAAAACTTAACATGCTTGGTATTAAGTTTTAAAATCTTATGATAGAAGAAAATGAGACATTTTTTGATTTTATGTTAAACTGTGTGATATTGCTAACACCTTTTTTCAAATCTTAGAGAGAAAATTTATGAATTGAGGTTATTTTGGAAGATTCTTTACTCATTATCATATCGTTTTTTTGCAAAAGTCATTACCATTGATGAAAGTAAAGATATAGACACCATCAAAATTGACGAATTCATTGGTTCACTTCAAACCTTTGAAATGAGCTTTTGAACACCTACAAAAAAAGATGTAACTTTTAAAACCATCATGATTGATAATGGTAATAATTAGAATGATAAGGATGATGAAAAATTAGAGCTCTTAGCCAAAAGGCTAATGTTTAACCACAACAACTCATAGAGTAACTGACAATCAAGTCGTACAAAGGATCATAAATCAAGAGAACTCATGAGTTACGAAGGTAAGAAAACTAAACCCACTAGACCACAATGTTTTTAATGCAATGATATTGGTCATTTTGTAGCTAAGTGTGCTAACAAAAAGAAGAGAATTGGAAAGGCTTTCAATGCTACCTTTAGTGACTCAAAAAGTGATAACAACAATCTTAATGACCCATAAAACGGTGGCACTAACTACCTAGCATTACTATAACTATTGGTGGATAATCAAATAAGTTTCACATTGGTTCAGATAGTGAAGAAAGTGATTCAGAATTTCCACTTACTAAATTTAATGCTAATAGTTGTGATGAACTATTTATAGATTTAATGAGTCGTAAGAAAGAAAAAGATATGTTACTATTAGAAACAATCAGATTAAATGATAAAGTCAAATCCTATGAAATTAATTCTTCCATTGTAGAAAAAGAAAAAAAAATTGAACTGTTTGAATTTGTTGATGTTTTGAATTCAAGTCTTGTACATCTTAAACAAGAAAACAAGAATTTTGTGTATAAACTTGAACAATCAAAAGATAGATAACGAGTATAGATAATTGTAAATGATAGATAATGATATAGTCTCAACTACTAAATGACACTAAATGGGATTGAAAACAAGAAGCGAGGCCATAGATTGAATACCATAATGAACTAAAATTTGCAATTCCAAGTCTCTATGGGAAACATAGCAAAGGAACAATATATATACATAATATGCCAATTACAATATTCAGGAGAGACTAATAACCCTCTAGATATGAACTAGTTGATCAGATCAAAGCTATCAATGTAGGGAGACAAAATTCGATATGCTTCTTGGAGGATCTTAACTAGCTATCTGGAAAATTTTGCATTTCCATGCGTGAGAAAGGTACAGGCGGTTCCCTTTGGCTCTGCACGACCAATACGGCCAATTCTATGGCTTGATGGAAAATATTAATTGATGAAAAATTATATGTCCTTCACATCTAGATCAAGAAAACAATTAATAAAGTCAAATAACTAATATAACAAACTACACATTTCAAAGAAAGAAAAACTATGGAAGACTTGATACCCATGCCCCTACTAAATTTTGGATAACATATTCATCACATAAGTATTCCCACCTTAACTTACAAGGATAAATAGCAGTATCACAAAAAAAACCTCCATATCCAAATAATGAATAATCATGTGTTAGGCAACCAGAGTGTAATAACAACTAGCTCCACAACTGTGAATGGGCAACTACAACTTCAACTGTGTCATTAAATTACAACATAGACCTAAACCACTTCCACCATCTCTGCCAAGCACTTAATGATCAATATTTAATGCCAATATTTGATGTAGGGTATCATGTATATAAAAAAGCTACATGAACCCTTAAACTTCATGGAAAACTCTATCTTGTATGAATCAAAATATAGTCATATGTCACTATAATTAGATATGCATTCAAGCCATATTATGGAACTTTCTCCATCAATTTACCAAGTAGTGGATCTCAATGTAATAGAATACCCATATGCAAAATTAATTAATACAACTAGTATGTTATAACATAAGAATGAGAAAAACTTTATTCCTAACTCGTAAATCCATGGAAGCATTAGCATTATCCCAATTCATGATTACAACCCTTATTATCGCTATAATTGTTGTCTCTTTTAGAGAACATAAAACGTGCAAGCATACACGGTCACAAGTAATAAAATTTGATAAGTAAGTTATCGTTCCCGCGGAGATTTGTTACTACAGTTTGTTGAGTACTAAAATTATTTCGCTATGATTTTATCCAAAATAATCGTTGATTGGAACAAGTTAAGAAAAGAATTTTATAACAAAATAAAAGAAATCTAGGATTACAGTTTTTCACCAAATTAATCCACTCGAATCATGTTATTTTCTTTTGATTTATATTTTTTAGTACATTTAATTTGTCAACCAAAAATTTCTAATTTTATCCATACATTTCTTCCGAGCTCCATATAGACACACCTCGTTAAATTAATTCACTATATTTCTATGAGAATTAAATTTACAAAGATTCATTACGTTCTAAGTTCTCAAATAGCCACACATACAATTAGGGTATATTCTTATTCTTCATCATACATGCCATTCTATCCATGAGCAATATACACAAAAATATCTATTCCCAGTTTATTTAAGTACCATAGATCATTTGATAAAATTCGTAAATACTCAAAATCATTAAGCACAAATAAAATAAACAAATCGAATGTCTTATAAATCTTTCAAAAATAATTAAAATCAAAGCTTCAATAAATTTAGATAAAATGCAACCCTAGAAAAATTAAATTACTTCATAAATTTAAATTTAAATTACAGCAGTTAAGGAAAATGAGATAAAGAACAAAAGAAAATTAAATCATTTCAGATCGTAAATTTTTGGCACACGAAGAACACAATAGAAGCCACAAATGGCTTCTGCGTGTTCCATAGTCCAGCCCCGAACAATACTAAAAATCTCAAACTCTAACCTCCCAAAAACTCTTTTATTCTATCATAATATCCCCTATTTATAACATCAAATTTCTAAAAAAAATACATTTAAAAATATTTTTTTTAATACGTGTGGGACAGATAGGTGTGGGGAAAATAATAAAATAATACATGTGGGGGACAAAATGTATTGAAAACGAAAAACTGGTATCGAAAACACAAACTGGGAATATGTGCGTCGTTGTCTCTTTTTTTCAATTTCCGCTACCACGTGTCGCGATATGATTCGCTAAAAGCTAAAGTGGGACACGTGATAGCATATCATTGGCGCTCAAGGACGGGCGCACGTAGAATTTCCACACAGGAGTAGGGGCACGAGAATGTGGGATACAACGGATGCAACGCGTGCGTAGATCGGCCGCACGGAATCATGCCTTGAAAACGCGTCAGACACGTGGGTCCCACCTTGCACGTCGGCCTGCGCGACAAGTGGGCCCCACTTGGGCACCGAGCCGCATGATAGAGAAAACCCTGCACCCACTCTCTTTGGTCGTGTTTGAAGACACGCACACATCCTAACCGTTTATTCTTTGATCTAACGGCGTACGTTGCGCGCGTGGATGATGACGCGTGGTCTTCTTCTCTCCTGCGTAGAAAAATAACTTTAATTAATTTCATTTTGACCCATAAATTTAATTCAAATTACATTTTAAACTTTCTTTAATTACAATTAACCATTTTTCTAATTTAAATTAAATTTTAAAATTTTAATAATTAACATTAAGCCCGATTTTAATTTAAATTATATTTTCGACTTTTATAATTTGCAATTAAGCACTCATTTATTTGAAATTATATTTTTGGATATAAATTTGCAATTAATTACGTTTTCAATTCAAATTATTTAATTTTCTTAAAATATATTCCTTAACAAATAAACAGTAAATACTAATTTATTAAACTAAAATTAACTAAAAATGTAAAGAACATAACAATTATAATTAATAAAGTAGATAAAAATAACTATATAAAATACAGTTATCAATAATCATTCTTGCAACTGTTGCCACCAACTACCATTACAACAATCATTTAAGAACAAATAAATACTCTTAAGATTTCAAAATTATTTTAGATAAAAAGATCCATCTTTCTTTCCATAAAATAATTACTTTTAAATTTAAGAACAAGTAAAACTTATGATATAAACAAACGATAAATTTAAGGTGTTGAGGCCACACTACAAAATTGATATATGTTCTAATACTGAGAAATAGAATTTAGAAACTAGTAATACATGCACAAAAAATGACATTCTTACCATATTTGACATAAGCAATGCAGTCGCCTACGAACAAGTGTCATGGAATATGTCTTGTCCATTTCTCCACCTTTCTTGACAATATTAACAAATTGTTGAAGTAAAAGCATAAACTTGGTTAGCAATAACCCATTAAATGAATCATCTTTAGCTTGTTGCTATTGAGGGAACACTCCAGAAATCAACCTCTAAAGGCCAATACCAAGATTAAAACCACTTGTCGTGGTATCCGTATTAAATCCACCAATGGTGTTATACAATCTTCTCAACATGGTTACACTTAACTGTAGTGCTAACTATGCTCGTACTAAGAACTTCTAGATTAAAGGCTTCTGTCAACTTTAAGTTAGCCCTAGAATCTGCAACTGTAGTAGCCATGACTCCAGGGATGTTGATAGTTTGTATACCTGTCCAATACTTTTTTTTATGCCAATTTGTATTTCAAATAAAAGAGAGACGACATAGGTTGTATACCATGGTCTTTGCCTTTAATTTGGTTTACACAATTTTTCCAAAACAAATATGTGAAACCATAAAAAAGAAAAAAATCATTGAGGAATATACTATACCAATTAGGGGTTTTCACAGTCCAATTCGGTCTAGTTTTGGGTAAAAAAAAATTAACCAAATCGGACTGAACCGTTTGATTATTAAAAATATTGAACCAAATGGTTTGGTCGGTTCAGTTCGATTTGGTTAACGATTTTCAATGATTTTGTTCGATTAATAATACATAAATATGATATATTTAATCATATACCTTTGATTAAAATATGAGAAATTTAATCAACGATTTATGAGAAATAATATGGAAAATTTAATATATTATTAAATTGATTTCATCCAGTTCAACCATTTTAAAAATTAATATAACTAGATCGATCCGTTTGAAAAATGATTTTAATTAATACAAACCGGACCAGACCATTTGATTTAAAAAACCATTTGGTTCAGTCTGATCTAGTCCATTTTTTTGGTTTAATTCGATTCAGTTTGGTTTTTAGACACCCCTAATACCAACAGTACATATGGATAGTAAAAAAATTAAATGAAAAGGCCTATCTAATGATAAAACTACAAAGTAAAGAATCTCAAAAAATATGTCTGAGTATGTGGCTCTTAATTAAATGTTTAAAATTTCACAAAATTCTCATGCATAACAACTTTTGAGGTGAAGTAATGTACTATCTGTATATATTATATAACCAACAACAACGTAGCATATAGTTGAAATTCAAGAACAACAATACTATTAATGCACTAATACAAAGTGAGAAATTTTTGAGAAACTGCTATCTTATTATCCAACTTAAATAACTAATAAATGTATCATTGTATTTACAAGTTTGATGGATACACATATATAGCACCAGGAAATAAAGGTCGAAGAGTAAACAATTTAGCCATGATAGCTCACATAGCCCATATATTTGAAAATTCAGGGGAAAAAGGTCATAAGACACACATAGACTTGTATAGCAAGAAATGTTAGATAATTTACAAATTTTTATGTCACATACCACTTTAGAAGTATACAAACATCGAGTAAGGATGCCAACTGCAGAACATATTGGTACAACTATAGAAAGCAACCAGAAATATTGATACAGGTAAAAGAAATATATCCTAGATGAAGTTAGTGTCATTAGGGTTTCAATAACATTGACTAACATTTATCTTATTCAAATATGAAAGAATTGCACAAACCCTAAACTTGCATATTCTTCTTCTGATATTGCGAGAAAGAGAAAGCATTAGCAATCACAATGGCAATTACCAATATTCCAACGAGCTTTATCGCTAAGAAAAATAGAGCCACGAAGGTCATTTTCATAATTGGAGATTGGCTCGAAGTTTGAGAGTTCATAGTTATAAAAGAATGGATAAATATAGAGGGGGGTGGAGTTGATCAATAAGATATCAAAACCAAAACTGAGATGGGTATGGTAGAGTTAGGTACATTGGAATTGGGTACGAGTGAAACTACATAGGTCGCAATGGGAAAATGAGAGAGAGTAGGAAAATAAGAAAAAAAGATGAAACAAAAAGAATTAGGCGAGAGAGAAGGAAAAAAAGGGAAATGAGAGAAAAAAGAAAAACAAAATTGGGGGGAAAAAAGAAAAAAAAAATTGGGAGGGAAATTTGGTGTAGTGAGAAAGAGAGAAAATATTGAAATTAATTGAGAGAGAAAGGAAAATTTATAAAGTGATATTTTTATTTTTATAAAGAATAACAAAATATATTATTTAATTTATGTTTAAAAAATACTTGCATTCTATCATTTTAATTAAATCATGATCATTTAATAATAGTGATTATATAAGTTTATTTATATATTTAAGTAATTTTTGTAGTTTAACTTATGGTTATTTGTTACTTATAATAAAAAATGAGAGTATATGTATACATTATTGTCACAAATTTTATCATATTGTGACCAAAACTCTAAAAGTTTGGTTAAAAGAACATTTGCTAAATATGAATATTTGGATTATATTGAACTTAATAGTTATGTTTGACTTGATTATGAGATTCATCTTATATTTTAAATTTTAAATCACATATTTAAATCATATTAAATATTATTGATAAAAAATTTAATCATTTTTTTATAAATAATTATATTAAAATAAAAAAAATGATGAAATTTAAGATTGAAGTAATTGATATATATATAATATACCTGCATATAATCTTAATTGATAATATATTTTTTTGTTCAAATATAATAGAGTATATTTATTGGAACTTAAATTGATAAGAATCTTAGTTAATAACAAAATGTCCTAGGTCGGAGCCAAAAGATTTTTTTATTAGGCTGATATATTATTTTACAAAAAAAAAAGTTAAATTGTGTAAGAATTTTTTTTAATTAATAATAAAATAAAAAATCATACATAAATTAATTTATTAATATTATAATTTCTATAGCAAAATATATTATCTTATAACTATACAATTATAGATAGATCATTATATCTAATGTTGTAAAAATAACATTAATCCAGATACATTAACATTTAATCGGTAAATACATCAATTTATGAAAACAAGAATTTTTATTTATTTTTCCATAAAAACCTTATTAAAGTTGGGGATAATATAATACTTTTTTAAATTATTAATAATTATAAAGTTATCAAATGTTATCGGTATGATTATGATTAATTCCAATAGGAAAAACTAAAGTTGTGAACTTTTGATCTCCTCTTTAAAAAATAATGATAGACATTGCATATATTCCAACCAACTAGCTATGACTATTTCGATTAAATAAATAATATATTTCGAATGTGTATTTATATTTGTATCTAAATTCAATTTTTTTGTAATAGAAGATTTTAATATATTTAAGTTTAAGTGTTTTTTAAAAATTTATTTGTTTCTATTTTAAAGAATACTACTATGATAAAATTCAAACTTCCTATATGTATACAAAGACCAAATCATTTATTTTTTTAGCAATCAATACTAAATTACATTCTAAGTATAAACTATATACGTATCAGGATAGGCGCATCCTATGTTGAAATATATGGAGTTTTAAACACAATGAAATAAAAATCATTATTTTCTAACAAGAATTTTGTCATTGAAGTGCCAAAAATATTAATAAAAAGGAAAACAACGTGATATATATATAGCCATCCAAAAACAAATACCATTAAATAGCACGTGTTTTAAACCGTACATGTCTCAAAAGTCTTAACAAATTTGTTTCAAAAAGAATTTTTTATTATTATATAATATTTTTTTATTAATTTATCATTCAATTAAACACTTACCACATATATAATTTTAACCTTTTTTATTTAGTATATTTTTTTAAAAATATTTTTAAAAGAAAATAAAAATAAATTAAATTGATACGAATATAAATTTAATATAAATAGTAAAAATAAAATGATTAAAGAAGTGCATTTAATGGTGCCATAACTTTAGGTGCATTCTTTTCTTGATTTCTCCTCCAACTCATCCCACAACACGTCAACTCCTTCAATAAATAGACACGCATTAAATGAAACAATTAATCAAAACACAATTACTCTCTTAAATGTTACTGATATTTTTTTTATAAAATATAACAATTTAATTGGTTCTTTTATTACTAAATAGTTTCAAAATTATTTTATATTTTATAATTAATAATTTTATATTTAATCAATTACAAATATTTTTAAATTTGATAATTGATTTATGGTTTAAATAATATAATTTTTTATATTATTTTAAATACAAATTCAAATCTCAACTATATAGTATTTTTATTTAATGAAAAAGATAAATTTTATTACTTTATAAAAAATAACATAACCACTCGTCATTTAATAAATATAATTATATATAATAATCAAACAATTCCATTCAAAAATAAATATTAAATAAAAGTTTTTTATTAAATATTTATTTTAAAATATATTAATTTTATTTATTTTTCATATAACGAGCCATATTTACTCCACTCCTTTTATATAGCCTCTTCCGTCCTATAAAAAATTGACTATCATCCCCTTTCTTACGAAGCTTATTAAGTTTCCGTTCGTAACTCCTAAGATGGCTGCCGATGTGAGTTCTCTGGTTCGAATTCTCGGTAGCTACAAAGACGATCAGAATCGGACGGTGGTAAACGAATCGAGCTCGGACAAATCAACTTCTCTGATTACTATGGACTTGCTTGGTGGATCCTTTTCTAAACTTGTCAACGACTCTCAAGAATTGGACCTTGATTTGCAGGTTCCTAGTGGCTGGGAAAAGCGACTGGACTTGAAGGTTTGTCAATTTACTCAGCTGTATCAATTTGTTTTCATCGAAAATTTAAACTATTTTTCGTAATTTTCCTAGAAAACCTTAAATGGTTTTATTTGGTGGATAATTACGATACTCTTTTTATTTTTGATTTGGCCTCTCTGAATTCTTGGACTTTTTATTGCATATGCTTCTCTAATAGACTTGATTTGGTGTTTTGTATTTTCTACTGTTTTTTCTATGGTATAGCGACTACAATATATTTTTAAAGTTTTTACACTCTTATAAATAATTGTGATTTAAAGAAGTTGTTTTTAGAATCTCAATTCAGCTGTTGAGATATGGAAATTTAAAAACTTGTATAACAAAAATAACTGATTTTAGTGCCTCGAGAAAATTACACCGAGCATAGTGATTCCAATAATTCACCGTTATATTTGTTGATAATTTTTAACTCGTGAATTTAAAGAAAAATTAATTAAAAATTATTTGATAATACTTTATTCCTTTATTTTTTTCAAAAACTTTAAAAAAGTTTTATTATTCACAGATTTTATATTTTTAATTATTTTATTTAAATACTTATAAATAAGTAATACTTAGATTTATTTTCTAATTTTTTTTATGAAAATGAAAAAAAATTAAATATCAGAAATTTATTCAAAAATCTTATTTTTAAATATTTATTAATCACTCTTAATAATTTTTTAAAAAATTTAAAATAAAAAATCATTACTACCGATTGAAAAAAACACTTAAAATAAAATAAAAGTCTAAGACCTAAAATCAAATTCGTTGTCGACCCAACCCAGAAAAATATCAAAATTTAGAACTAATTTTGTATGATTTCTATAAATATATTATTTTTGGACTCTGAACCTTTGGTTTCAATGTAACAACGAAATTAGTCTTTTTATTTTCTTTCATTTTGTTTCATGAAATTTCTCTGTAGTCAAATCGTGCCTATTGATTTTCTTTGAGTATATATCAAGTAACGGATAAACAATATGATTTTACACATTCTTTTCAATTGTAAAGTTTTAAAGAATGAGTTAAATAGTATTAAATGTTGAATACTAGTGTTTAACAGCATAAGGATGTGTAATCAATTAATTTAATGTTGATCTTATTCAATGCCTTGAATGCTCTGCAATTTCTAACCCCACTGCATACTCTTTAAAACTTATCTCTACGTCAATCATTAAATAATATTTCCAATTTTGATTTTTGATTTGGTTATTAATTAAGAGAATTGATATTTACTTAGCAGAAAACATTAATACCATAATAATTAAATATTTTATTATATTTTAATGTTTTTAAAGGTAGAAATATTGCTTTAATATTAGTAAAATCTGCTCGAGATACCTTTAATTAATTATATTTTACTTCGTTAATTTTCTTATTGTTTATTTATTTATAAAATTTAGTAAAGTTTATTAGTTTTTGCTTATGCAATTGGTGCAGTCAGGGAAAGTCTATCTACAAAGATGCAATGCTCTAAATCCAACTTCAATATCAGAACACAAACAAAGCAATCCAACATTTCCAAAGTTACAGGATTTAAATTTCCCACCATCACAAACAAGGAAGACCCCATTAAATCTCTTTGATGAAACTAGTTTACAACTGAAGTTAGTGTCATCAACATCCCCATCTAGCTACCAAAGTGTTTGCACTCTTGATAAGGTAAAATCAGCACTTGAAAGAGCAGAGAAAGATCCAATTAAAAAGCGTTCATCGTCGTTATGGAAGTCATCCATGTCATCATCACCATCGTACTCGTCTTCATCTTCTTCGATAAAAGATGCTCAAGAGGAGGAAAATGAAGATAAAGTTATATGTCCAGTTGCAGCAGGGTGTCCCAGTTGCCTATCTTATGTCTTGATAATGAAAAATAACCCAGAATGTCCAAGATGCAAATCAGCTATTGAATTGCCTCTCACAAAGAAACCTAGGATTGATCTCAACATGACAATTTGAGAAGTTGGAGGGTACTATTTGTGCTTGATATGATTTTTGTATAGATATATAGGTTACAAGTCGGTTCCTTCCTTGAGGAATATATAGTTTCTCAGCAATAGATAGTGTCGTGTACATTTAAAAGAAGTTTCCAATTTTCTTGTACTTTGCCAAGCATGGCTCATAATTGATAGAAATTTCATTCTCATTGTTACGATCTAAATTTGATTTGATTGAAAGGTGCCATGGGAATTTAGTTGATCAAAAATTGTATGGAAAAATCTAGTTGCACATTTGTGTGTGTGTGTGTCTTTTAAGTGAAACTACTTTCTTTCTTTTATATGAGACACGTTTATAAATGATATTTAGATTGTTACATTTATTTACATATTAAAGATTTAATTTTATATAAATATTGATAATATTTTTTAAAAATTATTAGAATAAATAACTTATGTATCATATTCATAGAATTTTTTTCCTACACTTTAGAGGAGGGATGACGCCAATTTATCCAATTTCCCAATTCTAATTCTTATTTTTGTTTTATTTTAAAAGAAAGTATTTGTTACTTATAAAGTATATAAAGAATTAATGACGAAATATTTAAGGATTTATTAATACAATGTATGATTAATGTAATTATTTTTAAAAAATATATAAATACTTAACAAAGAAAATAAGTAATGATTATTATGAAATATATTTCAGTAATAGTACATAATCAAAGCAATTAGTAATTCTGTTATTAAATTGTATTAAATCATATTATAATTATAATTTATACAATTGTACGTATCATAAATATAATTATATCAAATCATATTATAATTAGATAAAAATAATAATAAATATTTCAATAAAATAATATTTAATTTATTATATATCATTTTTTCACTTATCAAAATAATTTAATTATAAAAATTAATATACATAATTTTAAAATTAAAATTCAAACCCATTAATTTAAATATCCAATACAATTTAAATCCAAACTTTTTAATGAAATATGTTTTTTATAGGATCATACAATTTTTATTTGTATAGTAAGCTTACATCCAAATGCATGACAAATACAAAATTATAAATCAATAATAGGCATACCCTTACAATCCTTCCATTTTGGTTCAACTAAAAAATAACTCAACTTCACTGCTTCACAATCTGACATATATATTTCATTGTACCAAGATTTCATAGTTACTTGGGCAGAGTTTGCTCAGAATCTTTAAGAAAAGACCATTATTGTTCCTCAAACTCAAAAGTTGGGATACTTTTTAATGAAATATTATTTATATTTTATAAATGTAACAATTTTTTTTTTTAATTTTAATGAAGTCTATTCAATGATCATAAATCTATACAACTAAATAATTTTGGTAATTTTGATATTGTAAAATTTTTCACTGCATTTTTTTTCCCTTGATTGTCGTGGTTGAGTTTTAACATATATAGGTAGAGCTTTTAATTCATAAGGATGACATCTTAATTAATTGCACAGGCAGAGTACTCTGTCTTTTAATGTATTAAAGAGAAGAAGAAAAAAAAAACTCTGAACAAGACAACTTTCGACCATACTTGTTTGATAATTTGTTTGTAAATTACCAGAAAGGTTCTTTTTTTTCATTTTTGATTAGAAACAGAGTACCATTAATTGAACACTTACTATGGCGTTTCTTCATAATGTGATGCCGAGCATTCTAGGTCATAATAAGTTTAACACCCTTGACAAAACTGTGTTCCTAATTTAAAGGTAAGGACAGAAATTTCAGTATAGGCCCATAAATGCTATATTGATGGCATTCATTCCATAATTAATATACTTTCTATTATTGATTATATTATAATTATTCTGTAAATTAACTTTTAGATGCTAAATAAATTTAAACAAGTATATTGGAATAAATAATTGATATTTTTTTAGAAAAAAGATTAATATTAGAGAAATTTAAAATTTATTTTCATAATTTAATTAATTTATTAAAAATAGAAACTTTCTTCCCATAATAACAAAAATAGAACTACCCATAAAATAAAGTATATATATAACCATGTTTTTTTTTTTGGCTTCAACTCACGTGATTAGGAATCAATATATGTATTAGATGTATTATTTATTACTTTTATAGTATATTAATATTAAATTTATTGACTTGAAATAATCAAATAATCTTAAATTAATCAATAATTTCTCTTGTACTAATTTTTTTTTTCCACAATTCTATCGTATTTATTGTATGGATTATAAATGGGATTATGATGAAGAAAAATACGGTTGTATTCTATAAATGTTTGAAAAGAGCATTCAACTGCAGTTTTTCAACTGATATACGTAATAGTCTCTGCATGGGAGCTTATTATAGCCATTTAGTAGATCAATTCATTAATATTACCTAACAAACATTAAATGAGAATTAAATTTTATCATATTCTTTGAAGTTTTGTCCACCTAACATCTTATATGACTATTATTGTTCTCATTTTCACTTCACCAAAATTATAAAAATATCAGCCAAGTTTCACTTTCTCAACAGTTTCTAATTTCCTTTTGATGTGTGGTGTGTGTTATCTTCTTAATTAATTAATAATGAATGAATTATACACAATTACTTCTCTTAATTATGATATTTAAAGGCCGGTAATGAATATTATTATTATAATCAATTATATTTTAATGTCAACATAAAAATATCATTAATGAAAAATTCAATCACCTTCCTTAATTTCAACTCTCTCTCTTTTTTTTATCATCATTGTTGCATTTTTGGTACGTACGTATGAGAATAGTTGCAACATTTTTAATGTAATGTATGGATAGAATTGAGCCAATGCTTAATAATTAATATGTCTGATTTTAAGCTGTTTTTACTAAAAAAGAAAGGAAATTGAATAAATTAAGAGGTAAAGAAAAAAAAGAAAAGAAATCAACTTAAGTTTATTAACTTGGTTTAAAGCATATCGTTCAAGAAAATAAAATAATTAAACTTATAATAAGAACTTGTATAGGAACTTAAAACCTTTGACAAATAAGATACATTAATGACAAAGTTTAAGGGAAGTTAGTCATGAAAAGAACGTTTGAGTTAGAATGTGCTGTGTTTATTTGAGGGAGAAATTGTTGAAAAATAATAATAAATAAATCTCATATAGATAAAATATCAAATATGAATATGAATTTATAAATATATAAATCAATTTACTATATATTTAAATATTTTAATATATAAGTTTCTTCCCTTGATAAAATCTATGAAAGTTCTTACACATAGCAATTCCTATAACAGATTACTAAACATGACCTAATATTAAAACACATAATCTTGTTGTAAAAACATTATTCATATTTTCTCTTTACACCTTGTAATTTTTTTCAAAGTACATGATTATGCATTCATTCTTGATTTACAGAGCGGTGGATCTAGAATATTAAATGAGGGTGGACATCATATAAACAGTATAAATAATACTGTTTATTTCTTAATTGTTATAATTATCAATTTAATAATTATAGAAATAAGGTATTAATATAATTATTAAATCAGCCACTGACTATTTATATTGAACGGTAGTTGAACTCATTTATTCTTTTTCCTGTTCGAAGAATACTTCATTCCATTGGATAACAAGGTAATTGTCATGGTTATATCGGCAAAATATCAATAACATCTTTAACATTGGTATTTTTTTTTTCCACAAATGTTTCAATCTATTTAAAAATATTAAAAATAAAATTTTAACGCAAGTTAAAAATAACGGTTATTTTATAATATTTTTATAACATTTTTTATTTTAAATTAAAATATTAAATAATCAATAACATTAAAATAATAAAGTAAAAATGTTATATTTTTATTTTATTCAAATATTATAAAATATAAAATGAAAACAAAATTACAGATAATTTTAAAATATATACATCTGATTTACCAAAAAAGTAAATTTTTGTTTTTATAAGACATTGTAAAAATATTTTAAAAATATTTTTTCCCTGAATTTACTAAATTAGTTAACTAATTTTTCATCAATAAATAACAACAATTTGAGAAAAAATTGGAAAATATAAAAAATATAGAAATATTTTAAAAAAATTAAAGATGAGAGAGGAAGAGACATCATGAGTGGTGAAAGAAATCAAGGACTTTAGATTAGTTTTTTAGAACTATTTTTTAATTTAAATAAGTTTTTATACTTTTATGTATTTCTTTATCTAGTATAGATTTTTATTTTTAATCATAAAACACATATAAATAAGTAAATATAATTTTTTATTTTTTTATTATTTTCAAGAATATTTCAGTATTTTAAGAAAAAAAATTAAAAAAAGCATGTAATAATAAAAAAATTAACACCGAGTTATTTTTGATAATATATCTAATTTAAATATCATTAGAGACTCTTTTTCAAAAGTTAAACATATTTTTAAAGAAAATACAAATCTCACTATGATTTTTCCCTAGCTATACCTTGTAATTAGTCTTGTTGAGAATGAAAATATCACGGTACGTACGTCAAATATATATATATTTACATTAGGATCCTCCTATCTTTTTTATTAAAAAAAAAAGAAGGTACATGTTTGCTTTGCAAAGTATTATTTGAGTCTAATATAACCTCCGAATTTAAGAAAATTCAAAAAAGTAGATTTTCAAAAACAAAAAAAAAACAGTCCATTTTGATGGCGGTCAAAAACAGTGGCTGCAGCCTGGGACTTAATATTAGACATGGATGGAGCTTATAAAATTCACACTTTTTTATTCATATCCTCGTATATTTTATGTTGCTTCTTTCTTCTTTGAATAAATAAAATTTTATATATATATATATATTTTATAACTCTAAAGCTAGAATATCATGATTGTTGATGTTGAAATATTTTATGATCGATATAACTTCATGTCAATTAGGTGAACTGCATGCTTTTATTGATATGTAGTTGAAGTGGTTGATCGGTTTAATGTGTTAAATTTAATATTTTTCTTTAGTATTTGGAATATAGTAGCCAAAACTATATTCTAATATTTTATATTACAATAATATTTACTTCTTTGAGTGGAGTTTTCAATTCTACTCTGCTCCTAGTAAAAGAGAGTGTGTGATACTTATGAGAAGAAGGTTCAAATTTTAAAAGATTAGACTTAAAAATGACAATAAAAAGCATTCAATCTTGGAGTTAGTCTAGCTAAGTCTTAAAATTTGAACCTTCTTCTCATAAGTATCACACACTCTCTTTTACTAGGAGCAGAGTAGACTTCTTTCATAAAAAGTAAAATTTTGCGCATTATATGTCATTTCCTCCTAAGAGCCCGAGTTCCTTTGATATAAAAATGATGTATAAGTTTGTGTAGTGTTTATTAAAAAAAAATTATACTATATTAGATGATGACCAATTATTTAAAAATAGAAGTTAAAAGTTCATATATTGATAAAATTTAATGGAAGCATAAGTTTTTAAGTGAATGAGTCAATTCACTTAATAAATTATTCTTTTAAAATAAGAGTTTATTAACTTATAAAAATTCAATCTATTATCCATAATTCTTTTTCCTCAAAAGTCTAATTAACTATTTTTATTTTTATTTTATTTTTTGAAAAATATACTTCATTCATACCAACTTACATCATAAGTGAATTGTACAATTCGTCTTTGAATTAATGGCTTCAATAGTTCAACGTATCATTGGACAAAGTTTAGGTTTAAAACCCTTTTCAATCATTTGTAAGAACCAAAATTTTCCTTGCTAAGAACCAAAATCGTGATGTTTTACATAGAAATATAAGTATAATACTTCCATGCACACATGCAAATAATATGATGACGTGGATATGTTGATATTTTTTTATTAATCTTATAAAAATCCATAAAGTTTTAAATTTAAAATCAATAACATTTTATACGTAACTGAATTTTTAAAAATATAAATTTTAAGGTTATTAAATTACTATAATGAATATTATTGTTATCATAAGAATAAATCATTAATGATAATTTTATCTATAATAAATTGTAATTAATATAAAAAAATAAATGATTATTTTATACATTTTATTAAAAAAAAAAAGTATTATGACAATATCATTAATTAACATTAATTGAATACATGTTAAAATTTTATAGTCTTAAAAGTTGAAACTTGAATAATTTTAGAACTTTATTGAAGTCAAATTTTTCAAATAATTATATTATTTATATCTACAGTTATGAGGCTCAAATTTAAATTTTCTACTATTCTAACGAGTGTTAATAAAAAACTATATTAAAATCAATTGAATACATAGCGCTCTAAGTATTATTAATCAGGATCCGATCATCAATGTTTTATTGATGGAGAAATTCTATAATAATGGAGTTACATTGTATCTATTTTTTTTTATTTATTGTTATAATAAATGAAATTTATAATAATTAATTAAAAATTTAATTTAATTTATTTTTAAATAAAAATAAAAATGTTTAAAAAATTTCGTTTGTTGGTCAAATAATCACGGTCTTAAAAATTAATGATAGTTGAAGGAAATAAACCTGTCAACATTTATGAGACGCGTGGAAATTAGGATCCAAAGACACAAATTAATGCAGAAGTTGAATGGTTCAAAGCTAAAGTTAAAGAAAATAATTAATAAATATTGATGGATGCACGGGACCAACTCTAACGTAATAAAATGAACGAGAAAAGTTAATACACAAATATTCAATAATTTTTATATATTTATATTATAAAATTATATTAAAAATAAAAATATATATATAAATATAAAGATCATCCTCAATTATCAATTAGGTTTTGGGTGGACACTGAACACTGACAATCTGTATTACAAGCAAAATTGCAAACGCATGTGTGTTTAAGAGTTGACACTTGACAATGACTGCATATGAGTTCGGTGAACGGTAAAGTTGAGTTAAGGTTTTCTTTCTGGATTTTTGCAGCCAGTTATTATAACTGGTGTTGCTCGTTATTTTTAGTATTTTTCCCCCACCTGTTTTTATAAATTAAGAAGCAAATGATACAGTAATAATTAATTTTTTTCTTAAAATAAAAATATATAAAATATTTATTATATTTTTAAATTGATTATATTGAGTTGTGGATTTAGTATTTGTATAGAAAAATGTCTAAATTAGTTAATTTTTAATTAAAAAAAAATATTATATATTTATTTTAACAAAATATGTTTGAAATTTATTGAGTTTATAGTAAATTAATATTAAGTATTATATAAGTAAAATTTAAAATATATATACTATACAATTTTATTATATATAAGTGATTGCAGAGTCACCGTTCAACCATGGTAATTAATTAAATATCTTTTTTTTCTTTACAAGCTATTATATCTATGTATCCAATCTTATCCATTGGATCTTCTTCAGTAGTTACTAATTAGTTAATGAAACATTTATAATAGACGTGGATGGCAACGACTATTCAAGTATTACACGGGTTGATTATTAAATAACTTTAAATCATTTTTTATCAATTATAATTTAAATCATGTTAATATCATTGACACCGTTACAATAAATAATCAACATCTAAGGCGTACATAACTGACCTAATTCAGAATCAAAATCCTCACTTCTCTATTAATTAATGCTTTGTTAATTTGATTGATCTACCTCCATAGGCGCGTTAAGGGTCGTTTTAGTAGCCTTTTTTTGTAAGCTTAGTCACCATCTTTCATTTATGAAATTTGTTCAACTACAAGTAACATTTACTTTTCCAAACTATAATATATTAATTAATAGTGCCGATCAAGATTGTTTCCATGAGACCTAACGATCTAAATTCAATGTTTTATGTGTGCAAAGTCAAATTTGGATTAAGTTGCAACATGAGTTTTTTTTTTATATATAAATTCTATATCATATATAGATTTTGTATGCATGTGATATCTTACTATATATCATGCATGTCGGGTAGTTATTGAATTAAAAAATTAAAATAAAATTATATATATGATTGATTAAGAAAGATACAAAAGCTTAAAGATTATAAAATCTAATTTACATCATCCCTAATTACAATGACCTTACATATGAGTAAATATACTTACAAGAATGGGTTATTATGAACTAAAAAATATATCAATAATATCTTCGAAATTTACATATTTTTCACCAATATTCATAACTTTTTAAAAACATTGAGGGTAAAATTATTTAATTGTATTTTTGTAATATGTTTAAAATCGAAGGATATCTTTGATATTAAATTAAAATTTTAGTTTCTCTTAAATGTAAATATTCAATCATCAATAATATTAAACTAATAAAATAAATATAAATAAAATTATACTTTTATTTTATTATAATAAAAGAAAGCATAAAAATTAGAAAAATAAATAATACACGTAAAATTAAAAATATATATAAACACGTTTTTTTTGAATGATTTTTTTATTTATCTCAAACATACAATAAAAATTTATTTTTATGTTTATATATATATATCTATAAATTGTTAAAGTTTAATTTTAATTAAATTTAATGGTATATAACCTGAGTTGTAATTATAAAAATAACATAATATTTTAAATTTTATCATTTGTATTGAAATTAATAATAAAATTAAAAAATTGAGCTGATTTATAAAAATAAAAATAATTGAGACTAAATTTTAAGAAATTAGTATTTATGGATTAATTTTCTTATATTAAATTATAATAAACTCATTTAAAAAAAAACTATCCAATTAATATAAACATATACTACATTTCTTAAATGCGGTAATTAATTTTTTAATTATGTTAATTATTCTAAAAATTAATTGAGACTATTTTTTTATAAGATATTGTAAAAAAAAATTAAAATATTTTTATGAATTTAACTAATTAGTTAATTAATTTTTTAATCAATAAAGATGGTAACGGAACCTTAATAATATAAATGATATTTTCCCATCTAAAGTGTCACCGAACCTCTAGTGTGAGACTTCTTGACATATAAAAAGTCACTATGTATCACGAGTTATTGAATATTTTTTTTAAATGACTCAAATCATATAATTTCAACGGAAAAATGTTCCATATAAAATAATGATATAGAAGCTTGAATTTTTTTTATGTAGAAATTGAATGTGATACTACTTTATTGACGTCGTATGTGATATGTTTAGAAAGATTTCAAATTTTGAGATTTATGGTAAGTTAGAAAGGTAAGCATATATTCAGCATTTAGGTTAAAAAAAGTTTAATTGAAATAAAGCTAGCGTGTCAAACAATCAAGCATAAATATTAAATTAAATATGAAATAAAATATATGTAAAAATTAATAACTATAAAATAATAAGTTTGTTGTTTAAGAAAATTATTCATTATTATTTTATATTAGTTAAATTTGATTAAATTTATCTTATATTTTAAACTATATTTTATCATTTTTTTTAAATAATGTTTAAAATAAACTAATTTTATGTGTCTTTCCTAAAGATAAAATACCAGACAATACCCAACCACCCCTTTCACCAACTTTATATCGTTTTGTCAAAGCGTCCGGCCTAAATTTTGGATATAATTAATCAAACTGAGTCTGAGATACTTCAATTGAATTCATCAATTTCAATTATGAGGGCTTTGGAAATTTGCTTTCATAGGAACATAAATTAGAAAAAAAAGTATTAAATCTGTGCCAGAAACAATATTAAAAGTCCTTTTATATATATGTGCAAAAATATATACAAAAATTGGACATTTCAACATTAAAAATTGGTTCCATCTGAGGAAATTAGAAGTGTATTTTTTAAATTATGGTAAGATCTTAAGTTGTATTTTTAATAATTATAAAATTAAATATAATTAATAATTAAAAGAATAAAATTTATTTAAAAAAATAGTACCCATAATAACCCTCATCCCAACATAAATTGTAATTAATTTTTAGTTGCACTGCTATAAAACCCACACATTTATATCTTAACCCTTTTTTTTCATATATACAATTAATTTTGAATATACTGTCATTAATTATTCTAAATTGGAATTTGAACTCCCATCAAATAGAATATAAAAGCATGATCCCTTAATCAATTAAATTCTTAGTCTGCTTCTAGACAGTCAATCAAGTTAAAAGTAGTTTTAATATAAGTTGCCTAAGCTACCTAATCACAAAAAAAATCAAAACCCCCTAACATCTCAATTTAGTAACTGTTACCTTACCGAAGGGTTGGTTTTGAGAATGAAAGAAAATAAAAAAAATGGGAATAGTAATAGAATTAATTATTAAAAAAATAATATTATTATTTCAGGTTTACTACTGGAATCAAAAAAATATTCAATATTATAATATTTAGTTTATAAATAAAATGAAATAAAAAATATTGTATATTATCTTAATATTTTTACGTTTATTAATATTTAAATAATATTATTTAATTTTTATTTTTTTTATCAGATAAAATATATTATTAAAATTATTTTTTAAAAAATAATTAATACTTAAAAATATTATTTAATTTTATAAAAATATTTTTGATAATTTTTTTGAATTAAGATTTATTTGCATGTTTTTAATGGTAAAATTGAAATAAAAATGGGTATATAAATATAATAAAGATTACAAAAAGGGTGGTAAAATTATTCTCTCTCACATTCTAACCAATCAAAACATATAAATATATAAAATCAATTCTATTCTCTCTCACGTTCTAACCAATCAAACATTTTCTTAGAACTCACTTACAAAGTTCAGACATTTTCTTAGAACTCACTTACAAAGTTCAGATCAAATATTGTTAATTATCAATTTTTTTATTTTTTATTTCTCATCACATATATTGTATATATAGTAATGATAATAATATTGTTATTGTTATAATAAAAATATATAAAATATTTATTTTATTATTATTATTATTATTACTACTGGTAGGGTTGGTTTTGTCACCGTCATCATTGTGTGGATGGTTCAATAAAATAAGCAACCTTTTGTGCCCATTAATGTCACAAGTGGGAAATAATATGATACTAACCTATACCACAAACAAAACCATGAATTAATGATATAAGGCTGCATTAAATTAATTATTGAAAGCGCCAGGGACCGAGCTCGTTGGCTACATGCCAATTTTAACTAGTCGATATTGTTTGACAGATATATATAAAAAAAAAAACAAGCAAAATTTACTTGATCAATGTTATTTTAATTACTTATATATATATATATTCAAATTAAGAGGAATATTTTCACAAATATACTATACTTTTATGTACTTACATGAATTTATTTATTTTTTAAATAAAAAACATAACACATAAATTAAGAGAAGAGGCAGATAACTTAACACCAAAATTTTAAAAATTGATATATTCTTAAAATTAAATTATTTGTCACAAATATTAATATTTTTTAGTGTTATTAAATTAGTTGCATTTAAAAAACTAATAAGTTTCATTCAATGTATTATTTCATTAATGGTTTAAAAAAATTATAAATTCAATTTACCTTATACAATATACATGTGTGAATCATCAATCAACAGTTATATACGAAATGATTTTTGTTATATACTAAAACGTCTCTCATATGACTTTTTTTACCTCTATAAATAATTATTTGTTATAAAAATCTCATATTTAAAATATTTTAATATGTAATTTTTATTATTTAATTTTATGTTTCAAGTATGTTGGGATAATTTCGTACATATTACGTAACAGTTAAAGAATGGTCGTAATCACTCTACAAGTATGAAATCAATATAATTATCCTAAGAGATAAGAGGTTAATGATTATTCTTTAGTTATTTTAAAAGAATAAAGTTCTAATAATTTCCCTTATATATTTAAAAAGATAATCTAGCGGGCAATAAAGCATAGATGCTTACAAACAATAAAACTCTACAACAAGTAATTGTCTACAACATATAATTATCTATAATGCTATAATAACTTAATCTTAATCAGATTGGGATAAACTATCAAGCTTATTCTCTTCCCTATGTATACTCATATATGCGTAACATAATATCATATCTTAGAATCAATATACAATATCGTATTTTTCATAACAAAGAATTACAACTAAACACTATATTTCTATAATATTACTAGGGCAAGATTATTATATCATTTACAGTACATCTTATAGTTATTGACTTAAGTATCGTAGGGTCAAAGATCACTCCCTACAATGTGATTCGAGGTCCTAATAGTTTGTTCATCTTATAGATTCTACGGAGAACAAATCCTACTTGTGGGAAAGAAGTGTGCTCTATTTAGCTAAACAATTACAAAATTGTAAGACTCTTAAAAAAGTTCTCCAAGTCCTTGATCTACTAAGAAATAAAAGACAAATATAAAGGTGAGACAAGGACCTTAAAAATAGTGTTTTTTTAGAAAGAGAACACCAAAATATTTCGGCTTTATAATTTCATCTTTTTTAGACTTATAAAAATTCATGGACTGGACAACTAGTTCCACCTCTCAAATCCCAACGATTAGTTAGGAGGTCCAACCTGCTACATGACATGCCATTATATGAGTGTTGCATTTGAACCTGCCCACCCATAATGGGTAGGTAAGGCGAGCTCTGGTCTGAGCATGACTGAAGACGGTGAGAGATGCACTCTAGACCATCCTAGAGTTCCTACTAGAACCATTAGCTTCAGGATCAGTCATCATCCCAAAAAACATCCATTTGGAATCCTCCAATGAATAGAGTGCACAATGCCAAACCCATAACCATCCAAGGCTTGCCTAGCAAAATGACCATCTGAGACAAGATTTAAATGCTAGGCCTAATGTTACCACTCAGGATTTGTCCATCCATAATTTGGCCACCTAGGATCTTACCGCTAAGGATATGGCTACCTTGGATTTTTTCGTCCAGAATTTGGTTGCAAAGGATTTGGTCGTCCAAGACTTAGCCATCCAAACATTATCATCCAAGACCAATTTCTTCGGCCATAAATGGTTGGCCAAGGAAAGTCATCTAAGATCGATGTCACTGGTCAGGGTGTGATGTGTTCAGAACTACTTGCCAAGTCGATCTTTTCCATACAAAATTTTCCCGCCAACCATCCTTTGGTTATGTGAGATGGACCCAAGTTACTTCCATCACACAACGTTCCATCCGCCATTATGCTTGACTAGGAACCTGACCCTCACTAAGGGCACATTCTCATATTTGAACTAGCAGAACAAACACACTTCATAGTCTTATCTGAAGATGAGCCTTAAGAAACCATTAATATGGGCATATCATTTCCACCAAACGAACAAGAAATTTTAGATGAATTCCTTAGAAAAAATAAAAATGTCTTCGCATGGTCTCATGAGGATATGCTTTGTAGATTAAGAAATCATAGCATACTACTTCAATATGAAACCAAAATTTAAACTTGTCAAGCAAAAGAGACGATGAAATAATCAAGAAAGATACTTTGCCATGAAAATAGAAATTGAAAACATTTTGAAGGTTGCTTATATAATAGAAGTGTATTTATCTTGATTGGCTAGCCAATCTTGTCCTAGTCAAAAAATATAACGGGAATTGGAGAATGTGTGTAGATTTCACTAACATGAATAAGGCTTGCCCAAACTACAGTTTCTTATTGCCACGCATAGACCAGCTTATGAATTTCATCTCAGGACATACTACTTTCTCTTTCAAGGATGCTTACTTGGGTATAACCAAATCTGGATGTAGGGCCCTGATAAGGAGAAGATGAGTTTCATGCCCGACCAAGAATTATTTTTTTACTAAGTCATGCCACTGATAAGGAGAAGATCAGTTTCATGATAGACCAGGGGTTATTTGTTAATAAGTCATACCCTTTTGGCCTGAAAAATGCTAGTATAACATATAAGAGATTAGTCAACAAAAAGTTCTCATACCTCATCGGATAGTCAAATAAGGTATATATGGATGATATAATTGTCAAAAGTAATCACACCAAGGATCATGTGACTCACCTGGATGAAACCCTGGGAATTCTCAAAAAATATAGAATGAAGTTGAACTCGAACAAGTGTGTGTTCTTAGGATTATGGTCAACCAAAGAGAAATTGAGTCCAACCTTGAGAAAATAAAAGCATTAGTAGATATGCAACCTCTCATGACTATCAAACAAGTCTAGAGATTGACAGGGAGAATGGTTGTTCTGAATCATTTTTTCTCACGAGCAATTGACAAGTGTGTACCTTTTTTCAAGGTATTACATGGGAAATCTAATTTTTCCTTGAATAAGAATTGTATGAAAGCATTTGAAGAGTTAAAGGAATATTTGGGCAATCCAAAACTATTGGCTACTTCGCAGCCATGTAACATCCTCATCATGTACCTAACAACCAATAGCTATTAATACTGCCTTAGTATATAATGATGGCAGAGTTTAGAGACCTATCTATTATGTAAGTAAGTATTTCCATGATGTAGAAAAAATGTATTCACATATAGAGAAAGTCCCTTGCATTTATAGTAGTAGCCATAAAACTGCGCCTATATTTCCAAGCTCAAAACATAGTTTTCCCCATGTAAACCCAAATTAGATAGCTCTAGCGATTTACAAAAATGGACTATTTAAATTAGTGAGTTTGGCATTGAGTACGTCCCTTGTACCACCATTAAAGGCCAGGTTTTGGCTGACTTCTTGGCTGAGAGTTCTATATATGAACTTTCAAACAAAAAAGAGGGTAGGTGGACACTTTATGTGGATGGTTCCTGTAACAAAAATGGGAATCAAGTCATACTTATATTGGTTACCACAGAAGAAGATCCCTTACATTATGCATTACAACTTCTATTCAAAACTTCAAACAATAAGGCAGAATATAAGGCACCCATCGTAAGTCTCAACCTGAAAAAAGCCCCAGAGCCAAACAAATATATTATTTCAACGACTTCTAGCTTGTTATGAAACAAATACTGGGTAAGTTCTAAGTTCAAGGACCCAACCTATAAGAGCATCATAACTTGACTATGAAATTGTTATGTACCATGAAATATTGGACTTTGAACCACATTCCACCAGAATAAAATACTCAGGTTGATGCCCTTTCCCATTTGGCTTCCACCATAGATGAACATCTAGACCGAACGATCCAATTCACTGTCTTGATTAGCCTTTTATCAAAGTCTTGGTTCTAGAAATGCTCCCAATTGAGTTAGATCCTAACAAGATGGACCCAATTAAGAGTTTTATCATAAGTGGAACCTTGCCAACGAATAGGAGACAAGTAAACAAAGTTTAGATCAAACCCACTTGTTTTCCTATGATCCATGACATACGCTAACATCATGGGTTTGATGACCCCTAATTAAGGTGCTCGATAGAAAATGAAGCTAACTATGTCCTTGCTAAAATCCATGAAGGAGTATGTGGTAACCAATGTTGTGCTAGAAGCCTAGCCTATAAAGAACCTAGGCAAAGGTATTACTGGCCTACAATACTCAAAGATGCAATCAGTCAGGTGAAAAAAATGTAATAATTGTTAAAGACATTCACTTGTACTATGACAATCTGTCAAACAATTAACATATATGGGTTGGACCTAATTAACCCACTGCCCATGACCAAAGGAATCAAGTATTCAATTATTGTTATAGACTACTACACCAAATGGGTAGAAGTTGGTAGACTCTTTTAGATTTTATAAGATAGAGTTGTCGATTTCATCTAGTAGAATATAATATGTAAATTTGAAGTCCCCTACACTTTAGTGTCAAATAATAGGACCCAATTCATAGGAAGAAAAATGAAGAACGTACTTATATGAACAATATCACATCCAACATGCATTCTTTGTAGTTGAACTCTCACAGGCTAACCGTCAAGTGAATGCTACAAATAAAGTGATAAAACTGAACTTGAAAAGAAAGTTTCAAACATGCAAGAAAGCATGGGTCGAGAAACTGCTAGAAGTCTTGTGGGCTTACAAAACCACAATTACGATAGCTATAGGAGAAACACATTTTCCCCTCATTTACAGTACTGAAATCGTAATCTTAATCGAAATCAGACCATCAAATTATAGAATAAAGGCTGAGAACTTGGAGGGTAATAATGAAGGCTTAGCCCTAAATCTAGACCTACTTGAAGAAAAAAGGGAATATAATGAGATTAGGTTGTCAGCCTACCAACAAAGAATGGATAACCATTACAACCATTCATTCAACCCATGGTAGTTCTAACCAGGTGATCTAGTACTTAAACAAACAACGCAATCAACCATAGAAAAATTGGCAGAGACTCTTGGCCTTAATTGGGAATGTTACAAAATAAAGCAGGTCTTGAAAAAAAGTGCTTATTGCTTAGAAAACTTGTTGGATCTGTGATCCCAAGTGCGTAAAACATGTAACACCTCAATAAATATTACCAATAGATAGGACTAGAAAGTGCTTCCCCTACTAGCTTTGTTCTTACTTAAAGTTTTACCATTTCAATTTATGTTCCTAGAATAATTTTAATTACTATGTAATTTAAATTTATTATTATCAATAAAATGAGCACTTAGGATATATATATATCTTTCTATAAATCAAAGGTCTACACTCAAAATATTTTGAAAAAATAGAAAGTCCACAATTAGATTTAGAGTGAGCTTGAGCTACCTAGGATTGAAAAATTCTAGATTTTTCAGTACCCTCCACCCAACTATGGTTTGCACTCACACCACGAGTAGTGGATGAGAAACACCTTATAGGTGAGTACTACGCCTTAGAGTCTGAACTACCAAACGGACTATAGAAGATGGGTGTGACTAAGTTACCTTAAAGGATGCACCCTACTCTCTGATAGTGTCGTTAACTTAACTTAGTCTAACATCCACTTAATCGACCTTAGACCTTGAAAGGGAGGTCTTGGCTTGAGAGCCACTTTGCCTTTGTACTAAGTAGCCCTCAATATCTTGTCAGAAATTTACCTTACCAATAGGCAATGAATAAGAAACAACCCCACGGATGGGTCTGAGATACTTCTAAACTTAGAAAGTCCAAAACCCTCATTACACCACATATGAGTAATATGCCTTAGGGTTTAGACCCCTAGAAGATCAACGGATGCTAAATGTGTTTGGAACCCTGAATGAGGCACCTTAATCACTACTAATGTAAAGAAGCATACCAGCCAATGAGCCCCACACCCCATTACCCAGACTACTACATGATGGAACTAAGTGTAATAAAAGCCTCATTATTTAGCCAAGACATACACCACTACCAAGACAATGAATAAGAGGTATCCCAATATGTGACTCTACACTTTTAAGGCTATACCAAAAAAATATTTTCGAAAGATTAACATGTTATTCATATGGCCAAGGCCACAAGTAATAGCAATATTGGCCTACGAGGTTTCCTATCGCCCTAGAGTTAACCATAGACCCTAAAAAAGAGATATGGCATACAAGCCAAACCACCTTAAGTCCAGGAACTATATTTAAATTCTTGATCCATACTTAGGTCTACAAGGCTTCAATAATCAAGATGATAAGTCTCTAAAATAACGGTTACTAAAAATTTTCTAAGTTGAGAACTATCTCATATTTGCACTACTTGAACAAAGTTCAAGTATTCCATATAGGGTTTTGATAGATCAGGGGGCTTAACTAAGCAACTCTTGCATCAAGAAGTCACTCCCAACTTAGAAATATTTCAAACAAACACAACAATGCCCGAACAGAAAAGTAAAGCCATGGGTACAAGTCAAATAGCACCCACACTTCAAAGCCATTGATCTCTCAACAGAACCAAGGTGTGGTCAAATATCAAACCATTATTCGACCAAATAGGATAGGACTAGGAGGTATGACCAACCAAGAATGTAACCAATCGTTCCTTATCCACACATACCTCAGGTTTAAGATCTGTGTTTCATTTTACGTTAGTACATCATTTCATAATCACATGTCAACTCAATAATCCATAACCTCCTAAATATATAGGCAATGGTTGGGTCCAAAAATAATGATTGAAAGTACAAGTATAAAACAAAATGTAAGAAGAGACAAAGTACAAAAGGTAACATAAAAGCCAATGCAATATAAAAGACATAGTGATTCCCATAAAAGTCTATACAAAAGATAAGTTTGAAAGTAAAAATAAACTCATTAAGTACATACACTTTAGTGAGGAAATACATGAAATCTAGATTGTCTTAAGACTGGCAAAAGTAAAGGGATAAACAAAACTAATGTTTGCATTCTGAAGTATTGTGTGATGCAACACCATCCACAACTATATCTTCTAAACACTCAAAATCATCAGAGTCATTAGAACTATCTGAGCTACTAGAATAACCAAAACCATCTTCCTCGCACTCGAAGATGACTACATCATACCTAGAAATATGTCTCTCTAAACATAGGAAAATAGTCTTATTGAGGACAATATCAAGTTATACCTTCCTGAATTGCCTCTTCCTAATCTGGAAACCAAGAGCCCAGGTATCCAAATTATCTTTAACATATTTTTCAAAATCACGGTACTCTAACACGACCTGGATCTTGACTACGTACTAAGCAAAATTCCTTAGATAACTCCTCAACACGTTTCATCTTTTCCGCCCAATCGACCTACTCCTGTATCAAGAGAGTTGCCAGACATTTGACTTCTTTGTTTTTTTCCACCAACTCCTCCTCGACCTTAGCTTCTATATTCTTTACTATAGTAAGTTCCACCCTTGACTCCCTTAGCAGAGTCTCTAACTCATGACAAGTAGCCTCAATAGTATCTCCAATACCGACTGCCTTACCAAGTGCCTCTTCAACGTTTGCCAGACGCTTCCTAATGTCAAGGCATGATATGATAACATGTTTAAGATCCTCGATGAATTGACATGATATATTTATTAAAGCATGTAAATCATCATATGTGGATCTAGTAGGTTCCAAAATATCTAGGACAACAGATGGATTAGATGGACTCGTAACATTCTCATCTAAGAATATAGGTCCTGAACCAATCTTATCAATCACAAAATTAAAATAAAATTCAATAGATATGGAAGGGGACCTAACCTTCTTAGGACTTGGCATAACAATAGTTAAAAGCCTCACAACGTTAGCTTTATTAGGTACATCTTCTAAGCTAATGTCTCTCAAGAAGTGAATTAATGTCTACACTTTATTCATTTTCCCAAAGGGATGCCAAAATGTCATACCTACAAGAAATTAAAAGTTAGTACGATGACTCGATCACCCATAACTAAAAAAATTAAAAATATCAAGTTCCAAGAAGTACTTACTATCTAGATCTGGGAGGCTACTGCCTTGTAGGTTAACAAGCAATCTACTCAATGATGGTAAGTCAATCGCTACTCTACTGTGATGGAAGAAGATAATAAAATGACTTGATGAATACTTTCTTCTTAGAAGTGATGGCATCTTGAGCTCATCATATTACAAGAAAAAGAAACAAGTTAGAACGTTACAGAGTAACTCTCCCAGGAAGAGAGATACTCCAAAATGAACATGGTCATTAGCATACCCAAATAATGGTCAGTCGTCTCAGAACCTAATAAGTTCACCCAAAAATGCTCAAGATCACTTCAATGATTTCCTAGTTTGCATATAGGAATACCTGTTGGGATGGAAGATAAGTGTTGATTGCTTGAAGACTCATTTTGTACTAAATGGGCATCCAAACAACTCCCATAGATTGAATTAAAAAAAGCACAATGTTGAGATGATCCAAAAGCATCGTCTAGTGCCACCTACTCTAGGCCTTCTTCGCCTAAGGAGTGGTCGACCATGAAATTTCCACCTATAGAGTTGTTGCCTTGAGTTCCATCACCTAAGGTGTTGCCAATTTTGGGGTCAAACCAAATCATCATTGACCTGAGCACTACTGACTAGATTCGTACCGAACAAGGGTGAGCCAGGGTGAAATTGGCTAATGGTGGATCAACCATACCTTCACCAGTTTTCATCTATTTGTCAGGATTCATCATCCACATCAATCCTTGCCCTCGTCGACACATGTTCACAATGGATAGACTTGATCACGTACCTTCCTAGACCTATATCCATCACTACTTGTGAAAGAAAGTGTGATATAAGTATCATGTGGTGCAAAGTGTTTAGATGATGAAAAATAACTATCCTACACTATATGAAGAATAAATGAATAACAATGAATAAAGAAAAATAATTAAAGAAATATTTATAAGGATTACCTTGAATTCTTCTTTTATTTTCCTTTCCTCCCAAGGATGTAAACTTTGAGAAATTATTGTAAATTGTGAGAAAGGATGGCCTTATATTTATAGAAGTGGTGAGTCGATCTCACTCACCCCTTTAAATCACAATCAATGGCCAATGTTATTTAACTAATCCTACGAGGATTAGTCTTGGTGAATGTTTGACTTTATTGATACAAATGTTTACTTTAACGTAACTTTTCAACTAGACATTCGATCGAAAATTCAAAGACATCGTCGACATCAGAACGTCATCGTGTACGTTTCGAGTGGCTAGACATGGTATAAAGTTTTTTACTTGAGTGGATAAAAAATTACTCATGTGTAAGCTCAGAGTCGTCAACAAAATTAAAAAATATATTTAAAGATGCACAGAAATTACAATTAGACATTCTAACCTAAGGGAAAGAAAGTTTGAGGGTTGATATTTGGGGTAATTTTGTACATCCTACGTGGTAGTCAAAAAGTGATACTAATCACGGTATAAATAGATATCTTAAGAGATAAGGGCTAGTAATTATACTTTAGTTATCCTAAATGAATAAAGGCTGAATGATTATTCTTATATATTTGAAGGAATAATCTAGCAGATAATAAAAAATAGATGTCTACATATAATAGAACTCTACAGTAAATAATTATATACAATAGATAATTATCTATAATGCTACAACAACTTAATCTTAATAAAAAAAGAATAAGTTATCAGGTTTATTTTCTCTCTTATATATAGTCATATATGCGTAACATAATATCATATCTCAGAATCTATAGTTAAACACTCTCTTTGTATAATATTAATAGAGTGAAATTAATATATCTTATATCCTACGTCTTATAGTTATTGATTTAAGTATTGTAAGATCAAAGATCACCCCATAAGAAAGTCCAAGATCCTAAGAGTTTGTTTATCCGTGTAGATTTCACGGATAACGAGTCTTATTTTGTGTTAATAAAAATCGATATAAACAAAGCATAATATTTAAATTATTCTAAAAAAATTGTATAATGAATTTCAAATAATAAGAAATTAAAAAAGCTTGAGCATACTAAATTAAAAACTAAAATGTTGTAGAAAAATACCAAATTAGTTTCTTTATTTTAGGAAGGAAAAGAGAGGGAGACCCATACCAGAAGCCCAATGGGCCAATCAAATGAATTCGACTTAAGCTAATTTCATTCCCTCCTTCCTCCTATACCACATGGATGCCAGTCGAGAATTCCGTTATCGCAGTTGTGGCGATGCTCATTTTGGCGCCATTAACTAACTAATAGTTTCCAGTCAAATCTCCCACTCTTTTTCCGTTCGCAGCTCTCAATCTCCCTCTTCTTCGTAATACATAAGATAACCACTCCCATACTCAGTTTGTGATTCTCTAATTTGGATCTTTAGCTGGTCATTTTGATATGAAATATTCTTCCTTAGGTTCCATAATTCTTGCGGATCGAAGAAAACCTCTCTCAATTTCATTTAGATTAAGGTTGCATATGGTTTATCGATTTTTCGTTTCCCGATATTGTGCTTGGTTTACTTTAGTAATAAGCAGTGATGTATGCAAATGGGCTTTATAGTATCACGAAGGTTTTGATTTATGGTTTCAGTTTTTATACTTAGATATCATACTGCGAAGTGTTGCTGAAGCACTGAAATCGATAATGTGTGAAGATAGACACATAACATGCAAAAGGCTGCTGTATTTGTAAAACGTTTGGCTACTTTCTCATTATGTTTTGGTTGTCCGGGGCAATGACCGGTAGGTTTTTTGCATTTTATGTTTATGTAGTTTTTTTTTTTTTTTTTTTGCAAGGCTACCCTGAATTACCTTTTCCATAATAACGTGTCCAATGCCGAAATCTGTTAAAATATGTTAGGAAAAATAAATGGGTAGAAACTAAAACATAACTAAAGTAAAATTGAGAATAATGAAAATAAAATAAACACAAATATTTTACGTGAAAAAACCCGAAACAAATTGGGGTAAAAAATAACGGACAAGTGTAGGAAGATTTTATTATTGTAAAATATGAATTACAATATCTTCTCTCTAGTTATAATGAGATAATAATTCTAATATCTATTACAATAGGAGAAATAACTCTCTCACAAAATAGAAAAAATATTACTTACAAAGAAAAAACAAATTTTTCCTTTCTAAGTAGTAACTAACAAGATAACTCTCACAAAGATTTTTACTATATTTCTTATGTATGTTCTCTAATTCATTTGCTCTTATATTTTACACAAATAAAACAAGTTATTTATAGACAACATCCTTCAAGAACTTGCGTTAAAAAGTCCCACATCGATTGGGCATAACGTATTAAACACATATATAAATGAGGGCAATCCTCCATCTCATAACCTGAGTTTTGAGATGGAGTTAGGCCCAAATTTAACATAGTATCAAAGCAGGTAATCTCATCCCGTGACACGCAGTTGTAAGCCTACCACCGTCTATCGATGAACTACTGATGTGAGGTCTTGGGTTTTGAGATGGAGTTAGGCCCAAATTTAACAGAATGCACAATGTCTTTCATATTTCTTACTTCATCTATTAACAAAATATAACATTAAATCAAGTAATTAGCTTTAACACTAAACAAGGTCATCAATTATCACATAAAATGATGTTGGAGGTTGCAAAGTTTCAGGTTATGTTGCAGTAAGGTCTTATGTGTCAACGATATGCTGCGTTTTCTTTTACTTGCAATTAGCTTTGTGGAAGGATAAGGAACAAGATGGGGTGCTAAGTCTTCACATAGGTCCTTTTTTTTTTAAAGGCTAGAATTCGTGACCTCTGTTGAAAGTGAAGTGAATCCCTGATTTTTATCATTACCCTTCTAGCTTGTTCAAAAGATCTTGAACATACTGAAACATCAATTTGGATGCTTATTTATGATGGTTGCATTTTTGTGATTTTTTGATACATTTAATTTGCTTTATTGCTCCATCCTGGTCTTGGCTTTTCTCGGTACAATATCTAACCTTATGCATATGAATCCCAATTTGAGTGGTGCCCTTGCATCAGTCCTCTGGGAATTGAATCTTCTATCAGAGCACTACCATCCTTCTATCTCAACCATGGATTCAAATCTTTCAAACTCGGACATTGCATATAACCTGGCATATCCTTCTTTTTTGATAAGAACCTGGCACATCCTTCTATATTCTCCCCTTTAAAAGCTTTCACATCCCTCAATCAGAAGTCGTTCAACCCACCAAGAAATTTCAAGAAATTGAATAAGAGAAAACAGTCAAGTTGGCCTTCTGCTTTAGTTGAATACCTGAGACCTTAAAAAGATACAAGTACAATCACTGAAGATGAGGTAGGAGAAGTGTTTGCCTCACATTATATGCTTCTATTGGATATTATTCCTTAATTAATAAAATCCAATAGCTTCTTCGAGACATAAACGAGAATAAGAGATTGAGGGATGAGTTGGATTGGGTTCACTCGTCGCTGCAGCTATACATAATACAAAAATAACTGAAAAGCCAAAATCAAGAAAAATGGTTTTTTGAACAAGTAGATGTAGAACTTCGACCTAGAAACTGGCATGATGTATTATTATACTCATCTCATTATATTGTTTCAGTTTAATATTATTTTTTTGAGAATTAATTATTGTTTTTTAAAAAAAAAATATTGAACATTGAATAGGGATCTTTTTATTTTTAACCATATGACGTCACAGCTCACAGCAACAAAGTACAAGTTGGGCAATGTGAATGAACAATATTGGTGGGTTTTACAGTTTTCGTGATATGTAATTCACTAATTTGTATGCGAAACAGAACATGGGTTGTTTTGTTTTGTAAAGACACTTTGGTATCTCGGCATATTTCATCAGCAAAATACTATTATGGGCAAGGAGTAGGCTATCTTCCCATATCTTCTCATTGGGCGCAGGAGAGCCACAAAAACACGAGTGATTCTAATTAATATCAGCTCATTCTACTTTCTACATAGCACATGCCACGTGGCAAGAAAACATGAAGGGCTTATCTATTATCTCACCCTCACTCCAAGTCTCACTGGCCGATGCTGTAACAAGATGATGAAAACGAAATAAAGGCCTTGTAGGTTTTGGTTTAAGCACTGAAAGTTGTGAAAGAATACTTAGCAATATGGAGACTAGCATTGCATGCCATGCCCGTGGAGGTCTTCTACCTAAAGTTTCATCTCAACACTCCACTTCTCTAGTGTCTCCACTTTCCATCTCTCCCTCGTTCAATTCCAAGGTACATATTTTTTTCTGTTTTACAACACCTTTAGATGTCAACTTGAAAAGTGTAGCATTACTCTTTTAATTAACCTTGTTGCTTTCATGACAGATTCTGAAATCGAGCTCCCTCTTTGGTGAATCTTTAAGAACTGTCCCAAAATCATCTCTAAAGGTTTTAAGAAGCAAGAACTCTTCAATAGTACCAAGGTGTGCTATTGGCGATAGTCTGGTAAGATACAAAGAAAGCCATATATCTTATCTTTCTTATTTTTATTAATTGGAAAATTATATAAAATAACACCTGAAATTATAACATAACATTTAATATATCTAAGTTACCGTAATTCAATTTAAATAAACGAAAACATTATAATTTTTTTAATAATATAAACATACGAGCTTATAAGTTTTAATGAGAGTTATTTTTATTGCTTTTCATTATTATTTTCCTTTTTTTTTGTAAAGTTTTCCCGGAATCAGCTCTGTCTCAAGTGAATTAATGAGTTGATGATTGTAGGAAGAGTTTCTGAGTAAGTCAACTAAAGATAAAGCACTCATTACCTTGTTGATATCCATGGGAGAAGCACTAAGAACCATTTCCTTCAAAGTGAGGACAGCTTCTTGTAGTGGAACAGCATGTGTGAATACCTTTGGAGATGAACAACTTGCTGTGGATTTACTTGCCAACCAGCTTCTTTTTGATGTACGTTGGATTTAGTCTATTGAACTACCATAACATTAATTTGGAGTATCAACTAGATCCTTAGAAGCAATTGGCGATTTATATTTTTGAACTTTTAATTGATTTCTCAAGTTTGAGTAACAATGTGTAGGCTTTGAAATACTCACACTTCTGCAAATACGCTTGTTCTGAAGAAGTTCCCGAGCTCCAAGACATGGGAGGTCCGAATAAAGGTCAGCATATTTAATATATATTTGGGAATTCAGCTAATTATTTTAGTTCATAATAAAGCAATCATTCATCTCTTCGTGTGAATTAACAGGAGGATTTAGTGTGGCATTTGATCCACTGGATGGGTCGAGCATAGTTGACACCAATTTCACAGTGGGTACTATATTTGGGGTGTGGCCAGGAGACAAGTTAACAGGGGTCACTGGAAGAGATCAAGTTGCTTCAGCTATGGGCATTTATGGTCCTAGAACTACTTACGTTCTTGCCCTTAAAGATGTCCCAGGAACCCATGAATTTCTTCTTCTTGACGAAGGTTAATAATTTGCTTATTCATCATCATTATAACATATTTATTATTTTCTAAGTTTAATTGCAATTCGGGCCTTAAATCGTTTATTTTTAGAGTTTGGGAAGAAAAACAAATTTTCAAAAATTTATGTACATGAGTGTTAGAAATACTTAATAATTGTATTCTATTCTTTGAATAAATGAATATACATGTTACCTTTGTATAGGAATTACAAGTAAACTACATATGTCTAAAGTAACTAGATACAGATATGTCAGAAGTAAAGATATATATATATATATATATATTACTAGATATATATTAACAACCCCACTCAAACTCAAGGTGGATGTGAGACCAACTTGAGGTTGTCAACCAAATTACGAGTGCGTCCTTTGGGAAGTGCCTTGGTGAAAATATCTGCAAGTTGATCGTTGGAGGAAACGGGGAAAAGCTTGAGAACACCATGGATAAGATGAGAGCGAATAAAGTGACAATCAATCTCGATGTGTTTAGTCCGTTCATGGAAGACATCGTTGTGAGTAATATGAATGTCACTCTGATTATCATAATAAAGGGAAGTTGCAGAAGATGTGGACACACCCAAATCCTTAAGGAGCCATCGTAGCCAAAAGAGCTCAGATGTGGTATCAGCAAGAGCACGATATTCTGCTTCAGTACTGGAGCGGGCCACAAAGGTTTGTTTCTTACTTCGCCAAGAAATCAAAAAAGTACCAAGGAGAAAGCAATAACTTGTAGTGGACCTGCGATCAGTAGGATCTCCTGCCCAATCAGCATCAGAGAATGCACGAAGTACTAAAGGAGACTGAACTGAGTAGAAAAGGTCATGGAAGATAGTGCCTTTCAAGTATCGTAGAATACGCAGAACATCAGCATAATGAGTCGATTGTGGAGCAAACAGATACTGACTCACCTGATGAACAACATAAGAGATGTCTGGACGAGTAACTGTAAGATAAACCAGACTGCCAACCAATCGTCTATAAAGAGAGGGATTAGACAATGGTTGCCCCTATGATGGTGTCAGATGCGCATTAAGTTCAACTGGAGTGTCAACAGTCTTGCTGTCAGTGAGTCCAGCTTGAGATATGAGGTCAGATGCATACTTTGCTTAAGTAATGTAAAGACCATCTGTGGAACGAGTGATCTGAAGACCCAAGAGATAGCTTAAATGTCCAAGGTCTTTCATCTCAAACTGCTGACTAAGAAAATCCTTGAGTTCTTGAATGCCACTGAGGTCATCACCAGTTATGATCATATCATTCACATATAGAAGAAGCAAAATGGTGTCTTTATCATTGCGACGAAGAAATAAGGCAGAATCATAAGGACTGGCAGTGTAACCCAGGCGAAGGATGGTGGAACTGAATTTGGCAAACCATGCTCGTGGAGCTTGTTTAAGGCTATAAATTGCACGTCGAAGGCGAAAAACCTTATTTGTTTCAACAGAAAGACTAGGAGGAGGTTGCATATAGACTTCTTCATGCAGATCTCCATTAAGGAATGCATTTTTAACATCCATCTGAAAAAGGTCTCATTTACTAGCAGCGGCAACAGCTAAGAGGGTACGAACAGAGGAAATACGGGCAATTGGAGCAAAAATCTCTTCATAATCAATCTCATACTCTTGTGTGAAACCTCTTGCTACAAAATGAGCCTTATAGCAATCGATAAACCCATCAGAGCGAGTTTTGATCTTATAGATCCACTTACTACCAACCACATATTGACGAGGAGGGAGAGTAACAAGATCCCAAGTATGGTTTTTGCGTAATGCATCAATTTCTTCTTTCATTGCAATCTGCCAAGAAGGATTAGTAGATGTCTCACGATAGGTGTGAGGCTCATGGAGTGTAGCAAGGGCAGTGTAACAATGATAGTCAAGTAAATATGTAGGAATGGATCTTACCCGGGTTGAGTGGCGAGGTGGAATGTTTTCTTGAGGATCTTCAGGCAGAGCAGGAGCAAGGGACCTATGTTCAAGGTGAGGTAGCTCATTATCAACCTGTTCTTCTACGACCTGTCTAGGAGAATCATCAAAAATATGTGAAGATTGAATAGTGAAGTCCAAAGATGAAATAGAAGTATCTGTAGAAGGAACAAGAGACTCATTTGGAAAATTTTCTAAAACATTTGAATTAGTTAGGGAAGAACGAAAGTGAGAAAGTTCAACAAATAAGCGGTGTTCCCAAAAGACAACATTACGGGAAACACGGAGATGATGTGAGACAGGATCATAGCATCGATACCCTTTTTGAGTTTCACCATAACCAAGAAAACAACAAAGTCTAGATCGAGGCTCAAGTTTGTTGTGTTCATGAGGCTGAAGAAGAACGAAACAAACAGATCCGAATGAGCGAAGGTCATGATAGTTAGGAGATGATCCAAAAAGGCACTCATATGTAGTATGATTATGAATGACAGCGCTTGGAATGCGATTAATGGCATAAACAGCATGAAGAACAGCTTCACCCCAAAATGGGGCAAGAACTTTGGCAGAGAAAAGAAGAGCACGAACAGTGTCAAGAATATGACGAAGTTTTCTTTCGGCTCGACCATTTTGTTGAGAGGTTCCTGGACAGGTTAGATGATGTACAGTTCCATAGGAGTGTAACAGAGTTTGAAAAGAATTTTGAGTATATTTAAGAGCATTATCAGATCGAAAAGTTTTGATATGTTTGGAGAATTGTGTTTCAACCATTTTTGCAAAGTTACTGTATATTGATAAGATTTCAGAACGAGATTTCATTGGAAAGATCCAACTATAACGAGAATAATCATCAATAAAAACAACAAAATATCGAGATCCACCAATACTAGTAACAAGAGAAGGTCCTCAAACATCAGAATGAATTAACTCAAAAATACTATTAGAGATAGATTTACTATTATTGAAAGGTAAATTTGGCTGTTTTCCTAACTGATATGAAGTACAATCAAAATTATCTTTGGACACAGAACCCAATAGACCTTTAGAAGCTAACTGTTGTACCCGAGAGGATGGAGCATGACCAAGACGAGAATGCCAAAGTGCGAGAGAATGTAAGGAAGAAACTGTAGCAGTTGCAGCAGCAACAGAGGCAGGAGCAACAGGTGGAAGATGAAGATTGTTTACGGGAAACATACGCTCGACCCTAGGACCGGTCCCAAGCTCTTCTCCCGTCCTCGGATCCTGCACAATACACCCAGAATAGTCAAAAATAAGGCTATATCCTAGTTCAGCTAATTAGCCCACAGAGCATAAATTATAGGATAGGTCAGGTACATGGAAAACCTTAGGAACAGAGAGGGTAGAGGTCGAAACAAAACCTAAACTATTCCCATGAATGGTGGAACCATCAGCTATATGAATATTAAGGAGATGTGGTGCAGGGTCAAGTTTGGAGAATAAAGATGAGTGAGGTGTCGTGTGATTGCAACATGCACAGTCAAAAAGGCAAGTTTGAGACTTACCGGGCAAAACTGAGAGGGTAGTGGAAAGAGATGCATTACCATCCATTTGAACAGCCTGAGTTATGATCTTCTGTAGTTCAATGGAGGAAAGGTTGATAGTGGATTCAGAAGACTGGGACTCTGTTGAACTAGAAAGCATCAACGAAGTAGGCCCAGTATTAGCAACAACAGCAATAGATTTGTTGCGACGGTAACAAGTCTCAATGGTGTGGCCATGACGCTTGCAATAATTGCAGAACCTTTTATTGCTCTGCCTGTGACGATTGTAAAAGCCAGAGGAATCACCTGATTGTTGAGGTTGTTCAATGGAAGGAGCGGGAGGAGTAATAGCCAAAACATTGAGCTTATTTTGGGCTTGAAGGATTGCAAGTCGAGCTTCTTCTCTAACCAACTCATTTACAGCAGTATCAAGAGAGGGAGGAGGACTACGATTAAGAAGTTGACCTCAGATTGGCTCAAAGTTCTTGTGGAGTGACATCAAGAACTCATAGAGACGAAATTCATCCCTAATAGTAGCATATTGCTAAGCATCTGTTGAGCATGCCCAAATTGGATCACAAAGGTCAATTTGGTCCCAAAGGAAGTGAAGTTGATCAAAGTAGTCATTGATGGATTGCCTTGGTCCCTGTTGCAGTTTATGCAATTCAACTATTAGTTGATATTTCATGGATCCGTGAGTAGTGGAGTACCTTTTGGCCAACATATCCCATGCTGATTTGGCATCATCAAAGCTGCCTATAAGATTGGAGATGGATGGAATTGAAGTATTCCGAATCAATGTGAGGATCATGTGACGAAGAAAGATAGCATCTTCTTCACTTGCTCCTTTATCAGGAATATCAATTGCACTAGTACAATAATGCCAGAGCATACGACCCTTAAGAAAACTGCGCATAGCTTGAGACCATGACAAATAATTCTTAGTCCCCTCCAATATAGTATTGATAGGGCAAGAAACAAAAGTATCATTTTTATCCATTTGAAAACATAATATGCAAAAACAGACTCCAAAAATGAGATCTACACGAAAAACTGGGTAGGGTGAACCCATATTGCGAAATTCAAGTCAACGGGCAGTCCGATCAACGGTCAGTCCGGTCAACAGTCAACGTGGTCCGGTCAACACGGTCACCGGTCAAATCAGTGAGAACGGTCAACGGTCAGATCGGTTCTGTGACGTCAGTTGGGGGATGATGACGTCTGCCCTACGCAAAGTACTGATGACGTCACGTGGATGTTGGAGGCGCGTGAGAGCGCGTATGGCGTCTGATGACTGTGATACTTACACGGTTGTGTAGATCCGGTCGAGCCGATCACAGTGGTATCTGCAGATAGGTCATCGGGTTAAGATTAACGGCGGCGGCGCGTTAACGACGTGCAGATTGGTTGTGCGGCGCGTGAGGGAGCGTGCAGTATCCGATGGTTGCGATACTTCCATGGTTGTGTAGATCCGGTCGAGGAGATCACAGTGGTATATGCAGAAAAAATTTCGGAACAATATGCACGGCGACGGCGGTGATTGCGGTTGTTTGTATGGTGCGAAACTCCTTAACAATGATCACTGTAATTCCGAAACCTAAGGAAAACGGCTGAAAGACGTCGGAGGTTAAACGGTGAATGATTGCAGCGGTTATTGTGACAACGGAAGCTATAAGGGTTGAATAACACCAAAAAAGAAAACACTGTCAGAAAGAAAAGAATAGTGGCTCTGATACCATGTTAGAAATACTTAATGATTGTATTATATTCTGTGAATAAATGAATATACATGGTACCTTTATATAGGAGTTACAAATAAATTAGATATGTGTAAAGTAACTAAATAGAGATATGTAAGAAGTAAAGAGATATACATTAATATATATATATATATATATATATATATATATTACTAGATATACATTAACATGGGTAATACTGCTATAATTTAAACATGTACATAGCAAAAATTTAAAATGTTGAGCTAAGTTTGAATCAAAATAGAGAAAATTAAAAAAAAATTATAGGGTCTAAATTTATTTTAATTGTCTAGATAATATTGCAATCTTCACATTAAATTGCTTAATGCATTTTCATAAGTTTGAGTAATGATGTTGTAAGAAGTAATTTTGATATTTACATAACAAAAGGAATATTATTATTTTTAAAGTAATAAATACTATTTTTATTTTCCTTATTATTAAATAAAGTTAAGTGAAAAAAAAAGTAATTACAATTATAAATGGAGTTGTGACCTTTCATATAAATGTTGCTTAGTTTGTGGTGTTCGTTAATTAAATATAATATTGGACAGGAAAATGGCAGCATGTAAAAGATACGACAGAGATTGGGGAAGGAAAGCTTTTCTCTCCTGGAAATTTGAGAGCTACATTTGACAACCCTGAATACAACAAGGTCATTTTTCTAATAATTTCCTCGTTTAATTAATTTTCATTGATTGTTAATAGGAATTGATATTTTTAGAGAAAATAAGAGCAATTTAAAACTTATACTTAGCAATTTATTAATGAGGTGTTTTTAAAAATAAAAATTTTGTTCAAAAATAACTCTTAAAATAAGAATAATTATTAATTAATCTTATAAATGTTTAGAACTAATTAACTCTTTTGTTTCATTTCCCATTTGAATAACAGCTGATTGATTATTACGTAAAAGAAAAGTATACTTTGAGATACACTGGTGGAATGGTTCCAGACGTTAACCAGGTCTTCATCCCCTTTATTAATTGCTTTATTGAATTAAATTTATAAATATTTAGCTTTATAAATATATAAATATAAATTGATTATGAAAAGACTAATGTAACCTTTAAAAATGGCCGCTTGTAGATTATTGTGAAAGAGAAGGGTATCTTTACAAATGTGACATCTCCATCAGCAAAGGCAAAACTGAGGTTGTTATTTGAGGTAGCCCCATTGGGTTTATTGATTGAACAAGCTGGAGGTTACAGTAGTGATGGATATCAATCTGTATTAGACAAGCTGATTCAAAATCTGGATGATAGAACACAAGTTGCTTATGGCTCCAAAAATGAGATTATCAGGTTTGAAGAAACTCTTTATGGTTCCTCTAGGCTTAAGGAAGCACTTCCTGTTGGAGCTGCTGTTTAATTGATTAATTACATAATATATTCTTAACTTGCCTTTGTAATTTTGTTTTCTTTATAATTAATTACTTTTTTGCTTTTTTTTCTTGAATTCTTTACTTTCGAACAAAGTATAAGGACTTTTAAATTTAAGTTTGTATTATATTTCTTTTAAACTTATCACAAGTAGATCTCATTATTTAAATTTAAAAGCATTTTTTTTAACTAAAAGTTACAATTTGATAGCTTAATTGGCTTATAATTTAAGCAAAACTCCTAAAAGAAGAAGAGAGTTTTTTAGTGAACTATAATTTGTGTTGGATTTGGTTTTCTACTAATAAAGTTTAATCTCTTCTTTATTCATATTTTTTAATATAATATTTATTTAATTGCATCTAGATTTTAAAATTCTATTAAATTTATAGGCGTGGTAACAAATTATCAAATAACTCAAACTCATTTAATCAAATCTCGAGAATTCAAATGCATTTAGAATAATATCGCATAATTCTTATTACGAACAAAGTGTTTATCATTCGTTTAGACTTGAATCACGTGCATTATCTATACGATCTACTTTTATTTTATAGTAATTATTGTGTTCGAGATTTCAAACTAAAAATTAACATATAAGTAATTCATTACAACTTTATATCTAATTTATTAGTTATATGCTTTAAATGTGAACTTATTTGGATATTTAAGAATTTTGAAGCTCGTTGAAAATGAATGTTTTGCTTTGTTAAAACTTGACAAATCTAATTCATACCATTTACGAATTTAGGAACAGGAGTGTGACAATTTTATTCGTTTTGCTGGGTTTTTTCTTCTTCTTCTAAACCATAATAATATATTTAACAATTTAATAGTTACAAAACAGATTGTCCATACTTACCAATATTCTATTACGAATTACATATAGTTTCATACTACCATACAAATATTGTCCAAAATAAAAACTCCTGCCAAACATAAAAATGCATCCATTATATGCATGTTATGGCAATCTTCACTGACTAAAAATTAAAACTCTTTATTATACTTTCATTTATAGATTATAACGGCCAAAATTAAGGAATTTTTTTGAAAAATTAATTTTTTTTCTACTAATATAATCAATTTTACTTTTAGTTAAATTTTTCATTAAATATTTTTATAATGGCCAAAAATTTAGTAATTTTTTATCAAATTAGCACAATAATCTCATAATTATTGGAATAGGTACCAAAGATCCCGTAATTTTTTAAAATAAATAATTTTGTTCAAAAATTTATAATTTAGATATTATTACTCCTGTTATTATAAAAAATAATTACTTTTAATCTTATAATTTATTATAATAAACACTTATAATCTATCAAAAATATTAAAATTAAGAATTTATAGTAATTAACTTTCATAAATAACGAAACTATTATAATATTTTTTTAAAAATAACTAAACTTTTAATGTTCAATGTAATAGTTACATAACTAATTTTTTTAAATTAAATAGGTTAAACCATCAACTTTTGAACCAATTTATAGAGCTCGGTAAGACCTAATGAACTTGTTCATAAAAGTTCAGTACGATCCTACAGAACAATTGCTTGAGAAAATGGATATAAGTTGATTTTTGATCATTTAAAATAAAAATAAAAGGAATGTGTAAGGTTTTAAAGTGATTTTTTTTATATAAAATTTATCTGCCAAAATTGTGAAAGGCCTTGTGTAAAATTGGGCCGGCCCATCAATGTTTCATATTGTTTTTTATTTTTATTTTTTTCTATAATCAATGTTTCATATTGTACGAGTAATTGGGTATGATGCATTTATAACAGCAATAAACAGCTTAATAAAATAAATAAAGGCTGGAGCTATATTTAAGGAAAATGATCAAACTATACACTAGTGCAAATAATCAACATCTTTCGTATTTGTCTTTTGCAAACACATTTATTTTGTATTTTTAAAATATTTGATGGGATCAATTATCATTTACTTTTGTAAGAATTTTTTTTTTACCATATAAATTATTAGATTTCAAAAATACAAGGTTGGTGATATTTTTTGAAACTAACAACTATCAAAAATTAATAAATAAAGAAAAAAAAATATTATTTTAATAAGAAGTGCTATGTATATATATATATATTTAAGAAGGGTTGTTATTTTTTATTCTTAACGTGTATTTACTAATTAGAATTTGAAAAGTAAATAAAAATAATAACTTCATTTTTCATGTTTAATCGACCAAAAATGCATAGAAAAATGAATAGAAATAGCTTTAAAATTTCTTTTTCATTCCCAAATTTCCCCCAGAACCTCCCACTAGGATTGTTTGCATTTAGTGTTTTTTTTTATTTTTATTTTATATAAATTTGAGATAATTTTATCTTTCAAAAAATATAATATTTTAATAATATATTTTAAATTATATTAGGATAATAAAATAACACATTTATTTAACCTTATTTCTTCGACTCAACACATTAATTAAAAAAATTATTTAATTTTTAAAAAATAAAAATAATATATTAATTATAAATCAAATATAAATAATAATTTATTTATAAAAATAGTTTTGAAAAATGTAACTTTTATACCCTTTATTTTCATTTTAGATTTTTAATTTACATTTCAAAAATAATATGTTTCTTAGTTATTTTAATTCTTACAAATTATTTGTAAATATTATCAAAGAAAATCAATATATTTATTTTGATTCTTTCTCATTCATATTCTCATTAATTTTCATTAAAAATTAATAAACACACTCTTAAAGTCTTATCAATCAGATTAATTTCACTCTATTTTTATTGAGTATTTATTTTTTATAAAAAAAATTATATTAATCTTAAATTTTATTGATATATAATATCATGTCATTATATACACATATTACAATAAATTATTTATCCTGTATATTTAAAGGAGTAGGAAAGAAGATTTAAATATTAAAATGAAAGAATAATAATAATATAATTCCAATAATCTTCTATTATATGAATGTGAAAAGATTTATTGTCAGACTCATCATGTGATTTGAGTTTGTATCCAAACTTATAATTGAGGACTCTGTTATCTGTTCCTCTAATACATCTTCTATTATAATTTTCATTTTCATTTCAATATCTCAAAATTATATATAATTGACTGCTTCATAAATACTTCTTCTGCGACAGGTTTCAAAAACTATCCCTGCTTTAAATATTCACTAATTTTTAACATTCATGTTCAACCTGATTGAAATATCAGCAACTTTTTTAAAAAATTGTATTATAAGTACCTTATTTTATTTTTATATTTTTAAGACGTAAATAAATTTATTTTAAGTTAATTATTTTAATTTGATTATAATTTATACATAAATAAGCCATGTTTTATCATAAATAAGAGATAAATTTGTTATTAATAAAAATTATTTAGAGTTACTGATTTTGAATGAAAAGTAAATATTTTTTTATATTGAAAAATTTATCACTTATTTATTATGTCATATGAATTTTATATATCTAAATAATAATTAAATTAAAATAATTAAAATAAAATAAATTTATGCTGAACTTTAAAATAAATAAGTTACTATTGGTGCAATTTAAAAAAAATATTAATAACTAAAATGCAAATTTTCAACCACTAAAGGATCTCTTGTGCCCTAGACTCGCAGGTGTACTAAAACCCAGAAACCATGTGCCGAATTACCTCAAATTAATAGCACGGCTGCAGGGGATAAAATTAATTACATTCAATATACTAAATTAATTAAAAGAAGAAAAAAATGCTAAATTAGTTTTCCAAAAGAATGCCAATATGACTAATTAAAGTAGGGAGCGGTAATTGAATAGGTACTCAAATTTTATAAAAAGCCCAAGCTAGCTTTTTTAATGCATACATTGAGATTCTATAAATTACATCAATAGTGCACTTCGTTAACTTTTTTAAGAACTTGTGGTCCAGCTTAGCACCGTTTTATATTCTCCCGTTACATTTATATTTATATTAAGGCAATAATATTTTTATAATGATTTTTGTTATTACACAAAAATATCACTTATATTTATAACATTATTATTAATAATAACTTTAATTGTAGAAATGTCTTCACCCAATATATCAAGAAAGAGAAATGTTAAGTAAACATAATATACACTCTTTTTTTCTCTTTTTTATACTATGTTATTTGCTGGTATAAATGTCATATTTCCTTTGTTTTGTACGAAGTTTATACCTTTATTTTTTAGATCTTAACTTCCTCATTTTATTCCCCTTTCATTATTCCTATAAATAATTCAAACAGCATGTCATATATACTTTTTTAATCTCTTATTTTTAATTCACTTCTCATATCCTTTGACAAATATAGCACAGTGATATATTCTTCAATAGAAAAATTGTAGAGTGATGTCCGTAGGTAACTGACACATTAATGTGTACAAAAGTCAGTTATGGGCTGGGCTGAATATGAGAGTATTTTTGTTATTTTTGTAAATAATTAGTTTATCTTCCATTAGTAATTTAAATTTTTATCTTTTAATTACTAATTATATTAGCAAAATTCAATAATTTTAATATATATTTACTGAAATGATATATATAAAATAACAAATATGAATTTTTATTTTGTATATAATAATCATTCTAAATGTAAATCCTAACTCCCTGATTGTTTACATGAGAGATTACAGAACGTGAGTGCATGTACTGCAAAAACAAGAAGAAACCATGTGCATTTGGGCGCTAATCAAGGACTTTAATTTACATGATACAGTTATCCCACGCGTTTGTTTTTAATAGTATATTCTTCTTTTTTAATTTAATTAATAATATGTTACGCATAATTATAAAAAGAACTTTTTTTTTTAATAATTACATTATTCAACCATTTATAACTAAAACTCAAATTTCCCAAAGAATCTTAATATTAGCTTATCAGGAGATATAATATTTTGAGTCACACCTCACAGATAGGCAATCATCATGATATGAAAAGGGGAGACATTTTCAAACTGGCACGCGTAATTACATTCAAATTAGCTTCTATAATAAGATTATTGTTATTATTTTTCACAAATTTTTTATTTATCATAAATTATATTATAACTAATCATAAATTAAAAAATTAAATTTTATTATTTTAAATAATAATTATTTATAATAATTTTATTACAATTTTTTATGGTTAATTTTCACGACTAAAAGATTAAAAATTAAAATTTAAAAAAAAATTGATTTCTTGAATTCGATTTAGCAATCATGGAAGTCCACGTCTCATGGAATATTGAATAGACAATAATATTTCATTAAATATAGCTTTATTAATTAAATTGAATTGTAATTTGAAGTGGAGGAGTATAGTTAGTCTTACTGACACATAAACCTAGCTATCATAATAATATTATTCTTGAAGATACGTATCAAACCTTGAAACGTTGGCTTTGGTTTATGATGAACTGTAAGGACCATATTCTTAGGGGACAAATTGAAAAGCTGTGTAGAATATTATAATATATTGATTTCATTTTCGAGTATGAAAACTCCATTAAATTATATTATAAAGGACTTAACCAAATTCATTGATTCCAACAGTCAAAAAGTCGTGAGAACCAAACCAGTTGTAATATCCAATTTTCTTCGCCTTTGTTATTTGAAAAATGTTCACCGTGCTGTTAGCTTGTCATATATGTCTTTTACAAGTTTAGTGTACGGAACAACAAAAGTTTTCTTCTTCTTTTTTTAAATAAAACCTAAAATAACTAGTTTAATTTCTTTAAGTAATGCTAGACTTCAAATATATATATTTTTAAATACCAATACTAATCTCGTACTCGTAATTCAAATTTGAAATCCAAAATCTTTTATGTATATATCTACGTAATTTACATATCATTAAGATACAAATTCATTACAAAAATTTCAAATATTAAAAAAACGATATTTATACTAGTTTGGAATTGAGTCCCTGCATGTATCAACCAATGAATACTTTTTTTATACAATTTTTTTTTTTAGTTTAGTATTAAATGCTGGAAAATTAGTTTTTTTATACCGAGATTAGCCGATAGGCCACGTATATGTGGGTTAAATAGCAAAATTCTTAAATACTATAATTAGAGTTGTCAATTTTTTTAATGTATCAAATTTATTCGATTGGAGGTAATTATTAGAATAACAAAAAGAGGAGCGAGGAGAAAAATAAAAAAACGATTATTTATATTTTATAATATAAAAAATAATAAGGATATAGATTTTATTCCCTCCTCGTCAAACTAGTTTGTAACAAATTAAATTCATTGCTTATTTTTCATTTTAATTTTTTTTTATAGGTTTCATTATATTTAAATTTAAACTAAACATAAGTAATGTATCATATATTTTATATTTTATTTTTAAGTTATATTTTATTATGTTAAAATATCAATAATTTTTCTTTTATAAAAATGATTTAAACTATTTATTTAAATTACAAAAATCTAAAATCATATAATAATTTATTGTTATTATTTTAAACTAGTTTTATAACAATTTTAAATCAATATTATTTAATTGAAAAGAATTATGCATATATTATTACATATATTTTATTTTTCTTCCTATTTATTTTTAGTCGTTATTGACTCAAAATTTTATTTTTTATTACAATTTTTCCTTTATAATAAAAATAAAATTAAAAATATTACATAGATTTTCGTTCTCCGTTAAGGGATCCTCTTTCCTTACTAAGATTCCCAATATATTCCCGCAATGATTCAAAGAATGAGATGTATTCAAAGATTTATTATTTTTAAGAATAAAAAATAAAGAAACGAGTATCAATAATATATACGTAAAAAGAATGTCTAGTATACTATTAATTTACAAAGAAATTATTATTGATAAGCTATTAAAAATCTCCCAAAATGATAAAAGATAATTTAGATATATTCATTTAAAAGTAATCTAAATATTAATAAAAAAATCATTTAGAGAAGGAATATACATACCAATAAAATTAAAACTCTTAGACAATAGAATTATAAACAGAAAATTCACGAAAACATAAGATATCAAAAATTAAAATTTACACTATATCTTGGATTTTTCATTAATATTAATGATATTTAAGAACTTAAATCAAATGTTAAGTTTAACCTATAAATTTGAAATATGAGATTTAATGAAAAAGTAAAATAATCAATTTTTTATATACTAAATAGTAGGATATTAATTAACAAACAGTCATAATAATTCAATATATAGACAAAATGAATTCAAAAAAATAAATAATTTTTTTCAAGAAATTAGGTAAATAATAAAACGAGAAATATTTACATACTTTAAAATACTTTAAGAATGAAACTTAAATGTTAAGGAAAAACCTCTATTAATATGAAGAAATATATTGTATCAATGTTTAAGTTTATATATCCTAAAGGAGAAACCACTAACAAAAGAAAAAAGACATGATAAATCTAAAACAAAAAGTTAAAATAATGAAAGTATTAGTACATAAGATAATATTATGAAGAAAATAACATCATTATTATCCCAATAATATTTAGAAATAAACAACACAATATAAAATTAGATGTTTATGCAAACTTAGCAAGCATATTAAAAAACAAAATAATAATAATGAGCTTTAATTTTTTTAGTAGAAGAATAAGAATCAAACATGAAGTCTTTATAATACATAAATGAAACATAAAAAGAATTCTTAAAAGAAATAAAAAATATAGTTATAATAAGAAATTACAACAAGACATACATAAAGATTTATAGAATTAAGAAAGGATATAAATAATATTCCTAAGAACAATGAAATTATAAGTTAAAGTTTTATCCATTTGTAGGATTAAAAAAAATCATTTAAGAGATCAAATATATTGATAACTAAAAATGAGAAAGAATAAAAGAATAAAAAAACCCAAAGAACAATTTATGAATCTAAGAATATAGATATAGAAAAATTAGTTAATTTTTTAACTCTAATAGATGAAAACCTAGGAAGATATTATAATAAATAACTCTGTACAAACAAAGAAAAAGATGATATGAGAATAATCAATGAAATAAATTCTTAATAAGAAAATATAATCCCAATAAATAATATGAAACTTATTTCATTACTTAGTATTATCAAGAAAGAACATTTGATTAACCTAAAAAGTAAAGAAATAGGCATACACTACAAGAACTTGATATTCTCTATAGACAAAAACAACAACCAAAAGTGAAAGAATGTTATATTGAAAACTAGAGGTATTATTACACTAGAATTTAAACTATATAAAATATAATATATATATATATATATATATATATAGTATTTGATATTTAGATTATATAACATAGCAGTAAAAAAAAGAATTGAATGATTGATTTAGTGATATGAGTGTAATAATACAAATATTTTGATAAAAAAACTTAAATAGTTACCTTTAAATAATAATATGTAGTAAATAATAACTAGTATTATAAAAGAGTTATCATAATTTAGTATCAATGCAATAAGAAATAAAAAATATATAATTTAATATAAATTTAATTTCATTAACTATTAAAAGATATTAGTGAATATTGGTAATTTTTTTTCGTTTACCATGAGAACAATTATTGGAGTTTCGAGACGAGTTTTAAAATCCTCAAGCCATGACACTTTATAGACCGTCCAACCAACCGACTAGTCGAGCAACCATGTTTCAATCAATCCAATTCTCTCTGGATTCTATCTTACCATTCTTGGTCAAACTAGATTACCAGAAAAATACAGCTAGTTTACTAGACCAATCCCATAGCTCTTGATAATAACAATTGATTTTTTCAATACAACTTTGATCACTCATATCTCTCTATAGAGTGATCAAATTTAGGCACATAATATACCTTTAGAAATCTCGTTAGCTCACACGCGTTATCATGTCAAAAAAATTAAGATATTAACTACATAACATTAGAGACATCAATAATGATGTTTGACCTCCTTGCATACTCGGATTACACAATTAGACCTCTTTAGTTATCAAAGATGACTAAAGAGGCTTACGTGGTAAATGTTGGGGAGATTTTTCATAGGTTCACTTGTGGAATGCCATTGGTCCAATCACAATTTGACTTTAATAGTCAATAATCAACTTGTAATTATCATTTAATCAATTCATATGTAATATAATATTTCAATAAAATTGAATGATATTTTATAACAAGATATTATTATATTTATATAATTATCATCCCGTACATATATTTGACATCTTATCTCTATTATTCTTTTACTAAACTTCAATTTTTTATAAATTATAAGAAAACTGATTTAAGCATTTGATAATACTTAGTATCTCCATCCCTTGGTTTTCGTATTCATAACTTCAGTAAAAATAAAGAATACATAGATTTCAATATATATGTATATTCTTTTGCGAACGAGTCCTTGGAAAAGTTGTTAGTGTTCACATTTCAGCGTGGAATGAGGAAGTCCTGATTGATAATATTTTTAAATACATACCCTTTTTTTCAATAAATTAAATATATCTGCTTGTTTTCTTGCATAGAATTTGTCCAAAAGATTGTCAAGTCCAACTAAAACTTTCTAGTTTAAAATTTCTAATAATAAAAATAATATTTAATTAAACATATTTAAATAATAATTTAATTTAAATAATGTTTAATAAAATTAAATATGACATAATATGTTATTTATTTTTTTAATAATAAAAATTTATAAAAAAACATAAAAAAATACAATTTTTATATTTATAAATTTTAATCAGTTTTTTCAAACATTTATGTCTTTTTGAATCTGGTTTCCAGTAACTAGGAGCAGCATAACTACCTTTAGTTAGATAGTCTAGTAGAGTATTATTAAATTAAGTTGGTCACATATTTCGGCTGATCTATACAGACTACAAAAAAAAAAAAAAACATGAAAAAAATGAGTCTTAGATTCCGAAAAGAAAGAAAGGAGAACAAAATGCAATGTTAAATTTGATCTTGATATGGATCTACGAGTAAAAAAAAAAAAGCTTTTTTATTGTATCTGATTCCTCAGATAATATAATTGAAACATCTTTTTTTTTTTAATTTAATATCTAATCAAACATTACACTTTATTTCGTATATTTAAAAACTTGATGTATGTCTGAACTTGGAAGCTTAAAAATTTATTTTTTATATTTTTAACTAATATACTAAATATTTTTTAAATATAATTGATAGGATAATTTTATATGAAATATAATTATACGAGAATAAATGTATAAAATAGTTTGATGTTAATATAATTATATACTTTTAAATTAAAACTTATACAATTTTCTTTAAAACAACATTAAAAGTAGTACGAAATCAAAAGATAATGTTTTGCTTAAAAAAGATGTCATATGACGTTTAAATAGTAGAAATTGTATGCCATTTCAGTCCCTCTTGCCATCATGCTTAGGCTTGCTTAGAAGCTAGTTATTATCACACATATTTAATTATAGATTCCCCAATATTTTTCATCTTTTTCGATTATGAATCTTTTAATACTTGAATGTAATTATTCTTATGTTATTGTTTTCGTAATATATTTATTATTAATTTTAAAAATTATTAAAAAAATTCATAATAAATTTTATTAACATATAATAAATATATAAAGATAAAATAATTTTTTAAATATAATAATAAATAAATAATAAAAATAATCTCACCCTTAATACTTAAATGGGCTAACTATTTATGTGGGTCCTATACATTTTCACTTAAAGATTAACTATAAAATCCATCAAAAAATTGTTTAATGATAGCTTTTAAAACAAAAAACAAAAAAACATTAATGATTGTTATAGTCTTTGTTTTGTACATCAATAGTCACGCTCATACTTAATCTCAGCCATTAGTTTCCCTGGTAGGGTCTTTTGGACAAAAATGCTCTAGCCTACTAATCATGCAAAAGCAAAGTAAATCAAGGACGATTCCTCCATTTGTTTTTGTCTAGAATTTGTTTTGTCATCCAAACCGAAAACCCTTAATAGTATTATTGCACTACCAAATATTATTATTTTTTATAAATGTACTATTTCTTTATATTTTAATAAAATTTAATCTATAAACAAAAAACAAAAAACAAAAGTCTATCTATTAAAGTAATTTTAATGCCAACAAATGGTTTATAAAACTATTCTATCCAAATTACCATACCCTAATCCTTATAAAAGAATATCTCTTTATCTTTTTGTTTTTTGTTTTTTGTTTTTAGAATTATATGTGAAACTCAATAAATTATTCATCATTTCAAAAAATTGAAGATGAGTTATAATTGTGGGAATAAGAGTTTAAATTACACTACTCTTTTTTTTTTTTAACTTCCTTTACAATGCTTTCAATTTTGATCTCCTTGTACCATATTTTTCATTTTGATATCTAATTAACTTATAATTAAAATTAAATATATATTCAATTTAATGAAATTTATTTGAACGTATTTGTTAAATTTGGGCCTAACTCCATCTCAAAACCCAGGTTGTAAGATGGAGGACTGCCCTTGTTTATATGCGCAGCGTGGGCGCGATCCCCAGTCGATGTGGGACTTTAACACTCCCCCTCACATCGGCAAGGGTCTGTCCCCTTGAGACCGACGGGGATGTTGAGCTTATGGAACCCAAGTGGCGGAATGCATAACTCACCAGTGGCGAAACAACTGCACCGACCGGGTAACCTTGCTTTGATACCATGTTAAATTTGGGCCTAACTCCATCTCAAAACCCAGGTTGTAAGATGGAGGACTGCCCTTGTTTATATGCGCAGCGTGGGCGCGATCCCCAGTCGATGTGGGACTTTAACACTCCCCCTCACATCGGCAAGGGTCTGTCCCCTTGAGACCGACGGGGATGTTGAGTTTATGGAACCCAAGTGGCGGAATGCATCACTCACCAGTGGCGAAACAACTGCACCGACCGGGTAACCTTGCTTTGATACCATGTTAAATTTGGGCCTAACTCCATCTCAAAACCCAGGTTGTAAGATGGAGGACTGCCCTTGTTTATATGCGCAGCGTGGGCGCGATCCCCAGTCGATGTGGGACTTTAACACTCCCCCTCATAAATAATAATATTTATGATGAAAAAAAATCGTAAAGATAAAGCATGGTATATTGATGCTTCCATTTGTAATCTATCATCTGAGTTTCTAAAAATGCGACAAATTTTATACTTTAAAATATATATAAAAAATATTTTTTTTTAAACATATATATTGAAAAGTAATAAAGGATGTCAAAACATGAAACAACCGGATCTCATGCAATATTGTTTTTCTTTTAATACAAAGTTTATGACATATATATATCTTGATATAATCTAGTCTTGTGAAAACATAACATTAGTTAATGTTTCCTTGTCATCTTAATATAACCATGAAAATTGGGCAAAGTGGTACAATGTTTTGTACGAACTATACATCCTTTTACGTGAACTTTGTCATTGTTTGTTCACCTAAACTTTTATCCAATATCCAATTTGTTCAAAACCAATCAATATTGATCTTTGCAAATAAGTAGTGTGCTTTTTTGAAAACCTAGGACTTTGAAATTTCTTTTAATATATGTTATAACATGCATGTATATATAACATTCTGGTGAAAGATATATTATCTTACCAACTTCTTTAACTTTAAGCAATATTTATTACATACTTGTCCTTATAATGACTACGTACCTAGACATCTTTGACTTACTAAAAGTACTTTTGACAAAATTAAGAAAAAATTAGGGTTTTTATATAATTAATTACTTGATTTTTTTTAAGTTAAAAAGAAAATTTTAATTTTTTTAGTTAATTATTATCAATACTTAATGTTAAAAATTCAAACTTTTTTGTATGACCCAATGACTAATATATTTTTTTTAAAGGAGAGAAACAAAGATTAATTAAATTTATAAAGATTAGTTAAAAGTGAAATAGTAAGAAAGAGATTTTAAGTTTTTTTTAAAGACACAATTTGAAGTCCAATATCAACCATAACAATTGCATACATGCAATCTTCGTTAAACCAGCAAGCACAAAATGTAAAATTAATTAACCATATAAAATAATTAATGTTTAAGTTTAATATTGATAAGGTGAGATGATTCATGTTAGTACTTCTACAAATACAAATATCAGTTAACAGGATTTTTTTTTAATAATTCTGAAATATCAAAAAAGTTATGCTTTTAGGAAAATATATAAATTAATAACTTTAAACTTATTTATGTATTGGTAATCTATCTTTTTCTCACTCGTATTTTTATTTTTACTTCATTTATATCTTAATAAATACTTATTCTTATACTACCGAAATATTTCGAGCAAAGAGAGGAAAATGTAGACCTACAGCGTACCTAATCCTGATTAGATGGCATTAATCAAGTTGGGCCATGCTTTAGGTGAGGAAAGGACACCTTGATTTGTGCAAGTATGTCTTATCTTTTTATTTTTTTTATTTTTTTCTCTTTTTTATAGGATATGTCTTCATCTAATTTTTTAATCCAACATTAAACTTTTGTAGGCAAGGGTTAATTTATATGGCATTTAGATAGAGGAAGGTGTTCTTTCACAATTTTTAACATATAAAATTTTAAATATAATATTTATAAAATATTAAATAAATTATGTGTAACATAAAAATATATTCTCTAAATTTAAATTTTTAAATTTTATTATTAAAAAAATCAATACAAATTTAATAATTTAATCATATTTATATTATGATTAAGATTCATATATATTTTTTAATAAAAAATAAATAATAATATCTACTCTAAAGAATAAAAATACATCTTAAATCTGCTACTATTTGTACTATCTAATAGTGTTAATTAGTTATTGTATTTTTATATCCACTCATGAAAAGAAAAAATTGTATCTACAATTCCTTATAATCATTGATATTATTAGATTAATTATTTTAATAGTATCATAATTTTATTTTTAATATATTTTTTTATTTATATTTTTGAGTTGATATTTTAGAGATATTTCATTCAAAAAATATATTAATTTAATATAATTTATAATTTAATTAGAGATTTTTTATTTGTATATTAATACACATGTAATATATGGATGATATTTTATGATAATTAATCATTTTTAGATAATCAATAGATTTTCAAAAAATATCCTCTAAATATCTCTTAATTAATTTATTCTGTTAAAATAATATTTGAATATCGTACATGTATTTCTATACATGTAAAAAATCTATAATTAAATAAAAAATTATATTAAATTAATACATTTTTAAATGAAGTATGATTAAGGTAACACCTTAAAATATGAATAAAAAAAGTACTAAAAATACAATCGTGATGTAACTAAATGCATGCAACAATTTTTAATTTTTATATATTTAAAAATTAATTTTATGCATCAAATTTATTTAAAAAAATTTAGTTTGAATAATTATCTAACAAACAAAATAATTAACAAAATGTAAACATCCTCAATCGAACGCAACCTATTATTTGGTGTACATCTTCATTTATTTTTCATATGATAGTATTTGTTTTTATATATAATATCATTTTAATGTAATTATTAATACTATATTCTTAAAATATTAAAATTTATCGTATATATATATTTAATATTTTAATTAAAATTTTATAATATCGAGATATTCACTTAAAATCTAAGATTTTAACGTTTATGTTTCACATTGATCTATGTTAACAGTTTTACGATTATAACTTGAAACATGTTTTTTCCTTTTCTTAAGATTTTCAACTCCATATTGATCTTTAAATAAAATAAACATGTACTATGTCAGTGTAAACATAGATGATTGTATACTATCAATGCTAGAAACTTGGACCATACATGTATATTTCAAGATCGAAAACTCAAGCTTAATCACTTGATCATGCAAACTTTTTCACAGTATTCGACCCAGGCCTCTCTCTCTTCCTTTCATTCTAGTTACCCAACAAGACGGTGACAAATTGGTGTTTGGTTTTGGCTTTTTTTAATTTCTTCTAGAATTTCTTAAACTGATTACGCACTGTATATTTATATTGTTGGTTACTGATCAATAGCTAATTTAGAACTATAAATCAATTAATCAAATAAGTGAATTGGTTTTTTCCAAAATGCACCCGATTGTTTTGGAATACCATATGTAAATGACATTTCGAAATCAACCGATATATTATCGATATTTTTTTAATTATTTTTTAAAAATTAAATAAATTATTCACACTTTTATTAAATTCAAAACTCACACCATACAATTCTACTGTTCTACAAATAAAGCTACCTATGCCGGGACTAGAAATATTATTTTGAATAAATGATATAATTGATTCCAAAAATTTTAATTAAATTTATACATAATTTTTAAAATTTTAAAATGTATGATTTAATCTCAAACTTTTAAATTTCACACATAAATCTATGAATTTTTAAATCTTACAATTTAGTTCCTAAACTTCTAAAGTTTTACACATAGATCATGATTTGGTTACTAAAATAAATATTTATTTTTAAAAAATTTAATAACTACGTATAAAGTTTTAAAAATTTAAAATTTAAATCATAAATTTTAAAAATGTAAAAAGATGTATGTAAATTTTGTTAAAATTTAAAGATACAATTTAACGTATTATTTTTTAGTAACGTTCTCAAAGTTTGTTGGATTACTTCTAATTTTATTTTTCTAGAAAAAGAAGCATTTGGAATCACATCAGTTAATATAGTAAATGATAACTGATAAAGTGCATTATTATTAAAAATATTATCAATCTTATAAAATGATATATAATAAAAAATTGTGTGATTACGATATAAAGAAGTATGATAAAAATAATAATAAAAAATTAATTCTAAAATAAGGTGTCTTAATTTTTTTTATTTCAAAACTATTTGTTAAAATTTTAAAATATAAAAATAAATTAAATACTATTTAAAATATTAATAATTAATTTATTAAAATAATTATTAATAATTTTACAAAATTATAATATATATATACATATATATATTATCACCAAACGTAAGAATTATTATAAACAAATTCAATCTCCTATAATTATAATTAATTTGTGGTAGGAAATATACCCTAATATGTGTAGTATTACTCTCTTGTACGTTTTATGCCAAAGCCACCAGCTTAGTATTTTCTTTACGGTGCAATGACAAACAGACTAAACAGGCCCACCAGTCCCAACCGCAGAATTGCACCGTGAAAAAAACATAACCCAAGAAAAAAAATTGAAGCTAAAGCAAATAAACTATAATTAAATGACTATTGCCTTCAAAGAAACGGCGTAATCTCTAGCGTGTCCACTAACTGTCGCCAATAAGAATAGTGAATGCGCCACCCAAGACAGCTCAAAATTACAGCTCTAACCTGTCCACCTGGGCTTTTTGTGTCAGACATCAATCACACCGGTTACGGACGTTACAACTTACAACTACAAACCAAATCAGACACGCTGGACCCATTTCCGTAAATTCATCAAACTTCCTCCACGTTTGTCATCACTATCGCCGGTTGATTAACTTGCCGTTACTTAACTTCTTAATTCTTCAATCTTAAAGCTAAATTAACAATTTTGGTGATTATAAAAAAAAAACAAAGTTTGATGTCTCAGAATTCAGAACAACAGAAACAGCAAGCAGAATGTGTACGTTCACTTTGATTTAGAAAATAAAAAAAACCAATAAAATCAAAACTATATTTATTCAATTCAACCAAAAATTTCCAACATCGCGGATAAGTTTCTTCACATTTTTTGCATGGTCTTCAACCAACCAAAAACACAAATTTATATGGAGGTTATTGTTTTGAATCCTTATTGTTTCAGTAAACATAAACACCACTGATTTGAATTACTTTCGTTCTGTATGCCAGAACAAAACAAAAACAATAGACCTAAATTCTTCATCTTCTTCCTCCTTATCTTGTTTCACTTCAATCGAGAAGCATATATTTACAAAAATCAAGGAAAAAAAAGCCCCAACTTCTCTCTGAATTACAAAATCTACCCCGAGATCTCAGAGGAATGCAAATAAAGAAGCTAAAAAATATATAAAAGACGCTCTCTTTCCTTCCCTTTTTCTTTTCTACAAGCGAGCTGTTCCTAATTCGGAGAAAGAAGCGATGAGATCGTCGAGATCATGAGACTCAGAATAGCCGAGACGGAGAGCTTCAAGAATGCGCTCGAAAACAATCACGTGGCAAGGGATGCGAAGACCACCTTTGTGTTCGTATCCGTACTCTTGAGCCGATTTGTTTAGGAGCTCGATGAAAATTGGGTGATTTAAAATCTCGGCACTGACGACGAACCTTTCCATCTCATCGCCGACGTAGACAGGAACGTGACCTTCAGGGACAGAAGACGCCCTGTTGGAGTCACCACCGTCGTTACGTCGCCGGAGCTTGACTTTGAGCCTGAAAGACTCTACTCTGCGTGGCCGGCTATGCGTGTCGGAGCGAAGAAGACAGTACTGAGATGAGTCGGCGACTCGGGATAGCCTTCGAATTAGTTGCCTCATAACGATGGATTTTAGTTTTGTAGATGGACTCTCTGAGTCTACTGCTCAGTGAAGACTGAAGGAGAAAAAATTAAAGAGATGAGAAAGAAAAAACACAGAGAGAGAGAGAGAGATAGAGAAATGGGTGGAGGAGGGTGTTAGAGGTAAGGAAGAATATATAAAGGGCAGGAAAGGGAATAATAAAGTGGAAAAGAGTTGTGTGTATTGAGTATTTAAGACATGGAAAGGTGATGATGAGAGAAGGTTGGGAGGTACAGGTAGGCGTACTTGGCTGGTACATTTATTCACCTTTCTGGTGTTATTTTTTATTTTAAAATTTCTATTATTTATTATCAGTTGTGTATATATTAGTTAATTATATATTAAAAAAAGTTATTTTATTATTTTAATTAATTATTATTTATTATATTTATTATTATCATATCATAATTTATACTCAAAAATATATAATTTAAATTTACATTTTTCTATAGGACATGCAAGAGCTGCGTCTAAAACTCAGAGCGCTATCACCGGAAGATAACGTAAAACTCTATGTTTCGCATTTTTTTATAATATGTTTATACTTATTTTTATACGGTGAAAGATTTGAAAGTTTGAGTAATTTTTATAAAATAAATATATTAATTTTATAATTATTAGATAAAATATATTTAATTTTATAATTTTTAAAATAAAAATTTTAATAAGATAATTTATGAACTATATATTATTAATTTTTTAATTATAAAAAATAATTAATTTTAATTTTATAATTTTAAAAATAAATACTTTTAATCTATCAAAAACATTAAAATTAAATATTTATAATCTTATGATTTTTATATCGTAGTTTCAAACTTTCATAAATAATAAAATTATAGATATTAAATTTAAAAAATACGTATTAAAATTTATTTACATATAATAATAAACTTATTGTGATATTTTTTTAGAAATTATTATAACTTTAATATTTAATACAATAATTATGAAATAAAATTATTTAAATTAAATAATTATGAAATTTTGATGTATTTTGATTTTCAATAAGTTTTATCATCATTTTATCAAAGAGTGAAGGGCTAAAATAATCCACTCGTCAAAACTATTCAATTTATTTATAAAATATATTATTATATCTATTTTTTTTATAAAAATAATAATTAAAGACACTTGAATCATTTAATTTTTTTTCCTTAATCTCCAACTATACCCTTCTTATTTTCTTTAATTTTTAATTTCAATTAATTCTATTATATTAAATGAGTTTTTCTTTTTTTCTTTGTTAGTCTCTCCCACCTCTAAATATTTTAAATATTAAATTAATAAAATAATTTAAATTAATTTTATTATTTTACTCATTCAATATTAATAATAATATAATATCCAATATTAATAATAGTATTTATTATAAAAAAAAGATAAAGTTTATATTATATATTGATTTAACAAAGCTTTATAGAGTTATCCCTTCGAAAAATAAAAATAAAATATTTTAATAGTTATATTAAAAAACAACAAATCTAAGAATAATAACATCCATAATTATATTTTCACTCAAAATTCAATCCAATGCTTAAAATTCATAAATATAAAAACTAGTAATGTAGTTATAAAAATAAATTTTCAACATTGTGGATTGATTGCATTGCTCAATTTGGTGTACATGATAAATTATAGAATGAGAGAGTTAAAAAAATTCATACCTTTATAAATAATAATAGGTAATATAAATAAAATAATTAGTAATAAGATAATTAAATTATCTATGTTAATCTTTATAAGCATTATTTTTATAAATTGGATCAATATATATATCAAGTTGAGAATGGATTTTTGGCCTTTATATTTTATTTAAAATTGAATGGAAATGTAAAGTATGCAATTTATTCTCTTTTTATGTAATTTTTTTATTTTTCAAAAATAAATAATTTTTCTTATAATATTATTTTTATCTTTAACTAATATCATATTTTATCGTGTGATATACATATATTTTATTAGTTTTAATATTGAAATATATTTTGAAAAAATTAAATTATCATTAAATGATTTATTATAATTTTATTTTATAAATAAGAAGACGTAAAAGCATCTTTTCTAAACAAAGTTATTAAATTACACCAAGGAAGCTAAGTGACGTTTTTCCCCTTATTAAATTTTGATTACATAATATCATTATTTTACATATATTTTACCTGAATAAACATTTTTACCTTAGATATAATATTTTTGAAACCCTATTTTTATTTTATTTTTCGGGTGGTTTTGCTAGGGATATTTGGCAAAGCAATCTTAGCATTGATATTTTCATTTAACTAAGGAGAATTTATCTTTACCCTTTCTTACTGTTGCACTTAAGGTTTTCTTTTCTTTTCTTTTTTTAAAAGAAAATTTTATTATATTTATATAAAATTAAAACTTTAAGAAAAAAAATCTACAATGAAATTACACAAATTCTTACTACAATTAAAATAAGAAATGGAAAACAGTCATTGCAAAACATACTCTTCACCAACATTGGTGCATATGCAGCTAACCCATGAGTAGCCAAGTTCTCTTTCCTAGGTTTATAATGGAACATAAACTCTCTATTTTGCTTCAAATTCTATATTTACTCAACAAAAACATCTTCAGAATTATTCTTAATGCTTAAAAAATTTAAAATATCTCTAAGTTTTAAGGTATCTTCAAAAATACTTTTATTATTTAATAGAATTATCAAAAAGTCGTTAAAAATCACATCAATATTTGAAAAAAGTTTTTTCTATCCCTACATATATAGCTTTTTGAATATTATCGTTTAAAATATTCTCACAAATACCCTTGAGGTTTTTATTTTCTTCAAAAATAACTCTGTTATAATAATTAATTTAACTTTATAAAAAATACCACTAATATAATAATTAATTTAACTTTATTAAAAATACCCCTCTTACAATAATTAATTTAACTTAATCAAAAATGCCTCTGTTATAATATTTAATTTATTTTCAACAAAAATACCCCTATTTTTTCAATAACACGATATAAAATATTTAATTTTTCATGGTTTTCTGATGTTTCTGTTAAATAATAAAAACAATTTTGAAGATACCTTAAACCTCAGGAATATTGTAACTTTTTTTTAAACGTTAAAAATATTTTTGAAGATATTGAAAACCTTCAAGAGAATTTTTGATTTTTTCCCGCGAGAGTGATATATGTATAGGGGTGAAATTACCATTTTGACGTGAATATTAAACAGAGAAATAATAGTTACAATATTTATGAGTATTTTTTATATTAAATAAATTTGAAAATAATTTTTAAAAAAACGTAAAAATTCAAAGATATTTACTATAATAATCTTTTTTTCTTAGTATCCATATTTACTTAAACATGGCACTGGCTCAAGTTTTTAAAGGTGCATTCTTTTTTTTTAAGATTCGCAAGAAGCATAATTACATTCAATTATCAACGTGAGTAAAAATATACATAAACATTAAATATTCTTTAAACACGAATATTAAAAATTTTAATTTTAATTTTTTAATATATTAAATGCATGTTATAGAAGCCCTGTAAACCATGGCAAACTAATGTAGGGTAAAATAACACTTATATATATAATCTATATTTTTAAATAAATATAATTATTTGTATTTTTAGTTTTATTTAATTATTTTTTTAATTTTAAAAATTATTTATTAATTTAATTTTTTATATTTATTAATACATAAATCTTTAATAGTTTCATCGAAAATATTGTTATGATTTATTTATTTAAATTATTTGTTATTAGAATGATTCATATAAATATATATATATAACTTTATTATTTTAATAGTTATATGTTACATTGGTTGTTATATAATAATAACTTAATAATAACTTAATCTATAAAAAATTATAAATGTATCTAAAATTAAAAACATATATAATGTTTGATATATTTTGTCTTTATTTATACATTTTATGCATAATTATAATTGAAAAATGCTTGATATTAGATATATATTTATTATTATTTATACATAATAAAAATAAATAATTAATATAAAATAATTTAATTTTTATTAATATATAATTATTTATTGAATTAATTGTCGTGCGTGGAAATTAGAAAAAAGTCGGATAATTTGTTGCAAGAAACGAGAGAGGAAGAGCAGGCGCAATCAAAGGCGTGGAGTGGAGGGGACGGTTTTAGCTTTCCGTAATCCGTTGGTTAGCACTAGTACAGTTCCGTGACTCCTCACTTTACTCTCACATCACATCTCATCTCACTCACTTTCTTTTGTCTTTTTTATCCTCGTCTCCCTCCTCTACAAATTCTACTTTAATAACTTTACATGTAGATTTTTTTGTCGTTAACCAGTAACTATTCTTCCTTTATATAATTTTCTTTTTTAACTTTTTTAATAAAATAAAAATAAAAAATCAATATCAATCAATACTTTAAAATCTATTTTAAAAAAGAAATTGTAGAAAACGACTTTAATTTTTTTTTATATATATATATATTATTGTTGTGAAACTAAACTCATTTAGAAAGTGAAGATTAACTACATCAGTAACACACACAATGATCGACAATGATCGATTTGGTTTTTTTTAGGAAATAAATCAAAATCAATCAATCCTTTAAAATCTGTTTAAAAACTAGAATCTAGTTTAAGAGATTTAAAGTTTCTTTCTAACTTGTTTAATCTTGCCAAAAGAACACTACTATTTATTTTGTGATTGGGACACTTAAATTAACTGGAAATGTGTTGTATCTGATTGTATAAATAATTATATCATTCATATATTTATAACTTAAATTCAAACTAATTTTTTCTACGTATTTAAGTATTTTATATCTTTCAGCTACAAATTCGATGACTAGCTTAACTCGTTGACGTAAAAAAGCTTTCAAAATTAATTGCATTTCTTCTATGTCTACCAAAAAAAACCATATAGATGTGTATTTCTTCTACCTTGTGTTCTTGTTTGGTTTTTATAATAAAAGAGAATAATAATAGAAATTCAATTGAACGAAAAATTTATAATATTTGTTTTAACAATGCAATCAAAATAAATAATAAAAATTATAAAATTATAAATGAAATAAAATTAAAAATAATTTTATTACTTTTAAATAATATAAATAATAAAAAAACTATAAATAATTATATAAATATGTTGAAAAAATAAAACATTTTAAAATATTATTTAATTACTATGAACGAAAGTACTACTAATGTAATAATGTTTTATATTCTATTATAACATTAACAATGAAACCAAACTAAAAACATACCCTCAAAAAAAGTACGTGAGCTTTATAGTTATCAAATATATATTTTTAAATTCAATTCAATTGATGGGATTTGCTTAAAAAATTAAAGCAAAAGGTCAAAAATAAAAAGTTCACAGTGAGGATTTTCTTAAAGTGGTTACGTAAATGTATATGAATTGGTATATGCAGATGCAGATGCAGATGCGGAGAAATACAAACAGTTAGGCATGCTACACGCACATATGGACAATACAATCCTGTGTGTAGGGGAAGATGTGTCATCCACAAACTATGATTCTAGGCATGCATTACTTTTAGAATCTTTCTCTAATTTTTATGTAAACTCGATCTCACTTTCAAATGGCTTTCTCTTTATCTTCATCAGTCTCACGTAATACGCAAACTCAGAGAACCATATCTACCGGTTCATAATATTAAGTTCGTACACAAGACAATACTAAAAAACTGACAGAAAAAAAAAGACAATACTAAAAAATGAAATAAATTAAGACTATATAACCGTTGAAATTCTCATAATAAGAACTTTTTAGCCAAATATAACTTCAGATACTATTATAATTTTATCGAATTATAAGTTTAAATTAATATTTTTTTTAATTCGAGTTCAAAATATTTCACAAATAAATTTAGATTTTTAAAACAATTTTTAGATTTCTTTTTGAAAAACATGAGTTTTATTGATACAAAATAAAAATATATCAAAAAAGTTTAAACTAAAAAAATCACAATATTATCAAAATAATTATAAGAACCGTAACTATAAATTAGTAGTTTTAAAAGTAAATTTTTTTGAGTATTTTTTTAAACATTTTTTACTTTACACACTACTAAAAAAAGTACATATGATCTCGGTTTTTAATCGTGATCGTAGGTCTATAATCACAGTTATAAGAACCGAGACCTAAGTGAAAGAGACCATAGATACCCCTTTATGACCTCGGTTTTTCTAATAACCGAGATCATAGGGTATGACCTCAGTTTTCTAATAATCAAGGTCATAGGGTATGACCTCAGTTTTCTAATAATCGAGATCATAGGGATTAATTATAATATTAAAAATTAAATCAATATAAATTACTATATATTTATTAAAAATAATATTATATTAAAATTAAAAGTATAATTATATTCGATAGCTTATTATACACTAAAAATTAATAAACATAATGTACAATAAAAATAACTTGAGTATAATATTTATTTTTATCTATTTTGAGACTCAAATCACAATGTGCATGCTGCTTGCTACCTGGTACCTGATGCGTGGTGCACTGGTGCATGGTGCACATACTGCCCTAGATTAGATAGAAATCTAATTGGATACTGAAGCCAAAGAACATCATAAACAGCTTCCAGTATTAACACACGTTTAACTAACCCAACTGTATAAGAATTATGACATTTGCATCTAAAGCTAATAAAAGAAATTTGAAGCATGAGCATTAATTTACCCCTACCAATATATGGCCAAACAATACATCAATTGTTGGTAAAATGCCACTGCAATAGTATAAACAAAAAGAATTATAATCAACAGTAGAAAAAAATGACAATGCAATAGTATAAACAAAAAAAAACTATAATCAACAACAAAACTTATATTTTTTTATCGTAAGAGAAGAATTTATATGAGAACTCAAATAATAAAATGAATTTACTTCTCTCAAGTCTATTCTGGTTTATTTTCAAACACTTGATATGCGTAAAAAGCATATCAAGTGTTTGTAAGTGATATTCATCAGGAAAGACTTGAATTATGCATTCCATCAAATAACATTCGGCCAACTGATCTTTACAAGATGTCAAGGAAAATTGAAGTGTTGTTTAAACCAAAAGTATCAAATTCATCGATTAATTAAACTAATATTGGTTAATGTTCATCCAAACATGTGTAGGAACTAAACGACAAATAACAATCAAACTAGTCCTTTTAGTATAAAAGGAAAATAAATATAATTAAAAATAAAACAACAGTAATAAAAACAAAAAAGTTAGCCTCCCTTTCATTCCCATCTCAAGCGTTATAAATATGATGAGGGAATGTTTCTATCCCTTATATTTTCTCTACAACAAAAAAAAATCAATCAAAGATTTCACCAGAAAAATGAAAAGTTGGTTAAAAATTTAATGAAAGCGAAATACATCAATAGTCACATATTCAATGGATATGGATATTACCTTCACATCTTTGGCTCCACAATCTCTAGCAAGTGTAGAAGCCCTTGTTGATATGTTAACTGTGTTTGCACCATCACCACTTGTTCCAACTATATCTACTGCATCATGCAAGCCTTTTACCTTCATGTTGTGATCGATCATTGCTCTTACCAAGCCAACAATTTGCTCGGTTACAAAATTTCACAAATGATCTCTTTCACTAAGTCTAAACATCTCTCTGTATAATATTGACCATAATGCATATTAATCTCTGAATAGGGCTTACTTAATGTGAGGATAATAACAATAAAAATAAATATAAGTATATCATGAAAAAATAGAAAAAATAACTCGCTTCCTCGTAAGTCTTTCCCTTGGCTCTCAATAACATAAGAAAAGCACTGATTAATGCCTCACTAGCATCATTTAGTAAGAAATTCACACGATTGACCAAAGAATCAATTAGCTGCCAAAACCCACCACAGAAAAATAACAAATACATATTAAATTTTCCAGAAAACCAAGTATTCAAAACGGGTAAAAGGATAAACTCAAACCTCATTGAAATATGTCACGGGTGGGATTGATTTTTCACCGACAGTAGGTAGAGCACTGACAAAAGAGATAGTTATAGAAACAAACCAAAACTAAACCAAAGACTGAAGCTTTACTCAGATCTAACTTCTGGGTTTGTTCTTAAAGGATGCTACAAAAACAAACCAGAATAGAACCAAAGACTGAAGTTGTACTCAGATCTAACTTATGAGTTTATTCTTAAAGGATGATACAATAAGAACGGAGCGCAAAACATAGAAAGAATCTAACCTGATGGTTTAGGACGGCAAGACAAGGACATTAAGGTGAGACGTAGAGTTGTAGAGAGGGTCGATTACTCATTTCTCTGAAAAGGATTTATATATATGCTATCTACATACATGTACAAAAACCCTAACATATTAGCACGAGGAGGGCTGAGGAGAAAGGGGAAAAGGAAGAAAAAAAGGAGAGGGAAAGAGAAATAAAAGAGAGAAAGAGGAAAAAATTGATTTTAATTTGGTGTGAATGAGAAAAAATTAATAGGTTGTGTATATGGTCTCGGTTTTTCAATAATCGAGACCATATGGTATGTCAATAGCCTCGATTTTTAAATAATCAAGACTATAAGGTATGTTTATGGCCTCGGTTTTTAAATAACCCAGACTATAAGGTATATCTATAGCCTCAGTTTTTAAATAACCTAGACTATAAGGTATATCTATAGCCTTAGTTTTTAAATAACCTAGACTATAAGGTATATCTATAGCCTCAGTTTTTAAATAACCGAGACCAAAACCTTATAGCCTCGGTTCTTAAAAAAACGAGGCTAAATGTCCAAGACCAAAAGCATATATTGTAGTAGTGACATCTTAGCTTTACTATTTTAATTTACAATAACATCTATTTAGTTATGAATCTAATTAGTTAAATAGGATGAACAGATAATTAAAGTGAAGGGGTTAATATATAAAAGTACTATAATGAATCTGAATCTAAAGGTGTAGTATAGACATATTAGTTTTAAGAGGAAAAGTAGGCTGATGAAAGGACATATGTCAACTGATATATAGTCTTTTTGATTCAATGTTTAGGAAGGGATAACTATGTTGTTGAGAGGCATAGCTAAGAAATAAAAAAATGTAAGGATTCAAGTTACAACTTGTGTTTATTAGGAAAGTAAAAGTGTTAAATCTCTCAGGAAAGAGTAATCAAAAACACTTTTGTAAAAGAGTTGATCTGAAGTGAAAATTTGTAAGATATGGATCTAATTAACTTATAGGGGTGAATAAGTTATTTTAATTTTTATTATTTTTTATTTTAATAACCTAAACAAAACAAGCAAACATGTAATCGTATGTAAGAATAAATTACGGAAATAAAAGAATAACATATGCTATTTTAGGTGGAAACAACCTAGGCCACAACCACGACTTAAGAGGAAAACCATTGGTCTACCAAACCACCTAACTTTCCACTATGAAAATCAAATGTTTAAAGTACAAACTCGATCTTATGCTACATTTCCTAGGATACTATGCCCAATTTACCTTACTTACAAGCCTCTATTATGTTTTAAAAGTTTTTAATGTTAGTGTAAACGATTTTCAGACCAACGTTCCAATAAGCTTATCACCAATCAGATACGTTCACAAATTAACTACGAAAGAGTTAGCACAAAAATATAAATGTCTATGTGTGTTTTAGAACATATTTAATAATGAATAATTATCACTAGATGATTCAAAATAAATGTCACTTAAAATCAAATCATCTAATAAATCCTAAAACAACTAAATTAAACACAAGTTAAATGAAAATAGATTCTTTGTAAATGAATATTCAAATCGAATAACAATGATCACGCATAAAACTATTTAATCTAAATATGTAAAAAATTAATCAAGAAAAAGCTATATAAAGATAAAAAAATATTAAATAAATTTACTAATATATAATTTTGGTATGGTATCAAATTGATATTAACCAACCTATTTAATTCTTTATATTCAAATTACTAATAATTCATTAATCAATAAAATATTATAATTATTAAGTCATTAAACTCTTACCGTAACAAGTTTTTAAAAACTATCCCCACAAAAGTAATGTCCTATCTTATATTGGTTACTCACCTTATATTAATTACTTACTTTTTAATAATGATTGTCCAAGCGCCGCTCTTCTGATGATGGACACAAAATTGAACATATGCTATTAAATGCATGAATGCAATCCTATGTGTCGTAGGTATAAAATATATACATGAAGTATGAATATCTGAAACTCGAGCAATTGTAATGAGTGATATGTTTTGTCCATGAAAATAGTCAGTACTCATAGTCCTTAAAAAATCTCTCTTCGACATTTTCGTGTAACAAAACCTCTCACTCACTACATGACACTTATAAAAATAAGATAAAAATATAATGATGTCCCAGATTCCATAGTAGAACTATTTTATGGTTCTGTGAATCCATCTTCGGTGCAACTTGACAAGCTTGTAAGTAACTGAAATGACATAAACAAAGCATATAACAATTTGGTTTGAAAGCCTTATTGTACATTAGTTCAATTTACATAAAAATAAGTATAGTGTAAATAATAATTGTGTAGTATGCATTCATGTCACTCAAGCTTAACTAAATGTGTTCTCTCCCTATATGCATAACAAAATAAACACATGGAAATTATGCGAGTGAAACACATTATCTTCTCCCCATTTTTGACATACGAGAAGGACACATTAATGGGGCTAAGTTTCCCTTAAAGATAGAGCAATGTAAAAGACGATTAATGCAGAAGTGTAATGTAATTCAAACTCCTCCTAAGTGTTATGATTCTCTAACTTAGAAACCAATTAAAAAGGTAATAAATGAAAAGAAGATGTAAATGAATAAAATATTGATTTTTTTTTAATTTTCATAAATAGCCACATAAGGTATTAAACTCATTTGATCATAAATGAGCACACAACTAATTGAGAACTCGTCATTTTTTAATTCAAATTTTGCTAGCAACTAGAATATAAGAGGTACACAACAACACTTCACATATATAATTACATTTTGAATATTACTTAAAAGTAGTGCATATGTTTAAACTCCATAAATATGTAAATTAATTCATTTATGACCAATTAAGAAAGACTTAAAAGAAAAAAATATCACCTATCATATAAAGTCATAATCGAGTATTCAATCTCACAAAATAAAATATATATACCAAAATATGATTTTAATTTTTCTTTGTTTTATAAATGAGGCACATGATATATTTTTTAACCTTCATGGGCCCTTTCTTTTTGTGCCTTCCAAGTACAAGTTTTATAAGCAATCGTTTTTTGCAAAAAAAAAATTGCACAAGCCATAAACCTAGCATGATTAATTTCACCCTAATTATGAGGTAGCCATCTCCACTCATTGTGGTAGCTTCACACATAACAGTAGGTAGCCCCCTCAATACTAAGTATCTCCATATTTTAAAGTTTTAGAAGGAAAGAAATAGACCTCATCATAATGTTACATTCAAGATTAGTTGAAGTACTAAAGTCTTTCAAGAAAATTCATAAACTTCAAGCATACCATATATGTGTGTTCGTGAATGTGTGAATAAGTTTATGTCAACATCAATCATCACATGTACAAGAATATATGTGTGCATAAGTCAAAATTGTAAAATAATTTATACAATAAATATCAAAATGAGTGGAATCACTAAAAATGAGGTTTTATATATGTAAGTATTAAATAATTCCAATACCATGTTGGCTAGATAAGGATTCTACTTTTCTTTCTCTCTCTTTTTGGATAATAAAATTTGAAATTCAATTTGAAAGAGAAATTCCCAAGGCACTTCTAATATACTTAAATCTTTGAGAGTCTATGGGTTTGGTGAATATAACAGCTAGTTGTCTCTTAGTAGGTACAAACTCAAGTGTCACTACTTTCTCTTCAACTAATTCTCGAATAAAGTGATGATTAATGTCAATGTGCTTAGTTCTAGAATGTTGAACTGGGTTCTTAGAAATACATATAGTCTTTGAGCATGTTTTTCATCTAAAACATTTATGTACAAGAGCTTCTTGTAACAATGTATCCTGTCTCAAGTGTAGAGAGTTAGATAGAGTTATGCTTTTTACTATTCTAGGATACTAAGTTATTCCCAATGTAGAAGCAACCACCTGATGTGCTCTTCCTATCATCCGGGTTGCCTTCCCAGTTGGCATCTATATAGACCATAATTACTTGTTCCTGAGATATACCTAATGATGCTCTTTATATTCTCTAAGTGTGATTCCTTAAGGTCAACTTGATAATAGGCACACATACCAACACTAAAACATATGTCAAGCCTACTTGCATTGAGGTAAAGTAAACTGTCTATCATACTTCTATAAAGGGTTTTCTCAACACTTTTACATTAATGTCCTTTATAATTTTTGTGCCGGTATCTAAAAGAGTTTTGAATGGCCAACTTGTTTCATGACCAAACCTTTTAAAAAGGTTGCAGGCGTACTTGGTTTAAGAAATAAATATATTATCATGAGATTTTTTATTTGCAAACCAAGAAAGACAGTCATTTCATCTGCCATGGACATTTTAAATTCATTTGTCATAACTTGCACAAAATCACCTACTAGTGTACTAGATGTGGATTCAAAAACTATGTCATCCATATAAATTTGAGCAAGAAAGATCTCATCACTACCAACCTGACCTTATTTCCAACAACAATGCCATGTTCATCGGATTTATTTTTGAACACTCATTTAGTTCCAATGACATTTTTGTTTTTAGGCTTAGGTACTAATATCCGCACATGATTTCTTTCAAATTGAGCTAACTCATCTTGTATGAAATTTATCCAAAATTCAACTCTAAGGGCTTCATTCATATTTTTTGGTTCAAATTGAGAAATATAGCATAAATGGGTTACCTCACTTATTTTTCTTCTTCTTGTTACTATGCTTGCATTAGGATCTCTAACTATATTCTTAATAGAATGGTTTTTTGATGTACAGTTTGAATTTATCATTGATGAGGTTGATGCTTCTTCCTTATTTTTTTCTCTTTCCTCTACTTCTTCTTCTTTTGTTCCTATTGTGTCACTGGTTATTGTTAATTGAGGTGTTGTGAAATTTTATTTACTACAAATATTTTTACTTGTAATATGCTTACCGACATCATCTATAACGATATTTATGGATTTCATAACAACATTAGTTATAGATTTCTCTGTAGGCTTTACTATTTATGGAATAACCAAGAAATATATCTTTATTATTTCTTGAATCAAACTTGCCCAACTTTTCTCGATCTCTAAGTAAGAAGCATTTACTTCTAAAAACATGGATGGATTTCATATTGGGTTTTTTTACCTCTCTATATCTCATAGGGAGTTTCGTTTGTACTTGGGCAAAGATATACATAATTTATAATATGACATACAGTGTTTATAATTTCAGCTCAAAACCTTTTGGAGACTCCCTTGGCATACAATATTACTCTTGCCATATTTTGAAGTATCTTGTTTTTTCTTTCAACTACTCCATTTTGTTGAGGTGTGATGGGATTAGAGAATTCATGAAAGATACCATGTTCTTTGTAGAAGTTAGCATACTTGGTATTTTCAAACTCTTTTCCATGGTTTGTTCTCAGTCTCTTAGTGGTTACAATTTTTTCACGTGCACTCTTGTATAATATGAGATGAAGAACTCAAAAGCATCTGACTCATCTTTAAGGAAGTTTACCCAAGTGTAGTGAGAAAAGTCATCTACTACAACTATGATATATTTCTTACCTCAAATACTTTCTGTTCTCATAGAACCCATGATGTCAATATGTATCAATTCCAAAACTCTATTTGTATTGATACTCTTGATCTTCTCGTGAGTAATCCTAGTTTGTTTACTGATGAGCGGAATCGGCATCACCGATCCTACCAATACTTTGGTTTTATATTTATAAAACTCTCGAAAGTGCACAAAATCATTTCGTAGAAAATGATAAGTATACTCACAAGGTCGATCTAAGGAAGGAATATATGTGTTTTTAATTTATTATTCAAACTTTTAAAAACAAAATTAAATTCTAAACATCTTGTCACGATATTTGGATTTTTGTGTTTCTAATCTAATAACATAAAAATAAACATAGATAAAGATTTAATAAACATTTATGCAAATTTTATCATTTATAATAGTGGAGTATTTATGAATATAATAACTAAATTAATTATGTTTGCTAATATTATTTAGGTTATTAAAGATATAAATTGATATTTATTAATTCTCTCGTTTTTATATGAATACCACCTTTGGTGGGGTTAGATATTCTTTGTTAACTAAACAAATCAATTAACACCTATGAGTGCGGTTGATAACTAATTTGGTTAATTAAATTAATTTCTTTTTCTAAGAGATTGAAAATGAACCATTTAAATGTCACATTTGGTGGGGTTAGACAATTTAAACTTTATTCAATCTATCTAAATTAAACTTAAGAATTTAATTATCCAAGTACTAACTTTCAAGTTTTAAAACCACTACTGAAAACATAATGTCAATACATTTTCACATAATAATTATTATAAAAACTTTTGAAATAGAGCTTCACCCTAACTAATGAGCGATTGTACCAACATATAAAATAGCACTACTCTAAATCAAACCGGATAACTAAACCATAAAATCTAATTTTCAGATTTAAGTTTGTAATGAAAAATAATATATTTTTCTCTAACATTCTTAATATAAAATCTTGAATAAAAATAAAATGAATTCATTTTAGAGATTTTTACTTATTTAATATTTCGTAAGCATAACAACGTTATAATTATATCATGTTTACAAACAGACAGAAAAATTAAATTTAATTATAGACAAATTAAATATAATATATAAGAATAAAGCATAAAAAATAAGTGTAAATAAAATAAAATCCTTACAGTACTTTTTTGCTATTCACGTTGGTGGAAAACTTCCAAACGAAATTTGCACTCCCATTTATTCATTCGAAAAACAAATAAATTACAAAAATATAACTAGTTCTTCTCTCTAAAACTAAGAGAAACTAACTAAGAAAAGCTAAAAACTAAGAAATGAGAGAAAGAAAGAGAAGAGAAGATGTGTTTTGAGGTGTGTTTAGTTATGAAGAGTGTTGTGTGTTTTACAACACACAAAAAACGTGCAAGTATACACGGTCACAAGTAATAAAATTTGTAAGTAAAGTATCGTTCCCACGGAGATTTGTAACTATAGTTTGTTGATTACTAAAATTGTCTTAATCTGATTTTATTCAAAACGTACGTTGATTGTGGTGCATGTAAGAAAAGAGTTAAAACAACATAAAAGAAATCTAGGATTGCAATTTTTCACCAAATTAATCAACTCAAATCATTTTATTTTCTTTTAATTTATATTTTTTTGTACATTTAATTTGTCAACCGAAAACTTCTAATTTTATTCATACATCTCTTCCGAGCTCCGTACAAACACACCTCGTCAAATTAATTCACTATATCTCTATGAGAATTAAATTCACCGAAATTCATTACGTTTTAAGTTTTCAAATGGCCACACATACAATTAGGGTATATTCCTATCCTTCATCATACATGTCATTCTATTTACGAGCAATATACACATGAATGCCTCTTCCAAGTTTATTCATGTGCCACGGATCGTTTCGATAAGATTCATAAATAATCAAAAAACATTAAACACGAAATAGAACGAACAAATCGAACGTCTTATAAATCAATGAAAAATAATTAAAATAAAAGCATCATAAATTTAGATCAAATGCAACCCTAGAAAAATTAAATTACTTCATAAAATTAAAACAAAAATTACAACACCTACAGAAAATTAAGATGAAGAAGAAGGAAAATTAAAACAACACCTAGAACAAATTTTTGGCACACGCAGAACACAACAAAAGCCAAAAAATGGCTTCTGCGTATTCTGTCGTCCAAAACCGAGCACCCCAAAAATTACAAACTCACAAAAACTTCTTAAAACTATCATCTTATCTCCTATTTATACCCAAAAATAATACATCTAAAATATTACATTTTTTATTTTATTTTTTAAATAAAACGCGTAATAATTTTTTATCGAAAAATTAAATAACGCGTATCCAAAATCGGATCAAAAAATATTAAACAAATTCACGCGTGAGACAGGGGCGCCGATTCTGCAATTTTTAATTCTTTATGCGTGCCACCTGTCAGCGTCTGATTCGCTGAAATGAATTGACGCGGACACGTGGCAGCTTATCATTGGACGCTGGAAACGGCGCCGCCGACAAAAAGGAACGGACGAAAACGGCCACATACGGGCGCGATCCTGCGCTTTCGCGCTCATCGTAATATGCCACGTGTCGTTACATGATTGGCTGAAAAATAGAGTGGGACACGTGGCAGCTTCTGATTTGAGGAAGGGATTCAAAAGGAACACATGGCAGAGTCTGATTGGAGGAAAATCTGGGCGCACGTTGAGTTCAGCGCACGGGATCAGAGGCGCGCGTACGTGGGGGACAGTGGCTGACGCGTCAGAGAAGTGGGTCCCACCTGCACGCCGGCCTGCGCGGCCGTGGGCTCCACTCGGGCGCCGAGGCGCGTAAACAATTCTACACCCAAGCGTTCTGGTCGGGCGTGAATGGCACGCGCGGATCTCAACCGTTTGGGATTTGATCGGACGGTCCACGTGTCGCGGGTGCATGTTGGCGCGTGGTCTTCTCACCTGCGCAGAACTTTAAACTTTAATTAATTGCATTTTGGCCCACAAATCTATTTCAAATTACATTTTCAACTTTATTTAATTACAGTTTAGCCCTTTTCTAATTTAAATTAAATTTTTAAACTTTTAATAATTAAAATTAAGCCCGAATTTAATTTAAATTATATTTTTGACTTTTATAAATTGCAATTAAATACTATTTTATTTGAAATTATATTTTTGGACTCAAATTTGCAATTAATTAAGTTTTTCGATACAAATTATTTAATTTTATTAAAATATATAAAAAACCGTAAATACTAATTTATTAAACTAAAATTAACTAAAAACATTGAAAAATAGCAATTATAATTAATAAAATAGGTGAAAATAACTATATAAAATACAGTTATCAAAGAGAATGATGGTATTTATAGGTGAGGAAAGAAATAAAAAGTGGGTTAAAAAATGATAAAAAATGGAGGAAACGTGCAGTAGGTGAAGATGACGTCAGCTGACGTCAGCGGGTAGGTGGTACGCTTGGATTGGGGCGCAGATGGGCAGTGACACGGGTGGACAAGAGGAGGGGCGTGCATAAGCGTGCGCGGAATGAGAGTGCTGCGCGCGTTGGCCGACTGAGCTGGGCGGCTGAGTGTACGAATTCCTCCTTTTTGACACATTTTGTCTAATTTTTGCATATTTGTTGACTTTTCCTCATTTATTTTTGAATATATTTATGATGTATTGCCTCTAGTATTCCTCTTTGAGTCTTTAAGTTACGTTTTTAAATGAAAATACCTGAAAAATAATAAAAATATCTGTGATTCCGAAAAGATATATATATATATATATATATATATATATATATTTAATCAATTAATATGCATAAAGTTATGGTAATTTTAGTGGTTTTTGAGCACTCATCATTTACCCAATTGACATGGTCTACATATAGGTATTTCAATTTTTGAGAGAATAGGTAAACCACACATAGTGTGAGTTTTACATAATCTAACTAGATCTTTAAAATTCATATGACGTAGCTTTTCATGCCATAAGGTAGTTGAGTCATTTCTAGCTAGGTTACACGTGACTGTGGGTGATGTATCAATCCAATAACAATTGTCATGTGATGTAATTCCCTTAATCATACATTCACCCTTTTAATTTGTTACAATACAATGATTATAAATTTCATATTAAAATTACTGTCATATATTTGACTAATGCTAATTAAGTTTTCCTTGGTCCTTCCACATATAAAAATTTATCAAGTTTAGGGATACTCTTTATTTGAATAGAGCTTCTTCCAACAACTTTAGATGTTTTACCATCAACAAAGGTAATTGTCCCTTCATTGTATTCCTTTAATGTTTTAAACAAAGAACGGATCCCAATCATGTGTCCAGAGCATTCACCATTAAAATATCATGAGGTATTTAATTTAGGTTTAAACTCTTTGTGGCTACAAAGTAGTGCAACTCAATTTGCTTAACCTATCATCTTTTAATTTTGGACGTTTGAGTCAATAGTTTCTTAAGTTCCTCTTTTTGTGTAATTTTTGCAGTAAAAACTTTACGTTACAAAAGTTTTGTAGGTGTCTTAGAAAAATTTATACTTGTGATAGAACCATAAGCATAAATAAATCTACACTTGTGTCTAATGTGTCATTTCCTACTCATAATGATGACAGATGGGAACAAACTAAATTTGCTAAGAGTGATAAGTTGCAAAACCTTTCCTGCTTGAGCAATAATGAGTTTTACAAATTGATTTTTGGATGATGATGGTATTGACTGTTCATTTATGTATCCAAAACCTCTCTTATCTCCATGTGACTTTCCATAGTCTAGGACTTTTGTCAATTTTTCAACACCAATGTCAAATTCTTCATTATCTCTTTAGCAATACTAAGTTCTTGCCTAAGCTTTTTGCTTTCCTCAATAGTTTCTGCAAGTCTTAAATTCAAGGCATTAATATGTTCAAACAATTTCTTTTTATCTTTCTCTAGGCTAGAGAAATTTGTTTTGTGAACTTTGATGATATTATTAAGTTTAGTTACTTCAACAAGTAATTTATTTTGCTCTTCCCTAGCACCTAAACAATCCATCAATAGTTCCTCATAATTTAATACATTAAACTTAGACAGTAAGATAGAAAAGTTTACTTCTTCATTTTCTTCATCCAAGCTAAAGTCGGAGTCATTATGGTGTGCTTTGGAAGTTGCGGTAAAGGCACAATAATTATTGTCATCATCATCTGAGTTACTAGCATTGTCCTGCTCATTTTCTGTGTCACCGAATATAGCATTTAAGGCTTTTCTAACTTTCTTTTTATTGCTAGTACATTCTACAAAAATATGACCAAAGCCCCCACAAGGCTAGGAGGCTAGGTTTCCCTTGAATTTTGGTCCTTCAAACTACTAGATTTTCCCTTGTTAGATTGATTACTCAATTGACCATTCTTTTTCTAGAACTTCTTAAATTTTTGTGCTAACAAGACTAATGACTCATCATTCATATCCTCATCGTTATCAGAGATATCCTTTTTGGAGATTTTGAATGCCACATCCTTATTTTTCTTGGGTGGATCAAGATTAAGTTTATAGGTTTGGATTGACCACACAAGTTCCTCAATGTTTATTGTGTCCACATTCTTTCTTTCCTATATTGTTGTAACTTTCATTTTATAGTCTATTTTTAAGGACCTTAGGAGTTTGCGTGCTTGTATAGGTTGTGAAATTTTCTTACCAAGTTTAGAACAAACATTAGTGATATCAAAAAAGCGAACATAGAATTGACAAAAAAATTCAATGTTGTTCATTTTAATAGAATCAAACTGAGATATTAGAAATTTCAATTTTGTTTGTTTCACTTAGGAAGTTCCCTTATGAATAAGAGCAAGTGAATTCTAGGCATATTTAATAGTCTTATAGTTGAAGATGTGATGAAACTCATCTATCGATACAGTAGTAAAGATTGAGCTTAGACCTTTTTGGTTTCCATACTAAGGGTACGTTCTTTAGTTGTCTAGTCTCTTCTTGGCTTTATGATTGTTACACCATCTTTTGTGACCAAAGGTGGTTGCCAACCATCAAGAATAACATCCTAGGATTTTTCATCATTTCTAAGAAAGGCTTGCATGTGAGTCTTCTAGTAAGGGTAATTATACCTATCAAAGATTCAGGATCTAATAGATAACCCACCTTCTTTCATTTGGTCCATAAATAGGAATGTGTGTCCCTACTCAATTTGCACCCTAAGAACTTAAAAGAATAAGACATGTAAGCCTTATATGAAGAATTAATCAATTTGTAAGGTGGACAAGGCATAATTGAAGATAAGTGAAGCGTGATGTGATGGGGATTATAGTGTGCTATGACACACATTGTTTGGTTGGAATTCACTAGGCATGTTGACTTTCATGTGTCGTGGCATGGAATAAGTGTGTCGCAGTATGGTATATTAGGAATAGAATTCGGTGTTGCTTAATGTATCTTATGCAGCGGCGTGCAAAAGATATGACATTGGTGTGCCTTCATTAAATCAAATTGAAGCCCTTTTTCACCGGCCTTTCCCTATAAATAAATCAATTTTGTTTCATGTCTATTATGTAGAATAACATAGAAATATTAGAATAATTTTCTTTCTCTAATTCGTCTACTGTATTTTATTTCTTAGTTTCAAGTTTAGTTTTTACGCGATTTAGATTAGACAAGAGCAAATAAGAGGTATCAATAGGGAGATTTTCATATTAAGAAATAACAAAAGTTTATAAAAAAGGGTTTATTTTGAATATCAAGGTTATAATTTTAGGACCTCACACATCTTCTATTTACTTTTGATATCGAGATATAATATGTATTTTTATTTCTTTTTGGATTACTCTTTTTATATATCTTTGATCTTTAATTTTAATATACTAATAATTTATTAATTTCAAGCATGTCTTGCTAATTATTATAATAAAAATTTAGTTTTTTTGTCATGTTCGTATAGATTATATGATGATTTTTTTATATTTAATAAAATAAATTATTTCTTAATTTAAGATTTGTACAAAATTTATTATTAAATGATATATTAATGAAATATGTTTTGTAATAGATTTAAAATATGAAAATTAGATTTTTTGACACATTATTTAGACCTAATTTAAACTACTTGAGTAAGAGTTTAAATTTGTGAGTCGACCCGAGGCATTCAATTAAATGGTTTATTAATTTTTTATACAATAGATATAATTTAATCAAATTAACTAATGATCCAATCGAAGTTATTAAGTGGTTTAATTAATAACAAATATTGTCTCAATCGAATGCATTATTTATACTAAAAAAGAAGAATAAATAAACTGGATTTATATTTAATTAACTTAAATATATCCAAAAAATATAAATTACTAGCTAAATATTTCCATTAATCATTTATTGATTTTTAAACATATATATGCCTTGAATTTATTTAAGTCAAATGTATATTTATTTATTTTACTATTTTCTCAATATATTTATACTTTTAAAAACTCAAATATTGTGATAGAATATTTATGTTTTTTTGTGTTTCTTTAAAAAAATTATTTAAAATCACGTACTTTTCCTTAAAAAGACTTTAACATTATACTTATTGCTTATGAAAATTTATTCATACACTCACAAACTTTTCATAAATTTATAAAATTTGATCATGAAATCTTTACTCATCAATGACATATAATATATTAAGATATTTATATTTTTCGTGGATATATGTTTTAAAAAAGAATTTTTTTTGAATGTTGTATCTATTACATCATACAATAATTCTAATGAATTTTAAATATAATGAACCTTTCACCACTACAATACATATATATGACCTTGGTTTTTTAAATAACTAAGGTGATAAGGTATATATATGGCCTCAATTTTGATAAAAATCGAGACTATTGACATACCATTTGAACTTAGTTATTTAAATACCGAGACTCTAAACATATCATTTAATCTTATTTTTAATATAAATTTAAATAAATTTAAATAAATTTAAAATCATTATATTAAAATTAAGTATGAAATTACATTTGAAAGTTTAAAACATAATAAATTATTACTATACTTAGCTAATTAAAATGTTTCAAAATATGAAATACATGTAAAAAAATTGAATACACTAAGATTGTTCAGCAGAAAGAGCATTGATGTTCTTTGTAGGCACGAAAAAAAGAAACAAATACCTTAGGACCTTTTTTGCATGACATCATTGTCCTTTTTTGCACCAAAATGTATTTAAACAAAACATATAATAGAAAATTAAGAGTGACAGGAAAATAGAAAAAAAATATTTGTATGATACTAATAATTCTAAATAGAAACCATTATTATCCAATTCACTAACAAACTATAAATGTCATGGATACAAAGGCAGTTGGATCTTGATGAGGATCATACTAAAAAGGCATAAAAATCACGTCAACAAATTAGTTCTCACACAAGTGCATAAAAATATTAACAAGCTGAATAAGAAATAGTAGAAATGCAATAACCAAAGCTATTTGTAACTTGACTTTATCATTGTAGGTCCAAAGTTTGGCAAAATCACACCACGAAATCAAAACCTCTTAATTAATAATATTAATTAAAAGTCATTACTTTATACTAGGGTTTCATATTATTAAGTCAATAGTTGCAAGCTCTATATAAGATTCACAAATTATTACTTAAATAATAATCTAGAGAAATCTATTATAAAAAAGAATATGCAATCAAACGATCAAAAAAATTACTCATTAAAACATAAACTCTAGAACATGTCTAGTTGTACACAAGTAAATACATAACAAATCACAAGGGAAATATAATTTGACTCTATTAAGTTCTCTTCAAGCAATCTCTTTGGATCAAAGAAACCATCCCGAAAGTACTCCGCAATTGAAATATTATGAAGAATGGCCAAGGAACTTCAGGCAGGGTACCATTGTTTGAAAGAGATGTATTTGAATTTATATCCAAACTGTTACAATATACTATACATGCGCATGTTTTTAGTAAATTAAGTCATAAAAAATACCTAGTTGTGTCAATATTTTTATCAAATTCCATATTAGTGGCTTCAATACTTTCAATTCCACTTGTATAACTTATTATTGTCTCTCCTTCCATTGTAATAATGTAAACCTCTACTTCTTCCATTATTAAGAATGTGGCTAAAATAGAAACTACAAACCTGACCTCCACCATCTGTATCCTCACTAATCTATATGGAAAGGATCTGAATAGCTAGATAACCATTATTTATAGGTTTTCTTACAAAATCAATTTATGGAAAAACATCAACTATTATGTTAACAAATGAGAAGAAACGTTTCTAAGTAGAACACTACACTCAAAAAACATTTATGTACAAATATAAACCTTCATCTTGTGCATTGGAATCATGAAAGCTTTAACCCATACAGTTTGAAAGTTCAAGTGAACTTTTGAGCTTAGAGGTTTTCGACTAAGCGAGCTGAGCTAAGAGGCTGTTGAACTCTGGCAAAGATGAAGATATGTGATTACTAACCAGTGGATCCAAAGTTCTTGAAAAAAGAGCAAAAGGTGGGCTAGGTTATCATTTTCCAGCTGCAAGCTTTGATCAGTGCTATCTTGATGAATCTGAAATTTAAGATGTGGCATAATCTTTCCCAACTCTTGGAAAGGGAATCCACGAGGAGCATTAACTAGGTAGACATCCAAATTAGTACCAAAAAACCCTTGCTCAAACCATGAGAATTTATACATCAATAATACTAGTCAAACATGAAACATAGTGATTATTAAATTTTTAATCAATGTGTCTGGATCTTAACCACTTAATACCACATTCATAGCCACTATATCAACTGGTCCATATATCACATATGATCTTGTTGAATCAATACAACTCTCTGAATCATTATCAAGTTGTTCTAATTCAAATTTTCATTCTACACTTTCCAAATGGAACTGTTAAGTTAACATTACATATCAATATACGTTAAGACATTTGATTTTGCAATAGACTTACATTTACGTGAAGTAAAGAGATAATTGCTTGGATCATAATTGTTAGTTATATGTGCTATCTCTTGAACTAGGCCGCCATTTAAAAGGATATCCCATTGTAATATGTATAATATCATGAGTAACTGAGTAATAGATTTGCATTGAGAATATATCTTCATTGAGACATAGATATAAACAAATGATGAGTATTAATATTATTATGGTAAACATAAATTGAATAGATATCTAGTACCTAAATTCTAGAGTTGTTATCACGGAGGAAATAAAATACACTATAATGAAGAATAATAAGCCAAAAAAAAGTAGCATTACTAAGCATAATGTGAAAAAGCCTACCTGGATCATCCATACGCTTCCTCATCATGACTCGAACATCATCAAAACCTGTTGTTGATAAGGTTATCCAAGCATGTGATGTTCACCCATAATTATACCCGGATCTTGGCGAGAACGCCTTTCTTCTCAAGTGTCGAAGTGATGAGGTTTTAAGGTTTATCATCTCCCTTGTGTAATATTTCATCTTTCTTCACCCACATTCTGTGATTTTTACAAATTACAGTCCGCTTTCTCTCGCTCTCTCAAATCTTTATTGTACTTCTCTCTAACTCAACCACCCTCACGGTCGTAGAGCAAACCCCTAATTCTATCACACTCGTGTTGATGTTGGAAGGAAAAAGATAAGACAACTGGTAGAGAGGGGATGAAAGGGAAAAATTGGGTACGTGGCTAGGAAAAAAAAAAGAGAAATGGAAAAAAAAATGATAAAAGGAAAAAAAGTTGATATAATATATCAATGGTTTCAATTTTTTTAAAAAAATTGTGACTAAATTTCTTAGACTAAAAACATGTATTATAATAATGTTTGTATTTTAATACAATTTAAGTAGGAAGTATTTTTTTTCTTTTAAATGATATTGGAGGCTCATTGGTGTTATATATTAAGAAAACAATTTTCTCATACTACAAATTAATAAAACTAAATTTTTAATACTTGATAAAAAAAACATACAATTTATTAATTAAATACACTAGTTTGGTAAAAAAAAATATCATCGAAAATCTTTCATATATATATATATATATAACACAAACTATTTTCTTCTATCTTAACCATATAAAATATTAATATTTTAGAGGTTAATGTAAAAGAAATTTAATATTAATAAAATATCTATTAATAATATAATCAATAAAATATTAAATATTATAAAAAAATATTATTTATAATGTTTTTATTTACTAGTTAAAATAAGTATAAAATGTATTTATATTTATATGTATTAAATATAATAATTATTTTAAAAATAAGAAGTTATTTAAAAAAAATCATAATTTTATTTGTTTATTATTTTCACAAATTTCTTTTAATATTTTTGTTGATATTACAATAATTTTGAAATATCGGTAAAAATGTTAACGGTTCGAGTGATATATATAAGTATGCTTTTATAAAAAAGGACAAATTTGCGGTACAATTACGTTGGTTCATGTGCCAGAATTTTTTCTTTTAAAGTAATCATCCGTAGTGCTGCCGTACGATCACATGGAAAGAAGAGCCTTCTCCATTCTACACCGACCCACCTCTTTTTAAAATATTTATTAATGTTTATTTTGACATTATTCTTTGTTTGCTATGACCCCAGTCTGTACTTTTGTGGGAGAGTGGAGTCCATCACATGTATGGAACCACATTTCCACCCCTTGTATTAAAGTATTAAGAGTTTATTAATGTGATAAATATTTAAATTTATTTTTTAAATTTATAATTAACTGATGTATTATTTATAAGAATAATATAATTTTTAATACATAATTTTTTTTTCCAAATACAACCGAAGAGCTATGAATACTCTTGATAGGATGTTATATCACAATGTAAAAGGTTTGTTGGAAAATACTATTGATTTTCAAATGGGGTATAGGTTAAGAAAATATTATTGATTTTCCTAAATAATACTCCTCCCGTAACCTCCTATTAATATAGTACTCATAAATTTAATTATGTATATTAAATATTATGATCATTTATAATATCTAAACATTTTTATAAACATTTTTATTTATATTTAAACATATTTACTAATAGGAAGGTATAGAAGCTAAGAGTACTCTTGTTAGGATGTTATATCCCAATCTAAAGAGTAATGTTATGATTTGAGTAATGTGATTTGTAATCTCCTATTAAAAATACTCATAAATTTGTTCAATTATATTAAATATTATGATCATTTCTAATATCCAAACATCTTTATTTGTATTTAGTATCTACAAGAGATATGAGTACTCTTGTTAAGATTTTATATCTAAACATAAAGGGAGCTATAAATACTCTTGTTAGGATGTTATATCACAATGCATAGGGTGTGAGAAAATACTATTGATTTTCAAACGAGGTATATGGTATTGTTTACTAATTTAAAATTAAAATAAATTTATATATTTTTATATAGTTATTTTTTATTGTAGTTCTTAAAATTTTAAAAATTAATTAATTTTTTTTATTTTATAAAATGATAAAAGCCATAACAAAAAATTATATCACAAATAAATTTTAATTTTTATAATATTTAATGATTTATATATATTGATTATTTTTTATGGAGAAATAAGCATGTTTTAACATATTTTCTTAGCAACTATATGTGAATGTTTTTGTCTAAATTTTAATCACTTTTATGTTTTTTGTTTCCATACTTCACTTTATATAGATTTATATTATCGTGCACATTTTGAAATCTTTCTTAATTTTTAATAAAATTAAATATTTTTAAATATTATCATACAAAAAAATTATATTATAAAATCGTGTTATCTGACCAAAAACCAGGTAGTCAAAAGTACAATAACCAAGTTGTATATTAGTATGATCTTACATATATAGAATTAGAGATTGGCATGCTATGTATGTGAGGATTTTTGATGTAACTGTTATTAAATTGAATTATAAAAATTGCATTTGAAATTGCTCAAAAATTATTACTTTTTAGGGAAGAGTTTTTATCTGTAAGTAACGGTTTATGATGATTATTAAAAAATATCCAAAAAATTATTTTTCAATTTTTTTTTAAATTTTTTTAATAAAACATAACTCTTAATTAATATATAAATTAATTAAATAAATATAATGAATTTCGAGTATGATTATCAGTATAATCGTACTTGTTTGTTTCATGTTCAATTTTTACCCAAAATCGTATTTGTCTCTAAAATTTATCAGATAAAAACTGAACTCACTATGCATATAACCGAATCTACATTTTTTTCGTCCATTCCTATATACAATAATAAAGGTAATGTTCACAAGACAATCATTATTCATCATGCTTTGCGTCTCATTATCTTGGTTATGTAAACAAACATTTTTTGTAAATAAATTTCTCATAAAAAATAATAGAACCAAAATCTTCAAATCAATCTTATCCAAAATCTTCAAATCAATCTTATAGATCAACTAGAAGATTGATCTTTGAGAGTTTATAAGTTTAGTTCAAAACCATTAACTTAAGGTGGCGTTTGGTTTGCAATCGAAATCGAAATGGAATAGAAACAATTTTATTTGGTTTGATCACCAGAATCAAAGAATGAATTAGTATTACAATGTTTGGTTTACAACTGGAATGAAATATAAAACACTGTATATTATCTTAATACTCTTATATTTAATAAAATTTAAATAATATCATTTAATTATTATTTTTTCGTTAGAAAAAATATATTATTAAAATTATTTTTTTTTAAATAATTATTACTTAAAAATAAAATATATTATTAAAATTGTTATTTTTCTAAATAGGGTTTAGGGTTTTAAGGTTTGAGAATTAGGATTTAGGGATATAGGGTTTAGAGTTATATTTATGGGTTAAGGTTTATGGTTAAAATTATTATTTTTCTAAATGAAATTTAGGGTTTTAGGATTTAAGATTTATGATTTAAGGTTTAGTGTTTATGGTTTAGAGATTTAGGATTTGAAATTTGTTGTATTGTTACATATAAGATGATTAATATTTAAATTTATTTTTATATAAATTATTTTTATTGTGATAAATATTAAAATTATGTCGTTATTTGAATATAAATATAAAATTTTATGTGCACGAGAAAGCTTGTCTTTTAAATAAAAAGATAAAATATAAAGTTATTTACAACAATTTATTATATGAGTAATAGGCTATCTGAAATATTACGTTAGGTTATAAAAAAATAAATCTAATAAAATTAACAAATAGATTGTTATTATTTTAGATCAATTTATTAAAAATAAAAAAAATCCCTAATATTAACGACCGTACAAAAAATTTGTACAAATGTTCTGATTGACCAGACGGTCACACCGACCATAGTAAATGTAACGACCCACCCCTCGTCATAAGTCATTACTCATAATCATAAGAGACCGTACACGAAGCCCGAAGGCCTTAACCTTATTACAAGAGAACTATTATTAATTACATGAAATAGTATAATAAAAAATAATCCATATTTTATTTAAATAATATTATTATTTTGTTTCGGGAGATTATTTTTTTAATTATATTTACTCATTTTTATATAATTTATTCATATTATTAATTTTAATTATTTTTTAAAATCTTATTTTATTTTTATCTATTAACAATCTTATATAATTATCATATATATTATTTTTTAAAAAATATTTACATAAAACTTACGTATTTTTTTAAAAATATTTGTTAATCTTATATATATATTTTTCATAAATACGTATTTAAAATTTATATATTATTTTAAAAAATATATGTAAAATTTAGTTTTTTATTTTATTGTAATATTTAAATAAAATTATTTTTGTTTACCAATTTTACTCTAATTATGTTAAGAAATGAATAAACTAAACAATTCAAGCTTGGGATGGACTATTACGATATTTTTATTTTTTATTTTTAATTCAGACCACTTTTAATATTAATTTTAAAAATTAACAAACACTAATACAAGTAATTTAAATAACATAAATTTCACAAATGTACCTAGATTTGTTTTTAAGTTTAAGTATAATAACTTTTTGTAATTAAGTTATATCGTATAGCACTACTACAAAAAGAGGTTTTAAAGTCAGTTCGCTGAATCGATTTTAATTTATTAATTTTCTATTATATTCAAATAAAAATTTGTATTCGAGCAAAAAAAAACCAAAATTAGCAAATAATTTAAATAATAAAAATATTTGAAAAATAAAATATTAATTAATAGTATAAAAATTACCATGATTTTGTTCTATTTCGTTCAAGATCATCATATTCTTCTCCTGATTTTATAATACAAACCTACATATATAATACAAAAATTTATACACATAAACAATAACATATAGTAACAGAAAAAATATAAATAATAAGTGCGTAAAATTAATAAAAATACTTACAAAAGTAAATCAAGTGATAAAATGAAAAAATGAAAAAAATGATGTTTTGTAAATGAAAAATTAGTATAAACAATTTGAGTATTTTGCTCAAAAAAATAGGGGATCTAAAAGATTAGTTAGAGAGGAACAAAACCCACTAACCGACGTTGGAATTGGTAGTTGTAGGTGGCTGAAAATGAGAAAATGTAGAGGAGAAGTGGAAGAGGTTTTGGGTTTTTGAGAGTTATGAAACGCTTATAATAGTTTCTATCAAGGGAAGAAAGAAGATAAAAAAATTTATCCACATGTGTAGCGTCGGTTTCACGTGTCAACTAATGCTATGTTACATGGATAGCGTCGATTATAGGTGTCAACCGACGCTACGCTACGTGGATAGCGTCGGTTCACCACGTCAACTAACGTTACGTCCACACATAACGTCGGTTTGACACTTCAACTGATTCTATGTTATACGTAGATAGCATCAGTTTTACACTGAATCGACTTTAAATTCATTATAAGTCGACTTAAATACTCATTTTTGTAGTAATGTAAATTAATTAATATTAATTAATTATGTTATATTAGTTAATTAATATTAATTAAATATTTAATGTTAATTAATTAATAATAATTAAATGATGTGATAAACTTAATGATAAAAAAACATACTTAAATGAATCAAGAGTGAATATTTTAGAGTATAGAAAAAAATTAAATAACTTTAAGTAAAATAAATCAAAATTTGAATACTTAATAAAAAAATTAAAATTAAGATTAACTTATATTGTTACATTACATTTTAAAATAAAAAGTATTTTCTTTATGACAAAATTATGGATTTATTTAATTTAATATAATCATTTAATTGAGTTTTAGAATTTGTATCAAAATCGACCCAATTATTTATTTTTATATGATTTAATCTAATCTAATAATTTGATTAATTCAGATTATTTGATCTATAATGCATTTTATGAAATTTTAGGCTTTTTTATTTTTATTTTTTACCATCTACTCTAATTTTTTTTATTAACAAGCAATGTATAACCATTTTATTTGAAATAAATTACAAAAATGATAACAACAATGCAAATTATTATTCCATTATAATATTATACTCAATGTATGTGTATAATTAAATTTAAAATTAATTAAAAAATGCAAAGGGATAATAACCCAGGGACATTCAAATTTTTAATTAATTTTAAATTAAATAAATTCAGATAAATTGTATAATAAAAAAGGATAAAAATAATATATATATATATATATATATATATATATATAATATTAATATTGTTTTATTTTGATTAATTATGATAAAATTATAACGGATGATAGATGAATCTAATTTGATTCAAATTTAAAGGATTATGAATGTTTCAATTTAAAGAAATTTTATTATGGTTTTAAAATCATTCAAATTTTAACATATTGATTAAATTTTTTAAATTTACAAAATCAGATAATATTTTACACATACTTACTTGTCACTCCATAATGGGTCAAAGACACCTCCCCCTCTTTCAGTTCATTATCATTTTAATTTGAATAACTTACCTCATTTATTTTGTTTACTAATATCCCAACCCTTTATTTTCTTAGATCGTTCCAAAATTATCTAAACCAAATCAATGTGTCGTATCTCATCCCGATCACAATTATATGCACAATTTTTGGTCATAATTATCATATATTAATAAAATTCAAAATATTTCATTTTATTTTGAATTTGGAAATTAAAGAAAAGGCAAAAATAAGCACTAGGATATAAACCAAAAATTTTCAGGAGGACAGTATGTGGTTGTGGTTCAAGCTTCGGTAGCCACAAGCCTCGGTTATGAAATATGACCAATCTACATCACTAACTCACTAACTCTTTTTAGATACACTTATATAATTTTTGATGATGAGATGAAATATGTTATTGACGTCCATTATGACAGTTGTTTTCCCTTATAAATTTTTTTAAAATAAAAAATAAAAATAATTACATGATTATTATTAGATGTAAAGATAATGATAAAATAATTATAAAAACACATATTAACAAACAATTAAAATCTTATATCTCACATTGAGTAATCATCATTTAAGCTAAAAAATTATATAGTATCAATACTTTTATAAATACTAAAATTTTAATTTTATAAAAATACTTACATTTGCTATTATATATATAAATGCAAATATTAACAAAATTTATTATATAAAAATCTTTTTTCGATGTATAAATTATATTTTCAAGAATAAATATATCATTGACACTAGTGGAAAACACTAATTTACACATAAACTGTTATTTTTTTTATAATTCCTTTAATTTTACAAAAATATATTAAACTTATTTTATATAATGATAATTAAATAAATAATAAAATTTAATTAAAGATTTATTATTATTTTTTACATTAACCAAGAACAAATGGATAAGTATTGGCTCTTCGAATTTAAATTATTTTTAACGTTAGCATATATCTTATATCTTAAAAACCTTGATGAGTTTGTTTGGTGTTATCTTTTTCTTTTTATTTTTTATATCGTCAAATATTAAAATATCTATATAATAAATACATATTTTATATTTTTTGTTAGTTTTTTATACTAATAAATACTAAAACATATAAATATTTAAATGTATATATAATAAATAATTTTTTATGAATAATTATTTCATATCTTACCGTCATTTTTATTATATTAAAAGTCACAATTCATACGATTAATAATTATATATTTAACGAGTGATTGATTAATTTACTTATTATATCTTCGTATATAAATAGCCATAATGTTGAGTTAATAATCACTTTTTTTGTTTGAATTAGTTTTATCGTTCTCCGTCTTTATTTTTTGTTTTTTTATACCAATAAATATAAAAAAAATCTATATTTTATATTATTTGTTAATTTTTTACAATAATAACTATCAAAATATTTATATAATAAATAAATATTTTATACTTTTTTTGTTAGTTTTTTAACTAAAATTTCTATATAATGAATTCAGTTTTATAAATGTTGATAATTTTTACAGTTAATAATTATATATTTAACGAATATTGAACCAATTTATTTATGATATCTTTATATATAAAAAATTATAATATTTAGTCGGTAATATTTTTTTTTCAATTTTTTTAAACTAATAAATATCAAAATATCTATAGAATAAATACATATTTTATATTTTTTTGTTAGTTTTTTTACTAATAAATATCAAAATATTTATATAATAAATATATTTTTAATAAATAATTATTTTATATAATGTAAGTATTTTTATTACAATAAAGGTAAAACTTTTAATGATTTTCTAGGGTTTTAATTCTTATAGAAATTGATCTTGCTCGAATACTCGAGGGCATGGTTGATTAAATGTCTCGTTTATATTTGTACGAAATTGTTGAGTAAAAATTTCAGTCTCCTTAATGGATTTATTTTTTTAAAGTGTGAACGGTTTTGTTAATTATTATCTTATTCAACTAAAAGTCTATCACTTCTAAGTCCACACAAAAATGTCGTAATTAACAAAGCAACTAGCTAGCAGCCTATTATTGACGAATCTTATTGGTTTTTTTTAGTAGTCCGGGTAACTTGTTGCAAGTCACAGTCAAGGTTTTGACCCATAGAACAAAGGTTTATATTTTATAAATTGTGTTATTATTTAATGATATTGTATCGAAGCAAACAATTTATATATAATCAAATTTTTAATATATAGGTTTTAATTAAGATGTAATATTTTATTAATTTAGGGTATAATTTATAAATTTATTTTATTTTATTTTATCTCATTTATTTTTATAGATTAAGATTAAGATGATACATAATAAGATATCTTATTTTTCTCAAATTAATTTAAACATAACAAATAAATATGTAAAAATAATAATAATAAAATAAAACATGATTATATATAATAGTTATTAGTCAATTAGGAATAAATTTAAATATGATGAGATAAAATAAGATAAAATTTAAATAAAATATAAAAACTTTAACTTACAAATATATTTTTATTAGGACATATATATAGGATGATATGTAATAACTATTTGATATCTTTAGTTATATATATATATATATACATACGGTTATGTTTATAACCATAATCACTGTACACTAATTTGACGTACATTCGAGTAATATATTTAACATATTTATTTAAAAAATATATTTAATTTAAAAATTAAATGTTACATAATTATTTCTCTATTATATTATTTAAAATATTAATATTAATTTTTTTTATTTTTAACCATTTATTATAAGTTTTTAAGTAAAATAAAAAAATATAAAACTAATAATAAATAAAATTTACTATAATTATTTCAAAATTATGTGTTTTATTATAAAAAATATATATTTTTATGTAATTATATATATATATATTAAAAATATTAATATATATTTAGTTTCGATTAACTACAATTTCAATATTATAATAACTACTCTTATTCACGTCTTATCATCTATAATTATCTATAAAAAAACATCAAATTTTTAAAGATAAAAACAATTTTAATTATCTATAGTCAAAATGTTATAGTCACCTGAAATGATTTTTTATTATCTCAATTAAAAATAATGAATCTCAATTTTTTTTATATGTTATACAATTATTATATTTTATTTAGGAAATAAATATATTAATGTTATTAATTGAATTTTTTATATTATATGTTAGAGTATTTTTTGATATAATAATTAAGTATAAATTAAAAAATAAATTATATTATTTTAATTAATTATTATCTTACACATATCAATTATAATTTTTAATAACATAAAAAAATGCTCATTAATTTGAGTCACGTACTCAATAAACTTTATGATGAGCATAAGACCGAGATGCAATACAAGTCTTGCAAATATCTTTTGGTTTTATTATTTGTAAAACTCTCACAAGTGCACAAATTATTTTATACCAAATAATAAGTATATTTCCAAAGTCGATCTAAGGAAGAAATATATGTGGATTTTAATTTATTATTCAAAATCTTAAAAACAAAATTAAATTCTAAACATCTTGTCATGATATTTTGGTTTGTTTGTTTCCTAATCTAATAACATAAAAAAGAAATATAGATATAGATTCAATAAAAAATAATGCAAATTTTTATCATTAATAACTATGTAATATTTAAGGATATAGCAATTAAGTTTATTATTTTTGCTCATATTATTTAGGTTATTAGAGATATAAATTAATATTTATTGATTTATTCTTTTTGGTATAAAAGTGTACTTAGGTGAGACCCAAATTATTTTGTTTAATATTAATTAACTAATACATTTAGGTGGAGCTTATTAATTAATTAAGTATTAAATTTTAACTTTATTTCTAAGAAAATAACAAACCATCTAATTATAGCTTTAAGCGGATTTAGTTAATTAGACTTTATTCAAGGTTTCCAAATTAAACCTAAAAATTTAATTATCTAAGTATTAACTTTCAAGTTTTTAAATCATTACTAAAAATATGTCGTAAATACATTTTCCAATAATAGTTATTATAAAACAAATGTTTGAAATAGAGTTTCATTCTAATTAACGGGCGATTGTACCAACAAAAAAAAGAGTATTACTATAAATCAGACCAAATAATTAAACCTTAAAATCTAATTTTCAGATTTAAGTTTATAATGAAAAATAATATATTTTTCTATAACATCCTTAATATAAAATCTTAAATTAAAACAAAATCGATTTATTTTATAAAAATATTTTACATATTTAATATTTCGCAAGCATAACATCGTTATTATTATATCATATTTACAAACAGTTAGTCATGTTAAATTTAATCACACACAAATTAAATATAACATATAAGAATAAAACATAAAAAAAATAACTGTAAATAATCCATTTAAATTATATCTTAAAAGAATCCTTATAGTAATTTGATGCTAATTCTGTTGCTAGAAAACCTCCAAATGTATTTGTATTTTCGTTTATTGAATAAAAAACAAAAAAACTAAAAATCTATAAAAAAAAATAGCTAATTCTTCTTAAAAAGAGAATAACTTAATAATTAAAAACTAAAAAAATGAAAACTTTATAGAGAGAAACATAGCTGAGAAAATGATGTGTTTTACAATGGATAAAAAAGTCCTTTTATAGATGAGAAAAAGACCAAAAAAAGAGAAAATATTTCAAAATTTGAATTTGGATACGTTGGACAAGTTGGAATGCGTATGGGGTGCGAAAATTTTGGCAGGCATGCGTTTGGTACGACATTTCGGCATTGGACCCGAGTAGGTGCGCACCACAACACGACACATGCGTGTGTTGGGCATATGCCAGCTGCGTACGAGCGTGTTCTGGGCGTGCGCATGCGTTGGTGTGCGAAGGACTCGATGGGGATGGGCAGCTACGTGCGAAAGTTTGGGCTTTTTGACATTTTTGAATGTTTTGAACTATTTTGTCCAATTTGTTTTCCATTTTTTTGACTTTTTCTCATTTATTTTCTTAATATATTTGTGATGTATTACCTCTAGTATTTTTCTTCGTGTCTTAAAGCTATTTTTGAATGAAAATACCTAAAAAAATAAAAATACATGTGATTCCAAAAAGATAAATTTATATAAAAATATGATAAAATCATACAAATATAAATCTATTTAATCAATTAAACTACATTAAATTGTGATAATTTTAGTACTTTTTAAGTACTCATCATAACTCTCAACCAACTTCTTGCTAGTCTCTTAGCAAGAGAAATGATAAAAACTAAAAAATTAAATTATACTAAATCATTTCAATGGATTGATAAGGTTGCATTTTGCGTATGCAACAAGCCTTTAAACCCTTAGTTTGCCTTAGTGAACTAGTTTAAGTCTCATGAGTGATTTTAGTAATGATACCCACAAAAATTAACAAAAAATAAAAACAAAATAAAATAAAAAGTTAATTAAAATTTAAAATAAAGTTAAAAAACTAAAATAAAATAAAGAAATAAAATACAAAAGTATATCATGCTTATAATCTTTTTTAAATTTCATAATTAAAATATTAAGCATAGATTATTTCAACTTCTTAAACATTCATGATTTATTATAATAATTAGTTGAAAATCATTTTCATATTTGATATCAAAGATGTATCAATTTAATTTCACCAAAACTTAGTGTTAGAAATCTAAATTCGCTTCGACTTTATTCCTCAAAAGTCGATACTCTCAAAAACATTGAATTTTATGGGTTCAAACATTCATACTAATTTATGCGAAAGAGTTTATGTATGGAAATGAACTAATATGTGTTATTTTAACATTAATCTCATGTAAAGAATCAAATATAAGGATTTATAAAATATTATACATTACTTTTATGCATCAATCAAATTTATTAAATAAAAATATAAAGTAATATGTCTTTTAAAAAATGTAAGAAAATGCAATGATTTTTTAGGGAATTACTTCCTATATTTTCTTTTGCAATAAACAATTTTTCACAACTCTTTAGACTTTTTGGGTCATAGTATATATACTATTAATTTTTTTTATCTCTTTTTCTATTTTTTTCTTTCTCTTATATTCTTATATTTTTAAGAGAATCTATTTTTTAGAGAGTAGACTAATGTATAGGTTGTACATTTTTTTTATATGGTAAGGTGAGTGATTAATATTTGACTTTTTTGTTTGTATTTATATATTTAACCCTATATATATCTCTTTTTTAATAGAAGTAATGCATGAATGAAGAAAGACATATATTATCAATTTATACGTAAATCATTTAATCTAAGCAAATGAAAAATAAATATATAATACTTCATTAAGATGTAAAAATCCAAAGAGATCATCTAATAATTTGAAGAAATAAGAAATGTGTTTAGAGTAGAAAAAATATATTTCATTCAGAATAAAAAAAATTAGGCTCGATTTATATCTCACAAGTATAGTCTTCACTATTTGATTCCTAAACACCAATTTTAGGTTTAATATAATTTCTACACCTTATTAAGAAATATCAGTTCTGAAAAAAACTAACTAATTACCATATACTTCATGATATGTTTTCAAAATTTTATTTAACAATCCAAAAGACTTAACTATTTATCTATATTTGATTTAAATAGGTGATAAATTTTTGTAAGAAAATTTTAAAACTAATCCTAAAATTATAAAAATTACTATATTACACAAAGAAAATAAAATCAAACACAATAAAAAGGAAACTCTCGACATAAAAATTTCTAAAATTGTTGATTTTTTTGAAATTAAACATGGTAATTTTTCACCATCTCTAACATAAAGCTTACATTGTTTTGAATGTAACAATTATAGATTAAAGAGAAAGAGAAAAAGGAAGAAAAATTACCTACTTTTTGAGAATGTGCAAGTAGTAATTGAGAAATACGGTGTATACATCTTGTTCATTTTTGAAGTTCACATAGATAGATCGTTGTGAGTTTCTAATATCTTAACAAATATTTTTAGTTTTAATAATTCTAAAATTATTCATATGCAATTAAACTAAAATAAACAAAATAAATAAAAGAAATAAAAAAATTACCTAAAATGATGAGTTGTCTCTCATCCAACACTTAGTTTAACGTTTTAGCAAGATGTAACTTAGGAGATTTCATTTTAAGTAAACTCAATTTCTACACATCATTGAGTCAATCAAACGTACAGGTAAGACAAGATTGTCTACATATACTTTTTTAGTCGTGCCTTATAGATTTTCAAAATTTTCTGTACTTAAAATTAGGAAAATAATTGTGGGTTTTAGAAAACCCACTTCTAAGAACAAGTCAAATAACTAAGACTTAAAAACATATTTGTACCTATATCTAAAAAAACAATTAACTCATTTTATCACATATTGTAATTAAAAACTTTAAAATTTTGGAGATAACTTCATCAATTTTTTTAAATTTTTAATTTTTCAAATTCTATTTTATTTTATTATAATTTATAAGTTAAATAACATATGAGTATTAACTAAGAGTGCTCCCATGAAAGAATGGTGGAACAAAACCTTTTTAAAAACCATCATCTTAGAAAGAATTCCTTTAATTTAAATAAAAATTTAAGTTAATTAAATTAAATATAAATCTAAGTTAATTAGTTTTTTTAATTAATTATTTATGTTTTTAGAGCTCATTATTTAAATATATTTTTTTGAACTCAAAATACATAACAGCAAATCACAATTATTTACAACATAAATTTTTTTCAAAATTTTGATAAATAATTTAAAAATGCTATTTCTTCCCTCGCAATGGTGCCAAAAACTTAATGAGCACAACATAAAGTCCCCAGTAACGTCGCCAAAAACTTGATAAGTAAAAGACTAACAGTGAATATGATTACAATATTTTCAATGATTTTTATAAAACTCATGTAATCATTCATGAAAAAAGTGGAACTTATTCTCCTGAAATGAATGACAAAGCTAAATGAAAAAGTAGAACTTTTATTGAATTAATTGTTGCAATTTTGTTAACCTTTTGTGTGCTTCCTATTGGTGGGGAGAAATTTTATTAACTGTTTGGTATGTGCTAACTAGAGTGCCTAAATCTACAAGTAAAATTTCACCATATGAAATTTTGAAAAATAAGAAACCTAATTTAATTTATTTTAAAACTTGTGATTGTTTAGACCATGTTAGGATCTGTGATTCTAAAAGAAATAAAGTTGCTAGTAGAGCGTATACATGTGTATTCATAGGATATTTTGTGAATATTAAAGCATATAAATTCTGACTTAAATGATTATGTAATTATAGAATCAAATGATGCTCACTTATATGAATATAATTTTTCTTTTAAATTGAAAAATAAAGGGGGCTCATCTTCTAGTAGTTTACCTATAACTAGAACTAGTGAACAAAATGAGGAATTAAATACTGAAATTAGGAGAAGTAAACGAGCTCAAACTTTTAAGGATTTTAGGTCTAATTTTTATGCTTATACCTTGGGGAAGATCCCCAAACTCTTAAAGAAGCCTTTATCTTTTTTATATGTCAACTTATGAGACGAAGCCATAAATGATGAAATGAACTCTCTTGAGTATAATAAAACATGACGTTTAGTTGACTTAACTCCTGGTTGCAAAAATATATGATGTAAATGGATACTAAAGAATAAATTAAAACCCGATGGTACTATTGAAAAGTACAACGCTCGACTCATAGTCAAAGGGTATAGGCAAGGGGAAAATGTGGATTTCTTTTATACTTTTTCACCAGTCACACAAATAACTTTCATACGTGTTCTTTTCTCTTTTGTTGCTCTCCATGATTTAGTAGTGCACCAAATTTATGTTAAAATTGCTTTCTTAAATGGTGACTTAGAAGAATAAATTTATATGGACTAACTTAAAGGTTTTGTTGTCCCAGGTCAAGAATAATAAAGTTTGTAAACTAGATAAATCCCTTTATGGTCTAAAATAAGCACCTAAGAAATGACATGAAAAATTTGATATTCTAGTTATCTCACATGGATTCAAAATAAATGAAAGTGACAAATGTATTTATTATAAATTATAAAATGATATTTGCACTATTATATGTTTATATGTGGATGACATGCTTATTTTTGGGTTAAATATTCATGTTATGAATAATGTGAAAACTTTGTTATGTGCTAAATTTGATATGAAATATCTCTGAGAAGTGAGTGTAATCTTTGGTATAAAAATTACTAGTTCTAAAAAGAGACTTTCCCTATATCAATCTCATTACATCGAGAAGATCTTAAATAAATATAATTACTTTAACTGCAACCTGCATGTACTCCTTATGATCCTAGTACAAAGTTGTTCAAGAACATCGGAGACAGTGTTAGACAAGCTGAGTATGCGAGTATCATTAGTAGCTTACGTTATGCTACTAACTACACTAGACCAGACATAACTTATATTGTGGAACTACTATGTAGGTTTACTAGTAGACCTAATATGGAGCATTAGAATTCTATTGAAAGAGTCATGAGATACCTTAAGAGAACCATAAACCTTGAATTACTTTATAAAAAGTTTCCCGTTGTTTTAGAAGGATACACTGATGTTGATTGGAATACTCTATTAGAAGACTTCAAAGTAACTAGCGGTTATATGTTTAGCATTGATGATGGAGCTATTTCTTGGAAGTCAAAAAAATAAACAATATTGGCTCAATCTATGATGGAATCTGAAATGAGAGCACTAGCTACAACTAGTGAAGAAACAGGTTGGTTAAGAAGTCTGTTAGTTGAGATCACTTTATGAGAAAGATCGATACCAACTGTCCTAATCCACTGCGATAGTACTGTGGCTATTGCAAAGATTCAGAACTGTTATTACAACGACAAGAGATGACAAATATGTCGTAAGCATAATACTGTTAGAGAATTTCTCGCTATATGAGCTATAAGATGGATCATGTACGTTCTAATGAAAATTTGGTTGATCACAAGTCATGAAGTGATATGAGATGAATCATGATTTTATAAAATCCTATTCTATATTGTTCGAAGTATGAAGTCTTAAAGCAACAGAGAAGGATGAGTTAATTATTAAACTCTTAATGAGTTTTATACTCTATGTGGAGTGGAGTACATAGCTATATCAATATTCTTGATAGACTCACCTATGTGAATGTTCGAGTGTGACTGTTTCCTATGAAAGTTTTTGGGCAAAATTTACTATAGCATTCACTATATTGGGATACACGTGCATGGCTGTAAATTACAACCTTTTCAAACTACACCTTGGAAATGTTGTGTGTGTAATGTTGTTAGAGATAGAGTTCAAAACTACGAGTTACTCTAGTATATTCTAAAGTATCAATACTATACAAAGGTTCAAGTCGATAGACACTTTTTGCTTATGCATAATATTATACTCTTAATTGATTGGTTGCTCGATGAAAACTATTTTTATATAAAATTCAAGCGAATGATTATTGGAACTGTGAATTTTAATAAAAAAAATGATGCTAATTTGTGCCTTGTCATACATTGTTATTTTACATCACTTAGGAGATGTATAAATAAAAAAAAAAGATTGACTATTGGGTTTGGGCCACAAGTGGGTACCACTTTTGTGGAATGAGAGAAAACCTAGGAAAATGTGATTTCATACACACGTGTACCACCGTTATCGCTGTTTGTTTGACAGACTGGTTGTGTTGTGCCGAGTTGAGCAGTGTCTGTGTGCGTGTGCGTGTGCGTGTGTGAAGTGAGGTGACATTTTATTAATTGGATTTTTTTTAATTAAAATTACTTTTCAACTCAAAAAAATGATTGTTACTTATTTACGAAGAAAATAACCATTATTTTTTTCTTCAGAAAAATGGTAGTTACTTTTTAACTCAGAAATATCCGTCACTTTTTAACTCATAAATGACTGTAACTTTTTCCACCTAAACATAACCGTTATTTATCAAAATTGTCACATATTTTCTTAAACTATAAATAGAGGGTCTTAGCTCTTAGAAAGAAAAAAATAAGATACTAAATTGTTTTTAGAGTTTTTCGAGCAACGTGAACTTTAGAGGTGTAGCATTATAAACTTCATTAGTTCAACGAAGTTTCGAGATAAAAAATAAAGATTCTAGGTTGTTTTATACTTGAGACGACGATGCTTTATTTGTTTGCACAAGTTTGGATAAAATTACGAGAAGTGTTAAAGAAAACGATATAGTTTGCGACTCAACTCAAACAATACATTTAAATATATCGGTAATATTGTTGTTACACTATTTTTCATTCTTACAAAAAAAATATTAAAAAATAATTTTTATGAAATTATATTAGAAAATAATGACATGCTTCTAGACTTGCGAACACATAGTTCACTGTTTCCATTAAGAAAATAACATTTTCGTGAAATTATATTAGAAAATAATAACATGCTTCTAGACTTGTAAACACGTAGTCCACTTTTTCCAAAAAGAAAATAACATTTTCATGAAATTATATTAGAAAATAATAACATGATTCCACTTGTGAACACGTAGTCCACTTTTTCCAATAAGAAAATAACATTTTCATGAAATTATATTAGAAAATAATAACATACTTCTATAGTGATAAATGTTCTTCTTTTTTTTCAGTGCAATAATATTAATTTGCTTCCAATGAGTGTGTAGTTTTTTTTTTCATTTTTCTTTTTGACAAGACAAATTACTACTAGTTAGAGAAATTAAGGTCATTGTTTGAATGACGTTTATGTCTTTGTTTTACTTTTTAAATCAAATGGTAGTTATGAAGTTTTAGAAAGTTCTTTTCGCGATTCACGCTCACGATACTATAGCAAAATATAGAAAATCAATTCACAGGAACATTAAAAAAAATTAAAAATTACACCACCATAGGTCCATATCCATAATTAACAAATGTGTTCCTGTTAATGTCTATATGACGAGCTTTGGCCCAATTGTGTTATTGGTACAGGCCAAAATCTAATTACATCCTATAAAATCTCCAAATACATATCTCAATGCATAAAAGTATAGAAGATATATTTATTAGATGAAAGGTTAATTTAGTCTTATAACATATACAATTTTTTTTATTTAATTCCTTAAATTAGAACATATATCATTTAATCATTTTTATTTTAAAAAATATGCCAAAAATAAATTTTTATAATTCCAAATACATATCCCAAATTCCCAATGATTATCTATTATTATTTCACTGTTCACTAACCCAAATTATCAAAATGTCCCAGGCCCACATCTCCCCCCTCCCCCATCGAGCAAATCCCTTGTCATTTTCGATCAAGCCCTAATCCATTCCCACACCATTGTTGAACCATCACCATCGTCATCGTGCCACCTTGCCATAGCTGACATCTTGTCTCTGTCTTCTACCTTCATGCACCTCCCAAAATGGCACGGCAATGGCTTGGTTTGTTTCAATAAAAGAAAACAAAGTCACAGTGTGGTTAATGACTTGGTTTTGTTCAATTTTTCGATTATATTTCATTTTTTTTTGTATTAGATGAGTGAAATGACTATAACACCCTTAACACTTTTCATTATTTATATATTTTAAAATAATTCATTAATAAAATATTTAATTAAATCTGTTGAAAATCATTATGTGATTACTTTTTATAAGTAAAAGGATTAATGGGTACATTTTTTATAAATAAAAAGATTAATAAATATCATTTTAAAGTTAGAGGACTAAACAATATTTTTATTTAGGGTATTTATGACAATTGTTTTCATATATATTTTAAAAATATGTATTTGGAGAATTTTATGGAATGTTAATAGAATTTTCCTTGAAACAGTAATATTGATTGCAAATTAACAAGTTGGTCGGCTTGCAAAGTAATGGAAGTCTGGCCCATGAACTTGAGGGTCAAAACTCACAAATATGTAGGCCCATTACATAATAACACTCTAATCGCATTGGCCCTCTCTTTCACTGAAAAGTGAGGGTAAATCTTTTTTTCTTTTTTCTTTTCCCTGTGTCCTAGATTTTATTTTTCTTTGAATTTTAGGGATTATTACTGTTGGCTAGATTTTCTGAATTCATTCCCTGTTTTACAAGATATAAGCTAAAATCAATGTCATTAGACTATTTCTTATTGTTAAGGCGGTGATAATGTTTTTTTCCTGGTCACTAACTTTAAACTTCAATAAATTATATCATTAGAAAAATAATTAATTAAATAAATTTCAATCAATTATTTTATTGGATAGCAAGAAAACACTGACGGTGAGGTTACACCATGTTTTCTTTTGCCTCACACCTTAAGCTTTTTTGTTTACTCCTTCCGGGCCCATATAAAAAAATCCCATCTGTAGTTTGTGTTGTCAGGCTTCACTAAAACACATGGGTAGCTAGCTGTATCTCAGTATCTGTTCGGAACAGTTTTTGAGTGACTTATAACAAAGGATTAAAATATATGTCTTGATATATAGAAAATTTGATTTTACAAAAATAACCAACATATTATCGATAGAACAAAACTCATGTAAAATTAAAACAAAGTATGAAAAATTAACTAAAATTATTGAAATTTTATAATTTTATATAAAGAAAAATAAATCACTTAATCTAATTAAGTAATTTTCTCAAGATACTTTATTATTAAAAAGATTAATAAATTATGTTATAATCATATCCAAAATGATTTTCTAAAACGTTCAAATCACATGTTATATTGATTCAAGTAGTATTGATGACATGAAATGTACTTAGAAACTATTTAAATATATTGATTAACATGATATGCGTAGGTTGCTTGATTTCTTTTTAATATTAATTCAAAAATTTCACAAGTATTATATACACCTATACTAATTAAGATATTATTTTCATTTATATTAATACTCATGAAAGATAAACTTGCATACATGGTTTTCTTATCTTATTTTAGCATTTCATTTATCTTTCATGATGTCAACTTATATATTCCTTTCCAACAAGAGCCTGGACCGAAAGTTATACACACATGGTCTTTATGTTGTTTAGTCATTAGAGATAATTTCTTTTACCATGACTTTATCAACATCAATAGCCAAGTGGGGTAACCTATCTCACGAATCCAACCTACACCTTTTAAGAAATTAACCTTCTTCTTGATGATATTAATTTTATCTCGGACAAACCTCCATTTTCATCATTGAATTGGTTTTTTGGTGTAATCTACACACAGTTCATGGGAAATTATTCTCTGGTTTCTATGCCAAAAGGCCGACATTATCCTCTAAGAATTCAATGAGTGAAGCTCTAAACTCGTAGGCTAGATTTGAACTAATTTTTACAGAGTTCTGCATTCTTAGGTCTCCTATGTAAAAAAAAATTCGTAATCATCAGGGGTTATCGTCATGATCTATCTCCCCATTAATGGAACCATCTCCTAATTCGAATGATTTTATTCGTTCTTTGATTGCTACTTCAGTAGTAAGGGTAATACACTTTTCATGGCAAAATTGTAACAACTATTTACCTTGTCCTACTCTTCCCTTATCTCATTTATCACTTCGATAGTAGGATAATTGAGGAGTTAATGATACATAGAGGGGGTTGCTTTCATCTTGTGGATACATGGTCAATCCAAAATTGCATTGTAAGACGTGAGGGTATTCAACACCATAAAATTTGTAAGGATGATTACTTCTTTCACAAAAATCAATAAACGTATAGTCCCTACTAACATGGTTATTCTTCCGTTAAAACCCACCAATGGCATCTGTTATTGTATGATATCTATAGGATCTATCCCTATATCCAACAATGAATATAAATACAACAAATCTAAGGAGTTTCTATTATCCACCAAAATCTTGCACATCTCATAGTGTATAATTTTGACAGTGATAACCAAAGGATTGTCATGGAATGGAATGATCTTCCATCTTTCAAAGATGATTGGATAGACCATCCCCTCATGCTTTAGAGTATATACTAGCTGGTTGTGTCTCTTGCTTCCTAGGCATACCTATTTTGGAGTTTTTTGGAATAAGCCGACATAGTTGGCCCATTGTGCATAGTGTGGATTTTGCAAACATCACTTCGAAGAGGTTTATTGGGCATATTTGTACCCCTAGGAGCTAGATTTAGGGGAATTAACTCACCTTGGTTAGTGAGGTTGTTGACTCCAATATCTTCTTCCCGTAAACCCTCAATTCTATCTATTACATCCCTCAAATATCCTTTCGAGAGTAGATGTTTGATTTTTCATTTAAGGTGTCTTTAATCTCAAGTCCATGACATGTATCCTTATAAAAACACAATACTTATTGGGGTCATTCAAGAGAGTTTTCATAAGTTGTGGCCAATTGACATGATTAATATGCTATATATATTATATAGCCTCAGATAATGAGATACACAATGAGGGACCTCTAAAAGGGTATAATGCTCCTTCTCAGGTCCCTGGTCTTCCTCTAGGCGTGACCACATGTTTGATACGAGGAAGGTTAGGGTCTTTGTATCTATAAGGCCTTCTATCCTCTTACCTTTTAACTGGGATAGACTTGCCTATGCCTCTATTTACCACCCCTTTGTGGACTTTATCTCTCTCTCCATGTCAATAAACTTTTGGGTTTCTTCTTAGACCATCTCTAGAGATTGAGAGGTGGTCTTGGTTAACTCAATGAATAGGCCAGTATCACACTTAATTCCTTTGCGAAAAGCTTTAATTTCAATGGAATCAGAATATTGTGAAATTTCCATCTTCTTTGTCTTGAATCTCCTCATATAGGCTTAAATGGTATGATTCCTTCCTTATTGGTTTATTGCATGCATAATTGGTAACAAATTCCTTCACCAATGCATCAAAGTTTTTTATACTCTTGAGTGGCAACTCAACGAACTATTGTTGCATCGTCTCTTAAAATATGGCTGCGAATAATTTATAATACATGGCTTCTCTTTTATTCTCAGGGAGGCTTACAGTGGCCATGGCCATCTTGAAGTGAAGAACATGAGTCATTGGGTATTTTGTCCCCTTGTAGGTGGGACACTTTAGGGTAATAAATTTTAGTACCAGTGTTGTCAATTGAAGGGTATCCGAAAAGGGTGATGTTGACAATTGATCATATAAAGTTTTGATGTTGCCCCAAGGTATTAACTTCTCCTATCCTTTAAAGCGATCATCCATTTTTTCCAACATTTTATGTCTTTAAATTTTTCCTCAAGGGTTTCATTTGAACAATTGGGTGGTGGTGGGAATCCTACAATAGAAACATTCCTCAAACTCAAACATGCTAGGAGTGGGTGTGGCACACGTTATGCCAAATGTTCATGAGTCGATGGATTCATGTATGTAGGTCCTAGAATGAGATTGGGGGTTAGAGTTGTAGGCAGATATTGTTCTTTAATTTCATCAGGTCATTGTTGGTAGGGATTTCGTGATGCATCCCCTATCCTAGGTGGGTGACTGTCCAATACATGAGGGTTAGAAGTATGGAAGGATCTTTCAACCTCTGAATAATCATTATATACCAACCTTGACTTAAGTTTCTTATTATCTCTTTGATACTTAGTGAATACTTGTTGTAGCTTAGTTATCTGTCTTTGGAGACTCTTTAACATGATGTCCTTTTCAAGAGATGTACTTTTGAAGTTGTAGCTTATCAAACTTGTAATCCATTAAATTGTTCTGGCTAGTCCGATTGTATTATTTCAGAGTAAGGGTTGACCGCATTCACTAACTAAGGTTCATACGCGACCCAGTTCCTGATCATCATGCAACGTTTTGAATGGCGAGGAACAATACATCTAGTTATTGAGATAGAATTCTAAAGTTGGGCGAGTGAGGCTATTAGTTTGCTAGGTATGAGATGGCGGGTTGGACATATTGAGCAAAGTGAATGTCCTTAAGACACGAGCTATTTCTCCAAGGTGTAAAATACAAGGTCTCAGATGCTAATCGAGGCCTAGAAATATTTAAGGCCCCATAGTGAGCCCCAATTGTTTAGAGAGATTCTAAGTTTTTAGAGAAAAGAGTGAAATTCAATAATGATCAGATCTTTTATTCATCTCAATGGGAGGTATATATAACACCTGTTAGAAATAGGTCGAGGTTATATTCGTAAGCATTCTATTTGAGTTTCCAGAGTATATCACAAAAAGTAGTTCCATACGAAATCAAGTAATCATATACGAGCTACTTGAGATCTTGTATGCAAAGAGGTGATCCATGTCATTAGGATGGTGTATAAGGATGAGTACTCTTTTTGAGATATGTTAGTGCATCCCCTACAAATAATTGGTAGGTTGCTAATACCAAGTTGTTTTTTACTTAGGCCATGTCTTGATTATCAAGTCTTGGTCATTAGAACTGAATCGATTGCTTCTAAAGACCAGGTCGCTATATATGGGATGCTAAATGACAGTGTTACCTTATAAGCGAGGTAACTCAGGTCACTAGGGTCACACACTTGCTACCTGAATAATACCAAACAATTATGATTATTATATCGATATTTTTTTAATTCTTATACACAAATTTCATAATCTACCACCGAATTTTACCACTTTATATAAATATACCATCAATTTTTTATGTGTAAAAGTCCACCACCGATCTTATATAAGTTGTAACTATATACAATTTTTGCTAAGAATGGACGAAACTTAATGTGAAATAGGTTACATGCAACTTACATAACCTAATTACTCTAAAAACCCTCAAATCTCCTTCAATCATCCTTAATACACAATTCACCTTCCATCCCACGCAACCACCTTCATCCTTACCATTGTTTGATGACTTTCCACCCCATACTCCACCCCATATAGACCCCTTACCTAACTCATCCCTCTTTTGCCTATATACCTTCATGCATTGCTTGTCACAACCTAATTTCTTTTAATTTTAGTTTCACGCATATATCCTCTGTTTTTTGTAATAATTTTTGAAGATTGTTTTGGCCAGGTCATCATTTCGAATCACTCATGTGGTTTTCTCTAGGTTGGATGATACTCATGGTAGAATTTCCAGCATAATTTGTCACCTACACCCGTTTGTTTATTTATCCACTATAATATCATATTTTATATTTTTTTTCAATTTTTATGTCCTACCAATAAACATTCTTAGCCATGGTACCACTAATATACCACCGCAAGCATAACTCTTTTTTTGGATTCACCATAACCAAATCATTATTATCGTGGATCCATCTCGAGGAATTGTGGATTATGGATAATTGAGGGAGATTATTATTATTTATAAGTTTGGAGAAAGATTTTTACACTTGAAAAGTTTGGTAATCAATTTGTACAAAATAATAAATTTAATGAGATTATGAAATTTATCGATTCTTATAATAAATATGTAATTCTCTTATTTTTTTTATTAGGATGGAATTCTCTACTGTTTAAGTGAGAGAAAGATGATCGAACTTAGAAAAATGTGGAGATCAAATTCTTATTAATTCTTAATGTAATTAGCTCATTAGGGCTAACTTCTACGTTAGACATTTTTATTTACATGTAAAAAAATATAGTTTAATAAATTAAAAATAGTTTTTAAAAAACAAAATTATTATTTTACCAAAAATACCCTAAAGTGAATTATAACTTTAATCATTTTTATCCACGAGCACAAAAATTTAGAATGCTAGTGTTCATAATATTCGTTCTTAATATTCATTCCATTGGTCTCATATTCTCTCGCTCTTCAGATCCATCAATTCTTTTTATTATATCCAACTATTTTGCCTAAAGGAAGTTTCACATGAAATATAATTGACATAAAAAAAAATCAATAAATATCAATGAGGCAATGAGAGGTGTAAATTCGGTTAAATATACTATAATGTTTTCTGCAAAAATTAAAATGAAAATGTTAAGATTTGTTTCATTTATGAAAATAAACTATAAAAAATTTAAATTTTTTTGTAGAATGTATAAATCTTTTATGAGTTATATATATAAATAAATCATTATATGTACACGTGTTTATTATTTAAAAAGTACATATCACAACACGTCAAAGAGATACAAGAATAAAAGAAAACACATTTAAAATTTAAGATCGATCATACCATAACTCCATCTAGACGTCGGACTTTTACCACCAAGGATTTTATGTGTAGTCAAACTCATACTACTTGTGTCGTTGTGGATGTGGGTACAAATCCTCTTAAGATGACTCATCTGATGGCTCAAACTTTTAACTAAATCAGATCGAGAGTTGATATATATATCTGAGCAAAATTTAATAATTATTAATTTAGTATCATTCCATTATCTTTCCATTCTTTTTAAAACCACAAAAAACAGAACAAGTTTTCTTCAATCCTTGACTCTGCAAAATAGTCAAACCTGAATAAGATGTCTCAAAATTCGTATTGAAGATAGTGTAATTTCTAAAGAATATAATTATTTATCAAGTCTGTTAGAAATTCAGATCTAACTCAACCCAATAAGATTACATAATTCAACCCAATAAGATCTTATTAAGTTAATGGTTTCCCAAGTTTATAAGCAGGATTATTATTTTGTTCCTAGTCGATGTGGGACAAAGATACTTAACAAAGTCTATGATTGCCCAATTTTTTTAGGATGTAAACAGAAGGAAAACCACAAAAAACAGAGGCACCATCATCCACGGTTAACATCATATTAAAAAAAAATCCCCAATTTGTTTCTAGCATCAGAGAGATGAAGCACAATTAAACAAGAATACCACGAACATATCCAAAATCTTCGTAATAATTTAGTCCCTAACGAAGGTGCGAGTGTGGTGAAATTGAAGTTGAAAGTGAAACTGAGGGGGTGGTGAAAGCAAAGCCCTCACATGAGCATGTAATAGCCAGATCAGGGCAAATGAGTCATTCCATGTCACAAAAACGATGTCGTTAATCGATTTTTGGAAAAAAAATGCATACAATTTATTTGAGTCTCTATATGGTAGCATTTTTTCAATTTTTGTTAGTTTAACCCACAATGTAAATTTTTTATGAGTTTATGATGGGCTAACTTAGGATAAGTGGGCTAATAACTTTTTCTTTCCTCTAAATTTAAATATAATATGGTAGGAGTTTGAAAATTATTATAAAGGTTATACTATACAAAAGTGGTAATAGATATTTTTTTAAAGGTTATTGGAAACAATAAAAATAATATTATTAAAATTTATAGTAAAATATTATCGTATTTATTTTGTATATTTTTATTATTATGAAAATATTTAATTTATTATTTTATATTAAATATTTTCAAATTAAATTCTTTTAATGTTGAATCATAAATTTTGATGATATCATTTTATGTAATTTCCCTTTCGTTCTGTTTTCTTGTTGATGATTTTTTTAAACCTTAAGTTTCAAAAAATATATTTGTAGTCCCGTACATAACAAGAGTAAGAGTTGATTTATTGGAATGCATTTTTATGAAAATTTTATTTTCTTTTGACCATTATTTTAATGCTATTTTTACTCAATCTTTTCACATATTTTTATATCGATGATATAATTATTTTATATTTTATTATTTTTATTTAAATTTATTAAATTTATAGAACGAACATAAATATATATATATATATTATGTTATTAAAAAAAATATAAACATCATATTTTTGATATTTTATTTTATATGAAGAAAAAATATACATGACTTTTATCATAGTGGGGCATCATATATACCTAAAAATAATATTAATTATTTCTCAATTGTTACTTGTTTTTAATATTTTTTTTAATTTAAAAAAAATTATATATATCATATTTTAATAAAAATATATTCAAATTATTAAATTGTAAGTTATTGATGGTTAAAAACTTAATATTTAAAACTTATTGAGATACATTTTTATTTTATACCTATAATTTATTAATAATTTTTAAACATTATAACTAAAATTTTATTTATGGAGAATTTAGATGAACAAAATCCCATCCTCGCTCTAAATACATCCATCTCTATCCCCATAGTGGGTTTTAAACTTTAATATATCTACGGTAAGAAACCACTATTTCTTTTCAACGAAGGTTTGGATTTCTCTAGCAAAAATGTGAAAATTTGGGGGGTTTGCCAGTTTGGTATTGCTTTATTATGCCCATGATCACAAGTCTCAACCTGCTTATATTTTAATAAGATAATAAAAAGAAACAAACAAAATCATATATTAATGATTGAGAATCGAAATAATAATAATAATAATAATAAATTAAATTTTGTTGCAGAAATATTCAATATGTTTGAGAACAACTGCCCCTTTTGCCAGTCTGCCCGAATAAGTTATTAGCTCCAAGAGCAAGATGGCTAACAAACGTGGAGCAAATATTAGAGAGAAGGTTGTATTGAGGGTTCAGGCGTTGAATTCAAAATTCAAAATTCAAACGTGTGAATTCTATTTTCCTTTTCTTCAAATTTTGTGGATTAAATCTTTGCGGTGTCTGCTTAATTTTCTTGGTCATAACTCGTAAAGTTAAGTGATGCAACCAAATGTGACTTTGAGAATGAAACGGTGGACTTTCATTAATTTTCTAAAAAATAAATTATATGTTTGAAATTTATAAATATAAAAATAATAATAAATTTATAAATTTTTAATATTATTAATAAATTAAACATATTTTAATTCTTAGTTACTTAAGAAATGATATTCTAATTTTTTTAATAGAAAATATAATTCTAACATGGACAATTGTATATCTTTATATCGAATTAAGTCTCAATCTATTCTGTTTTTATTTTAAATAATTTAATTTAAATTATAATTATTTAAATTTATTTAATATTAGATATTTTTTATATTATTAAATTATTATTTTTATTGTTAATTTTTTTAAATATATATATATATATATATATATATATTAATTTTCCATTTTTTTGAATATCACTGTTATCTTTTGGTCAACTCGTTGGTTATTGTTTACCTAGTTCTAAGTATAAAGTTGTGCCAATAAAATGTTCCTTGATAACTGAGAATGTTTTCGAATGATGTAAAAAAGTTTTAATAATTTTTTATCCAGTTTTTATAATATTTAACCCAACAGTTTTTTAAAAAGTGATTCGAAAATTTGATTTATTATTTACATTTTTAAGAGAAATTAATAATAATATTTTTTAAAAGAAATATGTAATAATAATTTAGTAAGGATATTATTATTATTATTATTATTAAAGTGTATTTAAAAATTAAAATTATTAATAATTTTAAAGTGAAAGGTTCTGTACGAGGGATAATTATTAAAGTGTATCCAAAAGTTAAAATTATCAGTGGTTAGGAGATTTTATTGTATATAATGTTAATATTATACTTAATAATATTAAGATTATTTATGTAACTTGAAGATAGTTTGAATTTAAAAAAATATATGTTAAATACATTATCGTATGCTCTTGGGTACTTTTTTTATTTGAATTGTAAATAGAATATCATGAAAATTATAATAACTAGACAATTTATATTTAATTCATATAATAACGTTAAATGGAAAACAATTAGTGGTAAATAAATTTAATCATCTTAAAATTTTATATATTCATAATTTACATTAAAATTAATGCACAATTTTTAATTTTTTAATGCTATAATTATAGATTTGAAGATAAGTTATGTATAGATTACAACAAATTTATGTAAATGATAATTAATCTTGGGTACAATAAATTGGATAAATTGTACTCCTTATCTATTTATGGAAAAATTCATGTAGATTATTGAAGTTTTAACCATAATTATGAAAATTCTTATTTTTTAAATTTTACAGAGATTATAATTGAAATGGATCTTGATAATGAATTGTTGATCTTTTGTTCCCGTCTTAGAATGAAAGTGCAGGGGGTTCTTTAAGGTGTAATAATAAACCTATGATTGCATCAATTTTTTGAACATTATGTTGTCGTAAGCATCAATTGATGTGGTGTATTGTAAAATCACATGGAAAATTAATGAACTTATTAGGTATTATATACTTGATGCTTGTAGGAGTAAAGAGCTTGTTTGATGTACTTAAAAATAACATTTTTCTTAGTCTATTCCTATAAATAAGTTTGCTTATTCTTTTCAAGATATTCAATGTCATATTTGTAATTTGAATTCTAATATTATTTGTCACCATTAAATAAATAAAGTCCCATCTTAACTTTTTTGCGAGTTTCTATTTTATTTTCAGTCTCTAAAGTTGGTATGAATAGATCATTTTACCAACGTTTTGACCAACTCTCCACTAATTAAACATGTTCACGAAACATCTTACACAAAGATTAACACATAATCATAAATGTTTGTGTGTGTTCTAAATGGATTTCAACCAAAAATAAATCTTGATCATGGTTCATGTAAGTAACAATAAATACTAAACTAAGTACTAAGCATAATCAAACTTAGGTAATGAAAAAAAATCTAATAACACTCACATAATACTAGAAAATCAAAATAGAGAACAAAGTTACCTAGAATTTGGGACAATGAAAAAAGTAACAAAATGAGGAAGGCATAAAGAGAAATATAAAACTACTCCTTTTAAAATATTATATCCTTATAAAATTAAGAGCAATAATTTTGTATAAATATGATTCATATTTACTTTTAATCTATCAAAGAATATAATTGACATATATACCTTTTAAATTATTTTGAGATAATTTTAAAGCATATAATATGTGATAATTTTAAAATTAAGCTTGATTTAAAACTAATATTTTTAAACAAAATTCTCAAGCTCAATCGAGGCTTTATTTGATCAATTGATCAACTATAAGATGTGTCCTGACTGAGGGAACTTGATCAAGTGAAGTGTGATTAATCAATCATTCAAAACTGGCCAAAACAAAAGATCAACCAAGTGGTTTAGATAGAAGTCGATCGAAACTCAATTGATATCTTAAATAGATCGGTTGATCAACACAAACTTTAACACCATAAAATAATTTTGTGTTATGAATATATGCTAGTGATATAGGAGTGTAGTTCTAAGTGTAAAATAATCGAAATTATACTTACAATGTGATTGTTATGAACTTATATGTTTTGTTCGATATTACTTAATAGGCTTAATTTACCTTAGATTTGACTAAAAATATCTACGAAATACATGTTTATATATAAACGTTTTGTCTACTAATATAAATTTGACTAAAATCATAACTAAAGTATCTATTCTTTTACAATAAATAATGAATAAAGTACCCAAATTGCAATATTTGAATCAATTATGTGTTCTTTATGAAATTTAAGTAACTAAAATGTCCAAATAACATAAACAATCTAAAATAATTTTTCCTATTCTTAAATTATTTTGTTCCATTCACTCATGTTAAAATTCATTCACTTACTTTCAATATATAATTTATTATCTTATATCTAATTTAATATTTTTAATAGATTTATATATTAAAATTACTTTATCTAATTGAATCTTATGGCATCTTATTTAAATTTATTTCTAATGGACTTGTAATTATTATAAATATTCATCTTTTATTTTCCAATTTTTTTAATTCTACTCATCAAATAAATAAAATATCTCATTATATACTATTTTATTATCATCCCAATCTCAAAACAAACATAAAATAAATAAAATAAAATAAAACAATCTCATAAAATTTATAAACTATATTATGAAATGATAAAATATTCTATCCAATAGAGACTCTACTTGAACGCTATTTAATGAGGTTAACGCTGGCCAAAGTTTCTCCTATCTGACTTCCATGGAATGGCGTAGTTAGGGTTGACCAAAGCAAACTAGAAACACACCTCTTTTTAATTTGTATGAACTAACAATTTTAACATGTATATTTAAATTATAAAATTTAAATATATAAAAATAATAATATTATCATAATAATTTTTATAATTACCATAATAAAAATTATTATGATAATAAAAATTTATATTATGAAAATATTTATAAAATTAGATAATAATTTAATAAAGAAAAGTATACAGAACAAAATTGTGTTTAGGCTAAGTACATTTTTGACGTACATTTTTTTTTGACATAAAAAGAAATACCTAGTGGATATATATAGTAAGTTGGGCGTAGTGGACCTCGTGGTGTCGATTGTCGAGTTGACGAATACAATATCCATTAAATATGGAGTTGTTTGTTGGTGGCTTTTCTTTTTTATTTGAAAAGTCTTAATTGTGTGCCCAACTTGAGCTGACATCAGCTCTAACTCTTTCAAAGCGATAAACGGTGACGTTTCACTGAAGGATTGTCAATCGATTATACTTATTACCTATATACAATGCAACTTGGTTTAATTGAAGAGCAGCAAATAGAATATAGATATTCAACGCAACATGCATATACAAAGGTTTTTTCGATCTGTATCATTTTCATCAACTTTCATATGTTTTGAAGAAGCTGAAGGTCAAAGTTGTTAGTTAGGCATACTTTACCTTTCATATTTATCCAATCCAATCTCTCTCTCACTCTCAGAGAGTCAGAATATTGATGATGGTGTTGGTTAAAAGAAGTTCATCAGCTTTTTTCTTTACTTTCTATGCCATCTGCATCTTGGGTTTTGCTTGTTTGTTGGAAGCTCAAAATCAAACTCAGAAGAGTACTTCTACTGATCCCTCTGAAGGTCTTTTTTTGTTAATTTCTATACCTACTTACTCTACTGTGGAAATCCAAATTAAATGTTCTTTTCATTGTTGCTTTCTCTCTGAAATTCAATAATGATGGTAGAAATCAAACATGACAGAAAGTTAATTTTTTTTTCTTTTTCATGAGGTATGTTGATTAGTTTAAGAGCTACCGTTTACATGGATTTTATGGTCTATTGAATTAAATCAAAGGATTTGCTCAATTTAATTTAGTTCAATTTTTTTTCCTAACAGACCAAAACAAAAATTTACCCTTTATGACATTTGAATGTGATAATTAGTGCAGTGAGAGCTTTGAATTCCATATTTGGACATTGGAAGAGAGCAGCAAATACGGATCAATGGAACATCAGCGGCAACCCATGCAGTGGTGCAGCTGTGGACACCACCTCCTTTGATGACACATCTCACAACCCTTTCATCAAATGTGACTGTTCTTACCAAAATGACACCCTCTGTCACATTACGCAATTGTAAGTCTTCTAACTCTTACTAAATGATTAAGAACCCGCACACATTTCAGATCACATGTTCGATCCAACCATCTTTTGATCTTAAAATATATCAATGAATTTTGTTAGACATGTGGAGGGCTACTGACATTGTTATTATCGATTTTATTCAGGAAAGTCTATGCAATGGATGTTGTTGGTACCATTCCTGAAGAGCTGTGGGAATTGACATATCTCTTCAATATGTAGGGTTTTTATGAGCTTTATGAATGATGGTTTATTTTATAATGTGAATTCACGAAGATTGATTGATGGTTTATTTTATAATGTGAATTCACGAAGATTGATTGATGGTATAGACTTGTCAGTGTCACACAATGAGTTTCTAAAGTTAACTTGGTTAGTTTCCTCTGTTTATTGCAGCAATCTTGCACAGAACTACTTGACTGGTCCTCTGTCTCCAAGGATTGGAAATCTTACTCGCATGCAATACTTGTAATTAAGCCCACTATTTTTTCTTTTTATTTCAAACTAACCAACACATAATATTTCTATATTACTATATAACATCTTTCTTTAATAGGAGCGTTGGCATCAATGCATTGTCAGGGGAGTTACCAAAGGAACTTGGACAATTAACTAACTTGATATCCTTGTAAGTGTATTGTTTTAAATTCTGGTCTTGCTAAATTCAAGCATTTACCTAATCATCTTCTACATTATATGTTAATTCGGTAGGTCTTTTAGTTCAAACAACTTCTCTGGTCCTCTGCCATCTGAGCTTGGCAAATTATCAAAACTACAACAAATGTAAGTTTGATATACTGCAACAAAGTTTTATTAGTTTTTTATTTTGTACATTATGTTGTTTAGTGATAATTATTAGATTACTGAAACTTCTTCGTGGTTTAGATGCGCAAGATAATTAAATTCATTAAAATTGTATACTTGGCAGTTATTTTGATAGCTCTGGAGTCAGTGGTGAGATTCCTTCCACATTTGCAAATCTTCGAAACTTGGTTACCTTGTAAGAGTTGTTTATTCTTTTCCTAATTGACTCAATACTAATAAATACAACCGAAAAGCTTCTCGATCGTCTTCTTTACGGCAAGATTTTAATTGCAGGTGGGGATCAGACAATGAGCTCACAGGAAGAATACCAGATTTCATAGGAAATTGGTCAAAGCTTAATACTTTGTAAGACAATTTACATTGACTTTTTATGCTCTCATTTAAATAGTTGGCTATTATGGTTCTGTTTTGTAACCAATTATGTTTTCAAATTTAAGTAATTAATTTAATTTTCAAGTTTAAAATAAGGTAGAAACTCAGTTCCACTTTTACACACTTTTAATTGTTTTTGAAACTAAAAAAAAGAAGGTAAATTCCAAATTCACTTCTCTTCTTCTTTGTTGTAACTTAAGAGAGAATAAAAACATAAAACAAAACTTTTACCAAATAAGGTTTTTTTCTCTCTCCCTAAATGAATTAGAAAACATAAAACTAATTTCAAATAAAAGAAAACATAACTTGTTACAAAAGAAGCCCTAAAACGTCTTTGATCTAATTAGGCTTTTATCAATGTAGAATTACTTTTTTATACTCCATAATTAATTGCCTGATTTATGAGAACAAATGTTTCTATAGGAGGTTTCAAGGAAACTCCTTTTTAGGCTCAATACCATCTTCATTTTCAAACTTGACCTCCCTATCAGAGTTGTAAGTATCAATATCGATTAGTTACTTTGAAATCTATACTAAGACATTTAAATTGAGCTAAAAATTGTCTGCAATATGTAGGCGTTTGAGTGACTTAACTAACGCAAGCTCTTCTCTCGAATTTATTAAGGATATGAAGTCTCTAAGTATACTGTAAGTAATATGGTTCCTTGCACAAAAATTATATGGTTCTTGCTTTGTATCTTTTGGAAGTATAATATACCAACTTCTTTATGTATCCTTCAGAGAGTTAAGGAATAACAAAATTATTGGTTCACTTCCATCAAATATTGGAGAATTCATTTCATTGACACAATTGTAAGTCTTCTTTTATACTTTCTCGAGCCGATGATATGTTGTTGAAGTTATTCATATTAATTCATCAGAAGCTTCTGATCATAGATGCATAATGAGGGAAAATGAATCAAGTATTCATCAATTTGTAAATAATTATCTGTATAGTATTTGGAAGATCCCCTTGTAATGGAATCAAGTAATTGTGTCATTTTTTCAGGGATTTGAGCTTCAACAACATTACCGGACCGATTCCAGACTCTCTTTTTAACATTAGTTCCCTCTCTACTCTGTAATACACAATACTTTAGTTCTATATGACATGATTCGTAACTACAACTTCAATTCTTGATGAAGAAGGATATATTTGTGTTTCCTGTATCAGATTCCTTGGAAACAATAAGTTAAATGGTTCACTGCCTAGACGAAAGAACACAAGTCTTCTCAATATGTATGTATATTTGGTATTTAGGTTTTGTCAATTTTTGTTTTATTTTTTGTCCATACTAGTCCTTACATTTACTTTTTCTTGCAGAGATTTGTCATACAATGATTTATCGGGGAGCTTTCCTTCTTGGGTTGATCAAAATAATTTACAGCTGTATGTCTTTTAATAATTCAAAGAAAACTTATGATTAATTTATTATTATTATTTTTAACTTCATAGTTTAACCACGTTTAAGTTGATATGCAGAAACTTAGTGGGGAACAACTTCACTCTAGGAAGTTCAAATAGCAGGTGATTATCTAAATTATGAACTTAATTGTGATTCTTAAATTAATGCCTTTCACTCAATCTTTCTCTGATTGTTCAAATAAGCAGCAGTGTACCTCCAAGTTTGTTGCTTTTGGAGCAAACTAGTAAAATCTGTTAGTACTAGCATGATCAATACTAGATCCAGCTTGTTCTATATGTTCTTCATTCTTTTGAAGATCCAGCTCTCGTCTAACCCCACAACTCTATTTCTTTCAGTGCTTTGCCCTCAGGGTTTAACTGCCTTCAACGGAACTTTCCTTGTAACCGAGGCCCTGGGATTTGTAAGTACACTTAAAAAAGTCTTTTCCTTTAATTTATGCTATTTAAAGTGGCAAATGTAGTAAAGAGATGTGACCTTAACTTTTCAAGTACTTTTAACACTTGCTTCTGATTTTTTTGAGCAGACTATAACTTTTCCGTCAAGTGTGGTGGTCCTGAAATTACAACTGCTACTGGTACTCTTTATGAGAGAGATAATGTGACTCTTGGTCCTTCTGCATATTTTGTTACAAACACCAACAGGTGGGCAGTTAGTAATGTGGGATTATTCGCTGGGAACAATAAGCCCCAGTATACAAGTTTTTCATCATCACAATTCACAAATACTTTAGACTCAGAGTTATTTCAGACAGCAAGACTTTCTGCTTCATCACTAAGATATTATGGTTTGGGACTTGAGAATGGTAATTACACTGTTAATCTCCAGTTTGCGGAAAAAGCTTTTGAAGAAGGTCCAACGTGGAAAAGTTTAGGAAGGCGTGTATTTGATATTTATATTCAGGTACATATCATATTACTTTTAGGAACAAAATAAATGTTTGTTAAGGGTGCGTTTGATTGTACTTCTATTAGTGCTTCTTTTATGGAATCACAAAATGTGCTTGAAAACACTTGTATTAAATTTTTTTGTTTGGTTTAGAAGTTTGTTTTATCCTTCTATCAGAAGCGTTTTTATATAAAATTTGTTTTTTTGTGATTTGGAGAGACCATAATCAACAAAACTTTGCATGTTCTTTGTCTAGGGAAATCGGGTTACACAGAATTTTGACATAAGGAAGGAGGCTGGTGGAGTCTCTGCCCGTGCTGTACAGAAAGAATTTAAGGCTCAGGTAGTATCAGAAAACTACCTTGAAATCCATCTCTTTTGGGCTGGAAAAGGGACCTGTTGCATACCTGCTCAGGGTACTTATGGACCTTCTATTTCAGCCATCAGTGCCACCCCAGGTAACATGATCTAGGTGCTTTATTCATTTCTGCTCTGTCTTCAAATATTTCAACTACATCATTTTTAGTGACTAAGCTTTGCTTTTGATATAGAATTCACTCCTACTGTCAGTAATATGCCTCCAACAACCGGCAAAAAGAATAGAACAGGTCTGATTGTGGGAATTGCTGTTGGTGTTGGAGTTATTGGCTTTCTTTTTGTTTTTGTGGCCATTTGTATTGTTCAAAGAAAAAAGAGGTCTATCGCCCGTGACAACGAAGGTATTATCATTGTATCTGTTTCCACTTGTCTGAACTGAAGTAGCCAAACTTTTTAATTTGTGTTCAATGTGTTTCGTGAAACAAACAGTTACATTGCCTTGATGTGTTTAATGTTTGATTTGCAGATCTTTTGGGGATGGATATCAAACCTTATACTTTCAGTTTTGATGAACTGAGGACTGCTACGAATGACTTCAATCCTGATAATAAGTTGGGAGAGGGAGGGTTTGGACCAGTCTACAAGGTAATATGTTCTTGTAATTATTCTCATATCTCTTTCCTGTCTCTCACTTGGAACTGAGCTTATGTCATTTTGGAATTAGATGTTAAAAATCTGCAAGAATTCTTATTCTAAGAGTGTGTCGGCGATTGCCATCTTAAGTGGAAAAAGAAAAAGATTCAAAGAAGTTGACAAGTATTAGTCATCTAATTCTTTGAGTAACAATTATCTATCAAACAGGGAACACTTAATGATGGAAGGGTTATTGCAGTAAAGCAACTGTCTGTAACATCCCACCAAGGAAAGCCCCAGTTTGTGACTGAAATTGCTACAATATCTGCTGTACAACATCGTAATCTAGTGAAGTTGTATGGATGCTGCATTGAAGGAGCCAAAAGACTGCTTGTTTACGAGTACCTAGAAAAGAACAGTCTTGATCAAGCTCTATTTGGTAGGATAGTCACATTGTATTTATGTGATAGGCTTTAAATAATAAAATACCTATGCTCAATTTGTATTCTACGCCTCATCTGATGCAGGAAAGAAAACATTAAATCTGAATTGGTCAACACGTTTTGACATTTGTATGGGGGTTGCAAGAGGTCTTACTTACCTTCATGAGGAGTCAAGGCTTCGTATTGTACACAGAGATGTAAAAGCCAGCAACATACTGCTTGATTCTGATCTTATCCCTAAAATATCAGATTTTGGTTTAGCCAAGCTTTACGATGATAGAAAGACTCACATAAGCACTCGTGTTGCTGGAACAATGTAAGATCTTGAAGAACCATACTTAATCTCTCAAATTTTACAACAATTTGCTTCTTTGTTAGTCGTAATTTGTAAGCAGATTGTTTTGTTCATGATGATGTAGTGGATATCTTGCACCGGAGTATGCTATGCGCGGACACCTCACAGAAAAAACAGATGTGTTTGCTTTTGGTGTTTTGGCGCTGGAGATAGTAAGTGGTAGACCAAGTTCTGACTCAAGTTTGGTAGAAGAGAAGATATATCTGCTCGAATGGGTACGAGTAATAAATTTCTGCCCTGTAAAATTTCATCTATGGAATTTAATTCACTTCTCACACCAATACATTGTTATTTATGATTTTGTGTGCTTCTTAGGCATGGAATTTACATGAAAGCAACCAGGAACTTGATATGGTCGATTCAGAATTGCCTGAATATGACCAAGCGGAAGTAAAACGAGTGATACGAGTAGCTCTAGCATGCACTCAAACATCACCAACGCAACGACCATCGATGTCACGTGCCGTGGCAATGCTCTCAGGAGATGTTGAAGTGAGTGTAGAGATATCAAGGCCAGGATACTTGGAGGATTGGAAATTTGATGACATTACTAGTACCCTGATGAGCGGTTTTGCAACAAAGGGTACTGATAGCTATTACAACTCAACTGCAAGTACAAGCACTGTGGAGGATGCAGGGAAGTTTCCTATAAAATCCAGTGGGCCTATGCTTTCTGATGGCCACATTGGTGAAGGAAGATGAAAGTTTGTTCAAATTGTTTTTGTTAATAATGTGCCTTGTTTGGTTGGTCTGCATAAACCATTTGTCTTTTTTGTACTCATTGTTGTATATATAATTTGTGAGACCAGGATCCATATGTAAGTTTGCTTATTAGTTTCGCTTCATTTTTTTTTCTCTAATTTTCACTTGAAAAAAAAGGTACAACGGATTTGCAACTTGAGCTCCAATATTGTCCTTTACTAGGATATAGTTACTCTGATTTTAGGAAAATTAATCAATAAAATACTACAATTTAGTAAATCAAATTGAAAATAAAGATAACAAGAAGTTGATTCATCAGAATAAAATGTTTTGCATTTGCCTTTCGCCCATTCCAAGCATTTCCATAGTATGTTGATAAGAGTTTTGTTTGAGGACTCCGTTTGACCGTTTGACCATTTTCATGTGGTTTATAAGGGATGTAATGTGACAATTTGATATCCATTATTTGTGAATTGGTAGCCATTATCTGTGACCAATTCTTGAGGAAAATCATACCTATATATGATATTTTTCCAAATAAATTTTTGCACATCCATCCTTTGGATTCTTGCCAATGGTTTTGCCTCTATCCACTTGGAAGAGTAACTAGTTGACATGATTAGAAATTTTCATTGGCCTAGGGAAAAGTGTAAGGGGTCGAAAATATCTAACCCCTACTATTGAAATGGCCATAGGTTGACAATGGACTTCAGGTCACTGGTTGGTGTGGGATATTGACATGTCTTTAATACCTATCACATATTTTGACATGGTTGATACAATCTTTGAGATAAGTAAGCCAATAGTAGCCTAATCTAATGATTCATTGAGTAAGGGTTCTTCCCTCATAATGAGCTCCACATCATCCCTTATACAATTTGGTCAAAACTATTTGAGTTTCTAGGGTAAGTAAGCATTTTAGTCATGGTCTACCATAATTCTTTTGATATAGTGCCCCCTGAATAATAGTATAATTTCTTACTTTTGTCATGATCTTGATCCTGTGTGCCTCGTCTTTTTTCTCAAATAGGGTATAATGCATGAGATATTCCAAGTACGGAGCCAGCCAAGAAGTGTGCATTGAGGACTTTGTACTCGAGTAACTTTGATCCTTACCTTCATCCCCCTTGGTGCTCCATCACGACGAACACAATATATGGATCACCCTTTTCGATTATGACCTCACTGTTGATGCTAGAGTAACTAGGGAGTCTACATGTGTATTTCCCCCTCGCGATATTTATTTGATCTCGTATGTTGCAAAGGTTGCCCTTGCTTTTTTCATCTCTTGCACATAAAGCTTTGTCCTTTCTTCCTTGGCTTCAAATTCATCATTGACTTGGTCTATCACAAGTTTCGAGTCGCTATGGACCAACACCTTTTTAGCTCCCAAAGTTGTCAATTGGTATAAAGCCAATAGCAAAGCCTCATATTCAGCAACATTGTTGGTTTCCTGGAAAGTAAAACATAGACATTACTCTATTAAGCCTTCATGCATATCACTATTACAGTCCCTATTCCTCTTGAATTATTTTCCCCATCAACGTATGCCTTCCAAAGATTGGAAATGGGGATAGGCACTATCATAGTAGAAACAAACACCATAACATTTTTCTAAGATGTGGACTCTTTAGTCCATTTAGTGATAAAATCGACTAAAGTTTGCCTCTTTATTGCTGATAAGGGATTATAATGTATCTCGAATTCACTCAACCCAATAGCTATTTGAGAAAGGCAACCAAACTAATCTGACTTGCCTAGGATAATCTTCAAGGGATGTGACATGAGGACGACTATCTTATGTGCTCTAAGCTTGCATGTCAATATCCTTATGGTAAACGTTGCCTTATCTAGTAGGGGATACAAATGTTGCGCTCTTGCCAAGGAATGACTCACATAGTATATGAGGTGTTGTCTTCCTTCCCTGTTAACCACTAGTACAACACTAGCAGTTTTTCTGTGAGAGCCATGTACATATGTAGCACCTCCCTTGCAATAGGATTAGTTAGAATAGATGTCTTCCCTAAGTAGTCCTTGATGGACTAGAAAGCTTGTTCATAGTCTACATCCCATACATATGCCTTGTTTTTCTTTAACAACTAAAAAAATGGTAGGCACTTCTCCGTACACTTGAAAATGAAATGGCTAAGTACAGTTATATGACCATTCAGTTGTTAGACCTCCTTAATATAGCCTAGAGATCACATGTTTATCAAGACTGAGATTTTGTTAGAATTGGCTTTTATCTCCCTTGATGATACTAAATAACCTAGGAACTTCCCCGAGGTTACTCCAAAGACACATTTCTTTGAGTTGATCCACGTCTTGTAGTCCCTTATTATGAAAAAAACTTCCTCCAGGTCAAAGATATGGTTCTTAACGCATTTTGTTTTAACCATCGTGTCATTTACACATACTTTCATATTCCAGCTTATCTGATTCTGGAACATTGTATTGACCAACCTTTGGTGAGTATCTCCTACATTCTTTAGACTGAAAGGCATTCTTGTAATACAATAGGTCCCTTCTTTGGTGATGAAAGCCATTTTTTATTCACCTCTGGGATGCATTTGGATATGATAATAGCAGGAATATGTGTCTATGAAGCTCATCGTTTCAAAGCTAGCTGTGGCATCGATCAATTGATCAATGTTTGGAAATGGGAAGTAATCTTTTTTTGTCGTGGTATTAAGATCCATAAAATCAATGCACATTCTATGCTCTCCCTCTTCTTTATTTTCCAACACCACGTTCGATAGCCAAGTAGGGTAACCTACCTCATGAATCCAACCTACACCTTTTAAGAATTTGACCTTCTTCTTGATGATATCACTTTTATCTCGAGCAAATCTCCATTTTTGTTCCTGAACTGGTTTTCTAGTGTGATCTACACATAATTCATTGGAAATTATTTCAGGATCGATGTTAGACATGTTTTTTGGTTTCCATGCAAAAAGGTCGACATTATCCTTCAAGAATTCAATGAGTAAAGCTCTCAACTCGTAGGCTAGTTTTGAACTGATTTACAGATTTAGCCATTCTTGGGTCCCTTATGCAAATTGTTTTGTAATCATCGGGGGTTACTGCCATGGTCTATCTCCTCACTCGTGGCATCATCCCCTAATTTGAACAATTTTCATTTTTTGATTGCTACTTTAGTAGTATGGGTAATACACTTTTCATGGTAGAATTGTAACAAATCCTTGCCTTGTCCTATTTTCCTCTTAACTCATTTATTCCTTCTACAGTAGGATACTTGATAAGTTGATGATACGTTGAGGGGGATTCTTTCATCTTGTAGATCCAGGGTCGACCCAAAATTGCATTGTAAGACGTAGGGATATTAAACACCACAAAATTTGTAAGGTTGATTACTTCTTTCACTGAGATCGATAAACATATGGTCCCTACTGACATGGTTATATTGCCATTGAAACTCACCAATGGCATCTACTATTGCGTGATCTCTTTAGGATTTATCCTCATATCCAACAATGTAGATAAATATAGTAAATCCGAGGAATTTCCATTATCCACTAGAATCCTACGCACCTCATAGTGTGCGATTTTGATAGTGATAACCAAAGGATCTTTATAGGGTGGAAGGACCTCTTGTCCTTCAAAGATGATAGGATAGACCGGCCCCTAAGGCTTTAGATTGTATACTAGCCAGTTTGTGTCTTTGGCTTCCTAGGCATACCTCTTTTTGGAGTTATTGGAATAACCCAACATGGTTGGCCCACCGTGTATGGTATGGATTATACAAACATCCTTTCAAAGAGGCTGATTGGGCATGTTTGTACCCTTAGAAACCAGATTTGGTGGAATTAACTTGCCTCGATCAATGGGATTATTTACTCCCCTATTTTCTTCCAGCAAACTCCTTATTTTTTCAATTACATCCCCCAAATATCCTTCCGAGCATAGATGTTTGATTTTCCATTTAAGGTGTCTTCAATCTCTAGTCCAATGACTTGTATCCTTATGGAATGACCAATACTTATTGGGGTCCCTCAATGAAGCCTTTATAGGTTATAACCAATTGACATGATTAATATGCTCCATGCATTTTATAGCCTCAGCTTATGAGATATACAATGAGGTACCTCTAAAAAAGGATGATGCTCTTTCCTAGGTCCCTGGTCTTCCCCTAGGCGTGACCACCGGTTTGAAACGGGAAAGGTTAGAGTGCTTGTCTACATAAGGCCTTCTATCCTCTTCCCTTTTAACTACGATAGATTTGGATACGACTCTATTTACCACCCCTTTGGTAGACTTTATCTCTCTCTCTCCATGTTGAAAAACTTTTGGGTTTCTTTGTAGACCATCTCTAGAGATTGGGAGGTGGTCTTGGTCAACTCAATGAACAAGCTAGTGTCATGCTTGATACTTTTGCAAAAATATTCAATGGAAATGGAATCAAGACATTGTAAAATTTTCATTTTTTCCATCTTGAACCTTCTCAAATAGGCTTCAATGGTCTCCTTGTCCTCTTGGATGACTAAAATCAAATGGTGTGATTCCTTCCTTATTGGCTTATTGCATGCATAATTGGTAACAAATGCCTTCACTAATGCATCATAGCTTTTTATACTCTTTGGTGGAAACTTATCCAACTATTGTTGAGCTATCTCCTGGAATGTGGCTACAAAAAATTTACAATATATGGCTTCTCTTTTATTCTCAGGGAGGCTCACAGTGGCAATGACCATCTTGAAGTGAAGAACATGAGCCATTTGGTCTTTTTTTCCTTTATATGTGGGACACTTAGGGCCAATAAATTTAGTGGTGGTGTTGTCAACTCAAGAGCATCCAAAAAGGGTCAATTAACAATTGATCACACATAGTTTCGATGTCGCCCCAAGGTCTTAGTTTATCCTATCCTTTGAATCAGTCATCCATTTTTGCCAACATTTTCTCCTCTATATCTCTAAATTTTTCCTCAAAAGTATCGCTCGAACATTAGGGTGGTGGTAGGAATCCTGCGGTAGCAACATTCCTCAAACCCGAACATATTGGGAGTGGCTGGGGCATATGTTGTGACAAATGAATCGATGGGTTCATATATGTAGGTCCTAGAATGAGATTGGGGTTAGAGTTATAGGTAGGCTTAATTTCATCAGGTCATTGCTGGTAAAGATTTTGTGATGAACGCCTTATCCTAGGTAGGTGACTGTCCAATATAGGAGGGCTAGGAGTATAGAACGAGCTTTCAGCCTCTGAATAATCCTTATGTACCAACCTAGACCTAAGTTTCTTATTATCTCTTTGAGACTCAGTGAACGCTTGTTATAGCTTAGTTATCTGTCTTTGGAGACTCTTTAACATGGCATCCTTTTCAAGAGATGTATTTTTAGAGCTGTAGCTTGTCGAACTTGTAATCTACGAAATTGTTCTGGCTAGTTCGGTTGTGTTATTACGAAGCAAGGGTTGGCCGCCTTCACTAACTAAGAGTCGTGCGTGACCCAGTTCTCGATCACTATACGTTGTTCTGATTGGCGAGGAACGATGCATCTAGTCATTGAGATTAAATTCTATAGTTAGGCGAGTGAGGCTATTAGTTTGCTAGGTATCAAATGTCGAGCTGGCCATATTGAGCAGAGTGAATATCCCTTAGACACAAGCTCTTTTTCCAAGGTGTAAAATACAAGGTCTCAAATGCTAACTGAGGACTAGAAAGATTTAAGGTCCCACCGTGGGCGCCAATTGTTTGGAGAGATACTAGTGTGTTAGGATTTCTATAGAGAAGTATGGAATTCAATAATGATCATATCTTTTATTCATCTTACTAAGGAGGTATATATAGCACATATTAGACAGATGTCGAGGTTATATTAACAAGTGCTCTATTTGAGCTGCTAGAGTACATTACAAAAAGTAGTTCTATACAAAATCAGGTTGCTTTCCTCAAGTTATCATATACGAGCTGCTTAAGGTCTTGTATGCAAAGAGGTGATCCAGTTCGTTAGGGTGGTGTATAAGGATGTGCACTATTTTTGAGATGTGTTAGAACATCCTCTATATGATAAGATTACAAACAATTGGTAGGTCGTTAATACCAAACCTTTTTTACTTAGGCTAGGTCTTGATCATCACATCTTGGTTATCAGAACTGAACTGTTTGCTTCCAAAAACCAAGTCGCTATATGAGGGATGCGAAATAATAGTGTTACCTTCACTATATGAGCGAGGTACCTCAGGTGGCTAGGGTCGCATACCTGCTACCTGGATAATACTAAACAAGTATAATTATTAATTCAATATTTTTTAAATTCTTATACACTAAATTTCATAACCTACAACCAAATTTTATCACTTTATATAAATATATCATCAAACTTTTTGTGTAAAAGTCCACCATCGATCTTATATAAGTCTAATAATGTATAATTTTTGCTAAAAATGGACAAAACTTAACGTGAAATAGGTTACATGCCAGTCACATGACATGATTACTCTAAAAACTTTCAAATCTCCCTCGATCATCCTTAATCTACAATTCACTCTCCATTCCATGTAGTCACCTTCACACGTACCACTGTCTAATGACCTTCCACCCCGTAGTCCACCCCATTTGGACCCCTTACCCAACCCATCCTTCTCTTTCCTGTATACCTCCGTGCATTGCTTGGCACAATCTAATTTCTTTTAACTTTAGTTTCACGCACATTTCCTCTATTTTTTGTAATAGTTTTTGAAGATTGTTTTAGTCAAGTCACCATTTCGTGTCGCTTATGTGATTCTCTCTAGGTTGGATGAACCTCGTGGTGACATATCCAACATGATTTGTCACCTACACTCCTTTGTTTATTTATCCACTATAGTATCATATTTTAGAATTTTTTCAATTTTCATGTCATGTAATAGGCCCTAACCATTCTTAGCCATGGTACCACTAATATACCACCACAAGCATAACTCTTTTTTTTATCCACCATAACCCAACCATTATTATTTTGGATCCATCTCGAAGAATTGTGAATTATGGATGAATGAGGGAGATTTGTGTAATTTTAGAATAATCAGGTGACTTGAATAGATTTGTTTCATGTTAAATTATGTTCATTTTTTTAACAAAAATAATATATTATTTTAACTTATATAAGTTTGGTGGAAGATTTTTACACTTAAAATTTTAGTAATAATTTTTTTTGTTATATCCAATTATTTCACCTAAAGAAAGTTTCACATGAAAGATATTTAACATAAAAGAAATCAATAAATATAAGTGAGGTAATGAGAGGTGTAAATCACACCTTAATTTATGGTTAAGCATGCTACAATGTCTCATGTAAAAATTAAAACGAAAGTGTTGGGATTGGTATGATTCACACGTAAAGAAATTATATATAAGTCATGAAATTTTATAAAATGTGTGAATTATTTATGAGATATATATATAAATTATTATATATATACGTTGATTATATAGAAAATATACGTTAAAATACGTTAAAAATGTATAAAAATAAAAAAAAATACATTCTTTAAAGTCAATCACATCATGACTCATCTAGAGTTCGACTTTACAATACTAAATATTATGTATAAAGATATCTATAATTATTGGTATCGTTGTCCTCGCAAACACAAGTAAATTTTGACTCATCTAATATTTCAGATTGTTACTTGGATTCGATATATATATCCTACCACAATTCAATATTTATTAATTTATTACCATTCCATCGTCTTTCCATTTTTTTTTCAAAACCAAAGAAACCTAAATTCTAAACTAAAGTTTATGTTTTTAATTAATTTTCTTCGACTCTGCAAAAGCAGTCAAACCTGAACAAGATGTCTCAAAATTCGTATTGAAGATAGTGTAATTTCTAAAGAATATAATTATTTATCAAGTCCATGATTGCCCAAAAAGTTTTAGGATGTAAGCAGCGCGAAAACCACAAAAAAACAGAGGCGCCATCATCCACGGTTAACATCACATTAAAAAAAATCACCAATTTGCTTCCAGCATCAGAGAGATGAAGCACAATTAAACAAGAACACGACGAACATACCCAAAATCTTCGTAATAATTGAGTCCCTAACGAAGGCGCGAGTGTGGTGAAATTGAAGTTGAAAGTGAAACTGAGGGGATGGTGAAAGCAAAGCCCTCGCACGAGCAGGTAATAGCCAGATCAGGGCAAAGGAGTCATTCCCTGTCACAAAAACGATGCCGTTAATCGATTTTTGGGAAAAATGCATATAATTTATTTGGGCCTCTATATGGTAGTATTTTCTCAACTTTTGTTAGTTTAGCCGACAATATAAATTTTCAATTAGTTGATGATGGGCTAACTTAGGATACGTGGGCTAATAACTTTTTTTATATTGCACGATCACTTCTTTTCAAAGGAAGAATAATATCACAGGAGTTTGAAAATTATTTTAAAGCTTACACTCTATACAAAAGTGTTACTAGATTTTGTTTTAAAGATTAGCATGAAACAATAAAAATAATATTATTAAAATTTATAATTATAAAATATCATTTTATATGTAAATTAATTTATATGTTTTTGTTATTAAAAAAATATTCAACTTATTATTTTATATTGAATATTTTTAAATTAAATTAAATTATTTAAATGATTTCAATACTGAATCTTATCTAATTTTATCCTATATAATATTATTATGATATTAATTTTATTATAATAAATTTAATTTAATTTATGTTATATTTCTATTTTCTTTTTGATGATTTTTTTAAACCTTACGTTTCAAAAAATATATTTGTACTCTTATACATAACAAGAGTAAGAGTTGATTTTATTGGAATGCATGTTTTATGATATTTTTATTTTCTTTCTACAATTATTTTAAAGCTATTTTTGCCCAATATTTTCACAAATTTTTATGATGATGATATAATTATGTCATATCTTACTATTTTTATTTAAATTTATTAAATTTATACAAATAACATAAATATATTCATTTATGTTTTTAACATTATAAAAATATATATTAATATTATATTTTTAATATTTTTATTTTATACGAAGAAAAAATATATGTGCATAACATACAATAACCGATATGACTTGTACAGTGAACTGATATCATATATATCTAAAAATAATATCAATTATTTTTAATTTGTTACTTACTTTTAATTAAAAAAATATTTAAACTTAAAAATTTAAAATTTAAATGGAAAACATTGTATTTTAATCGAGATAGAACAAAATCCCCTCCCCACTCTACATATATACATCCGCCCCATAGTGGGTATTAAACTTTAATTTATCTACGGCAAGAAACCACTATTTCTTTCCGATCAAGGTTTGAATTTCTCTAGCAAAAATGTGAAAATTTGGGGGGTTTGCCAATTTGGTATGGCTGTATTATGCCCATGATCACAAGTCACAACCTGATTATTTATATCCCTCTTTTCTTATTTTTTTTTTATGTATCCAATGAAAAGGCTTATATTTTAATAAGATAATAAAAGAAACAAACAAACTCATATATTAATGATTGAGAAGACAAAGAATAATAATAATAAATAAACTAGGTTTTGTTGCAGAAATATTCAATATGCTTGAGCACAACTGCCCATTTTGCCTGTCTGCCCAAATAAGTTGTTAGCTCCAAGATGGCTAGAAAAAATAGGTTATGGCATAATCAACTATTATGCCAGAATAATTATACCTACTATTGCTTGACAGCGTAAACGACTAAATATATATTTCTTAATTATACTGGAAAATAAATATAAATATAAATATAAATACAAAGTAAAAAAGGAAAGAAAAAGGTTATCAGCTTCATTTTTTAATCTTGATGATCTCTTTGTCCGTTCTTTCTTTGTACTTATTTGATTAAAGAAGCCATGAGAAGACAAACGTGGAGCAAATATTAAAGAGAACGTTATATCGAGGGTTCAGGCGTTGAATTCAAAATTCAAACGTGTGAATTCTCTTTTCATTTTCATCAAATATTGTGGATTATATCTTTTTGCAGTGTCTGCTTAATTTTCTTGGTCATAACTCGTAAAGTTATGATGCAACCAAATGCGGCTTTGAGAATGAAACATTGGATTTGATTGTATAAAAAATTAAAAATAAATAAATAAATAAATAAATAATATATTTAAAATTTATAATCACAAAGAAATAGTATGTTTTTACTGTTAATATATCGTTTAAATATATCCTACTGCATGTGAGGTGGTATTGTTAATTCGAACATTGGCAACTGTATGTCTCTATATTGGTCTCAGTCACAGGCTAGTGCTTCAATGAAAAAAAAACTAAAAAATTGGGCATTAAATCCATAACACCGGAAGCCTTTATTAACAAAAAAAAAATATTTTTGTATTTAAAAAAAATTAATATATAATTTTATAATAAAGTTATTCTAAATTAAATTATAATTATTTAAATTTATTTAATATTAAATATTATCTAATTATACATTTTTAATATAATTATAGTGTTATTTTTATGGTTAGTAGTTTTAAAAATATTTTTTTAAATTTTCCAAAGTTTTTGAATATCGCTATGATCTCTTCCTAGACTCGGTGGTTATTGTTGACCTACCTCTAAATATAAAGTTGAAGGCAAGGTACATGCCAATAAAATGTTCCTTCATAACCGAAAATGTTTTCAAATGATGTAAAGAAGTTTTAATAATTTTTATAATATTTAACACAACAGTTTTAAAAAAAAAGTGGTTTGAAAATTTGATTTATTATTTATACTTTTAAGAAAGTTAACAATAATATTTTTTAAAAGAAATATATAATAATAATTTAAGAAGCATCTTATTATTATAAAATAATTATTGAAATGTACTTAAAAGTTAAAAATTATCTATTGTTATTAAATGTAAATTAACTATGTTATTGTAAATAATGTTAATATTATACTTAAATAATATTAAGATTATTTGTACAATGTGAAGAGTGTTTGAATTTAAAAAATATATGTTAAATATATTATCGTATGTTTGTATAACGTGGGTACTTCTTTGATTTGAAGTGTAAATCAAATATCTCAAAAATGATAGTAAGTTAGCCATTTATATTTAGTTGGTATAATAACATTAAAAGGAAAACAATTGGTTGTTAATAAATTTATTTATCATAAAATTTTATATATTCATAATTTATATTAAAGTTAGTACACAATTTTTAATCTTTTAATGCTATAGTTATAGATTTAAAGATAAGTTTTGAGAAAATTACATCGAATTTATTTAAAGATTTAACTTGCTGTGTTTTGCAATTGCCTGATGTCCAAAGGAGTAAAGATCTTATTGGATGTACTTGAAAATAACATGTTCTTAGTCCATTCCTATAAAGAAGTTTGCTCATTCTTTTCAAGTTATTCGCCGTAAGAGTTGTCATTTAAAGTTTCTCATTATCTAACTTCCATAGGGAATGACATATTAGGGGTTGACCAAAGCAAACTAGAAACACGACTTTTCTTAGCTTGTATGTCCCCAAATTTATGACTATAAAACTTCAATATATTATCGAAATAATCATAATAAAAACTATTTTTAATCATTTATATTTTAATAATATATAAATATGTATAATTAGAACTCTTTCAAAGTGATAAACGGTGACGCTCACTGAAGGATTGACAATCGATTATATATACAATGCAACTTGGTTTAATTGAAGAGCAGCCAATAGAATATAGATATTCAACGCAACATGCATAAACAAAGGCTTTTTCGATCTGTATCATTTTCATCAACTTTCATATGTTTTGAAGAAGCTGAAGGTCAAAGTTGTTAGTTAGGCATACTTTACCTTTCATAATCTTCCAATCCAATCTCTCTCTCACTCTCAGAGAGTCAGAATATTGATGATGGTGTTGGTTAAAAGAAGTTCATCAGCTTTTTTCTTTACTTTCTATGCCATCTGCATCTTGGGTTTTGCTTGTTTGTTGGAAGCTCAAAATCAAACTCAGAAGAGTACTTCTACTGATCCCTCTGAAGGTCTGTTTTTGTTAATTTCTATACCTACTTATTCAACTGTGGAAATCCAAATTAAATGTTCTTTTCATTGTTGCTTTCTCTCTGAAATTCAATAATGATGGTAGAAATCAAACATGACAGAAAGTTAATTATTTTTTCTTTTTCATGAGGTATGTTGATTAGTTTAAGAGCTACCGTTTACATGGATTTTATGGTCTATTGAATTAAATCAAAGGATTTGCTCAATTTAATTTAGTTCAATTTTTTTTCCTAACAGACCAAAACAAAAATTTACCCTTTATGACATTTGAATGTGATAATTAGTACAGTGAGAGCTTTGAATTCCATATTTGGACATTGGAAGATAGCAGCAAATACGGATCAATGGAACATCAGCGGCAACCCATGCAGTGGTGCAGCTGTGGACACCACCTCCTTTGATGACCCACCTCACAACCCTTTCATCAAATGTGACTGTTCTTACCAAAATGACACCCTTTGTCACATTACGCAATTGTAAGTCTTCTAACTCTTACTAAATGATTAAGAACCCGCACACATTTCGAACTGTTGGAGATTGTCATAAAGCTCTTTAATTTAAGGAGTAAAATATGGAGCAATTCATAGAGCAAAACAAGGAACTTAATTCAAGGAGCAATTCAAAGAGTTATTTTTCCTATAAATAGATGTATAATTGTAATTAATTAATCATCCAAAAATGTTCATTCTAATTGAGAGAAAAACTTAGAGAGAAAAGCTTTTGTGAGAGAAAATTGAGAGTAATTTTCTTGGATGTAATTGAGTTGTGGGTTGTGAGCTGTGAGTATTGTAAACACCTTGTGTAATTTCTCCCATTTCAGTAAAAAGATCTACAGTAATTCCGGAGACGTAAGCAAGATTAGCCGAACTCAGTTATCAAATTTGTATGTTATTTTTCTATTCTTATTTTCTCATAAATCTGGCTTATTGGAAATTTGCGTAATTTTCCAACAACTGGTATCAGAGCTTTTAGTGGTGATTTCTATCAATTTCCTACAAGGTACTATTCATGTGAATGGTGAAATTTTGTCGATGATATTTGTTCGTTGACGGAGGTGTTCTAATACACGGTGGTTTGCAAAAATAGTCAGAAATGATCCGAAAGAAGTCAGATTTGAGTGAGAGCAATGGCCGCAGATGAAAGAAGGGTGAAACTCGAGAAATTTGATGGCACAGATTTCGGGTTTTAGAAAATGCAGATAGAAGATTATCTGTATCAAAGAAATCTATATCAACCTCTCTCAAGAAAGAAGTCAGAGGCTATGAAGAAAGAAGATTGGAATTTTCTAAACAGATAAGCCTTCAGAGTTATTCGATTGACGCTATCCCATAATGTTGCTTTCAACATAGCAAAAGAAAAGACCACGACGGGTCTTATGTCAGCTCTTTCCAATATGTATGAGAAGTCATCAACCTTAAACAAAGTGCACTTGATGAGGCGTTTGTTCAATTTGCTGATGAATGAAGGCGCATCGGTAGCTCAACATCTCAATGAACTCAACACAATCACAACCGAGTTGAGTTCAGTGGAAATTGATTTCGATGAAGAAGTACGAGCATTGATACTTTTGTCTTCTTTACTAGAAAGCCGGAATGTTACTGTGACGATTGTGAGTAGCTCATCAGGAAGTAATAAGTTGAAATTTGACGATATTCGTGATTTGGTTCTTAGTGAAGAGATGCGACGTAGAGAGTCAGGTGAATCATCAACCTCTTTAGTTTTGCATACAGAGTCAAGAGGAAGAGATTCAACCAAAGGGAATGGACGTGACAGAACAGACTACCAAGGTAGATCAAAGGATAGGAGGTCCAAATCCAAGAATCCTAATAATTCCCATAGCTCGAAGACTATCGAGTGTTGGAATTGTGGAAGAACCGGGCACTACAAAAATCAGTGCAAGAGTGCACCGAAGGAAAAACAAGTGAAGGCAGAGGCAAATGTTACTTCCACCTCAGGAGGAGATGATGCATTGATATGCTCTTTGGAGAGCAACAAAGAATCTTGGGTGTTAGACTCTGGAGCATCATTCCATGTTACTTCACAGAAAGAATTCTTTGAGAAATATGTCCCCGGAAACCTTGGAAAGGTATATCTTGGTGATGACCAACCATGTGCTATTATTGGCAAAGTTGTAGTGAAGATTAAGTTGAACGGGTCTGTTTCGGAACTGAAATATGTCAGACATATTCCCGACCTAAGAATGAACTTAATCACAGTAGGGCAGTTGGCTAGTGAAGGCTACACTACGATCTTCCATGGTGATGATTGGAAGATTTCAAAGGGTGCAATGGCGGTAGCTCGAGGTAAGAAGAGTGACACTTTTTACATGACAACAGGGGCACGTTGTTCAATCGCAGTTGCGAGAGGCAATGAAATACCAAATCTGTGGCACCAAAGACTAGTCCATATGAGTGAGAAGAGGATAAAGATTATGCACTCAAAGAAAAAATTCCATGTCTACAGTCTGCAGAGATAGACATGTGCGAAGATTTCATACTTAGAAAGCAAAAGAGAGTTAGCTTTCAGAAAAGTGGTAGAACCCCAAAGAAGGAAAGGTTAGAGCTTATCCATTCTGATATTTGGGGACCAACGACTGTCTCATCCATTGGTGGGAAACACTACTTCATGACTTTCATTGATGATCACTCTCGGAAGGTATGAGTTTACTTTCTAAAGCATAAGTCTTAAGTATTTGAGGCTTTCAGAAGATGGAAAGCTATGGTGGAAAATGAGACAGGTTTGAAGATCAAAAAGCTCAGAATCGACAATAATGGTGAATATGCAAACACTAGATTCAAAAATTTCTACTATAAGCACGGGATCAGAATGGAAAGAACTGTGCCAAGAACGCCTCAACATAATGGTATAGTTGAGGATATGAATCGAATGTTGACAGAAAGAGCCAGAAGCATTCGTATACAGTCAGGTCTACCGAAGTAGTTTTGGGCAGAAGTAGTCAACACGGCAGCTTATTTAATCAATCATGGTCCATCTGTTCCATTTGAGCACAGAATACCAGAGGAGGTATGGAGCAGAAAAGAGGTAAAACTATCACATCTAAAAAATTTCGGGTGTGTAGCATTTGTGCATATTAGTAATTAAGGTAGGAATAAGCTTGATCCCAAATCTAAGAAATGCACCTTCATCGGCTATGGTGAGGATGAGTTTGGCTACCGCATTTGGGATGACGAAAACAAGAAAGTGATCCGTAGTAGAGATGTGATTTTTAATGAAAGAGTGATGTATAAGGACATGCATAAAACAGACACCAACGACTCAAAGCAGAATGAGTCAGTATTAGTAGATGTAGAAGATGTCGCAGATAGTTCTGTGAAGGAACCAATTGTAGCAAGTCCTTAGCCGGAGGAACTCGTTGGATAGAGCAGTGCGCAGTAGTCCAACACACCACAACCTCTTATTACAACTCCTGTATTGAGAAGGTCTTCTCGACCTCATGTGTCTAACAAGAGATACATGAACTATATGTTGCTGACTGATGAAAGAAAACCTGAATGCTATGATGAAGCTTGTCAGACTCGAGATGCCAACAAGTGAGAGCTTGACATGAAATTGAAGTTGTGCTCAACTTCAGTTGGTCTGTTAGAGTAACAAGACTAGAAAAGTTGTTGCATTGATCGAGGTGTGAAGACATATTAAAATTAGTCTTCAAGTGGGAGATTGCTATAAAGCTCCTTAATTTAAGGAGCAAAATATGGAACAAAATAAGGAGCAAAACATGGAGCAATTCATAGAAAAAAACAAAGAGCTTAATTTAAGTAACAATTTAAGAAACCATTAATTTAATGAGTAATTCAAATAGTGAATTTTCTTATAAATAGATTTGTAATTGTAATGAATTAATCATCCAAAAGTGTTTATTCTAATTGAAAGAAAAACTTAGAGATAAAAGCTTTTGTGAGAGAAAATTGAGAATAATTTTTTTGGGTGTAATTGGGTTGTGTGTTGTGAGTGTTGTAAATATGTTGATTTTCTCTGATTTTTGTTGAGAGAGTTATTGAATTGATTTTGGCTTAATGTCTAATGTTATATTTATACATTGAAAGGAAGATATTAGCCGTTATTAAACTAGCCGTTACTAAACTAACCGTTACTAAACTAGCCGTTATTAAACTAGCCGTTATTAAACTAGCCGTTACTAAACTAGCCGTTATTAAACTAGCTGTTACTAAACTAGCCGTTATTAAACTAGCCGTTATTAATCTAATTATTCTCAACACTCCCCCTCAAGTTAGGTGTGTAGATATCGGTCAACCCTAACTTGCTTAAATTTTCTTCAAATGATTTTAAATCTAAACCTTTGGTGAAGATGTCCGCCAATTGTTTTTCACTTCTCACAAATGGAGTTTCAATTTCCTTTGCTTGAATTTTTTCTCGAATGAAGTGGCAATCCACTTTGATGTGTTTTGTTCTCTCGTGAAACACCATATTTGATGCTATATGTCACGCCGCTTGGTTATCACAAAACATCTTTATTGGTTCTTGAATTTTAATTCCGATATCCAAAAGAAGTTGTTTGATCCAAGTTAGCTCGCTTGAGGTTGATGCCATGGCTCGATATTCTGCCTCGACACTTGATCGTGCCACAACATTTTGTTTCTTGCTTTTCCATGTGACTAAATTTCCGCCTACAAACGTGCAAAAATCAGTGGTTGATTTTCTATCAAAGCTACCAGCCCAATCTGCATCGGAGTAGCCACACACTTCATTAGAATTATTACGTTTCATGAGAATTCCTTTACTAGGTGTCCCTTTTAAATATTTTAAAATTCTATGTATAGTCTCTAAATGTGGTGTTCTAGGTGTATGCATAAATTTACTAATTTGGCTTACTGAAAAAGAAATGTCTGGTCGGGTTACCGTTAAATAAATTAATTGGCTTATGTCTTCTAAGGGTTCGTCATCCTCAATATTTAATTTGCATTTACTATCTATTGGTGTAGATGTTGGTTTACTCCCTAATTTACGAGTTTCTTTCAATAGGTCAAGTGTATATTTTCTTTGTGAAATAAAGAGTCCCTTGGGTGAATGTGCTATTTCTATTCCTAGAAAATATTTTAATAAACCTAAGTCTTTGATATCAAAATTCTCCTTTAATTTCATTTTCACTTTTTTAATTTCTTCCAAATTATTTCCGGTAATTATTATATCATCTACATATACTAGAATTATGGTTGTGAATGTACCATAATTTTTGGAAAATAATGAGTGATCGGCATTACTAATTTTAAAATCACAAGAAATTAAATAAGAGCTTAGTTTTCCATACCATGCTCGTGGAGATTGCTTTAGTCCGTAAATAGATTTTTTTAACCTACACACTAGACTAGAATCGTTTTCTTTTTTATGACCAGGTGGAAGCATCATATATACCTCTTCTTCAAGTGTTCCTTGGAGAAAAGCATTCTTGACATCTATTTGATGTAAGGTCCAATTTTGGTTTACCGCTATGGAAAGTAAAATCCTAACGGTATTCATTTTGGCCACGGGTGCAAATGTTTCTTGATAGTCTACACCATAGGTTTGAGTGTAACCTTTTGCCACTAATCGTGCTTTGTACCTTTCAATAGTACCATCACTATTAAACTTAATCTTATAGACCCATTTGCATCCTACGGGTTTCTTTCCTTTGGGTAGTTGTACGACTACCCATGTTTCATTTTTTTCAAGTGCTCGAAGTTCTTTTTCCATTGCTTTGCACCATACCAGTTGGCCTATTGCTTCCTCATAGTTATTTGGCTCATTTTCTTTGGAAATTGAGGTCAAATAAGTCCTATATTGTGGTGTAACATTTTCATAAGATAAATAATTTTGGATAGGATATTTTACCTCATATGTTACAAAATCCCGTAATCTAGTTGTAGGTTGTGGAGTCCGATTAGACCTTCTCAATGGTATTATTTCGGTAGTACCATCTTCCCCCTCACTTTGAGAAGTTTCTTCATCTTCATTCTCATTGATTATTTCATTTTCATTTTCTACTACTATATTTCCTTCTTCAGAATAAAAAAATGGAAATGTAAATTCATTTGGTTCCTCTTGGTTATTAGTCTCCTTTTCTAGTGTTTTGTAATATGGCTCATTTTCTTGGAATGTCACATCTCTTGAAATGTAATATTTTTTGTTAATAAGATCATAACATTTATAACCCTTTTTTTGAGATGAATACCCTAAGAAAAATAGTTTTGATTGATGTATAATCTAACTTGTGTTGTTTATTTTTGTGCATATAACATGTACATCTAAATACTCTTAAATGATAGATATTGAGTTTTTCTTGGTAGAGGATTTCTAGTGGGATTTTGAAATTCCAATTGGCACTTGGCAATCTATTAATTAAATATGTTGCGGTGAGAACAGCATCCGACCAAAAAATTATTGGAACATTATTTTGAAACAAAAGTACTCTTGTTACTTCAAGTAAATGTCGATTTTTTCTTTCCGACACACCATTTTGTTGGGGTGTGTAAATACAAGTTGTTTGATGTAAAATTCCTTTTTGCTTGAAAAAATTTGTAAAATTTTGATTTACAAATTCCGTTCCATTATCACTTCTAAAAGTTTTAATCTTTGCATCATATTGATTTTCTACAAAATTATAAAATTCTTGAAATTGAGAAAATACTTCACTTTTATTTTTTAACAAGTGTAACCATGTGGTTCTTGAAAAATCATCTATAAATATAACAAAGTATTTATAACCATTAAATGACTCAATTAGAGCAGGGCCCCAAACATCAGAATGTATTAACTCAAAAGGTTTTTTGCTTTTACAATTGGATAAACTAAATGGTAACCTTGTGTGCTTTCCTAATTTGCAAATTTCACAACTACTACAATCTAGTTGTTTGAAATCAAAAATACATTTTAAAATCTTATCGGAAGGATGTCCAATTCTCTTATGCCAAAGAGTGCCTAATTCTTCTTCTTTTTTAATATTGAAGTTGCATTTTTCTTCACTCAGAATATAAAGCCCATTTTCTAGAAAACCTTCACTAATGATATTCTTCGTTATCAATTCCTGAAAAATCACATTTTTGGATGTAAATGTAATTTCACAATTTAAGTCTTGTGTGATTTTACTAATGGATAACAAGTTAGATGTACAATTATTCACATGCAAAACATTTGAAATTTTTCTTGAAAGGAGACTAATTGAACCATTTCCTAAAATTTCCATTTTTTCACCATTTGCAACGATTACAAATTGTTTAGTCTCAATTTTTTTGTAATTATTGAGTAAGTTTTTATTTCCAGTTATGTGATCAGTTGAACCTGAATCAAGAATCCATTTGGAATTTAAAGAATTTTGACTAAGGTTTGTAATCATACCAGAGGTTTTTTGAGATTTTCCTTGAAACATCACGGATAATTATGTATACAGCTGCCTCATTTGATCCATATCCACCTCACCTTTTATTTCTTTTTCAGCCTCGTTTGTACTCATATCCTCTTTTTCCTTTTGTGCAGAGTAACCCATTTTCTCTCTGCTCTCTACCCGATTTTGTCGCTGATCTCCCCCTCTGACGAAGCCTCCATCTCGCCTTCCCTTTTGCCGGAGATGAGGGTTGAGACACCAGCATTCCTCACGCTTGTGTCCTTCCTTCTTACAATAATCGCAGCGAGTGAGTGACCAGCATTCCTCGCGATTATGTCCTTCCTTCTTACAATAATCGCAGCGAGTGAGTGTTTGGTCTCCCCAACGTTCTGGCCTAGGGTTAGATCTGGTGACGAAAGCCTTGGCTTCGGGGTTGTCAGGTAGTTGAGTACCCATCACTATTCTTCTTGTCTCTTCTCTTTCAACCATCCCAACAATCTCATCAACAGATGGCAGCTCACCCATGAGAAGAATTTGTGAGCGTACCCTCTCATAGCTTGAATCGAGCTTGGCGAGGAAGGTGAAAATTCCATCCTGCTCCTCTCTTCTTTTGATTTCATCAAGATCGGCTGTGAGAGGTCGATACACTCTAATCTCATCATTCTTTTTTTGGATTTGGCTAAATAGTTCGATAACAGATTGATTTTGTTGTTGTAACTGTTGAAGTTCTTGCTGAAGTTGATAAATAAGAGAGTAATTTTTCTTCTTCTCGAACATTGTCTCAGCTTTAACCCACATATCTCGAGTTGTATCTAGATATGTCATGAGATCAGAGATATGGGGTTCCATGGTTGCCAGTAACCAACTCATGACTAGATTGTCACTCTTTCTCCATTCTGAAATTTCCTTTCTTTCTTCAACTGTTGGGTGTGTTGGATCTTCGGCTTTTAGTTTTGATTTCTCACCAATGACATGCTCAAATTTGTCTCTGACGATTAGACCAAAAGTCACTTGACGTGTCCAAAGATGGTAATTTTTACCATTTAGCAATACACCTGTAAGTCTCTCTATATGTTGTGACATTTTCTAGATTTCTTGAACTTATACAGTTCTTGTTTGTGGGATTGATTTGGAGCAAGATCAAATCTGCTTTGATACAATGTTGATTTTCTCTGATTTTTGTTGAGAAAGTTATTGAATTGATTTTGGCTTAATGTCTAATGTTATATTATACATTGAAAGGAAGAAACTAGCCGTTACTAAACTAGCCGTTACTAAACTAACCGTTATTAAACTAGCCGTTACTAAACTAACCGTTATTAAACTAGCCGTTACTAAACTAGCCGTTATTAAACTAGCCGTTATTAATCTAATTATTCTCAACAAAATACCTTGTGTAATTTATCTCCTTTTAGTAAAAAAATCTAGAGTAGTTCCGGAGACGTAAGCAAAATTGACCAAACTCCGTTATTAAATTTGTGTGTTAGTTTTTTATTCTTGTTTTCTTATAAATCTGATTTATCGGAAATTTGCGTAATTTTTCAACACGAATATCTTTTGATCATAAAATATATCAATGAATTTTGTTACACATGTGGAGGGCTACTGACATTGTTATTATTAATTTTATTCAGGAAAGTCTATGCAATGGATGTTGTTGGTACCATTCCTGAAGAGCTGTGGGAATTGACATATCTCTTCAATATGTAGGGTTTTTATGAGCTTTATGAATGATGGTTTATTTTATAATGTGAATTCACGAAGATTGATTGATGGTTTATTTTATAATGTGAATTCACGAAGATTGATTGATGGTATAGACTTGTCAGTGTCACACAATGAGTTTCTAAAGTTAACTTGGTTAGTTTCCTCTGTTTATTGCAGCAATCTTGCACAGAACTACTTGACTGGTCCTCTGTCTCCAAGGATTGGAAATCTTACTCGCATGCAATACTTGTAATTAAGCCCACTATTTTTTTTTATATTTCAAACTAACCAACACATAATATTTCTATATTACTATATAACATCTTTCTTTAATAGGAGCGTTGGCATCAATGCATTGTCAGGGGAGTTACCAAAGGAACTTGGACAATTAACTAACTTGATATCCTTGTAAGTTATCCCCAATCTCAACTCGTTGATATGTATAAACGTTAACCAAGTGTAGGTGCCCTTTTATTAAAATTTTCGATGCTTTGGTTACATTATTCTCCTGAATTTTCTTGCCAAATTGTTAAAGTGTATTGTTTAAAATTCTGTTATTGCTAAATTTAAGCATTTACCTAATCATCTTCTACATTATATGTTAATTCGGTAGGTCTTTTAGTTCAAACAACTTCTCTGGTCCTCTGCCATCTGAGCTTGGCAAATTATCAAAACTACAACAAATGTAAGTTTGATATACTGCAACAAAGTTTTATTAGTTTTTTATTTTGTACATTATGTTGTTTAGTGATAATTATTAGAATATTGAAACTTCTTCGTGGTTTAGATGCGCAAGATAATTAAATTCATTAAAATTGTATAAATGGCAGTTATTTTGGTAGCTCTGGAGTCAGTGGTGAGATTCCTTCCACATTTGCAAATCTTCGAAACTTGGTTACCTTGTAAGAGTTGTTTATTCTTTCTTTCCTGATTGACTCAATACTAATAAATACAACCGAAAAGCTTCTAGATCGTCTTCTTTAAGGCAAGATTTTATTTGCAGGTGGGGATCAGACAATGAGCTCACAGGAAGAATACCAGATTTCATAGGAAATTGGTCAAAGCTTAATACTTTGTAAGACAATTTACATTGACTTTTTATGCTCTCAATTAAATAGTTGGCTATTATGGATCTGTTTTGTAACCAATTATGTTTTCAAATTTAAGTAATTAATTTAATTTTCAAGTTTAAAATAAGGTAATTTCCAAATTCACTTCTCTTCTTCTTTGTTGTAACTTAAGAGAGAATAAAAACATAAAACAAAACTTTTACCAAATAAGGTTTTTTTCTCTCTCCCTAAATGAATTAGAAAACATAAAACTAATTTCAAATAAAAGAAAACATAACTTGTTACAAAAGAAGCCCTAAAACGTCTTTGATCTAGTTAGGCTTTTATCAATGTAGAATTACTTTTTTATACTCCATAATTAATTGCCTGATTTATGAGAACAAATGTTTCTATAGGAGGTTTCAAGGAAACTCCTTTTTAGGCTCAATACCATCTTCATTTTCAAACTTGACTTCCCTATCAGAGTTGTAAGTATCAATATCGATTAGTTACTTTGAAATCTATACTAAGACATTTAAATTGAGCTAAAAATTGTCTGCAATATGTAGGCGTTTGAGTGACTTAACTAACGCAAGCTCTTCTCTCGAATTTATTAAGGATATGAAGTCTCTAAGTATACTGTAAGTAACATGGTTCCTTGCAAAAAATTTATATGGTTCTTGCTTTGTATCTTTTGGAAGTATAATATACCAACTTCTTTATGTATCCTTCAGAGAGTTAAGGAATAACAAAATTATTGGTTCACTTCCATCAAATATTGGAGAATTCATTTCATTGACACAATTGTAAGTCTTCTTTTATACTTTCTCGAGCCGATGATATGTTGTTGAAGTTATTCATATTAATTCATCAGAAGCTTCTGATCATAGATGCATAATGAGGGAAAATGAATCAAGTATTCATCAATTTGTAAATAATTATCTGTATAGTATTTGGAAGATCCCCTTGTAATGGAATCGAGTAATTGTGTCATTTTTTCAGGGATTTGAGCTTCAACAACATTACCGGACCGATTCCAGACTCTCTTTTTAGCATTAGTTCCCTCTCTACTCTGTAATACACAATACTTTAGTTCTATATGACATGATTCGTAACTACAACTTCAATTCTTGATGAAGAAGGATATATTTGTGTTTCCTGTATCAGATTCCTTGGAAACAATAAGTTAAATGGTTCACTGCCTAGACGAAAGAACACAAGTCTTCTCAATATGTATGTATATTTGGTATTTAGGTTTTGTCAATTTTTGTTTTATTTTTTGTCCATACTTGTCCTTACATTTAGTTTTTCTTGCAGAGATTTGTCATACAATGATTTGTCGGGGAGCTTTCCTTCTTGGGTTGATCAAAATAATTTACAATTGTATGTCTTCTATTATTTCAAAGAAAACTTATGATTAATTTTTTTTTTAACTTCATAGTTTATGTTTATATGCAGAAACCTAGTTGGGAACAACTTCACTCTAGAAAGTTCAAAGAGCAGGTGATTATCTAAATTATGAACTTAATTGTGATTCTTAAATTAATGCCTTTCACTCAATCTTTCTCTGATTGTTCAAATAAGCAGCAGTGTACCTCCAAGTTTGTTGCTTTTGGAGCAAACTAGTAAAATATGTTAGTACTAGCATGATCAATACTAGATCCAGCTTGTTCTATATGTTCTTCATTCTTTTGAAGATCCAGCTCTCGTCTAACTCCACAACTCTATTTCTTTCAGTGCTTTGCC